>JAPWDM010000001.1:6846669-9383042 GCA_035578155.1 Brachynemurus nebulosus | reverse complement strand
ACATGGAAGAAGGAGAGGTATATAATATTGTAAAGGAAGGAGCATTTCCCAAAATACTGATCAACATATTATGAATATTAAACGTGCGTATTATGAATGACGTCATTTTGTAAATATACAGTAACGGTTTTAATTTAATTAAAACATTGCCATTGCTTTTAAAACAATATATTTAGTATATTTTTCTTATAATTGTGATGTCTATATAAAAACATAAACAATTAATTAATTATTTTTAATATCTGTTCTATTTAATTCAATAATCAACTCCTTAAGAATGCTGCTCGACTATTTTATCAGTTAATTTTTCGAATTCTTAATTGTCTACTAAATTATTGTATTTTTTAACGGTGCTTAAAGAATATTATAAATTACCATAAACTGAAAACAAAAATTGCTCAAATTAATCGATTATTTACAATTTATAACAATTTTTGTAAAAAGATTACGTTTTGGTTTATAATTTTCCATCACTAATAAGACATATCTTTTTGATAAAAGTAGACACAAACATAAATAAAACTATACAGCTATTAAATTATCATTTTATTAATAAATAAATAAATACAAACAAAATACATAATCTTGAAGTTAAATTTTTATATGCTTATTAATTTTACATATAAGACGCTACTGAAATGAAGGGTCAATCTAACCTATATTTTAATTTTTACATAATTTTATTTTTTACAATACTTTTAAAATTTTTGTCGTTATTATCACATATTTTAACTAAAAAACGAATTCCTTATTTACGTAGAATGATTCCTTTTTCGATATTTCCATTACTTTGTGTAATGTCAAAATTTGTATTTTTCCGCTTATTATAAACCTGTTTTTTTAAATGAAAAAAATAGAAAAATTAACAAATTTTCCCTAGAAATGGTTGCATTTATTGATCAATACAATATTACTTACCCTAATTTTTTTTTAAATCGCATTCATGTCGGAACAGTCTTTTTTGTATAGGATTCGGGACACACTTGACATTTTTTTGATACCTAAAGATATAATTTTCACTACCTTTTAACAACCTTATACAAAAAATTTTTCTAAAAATTTACCTTAATCACTGTCTGTCTATTCTTCTTGGCAGTTTCATTTGTAAACTTTTCTCTTTATAACGCACCTATGTAAATGTACATTAAAGATGAATTCCCCCGCAGTCAGTCAGTGGTAAATTTAAACCATGGAAGAAGGAAAGGTATATAATATTGTAAAGGAAGGAGCATTTCGCAAAATACTGATCAACATATTATGAATCTTAACGTGCTTATAATGAATGACGTCATTTTGTAAACAAACAGTAGCGGTGTTAATATAATTAAAACATTGCCAGTGTTTTTAAAACAGTATAATACGTATAATATAATAATTATTAATATATTTTGTTCATAATTGTAATTTCTGCATAGAATTATATATAATTAATTGATTATTTTGAATATTTGTTTTATTTGATTCAATAATCAGTTTCTTAAAAATGCTATTCGACGATTTTATCAGTAAATTACTAATCAATCAGTAATCACATCAGTTTTTATTTTAATTATCAATCGACGAATAATAAATATTTTATGTTCCCATAAATTGGGGAAAAAATACTCAAATAAATAAATACGCTGTAAATAGGGTGTGAAATACAGCTTCCTCGTACTCGTAACAGACTTTTATACAATATTTGAAGTGATCTTATGTTTAACTACTTCTTGTCTTCAATTTTATGCTTTATCATATTATTAAAGTGATGTTTAAAGTAAGAAATACTCTAAAATATAAAATTTCCAAATTTTCTATCAAATATGTACTCTGAAATTATATTTTTATTGTACAGTTCAAAAAAATTTGTTGCAACTCAAGATATTTACACCTACCAATATAGTTTTAGAAGCACTTTCATTATTGGCTTTTGTTGGGATACCAAGGCTCTGGAAGACAATTTTAACCTTACTTTCATTTTTTTCGGAAATCTCAATAGTATTTGAACAGAATTTTGTCAAAAGTTTTTGTTTTGTAATTTGGGCTCTATTTGGTGACATTGACGGATAATTTTTACCACACGTTCATTTAAATTTTATATTGTGAAATTTTGCACAAAAATTTAGTTCCTTATAGTACCTCATTTAGAGTCCAACAATTCTAAAGTAGCTATATTTAGCTACTTATATTTTAATAGAAGTATTACTAATAATATACAAATCATATTTTAGTAGATTATCTAATTTTCATACCATGAGACCTTTTCGTAGATACCTATATTTGGAGAACGTTTCGGAGTCTGAATAATATTTGAGCAAAATTTGTTTAAAATTCGTCCAACCGTTTATTTTAGGGTTTTTTAGATCCCCAAGTCCCTATTTTACGTTTTTTTATGCACACAAACTATCATAATTCTGATTATATTTAAATTTATAGCAGATTATACATGGATTAACTCCCAAATACTCTTAAAATTTGAGCGAAGTGGGTCTAATAGCAAGTAAGATATCGAAATTTAATGGGATTTTACGGTAGCGCCATGGCTACCATTACTCCGATTGCGATGAAATTCGTAAGGTACCATCTAGGAACCAAACCACCTAATTTCTGAAAATTTCTTTAAAAAGAATCGAAAAGTTTAGAAATTATGCCACTTGTTGTGATCTGGTGACACATAGACGGTGTCACATCTGGTGACAAATTTCAAAAGTAGCCACAATGTTTTCCTGTCTTTAGTAATCTTGGAAGCAATATTTAAATACAGTTTGATTATTTCGGCAAAAAGATTTTATAGGTACTTACGTTTCGTTTAATAGGTGCATCAATTGCTTGAAAATTTTACATATTCTTATTTGGACGTAACTTTCTGTTAAAATTATAAGGGAGCATTCGTAACGCACGTAGCCAAAGTGTCTTGATCTTACTTTTAAGAACATTACACTTGTTTTGAAGTGTTTCTGTCTTACTTTGGAGATATTTGTATATTCCTGTCTCACTTTCCATGTTCTTGAGAGAAGGGTGAAGGTATGTATACGATGTATACATATCTTCACATCGTATACATACCTTCACCCTTCTCTCAAGAACATGGAAAGTGAGACAGGAATATACAAATATCTCCAAAGTAAGACAGAAACACTTCAAAACAAGTGTAATGTTCTTAAAAGTAAGATCAAGACACTTTGGCTACGTGCGTTACGAATGCTCCCTTGAAAGGCACAAACATACAAAAGACTATACATTCACTAAATATAATTTTATTAAATAATTAAATACAAATTAAAAAGACTGAATTAACACCATGACGGTTATAATCTATAAGGATCAAACGCCTGGTACAGTTTTTCAATATTTAAATGAGATGACTTTTCAAGTACGGCAATAATCAGCAGTATTGTTTGCAGCATGTTACCTACTTATCTATATACATGCAAAAAGAAACCGTCGCTTTTAAAACAGGTAACAAATTTAAATACAATTGGAGTGAACATAGGGTGGTATTTGTTGTAAGCAATAAAATAATTTAACTTTTTGAAAGTTTATGGTCACTAATTACACCCTCTCGAAAAGTCATCCCAAAAATTGTTGGAAAAGGTATACACTATTTTGATAGCTTATAGGTACACTTTATATAGAATTGTTGATTCGTCGTTACCACGTTAAACGACGTGGTGTGTAAGTTAGTAAAGTTTTACTGAACGTCTTATGACATCAGTGACCCTCAAGGTGTTAACTTGGATAAGATTAAGTACAACGCTTCTTAAACTTTTTTTCATTCATAATCACGCTTTTCATCACAAAATTTTTCCCGACCATAGATATTAAATATTAAACCAAACATACAAATGGATGCATAAATCAAATATTTTTGTCTTGAACAATATGTTTAATTTTCGTGATCCTAGTATTTCGCGATCCCATGTAGGGTTACGAAACGATAGTTTAAGAAGCGCTGCTTTGGTATAAAGATTTATATAATAGTTGTGCGTAATCGATTAAATGTAGTATGGTGATTACATACTTGATTAGACAAGGTGAGCTAACTCAATGTATTCAAAAAAATGTCTAAATAAAAGAGGGCATTCTTGTGACTTATTGTTAGATACGAAAGCGGTACAGTACTTATTCTCAAATGGAAACGCGAGCATCTATATTATCTTTTCTAGCTTTTGAATAGAATCTTCTGGAATCTTTTTCAGTATTCAACTCAGTTATAAAGTGGGTTTTCCGATCGTTTTTAAAATAAACTTAACAATTTTTATTTTGCGTTGCATCATTTACATTGTATATTATATAATTCGCTGACGTCACTATGTAAAATCGGAGTCAGTACCATTGGATATTCGCCGTATAAAATAATTTAAACTATAAGAGTTTATTTCATACATATGTAATTTCTATGTATTTAGTTATGATTAAATATCATCAACCGACATTGGTGATTCTCAAATGGAAACACCCACTTCCCCAGTCCCGACGTGTTTCCATTTGAGAATAAGTACTGTATTTACATTCTTTTTTATCCGTTTTATCTTATCTTACTATATACGCTATATTCACATCAGTATTTTGAGAATTTATACTTTTTCTAGTTTATAAATATACTAATACTAGATTATTATACCTTTTTTAGTTCATAATACTAACTATTACAAAAAAGTGAAAAATAGTGACTTTTTAAAAATCTGATCAAGAAAATTCTTAAAACTAATTGTTTATATCTTCAATATTGAGCATGAACAAGTTAATCATAAAATTTACAATCACACGCATAAAGGAAACTTTTATTAAGGCGAATTCTTAGTTTGGTATTAATTGAGAAACTCTCGATTTCATCACAGAGGATTCTTAGAAAATATAAATAATTTTATGTAGTATTAAAAATAATTTGTAATCACGAACATAACGTTAGGACTATTCAAGACAACGTCTGCTTCTAAGCCGCTCGCAAGCACATTGGTCAATAGCTCGTAGTATTTTCAACCAAAAACAAAGCATATTTTTCACTTACTACTTTAGCTAATTTTCTTGAATTTATTTTTAATGAAAATAAATAGCGTTTTCAGTCATAACGGAAACTCGTTGAAATATTCAAATATTTTTCTCGTAGGAATAGGGAGCATTCATAACGGGGCAAGTCAAAGTGTCTTGATCTTACTTTTAAGAACATTACACTTGTTTTTAAGTACTTCCGTCTTACTTTGGAGATATTTGTATATTCCTGTCTCACTTTCCATATTCTTGAGAGAAGGGTGAAAGTATGTATACGATGTATACCGAACGCATACGAAGTATACATAACTTCACCCTTCTCTCAATAACATGGAAAGTGAGACAGGAATATACAAATATCTCCAAAGTAAGACGGAAGTACTTAAAAACAAGTGTAATGTTCCTAAAAGTAAGATCAAGACACTTTGACTTGCCCCGTTATGAATGCTCCCATAGTTTAATTCATTTTACTTATTTATTTCTTTTTTAAATCTGCTTTGTAATTTTTTATTATAATAAGAATTGTACACAAAACTTTTGAAACAAAACGGCTGAAAACGCAAATTATTTTCATGAAGATTATCTAAATTTTAAATAATTAATTAACAACACAATCTGTATGTATGTTTTATATCTGTTTTATGGAGGGTAGAGTATCTACTCTACCCTCCATAATCTGTTTAGAGACGAATAGTCTCTTTTTTTATTTATGAAGCATATTGAAGCGCAGCAGTTTCATTCAGACCATTTTAAGTGGCTTACAAGCAGACGTTGTCTTGAATAGGCCTATTGTAATTGAAAATATTTTTTTGCCAAACTACCGTCTAACAAGCTTTTACGTAAGACGACCATTTTACAATATTAAACGATCGTTAATTAAAAATTAGATTCATGTTATTTAGAAATTAATGTACCCACCAACTTACGATGTAGGTCACGGTGGTTTTGGACATTTCAAACCAACCGGGTTTATATTACCTACTATTAAGCATGTGCATTAATTGCGCTGAAATTCCATATACTGCTCGTTATAGCCATGGATAGGAATGAAATGAATATTCGCGAATATATTAAGCGAAGTGTTCTTAGATGTTAAGTAAATACAGTAGATATCGTAGATAGTATGGGTTAATAAATACAGGACATTGTAGGGTTTTGTACTAAAGCTATAATTGTTAAATTGATTAAAGAACTTTTAATATGGCAGTTGCTGTCAATAAACGGTAGAAGGTTCCCGCTTCCTGTTTTTACTTTTTACTAAAAAGATATGGACTGAATATTATAATTTAACATTTCATGGATACCCAATAAATTTTACCATGTGCAAGAATAATTAGTAAGAAATGCATTTAGAACAATAAATGTATTATTTGATGGTGACGATTAAATTAATTTTTATTAAAACATTGAGTTTCAAGAAAAAGAAAACTCATATTTACCAAACATACTCAAAACGTAAACATATTCAATTTTTTAAACAAAAAATGAAAATTAAGCCTTGTTACTAAGTAGATCAGTTGCTGAAATACTGCAATTGTTCGATGAAAAATTGAAACTGGATAGTTGTAAAAACCATAAACTGTTTTAAGAAAGTATGCCAATATTCGTGTGCATTTGCATAGGTATTGCAGAAAAGCCTCTAAGGGCATAACTGTCTATAGTACTGAGACCCAGGACCAGTCCAAGTACCAATGGTTTAGTACGTTTAATATCACTTAGCTGGTAAATTTTTATAATAATAATGATAATAATATTTATTTGGTGCTACTACATAAAATTGTTTACACAAGTTATAATAAATAAAACTTGCAACAGGTTAAAATCGCTGACATCATTGGTGGCGTTCGGGACGAAAATTTTGTTAGCCCAACGTTAACTAACGGAGCTTTCACCGTTACAAACCAGAGAGCTCTGATACAAAAAATTAATGCATGTTAAATATTTTGTCATGGTTTTTCACGATATAAATACTTAATATCTGAAGTACAGCCACATTTAAAAATTATAGAATAAAAATAATCAGTGACCATGTTAGAAATTGGGAGCAATCGTAACGCACCTAGCCAAAGTGTCTTGATCTTACTTTTAAGAACATTACACTTGTTTTGAAGTGCTTTTGTCTTACTTTGGAGATATTTGTATATTCCTGTCTCACTTTCCATGTTCTTGAGAGAAGGGTGAAGGTATGTGTACGATGTATACATATCTTCACCCTTCTCTCAAGAACATGGAAAGTGAGACAGGAATATACAAATATCTCCAAAGTAAGACAGAAACACTTCAAAACAAGTGTAATGTTCTTAAAAGTAAGATCAAGACACTTTGGCTACGTGCGTTACGAATGCTCCCATTGTTGTTTTAAGGACAAGACCTACTACACCGTATCATACCATGACCGTGACCGTACCGACACATGCAAAAAATATTCTTTATTAGCAATTCATATGTAACAATGCTCATTATACCGTTCCGTCACCGACCAACACCGTAGCGTGCTATGACCAACACCGTAGCGTGCTATGCTACGTCAACAGATCCACAGCTACAATATTTAAAGTTTCATTCTTTGGTACCAACACACATCAACCTCAGCGAAGAGATCTCGTAGTATTTTTTACTATTTCGTAAATGTTCACATGATGTCCAATAACGAAATCGCTGCAAAATTTTTATAGAACAATGAAATATTAAAGCCGGTACATTTATTAACCCGTTTAGTACCGCCATATATTCCAATTTTTTAGATAAAAAATTTAATATCTCTATAAGTTTAATTTCAAGTTTGGTACATTTTGTTTAATTTATTTACAGTATGACCGCTCTATACTATACAGCCTCCAGTTATCGATATAAGACAATGCACACACTTCAGTTGAATTTGTTCTAAAAATTATTATGACGAGCTGAGCTCGTCATTAGTCCTAAAGGAGTTAAACAGTTGTCGGTAAGTATCTGTCATGTTTGTTCCGTAAACATCCACCAGGGAAATTTAATCCTTGCCAATTAAAGTTCCATTCAACGTCACTAGATGGCATACTTCTTATTCCTTATTTCATTGATTATGTATGAGCCATTACCGCCATTACCTAACAACTGAAGATTAACATTTATTTTTAATGAGTGCCTTCGTTGGCCAAATCAGTTACTTCAAAATGATGTAGGCACATACGCACACTAACTAAAAATTTCGCAGGAACTGACGTTACTAATTTCCGCCAATTCTCGCGCAGTTTTTAATTAGTGTGCGCATGTGCCTACATCATTTTGAAGTAACTGATTTAGCCAACGAAGGCACTCATTGCATTTCAACATAAATTTGACATAATTTTAATGTATTATATTCGCGCTAAGTTTATATTAAATACGTAACTCGGCATGGTGGCCACAGATTTTTGAAGATCGAATTCCCTGACTTTTCCAGGTTTTCCAGATATTTTATTAAAAAATTCCCTATTTTGTGAAAAATGCCTACTTTGTCCCAAAAAAGCTAAAAGAAAATTAAATGACGTAAAAAAGTAAATCAAGTACCTTAATAAATAATAATAATAATAATAATAAAAAAAAGAAATACGCGCTAATTTTTAAATCTAATCTAAAAACAAGTGAAAAATTGATTGAAGTTTTATCTCTAAATCAATTTTTTCCCAAGGCTTTTTCCAGTCTTCTGGTAAAATTCCCTAACTTTTCCAGAAAGTAAAAATTCCCTGACATTTCCAGGTTTTCTAGTAAAGTGGTCACCATGCTCGGTTGTAAGGCATATTATAACTTACGACCTTAATTACGTAATGTACTATTTTATTTTATTCTCCACGAAATGTAATTAGTTTCGTTAAATATTGCCTAATAGTTTCCTTTGCAGACATCTGTTTGCATAAATAATGAAGTCTCAAGTCAATGTACTCAAAACAGATAGCTTTAATTAACAAAGGAATGTGATCTTCCACTATAGTTTGAGCATGCTGACTTTTTTGAAAAATAGGTTTGCTTTGGTACTTATCCATAAGTTGCACACTAATATTTTGTTTAATTTTTTTATCAAAATTATAAAACTTATAAATTCTTAATAGTTTTTCGACATTATTTACAATGTCAATTACGTCCTCACTAGGGTACATTAATCCTCCTTTTGACTTTAAGCAAATGAAAGAATTTAACAAATTTCCTTTTGTCCCTATTATTAATGAAATACACATTTCACATTTCAATTTTTTACTTAATTTGTAACTTATATAACCTGCTATGTAAATAAGAACATGTTCTATATATTCTGATAAAATATTTGATGACAAAATATATTCAAGGTAGTCTGAACTAATATTTGGTTCATTATTGTCCCCTACAGTATTATTATATACTACATTTTGTTCATTAATTATTGCAACTGGAGATTTTGTACTAGTACAGTTTAAAATATTAATTTGATCTAATGGTATGCAGTTTCCAAGACCCCCTTCTTTAACTTCGGCATTTATTAATATTTTTTTATACGCCGCTTTAAACTGTCGTGCAGTCGGATTATTATTGAACCCTCCATGAGATCGGATAGCACCAAAAAATAGTTCCAAATGATCCTGACTACATTTATACACTGGTAAAAATTTTAAATCCGAGTCTGGAATGTTTATAAACGATTTATAAATAGAAATGACAGTTTCGAAACCTAGTAGAAAGCCAAGAAAACCAGTTTTCCTGCTACTTGACAAAATTGACTTACCATTTTCTAATTTTAGGCCAAAGAGATATTCTTTAAAATTTAAATAAAAATTTTCAATTTTATCTATATTGCGATTGCTAACTGCCTGCTTCCAGTCGAAATCATATAATTTTCTAGAATTTAGTATGTCAAATGCGTTATTCATTAACAAAATAAATTCGACTGTAGCATCACAATGAGCGAAATTTGGCAAATTAAGTTGTTTGCAAAATATTAAAGATTCTGCAACTGATTTACTCAGTAATTGTGTTGCTAATTTAACTTTCATTTTTTGCTTAAAAAATGAAATATGCTTTTGACGTATTTTATTAGCAAGATGTAAACCTTCATTTTCTTGCAGTATATTTAATTCTACAATGTAGGACCAGTTTATATAGTCTCCATTTTTATTTATAAATACCTTTAACTCTCCGAATGCATTCCTCACCAATTTAATCATGTGCGACGGATCAGGTAATACAAAAGTTGGATGTGTACTACCGACAGATTCTATTGTCGTATTCAGATTTTGTAAATTAAAATTACAACCTAATACTGTCGCCATCGTAAAATTTGTCGGACAACCATCAAATGTCAAATTTGTAACGATAACATTACAATTTTTTAGAAGTTGGAGACATTGTTTTATTAACTCTGCTTTTTGAACAGCTGTTAATTTATTTATAAAAAAGTATCCCACAGGAACCTTCCAACGTTCATTGATTCCTACGACCATAAAAACCAAAACTTCTTTAGCTATACCTACACTTTCGAGTTCAATCGAATTGCCTATATCAACCAACCCAGAGTACCTTTTCCCATCCCATTCAAGATGTTGGCGAATTGCCATCTCATCCATACTCAACGAACAATAAATATTTTTATTACTTTCAGATGTTTTAATTTTTAACATTTCTAACGCTTCTTTTGAAAATCCGGGTTCGCCGTTGATTGTCGAATACCATTTAGATAGAGATTTTGTATGAGGTAAACGATTATCAAATTGATTGCGCACATATTCGTACGCTTTCGGCGATAAAAAGTGCAATGTTATTGCAAATTTTCGTACCTCGGGACAATATTTTTTGGTTTTCTTTTTTCCAAGTAAAAAGCTCGTCAATTTCGGATCATTATCAAATTTTTGAATTAATAAATTCTGGTCCTCTTCATTAATGTATCTATTTTTTTTTAATGAACTAATCGTAATTTTAAAATTTTTTAATTTCTTAATTCGTTTACTTTTCTGATATTGTAAACGACGTAACTTCTGCTGTAACTTCTTGTTTCGCTGTTCGAGTTTTAAAATTTTTTTTTTTAACATTCGAATTATTTGGTCCTTTGATGGTGTTGTTTGAGACGTTTGAGGTATTGTAGAACTTTCAATCTTTTCAAAATATTTTTCATTTTCAATTGGTTTTATTGACGGGTTTTGGTTACGAATCTCAAAAAAGAATTATTTTGCCAAATTATTTTTAATTTTCAAAAGCAGTTGTTATATAAAACTATAAATGTTATTAAAAGGGTGAACAAATAAAGATGCTATGTTAACTTTTTTTTTTTAAATCATATTTAAAAATTATAAATGTTTCAATGTTCTATTTCGAATTTTTGTTTGTGAAAATTTGCCTTCATCAAGACTTCTACTAGATTCGTAAAAATTCAATGGAAAAAAATTGCTATTGTATAAGAAGTATATGCACCTAAAAACTTTCAAAAGCTCCTCCCAAGAAATTATAAAAATTTAACAGAGCACTTTTATCTACTTTACTCTTCAGTTTATAATGGGGAATACATGCCACATAAAATGATCATCTTTTAACCGTAGATTACTACAATGATTTTTGCGATTTACTTACTATACAGGATATTTAAAGAAAAAATTGAATTGTATCGATAACAAACGATAGAAGGGCAAGGTCACAACTACTGAAGATGCATACAAGAAAATTTAGCAAAAACTCTCCGCATTCCCTTTTAAATTACAAAAATATAACAACGCATAGGTGTTTTTTCACCCTTTGTAGTACTCTATGGTTAAGAAAGTGAAACAAGAAAGGAAAAGAGGGGTTGAATTAGGGGAGGGGGTTATTGCATCAATTTTTTGTACATAAGTTTAATATGTAATTATGTAGATATATATATTTTCTTGAAAAATTAAATTACATAACTGTATATAATACTAACAAATCACATTAATCAGAAGACATTTTTTATATTCATTATCTTAAAAATATCATTGCGCACTTGTCACTTTCGTAAGATGTAAAATTTTTTACTATCTAGAGTACTTTTAAATAGGTTCTGGTAATTACATGAAATTGTAGGATGGGGGAGGGGGGCTTTTAAAGGTACATATACAAGAGCACGAGACGAAGCGCACGAGGAGATTGCATCACCTATTTTTGGCTTTAAAAAAAAAAAAAAAACTAACGGTTCGATATTAATTTTTTTTAAATGTTCAGTATTACGATGGTTTAGTTACAAAAATACTACAACTCGATGCAAATACTGAAAAGGCTGGGTAATTGCCGTTAAATTTGAAAAAATTCAATTTTTCAAAATTTTCTTGTTATTATTGAACCCTTTATGAGATCGGATAGCACTAAAAAATAGATTCAAATGATCTTGACTACATTTATACCCTGGTAAAAAATTTTAAATCCAAGTCTGGGATATTTATAAACGATTTATGACAGTTTCGAAACCTATAGTAGTAAGCCTAGAAAACCCGTTTTCCTACTACTTGACATAATTGACTTACTATTTTCTAATTTTAGACCAAATAGATATTCTTTAAAATTTACATAAAAATGTTAAATTTTATCTACATTGTGATTACACTGATTACTAACTGCCTGCTTCCAGTCGAAGTTACATAATTTTCTAAATAATTCACTGCCGAGAGAATTACTTTGTGAAATTTCATCTTAAATATTGATAATATTTAAAGTTTTAATTACTTCGTCAATATCACTATAAAAATAATATTCTGCTTAACGCGTTTCCAGTCTTACGACCATTTTCAGAGTAAATTGAGGAATGAATAAATTATGAGATTTATAGCTAAGGAAGATGTGTAGAAGGGGTTTAATATTATTGTAAGTAAACTGGGAAATATCCGTCAATTTTTTATTTTGGATTTTTATTTTATTTGGAACTCGTAAATAAAAATTTGAATATTTCCAGTTTACTTATAATAATATTACACTCCTCCTACACACCTTCCTTAGCTATAAATCTCAATATTATTTTTATAGTGACATTGACGAAGTAATTAAAACTTTAAATATTTTCAATACATCATTTTCTAGAATTTAGTATGTCAAATGCATTATTCATCAACAAAATAAATTCGATTGTAGCATCACAATGAGCGAAATTTAGCAAATTAAGTTGTTTACAAAATATTAAAGGTTCTGCAACTGATTTACTCAATAAATTGTATTGCTAATTTACATACCCACAGGTATGTGTACGTGTGAGTGCATATTCTGATAAAACCCACCAAAATAAAGACTTTCAAGAGTAAAAAAAATTAATAAATAAATATTTCGCTTCGTTTTTTTTTTGAGATATCAAAAAAACGAGCCCAAAATTATAGAAATTGGCTTAATATTAAAGTTTACGATCTCCTAGACGCTGTTATTTCAGTATATATTTTGGTGAAACTAGCCAAAATAAACACTTTTTCAATAATAAAAAGAAAAAAATCGATATCTCATTTCGTTTTCGAGATATTGAGCTCTAAAGTTTGGAAATAGAATATGAACTTGTTCATTATATTTTATCAAGGCAAACAAACATTTTCAAACTTTAGCACTCGATATGTCGAAAACGAAGCGAGAAATCGATTTTTTTATTACTGAAAAAGTATTTATGTTGACAGAATTTACCAGAATATGCACTCAAATCACCGGATTCAAGAAATCGTAGTTATCAACTTAAAACTAATTTCTGTAGTTCCTGCACTCGAAAACTCAAAAACGAAGCGTGATGTCGATTTTTTTTATTCTTGAAAAATTGTTTATTTTAGCTGGCTTTACTAGAATGTACACTCAAACATATATAATAACCAAAGGAAATTTCAAAAAATTGAAGTATAATGACATTTTTTCAGCCTTTTCAGTACCGGTATCGTGTTGGTAGTATTTTTGTAATTAACCCGCCGTAATACCGAATATCTGAAAAAAGAAAAAAAAACATTTATATCGTATTGTTTTTTTCTTTAGAGCCAAAAAAAGGTGAAGCCGTACTTTTGCATAATCACCCTTTTAAGAAGTAAAGCTGGACGTAGGAGTGTCTGTTTTTAAATTAGCTTTTATAACATTTTATAATAATAATATGAATGAAAGATGTGACTGGGAACTAGGAGTTGGTAATTTTAAAGGAAGTCTGCCGACATACATTTAGAATTATGCAGGTAAACTAAAAAAACCCTTCACGAACATAGTGGGTCACCGGGATTGAACCCCGACCTACCGGTCCAAGTTGCAGTCAAATGCATCTGCAAAACAAAAACAAAGAATCAGCTTGAAAATTTACTTACATTTTTTAATCTATGAACCATAATAGTAGGTACACTATTTCTGTTTAGTCTTGTTCTCTTCGAAGAAATGTCAGAAAATGATTTTTTATGAAAATGCTGCGAACATAAATAATTTTGGATATTTGGATTGAATTTTTCGCTTCCAATAAATTCAATCCATCTTCTCTTTACTATGTCATTTTTTGGAAATCTATATAAAATTAGTTATAATCTAGTTATAGTTTATATAAAAAAATAACCAAAATTTTCTATAAACATCTATCTACTTTTATGATGTAATTATTTGCCATTTCAAAGAATAGATTTAAATAAAAATTTTGATTAATTCAAGTTTTTTTTTGTCCTTAAAAAAAAAAAAGTATTTTTAAAACTTTATTAAATTATAAATTTTCAAAATAGAAAATAAGATCCTCAGGATTTACTAGAGTTGGATGGAGTTCACGATTTTCTGAAGAAAAATATTACAATATAACTTACAACTTGCAAGGTCTCTCACAAGATGATATAATAATTAAAAAATTTGTTTTAATTTTCGAGACAACTTCAATAATTTTCTTCTAAATTAAGAATAGCGATAAAAAACTAACACTAATGACAATAAAAATAATAAAAGTGATATCGATTAACTTATTTCAATTTATTTAGAATTTTATATCATCATTAATTTTACATGAACGGCGCCACTGAAATTAGTTGTCAAATTAACCGCCATTTTAGGTTATCTTAATTTTAAATATTTTTAACTTTATTAATATTTTTATCATTTTTATCGTTGCAATTTTACGATTTTACTAAAAACAAATAATTTATTACCTATGTAAAGTAATCCCTTTTTTAAAATTCGCCTTACTTTGAGAAATGCCACAACTGATGCAACTTGGCATTTTTTCTGGTATTTTATATCCTGTTTTATAAATGAAAAATTTAGATATTAATATAAATTTTTAAGAAAAATAACTTTATTTCTTGATAAATACAATATTTACTTACCCGAATATTATATTTACGATGTATTGCGTTATCTAATATTTTTTTAAATTTAATTTTTTGTAAGAATCGATCTTTCGTGCTTATTTGCACGTGTAATCGTGTATATTTACTCTTTTGTTTTTTATTTTTTGTGGTACATTCAAAGGAATCTACGTATTCATTCTAACATATTATATTATATTATATTTTATCTCTCTCTTAAGAAATATTCTCCATCCATATTCTTCTATATCAATGATTTAAACAAAACTTTATATCGTGTACTGATTTTGTAGATGAACCTAAATAATTAAACACATGTTCCTATTATAGAAATGTGTATATATATACGTATTATATTGACTTTAATTTTGAGGGTAAAATAACTAACCCCTTTTACACGTAATTAATGCCCTTTACACAACGGATGAATAAATAGCAAATGATGATAAAAAGGTGGAATCTATTAAAAAAAAAATCGAACCCTTTTTCTTCCCTAGTGTACAATGTGTATGATATTAGCAATTGGGACTTTTTTTGTATAAAGGAAATAATTTAAAGTTGTACAACTTGTCTATGAGACGATGATCTCTGACGCCGTCGTTGCCTTCATTGTGATCTGTCTCTTTTTAGCATAATATGTATTCCGTCTGCCTCTTTTTAGCATAACAGTTCGTGTCAATTCTCCTCTTCCCTTTTAGCTATTAGAGATCGTCGTCTCATAGACAAGTAGTAATATAAAAAAAATTAATATTAGAATGCACAAGAAAATTTTGAATTATCTTTTGAATAATTCAAAATCTATTTATATTAAAACAAGCTGCACCCGCGACGTCGTTCGCGCGATCCATTTTTATAAACTCAATGAAAAGTATAAAAGTGTAATTATATAGAACTTGCACAGAACAATAATTTTTGAGTAATGCATGCACATGCTCAAAATAGTTTTTCTATTTTCCCGTGGGAATAAGGCATTTTCTCGGATTAAAAAGTATGTTAGATGTTGACCACACCACACCAAATATGTTATCACCACACCAAATTTTCCATTCTCCTGCGAATGAGACATTTTCTCGGAATAGAAAGTTTCTTAGATGTTGACCCAGGTAATCAGTTATAAACTTATTACCACATCAAATTTCGTCAAAATCCGTCCAATAGTTTTTGCGTAATGTGAGTACATGCTCAGGATGGTTTTTCTATTTTCCCGTGGAAATGAGACATTTTCCCGGAATAACAACTATCCTAGAAGTTGACCCAGGTAATAAACTGTCGTTACACCCAATTTTATTAAAATCCGTCCAATAGTTTTTGCATGATGCGTGAACAGACAGACAGACAGACACACAGAGAAAAATTTTAGAAATTGCTGTTTTGATGACTACATCGAAAACTATTTACAGTACCAGTACAATTTTCAAAAAATATTCCATGTACAGAAATGGTCTCGTTATAGTTTTTTTTTATAAGTATGTAGAGATGATTCTAGGGTTGACGGACCTAAGCACGTAAGTCGAAATTGTTAAATTTACAGAAAACACAAGAAAATAAAGCATTTATTTTCAATAGATGTGCCACTATGAAGTAAGATGATAAATTTTTACTAATTCTCTCCTGAATTTTATTTTTCGGATGCCACGATTACAGATTTTATTTTTTGGTTTAGGAGAGTGGGGTAGCTACCCTTCCCTACTTTTAGCTAGGTATGTCCTTGCTGAAGTAGTCTTGAAAACTGATGTAATTTCTTTTTTTGTCTTTTTTTCTTAGAAAAGTTTTCTATTTCGATCTGATAAGAATGAATAATAATAATACATCATTAAATGGAGTACGTATGATATACCTATGTGCATATTTCCACATTTTCTATTGTAAAAATCTCATTTAATAGTCAACTTGTTTCGTTTCGCTTGACAAATTCGCTATTGTTCGTCAAAGAGTACTGGTATTTTTAATGATCTTCTTCTTTTGCACTATAATGTTCAATTTTATACCATATCAATTATATATACACTGATATAGTTAGACAATTGTAGCATATATTTTTTCATAGGAATAACAGAGAAAACTTTTTTAATTTTTCGGGAAAACCACTTTGCAAATCAACCACTTTACAAATTTTAAATAATTGTCTTTTCCTCAAGAAATTCACTAATAGGTTTCTACTATTAGTGAATTTCTTGAGGAAAAGACAATTATCTAAAATTTGTAAAGTGGTTGATCTGCAAAGTGGTTTTCTCGAAAAATTAAAAAAATTTGCTCTGTTATTCCTATGAAAAAATATATGCTACAATTCTGGAAAAATTATATGTTCTATCAATCATAGTGAGAAGCCCGCAGAAATATTTTGGCGATTGTACAACGAACATAATCTCGAAAAAAAAATGTTTTCGGACATTTTATTTTTTTTATCTATGACGCACCTGGAAAAGAATTCTGGAAAAATTATATGTTGTATCGGTGATAGTAAGAAGCCTGCAAAAAAATTTTGGTGATTGTACCATAGCTACAAGTTGGTGAAAAAAAATATAGAAAAATTAAATAATTTTTTTTTTGGGGGGGGGGTTATGATTTTTTTTGGAAGCTGATAATTTTTTTTGAGATACACTATATAGGTGTCTAAAATATATAAAAATTTCAGCCAGATCCGTTAAGCCATTCAAAAGTTATAAATTTTTTTCAATTTTCACAAAATAATTTTTCACCCCCAAAGGTTGAGTTTTTAAGGGTTGAAACTCAATAAATTTCAATGTTATATCGAAAGCAGTGAGCAGAAAAAAAATCAACAAAATTCGTGCGGGGGCATTTCTACCCATGCTTATCCGCCAATAGCCTTTAAATTATTAGAAATTCTATAGGCTTTAAATTATCAAAAAGACTATCATCAAAAACTACTCGTGATAAGTGTTCGGCTGATCGAAGAGTTTGAAGATTTGAGTTGACTATTTTCTCTTTTTCAAAAATTACGAATGGTCAAACGTTTTTAAGAACATATTCAAAATTCGTAAACGATTTTCGATCGACTAAGTACCCGAAAGCACATTTTTTTAACTATGATGCACCCGGAAAAAAATTTTGGAAAAAGTATATGTTCTACTACTTAATCCTAGTTAGAAGCCTGTAAAAAAATTGAAAAATTAAAAATTTTTTTTTTTTTTTGGGGGGGGGGGGTGGTATAATTTTTTTTAAAGCCGATATTTCTTTCTGGGACATATTATAGAGGTGTCTAAAACATAAAAATTTCAGCCAAATCCCTCAAGTCATTCAAAAGTTATAAATTTTTTTCGATTTTCAAAAAGTAATTCCTAACCCCCCAAGAAATAAGTTTTTAAGGGCCGAAACTCAGTAAATTTCAATCTTATGTCGATAGCAGTTATAAACAATTCATGGAGGGGCGTTCCTACCCATGCTCAGGGTCGGATCTAGGGGGGAAGCGAGGGTTCGGGCCCCGGGCGCCAGGTTTTGGGGATGTCAAAATTAGGAACTTGACTTTTATTTTTTGTTTTTTTGCCCATCACTTGTTTTTTCGAGGTAAAAAAGTTTGAACGAAATATTTATTTTTCTTTTTAGGAAGGACAGGGGCGGCATTTTTTAATTAATAGTGCCGCGAGTGCCACTTGGGGTAGGTCCGGCCCTATACCCATGCTTATCCACCGCCAATAGCCATTGTTAATTTAGCAATAGCAAAATAATTTTATTGTTTGTATCAGGGTTTACTTATCACCTTTAATTTGAAATAAAATGTAAAACTTGGTGAATAACAGAAAAAAGCTTTTATAATATTATATTGTTTCGTTGAATCAGAAACCGTTGTACAGATGGTACGAAAAATTCAATGTAATTTCTACTACACTAGCATTTCACTGTCTGGAAGGAAAGAAAAGAAAAAAATATGAGATGACTTTTTAGTGAACTGAAAACTTGATGATGGTTTGTTATTGTTTCTACGAACTAGAAAAACATGTCTGCAAATAAGTTCAGATAACATTTTTATTGGTAATTTTTATTGACTCTCTTTCATGCGCTCGCTCTTCTCATTGTATCTGTAACTCAATTACGATACATTCACATTAGAAATGTGCACATATACATACATTTATATCTAAAAAGTTATTTTACATGACGTTCTATAGTAGTATTGTTTTTTTAGATTATTTTCTATTACTTCGAAATTAGAATTTTTCTTGATTAACATTCATATATTGTTAAATTGATGAAGACGATGACGATTTTTCTAGTGGTCAATACTATTTGACAACAGAAGTGGTCACAACATTCTTAATTTATTGGTTAGTGGGCAAACTTACCAATTATCTGGTTTTCGAGCGGGCAATTCAGTTACGACATGAACAGTTGTTCATGTCAACCGGACTTGAATTTTCGGATCAATTGGCACACTTTTGTTTACTATCACTAAACTATATGTTAAATAACTTATATTTTATAATTTATAAAACTTTATGGGGTGAAATAGAATTCAAATTATAATTTTAGATTAAAAACCTCAGGCAAAAATCAACACAACTCCAATTGTGAAGTCTGGAAAATTATATGACAATAGGAGAAATTAGTAACGAATGTTGCTTACTGATTTCTCCGTTTGTAGATAAAGACAAACTTATAGATAAAGACAAACAATTATATTGATTTGAACAATTTGATTTATATACTTGATGTAATACCATTTTAATAACATTTAAATCAATTTTTTCGTAATTTCTATAATTTTAAATTATCGGAAATTGCAAAAATTAACCCGGCGTGTGTACACTAAATTTTCGAGAGCACGGAGTGTACACTGGGTCTTTTAAGGAGCGGTCGTGTTTTCAAAGTTTTCTAGGCTTCCAAAAAATCTCAAAAAATTCTGGGTTATTTTTTGAAGTATCTACTACATGGCCCAGCAGTTGCCAGAGTCAAAAGTTTAAAACCGTTGTTAATAAAAATTGAACAATAATTCAAAAAGTATGAAAAACGAAATTTTATTAAAAAATTCCTAACTCTACAATGAACGACTATTAAAAAAAAACGGTTTTAGGCTTTTGTAGCTTATACTATGAGCTTTCAAAAGAATATAGTCTTTTTGGCATCGGCTCCAAAAAGTTGAATTATTCAAGCACCTGAAAATGGGGAATATTTACAGGCAAGTCATAATAAACGAAACAGTAATTATTTAGCACAAAATAAGTTTTTATTATTGAAAATACAAGAGAAATTAAATATTAATAGAAAAAAACCGAAAAAGCAAGAAAGTAAAGAAAACAAAAAAAAAAAAACTATGTTTTATATATATATAAAAAAAAAAAATGAAAAAGTAATGCCGCGATTCTACTGCCGTGCACGTTATCCACGTCATCTAACCTGAATCTATCAATGAATTATAACGGTATACAATAATTTATTTTAGCCTTTTGAAAAAACTGAAAAACTAAGAGAAAGATCAAAATAACACCATTCACTTACCTTCGAAAATACTGACGCCGTGTGTACACTGACCCTTTTAGGGAATGGATGCAACTTTCACTTGCTCAGGTCTGCAAGTCAACCGCCAGACCCGGGCATCCATTGGACCTTGAGTCCCCACTACTAAATAGCTTTTTTAGGGAGGGTAGCCAAAGCCCGCGTTTTATTCATCAGAGAGAAATTTGAGTCTTAAATTTCGACTGCTCCTTTAAAGAGCCAGTATACACACGTCGGGTTAATATATACGCCACGCGACTAAAAGGATTTTTTTATCCCTTGTGTGAATCGCCGCCCTCGGGGTTTACACTTCCACTAGCCACAAACTTCACACTTAGGATTAAAAGTCACGCTTTAGTTCTTTAGCGTAATACATACAATTTGGTTATTTAGTCACAAGTAATATAATCGACTGAAAGATGACTCGTAAACCAAATTAGTCAACCAAATCGATCAATCGATTAATCATCTGATCAGGGTCACCTTAGCCTTAAGTGCCCTCCCACCTTTTACTCAACAACAATAAAATCTTAACTTTTCCTACTGTTTTTTTTTAACTTCCCCCTAAAAAAATAACTGACGAGCAGAAAAATAACGTCAATTTACAACTTTTGCCACCCAGCTTTCTGCCCCCTACAAATTTGCCGCCCCTAGGCCATGGCTTAAATAGGCCTAATTGGTAATCCGGCCCTGCATCTGATATCACAAACACTAACAAACTACTAGCCTTTCATTTTTATACCACTATTTTCTAGACTTTAAAAAGCATGTTTTTTTTTATTTATTCTTGTTAAAAATATAAAAATAAACTTAGTGAGTAATATATTTAAACTTCAGCTTTCCATTTAAGATTCAAAATTCAATGAAGTCGTGCTTGATTCTTTGTTCAACACTGAGCTTGTACGTGCTATATTATAACAATATTATATGATTATATATAAAATAGTCAGTAACTAGTAAGTATATACAGTATAGCACCGCTAATGGAAACATCAGTTTTGGAAATTTTTTGAGAGCATCAAATTAGTCAACATCACTTTTGGAAAGTTGCATCAAAAATTTCAAGTACATAAATATTAAATGCATGTGCAATAGACCATGACGCATGATTTTATCAAAAGAAACAAATAAATATATGTACATACCGGTAAAATAGAAGTGACAAACAACAACAGACCTCAAAGCGTGGGAAAGTGGATTTTAATTACTGTACAAGAATGTTTATCTATATGTATTTTGTTCTGTGGCGGTTTTTATCATAAGTAAAATGTAAACAAAATTATTTCAAAGCAAATTAATAACACGACAAATGAAAAAATATTTTCTCAGATAAATAATTTTTAGTTCTTCATTTCTTTTTTTCTTTTATTAATATTTAAAAGAACATAATTTTAATTCAAAACATAATCTTACGATATTTGTGAATCACCCCTAGTCATAAAGCATCACTTTTGTCAAGCACCACTTTTGAAGACTACTTATTCTTGACAAAACTGGTGCTCTACTGTAGTACCTATATATTGTTGTAACTCTAGTCAATTTTCAAACAATGCAACGTATGTTGTTTGTGGATGTTTCACTCATTTTCTTGTGGTTTTATTATTATATGGGAGCGTAACACAACAGTCGTAATATTGTTTAGAAAATAGGTCACTTGAAAAGCATAGTTGCTAGTTCTCCTACTTGCAAACTAAACTATCGCGCTTTTTCATTTTACTTTCTCTGATATAACTAAATATTGGTTTCCATATCGCTTTATTAA
Organism: Brachynemurus nebulosus; assembly: GCA_035578155.1. Lineage (NCBI taxonomy): Eukaryota > Metazoa > Arthropoda > Insecta > Neuroptera > Myrmeleontidae > Brachynemurus > Brachynemurus nebulosus. Next base: position 9,360,647 of record JAPWDM010000001.1, on the reverse strand, counting down.
ATTATTTTTGATAGTGATTGAGAATCAGTACCGGTGCCATTTTAATGTACAGGTTGGAATTAAATTTTATAACGTATAAATAAAAATCTAAATTTCATTTTTTAGTATGGAAGTTGCATGTTTGATATGAAAAGGATTTGATATGAAAACGGTTTGTAAATCTCGATTTATAAGCCAAGCCACAATTTTCTATTTAATCAAACCAAAATAAATGAAAATAAATTTTTCAATTTCTTGAACTGCAGATTGGTGGAATTCTAGGAACGTATTAATTATTCATCATTTTTTGCTATGGACGCTTAAGAATATTCGGGTTTCAGTCTCGGATTCTCAAAGTTCCGAAGCCGCAAAAATAATACTTACAGTCCTCATTAAGTAACAGACTATTAAAATTAAAATAACTGAAAAGTCGTTTAATATATGCATTTAATTGATATCAAATATATTTTGAATTTATATTATTTCAAAGTTAATCTTCTGACATAAATTATTTTAAGATAGTTCTGGTTATCAATTCTGATTCTAACCTAATGGCATTTAATCTTGAACTCGGTTTGAAAATAATTTATTATTATTATTATTACTGTATTACCATATTATTTTGTTATTACAGTCTCAAAACGACTTCTTTGTTCAAAGTTTAAAAATTTCTTAGATTTTTTTTTTTTTTTTTTTTTTGATTCAAAAAAAATATTTTTTTTAAATTATTCTTTTCAGTAGTTAGTTAAAAAAAAATTCAAAGAAATTTTTAATCTTCGAACAAAGAAATCACTTCGTGGCTTTGGACGTTACATATTTGTGTTACTTCGAATTACTACATGAATATACATATTCATGTTACGTCGAATCGATTACGGGATCGCCATAGAAGTTTTCACTTCGGTCGTGGGACCACTCACAATTTTTTTTTTTAAGTGTAGCCATACTACGAGGGTGAATCAAATTTAAACGACCTTTAATTATAATTTTTTATTAAGTGATTATTTTATTAAACAAACAGCATATTATTTTTCTGTATACATTCCTTTTCTATTAATGCATTTTTGCCATCGAATTGGAAGTTTGTCAATTCCGTCACCAAAGAAAGAAGAAGGACGTGTACGTAACCAGTTGCACAGGAAATGCTGTAATGTCAACTGTGTTCTATGGCTGTACTTGTCTGTTAGTCTCAAAATGTTGTCCTTCCAGCACGTTTTTAGGCTGACCAAACATGTGATAATCACACGGTGAGAGGTCCGGACAGTATGGTGGGTGTTCGAGAACAATCCAATGCATTTTGGTTAATTTTTGTTGGACGTTTTGAGACTACCGAGTAAGGAACAAGTAAGCAGTTAGTGTGTAACTGGTTATGTACACGTCTTCCTTCTTTCTTTGGTGACGGAATTAACAAACTTCCGATTCGATGTTAAAAATGCATTAAATACACAGAGAAAAAATTCCAGTAAAAATTACTGAGCTGCCTCGGGTAAACGAGTCTTAAGTGACCAGTCCGTAGGAAATTATTAAGCAAAAATATAAAAAATGCGTTTCAAACATTATTTTTTACGATTCATTTGAAAATTTTTCCTGTACACCTTAAGAATTTTTCCTATACAGCTGCGTAAAATTCGATGGGCTAGTAAAATTTCAAGTGGACACCGGGAAAATTTACTTAATTTTTTGTAAAATTATACTGGACATTGAATAATTTTCACTGAGTCGCTGTGTATTTCACTTGTGCTGTGTATTTCACATGTCTCACACATCACTGCATACCAAGCACGCAACCACCCAGAGCACCCGTGTTAGACCAAAACACGACTTACAGACGCAGCAACCGTTGGTTCGATCAGTTGCTCAATAGCCAATATAGTGACTGGATGTTTATAAAGTGTTTTTTTTTTTCTTATAATAAATTATTATTTATTGGACTTTCCATTTAAAACAACAAATTGTTGTGTTTCATGAATTTTTGTTTAGTTTTTATTCTAATTCTTGTATGTTTTTTATATGTATTGATATGTTAATTGAAACATGTTTTTATACAAATTATTTTAATGTGCTTATTGTTAAGAATTTATATATTTTTTTCCACAAATAATAAAAAATCACAAAAAATTTTTTCTATATTAATAATTTGATTTTAATACTTACCCTTCTATCAATATCCTTTTAAACTATTTTAATTCAATTATTTATTAATAAATAAAAAAAAAACCGTATTTATAAATAATACGGTAATTTTTACTGAGCTATAGGGTAATTTAAAATTTTTACTATAAATTATTGTACTTTTTGCTTAGCCTGTCACTTATGTAGGCATTACCAGAGAGCTCAGTAATTTTTTACCAGAAATTTCAGTAAAAATTACTGTATTTTTTTCTCAGTGTAGAAAAGAAATGTATAAAAAAAATAATTTGCTGTTTGCTTAATAAAATAGTCACTTAATAAAATGTTATAATTAAAGGTCGGTTTAAATTTGATTCACTACGTATTAATTAAAATCTTAGGAAAACAAATCATCTGTATTTATGTGGTGTTTGTTAAATACTTAGGTACCTACTACTGATATGTACTCTCAGCATATTTTGCAATATATCAAAATATAATTTACAGTTAAAACAACAATGTTCAACTTGATCGAGTTCAGTTGTTTGATAAAATAACTTTTACCTATATAGGAAAGTTAGTATTTGTAATATATGCATCAACAAAATCAAACAAGAAACTTTACAATATATTTCACCGTAATGAATTCCGTAACAATAAAGGATGCATATTTAAAGAAAATTCTCAAAGTTAGTAAGGTATATGTATCGAAATATTTACACCATAATCAAATTTATCAGTTCCAAAAAGTTTTTAAACGAAGCAAAAGATTGATCGGAAAAAACTTAAAAGTGAACCGTTCAGTTGTAAAATTTTTGTTCAAGTTTGAAACTATAAAAGGATATTTAATACTAGCTGTATCCGCAAGGTCGTTCGCGCATAAACTCAATGAGAAGTATATATAAGTACAATAAAGCATTTGCATAGAACAATAGTTTTGCGTAATGCATGCACATGCTCAAAATGGTTTTTGTATTTTCCCGTGGGAAAGAAACATTTTTCCGTTACAAGAAGTATCCTAAGTGTTGACGCAGATAATAATTTGCAAGACACCAAATTTCATCAACATCAGTTCAATTGTTCCTGCGTAATGTGTGCACATGCTCAAAAGGGTTTTTCTATTTTTCCGTGGGAATAAGACATTTTGCCGGAGTAAAACGTATCTTAGATGTTGACCCATGTAATAAGTTATCATCACACCAAATTTCATCAAAATCCATTCAATAGTTTTTACATAATGTGTGCACATGCGCAAAACGGTTTTTCTATTTTCCTGTAGGAATGAGACATTTTCCCGGAGTAAAAAGTGTCTTAGATGTTAACCCAGGTAATTAGTTATCATCAGACCAAACGGTATTAAAATCTGTCTAGTAGTTTTTCCGTGATGCTTGATAAAGACAGACAAACAAAAATTTCAAAAATCGCTGTTTTGATACCTACATCGATAACTATTTACAGTACCAGTACAATTTTCAAAAAATATCCAATGTAAAGAAACGATCTCGTTACAGTTTTATTATATGTATAGACTAACATTATTAATCTATTTCCCGAATCAATGTATTTTGTTCAATCAGTATACGTCAGGCTTGATGTGAATTGACTGGATTGTGTCTTACGAATTGTGTATTACCTGACGATGAGTTAATTGCTCGAAAGCTAGCTCGTAACCAAACAATTTTATTTAGTAGAAAGTAACAAAGTAAATTATTTTCATTTTTATATAAAGAGCATAGCCGGGTAAGATAGGGAAAATGGCCCTTGACGCAAAATTGATTGTTTTTATAGGAAATAATACTTCTTAGCCCCAGATACGTTCCTGCCAAATTTCAACCCTCCGAGGCTAATAGTTTATGAATACACAAACAGACAAAAATTTCAAAAAAAAAAAATTTTTGACGAAATTACTGAGCCGATTTATTTGAGTTTAATATATATTGTGTACCCACCTTAGGCAAAAAAATCAAAAAAAAAAAAAAAAATTAACGTTTTATCCCTTTTTTAAATTTTTAAATTTAAGTAAATTTTTTTTTGGCACTTACGCGTTAGCGACACCCACAATTTTTTGTTCAATAATAATGTCTCTTAGTACTCGATAACATATATTTTTATGGAAAAATTTTAGTTGGTAGAATATAGTAATATTTCAATACAAATGCATGCCATGTTCGGTACTACATATATTACTTATGTATAAAAAGGATTATAAAGTAAAATATTTACCCTATTTCTAAAATAATATAATTATATAGGTACGTTCAAAACTACGATAAACTAGTTTTACAAAAGTCCAACATTATCTGCCGTTTGTCTTGTTTTATTAATAAAAAAAAAAAATAGGTAGGGGAGACAGGGGCATGTGCTAACAGATTTTACTTTTTTACATATTAAACGGAAATGAAACTAGTTAGCGATTTTTTTTTTGTAAACGTTATAAAGCATCAACTATCTGTCTATAATTTTTGATAAAAAAAACTTACATATCCCTTGTACTTTCTATGGAAAAACCCATTTTCTTAAAAAATGTGTTTGTTAATACTTACCCCACTTTTGGGGCAAGTTTTAACAACGTTGGGGTAAGTATTAACATTAGAGTTTTAATATGATTATGATATTTTGTAGATATGTACTATTTTAGATTTATCTTTACTTAATTAGTTAAAGTTAATCATTATTTTAATTTTTTTCTGAGGCAATAGTTAGTCAGTCCTTATTAAGTAGCAAATTACGTCACTTTGACCTTGATAACGAAACAAAAATTGGTAAATTTTCAGTCTTCGATAGACAACCACAATCGTTTAATATCTTCTATATTAAAAAATATTTACTTATTAAAAAATTAGTCTTCGTCTTATTTAACATTATTATAATTCTTGAAATATATGATAACTCAGATCAAGCAAAACTCTTCCTCTGTTTCACTGTAGAAAAGATATAAAAATTAAAACCATTTAAATTTAACACTCACATATGTACACACACATACATGGAAACATATTTGGCAATGTCACGAAAAAAATTTTGATAACCTCGAAGCATGAAAATGACGATATTTGGATTTTGAAATCGGGATGAATACAATAACCTCCTTACAGGGAAGTTAAAAACATAGTCTTTGTTGCATAAAATTTAAACGAGGTAAATGTTAACATGTTAATACTTACCCCATGCATTTTGTTAATACTTGCCCCGAAGGTAAATTTTTTACAAATTTAAATTTTTAGAAAGAATACGTTGATAATGCGGTAAAATTTAAATAAAATACAATACCAGATGAAATATGCTACCGTTTGAAATAAATTTAGTCTCTTTTAGATATACAATCATGCTTTAAATCAAAAAACCGTCGACTTAAAAATGTTCTTTTACCTAATAAAATCTACCCCTTACTCACAACTTTGTTTTGCGGCAACCGGCCGAAGACTAATTGGTCACAACATGTCCGTGGTCATCTACTGATGACAGCAACCGGACGTACTTAATTTTTTCGTCCGTAGTTTGGCGGAAAATGGCCTGTTAATACTTACCCCCGTTAATACTAGTCCCTGTCTCCCCTATTGATTTCTCTTTTGTTGTGAGAGGGGCGAGCTACATATTGCGTACACTACTTTCTTCAAGCTAGTAATATGTACATGTAAGTTACCTACATATTTTGATAACGACAACAGGTTTTAGTCGGCCTGTTGTTATTACCATACATTGTTGAAGTTTTTTGTTGCAATTTTTTTTGAAATTTTTGTCTGTTTGTGTACTCATAAACTATTAGCCTCGGAGGGTTGAAATTTGGCAGGAACGTATCTGGGGCTAAAAAGTATTATTTCCTATAAAAACAATCAATTTTGCGTCAAGGGCCGTTTTCCCTATCTTCCCCGGCTATGCCCTTCTTGCAAGCAAATTTTTTTGGTGTGGGATAATATAGTTTTATAAAAAAAATCGCATTCATATCCGCATGTGGAGATGTTGTTCTTAAAAATTCCGCATCCGCATCTGCAACCTTTATTGTAACTATTAGCTATTATTAACTACTTTTTCTTCTTTTTCAGGTAAGCTCATGAGCTATGAAGAACTAAATTAGCTATTTAAATGAATTGATTTGCGGCAAACACAAGTGTATAACTGTAAGTAGAAAAGAATATAAAAAAATATTTGTTAAAGAAAAATTATGTAAATATTCTGAAAGGATTTCAGTATATCACCATTTCTAGAAATTAGCCTGGATGATTCCTTCCAATTCTCGAAATTATTATTACCAAAAATTCGGATATACCGTACCTTACTGTATATAAGAAGTTTGATTAAATATGAAAGTAATCATATTAAATGAACAGCTTTATATTATATAAATTAAACTAGGTTTCGATGAACTTTATATACATACATATACTTACGAGATATATTCAAGCACATCCCATTCAATCAAATCTTATTACAATTTCTAATATATACTTCACTTGCTACATCGATACATGTGAACAACACTTAATCTATACAGTATCGTTACGAAAGATTTTTATAAATTATTTCTGGGATTTTTTTATTTTATTTGTTATTAAAGAAAATAAATAGAAGGAAAAATGTGAAAATGATTTGCTTGTATCTTGTACGTATGTACGTGATTTTATCCATTAGTTTTACTTCTGTGTATATATAAATTTAAAATCAATATTTCATTTTCTTTTTTTTTTTTTTTAAAATATAGTTCAAGCTTCAATTCTAAAGTTTTTTATTTCCGAGTTGCTATTGAGGTTAGGATACAGTGATCGATATAAAAACTATGAATTTTTGAAATTATGGCAAAATTCTAGTGAATGACACTATGATAATTTTTCATAATGGTTTGACGTATAACATATAGAGACAATATTTTTTCCATCATTAGCTGATTCAATGACTTTTTTTTATAAGGTCAAGTCATGCAGCGTTTTTTATCTTCATTAAGCCTAGTTTTCATTGGTAGAGTTAGTAGGAAAGTATACTGGCATACTTTTTAGCCAAATTATGTTACTCTACTAATTCTGGTAGAGTAGCTGTCCACACATAAATTTAAAAAGTATTATAGTAGAGTAGTCAAATGGTGTAAAACTGAACTGACAACAGTGTATTTTATTTAAATTATCTTCAGTTATACTGTTCCCTTTTACATTTTTCATAAAACTGTCCATGATAGGAAACCATTTTGAAGTGTGTACATAGATATCTGTTGTTCCAGGACCAGATTTTTTTAGTCGCTTTATTTTCATACATTCTTGGTTGTATGTACACCGAAGGTTTTTTTACTTTTTGTTTTAATTCGGCTATGCCGAAATTTTCTTTGCATATTTCATTGATAATTTTTTCATATGCTGAATTTCTTTTAAATTTATTTTTATAATGAATACTGCTAATATTCTACAGACATTCGTGTTCCCCATATAATTCTACTAGTTTCATTGTTTCTAATTCGTGCCACTTCATTTTTGCAAAACAAGACAAACACGTGAAGCATTAGTGTACTTGACTATACCCAATCTGTTTTCATTAGAATAGTGATGGTAGAGTTATCACCGTCCAATCCTACTCTACTCTACCATAATTTAGTAGGTACTCTGCTCTACCGATTATGTTTTCATTGGTAGAGTTAGAAGGATAGTTAGTACTTGCCCAAATTACTCTACCGCTTACTCTACAAATGAAAACTAGGCCTTATTCTAAGAAGATAAGACTGAGTGTGATAGACTGGCTAATATGCTTTCTGAGCTTTACTATTATTAAAATAAGTATACCTATCAGAAACATAATTACAAATTTCACGCCTTGGAGCGACTTTTAATCGGGCGCGCCCTTACAAAAGGTTTACGTCCTCAAACAGCGAAAAAATGGAAGTTGTGAAAAAAAAGACAACATAGTCAGAACTGCTTTTGTCTCCCGAAAAATTTACCTGACGATCAAAAAAAAAAGAAACAAAATCCAAATCCATTTTTTTTTATTGCACCCTATTTTTTTCTTTTGTAACGCCCTTTTTTGTCCTGCGCCCTAGAGCTACTTCTCCACCTGCCTCATTATAGTGACACCTCTGATCACAATTATGAGACTAGTATGCCAAAAAAAGACGAAATCATTTATTTTTCTTCTTTCTTTCCCTCAAAAAGTATCGCTGACAAGCAAAAAAGAAGAAAAAAATCTTACATAAAAGTCCACTTCCCAATAAAAAATGTTTTTTCCTTCGTGCGCCCATCCGTTGCGCTTTTGAGCGACTTCTCCACTTAGGTACTTCACTGTAGTTACGCCTCTGCTTTTATACATATTAGTCCAGTCTTTTTGCTAGAACTTTTGGAATTCTCCAAATCAATGTATGAAAGTTTGAAGAAGAAATTTTAATGGTTTAAACTATTTACCAAAACAGAAAAAAAATTTTATATCTCACCGTATCCCAAGTCTTTTATTACGTGTTACGCTTTAAGAGGATTTTCAAGGAAAAAAGTCCTTATTTAAATGAATTTCCATATCATTTTGTATGCAATTAAGCCTATATAATCGACAAATGGGTACATTTTCCGCTCTTATTTACACATTTCACAATTTATTCTATTAGGTAACTCAAACTTTCTGCTTCATTTTACAAAAATTATGATCGTTAGCCAAATTTCTGCTGAACTAGTCATCTCTCTTTTCACCTTTCTTGCTTTTTACAACACGCTAAATAAATAAAAAGGGAAAAATAAAAGACGGAAACGTGAATAAATTATCATATGGGAAAATTTTGAACTTAAAAATAAATATAATTTGGTAGGCATTTCGCAATATTTTTATCATACACATGTAATACGTGAACTGAATATTAATAGGAAAATAAAATGATAAAAAGAAAATACATTTTTAGTGGTTTATACTTTTTCTATTGTATAGGGTGATCTTCTTTTTGATAATAATCATTAGAATTTTGAACACTTGAAGAGATAGTTTGTAATTTAAGAAGGAAAATTGTTTTCTAAGTTCACTTTAATGTAATTTTCTTTTTGAAAAAGTCCACAGATTGCTAAATATTGTAGAAAATACAGATTTTCGTATTTCCTTCAATTGTGTCTACTTCTTTTAGTACTAGGGATGTTAGTAAAAAACAGTGTTAAAACAATAATCATAGATAATTACATCCTTAATAAAGTAGTCCCAGAACTGATTTTCTAAATGACAAGTTATTTACGAGCTTCGACATGGTTTTTTAAGGTAGTAGTCTGGTAACTTGCGCGCTGTTTTTCATGCCTATTTTTAGGGGAATTTTCTTTTTTTTGAGAAAGAATAAATGAAAAGTTTTGAATTTTCAATATGTTTTTATTTAGGTAAATCTTAAGGTAACAAAAAAATTTTTTTTGAATAAATTAAATTTTGTTTTATTATTATTATTATCATTTGAAGTTGGTGTCTCAAAAAAAAGCACGTGGGTGGCCCGGGTGATTTTAACTCTTGGGAACATCTGAAATCAAAAATTCTTAATTAGTCTTAATCTATAGATATGTCATTCTGGTCGGAACTAGAATTATGAAATGTTATCGAAAAATAACAAAAAGTCATTTCTTTTTTGAAGTCTGTCATTTTGTTATATTTCGACAAAAATTCATAATTCTAGTTCCGACCAGAATGACATATCTATAGATTAAGACTAATGAAGAATTTTTGATTTCAGATGTCCCCAAGAGTCTGAATCTCCAGGGCCATCCAGGTGCTTCTTTTGAGGCGCCAACTTCAAGTGATAATAATAATAATACAACAAAATTTAATTTATTTAAAAAAATATTTTTTTGTTACCTTAAGATGTAAATAGAAACATATTAAAAATTCAAAACTTTTCATTTGGTCTTTAGATAAAAACAAAAAAAAAATAGGCGTGAAAAACAGCGCGAGTTACCAGACTACTATACCTTAAATAGAATCCGTATTATTTAATAACATTGTTAAAAAATGATACTGAGAACTTTACAACGAAATGCCATAAGTGACCGTAATTTTCAGTAGTCCAAAAGGTATAACAAAATTTCATTTTGAGTCTAGTTTTCATTATAGCTTAGTAAAAGAGTAAAAAAATAATAAAAAATATACCTAAACATCCATAGCCAAAATAATTAAAAACGTCACTCAATTATTGTTTGTTTGTTTGCTAAACTTAAAGTAGTTTAAAGCTGAAGTAATTTTAAAATTTAAATGAATCTGAAGAATTTGAAAATATGTCGAAATTTTAACTTGGCGGAAAAAAAGTAAAAGAAGAAATTTAAATGTTTTGTACTGAATTTTTATGTACCACGTACCTATCACATTTTAGTACATAATTTATTTTTAATCATTTAGAAAATAAAGACCTCCTTAATTTTTAAGAAACATCAAGGGACTAAACTATGACTTTCGAGTGTGAAGTTTGTTGTCAGAACTGCTTAATATTAGCTTTTTGATAATGTCCAAATTTCCAAATATAATATGAATTCCTTTAAAAGGGAAAAAATAGATAAGAAGTCATTTAGAAAATAAACTGCTACCCCATTGCTATCAAAATAATATTAAAAAAATTAGACGAATTTAAAGAAATTACAAAAATTCGGTTTTTCCAAAATATTTAGTAACCTATAAACTTTCTATTCAAAATAAAAGTAGAATTACATTAAATTCCTAAAACTACAACTCTGTTTTATGGGCCAAGAATATTTCTAACAATTGTACAAGTCTGATTTTTGGTACATAGTTTAGAAATATCGTAAATATTGAAATTCTCTCATGTATTTACCATGGAAATGCGTGGAAATTAGTTTTTCCTTTGGTATCCATATGGCTACATTGGACTTTAACTGTAAATGTTGCTTATATGTAAAATTTTGCCATATGGCTATACTGGCTTTTGAATAAAAAAACTTTTTAACAAAAAAAGAATATTTATCTATTTCTGCAAAACAGTTTTATTCATTTACAAGCAGAAATAATATTACTTATTACTGATGAAATGAAATAAAATATTTTTTTGTTTTGGTGAGACGAAGTCGCGTATCACATTATACACATTTTAATCTCGTGAATGATTTTTTACAATGTTATCATCGACATTTGTTGGTCTAAACTAGCCAATGATGTATAAAGTTACCTTTATATGACAATAAGCTGGATTACGAACGTTTGTGACTCTTATTTAAATAAGGTTCTTCAAAATCTGATTCTGACGCCAGAATTTCTGTGTCCTCATTATCTAACTTGAATAATCTGATACATCGGATATATCTGGTGGTAAAATAGCACATCACAGAGTTTACCATAAAATTTACTATAGCGGACATACTACACGTCTCATATTCCAAAAATGAAAAATGTGGCCAGTGTATCCATATGGCTACGAATTGTTCATAATAGCTTTATATTTAAAAATTATTTATCTAGGCCAATGTATCCAATTGACAACAGTAAGTTTTTAGCAAATTTATAAAGGTTTCTAGCCACAAATAAAATAAAATAATGTTAGCATATTAAAGTTAAGTATATAATTAAACAAGTAACATACATAAAAAAATTCTTTTAAATGTACTAATCACCAAAAAATGTAATTATTTTAAACACTTTGAACAACCGGCCAAACAAGCAAATTCCATGACAGTTTTAGTGTATATTTTTGTTCAGTAGTGAACAGCACTGCCCAACACCATATTAAATAAGGACCATTTTATTTCTGTGTGCTAGTTTAAATGTATAATTCTTAATAATACAAGAAAAAATGACAATTAAAGTTCACGTAGCCATTTGGCTGCCATGGCCCATAAAGGGTTAACGAGATCCTAATGGTTACAAAAAAAAAACTCACCTGTATATTATGATGGTTCTAACTGTGTACTAATACATATATGTTCTTGTGTGGCATATACTTTTATGTAAGCTAAAGTGTTATCGAGGATAAATTTTTGACAAAATTACCAGAACTAACACATTAAATTATTGTACAAGACGAATATCATATTGTAAAGCAAACCCCTGGATTTTTATGAATTTTCTAAATTGATTGTTAGGTATGATTCAGTTATGTCTCTATTACAAACAAATTTCTTACTTGTCTATAGTTCAGCATAACGCACACAAAAGCGCATTGGACTCTCCGAAAAATAACGCATTGAAAACACTCGAGCCTAGGTTTTACAACTCTCTGGTCTGCGTTTCTCCACCATACTAAAACATTTCAGATCATCTCTATTAAATTGAGTCGGAGTGTAAAAAGAAAAAAACAATTCGTCAAGTGCAAGTTGTACTTGCGCTAACAGTGTTTCATACAATCAGTTGGTTTTATGAATTTGTTATAACAGGAGATGAAAGTGAATGAAATATTTTTCTTAATGAATAAATTTTATTCTTAAAAAGTAAACCATATTTTCGATTTCATAAGATCGTATAGTTATTTTGGTCCGTTTACGTTTACTAGAAATTAACAGTGATATTTACTAAATGAAGTATGTAAATGTACTAGGGTCATCTTCTTTTTCAAAAATATTAAATTATTAGCAGTGCTATTTTTTATAAAATTCGTCAAGTGCGTGTTTGACACGCACTAAGTAATATCGTCTCACATCAAAATCGGTTCAGTAGTTTCAGAGCTTATCATAGCCAAACATTGTGACATGAGATTTTTATATTATATCTTATTAGTAATTAGCATAAATCTTAAGTTCATTGTGATGAAAACACAGATTTAAATACGTTTATGTTGTGTGTCCAAAACTTGGAGAGATTGGGACAGAAAACGAGCGATATGTATATATGTGTCCGCGCGATAACTCTCGAACGAAGTATCTAATATTTACGAAATTTGTTGGAAACCGTGAAAGTCCCAAACCCTTGAATGAGTTCTTCAGCCACACACGTCGGATGCCAGGAGCATGGTTTTTGTTCTTGTAAAAAATTAGTTTTTTGCCAAAATTTCCACTTATTCAAAAATTTTTGCTAAATTTCTTTACACCATTTAAAAGAGGAGAAAAAATTACATAAAAAAGCTCTTTAAACTATTGTTCTATGTCAATTAGTTTCCGAGAAAAACTAATTTCTATAAACGGAAATTCGCTATGTTATGCAGAATGCTGCGACAGGGGTATTATATCATCTACTATTTGATTTTTCAAATTAATCTTTCCCAAGCCTAGCTTTTTAAATACAATAGTTTTCACCCATTAACGTTCGTTTTAAATGCAATAGTTTAAATACCAACATCTAAGGTCTATTGCAATTTAGCCATCTTTTATATATTGGGAGCAAGAAAAATCTTAATCATATCACAGCCGCATGTACCCTAACTCAAAAGAATAATTAACGATGTTTATTTGATTGTTCGGTTATTTTGTCGTTCGGTTATTTTGTCCACAGTTATTTTGTCTAAGTTTATCTTGTCATTCAGTTATTTTGTACACGGTTATTTGGTTGCGGTTATTTATCCACATACTCTAAATTAGAGTAGAGTCCCTATAATAAATAGAGCCGTGACATGTCATCCATTTTGTATCCAAAACAGAGCGGGAAGCTTCAAAATTAATTATCACATATTTGGGTGAATATTTTTGAGTATATAATTATTGATAATAAATTATGAATTAATGAACAATTCAAAATTTTTAATTTAATTATTCTTTCTATGTTAAACTAAATGGTTTTTGTTAACATTTAATTTAATTCCAATATATTTTACGAAAACTTTGGATACAAAATGCCGGAACCAATCAGCGTTCAGCAGACATTTCACGACTCTATTTATTATAGGGACTCTAAATTAGAGTAAAGTCCCTATAATAAATAGAGTCGTGACATGTCATCCATTTTGTATCCAAAACAGAGCGGGAAGCTTCAAAATTAATTATCACATATTTGGATGAATATTTTTGAGTATATAATTATTGATAATAAATTATGAATTAATGAACAATTCAAAATTTTTAATTTAATTATTCTTTCTATGTTAAACTAAATGGTTTTTGTTAACATTTAATTTAATTCCAATATATTTTACGACAACTTTGGATACAAAATGCGGGAACCAATCAGCGTTCAGCAGACATGTCACGACTCTATTTATTATAGGGACTTTAAATTAGAGTAAAGTCCCTATAATAAATAGAGTCGTGACATGTCATCCATTTTGTATCCAAAACAGAGCGGGAAGCTTCAAAATTAATTATCACATATTTGGGTGAATATTTTTGAGTATATAATTATCGATAATAAATTATGAATTAATGAACAATTAAAAATTTTTAATTTAATTATTCTTTCTATGTTAAACTAAATGGTTTTTGTTAACATTTAATTTATTTCCAATATATTTTACGAAAACTTTGGATACAAAATGCCAGAACCAATCAGCGTTCAGCAGACATGTCACGACTCTATTTATTATAGGGACTCTAAATTAGAGTAGAGTCATGGGGACATGTGAGCATTTTTCATCAAATAGATGTCAAAATTAATTACCATATGATTGAGCACAAAAGTATCGTCACCAAATTATGTGTTAACGAAGAATTAAAATTTTTCAATTTAATTAATCTTTCTAGGTTGAATTAAAGTATTTTTTTAAATATTTAATTTATTTCCAATTTATTTTAAATGAAAAATAGCGAACTATTAAACCTCATGTCTCGACTCTAATTTTATCCCCTAGTAAATCAACGCCATCTGGTATATTAGTTACAGCGACGTCAGAAAACGGTCCATTTTTTTATAATAGACTAAATGGAGAGTGACAGGGACATGGTTCTATCCAAAACAGAGCGGGAAGGTTCAAAATTAATTATCACATGTTTGAGTGAATATTTTTGAGTACATAATTATTGTTATACCTCATTTCAAATACAACTGATCATGAGTTATCGTTAAAAAATTAAATAATTCTTATATTCAAAGCAAATCAATCTTCTATTCTTTTCTAAAAATAAACTGCAAATCTAAAATTTACGTAAATGCAATAATGAAAGAGATAAAGCCAAGAAAACGGAAATTATTTAAATTCAAGGTGATGAAACATGGTTAAATTTAAGTGAAATAAACCATAATAAGTTATGAATTAATGAACAATTAAAAATTTTTAATTTAATTATTCTTTCTAAATTAAACTAAATGGTTTTTGTTAACATTTAATTTATTCCCAATGTATTTTACGCAAACTTTGGATAGAATATGCCGGAATCAATCAGCGTTCAGCACACATGTCATCACTCTATTTATTATAGGCACTCTACATTAGAGCATTAGAATCGTGACATGTGTGCGGAACGCTGATTGGTTCCGGTATTTTTTGTCCCAAGTTTGCGTAAAATAGATTGGAAATAAATTAAATATTGACAAAAATCATTTAGTTTAACCTAGAAAGAATAATTAAATCAAAATTTTTTAATTGTTCATAAATTCATAACTTATTAACAATAATTATGTATTCAAAAACATTTACTTAAATATGTGATAATTAATTTTGAAGCTTCCCGCTCTGTTTTGGATAGAAAATGGCTGACATGTCACGACTCTATTTTTATTATAGGGACTCTACATTTATATAGAATCCCTATAATAAATTTTATATCTCTTACTAATAAAAGATAAGGAACAAGAATTTAAACAAAAATATTCTTAAATAATAGCTATGATGTATTATATAACCGGGTATAGTTATATAATACCTGGGTATATAACCGGGTATAGTTACCTATATATTATTAAAATTAAAAGAATTTTACAGCAAACCTTTGAAATGGGCCATTTCGTATCGGCGTAAGCCAAAGTCGCTTACTTTTATTTTTAATCACATTACACTTATTTTGAAGCGCACTTAGCTTGCTTTTGAGATATTTGTATATTCCTGTCTCACTGTCCAGAAGAAAAGTAATTTGGGACAAGCTCATCAATTTGTTTCTCGTAATCATTGATGCACAAAAGTCGAACGGCAAAACTTTCTTTTGCATCTGAAATAGTGGCTTTTCTGCTGCATTTTCCAGAATTGTCCTTAAATCTCGCTGAACAAGGCAGTATTCCGTTGAGAAGTGTTGCAAAAATATAGTCTTGGGAATCTAAACAATAACAAATGTTATTCATTTTTAATTTTACTTAAATTACATTATTACCTTTATTTGCGGTGCACTTAGCTATTGTACAAAGCTCCTTGCAATAATCATTCCGCGGTTCTGTCTCATAAAATCTTTGAATTTATTTCTTAAATTTGTCCCATTTCGCATACAACATATGCTCTTTGTTGGGATATAGGAGGTTGAAGCCTTTTTTCATCTGAAATAAATCGTTTTTTGATTAAAATTTATTTTAATTCACATAGAATTTTAGTTACCAAATCTGAGCTTCTGGAATCGGCATAAATAGGCCAGGCCTTTAAAAAGTCAATGTTGCTTAAAGTTGACAATTCCTTTCGCCGTATAACAAAGGTTTTTTGCCATTTGTCACACACTTCATTCCAATCGCTGTATCTCTGCCTAATGACACTTTAAGAGCTAAAGCAATAGAACTATCTATTTCCGAGTTTTCTTCAACTGAATCTGCTGCTGACTGCGCTGTGGATTCTGCTACTGAGTCGACTGGAGATAGCGTCTTCGTTTTCCTCTTCTTGACTTTGCTGTTCACATCTTTTTGATACAGCCTACCACAGGTGTTTTTTTACCTTCCCGTGGGATAAAGTAGTATTCCTGAAAAAGCACAGAAAAGAAAGATAAACATCAATAGTTATTCCCAACACATCAACGATCTCACATCTCTTATGGAACAAACATTAGCAAAACAATCAACAGATTCAAACTGTATAAAATATAAAAAATTAGTTGTAATTGCTATCAATCTGTTCCAATGGACGCTCAAACTTAATTTCTAGTTTCTAGCATTAGCAGAAGTTTTCTAACGATTTATTTTAAATCAAATAAAAAATAAGGCAAGACTACGATAAGTACGGCGCCAAGATTTGATGACACTTCCTTATAGAACTTGACAAAATAAAACGAAAAACAAGAATAAAATTTTTCGAGATCTCGCTTCGTTTTCGAGTTAAACTTGTTTTTGAATTCCAATATATTGTATGTATGGGATGTGGGCACGAGTACGATATCCGAGGCGACAAAATTTGACAAGCGGATCTGATAGATTTTGGCATTCTAAGCAAAAAATAAAAAGTAAAAAATTTTGAAATTCGCCTTAGTTTTCGAGACATCGATCGTTAAACTTGTATTTAAGTTTTCATGAAATTCGGATATATTGTATTTGGTGAAATATTGGTGAAATATATTAATATCAAAAATCGAAGTTTATTGTCAAAACTGGCCCAACCTTCGGGCAAAGGGTAACCTTAACTAACCTCACCACTTAGTTTTTATATCAAAAATCGAAGTTTATTGTCATAACAAGCCTAACTTTCGGGCAAAGGGTAACCTTAAATACAAGTTTAACGATCGATATCTCGACAACGAAGCGAGATCTCGAAAAATTTTATTCTTGTTTTTCGTTTTATTTTGTCAAGTTATATAAGGAAGTGTCATCAAATCTTGGCGCCGTACTAATCGTAGTATCCCCAAAAATAATATTTGGCACATATAAGAAATTGAAGTAAGAAAACTTACTTTGTAAATATGGCAAAATGTTTTCCAAGCCAGACTGCTGTAACCACTTGGTTAATTTTTCGGCGTCTTCGTCCTTTTCATTTAACTGATTTCACCACAAATTAACTATTTCACCACACTATCACACCATCGATTAACATTAATTATAAATCACTTTTAATTCCCGACATTTTTTCACACAAAAAATTTAGTATCTGAACACAACTTACCAACTGTGAAATTCAGTTTGTTTAGGTATGACTATAGCGAATGAATGTGTTTAAATTGTTTCCATTTCAGATTAAAATGTCGCCATATTGATTTGACAATCTTTCTTATTGATTTAATAACGTTTTTTATTGATTTAATATGCTGGAAACTTACCTTCCGAGTTAATATTGTAAAAAGCTTGAAATAATGCTGTTCAACGTAAAAACAATATTGATTTCATATCGTGTGCACAAAGTATATGAAAACAACATTAATTCAAAGTAGAAAATATTAAATAAAATAAAATAAGGATTTCCAATATCATTTTTTTGTTAAGTTGGACATTATTGAAATAATAATGACCGTATTTATTTTTAAGTTGCCATTTTTCTCTCAGTGTAGTCAATTTACCCGTAATTAACTGTAAAATATAAATTTATTTGAAAAAATACAAAAAATTATGTTAATCTTTTGAAATGGCCGGTATTATAGTTTATAAATTCGAACAGAGATGACACTAGCTATTCTGAAAACAAAATATGTATAGTTCAGTTTACATGTTCACATGTGACACATCACTTAATAGTCAATTACAACTTACTAAGTTATAAATTCCAATAAATTAGCTTTTGAACATGCAAAATGAATAAAAAAATATATTTAATTTGCTATTAAATGTCCTCAAAGCTATTATAGGAAATTAATATTGTTCAGTATCAGATTTAAAGATATCTTCTAATTATGGGACAGTAAGAAAAAATTATTGTATCGTGTAAACTACGCTTTCAACATCAGTATAATACATATATTTGTACACAGGGACGTGGGAAATTTTTTAATGTTATTCGGGTGTTTTCTTGTCTCTGGTTGTTAAGTTAGCCTTAAATTTAATAATAGTACGACTATTTGAATGTCAAACTATCTGTTTTGGTTAAAAAATTTCATTAATAGTTTTTTTTTTTCTGTTTTAAAAATAGCCCCAGCAAAGTGAGAATAAATTTTCATAGAAACGTAAATGAAGTTATCGACACATTATTAATAATAATAATGTTAATAATCATTTGGTCACACAACGAAATTATTATATCGTCGAAGAAAGCCGAGGTTCGACGATATAAAAAATTGTAATTTTATTATTTCTATGGATACCTAGCAAAATTTTACAAATATTATTAAATAATTTTTAAAGGTATTTAGGGATGATGGTCATCAAGGAAAAAAAAATTCCAAAGGCTGCCGGTTTCGACTTTTTGTCGTCTTCAGGACGTGAGGAAAAATTTATTAATATGTATTAAAAATACATATATAGATAAAATATTAAACCAGGTACTTGCATGATTAGTAATGTACTTAGTAAACTCTATACCAACATAAAACCGCAGATTTCCATCTCCAACCAACAAAATGTGATATATATGGTTTCTTGTATCGGTTGTGACAATCTATACATTGGAAACACGAAACAACACCTTAGTGAGCGGATAAAGCAGCACAAGAACAATGTTAAACAAGCCAACATAGTTTCGGGACTGGTGCGGCATTCCTGGGGAAATGGGCACAACTTTGACTTCAATAATCACATGGTGATCCAACGTGAGCCTAACTAAAAGAAGAGATACTTCATCGAAAGTTGCTTGATCAATACCATCCAACCCAAGTGCAACTTTTACCAGGATGCCATCTCCATCGACAATGCATATAGGTACCCGCAACTTCGACAAGATCAAACCTGCCGCTGTCAAAAGCGCTATAGTCGCGCAACCTCACTAAAAATTCAAACGATTATGATCATACACCTTTATTATCTTTGCTAAAAGCACTTTGTTTTCGGAACTCATCGTAGCAATGTATTTCATTTTTTATTTTTTACTTAAAAAAAACTCTCAGACTAACCTTAATTGTTCTTTGTGATGCACATTTTAGTTCAAAAAATTCTTTAAATTATCTAAAAATTTCTTAAATAATTTTTATTCTTTCAATTTTTAATCATTTGACACTTAAAATGTTACTCTCAAGTATTTTTATTTTCCTAAAAGTAATATTTAAAACTTTTACTTTAACCAGTGCTATTATTGTTATTATTTTTAAAATTATTAATTCAAATGTCAGTTTGACATACATATTAACATAATCATCTAAGTACCTGATGTAATAATTTTTGTCGTCCTCAGAGGCCTAAAGACGACAAAAAGTCGACTCCGGTAGCCTTTGGAAAAAATAACACTTTTTTGTTTTCCTTGATGTCCATCATTCCTAAATACCTTTAAAAATTATACTTTCAGTGTCATCAAACCTAAATTTAAATTATTAAATAATATTCAGGTGCAATATATTTTTTGTGTATAAATTTATCAGTTATACCTTACTTTTTCTTTAATTTCGAAAACTCATTTTCTAAAAGAATTACCAAAATACCCGTTTAACATAAGAGTAATACAGTTGTTGATTAACATCTTGATTAAAGCAAAATATGTCATCAAATTTTCTTTTTACATACCAAGGAAGTTGTGCAAGGAAATTTAGGTTTAATAATTTTCGCGCAATGTTCGTGAATTTATTCAGATTTTTCTGAACAATCCTTCGGATAACAAAGGCCAGGGACAGCAATTGTTACGATGTCCCCCCCCCCAAGAAAAAAAATGGACAAAAGTATGTAGTTATATATATTACTGCTTTAATAGGCTTTTATTTGATACCTTATTCGGTACTCTTGACAAAAAATTGAGTTTTTAATTTCCAGGTTATCCCAAAAAATTAACCTCCAGAATCGAAATACAACTGGACTTCACATCTGGAATTAGGCCATCACAATCTATCTCCGTGCTAAATTTCAAATTTGCGCGTCGAATAGTTTCAGAGGAAATTGCCTGTGACACTCGGACAGACACCGATGTGATTGCATAAGTGTTCCGTTTTTCCAATTTCGGTACGGAACACTAAAAGACAAGAACCACAATATTCAATAGGTACCTAAGATTATGCTTTTAAGTCATAAAAAAAAAAGTGATCGTGTCTATGCAGAGATATAATTAACAACCGCCGCACTTTTGAATTCCCATTTGTTTAATGCATTCTCTGAAACTGAATATCTCCCTTCAAATCATTTTCTTTTTTATCTATAACGTTTCCTCGAATACAAACCCAAAGGAAAAAAGGCAAAAATGAATTTTCATCCAGTTTTTTTTTTTTTTTAAGTAAAAAAAGAGGCTACCGTACTAATTCAACAGCAACGTTTTCGCGTTACTTAAACTAAAACACAACATTTTGTTGTCGGGGTATAAAAACAAAGCATAGAAAAGCATGATAACACAATGCCAGTAGGTAGAATTCTCATTGAAATGTGATTAAACATTTAAAATCTAATTTAAAATTTGTCCCAGAAGACATTTGTGAATAAATGGAAAACACAAGAAACCGAATGAAAATGAAGGAAGCAACTGTACACTGTGTATATACCTATAAGCTGCTGAGTGACGCAACGTTTGCTTACTATAAAATACACAAACATACGATGGTGGTATATTGTGTTGTATGTATGCGGTTGCTGTAACATAAATTTTACACTATAAAACCTTGTGATCATAGGGAAATTTTACGATGGGTTACAACACTATACACTCGATAAATTGTTTGATTTTTTCAAAAAAGAAAGCATATAAAAAGCGCGTGAGTCGGTCTAAGATCTGTTACCAGTCAAATTAGATAGATAAATAAATATTAATTCTTAGTGATGCTAAATAATTACAAAGGCGCCGCTAAGAGCGTCGGGGGGGGGGGGGCAGAGGACAGATGTACCTCCCTGAGTTATTAAATAAATTTTCCCTTTACTAACATGACTTTAATTTTTATCAACCTTTTCAATAATTTTTTACTTTTTTATTATTTATAGATAAAATTATTGAATTTCCCATAATGTGAAGTAAAAATATTTTGGTCATAATTCGCTATAGCCCAAAGAACCGATTTTTCACATTTTTTCAGTACCAATTTCAAATATTTGACTTCCATTTTCACTTTCTTTCAATAATATTACACCTCTGCTGTAAATCTTTCTACACTATAAGCCTCTATAAAAAAATTTATTCTTTTATCAGTTTATTCTAAAGATCATCGGGAAACTAAAAACGCCCTTAAGTAATAAAATTATGTTTAGCAATGAAATTAGAAAGAGTTAAACTTTAAATATTGTTTCATTATTTGAGATATAATTCCACAAAATAAATCTTTCAAGAGAGAATTTTTTAATTTTGGTATTATTTTTACTAGATCATACCGGCATCATGACGCTGGCCGGAAATTTTTTTGTAGTCAAAATTTAATAATTTCAATCGATTGTAGGCCGTTTGTAGATGTTTGTAGTATATTTATTTTCGTTTGTAGCCCTTTACTTTATTTGTAATTAACAATCAAAATTTTGTACTGAAGTTAGCAGGAAGCAATCGTGAAGGTAATTTTTTTTGGTAACAATAGAAAGATTTTCGTTTGTAGTGTCTAAATATAACGGTAAAATGTTCGTAGGGTCGTCTGATAAAGCATAATTAATTAATAAAATTCACCAAGTGCGTGCCGGACACGCATTATCACAGTTACATGTGTTAGTTACAATATATATATATATATATATATATATATATATATATATATATATATATATATATATATATATATATATCTATATATATATATATAGATATATATATATAGATATATATATATATATATATATATATATATATATATATATATATATGTATATATATATATATATATATAATATATATATATATATATATATATATATATATATATATATATATATAACAGATAGTGCTTCTAGGGAAATTAATAATAACACTTCATTTATCTAAATTTTGTCAGAATATTCTAAAATAAATCATTTGCAATTAAAAGTAAAACATATCAATTATTAAACTTCAAATGAAAGAAAAATGGAAAATGAAAAAAACGTGTGTGGTACTTTAAGGCCAGAGAAATATTGGCTCGTTTTCACGGCAAATATCTCTATAAACAACAATAATTTGTTAATTTTTGATTCTTAAATAAATTATTCAATAAAATTTGCTATTCAGTAATACTAATGTGTAATTTTCAACTGAACACCAATAGTGTAGTGCAATTAGTCATTATTAAGGGAAAATGACGGAATCCATTTATAATGAATGGATTTCAATAATTTTTTTTTTGGGTGGTTTTCTAATGGCATAAAGTAAAAAGTTTACCCATTTAAAATTACCGCAATTTTGTAAATTCGTAAATTTTCGGAAAAAACAAAAAAAAATTAGAGATATCAATAAAAAATGCAATTATCGAAATTTCTTGAATATTTTTTTTACGAAAATAATGATTGTTATATTTCGTTCAAAGGGCAGTTATTTATACATACTCGTATAATAAAACTGTAACGAGACCGTTTCTGTATATGGAATATTTTTTGAAAATTGTACTGGTACTGTAAATAGTAACCGATGTAGATATCAAAACATCGATGTTTAAAATTTTTAAATTTTTGACTGTCTGTCTGTCTGTCTGTCTTTCTGTCTGTCTGTTTGTCTGTCGGTCAGTCTGTCTGTTCACGCATCACGCAGAAATTACTGAACGGATTTTGATGAAATTTGGTATGATGATAACTTATTACCTGGGTCAACATCTAAGATACTTTTTACTCCGGGAAAATGTCTCATTCGCACGGGAAAATAGGAAAATCATTTTCAACATGTGCACACACTACGGAAAATTACTGAACGGATTTTGATGAAATTTGGCTTGGTGATAACTCATTACTTGGGTCAACATTTAAGATGCTTCTTACTCCGGGAAAATATCTTATTCCTACGGGAAAATAGAAAAACCATTTTGAGCATCTGCACACATTACCTACGCAAAAAGTATTGAATGGATTTTTATGAAATTTGGTGTGGTGATAACTTATTACCTGAGTCAACATCTAAGATACTTTTTAGTCCGGGAAAATGTCTCATTCCCACGGGAAAATAAAAAAAACCATTTTGAGCATGTGCATGCATTACGCAAAAATTATTGTTCTATGCAAGTTCTGTATAATTATTACAATTATATACTGAGTTGATAACAATGTGTCGCGCTAACGACAGTTAGTTTAAACTAATTTTCTTCGACGTTGCCACTTTCGATGTCAACCATCAATATTATTGGTGGAGCATTCAAGCAACTAACTCCTTTACATTGTAAACACGCTACTGAACAATTTAAGCCACTCTTTCTACATCCACAAGCAGAGCTACAACCAGTTTTACAAGAACAAAAAATCATTTTTAATAAATTTTCAGATGCCGGTGGTTGGTCCATTGTGACTGGTATTAAAAAATTATCTTTTTTTGCCATCCCCATTCTTCTGGCAACTTTTCATGTCCCATCCACAACTGTACTTGCAAATATACTCTTTTTATATGTTCTAAGCTAGCATCGTGGATAGGTATCAATGAAGCCAAATTGACACAAGTATTTTTACTAATAGCTTTAAGAAAGGATCGGTATCGATAATTATTTATGTTGGCTGTCCCTCGAACTCTTCGCTATCACTATTTTCTCACTATATTCCCATTCTTCTTATACAGTAGTACCTCGATAATTCAGCCTTCGAAAATCCGGACCCTTCAGTAATCTTGCCCGATTTAACAAATAGTAGATACAATTTTAGACACATTTACATTCTATATTTACAGTCAATTAGTACAGTACAAAACAGAATTGTATTGTGGAGTAATTAATCATGCGATACGCAGAACTGCCTACAAACCTAGTACATAGAACAGCAGTGCGTGCTGTTAACTTCTTAGAGTAGCTGTAAGGGGTCTCGAATTCATTACATTTTAAACGGTCTCTCGATGATCCGGCTTTTTCGTAAATCCGGCCTACCGGCCGCCCATTTAAGTCGGATTATCGAGGTCTTACTGTACATTCAATACCTACCTTTCAAGGACGTTTGCTATCCCTTTGTATACTTTATATAGAATTTAAATAATTCTCAAGAGAAAAGAAAAATATAGCTGCAGAAAGAATATATTATACTAAAAGTAACGTCATTTTCATTAAACTACCCTTAAAAAAAAAGAAAAAAAATCGGAAGATTTAAAGAGGTAAACTTTTTACTTTTGAGTATAAGAAATTAAAAAAATCCAAAATCATTCAAATCCATTCATTATAACTGTATTCCGAGGTATAAACCTAATTGCATTGGACTACAATACTTTTAAGAAAATAATAATTGAATTTCCATAGGAACACTATAAATTACCATTGAAATTTTCCCTATGTGTAATTTTGAAGTGGACAGTCGTATACTATATGGTGGACAGTCGTATACTTTTGTGGGAATTTTTGGATCCGATCTAACCTTTAAAGGAGTGATGGGGGGCAACAAAGCAATAAAACTTTTCCAAACCGGTTGAAAATAATGTTTCGGTCAATTATCTCAAAAGAGTGAAAAATCGACCTACGTGGTTCTAGTAGTAATCCGTCGATACGTACTATTAAATTTCCTACATTTTATCCTAAAAATTGCGAAAAATTAGCTATTGAGCACGTAACTGTGATAATGCGTGTCCGGCACGCACTTGGTGAATTTTATTAATTAATTATGCTTTATCAGACGACCCTACGAACATTTTACCGTTATATTTAGACACTACAAACGAAAATCTTTCTATTGTTACCAAAAAAAATTACCTTCACGATTGCTTCCGGCTAACTTCAGTACAAAATTTTGATTGTTAATTACAAATAAAGTAAAGGGCTACAAACGAAAATAAATATACTACAAACATCTACAAACGGCCTACAATCGATTGAAATTATTAAATTTTGACTACAAAAAAACTTCCGGCCAGCATCATGATGCCGATCATACCTAGCATTTGTGTTGGTCTTATTCTTGCATTTTTATTTTTGAATCCTTTGATTTATATCAAAGATCGAAATCAAACGAAAAAAAAATTCGTCAAGTGCGTGTTTTTGACACGCACTAAGTAATGTCACCTCAGTGAAAGTGTTAATTTATGATTTTTTGGCTCATTTTTTAAATACAGTGAGAATACTGTCCTCTTGCGTTTATTCAATATATGCATGTACAACTCTATAATATAGTGAGAATACAGCCCTCTTGCGTTTATCCAATATATGCATGTACAACTATATAATTATTTTCCCCCACTATAATCACACCACGAGATTAATATGTCATCCTTCGGTGACATAAAAATGACTTGGCTAGGCGAATATATTATTTTGAAGCAAGGCAAAGGTGCCGTTCACGTGTTCATTCTAGTGTTCGTTTTGTGAATATTCATAGGATAGTGTGTTGAGGTATTATTTCTGTTTGCCGTTTCAGTGTTTTATACGTGACAGTTTCGATTAATTATTTACAGTACCCATCGTTAAATAAAGTAAATTGAACTTTAAATGATGGTTTGTCAGGAAACCGCTCTTTTCTAAAATAATCAGTCACATATTCTGATCCCATTCTGATTCCATGTTAATTCTTATAGGAATTGGTAATAATTTTTTTGTTCAGAGAAAATAAGTAAAAACTTTTTTTTTCAACAAAAAGGATTAATATGTTTTGGTATTAGTGAACTTCTGAGCAGATGCCATGATGAGACTTGAGTTTGGGACTGTGACAGAAATTTGTTTATTTATCCCTAGAACTCGAAAATAATATTCACTAAAAATTTATATATAATGTGTCCGCACGATAACTCTAGAACGAAACATCCTATTCCAACGAAGTGCCAAACTCTTGGATGAGTTCTTTAGCCAAATATGCCCGATCCCCCAAAATTCAAAAAAATTAAATTTTTGCAAAAATTTGTCAAAATTCTGTATGATAGACTAATGGAATATATTATCTAATGTAATAGCCTACAGACTGAGATTAAGTAAAGTCGCAAGATTCGTTAAAAATACGACCAACTCTTACTTTGTAAGTTTCTAATCAGTGCAATCCGTACTTCCGTAGTAACAATTTTTAGTATTTGTTGTAATAAATTTTGCGTTTCCCATTCTATAGAGTTTCGCTAGTTCTACAAACCCATACTTTGAGCTAGTTTTAATTCTATATTCTATTATGTTTGAGTGAATTATGTACATATTGTACATGACTTTCTAGCTCAAAGCAATAAAAAAAAAAACACTTAACCCCTTCACGCACATAAGCGTAGGGAGAGTGAAAAAGAATTATGTTATGTTTAAAACTGTTTATTGGGGCCTATTCAAACATATAAATGACAAATTATAATTACCTAATATATTTTTATATAAATTTTGAGCATGGGACAAATATCTCCCAGTTTCAGTAAATAGTACAAATTACGGAAGTATGAAAAATTTTAAGTGATTAAAATATTCTACTTTACTTATTTTATTATAATTTACTTACCAAGGTTGACAATTTTTTATTGCAATAATTTATAACGCACAAAAATTTAAAAAAAAAATTTGAAACTAAAAATTAATAACGGGCAACTTTGCAACTGTGTACCAAAGTTTTTTTGAAAATTAGTAGGTTATTGCGTTTCAATGTACCAAATTATTAAAACTACTATAGAAGAATAACAATATAAACTTACAAATGTTTTAAATCGTACCAATATTGCGTAGAACGTAAATATAAATTGGGGATTAATATGTCCCATATCCCATAAGGTGTTAAGATATCGAAACAGAAATATATCGGTATGTCTAATTTTGCGGTACATTTACCTAATTGCTAGTCAATGATTTCTCTATATTTTTTTTCACATGAAATATTTAAAATTTAAAGAAAAATATATTCATACATAGTATATTTGTACGCATGTGTGATATTTATACCATATAACTACATACATAATATGTAGCATAAAAAAACCGTATTTAATTTTTAATATAATATTATTTTCCCGCATAGCATCATATCCCGAATACGTGACATTAGATGATGACATAAATGTCAGTCAAACCGTTTTAGTAAGTAAACCTTATGGTAAAAACAAGGTCGACGCTTTATTATGAGCATCATATAAAATTTTGTGTAAATAATTTAAGAAAATTGTATGCTTTTTTTAAATCAACGGCATACCCGTAGCGGTATTATATCGGCGTGTACCTACCTGTGCCTATGTGTCAGGAGACGCACAAACATAAATGTAAGTTGTATACTTTAATAGGGTATCATTTTTTATTTCATTTTAGTTTTTATTAAACGGAATATATTTGTTTAGTATATATTTGAATAAAATAACTGAAAAAAATAAACGAATATAATAATAAATATTTACCATTTAAAAGCATCTAGTTTCTATAACCTCTTGAGGATCAACGGCCGGCCAGTTGGGTAATTTTTGATCGTACGTAATTATTGACATTTAGGTCGGGCCAATTTTCGGTGTGTTAGTGAACTGATTTGATACTTCCGAATTTATACGTTTACTGAGCTGCCATCTTACTGACTGACCCACTGTCTGTGTTGACAATGGTGACAATTTGAAAAATTACGCCATAAAAAGTTTAACCCTCGAACCAAAGTTAATGGATCCCCAACGTTGATAGCACTTACTCCCTATATATAGACAATCAACACTATCTCCCCTAAATATTGACAATCGACATTACTTCAAAGCGAAATATAGGCAATAGATATTGCTACCTCAATCATCCAGATACCTACTGAATTAGATAAGCAACTAAACTAAATTTGGCTACTTAATAAGTAGTCTATTAAAAATACGTCCCACAAAATTGACGAGTTTTTAACCTTTTCCTGCGTGTTTGCTCCATTGTTTCACATTTTTTTGAACCCGTTGACTAATAATATCTCACCAAATCTGCACTCCCCTCCGGAAATGAATTGTTATTTTCGTGATTATTAGCAGGTAACATAAAAAAGATTATTCATCGAATTTTAGTGTATTTAATAGCTAAAAAATTGTTGTTATTCTTTGACGATTTACAATCCTATATTTATTAAGGGGGACCACTAGTGTGACCACCTGAAAAAAAGGTGATTTTTGGGAATTTTTTAAAGAAAACTACTGTATGGAATGTTTTAATATTTTAAGGATATATTCGTGTAGTAAATTCATAATAAAATTTTTGGACCAAAAAATTGAAAATTCAGTGAGTTATTCGCGATCTCCCAAGGCTCCAAAAAAAAAAGTTCAACCACTGCTGCAGTGATAGAGACCTCTACACTGCCTGAAATCAAAAAAACCAAAAAGCCTATTAAACTAGAAGGTATGGCCCGTGCCATGAACCTCAATTGAAAAAGAGTAGTTGAAATTTAACAAAATGGCGGAGTTTTTTAAAAATGTTTCAATTTTTTCGCGAAAATTTTATGATTTTTGACTTGCAGAAATTACATTTTTTATTCGATCGGAAAAATGGAGGTTCATGGTACGAAGAAACATATATAAAAGAAGCTGCAATAAAAATCAAATCGATCCGATGATTTGTCTTTGAGTTATAACTGCAGGAAATTTAAAAAATGTAGTTTTTCTTTACTTTACCTTTTAGTTTTAATCACTGAGAATTTTTACTAAAATTATTTACAATGTACTCACTATACAAATACAGTCATAGTAAAACTAGATGAGTCATTTAAATGTGCCAGAGTCTACCTTCTCCATAACATGTGAGTGGCAACCACGTCTAGAAACTCCCGAACTATCAACTTTCATACATTTCTCAATACCTCAAAGTTAACAATGGAAATCAGAATCCACTCTTCGGATGGCTGTAACTCAAAAACTATTTGAGGTATGAACTTGAGATTTTAGTACGTTATTTTTAAAGGTATAGATTATCGAAATATGCAAAAAAAATTTTTCCAGTTTTTTAAAAATGTCACACAGTTAGTGGTCCCTTTTAACATAAAAATTGATTCAGAAATAAAATGTTGATGTAGATATTTCAAATATCGTTACTCGCTTCCCCTCCCCTTTCGTCTTACATGTCCTCACACTAGACAATTGTCCTACCCCTCCCCATTTTGCATACGTATTTTCTATACGGCTATTAACTGTTTTCATTTTTTCAAAATAGTAATGCAAAAAAAACTATCTAATGACTAGGATGTTTGAATATTAGATTTTGAATTTCGGATATGGTTTTGGTTTTCAATTTTATTTTTTTAAATTTTAGATATTCGATAGTTTCGGTCCCATATATTATATCCATATATTTGGTTATATTTATCTATATGAACCGTACCAATAACTAATAGTACCAATGGACTAACAATAAGGCAATGAAATTTTTTTGGTAATTTTATT
This sequence comes from Brachynemurus nebulosus, assembly GCA_035578155.1. NCBI lineage: Eukaryota > Metazoa > Arthropoda > Insecta > Neuroptera > Myrmeleontidae > Brachynemurus > Brachynemurus nebulosus. The sequence goes on along the minus strand of JAPWDM010000001.1, from coordinate 9,330,481 downwards.
CGCATTTAAATACATATTAATCATTGAAAAGTTTATTTGGAAATTGTTCTAGATAATATTTACGTCGAAAAAGAAGATATATGAAATGATATTAAGGACAAATAAATCATCTACAAATAAAAAAAAATTTATTACATAAAAAAAACTCATTTGAATAGCAGTAAATAATACCGCAACAATAATTACCCGAGTAAACTTTGCGAATAATTTATTGTGCCCATTTCTTTTCTGCCTTTTCCTTATACCTAATAATAATACAGCCCCATAAATATTTGACATTTTCATAAAATATAAAAAAAATTCAAAATAACAAGACTAGTGCGAATTTTGTATTAAACGAAACAAACGGCGGTGGAGTGCCACATATATTTTATTTGTATGTGTGTGTGTGAAAATGTGTGTATTCATATCCATGAAATAAACAAGCAAATAGAGAAATGAAATGCTTATTGCATTTATTTTCCTCTTCTTTTTGATGAAAATTCTTTGTTGTTTTCATAACATTTTTTTTTATCTAGAATATGTTATGTTACGCTTAAAATGAGATTATTAGGTCAAGCGCATACACTCGATTATATTACTTGGACTAAAATGTTAATCGAAATTGATGAACCACAATTTCATCCCTGGCTAAACTGTTTGGTTGTTAAGAACGTGCATAAAATCAATAAATTGGAGAAATATTTTTCAAAAATTTATACGCATGCTTTTATTCGTGGATTAACTGTTTAATCAAGTATTACTGCATCTGCATAAGACTACACAGAGAGAAAAATCATATAATTTTTGCAGATAAAATTTCAGAAAAATTACCATGCTCTCTTATAATGCGTGCGCGATCGACGACCAAAATAAAAAATATGTGCTAGCATGGTAAAATTTAATGCGCTAACACAACTTTTATCACACTCTTATGCATATATATTATAGTTTAATTGTTGTTGTCGTACTCTTTCATTTGCGCATCCGACCCGCAACCTTATGTTGCTTGGGCGGTACCTGTAAAAACTTCGAACCTGTAAGAACTTTATGATGCATACAAAAATGATTGCCAACAATATATTCTAATACTAAAGATAGTGAAGTAACAATTAATTAATGAATTAAACTGTGTCATCCCCGTCCTCTAACACAGTGTATTGAATACTGCTTGTATCACAGTCTAATGGATCAAGGTGCTTGGTCCGACCCGTGCGACCAAGTTGGTCGTCCAAACCTATGGTTGGCTATGTGACTTGCTATGAGTGAGGTACATTTCAACAGCGTTCACAACAAACACAACCTTCTTTCTATTTTTTTCTTTCTACTATTAGCAGATAGCATTTCCAATATTATAATACAGCATGGTAATTTTTGTAAGAAAAACAATTAAAAAATATTTTTTGTCGGCATTGGAACTTTTTACTGTGCTGTTTTATAAATTTTATGGAGCTAATATTACGGAAACAATATTTTATCCTTTAAATTTTCTCTCATTAATTATAATTTTTATATTTTTACCGTACAAAATTGAAACGTTCGCCTTTTACACGTCGATTGTAGTCCTTATTATTTTTTGGGTTTTTTTATCGAACCATTATCTTTCCGTTTTTTTTCTTTTTTTTTTTCTAATCGACTTTCAAGAAAAGAGGTAATTAATTCGACTGGTATGGTACGTAATAATATTATTAGAATTATTCATATACAAGGCGTTCATAAAGTTCCGGAACAGCTCCGCAAAAGTTCCACAAAATCTCAGTTAATATTGGCTTTATCGAAAAACAACCCGGACAAGAGTTTTATGAAAAGAAAAGAGGAACTAGAAATTGACCTCGAATTTGACTTTGAACATGACTTTGACCAAACCAGTATCATATTTTTCACACGACTTTAGGATATGAAGTATGTATATGGTTTTAACGTAGTTTTCCCGCTCATTCCGAACCCGAGGTCAAAAATAGGTGTTTCCGTTTAAAGTTGACCTCCAAATTTTGGCCAAGGTCACGTTCAAGGTCAAATTTGAGGTCATTTTCTAGTTCCTCATTTCTTGCCATGAAACTTTTGTCCGAGTTATTTTTCGATAAAGTCAATATTAACTGAGATTTTCAGCTATTCCGAAACTTTATGAACGCTCCGTATATCGGTTTCTGTGGTCATCCGAACAAACGTACCAAAAATGAGTGTACGTATTTTTGTATGTATGTTTGATCACGTATTTCTCAGAAACTGCCGATCCTGTTGAGATGACTTTGTTTCCATTGATTTAGGTACAAAAATATTACAATTTATTTCTGAATTAATTGCATGCATATGCACTACTTTATCCCTGTCATCTCAGATTCACGCACTACATAGTCAATATATTTAAAAAAAATTAAGGGGGGAAACGGGGGTACTTAAGAAACCGTTATGTTTGTAAGGACTGAAATATGCTGAATCGTATTATTTTCAGTCGTAATTAAAATAAAATAATTAAACTTCGAGCTGCCGTAAGAAAAAATTTTTTTTGCGGGCAAAATAAGGTATCCCTTAGTAATGTAAGATTATAAATATATTCATAGGAAAACGAAGCTACTAAATAATAATATTTTTTTTAGGAGTAATTTACGTAAAACGAATCACCATTTATATTAGCAGTGGATCCAGAGGCGAAAAATAATTATTTTTTTAATAATTCTTACTACATATAAACAAAATTAAATATTTTTCTATTTAAACATTCAAAATATTTTTTATATGTTAGAAAATAATTTAAAAAATAAAACTATTTAAAGAAAATATAAAAATTTTTACCAAATTTTTGGGAACCCCATTTCCCCCCCCCCTTCACCGTTTTGCCCGTCCCCGTCCCCTATATATTTTCTTAATGTATTTAAAGATTTTTTTTTCTGTTTTGCGAAATTTTATACAATATATATGTAGATAAAAACTCGTCTGTAAATTATTTATATCTTAAGGAAATTGTTTTTTTCCTTTTTCGATTATTAAAAGAACTTTTTATGTACCTACGATACTGCTAGTTGTTTACGTGTGAAGTTTACGTTCCCTCATTTTCATTTTACATAAGTACATATTTTTTTTTTTATATTTACCTCACACAAAATCAGAAAAGCGAAATTCAATACTAAATATCAAAAGGAATAAGAAAATAGGTTTTTATATTAAATTCTATTGAACCTACGATTTTCTTTTTTGATTAAAAATAAATCACAAATTTTTGCACCATTAAAAAGGAAAATTCATTTTGTTTTAATCAAAATTGATTTCAAGTAAATTCTAGGAAATTACGGTTTATTTTAAACTGATTTTATGAAAACAAGTTCGCTGATATGTAGCTTGCCTAACTTATTTCACTGTTTAATAATAATTTTAACGATAGGTACTCAATATACAACGAAGTTCGTGAATCACCTCATATAACGTAATACTGTATTAAACCGTAGAAAATAATCAATTTTCAGAGAAAACCGTAAAAGATATTTTCTTTTTAGTGTTCCGCACCAAAATCGACAAAACGGAATGTTTATGGATTCGCTACCGAGTTCGATTATCTGTCTACGTCATTGACAGGATTCCTACTCGTATTTTAAAATAAAGTATGTATTGTACTTTATTCTGGATAAAATTAATGTGCTTTAAACTTTTGAGAAAGAAAATAAGGTAAATTAAAATATTTATTGATGAATTCTATTAGTTCATCTTACTTTTAAGGGAGGTGAGGGTGCCTTTTAAGAAAGAAATTTTTTCTTTTTTTCTTTTGGCGGTTTTTTTTTTTTCAAATTTGTGTCACAAGAATTTACAAGATTATTTTGTTAAAATTTGAAGTCAATTGGAACAAAATAAACGGAGATATAGAGTTGTAATTCTCTGTCTCTCCCATCCGATACGATATAGAGCTGCAGCGAAAAACTTGACAACAACAACTTTTTGTACGGAACACTATTTACGCAAGTACAACGAGCACTTGATTGATTTTTTTGTAAACTAAAACGAAAAAAAAAATAATAACGTATTGGTACCCTAACCGGGAATATTTAATAAATAAATATACGTGAAGCTGGGTGTACATATACGAGTACATCTGACAATGTCAACTCTACGCTACATTGGGATTTGAAATTAGTAATTTCGTAATCTGTTATGTCAATATGCATAGACGGTACAACTCAGGCAGCGGATCAAACGGTTCTTAACAGAGTCGGAGTATACAATATTTTAAACTGGATGGAGGAGGGCAACACAGTTATAAATTTTTTATTACTCATGCGGGAGAAGTACTAACTTGGCGCACACATTTCTGTACGCAAAATAGCTGTTTCCCCACTGTACTCTTTCCGCATAATTTTTTGCATGTGGAAGGTAACTTTCCACACGCAAATTGACAATAAAACACGCAAAATTTAATCAAAACACGCAAAGGCGCCACTTTCATTTAATAAATATTTCATAATTATTTCTATAGAAACCGCACCAACAAAATAATTTAAACGATAATTAGTTCAGAAAAAAAGACGAATACTTGAAAATATTATTTTAGTAAGTAATAAAAATGTCAAAAATAGTGATAATAATAGAAAAATGTATGTGAAATTCGTAATAAAAAATAGTATGTGCAACTCGTGCGGGATTGCCGATTGCCCCACGCAAGCGAATGAGCAATCGACAATTTCCCGCACTTATTACACAATATACTATTATTACTTTGCTTAAAATATGTACAATGGACATACATTTCTTCTGAATACGTACATATAAAATAGTAATTCTGAATAATTTTTGGAAAAAACAATCAAACAAGTTATAGGAACCTCCCACCCTCATTTCAAAATATTTATACCGTAACTCTGTTAGGAACTATTTTATCGGTATTCGGCTCTCTAGTATTAGTATTAGTTGTACTCAGGTGAACATACATATCGGTAAATGTATAGAGGCAGTTAGTTATGCAGGAGGCAGCTATGTCGTACCTGTTTTACAGTTGTTTTTGTGTACATTTGAAAACAATTGGAAAACTAAATAGACTAAACATTCCATGAAACACGTACGTAGATATATACCTACGTACGTTTAACTCCGGCCGTATGTAATGCAATGAACATCAAAACATTCTGGGTTTCGGTTATAAACATTTACGGATGTACACTATCTTTAACTAAAGTGGGGACACTGTGTAGAGCCTATTGGAGTTTTTACTGTAATTGTTTGTCAAAAAAATATATTTTTTTAAATTAGGAATTAAAAAGTTAACTATCTTGACTTTTAAAAAAAAGTATTTACTTTTTATCACGCGTAAAAAAGTATCTACTTTTTATCACGCCTGAAAAAAAGTAGATAGGTACACACATTAATTTCTATAGAAACGATACAATACAAGCCCGTAGTCATTCATGATGAATTCAAAATAAATATGTTAATTAAAATAATTTTTTTAATATAAAAAAAAACTGTCAAACTTTTGACAACTTGAGAATATTCAGAATTGCAAAAAATATTGTACGCAATACGTGCAAAATTTCACTCATCAAAAATGTATACATAAATTTAATATAATGTATTGCATCGCTATGTGAATTTTAATTAACATAATAAACTGGTTATAAATATCAAAGAAAATTGAGTGTTCAAATATCAGCTTACAAGGAAAGGGCAAGAAGTCGAAAATTCAAAAAAATCTGAAACTTTGTCAGTATGTAGAAAGTGGCTACTTAATAACATAAAAAATATCAGTTACTGCTAAAAACGTTTTTATGGAGTGAAACATCCCCTCAAAGTTAGAACTCAAAAATTTAAAAATCGATGAAATTTTGTTTATATACGTACCTTAAAAAGTTCTAGTAACAAATATAACATTATTTTTTGCATTTACACATTTTTAAGGGTTGAAACCACCCCTCAACTGTGTACTTAAAAATTTAAAAATTGATTATATTTTGTTAATATACCTATACTATACAGAGCTCTAATAGTAAATATAACATTATTTGTTGCATCTTCAAATTTTTAGGGGTTGAAACCACCCCTTCATATGTGTACTTAAAAATTTATAAATTGATGATATTTTGTTTATATATACTATATAAAGCTCTAGTAATAAATATAACATTATTTTTTGCAGCCAAAAATTTCGTCAATTTTTGTTTCTAATTTCCAGTTTGGAAAGGATATTTCACCCTTATAAATGTATGGAAGAAAAAAAAAAAATAATCCATTTTTAGGTGAGCCACTTCAGTTTTAAGATCATTCAACACATATACCCATTTTCTCTCTTTTAATGCGAGAACCAGTTACTTTGATTTCAGATATTTAAGTATGTATAATAAAAATTATGTTGATATATTTTGTACGTAGTTGATAAAAAGATTTCGATGGATATTTCTGTACATTGTCTATATACATATATAATGAAACTTCTGCGAAGTTTTTGATATCTACTCGAACAAATGAGCATCACGTCCTGCTGGAAAACATTACCGTCATGCAAACACACTGTATTGTGTACATCCGATGTCTGTGAAATGTATACATACGTCTGATTTCCTAACTGATTTAATGTTACGTGCTTTCAAGAAAATTACAGTAGTTGCTCTAATTATTTTTCATTTGTCGTAATAAGCAAAATTAAATTACTTTGTATAGAGGATGTACTCGTATTTCTAGTTATTTTGATTTATTTTGATCGTAAAAATATAAACTATCTAGTTGGTTTATTACTTAATGACTATAAATAATAGTTTTCAAGTAACTTTTTATATAATCTAGTTAAAGCGTTATATTACCGTAGTTTCTTTTTTTATTAATTCAGAATCTTTGAATTCTATACCTATCTGTTTATGAATGTAACGAAATTAAAGGAGAGTACAGTAGAACTTCGATTAATCGTCACTCGTTTCTATTATCCACCAACGCCCAGTAAAAAATTCAGTTTCCGACATTAGATATATAAACTTCATTTTCAGAAACATCCAATACAAAAATAAATAGGTATTTTGTTAAAGTGTAGCAAATGAATGGGTTTTATACTATTTGCTCTTATGTGCCCTGAGAACCGATCATACCAAAACGTTCTTGTATAGGATCTCCCCAGATAGTTATAATATTTGAAGTAATAAATTATGTTATTATACGTGCCATAAGAGGAAGTTGTGACCAGAGCCGAATTTACAAAAGGGCACTTAGGGCACGTGTCGCCGGCTCCTCACGCAATAGGGGCCTCTACAAAATTAACACGATGACAGTCATCAAGAATTATAACGAAATTACCCACTGTTAAAACTGTTTTAACAACTAAAACACCAACACGCAAATCACTGTAGCTTGTTCTCTGTCTAGGCAAATAGGTGGGAAAGTTTGACAGCGATCACAAGTCTACTGCACCGTTACCGACAGTAACGAAATAAAGAGCGAACTATGTTTATATACCTGATTGGTGTACACTTTATACGGAATTTTTGCCATGGCATAACGTTCTGCCGCAGTTACTCAGGTTTCACTTAACGTCTTGTAGCCTCAATAACCTACAACCAGTTAATAGTAAATCTCTTGATAAGGCGAAAATTTCCTTGTCGCCGTATCAGGACCTCCACAAGACTGATCAAGGGCTTCCATAAAAGTGCTGAGAGGCCCTTACATCAGAAGTGGTCAAGGGCCTCTCAAAAGTAAATTCGGCCCTCATCATGACAAATTGATCAAAATTTTTTTCCAAAGTCGATACCTTCTTGATTTTTATTGTTCAATAATTATGATCTACGTGAGTTTAGGTTGTAGGCAGATCGTATACAAGAATATCTTGGTAAAACTGGAGCTTTATTGAAGGTGAGCCTTGTTTTAGAAATGTAATTTTAAGAACCATCGAAAAAAATTCGTCTATGAATATTTTTTTAAACATATATCGTTAAAAATCATAACTATAAAATCCATAGTATTTATTCATTTGGTATTTATCAAACGGAGATAAGTATAATGACAAAAACATTCATAAGTATTTATTTTAAGTCACATGGCATATCGCGCGTTCTTTGTCCCAACCTCGTGTCTGAAAACTCCCAATTTTTGGACACACAAAATAAAAACGTAATTAAATTTCTGTTTTCATTACTATGAACTAAAGATTTATGCTAATTACACCCTTTGGTGTTGGCTACCTATATATGTATAAACATATATAGATAAGTATATGAATTTAAATATATATATATATATATATATATATATATATATATATATATATATATATATATATATATATATATATATATAGTATTTAATGTTTTTTGTGTGTCCTAAAACATGTGGTTCTTGATATATGAGGTTGGGACAGAGAACGCGCGATATTACATAATACTTTTTGAGTTCTGTATTAAACATTTCAGGAAAGTAAATCAACCAATCGTTTTCATGTAAAGTTTGTTGACAGCAATATTTTCGTTACATGCAAGTTGTTGACAGACGATGACGTAGAAGCTTACATAATTGACAATCGATCATTCAAAACGTTTAATATTTTTTGTTTTCATATTGGCAATATAAATACACATGTGTGTATACGAAATATACAAATGCCAGCCACATTTTCAATTTTTGATGTTAAATTTAAAAATAAAATAATTCTAGAATTTATTTATCTTTTTTTTTTATGTAATTTATTAGTTTTCCTTTTTTGCTTTTTTATCAAAAAAGAAATGTTATTTTTTTTTATTATTTATCCTGATGTTCTGAATCAGGAAATTTTTGTCCGTAAATATGTATGTGTATGTTTCTATTAGAAAACACGTCATCAACTGATTAACACCCTTGGAAATCATATGGATTTTACACCATTAATTATAACTTTCGGGCACAAAATCTTTCTTATCGATTCCACACTATGTATTATAAAAGGAAAATTTAGTCTATCCTTCTTAAAAAAAAAGCAATTGTTTGTTAAGGTGTTAACACCATTTTTAACCCATTAACACCATTGTGCTCCTCAAATCACGAATAATACATGCAAAAAGTTTTATATTGAATGTGTTATTTGTTACGGAGAAGAAAGTTCTCCAATAAAACCTTCTTTTTTGGCATTTTAAAGTGATGTCAACATCTTAATAAAAATAAATAGCTTACAAAATAATCTTTTCTTTTTTAATTTGCTTGCAATGAAATGATCTAAAATTTATGTCATATGCAAATTTTTGATATACCTAACGGTTTTCGTGTAAAAAAATGAAAATAGAAGGAAACGTTAAAATTTAAGTATTTTTAGTATACAGGGCTAGTCAAAAGTTTAAAAAAAGTCAAGAATCTGAACGGGAAAGCATTTTTGGGATAAGCGATGAGGACAAAACTTTCACCATTTGTTACGGATCATCCGATGATGACCTTCACCTTAACCTCAAAGTTAAGGTTCAAGGTCATATCAAGGTCAAGTCCGTTTTTTATATGGCAATCCTCACTTTTGACCACGGAAATGGAAAGAGCGGAAAATTCTGCACGGACTTGACCTTGATATGACCTTGAACCTTAACTTTGAGGTCATCATCGAATGCGTCGTAACAAATGGTGAAACTTTTGTCCTTATCGCTTATCCCAAAAATGTTTTCCCGCTGAGATTCTTGACTTTTTTATGCTTTTGACTGGCCCTGTATACTAAAATATCAAAAATTTACGTATGACATAAATTTTTGATCATTTCATTGCAAACTCCACTGCAAATTATCACTCCAAGATCAATAAGAAGCAAGATATAAGCGATCTCCCGATCGGCTTTTTCTGCCACTTTCCCCCCTCCCCCCAATTTGTCGACTATCCTAGAGATCGACGACATGGGTTTTCATACTCACCTAAGACCCCTAACAATAATCAAAAGTCAAATTCTGTACCTCTTTCTTGCATACTCAATGTCACCTAGCACCTCGTCTGATACACTACTAGCTCAAGTGAAAAGTAAGTACGTACGCTCAAAAAAAAAAATAAGTATTTTTTAACGTACGAACTTTTTGAAGATATAAATAACAAATATTTTTATTTCGAAACTTATTGAAACTAGTTGATTTCAAATGGTTTTTATTATTTTTTCTCAGGATCTCAACACCCTTAAAAAAATAAAAGAAGCAATTCGAAGGGTTCTAGACGAACTTTTACTTCTCCAATTCTACTTGACAGCGCTTGACTGACTAACGAGAATATTGAGTTCGAATTCCAATCGATCCTATGTGATAATTTTTTAATCACTTGGTAAATCAGTGTTAAGTTTTAATTTAGTTATAAGGAATATTTTGGAATAAATGATCACCAAGTTACATCAAAAAGTTTTCTTTTGTTTTTTTTATTGGCTACGTACGTTTCGAGAATATAAATCTCTTCTTCAGGCCATAATCTTAAAATATTAGAAACAAACATAATATTAAAATAATAAATGGTAATACAATAAATCAAATACTTACAACTTCTTTTAAAAAAACAAATCAAAATGAAAAAATTATTATAGTTATTAAGATAAAAATACACAATTTTTACAGTCAAAAAATAAAAATTTTAAATTAAGACAAACAAAATTTTTTAAAATTTTTAAAAAAATAAAAAATTATATTGTTGAAAAACTAATAAAATACTTTTTTTTTTTTTTTTTTTAAATAGTATTACGTCAAACATTGAAATGAATTAAAAATCAAAAATCAAAAAATCAAAAAACAAAAATTGCAAAAAATCAAACAACAAATTGAAATAGACAAAATAGGTCCACAGATGTACTTTATATCTATTATGTTTTATAGAGAATAATAATAATGTGTTTATGTTAGTGGATATTATTTATAGCATATTTAGATTTATTTTTGTTTATGTTTTTGAATATTTTAACATAAGGGTTTATAAAGTGTCAGATTGTCATTTTCAACTTGGTTATTTACATTTTCCGTTGAGAAAATCCATAGGGTTTCCAGGTTCAATCTTTTTCTATAGTTTTTTTCGTATTGTAGCACCTTTGTATTATGGAAGTCGAAGACATGGTCCAAATTATACGCGTGTTGTGCTAAGCCTGTGCGTAATTCACCCCTACCCAAATCCCATCTGTGTTGATGGCTTCTTTCTTCAATTGGAGTCACTCCTTTTAGGTTTGAGTAAAGGGAATTTTTTATGGAAAAGGGGTACTTAAACACTGGAGAAAACCCTTGAGTAGGGGTGAATTACGCACAGGCTTAGCACAACACGCGTATAATTTGGACCATGTCTTCGACTTCCATAATACAAAGGTGCTACAATACGAAAAAAACTATAGAAAAAGATTGAACCTGGAAACCCTATGGATTTTCTCAACGGAAAATGTAAATAACCAAGTTGAAAATGACAATCTGACACTTTATAAACCCTTATGTCAAAATATTCAAAAACATAAACAAAAATAAATCTAAATATGCTATAAATAATATCCACTAACATAAACACATTATTATTATTCTCTATAAAACATAATAGATATAAAGTACATCTGTGGACCTATTTTGTCTATTTCAATTTGTTGTTTGATTTTTTGCAATTTTTGTTTTTTGATTTTTTGATTTTTGATTTTTAATTCATTTCAATGTTTGACGTAATACTATTTAAAAAAAAAAAAAAAAAAAAAAAGTATTTTATTAGTTTTTCAACAATATAATTTTTTATTTTTTTAAAAATTTTAAAAAATTTTGTTTGTCTTAATTTAAAATTTTTATTTTTTGACTGTAAAAATTGTGTATTTTTATCTTAATAACTATAATAATTTTTTCATTTTGATTTGTTTTTTTAAAAGAAGTTGTAAGTATTTGATTTATTGTATTACCATTTATTATTTTAATATTATGTTTGTTTCTAATATTTTAAGATTATGGCCTGAAGAAGAGATTTATATTCTCGAAACGTACGTAGCCAATAAAAAAAACAAAAGAAAACTTTTTGATGTAACTTGGTGATCATTTATTCCAAAATATTCCTTATAATTATTATCTAAAAATCACCTAAACCTTCCTTATATTGTTTTAATTTAGTTGAACTTTGCACGCCGGTAGACCTTTATGGGTACATTTTGTTTTTACTGACGCGCTACTTCCTGTTGGTGCCAACAAATCATTGCAAGTGTAAACACACCATTAAAGTAAGCAACAAATACAGTCGTCATTTTAGTTATTGACATTTTAACTTATTAACAATGTTCGCAGTTTCCCTCGAGTTATAGATAAACCATACATATGTACCCAAGATCATACGTGCTGTGCGGTACTGTGACAAAACTGTAGTATTTTACACAAAGTTTATTAGAATCGTCACTCGAGTTATTGACGTTTTAACTTATTAACAATGTCCGCAGTTTCCCTAGAGTTATAGACAAACCATACATATGTACCCTAGGTCATACGTGCTGTGTGGTACTGTAGCAATGCGTACATACGTATGGTTTGTCTATAACTTGAGGGAAACTGCCAGCATTACTAACAAGTTAAAACGTCAATAACTCGAGTGACGACTGTAGCGAATGATTCAAAATAACATGCAACAGTATAAAAATGAAAATTACAAATTGGATCAGACAACGAATCAATTAAACTAATAAGCGTATTATATCTATCGAAAGATAATCTTAAAATTTTACAAGAGTTGCAAGATCAATATAACTAAAAGTTTACTTAACACACATTAAATTATGTGTAATTATTATCATCACGAAAATGTCAGATTTAATTATTGTTACCCATAAAACTAATTAAACGTGAAAAAAGTGAAAATGTAACATTTAATATTAAATATTTTTAATAAATGAAAAAATTTATCAAAAAAAAAGATTTTTTTAATTAATAAAATTATCTAATTATAAAATTTACCAAAACAAATCCTACGAAACCCCCACCTTTTTTATTGCTATTAATTATTTCGGTTAAAAATTATAGTAATTCCATTAATAACTTATAATAATGAATGTGTAAATTCAAAATTAAATGATTTATAATTTTAAATATAAAAATTATATCTATTTTAAAACGGCAATCGATATAGATTCGATAATAATTGAAGTTATCCACTCCAAAGCTCACGTTATTTAAATTTAAAATAAAATTTGTACCTACAATATACATTTATTTACCTTAAAAACTCAAAAATATTTTATAGTCTCAATGTTTTTAGAACACATTAAAATAAAATCAAAAAATAACAAGGATTATAGAAGCCAATAAATATTGTTCATTATATCCTAAATAAATTATTTAATAGTTTATTCATTGTTAGTGGGGCTATATCACGATAGCTCTCTGATAATGTCCTGAGGGAACATTACTTTTAAACATATTGTATTTCCTTGCCGGAACTGAATTTAGTTTAAATATAATTAAATAAATATATGTAATGGTTCATAATTTACAATTCGCGTTTTCAACAGCTGAAAATAGCCAGAACAACGCAATCAGGCGTTGACTTACAACAAACACACTCTCTGTGTGTTGGTTTTTGTAAACATTTATAGAATAATAACAAACATAACACTAAAAAGTATAATTTTATATTATCATTTATTTTTTTTATTTTTTTATGATTGTACTGAAATGCGTACATTTTAATACAATCACAGAAATTAGTGTATTGTTATGTTATTGATATTATTTTTATTAAAAAAGTGTATGTTTACACATATTGAATCGTTTCGTAAATTTATTTATATTTTTCTTTAAAAATATTGCCGTCCCTTTCCTAGCACTTCCAGTACTGGTATTAAGTTCAAGTATTTTTTTAAATTAATCTCTCGTAATGCTGAACATTTAAAAAAATTATTAAAATCATTAGTTTTATTTTTAAAGACAAAAATAAATGGAGCCCCACTTTTAAATAATTACTGTTAGATAATGAGAAAGAAAATATAAACTAAGAAGAATTTGATCTTCACCAGATAAAAAAAAAACAGAGCTAGAGAAGCTAAACAGGAAGTTTTGTCAGAATCTGATTTTTTAGTAACTAAGGACGTACAAAGTATTCTTCTATGTCCGAAACTTCTTTTCTCGCAACAATATTACAAGCAATAATTTCAGCGTAATAATTTCGCTGTATATTACACAACACAACATTCTTTTTCAACATTCGGAGATTGTCTTATTATTATAACAAAATAAATATTTCTTCCCTTTTTATTGGATTTTGACATTCTTGGATTTCTTCCCTTTTTATTGATCACAATTAGTGTATTTTGCTATACATATCTAGTGTGATCTAGCTCTATAAGAAAATGCAGTAGGTAATACCAAATTACTAGACGAGTTGCATTGTACGAATATTTGACCAAAATAATTTCAATTTCATCAAAAAAGGTAATTCTCATTTCTGATGGACGTGTATATCAAAATGGAAAGCTTGTTTTAAGCAGTGGATTGGCCAATCTAGGTAAAAGACATAGAAATCGAGCAACTTATTTTAGAATGAAGATATATTACGATATAAAGTATAGCTCTACGGGTAACAAAATTGATAATATTACGGTAAATGAAGTTAAAGATCTAAAAAAATGATGAATGTTTTACGAAATAGCTGACAGCGAAAGCTTTTCATTCCTCAATTAAAACTTTAATTTGATAATAATGAATCTCCACAATTATACCAGAAAAATAAAAAATTGAGAAAACCAAATTGGAAGCGTTAAATCACTTAAGCTATTAGGTACTTACTGTAACAGTTTTTTTTTTAATTTTTATTCCCTTTTACCTATTTAATTTAAAATTACTAATAAAGCAAATTTAAATAATAAACAAATATGGAATACCATAAAGTAACGCTCAAATCTATTAACATTAAAATCAAATTAATATGCAAGTTAAAATACAGTTAATTAATTTTATAGTAATTATTGCTTTATAATAATAAAAATAAGTCAAATGAGCTATGTGTTTACATTTGGACAAATTATTTTGGGCTGTGCTTCAAATCTAAATTATAGTCAATAAGTTAAATTTGAAGAACTATAAAATAATTTTTTTGTTAAATATTGCATCCAAATAGGTTTTTCTATCCAAAAAAACATTTATATTTACTTTTGAAGTTAGTTAAAGGCTTTCTGCAGTTTTTTTCATCTCCTGTAAAATTTGGTTATTGACACATAGCGCATTTTGAACTCCCAGCGATGATAGGCTAGTATTATTGGTATTGAATTAAATAAATATCTACAGAAGTTTCTTTAAGATCCTTTGAAAAAATCGTTTTATCGAATAACTACTTTAAACGTTACCCAAACCTTACTATTAGTGTACCAAGAAAAAATCAATATATTTTCAGGCAATTTATGTATATTTACAAATTCTGTTTAATAGTTAATTAATGAAAATGTATTTTACACTAATGTAAACGGAATTATAATGTAATCTTCATTAGATTGTGCAAAATTACACGTTAACCACCAGCGTAAAAATTTTACACTTGAATAATTTTACGCAACTTTGTAACCCATTTTTGAAGCAAAAAAAAAATTAAATCCTTCAAATAGAAAAAAATTTTTATAAAAATTGTTCAACCCTAATCTTGTATATTTATAAAAATTTAATCAGACAAATGTAGACCAAAATATTACTAAAAAGTTGGAGTATAATCAGCTATGTTACGAATATCGACACAAACTTGCTTATGTACAATTGAGTTATTAACAATTTTGCATTTGGGTGGTAATTGAAATTAAACAGTATTTATTGATTATCTTTGTTGTAAATTGGAAATGAAATAATTGGAAATGGATACCAATTTCATAAAATTATCCTCTGACGTGTCGTATATCTCCGTTTTATATAAAGTTTGTATTTAGTTACTACATACACTTTATATCTAGACATATGTTTATATTGTCTCTGTTATTACCTGTACATATCTGCATATAGTCACTAATATGTCTATACACAATAAAATTATGTTACGTCCATTTACAATATTACAGTATTTCTAAAAAGTTGGAAGTAATTTATATTTTAGCAAATTTTTCAATTGAAAATTCAATTGTTATACAGCCACTGTCATGGTGCGACTTGAGCCCGGGATTATGATCGGAATTGGTTTTTAAGGTTCTTAGAAGTCGATAATTCTCGAATGAAATATCGTAATGTTGGATGTCCAAAAATCTTAGGTGAGCCAGACTTTATGAATACTTATGTATTCATAAATTAAATTGGTATTGGAACATCTACGAGTCAAATCAGCAACATTTGTGTTTGTTTTCATTAAATATCCTGTTCTCCTATTTGTTCTATTCGAATGGTACTTATTTGTATTTATTTTACTTGTGTTATGAAGAAAATAAACTGTTTTTTGTTTCTATTTTCTTCCAAAACGGACAGAATTTTTTTTGTAGATTTTATTAAATCAAAACGCCGTGAGCAGCGGGGCCCCATCACGGTAGTCGAATTTTCCCCTTCATCTTCGGTATTGAATGTCTACAAGCGAAATGTGATTGAAAGTCTACAACCGAATTGTCATTTTGTTGGTTTCAAAACTGGTGATGAGTGTTCGACTGATCGAGGCTTTAAAAAAAGGTTTTAAGTATTCAAGGGCTGTATCTCAGTAAATTTCAATTTTGTGCCGAAAACAGGTAGCAGAAAAAAAGCCAACACAATTCGTACGAGGACATTCCTGCCCATGTTTATCCGCTAATTGCCTTTATGTTTTAGTTTTAAAAATTAAAAAAGGATCTTAAATAGTAAACTGGAAGGCCTTTATAAAGATATTTTTTCTTTCCAAAAAAATCCAAAATTTCTATTTTATAAATACTAAAAATCCAAAATTCCTAATTTATAAATAAACAGTGACTTTAATAACATTTTTAAATTACTTAATATGTATGTATTTCATTTGTCATAAAAGTAAGTTCACTTTTTTTTAAATTTTTTAAAAGTACTATTCGCCTACTTGTATTTAGAATAAACATAATGCTTTTAAAACACATTTAACAATAGCATTCAATTCCGATGTAAAAATGGGAGAAGTGGGGGGAAAAGTGATGCGGACTCCCTACAAGGTACTAGCTGGATACTAACTGAATACACGTACAAAATTTCAGCCCTCTAGGTTTCCTTATGGAGTCTCTAGACGTGTTAGAAAACAAGCAAAAAAATTAAGGAAATATTGGCGTAAAAATCGTGGGGGTAAGGGTTAAAAGTTGAAACCTCCAAAAAACAGTGTCTGGCTATTAGCTTAACCTGTACACCAAATTTCAGCCCTCTAGGTTTATTTGGGGAGATTTTGACCCGAACGAAACTGTTAAAAAACAAGAAAAATCATGTTCTTTTGGGTATAAAAATGGTGGGGGTAGGGGTTAAAAGTCGAGACCCCCAAAAGGCACCCCCTTGATACTAATTCAATCCGAATACAAAATTTCAGCCCTCTAGGTTTATTCGGGTGACCTGTGCGAGTGGTACAAACTTCGAAAACGTCGAAAATGCATGAAATTGTAGCTTAAAAATGAGGTGGGTGGAGGTAAAATATTAAAACCTACAAAAAGCACAACCTAGGTACGAACTTTATCAACACACCAAATTTCAACCCTCTACGTTAATTCTGGGGGGCTGGGGGCCTGTTAGATCCAGCGAAAATCGTTTTTCCCCCCTCTACTCCCACCATATCATCCTAGGAAGCTGAATTTTGGATATGTTGTAGATAATTGACCGAAACATTATTTAAAACCGGTTTGGAAAAGTTTTATTGCTTTTCCGCCCCCCACCACCCCCTTAAAAGTCGGGTCAGAAAAAAAATTTGCCCAAAATTTGACCCCACTTTGATAGTATGAGGTGCCTCGAAAATGAGCCCCATTTACCAAATTTCATCTCTTAACTTCCATAGGGGGGCCCTACACAAATTAAAAGGTGGCGGGAATATATATATATATATATATATATATATATATATATATATATATATATATATATATATCAGACATTTTTTTTTCTACATATTCGTGTTCTACGGGTCCGAAAACGGATAGCGCCCCTACTCTCGCCTCTCGCAGCTCTTATCGTATAGACTGTATAAGTCTAATTTTTCGGAGAAAATTCGACTAAAAATTAAAATACCTAGATAAGTTAAAATAGTAAAACATCACGGTAAAACAAACGATAGTAAGCGTGCGTGAAGGTTCAGTAGCTTGTGTGAAAATATAGCTGACCCTGCGAGAAGATAATAATATTCATTTATTGAAATTAAACATGGAATAATAAAAATAAAAAATTCGTTAAGTGCGTGCTAGACACGCATTTTCAGAAGACCGTGTTCGATAGTTAATTTTTCATAATTTTCAAAATAAAATGTAACATATAAACGAAAAAATTACGCAAGAGCCGCGCGACGACGAGTGGATAATTACGCGAGTCTATAATATGCCTTACAACCTAGTTACGTACTATACTTTATCTACAACTAACATAAAATTCACAATAAAAAATTTGGTACGAAAATGGTACATCAGAATTATGTCAAACTTGTATGTCAAGTATATCAATGAATCAGTTGTTAGGAGAAAATTTTCGACAGATTTTAATACAATATATCTACATCTGCAGTATAAAGATTAACAAAAAAGATGAATGAAAGCTGTGACTCTTCACACACAGTCGCAACCTTTTGCAATTACAGTACAAAATTCTGAATCAGCCTGTAATAGACATAACAATGATAACTAGCAATCGCCGACAAAAAATGATATTTCTCTAAAGTGTTCAAAATTCTTAGGATATGATTAAACTGACATTCACGGTATCATCTGTTAATTTATAAAATTAGTACCTAGATATTAAAACCTTAATAAAGGTTATTATTAATGTATTTTGGCCAGTTATTAATATTAATTACAAGACAACTGACTTATTGAGAACCTTATTAAAAATTATTATTCTGTTGATTATGAGTAGTAAAATTTAGGATTCGCACCTCAAATTAGCTGTCCAGTTTTAAGACTTTAGGCTTATTTTACAACTTTGAGCAAGAACAGGTAAACTAGTATTTTTCCTGTAGATTTCATATATGTTATCCAAATTTTAATATACCAAAGCATATCCACCCTATTTCAAAATTTACCCCCAATTTTACCTAAATGGTTTCTCCAGTAGATCCGACCCTGGCTTTCTATACATCAGTAGAAAGTTCTCTAAGAATAAAGTGTTGTGTCAATTTAAAGTTTTTCTCTTTCGGTAATTACGCAGAAGCACAGCTCCATCTATTTTTGGCTCTAAAAGAAAAACGAATGATCGAATTTTAATGATTTTTTTTAAAAATGTTCGTCGCTACGGCGGATTAGTTTTAAAAAAACACTACAAATCGATACCAATAATGGAAAAGCTGGGAAACTGTTTTAAAATTTGGTAAATTCAATTTTTGTCAATGTATTTTACGCAAATTTTGGACAGAAAATGCCGGAACCAATCAGCGTTCAGCACACATGTCACGACTCTATTTATTATAGGGACTCTACAGCACACTAGAGTCCCTATAATAAATAGAGTCGTGACATGTGTACTGAATGCTGATTGGTTACGGCATTTTCTGTCCAAAGTTGAGTGAAACAAATTGAAAATAAATTAAATATTTAACAAAAATCATTTAGGTTAACCTAGAAAGAAAAATTGAAATTTTTTAATTGTTCATAAATTTATAACATATTAACAATAATTATGTAATCAAAAATATTTACTCAAACATGTGATAATTAATTTTGAACCTTCCCGCTCTGTTTTGGATAGAAAATGGATGACATGTCACGACTCTATTTATTATAGGGACTCTACAGCACACATGTCACGACCGTCTCCCTTGTTGGGATCTCATATGTATATATCTCACTTCTAATGCTTATCTTTTATTAATTTTAACAAGCGATGACTGTCATTTTTATTTGTTGATTGTCCAAGAATTTACAATGGAGTTTTAAATGAGAATTGTTAGGAAATTATTGACAAAAAATAATAATTCAAAAACAACATTTTTCAATAAGCGCCATCTAAAAAAATAATTTTCAACTTAAAGTGATTTCTCTCTTATCTACATAGCTATATATGTAGGTCCATATTATATAAGGAGGTGCTGTCACCTATCTAAAAAAACGAACGAAGCTCAAATGAACTAAAAATATCACAAGAGCGAATACAGAAGAACGTTTTAGGGATACACTGAATATGTTTGTTTGAATGAAAAATATCTTACTGCCTACCTTTTTTAACTTAAATACGAAGCGCTATAAGGGTTTTGGCTGTGGGGGACAGAATCACAGAAATTATAAGAGGTACGTTGTTTTCTAGAACACGTACCTCTAAAAATGATCTACTTACAAATTAATAAAAAAAAAAATTTTTATATAACCTGATTATAAAATAAAATTAACCTTACTATTTTCTAGAATTGTTTAGAAATAATTAATTTTTTTTCCTCTCTATTCAACTTACGCCGTCGTTATAAAAAATTATATTTGATGCGTGCGCTTAAAGTGAGGTATCCAGTATGCTGAAATTGAGGCACTCGCTAAAGGGACTGACGTATGTATATACAACGAGATACCGTGCGCAAACGCCAACTCGCCTGATGGCGTGTGGGGATACACAATGCATTCGATCTCGTCGTGTATGCGTCAGTCCTTTAGATCTCCATTTAAGCCTACTCAAATTATATCTCACTTTACGCATACGTATCGAAAATTACTATTGTCGCATTAACAGAAGTGCACTTTCTACAGTAAATGTCAACCTATTATCATAAACATATAGCCTCAGTTAGCAAATTTTTTATTCAATAATTGATTAGTTATCACAACTAAATTTTATTTGTTTGGGTGACTTTATTTATAGTAGGCAGACCGGGGCTAAATGGTAAATTTTTAACAAATATTTTTTTGAGGCACTAAATCCTCAAGCATATATGAACATAATTATCTTGTAGAGAATTTAGTTCTCAACAACTTTTCATAATGAAGCTTGTGATTTTTCCACGAAAAATGGATGGTTTTTCCTTTTTTCTGAACCTATTTTTTTTTACCATTTAGTCCCATGGTGGGGCTAAATGTTAAATCGGTGCAACTGAGTGTTTCAACATATTTCTAGCCTACTGAAACCACTTTTTGAGTTGTATAACGAAGTAAATATGTAAAGGGATATGAAAACGAAGAGTGATGTAAAGAAAAACGCCCATTTATTGAAAAATACAACTTTTGCAAGAAGGAAAATGAATAATTTTCAGCTTGACTTATTTTTTCGGGAAATAAAAGCTACTAAAAATTTCAGAGAATTTTATAATACAACAGATAACGAATATGTAGAAATTTAGATATTTAAATTTAAAAAATATCGTTATTTTCGATACCGATAATTTTCGATATCGAAAAGTAGGCCTTGACAGTCCAAATATGTTCGGAATACCCACAACTTACTTCGCTTAAGCCTTCAAAAATTTCATTATTTTTTGGCTACGATACACCGTTTACGAGATATTTACGATCAAAAGTTAACATTTACGAAACGTATCGAAAACCAATTAATTTGTAAAAATATTCTATTGCTGACCAGATCAGTGGGACTATGGAACATAAATTAAGCCATTATACTCAAATGATGAAAAATAACTTGGTATCGATAATTTTCGATAACGAAAAGCAGGTTTTAACAGCTGCAATATGTTTGGAGGACGTACAACTTGCTCCGCTTAACCCGATAAGCCGACAAATAAGAAGAGAAAATAGAAGAAAATAAAAAAAAAACATTTAACATTTAGCCCCACCAATGTTTTAGCACTTAGCCCCAAGGTACGATTTGAGCTTTGACAACGATCACACAAATGATGACGATAAATATACAAAAAAATTTTAAATATTCGTATTCACAATACATAAATGAACTAATATAATAACTTTGATGAGAATATGTGTGAGAAAACTCCTTTTCCGATGAAAAGTATGGCAGCAAAGAAAATTACTTCGACATTAGCGAAACACATTTAAGGATATGTACACCGTAAGGTTCAGATGAACTTAATATTACTAACGTCGTTTACTTTCTAGTCAAGAAAGCCGTCTAAGGTCAAAATTTCAGCTTTCTAACTGTTGACGTTCAAAAAATAATGCAGAAAAATGGTTTTGACAATTTACCACTTAACCCGAGTCTCCCCTACCGTAAATTACTCTAAAGAGCTGTTAGAGCAAGTATTTCAAACTGACCAAAATTTCTTTAGTAACAGTAGACCTAAGGACTTTTACCTCCCAACACCTCAATACGGTACTTGACTGTAATCAAAATTTGTTTTAAATGTTGAATAATTTTATGTATTATCCTTAAATGTATTCAATTTTAGCAGTGACAAATAAAAATATTCTTTAGTTATTTAAAAATTCTATTTTGATAAATATAAATTTTTAGCCTTTATTTAAATGACTAAAACGCACCGAGATATTAAAATGACGTCACGATTTATAAGCTTTAATATGAATACTATAGACAAGATAGACAATATGTATATAAATATGACTACCCAAGATAAATTGTCTATGACAACCAGTCATATACATGTTAATTATGTTGGTAATGCTTTGTAGAAATATAGAACCATAGATATAGAACCGTGTACAGATGACTGAAGTGACATCTGTTTGAGTTAAATCGTGACGTCACTGCATACGTCACTACGCCAAGTCGTTTTTCGCGCCAATTTGTTCATTTAAAATTAAACTGTGGTTTTTTGATAATTTTTATAAAATTTATCAAAAATTAACTAATTCATACGTAAAATTCTTAGTTGTCATTTTGAATCTTTTTTTAATAGCAGTCAAGTACCCTATTTGCATAAATAAATTATAGTGTCCTCAAAAATAGGAATTAAACTAGGTCAACGAATCACTCGTTTCGTACATGTTTTTGAAAATGACAACTGTACCTTGTATACTCGAGTGCGTACTACGGAAAAAAATATTTATTTTTGAATTGCATTATGTATGCTACTGTGTAATTATATGAATACTATTAAATGCAATTAATTTTCATTTATATATTTTTGATTTTATTAGTGAACGTTTATATAGTTTAGAATTTATTTATTTTATAATTTATAAAATTTACAAAAATATACAACAGTGGTGGAATTATATAATTTATAAAAGTTACAAAAATATACAAAAGTGGTGAAATTATATATTATAAATATTGATATAAACAGAAAAATTATAAAGTACTAATAATACTATATTAAAATATGTACGGAAATTAAAAATTATATACAAAAGATAAGAATACTAAAATTTAAAACTGATTAATAAAAAATAATTTAAAAATTTAAAATCTAAGACAATTATAAATATTAAAATATGTACAAAAAATTAAAAATTATATACCAAAGATAAAAAATAATACTAATATTAAAATTTAAAAATGATTAATAAAAAATATAAAATTTAAAAATTTAAAACCGAAGAGAATTATAAATAATATTAAAATTGAAAAAAAATATTAAAAATTACACAGAAAAAATATATCAGAATTTGATAGCAAAACTTACACGTCAGAAAATAAACTAAAATTTAAATATTCTTGAATATTTTGTACCTAATATCGCACCCCAGTGGACTAGGTCATAAAATTTATTGGCACACGTTTTTATAAGAAATATACATTAATAACTTAAAAAAGGAGATGGAGTATGCACTATTAGTTCAGGTACTGTTTCCAAAAAACGTGCTTTCTTTTTTTATTATATTTTATTTTAAGGGGTTGTTCACGTGATTTTTTTTCAGAAAGAGGTTGACCTAGTTTAATTCCTATTTTTGAGGAATCTTATATAATACCATAACTATCATAACGCTAGATTAGCTTTTTCTAAGCGTACTGTACTTTCTTTCATCAATAACTGTCTGTGTACCTGAAACATACGTACGTTTATCATAATTAAAATCTGACCCTTTCTATATATTTCACTTAAACATGATTTGATAGTGCAATAATATGAGTCATTGCATTATTTTATTATTATAGGAATAATCATTTTATGTAATTTGAAACATTAAACGTCAAATGCACCTATACCGTTTATGTAAAGTGAACCTAATGCAGAAATGAATATGATTCATCAAAATATTCTATTTAAATTATTAATTTTTGCATATTTTAAATTATAACTAAAGAGAAAGGAAAACAATGAACCCCATAATACTGGCAGTAAACATGCAATAGCTTTTTGTAGAATAAAACGTCACTAAACTCTTCATGTAATATACTTTACAGTAGTGAAGAGCAGTTTTGGTCCAAGATCAGGATTAATACTGGGCATAATCTGTCAAGATAAATAAATACCAAGATTATAGGTATAGCATTAACACCAAGGCTTAAGGGAATAAAATAAATGGAAAAGTCTAAAATATAAGAAACCCATAAAAATTTACCAGATATTGTAATTAAAATTTTTTGAAAATCTATTATTATGTTTAAAAATTTAAAATTTTGAAAAATTTCTTACAAATCTCCATCGCAACAGAATTTAGAAATACAAGAATGGACAAGATCAATCTTGCTCTTCCAGTATTTTTAAACAGGATCTAGTTCTAGGTCAAGATGTGTGTGCTAACAAAATTAAGTTGTCTATTATGTAGTTCAGATAAATATCAACACTTTCTGAAGCAGTTACCGTCCTTTAATTTTATTAAATATTTAGTATTACTGTAACCTGGAGTCATTTGCTTCATTAGTTGAAATAACATTTGTTCGTGTAATGTGAAATGTCGTTTTCCGACCACTTCGTCTACTATTTAATTCAGATTAATATCGACACTTTCTAAAGGATTAGAGCGATAGCTCAAATCCATTCTTTAATTTTAAATAGTGCTATTGTATCTTGGAATCATTTCCACCATTAGTTGGAATAAGATTTGGTCGTGTAATATGAAATGACGTTTCCCGACCACTTAGTCTACAATGTAACTTAAATAAATATCGACAGTTTCTTAACCATTAGTCAATTGTTTAAAAGTAATTCTTTAATTTTAGACCGAATTATTCTAGTCTGAAATAATTTCGATCATTACCTAGTTGGAAAAACAATTAGTCATGGGTCATTACACGCTACTTCATCCAGGTCATGTCACCCATGACCTCAGATTTAGCTGAAAATTTATTTGTTATTTACTTACTTTTTATTTGTTTATTTAACCATCCTAATCATCTGTGCAAAATTTAAAAAAAATTATCTCTAATAGTTTTCAAGTTATGAATTTTTGAAATTTAGCAAATATTGTCAATATGGTGTTTCCGCAGCTATCACTTTCGGTGATGTTATTATATTAAAAAATCCATAACTTCTGTAATATTTAACACAAATCAATAATTTTTTCATCAAAATGTTCAGAAAAGTCAGGAGATTACAAGAAAAATTAAAATTTGTTAATTACCACTTCATGTTTCTATGTAATGCTTTGTTAGACTTAAATTTTGAGATATTTTTTAATCGATAAACAATAAATCTTTAAAAGTGATTATTGACCAAAGGCATAGCAGTAACCGTAGTAATTTTTTTTTTAAATTTACCCTAAAGATGCAAACTAAAATAATCTGGAAAAAAATTAATGATTTTTTGCCCGCTAATATTTTTCAGACACGTCCAACGTCTGGAAGCTCAAAGAACGAGCTTTTTGGAATAATTTCCCAAAATTCAAAATTTTTGTTTACACCATGATAAAGAGCGGAAAAAGTCAGAATTTCAGCTAAATCTGAGGTCATGGGTAACATTTTATTTTTTTATTGGATGATTTGAAATGAAATGACCCTCATGTTATATGATTTGAGGTTTTTCTTACATTTGATTGACCATAATTATTATGTCCCCACCAAGTTAGCCCCGCCATTTTCTTTTTTTCAGGTAAAAAATTTATGTCGTATTCATCTTTAAATAATCATCAACTATAATAAATAAAAAAACTTCATTCCAAAACATGTGATTTCTATCGCCAAAAACCTTTTTTTTATAATATTAACGGGATTGCTCGTCGAAACGGGAATCCAAAACCGGGCTCCGCTTCTCGTAGTTCCGAGTGCCTCGCCAGTAGATGGAAAAACCGAGCACAAGACACTCAGAAATAACAGAGGTCTTTTTATTTGATGGTTCTAAAAAATTTATTAATTATAATTATTGGTATACAACAAATTTTCTTTCTTTATAAACTGTTGTTTAGAAAAACTCTATATTTGTTAAGTATGCCAATTTTCGTTAACTTTGCAACAAACACTCTACTAAATGACAATTACATTCGAAATATCCTACAAAAAGCAAAAACAAAAAAAATGTCACAGTATTCTTTTTACGTAATATCTTAAACCACATTTTATGAGTAAGACCCAGTAGCAGCATCTCAACCATAGTACTATGTGAATGCAGTTATTTGTTATACCTCCCAACCCCGATCTCTCCGCAAAGCTATAGACATAGAACTTGTACACACACACATGCTCGAGTGACGAAGACTGTTTACTAGTCGACGTTTATACAAGAGAATATTTGACTAGATGACATAATTAGGATTACTTAGTTGACATAGCAAGAAAAATTTCTATATATACAACCCAACTTTACTGTTGATAGTCGCATAATAGAATGGCTAAATTAAGATTTTCGTACATATATAGAGCATCGTGGCATATCTGTATGGTACAGCCAAGATAATAAACACAAGAACAAAGGCATAATATAGAGCTTATAAACATGAGTTTAAAAGGAAATATTATTTAAGAAGATAGGAAAATGAGAGAAAAACGAAATACCAATTAATGGTCACGTAAATTTTATTATAATCATGCGCATAGAATACGCAATGCCGTAGAACTTTTTTTCGTTTTTAAACGAAAGCAAAAAAAAAAAAAACATAATTTTTTTAAGCTCTTTACAACAACGGTGTATATAGATAAACATAATTCTAGCGTGCTACGCATTTAGGCGTACGAAAAAACAAGAAAATGGTGTGTTTTTTCTTTTGGTGTCTTGAAACGAAAGACAAAATTTATTCATACGCTATTATATATTATTTAAATTAATAAAGATCATTATTTTTAATATTTTTGTTATAGTACGTTGGAGTTCTTTTTTTACGATGATAACTTCCAACTTCTTTTTTTCCACGTTTCATGTAAAATAATATTCTCTGAAATGGATATTTAATGGCCCATTGAAATATCTATTAATTTGGAAATATGTATATTGAAATCATAAAACAAAACATTTTCATATTTTTTATTTTGTATATATGTATATATTTTTTGAACGTCAAATTTGATATTTAATTTTTTTTTTTATGTTAAGTATTTACTTGAATAAAAATGAATTTGGTTTTTAGTTTATTATTTAATCATATAATTTTATGTCTCTTTAATCTTCTGACTTTATATTTATGTCTTGAAAGAAGAGATATAAAATTACATCTATAATTTTAACCTTAAATAACATAATCACTAGTTGACCCGTATGACCACTCTCTCGATTAGCCAACATAAAATTCAAATACCCCTGTCGCAGCATTTTGCATAATATAGCGAATTTCCGTTTAAAAAAATTAATTTTTCTCGGAAACTAGTTGACATAGAAAAATAGTTTAAAGACCTTTTTTGTGTGATTTTTTCTCCTCCTTAATAATGTAAAAAAATGTTCCAAAAAAATTTTTGAATAAAGGAAAATTTTGGCAAAAAACTAATTTTTTCACGAAAATTGCTCAAAAAACCAGGTTTTGGACATCGGAGGTGCCTGGTTAACGAACTCGTCCAACGGTTTGGGACTTCCAATATTTTCACCAAATTTCGTAAAAATAGGATCTTTCGTTCGAACGTTTTATATATATATATATATATATATATATATATATATATATATATATATATATATATATATATATATATATATATATATATATATATATATATATATAAATTTTAGCGAATAAAACTTTTTCCTATGCCAATCGTTTGTGAATATTTTAAATTTGTTTATGACTAGTTAGCTCAATATATAGTTATTAATTCGTTAATTTAGAGCTTACAATTAGCCAAATTGATTGTAATATAAGTAAGCTTCCGGGAACTCAGTCGACTGAAAATCGTTTGTAAATTCCGAATACTCTAATGAAAAGGTTTGTGACTGCATAGTTTTTGAAAAATAAAGAAAAAATTCGATTATTATATAATATATATATATATATATATATATATATATATATATATATATATATATATATATATATATATGTATATATATATATATATACATATATATATATATATATATATATATATATATATATATATATATATATATATATATATATATATATATATATATATATATATATAAGATATAGTAAAGAAGTTTGAACACCATACTAATATATAAAATCTACGAAATAGCAAGATATACATATTGTAAATTAAATTTGATAATTTTTAACAGGGAAACTTTACGAATTCAAGGTCTGGCACAGTGGACCGCATTTTTGCGCGCATTCGCAGGCTGTATTTTCGGAACCCTTGGTGTAGTAAATCAATAAGGATTACGTATTGTGGAGCACACAAAAAAGTACCTGTAGTAGGGACCTATTCTGTCTAAAACTAAATGAAGCGCGAGTTACGTTTGTTTATGTATCGTTAACAATAAATGTTGTATTAGCTGTCTAAATAAGTGTATCAGTTGGGTGTTTCGTATGAATTAATTTCTTATGACTGTCGACGTGTTAATTTGGAACTTGGTACCGATTGACTCTACTATAATGATGCGAGCAACGAAGGTTCCAAAAATTTCATTTAAAAAAACAAAAGATTTCAAAGGAAAAGTCGTCTGGGGAATCATTTTCTGGAGATTTAGCAAAAACTTATAGATCTTTGTTCCTATTAGGTGTGCCATTGTAATTATTATCTTAAAACCTAGTAACCCCCAAGGACACTTACATAAGATATTTCATAGGTTAAAAGTTCCACTTGGCGTTTTCAAATTATGACATCTAAGTAGTTTAAATTAGCGTAGGTACTTTCATCACGTCACTATTGAGAATTATTCTTGGGAATTTTTCCATCAAAATAAAAAGTTTTCCGCGGGAAAAACGTAGCTTGTAACATTCTTTAAACAATATGCAAAGTTCGAATAAAGTCAACGATTTTTTTTATACCATCTTAAATATATTTTCCCACGGAGATAAGACTTCTCACGGGATCCAGATATTTTTTTGAGGTTGCCTATATTAGCTTTTTCGCCCCCTCTAAAAACAGTATACAAACGTTAAAATCGTCGTTATTTCATTGCTCCCTTTTGAATACATTTTTCTGCCGGGTATGAGATATTTTCTTTGGAAAAAAAGTAGTTTATGTTTAGCTCCGCTCTTTTTGCTAACAATATGCTAAATTCGAACAAACTCAAATAATTTTTTTTTTTTTTTTTGTTTCATTTAAAATATATTTTTCCACAGGGATTGAGATATGTTTACGGAATAAAAAGTAGCCTATAATCGTCTCTGTCCTACAAGGTATGTCTGGTTGATTGTGAATGAAGTTTCAAGTTGATTGGCTAAGCTTCTCAGCCGTAAAAGTAAGTAAAACAAAGAAATTCACTCACTCATTCATGGTGTTTTCTGCCACGACATTCCTCTGAAGATGATCAATTGACTGGTCGAAACACGTCAAGGGCATATATTTGACTTTATTGTTTGATCTTTGTATTTGTAGGTTGTCGTCTTTTGCCCTTAAAAAAAAAAATAAATAAATAAACTCACTTTCGCATTCATAATATTAGGTAGGATTTTCAATTTCAAATATTATCGAGTGCTTGTGAAACACTACTACGTATTAACTGAACGATAAGTGAACATATGAATACTACGTGTGTGTTAAATGCAGACAAAAGTCTGTCATACGTAGTAGTGTTTCACAAGCACTCGATAATATTTGAAATTGAAAAGTTGTAACTACTTTTTGCATTATAGAGAATACATGCACATAGGTGATTGAATGTTGTCTGTATCGGGCGCCTGCCGAGCAAAAGATCGATGGTGTAATGGATAGCACACCTGGCTAGTTACCAGGAGATCCTGGGTTCGATTCCCGGCCGATCCGGATAATTTTTCAATCACTTTGTGATTTTTAATTTACATTAGGTAGGATAAATAGACGGTAAATAATTTCCAAATAATACAATAGGTCAGTTTATAAGAAATTGAATCTGGAACATCATTTTGCTTTCCAAATTGCCGTTAATTATATATCTGTTAAAAATAAAAATGGAGACAATACATGTGCATCCTACTTTCGCTATAGAGAAAAATATATAAGAGAAATTTGTAGCGTACGATTTTCGATTACGATATATACGTTAACAATAAATCCATTTAAGCAAAATTTATATATATTTTTTTCATTTATTTTCAATGAAATTTTGCGATATTTTATATAAAAAAAATTCAGTCACGTATTTACTTTACTCAAGAAAGTTTAATTCCTCGTTCCACCAAAATGATGATGGGACGACTAAAACGTTCTTCGCCGGTGCCTCTATACCTGTACATCTCTATATAATTTAGGATGTGTATGGGTCGCTGCACACTGTAGCGTCGATCACAGTCCGTTCTCGGTTCAGTCTCGGTCCGATAATATATTGTTAAATATATTCACATTTACGTTACGTTCTCGATCCAGTGCCATTCACGATATTATTTATAGATCATATATCTGTATATCAGCTTAAGTTTGGTGGTCAAAGTCAAAAAATGTTACTAAAACAATTATGGCTTTTATCATAATTTTGTGATTTTTTATCTTTCATAATGCGCAGAAAAAACGTTTATGAAGAAAGGAATTCGATCATTTTGATGGAAAAAATGAAAGTTCATACCCAAATCACTTCAATAGTGCTTGCTTTGAGAAAAAGAAAATTTTGTAATTTGATAACCTCATCAGGTTCACTATAATTTTTCGCTTTCGTAGAAATACCGTAAATAAAATGATAGAATGATGAAACTAGAGGCGAGTTATATGTTTTTAAAGTCGTTATTTTTATTTCTAGTAAAATTAAGCAAACTGAATCACTAGAAAAGAGTCTTCTGTTGGATTAATCACATTTAGAAAAGGAATTATTTTCATTTTTATAGCAAAAATGAAAAGTTCATGCCCAAGTTACCTTAATTCAGTCAATATGCTACTGAAATCACTCCCGTAGAGTTTGAATTTAGGAAAGAAAAAATTTCCAATTTAATGACGTCAACAAGTTTACTAAAATTTTTCAGTTCCTGAAAAACCGTTTAATGAAATGATGGGATGATGAAACTGAAAGAGAATTATTGGTTTTCAAAGTTGTTAAAATATATGACTCCCTCCTAGTTTGAAAGCTGGATCCGCTCCTGGACGTAATTGGAGTGTAATTTGCCTTTCATATAACAATATTTTACCGAACCGAAAACGGAGTGAAAACGAATTAAGATCGACATTATAGTGTGGAACCACCCTATATGTTCTCTGCCTACCCCGTACATACATGTAGCTTATTCTTCAGTTCTTTAGATGTGCTTTTTGCTTTCCCTGTACAAGTTTATTATTATAATATAAAATGTTAACATTTTCCGAAAGTCAAAATGAAAACGGACAAAGGGAGGGTAGGTTATAAATATTATACAAACAAATTTTGAACGTTAAAAAAAACTAAACGTACGTTACAGGAATAAAATGAACTGTTATTTTGCGATGACAGCTACCATTGCGGCTATAACTGTGGCGAATACTTATCTGCAATTTTAGACAGCGATTTCAATTTGTATTTCCAACATTGATTCTTAATCGCGACGCATTTGCGCTATTGTATTGTTACGCACATGTTTAACAGTTTAAGAAAGTTTCAAACCAAATGAAATTTTTCATATAAAAAACAAAAAAAAAATTATGTTGAATTTTATTTCGAACGACGCTTAAATATTTCTTCTTGAGTAAGCGGGGGGTCTAGGCGTGGCCACGTCCTTTAGATGTGTCCTCAGTGGGATACTGAATCCGATTTTTACAAGTTGAATTATTAAGAAATCTTTGTATTTGTCCTTATTGCGGCCCATACACGGTTCAACTTGTTGTACAACTTGGTTGAGTTGTACAACATGTTGAATCGTGTGTGGGGCAGTTGGTCAACTATTTTGATGGTTGCATAAACGGTTGAAGTAAAGTCAAAATATTTTGATTTTTACGTGGGCGAAGCAAATGGTCTATGAACATGTTGTACTGTGTCTGGGGTAGTTGAACAACAAAACCAGTACATATATGGTGTAAAGGGTGTAATCAACAAAATATTTACGGCGGTAACAATTGGAAAGTTTAAATTTTTGATTTTGTTTGTTATTTCCAATAGCTTGCGG
Organism: Brachynemurus nebulosus; assembly: GCA_035578155.1. Lineage (NCBI taxonomy): Eukaryota > Metazoa > Arthropoda > Insecta > Neuroptera > Myrmeleontidae > Brachynemurus > Brachynemurus nebulosus. Next base: position 9,298,167 of record JAPWDM010000001.1, on the reverse strand, counting down.
TGATACCGCACTTGAAAATTTTAAATTTTCAAAAGAATTTCCCGTTGCAAGAAACCTTAATGTAATTTCCAAGCGTGTTTTTGCAGAAATTGCATCACGCATAAACGTATCTTCTTTGCTTATTAAAGGTGTTATTTTTACTAAAATATCATTAAAAATTTCTTCGTTCATTCGCATATAATTTTTATAATTGTGTGGTTCACATTCACTAATTTTTTTGAATAGTTTTTCATTAGAAAACTTTTTTCCCAAACACTCTTTGCTCCATTTTCTTTTATTTCGTTTACTCAATCTTTCTTTACTAATTTCTTCAATTACTGCTAAGGCAAGAATTTTATCCATAATTTTAACGAAGTTCTCTTTTTCAAAAATTGTGAATAACTGAAGTTGGACAACAAGTTGCATGAATAGTTAGTTTAATAGTGTATGGCAAACAGTTCAACTTGTAGTACAACTAGGTAGTACAACTATGTTGAACCGTGTATGGGCCGCATATGATAGCACTACACTCTTGACGAGATAAGACGAGGCGATGCGAGCACGGGAGTATAGTACACGTTCTGCTTGCCTAGTTAAATCTTGCTTCACCTCATTGGTTCTTCGATCCAAGTCGATTCTTTGTCGCCAGTCAAAGAATACGAGATAGAGCTAAGTTGTATCGACTGCATTTTCGTGTACACTCGGCTATACTCGTGTATTTATGCTACATATCTTGCATAGGTATATTCAGTGTGTTATTCACTGTCGTGTATATCTGCATCATTGTACGAACGATCGCGAGAGTCAACGAACGTCTTGTCGAGGCAGCCTCGTGTGGGTCCAGTGCTACCTTTAGATTTACTGTTGTTAGCTTGGACCTGCAAAAAGGTCTATTCTATAATTTATTTACAATAAAAATAGGTGAAAACCACTGCTCTTTTAACATAATACATTAAATTCAATATCCATTTTAATAATTCCAGTATTTAACTAAAATTAATAATACTTTCAAATATTATTAAAAGCCTCTTATTTAAATGAACGCTTCTATAGTAGGAAATTTGATTTAGAGTGCTATTAAAATATTTTAAACTATCACTCTATTAGCATTAGAACGGTACCAACCACGCTCAACAAATTATATGTACAGAACAGACATAATATGGTTGTATATTATTGATTTAGTAATTTTATTAAGGACCTTAGATGGTCTTCAAAATGAACTACTTTCATAAATTAATGATAAAACAGTAATATTATAAATGATTTCTCTTCGAAAATGCTGTGAGTAATAATATTTCCTATTTTAGTTTTCGTTAATATAAGATACACTCTATGACAAAGATTGGAGAACCTTTTTAAAAATTACAAATCTGAGTGACCATAATATATTTTCAAATATGATCACCCATTATGTATTTATGTACTTAATTTTAAAATATAATTTTACACAATTATATATTTTAACTGTACAAAATTACAATGTTATCAGTGTACAAATCATCAAATTTACGTAATTTTACAGATTTTTGTAACATTTTTTAGAGTGTACATCTTACATGACTATTTCTATAGGTACTTATACGGTGCGGCTCAGTAAAGCATTTCGGATTCAGTTTAATGCAATAAACAGAGAATAACTATAGCCTATCTTCAAATTAAACAATAACAAACGACTAAGTAAGTGCGTATGTGGTAATAAAATATAATATGTATAACATTATTCAACGCACTACTTCTTGAAAAATTCCATACTTGTTACATTGAGCCTGGATCTGAATTCTGAAATGCTTTGATGAGCCGGAAGGTATAGAAACGATGAAATTGTCAAAAAAATTAAATAAAAATTACTGTGTGAAAATTCTTCTCTATTACAGTCGCAGGAATCAAATGTCATATATCCAGTCAGTATCAGTGACAAATAATGCTCAGCTACCTGATTGATTACTAATTTTATACTTTTGGTGATACTGTTAAATATAGGTAGATGGATTCAACCAAAAACTCTCTGATGTCATTAACAAATCAAGCAAAATTAAACGTATCTTGATTTTTGTCTCTTTCCTTTTTGACTCGCTTTATTTGTTTGTAATTGAAATTTAAGTTAATTTCAGATATATATTTACCGTAAAATGGAAGTAACTTTGGGTCAAGTTTTGAAGTAGACGTGGACAATTCACACGTTATTCGAAATTTAATTTGGGACCCACCACTTCTGTGATCACACGCTCACCGCTATTCGCCTATTTCTACGCTTTAAGCTGAAACATTTGGTCCTCTGACCTGGATTACACGACGAGGCCATCTCGTGGAAGGGGCCGAACTCCTACGAAGTGTAGGAGACCGGCATTATTAAGGCCTGATCTACACTATAGTGCCGATATCGGTACACTCACGCTCCAGTCTCTCTCCGATATAATCTGATTGTGCTCATATTGCAGTGCTGATACCATTCTGGTACTTATTTTTTCTGGATTCACATTATAATTCCAGTTTGGTCTCAGATCGATACAAACATCTTTTCATAAAAACTGAATGCAAGCAGAGCGGAATGCAATCATAAAAGTGTTTACACTGTAGGTACAAATCATAGCAAGTCTGATACCGCTCCGATAAAATATTACCTGTGTGGTGGTATTGGAGCGATATTGGAGTGGGAGCGGTATCGAAGTGATTATGTGAACACACTCATTGTTTTTGGTGTAAGAATATTTTATCGAATCGGGAGCGTAGCGATATCGTATCGAGAGCGGAGCGATAATGAGGATCGGGCCTAAGAGTGACATTACTGAGAACGTGTATTGTATATACTCTTGTGTAACAGAAAGATGGATAATATTAATTTATTTTATGCGAATTGTACAACATTAATCATGGTTTTTCTTATTACTTAGGTATCAGGCATCTTGAAGCTTACGAAAATAATATTATGTGATGAAAAGTTTGATCGGTGTAGACAATAAGTTTTAGTTGTGAACGATGGCACGATGCGATAGAGGAGAGAAAACGAGATAATAACATAACGGACGACTTACATCATCTGATGCGATTGTAACTGACATTTAGGTATGCCAACGATACCGCAAAACAAGTTAACGAGGGGTTACGTGGCAGCCGTACTACGTAGCACTCACCACGGTATACAATTAAAACCAATGGTTCTGATACACAGTAATCGGTTTTGGCATTTGACCATCGGCAGTTAATGCTTTGTATAGGTACGTACGCGGCTATAGACCGCGTTTAGTTTATATTCGTTAAGTGTTGCAAACTGAACCGTTTCTACTCAGTTTAATATAGAAAGTCATTTAATCCTTTACAATTTGTAAGCTACGTATGTGCCTCCTAAGTATATGTAGGGTAACTAAAAATTATGTGTGGTTTTCAATTATATCATTTTAGATTTTAATGTTATTATGGACTGATAAATGGAAAAGTTTTCGGAAAATATAATCAAATTTAGTTTCGAGTACATTTTCAAAATTGAACCTTTCGAATGGAAAGTTTTTTGAATGATTTTAATTTAACACTGGGCGATTTTATTCAACTTTTATTATCTCACTCTAAAATATTGGAATATTATGAAATAAAACAGAGAAAATTAATTTAATATACTTTTAATATGTACTTACTTCATGTACATACGTAATATTAAATCCTGACCTCGAACCGGAGCCGGATTTACATATGGGCACAAAAGGCACGGTGCGTGGGGCCCCCACACAATAGGGGCCTCTATAAAGTCTCTCAAAAAGGGAGTAAAATAGAAAAGGACAAGGATTTTTTCTTAAAGCTTCTTTTCGCTTTAGTATGGGCTGAGTACATGTGAGGTACTCAGGCGCATCACACGAAAAGTGTTTTGGGGCCTCCACAGGGGTAAATCCGGTCTTATCTCGAACCAAGTATAATAATTTCTTTAAGAGTAAGCTTGAAGAATAGTTCGATTCTGAACAATTTTAAAGAAATTCCAGGAGAGTACAAACAAGGTAGTGAAATTGTCTAGGTACAGTATTTATCTACTCCAACAGGATAGTATTTTTGTGTTTTCTACAGTTCAAATTTCTTGCCTAAAAGCAATTTAACTGGAAGAACTGTCAACCTAAAAACACTTCAGCTCTGCAGTCGCGTTTTTGTTAGTTGACAGTTCTTCTCGTTAAATTGCTAGGCAACTTTTCGTTAGTCAAACCCAAATTTATTCGAAAAAATACACACCTCTCGTGTAATAATAAATGAATAATTTTTTTTTTTTATTTAAAGAAATAATCTTTCGAAATATTTTTTTAGTTTTTTAAAAAAAAAAGTCAAAATATTTTAATATTTGAACATAGAAATCGTTTTGAGAGTATAGTTTTTAAGAAAAACCTTTGTGATAGACGAAAGTACAAACATGAGAGTGATCTTATAAAGGTTCCAGTTTCCTCTTAGAGTACACTGTATCAGTGTAAACTAAGTATCTTATCACATTAAATGTATCAAAAATATATTTTGGACCCCAAGCTGGTCTAGTGGTTAGCAACTCCGCTCTTGACTGATGAGATCGTGTGTTCGGAACCGGCCGGGGGAGATACATCATCATCAAACTACCATACCGCACCAATCATCTATAGTACATCAACATCAAAAGCAATAGTACAACATAATTATACCAAACGATGCATATCACCTTAGTTGTGGCGCATCTAAACAATAGAAAAAAAAATATATTTTAAATGTTAAAGTATTTTAAAAAAAATTAAATTTCACTGCAGCAAATTTCAGGATGGTTAAAAATATTTCTTAAATCAGCGAGACTAGAAATTAAAAAAAGTATCTGGGCCTGAAATATATTTTTATTAGAATTTTGAAATTCTTTTAATCTAGATATCGAAACACCTTTCACGGCCCTTATATCTTACAATGAATGTTGGGGAATTATTAAATTAATGGCAAATTTCGAGCGGACGGTTCCTTTAGCAGAAATTTTATAAATTTATTACAAAATAAACATCAGCCGTAAATAACAACAACAGTTACAAAAAATATGTTTTTTGTTTTCTTATTCAAATTTTAAAAGCAATTCTTCACACAATTTATTTTGCATTCCAGTCAAACGGTTAACGGAGATGTGATAGATTATAAAATAAGGATTACTGGTAATAAAATTAAGTTGCCCAAGTAGCATTGTTTTCCATATTGATTCAGTAGAGCAGAACAATATAAATTTTTATTGCGCTAGTCGATCGTTTTTTTTTTTTTGTCGATAGGTAATAAAAAATAGAAACAAATAAAAACGAAAGTGGCTTCCACTTACCTACAACAAACAGTTCCTTCATTGATGGAATGCATTGTGAACGGAGTCAAAACATGGATGATAGTATAGTGAAGACTCATAAAAATTAATTAAAATACATAAAAATGTGAAATAACGGTATTAATAAAACGTTGTTACAAGTGTATGGACATTTTATTGTAAAAGTCATCTACGAAATGGGTATTTAAATAAATTTTTTTTGACGTTAACAGTTTTAGAAAAGATTCTTTTTGGAAATATTGAAAATGCATTGATGATCGATTTTATACGGTCTATGTACAGCAAAAACAGGAGTAAATATAAATTTAGTTCTGGGGGTCTATTCTTGAAATATGGTATTATTAAACTGAAAACAAACAGAAAAAAATAGGTAAATATATTTTTTTAAGTTGGTAAGTACGTAGAACTGTGTCGGTAATGCTCTGTCGGCGAAATTTATTACTAATAAATAAATGTTTATTCTTTATGGTACTAATTTTCTGATTTGCCTTTATTTTGTTAATTCTTCAAAATAAATGGAGATCACAACGTTAGTATCTTAAGGTACCATCACAGGTGATCGACCGAAAAATAGTCAATTTTTGCGAGTTCTTTTCGGATGGATAGGATGGGGGAATGGGGATGAATTTTTTTACGATTAATACCACTATTTAACAATACAAAAATATTTTTTTATTCATTTTTATTTATTTTTTTATAATTAACTATTACAATTTTTTTTTAAAAAGTATCTTTAAAAAAGGGCGGATATTGGTGCCCACGATTAACGCCGCAGTTTTCATTTGAAAAAAAAAAATCAAATAGATTATCAATCTCTAGGTGAGCCCCTGTGTACCCATGGGAGCTTTTCTGAAATTTGAAAAAATGGCGGCAGTTTGAATAAAAAGTACAAAATTTTTTATCGTTTGTCGTGTGGGAAAATAGGAAGATTTCAAAAAAAAAAAAAAAAAAAAAAAAAATACTCCCATAGGTACAAAGCGGCTTACCTATAGATTGAAAATCTATTTGATTTTTTTTTCCAAATGAAAACTGCGGCCGCAATCGTGGACACCTACATTCGCTCTTTTTTAAAAAAGTTATAACAATTATAAAAAATTTTCGCGACAACGAAGCTGAAGCGTTTTTGTTAGTTGACAGTTCCTCTCGTTAAATTGCTAGGTAACAAATTTTCGTTAGACAAACGAAACATTATTTTTGTTAGACAAACGAAACAAACTCAAATTTATTGGAAAAAATACAAACCTCTTGTGTAATAATAAGCGAAAAAAATTTGGGGGACAACAAACCAATGATAATATCATTTGTTCTCAAGATACGCGAGGTAAAAAATATTTCACAAAAAGTTTCTTATTTCGTTTTTCCGTTTAGTTTTTTTTCTTTTAAATTTTTTTAAATTTTACAATAATTTACTGGCGTTTTTAACATCACGAAAGGTTCTTAGGCCATTATATAATAGAGACATGGTAAAAAATCCATATAATCTATGTTGTGTTAATAAAGTTAATTCCGTTTTTTTATCACAAAAAACAAACCGCTAATTCGAATTTGCTGAAAACTTTATCCGGTCTTCATTTTTTGATTACGCATCTAATGAAATTAGCCCGGAGTTGATATCATCATTTGTTCTCGAGATATGCGAGACGAAAAAAAATTCACGAACGAATGAACGAACAAACGAACTAACGAACGCACATACAGACATCACGCTAAAACCGATGGATTCGGGTTCTAGTGACCTTGAAACGTGGAGATCGAAACGTGGAAATCGGACCCATTACAATAACTTAAAATGGGAAGTTAAAAATTAAATTAATTCCTTTAAAATTCTAATATATTTAACTAGGTATGATATGGAAAATATTATCGTTTAAAAGTAAATATAATATTGTAAAATAAAAATTTTTGTCCATAAGTGTTGTTTTTCCTAGAACAAAAACCGACAACCGGTTATTTTGAGCGATTAAAACAGTTAAGTTAAACCGTGCATAAAATAAACCGAAATAACCGAAAACTGGTTATTTTTAAAAAACCGCCATTCCTACATCTAACTCTAAAGAGCATAAATATATGACAAAACTGAGATATTAATTTCGCATAGCCATCATGTTGTTATATTTATTGGGATAACCTTCAGCAAATATTATATAATTATATTTAATTATAATTGCATATCTTTTTTTTTCAATACATACGTAGAAAAGGGCTTGTGCAAATATATGTACATATAATTATATTAAACTTTCCCCTTCATCGAAACATCAGTATACATTAAAAATTAAAGCGATATTGTATGTACTATAAAAATGGGACAATGGATTTGTTAGCAATTGTAAACCATTTGTCAATAAGTTAATTAAATTAATATTTTATAAACAATTCTCCCTCTCTATGACATCAGTGACACATCACGCCTTCTTTCTCTATTGAAATTTCATTAAATGGGTACATTAAAATATTTTGCGAGCAAATAATTGGATACGTGATTCTATTACATATAGTTGTATTAACGATGGTAGTTCTACAATTTACATTATACAAGTAGCTATGTAGAGGTACTCACAGTATTGCACAAATCTACTGTTTGATACTCACACAAGAATTTATACTACTACTTTACGAACAGTCGAGTGCCAAGTACATTTACATATATTCATGCTAAACAAGTATACTGGGATGGCCAAGAGGATCATGATACCGCCCCCCCCCTCCCAACAGGAGATGAATTTAAATTTTGTTGTGGTTGATTTGATGATTGATCAAGATTACTAAAATTTTTCATTTTCGTAAAAATGATAAAATTGGACAAAATTAGGTAACTAAGACCACTGAAAAAATCTTCTGTTGAATTAGAAGACCTTAAATCAATCAGTCCGATCATAAAGCCTGATTAGAGAAAAAAAATTTCACAACGTCCTCAAGTTTACGAAAATTTTCCAGTGCTTTAGAAACCGGTAATGAAATGACAAAATGATGAAAGTGGAAAGGAATTATTAATTTTTTTAATTTTTTTTTTTTTTTTTTTTAATGCTAACTTCAGTACATTTTTTTTAAATTTTCAAAACATTATTGTAGATTTTACAAAAATATGACCCCCTCCTAATTTGAGAGCTGGATTCGCCTCTGATACCAAAAACATATTTAAGTAGATACTTATAAAAGATTCTATAGCCACGTCGCTGACTGAGAGAAGCTTTGAGTTTTATTTTTATTACTATTAAAGAAAAAGCTCATTAAATATGAGATTTTTTGACAATGACATTGCTATATCCACAATATTTATATCGAGTTAAATCTCACATTAATTCAAATAATACAAAATAAAATATTCAGGGCCAGATTCACGAAGGGGAGAGAGAGCAGCAGGGGCATGTGCTCCAGGCGCCAGGTTTTGGAGGCGCCAAAAAATGATTTATTTATCAAAATTAGTAACTGTTTCATAACGATGGTGAATTTGACGTTTTTTTCTTTTTTGCTTGTCACTTGTTTTTGGTAAGTTAAAAAGAAATATTCCTTTTTCTTTTTAAGCAAAGACAGGGGCGACATTTTCACGCTGCCTCGGGCAGCACTTAGGGTAAATACGGCCCTAAAGATGTTAAGAATATTTAACTTGAATAATATAAAATATTAATCACTTTACTATTGCGGTAGTTACTCCGGAAAACGATTTTTCAAAGGATTTTAATGAAACTTCTCTAGATATTTATTTAATTCAATACCAATAATACGAGCCTTTAATACCGAAAAAAACCACTACTCCAATTTTGAGAAAAACGATTTCAAGGTTTTGTAATTTTAACAAAAGATTCTTATGGAAATTTGACATATTCACACGATTTTTTTGAATAAAGTGAAAACGTGTCAAACGAAATGGTTGAAATTTAATGTTATAAAATACAAAGTTACAAACCATATTTAATAATAAATAAAAATTATTCATTACGTCGTTTTTGAAATTTAATTTAAAAACATAATTTTACAACGTTTTCACAACGCTTTTTCAACAATGCTTTCATATTGCTACAGCATAAGCGCGCGGAAATTCAAAAAAATCAGTGGTATACAAATATTATAACTGAATAATATTAATACATTATTTAATTTTTGATAAAGAAAATTTTTTCGCTATTAGGAAATACTTTTGTACCTGTCTGTCTCGGAGAAACTATGTTAAGCAGCTATTAAGCATTGCCGTTTTCACTTTCGACCATTACAGATTTCATTACACTTTCGCATTATCCTTGCTATAAATGTTTTCACTTTAAAAGTCTATTTTTAATTATGAATATTAATTGTATAATAAAAGGTAATTTATAAAATTTAATTATAATTAAAATTCAACCAAAAATTAAATTACGTTTTCCACATCAATCATTAGGTAGATGCCTATCGTAAAAGATTAATTAAAAGTATAAACAACAATCTGTCCAATGTGAATGGAGATAGTCGAACCCATAGTCGTCCCCGTATTTAATGAAAAGTAATTTACCTAAAAATAAATATTTTACACTCACATCATAAACACATTGTAACATTTGTAACACACGTAACATTTATTCATACTATAATAAGTATAATGCCAAATATGTGATGATGGCTACCTAATAGCTTTCTCGTACTATCTTACTACACACTTATGTACGTAAGGTATACTTAACTGAGCTTTCGAGCTTTCGGTATCATTCATATAGTTACAAATTACATTTAGAAAATCATAATGACCATCGTAATAATAACATGGTAATTCCCCTAATACAATTACTTTTGCGTGGTGACATATTAATCATTTATTTGACACTAAACGATAATAATTTAACCTATATGTAGATCCTTTTCCACCATTCAGTGCTTACCTACTCATCCTTATGACTTTTATGTCATTTGTATGGGTATTTTATGCGTATCAAGTGTGTATGGGTCCATATTAGTCCAGCGTTTCTCAACGTTTTTTCAATAATTTTGTACGAACCGATCATATATAGTAGCGATTCTCAAACTGAGTTACACGTACCTCCAAGAGTACGTGGCGGACCCACCAAGGGTACGTGAGAAAATTATGGGTAATGGCGATTGGCATAAAATTATAAATATTATAATTATGGTTTAAAAAGCAAAATGAAAGAAAAAGCTGTAAATTCTAAAAATCTCCAGCACTGACGTTTTTGATTTAAAACGCAATTGAAAGCAGAATTTAATTTTAGAACTCTATTATAAGCTCTATTCAGCCTTATGTTGAAACTAACTAATCAATGTAAAAATGGAGAAAACTTAAGGGAGGAAAGTTAAGTAAACACACACGTTTTTCTAAAATTATTTTACAAAGAAACCTTAGTTCTACGTATGAAATTTAATACAAGACTTTTTTATAAATTTGATAATTCAGGGATTAAAATAGACTTAGTAGACAAACTTAATGTCAAAAATTGCGAACACGCAATAAGGTGGATCATTAACAAAGTACACGTAAAAATTCCAATATATTTGAAAGCGTAGACAGGTGTAGTTAGGTGTAGATATGGCCGCAAAAATCTCAGGTCTAAGACACACGTAGGGGCGACTGGAGTAAAGTGGCTACTCTAAGACAAAAAGTTGTTTAGTTTATTTGTTTGAAAAGAAATAAGATTAATAAGTATTTGGCATATAGTTGCTTTAGTGCAGAACCAGTAACCATCAATATATTAACAATACCTTGAAAGGTACTTTTGCAATTTTTGTTTTTCGCAACATGTGCAAAGTGACCACTTTACCCCACTATGTTGGAAAAAGTAGCCAGAGGTACCCATTTTAACCCAAAAAGAAATCTTGAAGTAATAAAAAGTTTATATGCAAAATCAAATTATGTTTATATCATTAATTATTATATATCAACGAATGGACGGATGGACGGACATTGAAGTCTCATCAAAAGGGTTCCTTTTTCACATTTTTTCTCGGAATCCTAAAAATTGATTTCAGGCAATTCTTTTGTTTATAAAATATCAAGAACTAAATAAAAGTTCTGAATTTAATATAATATGTAAAATATTCTAAGAATTCAACTTGAGTAGCGATCGGAGACACTGACCATTTGGCCCCATTATAACCCTGGCCACTTTACTCCGTTAGACGCCATTTCGGCTAACTACAATTAACTTCAAGAAATAATTTTCTGATTCATCGATAACTATATTATTTTAATGGTAATTAGGCAGAGTTTTCAGCTATCCCAATTAAAAAATTGTATTCGTAATTAATGAAAAAATAATGAGAATACAACTTAAAACTTACTTTATATCAACACTCGAAAATTCAGAAAATTCGTTATAATTCATACAATCTAGGGACTGATCAATGATGTTTTAATAGAATACTAATCGTTTGCCTACAAGCTAGTATTCAGCTTCGCCACAAGATTGGAGTAGTTTCCGATGAGTAAAGGCCAATGCCCACTTTACCTCCACTGGCAACTTTACCCCAATCTCCCCTACTACATTGTAACCATATGACAGCGACAACATATTGGCTGCTTTGTGGCCGGGTATGTATGCATGTAGTTTTCTTATGGAAACACAAATTTCAAGACACACGGATAACTATTTGTCGTCGTAGTCGGACGCTGCCGCAATGTGTCGTCGTCTGTCGTCGTACTGTCGTTTGTAGTAGCTAAAACTTGCAACTAGTGGACGACTTATAAGCGACAGATACATAGTACCAGTACGACAGTGTATATGATAGATAGTATTGGTGGCTTTGATATCATCCAACAGTTACTGTACTTCACTCGGCCACTAAACAGTGGCTAGCAAGTGGTCGTCTAACACATGCGAACGACATTACAACCACATAATAACTACAAAAAAAGTAGTCGTCGCGTGGTACGTGTGTCTTAAGCCTTACTGACATTAGGTGTCTTACTGAGAGTAATTGTTAAATATGACTCTACAACCATACTTTGAGCCAACCTCTTATATGTATTCTCGAAGAAGATAACCCTAAAATATATTTTTTGTTTGTTGATTTAAAATAATACCCCTGTCGCAGGATTCTGCATAACTTAGCGAACTTCCGTTTAAAAAAATTAGTTTTTCTCGGAAACTACTTGACATAAAATAATAGTTTAAGGACCTTTTTTGTGTGATTTTTTCTCCTCGTTTCAATGGTGTAAAAAAATGTCGCAAAAATTTTTGAATAAAGGAAAATTTTGGCAATAAACTAATTTTTTTCACGAAACTTGCCAAAAAAACCATATTTCGGACATCGGACGTGCCTGGTTAACGAACTCGTCCAACGGTTTGGGACTTCCAATATTTTCACCAAATTTCGTAAAAATGGGACCTTTCGTTCGAGAGTTATCGTGCGGACACACACACACACACACACATATATATATATATATATATATATATATATATATATATATATATATATATATATATATATATATATATAAATTTTAGTGAATATTATTTTCGGTTTCTAGGGACGTCAAAACAAATTTCTGCCATGGTCCCCGGACTAAGGTCGCGTTATGACAGTGGCTGTAATAGTTGAATTCCATTCTGGAAATTCGATAAAAATTGTAGTACCTAAATAATTTCACATAATATAATATTTTTCAGCAGACCGGTGATTAAGTAGCACTGGTGACTAGTGAAATTATTAAGAGAATTGTGAATTTTATTATTATTATATTTGTTATACTCCAAATTTCGAATACTTACAATTAGATATAATTTTTAAAATAATGAAAAATGGTTTCCAATTTATTTAATTATTTTATCGATTTATTAAAATATTTTCTTAATTAGGCAAATTGTAAAGTTTCGTGAGGTAAGTGGGTCATTTAATAAATTATAGGGACTAATTTTTAATAATGTCAATAGTATCATTAACCTTGAATAATATTAGAGAACTGATATTTTTAAGTGTTCAATATTTTTAATGAAAAATGGGGAAATTAATTTTGTGTTTTATGAATAGATTGATTGTATGTCATAAAATCTAAATTAAATTGGTAATTGCTTCTAAAAAACCAAACTTAATAGCGTGGAGTTAAACTTAAATATAAAGTTGAACCACAATGGTCACAGGTTTCAATTGCAGTTAAGTGGAGATGATTGAATGCGATATTTTTAAGCTCTTAATTTCTCCCAGAAACGGTTGGTCACTAAGAGAATAAGACTTACCAAATTCGAATCCTAATATCACACATTTATTACACCATAATCGTTTTCATGGAAATCACTATTCATTTTAACTGAAAGTAAACTTTTATAGATCAAAGATGACAGTGCTTCTGCTTGTAGTTGACAATACTAAAAGGGTCCTGTATTTCACGGTTTTATTTGATCTTAACATATTTAACCAATAAAAAGTTACTGAAATAAGCATGACGATATCTAATAAGTTTCTAACTGCGACGATATTTATTATTTCCAATTAAAAGTTTCAAGCATTCATGTATAACATCCAACACCCTTCTGACAGATGTACCCTTCAGCAACCAACGCCTAAGCACCCCTAACTTTTTATATATAGCCACTTAAGTTGTAGTTTGACAATTACTGATGTCAGAAATTAAAAGAACCATTTTATTGTAAATTGTCATACGCTATGATGTAAGCTCAAAACAAAAGTACCAAACTTGTTATACAAATAGCCCGAGGCTCTGTTGCATATAAAATTACAGTACAAATTTTCAATAATTCCATCACCAAGCCATAGAACATGAAATAGTTCGTCTGTGAATCAAATCTTATACATACAAGGCAAACAAAATTTCACGCTTGTAATCGTTGGCGTTATTCAGAACAAGTAAAACAAAATATACTTCTCTAAGAATTTTACTTCCGTAGTGAACAAATTTGGTATTATTGAGAGTTTCCACTGTACTGAAATAGCATTCATTATGGGATAATATAACATGTACCGACTGAACTGAACTCTATAAAAGTCATATAAAAGTTATGATTCACAAGTTTATATATAGGTACGTGCGTCTGTTATGCGAAACATGTAAAAATACAAATTTTAGTTTATAGGATGAAATAGGAAAAATTCGAAATACAGTGGAACCTCTCGTAACCGAACAGAATTTTCATGCAACAATTTCGTTTAAACGAAATTTTCCGAAAGTCTCCACAAAGTCGGTTATTTATAGAGGTCGACTTCGTTCGTTTAAGGACTCAAAATTGGCCATTTTCATATTTCAATGGTAATTTTGCCACTGTAGTTTTATAGATTAGCGTGGCCTCCGACCAGGGCTGGACCTAGAGTTATTAGGAGGGGAGGCAAATTTTCCTGTTGGCGCCATCCGCGGCAAAAAAATTTTTCCCTGAAAAAGGAAGTGATGAGCAGAAAAAAAATCCCTATCAGAAATGGGAACTGTTAACCTTTTTTTTTTTTGCTCATCGGTTTCTTTTGCAGGAACAAAATTCACCTGACGCCAATCAGAAATGGACACTGTTGTCTGTTGACCTTTTCGTTTTTTGCTCATCACTTACTTTTGCAGGAGGCAATTCACCTGGACCCTATCAGGAATGGGCACTGTTGACCTTTCACGGAAAATATCACTGCCTCAAAAAAATTTTAGATATTTTCACCGTTTTGGCGCCCATCAACTTACGTTTTTGGCACCCCTAAAAGTTTTGAAACGTATTATCGTGGATACAGTACTTATTTATGCAATGAAGGTATTTCTTCCACGAATCGTAACAGTGGTCCAACGAGGCTTGCCGAATTAGATAATTATGACGAGTAAAAAACACACTATTTTTACATGTGCTACACACAATATTTTTTGCAATTTTAGAATCTAAAAACGATAAACGATTTCTTTGTTCAAAGATTAAAAATTTCTTTAAATTTGTTTTCTTTGAATCAAAAAACTCATTTCTTTGACTATTGAAAAAAAAGACATCAACTGCCACCCAAATTTTTTTCTATTATAGTATAATATTCCATAATTTGTAATAATAGTTTGTATAGTAACAATTAAAACCGCTATAAATTTAAAAAATTTAACAATCAAAATATTGTATAGTGATGATAACACGATTCAAAAACCAAATATTATTGATCGGACATATCAGAGATCACACTGTTTCTTAAAAATACCCTGTGCTTCCATCTGTATATGACTGTAGGTGTAGCAGGGTGATATCGGGGGGGGGGGGGGGCATAAAATATTTAGACTGTAAGGGTTGTCGCTGCATTTTGACATGTAACTGTGTATAAATTACAATAAAATATTTGTGGCATGTTCATCATCTATGCTCTCACTGTATCACTATGAGCTCATTCATATACGTACCCTAACCACCCTACCTATTACATGTACCTTATACATACCCCAGTAGTAACTCACAATAACGGCATATTATGTCCATTATTTGAATGGATGTGGTAAATTATTATTTTGTTTATATCTGTTATATTGTTATATATTCATTGAATTTGTACCCTTATAAAAATATGTCAGCCGCAATGTATATACAGTATGCGTAAACGGATTCTTCAAAGCATTTTATCTTTAAGGTACCATCACAGTGTGTTTTGCTGAAAAATAGACAAATTTTCACAATTTTTTGTTGTCGGATGGATAGGATGGGGGAATAAGGATGAATTTTTTTTTTTTACGATTAATACCACCATTTAACAATACTAAAATATTTTTTTTATTTATTTTTGTTTATTTCTTATAATTATTATAATTTTTTTTAAAAAGTGTCTTTAAAAAAGGCTGAAATTCGGTGCCCACGATTACGGACGCAGTTTTTATCTGCAAAAAGAATCAAATGCGCATTATCAATCTGTAGGTAAACCGCTATGTTCTTATGGAAGCTTTCTTTTTTGAAATCTTCCTATTTTTTCGCACAAAAAACTGTTGTACTTTTTAATCAAATCGCCGCAGTTTTTTATAATTTCAAAAAAAGCTCCCATAGCAACATAGCGACTTACCTACATATTGATCATCCATTTGATTTTTTATTTTCAGATAAAAACTACGACCACAATCGTGGACACCGAATTTTGGCATTTTTGAAGACACTTTCTTCAAAAAATTATAAAAATTATAAATAATAAATAAAAATAAAATAAAAAATATTTTTGTATTGTTCAATAGTGGTATTGATCAAAAATTACCTTAAAAATTCCTCAAGTACGTGTTGAGCACGTATTAAGTCAAAATTCCTTACAATTGCTAGAGTTTTTCATATTTTGGAATAGCATATAGAGCATTTAATTTCATTCTTTAACGTTTATCTTAAAAAAACAGATAAATATATTTTGCCACTGTATAAGTAGTGAGCTTACTACTTTTGGTACAGTACTGTTGTGACCTTACCTATTTTGGTACAGAACTGCTGTGACCTTACTACTTTTGATACAGAACTGTTGTGACCTTGCTACTTTTGGTACAGAGCTGTTGTGACTTTACTATTTTTGGTACAGAACTGTTGTGACCTTGCTAGTTTTGGTACAGAACTGCTGTGACCTTACTACTTTGGTACAAAACTGTTGTGACCACAGAGGACAGAGACGCCGCATCTATCTCTTTTCTGAAATCACGAGTGTGTCCTTCTGTGCTCATTAGGCTTCTTAGTTGTCAGTTTGTCAGTAGCAGTCGATGATTGAATATCAACCACACGATAATGGACTTGATTGTTGTTGGTATTGTTACATCGGTTACATCCCTTGTACATGCGTGTGGTGTCTGACCCACGTGACCGTCCCCTACTATCTGTGTTACTCACACAAATACACAAAATCCCACTAATACAATGTAAACCCAGTGTGTGTATACAACATATTGTCTATCTCTTACATGTTACACTGGTTCCAGTAGTGTAGGCATAGATATGTTGTCTCTGTCCTCGGTGGTTGTGACCTTGCTACTTTTGGTACAGAACTGCTGTGACCTTACTACTTTTGCTACAGCACTGCTGTAACCTTACTACTTTTGGTATAGAATTGTTGTGACCTTACTAATTTTGGTACACAACTGCTGTGACCTTACTACTTTTGTACGTAACTGTCGTAGCCTTACTACTTTTGGTACCGAACTGCTGTGATCTTACTACTTTTGTACAGAACTGTTGTGACCTTGCTACTTCTGGTACAGAATTGTTGTGACCTTACTACTTTTAGTACAGAAATGCTGTGACCTTACCACATTTCATATAGAACTGCTGTGACTTCTTTTGGTATAGGTTCATCGCTGCATTCTTATTACTTTGGTATAGAACTGCTGTAGCTTCGCTACTTTTGGTATAGAATTTTGATGAATAAATCTACTAGAGAGCTACTTAGAAGTCGACCTCGGCTAACGGTAGGTCAGAAAAGATACTTTATTTTATTGTCTTCAAACGGTCTTCCTGTGGATACATGGTACTGATTTAATTGGTAATATTAATCTATTTTTTAGAAAAGTAATAAACTTTGGATACAGTTTAAAAAAATTATATATTTTTAAACGAATATTGTAATACATATCTTTAAAATTGTGATTTTAGAACACAAAAGTCCACGACATATTATTTTAATTTCGTTAAATAAATCAGTATTATCTTTTAAAAATAACATTCAAGTTTTTGATTTTACAGAATCGAAAATCAATGTTATTATCGATAATGTGTTTTACATTTACAACAAAAATAACAGCTCTCAATAGTGACACAATGCAAATATAAAGTCCATTTCAAATGACTACAACATTTTTAGCGAATTTCGAAAACTTGAAATTCAGCTATTACAGTAGGTTTCATGACGCAATCTGAGTCCGGGACTATGGCAGAAATATGTTTTGAGGTCCCTAGAATACGAAAATGATATTCACTAAAATTTATATATATATATATATATATATATATATATATATATATATATATATATATATATATATATATATAGGTAGGTATATATTTATGTGTTCCCACGATAACTCTCGAACGAAACGTCTAACGCTTATGAAATTTTGTGTGCGGACTGGATTCTGAATTGGCTGGGCTAAGTTCGGATGCCCAGAAGTAGGTTTTCTGGCCATTTTTTATCATTCGATCCTATCATAAGACGATTTTTACATCGTTGAAAAGGAAAAAAAAATTATGAAGAAAATGTTTGTCATTGTAATAAGTAATTTATATTTCTATCTCAGTTGCTTATAAGATATACAAAAATTTCATTTTTTTTACGTAAAACAAACGGTAGTTATTCAAAATCTATGTATTATAAATACCATATCTCTGTCTCATTTCTTTAAATTAAAGTTAACCAGATATTTTAAGCATGTGTAATGAAGATTTTTTTAATTTTTTTATTGAATTTTAAATGAACAAGATAATGAAGGTAATGTCATGATATAATATTATTAAATATTATAGAAAGATAACATAATAATAATGTTTATATGCCAGGAGAAAAATTTTAAAGAACTAGATCGATTTTGAAACTTTTTTCACTGTCAAAGATCTAAGCTATTTTAGATATTTTAGACAGATATATATAATACGTACTGTAAGGTCCGCCAAGGTACATGGGACCCAAAAATGTCAACAATAAACTAACCGACCGATTTTGAAAATTTTTTCACTGTTAGAGAGCTAAACTATTTTAGATAGATATAGATTACCTTATGTAAGGTCCGCTAGGGTCCATTGGATCTAAAAGTGTCAAAAATACAATAACCGACTGATTTTGAAAATTTTTTCACTATTACAGAGGTAAACTATTTTAGATGGATTTAGCTTATATGTTGTATGTGGTCGGCCAGAGTCCTGGGATCTTTTAAGCGCCAAAAATAAACTAACCGACCGATTTTGAAAATTTTTTTCGCTGTTAGAGAGCTAAACTATTTTAGATAGTTATAGATTACGTTATGTAAGGTCCGTCAAAGTCCATGAGACCCAAAGTGTCAAAGTGTCAAAAATAAAATAACTAACCGATTTTGAAAATTTTTTCACTATTGCAGAGGTAAACTATTTTAGATAAGTACAGTATGTTATCTAATATCCACAACTGTCCTGTAGATACAAATGCGGCATAGAAAACTACACAACGGGTTTTAAAAATAGTTTCACTGTTAGAAAGATAAAATATCCTATATTATATAGGATAGAAATAAGCTACCGAACCGATTCTCAATATTTTCTCATTGCTATAGAGAACTAACTTATTTTAGGTGGATAGCACTATGCTGTACAAAGTCCGTTCGGGGTCTTGGGTCCCAAATATACCAAAAATAAATTACCTAGCCGATTTTGAAAATTCTTTTACTTTTAGAAAGCTAAACTAGTTTAGATGGGTATATGCGCCAAGCACCTTTTGCGAAAAAGCGCCAAAAATTAACTACTCAACTGATTTTGAAAGTCTTTTCACTCTTAGAAAGCTGAATTATTTTAAATGGATACAGGTCTTAGATGAGATCCGCCAGTGCCCAATATTTCGAAATTCGCTATGTTATGCAGATGCTGCGACAGGGGTATTTTTATATAAATTCAATAGTAATAGTAGTCAGCGCATTTGAAATGAACTCTATTTTATCCATATTAACTTGATGTTATAATTTCAAAAAACCACGCGGACAAAGCCGTTGGTAAATACTAATAGCTTCTATTTAAAATAGTAATTTCATACACGGAATATTAATTAATATACATTTCTACAAAATATAAGTACATGAAACACAGGGGAATAGTTTTAGAACAAATTGCTTGTGACAGACAGACGGACAACGTAGTGATTTCATAAGTGTTCAGTTTAGTAAATTTCTGTACGAGACACTAAAAATAAAAATAATAATGATGATTTTGGTTTTGTTTGCACGTAATATATTTGCCTAAAAAATACAAAATAATTTACAGAGGAAATAAAAAAAAAATATAATGTCATACTCATAATAAATAAAATAAAATAATAATATGCTGGTTACGGTAAACAGACATAGAATCCACACACATCCCATAGAGATTACATATTTTATACGTTTAAGGTATACGTAAAGTAAAAATATTTAAATTAAAAACGTATACTAAATCTTTTTCCGTTTTTATAAAGACAATATGATATTCAGTATGACGAGTATGAATAGAGGTATATGTAGGTATTTAATGTAAAGCTACATTTATGTCGTATTTTGTTAATACTGTTTTTTGTTTTTCTTTTTTCTTTTTTTTTTAGACAACTGACTAACGTCATGTTTCAACCTCACATAAGCTTCTTTTATTTTAAAAAAAGTGGCTTATGAGACAAAACAGACTTCCTGTCATTACATAAATTTCAATAAAGCTTTAGTTCCACCAACACGTTATTATATACTGCCATCTGTCCGGATTGTTATAAAATTTTATTGTGGTAATATTTTTTGAACAATAAAAAATTATATAAGTAGATATTGGTTTTGGAGAAAGAATATTAAATTAAAAATTCTAGGGGAAGGTCGCCCATAGCGGGTATCCCTCTTAAAGCGGGTAAGCGCTTTTATATCGTTGTATCAAATGTTTTTGTAAGGTCGTGTGTATACCGAGATTAACCGAATATCAACCAATATTAATCAGTTACACTTGAGAGCTTGTGTCGTTTAATGTCATACGTAAGCCTCATCAAATTTTTTTGTTGGTTTTATTAAAAATTTTGACGATAAATATTCTGTGAGTAGTTACAAACCTTTTTATTTGCAATCTTTTTGGTATGACCGCATTATGTTATCATCACTGGACTTTTAATGTAGCCAAAAAAATAGACATGTATCGGCTTTCCTTTTGAAATTATTCTAATTTAAGAAAATTAAGTCTTTTTGGGCAAAGTGGGTAGCGGCAAAGCGGGTAGACAAAAAAGAAGTACCTTAATGGAAAAAACTGTTGAAAGGAGGAAAAAATTAAAAATTCTTTTTACGACGGAATTTCTAAGTTTTGGAATAATATTCCTACCTTGTTTGTGGTGATTTTGATGTGGAACCACCTAGAGTAATATACTCCAATATGGAGATTGTAAATAAAATTATAAATTTATTGAACATAACCTGTTATAAATTTATTAATTTTGTCTTTTTTCAATTCGTTTTTACTTAATTATTACTATTGTTAAATTCTATATAGTATATGAAAGTTTTTATTAAAAAATAATAACAATATTTAAATACATAATGTACTTACTTGCTTTGCCCAAAGGGGGTTATCCGCTTTAGGATACCTATACGGGTAAAGCGAGTTTTTGAAGAGGTTTTGTATTTTCTTTATTAAAAACAAATCTCGTATAAAAATTTCTTAAGTGAAGTTTCATTTTATAGTTCGATAGCTATTCTATCTGATAATATAAAAAATATCTGCTTATTGAAGTCAAAAGCTACTTTTTTAAGCTTTCAATCTTAGCTTATCCGCTTTAGGCTACCTTCCCCTACTTATATAAAGTATACAGGATAATTACCACCTGTTTAGATTTTAATGACCACCCGGACAGATCGTATAGGTACACGAACGTATGCTGGTGTGGAAAATTGTTAATAATTGGGGAAAATTACCTTGGATGGACGATTCAGTAAGCTTTTTCTTATTCCTGTATTGAGTCACTTTTCAATAGGTAACCGCGAATCAACGATTTAATATTTAAAAAGATAGTCGGTCCATTTAACGATACTAGTTTTCTTCGATGGACCAGATGTTGCCTTGGTTGAACCAAAATATTTTAAGACATATAGTTGAGTAATATTAACAATAATGAAGATTTTTTTGCACTAATTCTTGCGTAGGGCGTGTGTTTCAAAGGCAAAATTTTTTTAACTTTACAAACCTCGTAGTACCAATGGCCCCTGAAATTTATTTTTAATCCCTTCTTTGAGTACTTTTGTCACTTCTTATGCCGTAACAGGTTCCCTAACTCTTTTACCTCAGTAAGTGAATATGGACCGATGAAATTAACTCATTTAGAGGGAAATAAAAAAAAATATTACCTAGACTTTTATTAGTGGAAATGGTAAAGAGGGTTATAATAAAGGTAAAAAAAAATAAATGCGTGAGCAAGGGCGGTGGAGGGCTCATTTGGGGGGTCCAAAAAGGATGAAAAATTATATTTTTGCAATTTCCGGCGAAAGCCGAAGTCAAAGGAAAAATTATCCTTAACAAACGTTGTAGATCATGCAAAAGTCTACAACTTTTGTAGAGATCACTTTTTAACATAACCTCAAAATTTCAAAGAAAAATACGAATTTTCTTATTTTTTCTTTTATTTCGTTTTATACTTCTCATTTCCATAAAAATAATTTAATTTTGACGAAACTTGGTTTTTTTCGGCTTTACATGTACTTTTTCCGAAAAAAATGAAAACCGGCAGAACTCTGTGCCATGATTTTTTTAAGTAGAATCTTTTCTTAAAAAGAAAGTGTCCCGGACCGAAAAAAATGAATGTCTCGGAAACTTCTTAATTTTTTTACCCAAAAAAACTTGTAGTTATTTAAGACCCACAAAGGTATCTATACATTTACCAAGTTTCGTCAAAATTAAATTATTTTTGTGGAAATAGGAAGTATAAAACGAAATAAAGAAAAAAACAAGAAAATTCGCATTTTTCTAGGAAATTTTGAGGTTATGTTAAAAAATGACCTCTACAAAAGTGGTAGACTTTTGCATGATCTACAGCGTTTGTTAGGATAATGTTTTCTTTGACTTTGACTTTCGCCTGAAATTACAAAAATATAATTTTTCATCCTTTCGGGACCCCCCAGATGAGCCTTCCACCGTCCATGCACACGCATTTATTTTTTTTACATTTTCATTACCATTTCCACTAATAAAAGTCTAGGTAACAATTTTTTTTTTCTTTATGTGTAATTTAATTGATCTAATAAGGATTGGAAGAGGGTAATTCTGGGCTATTCTGGGCAACTCTTCGCAGCACAATCAAAGATTTCTTAGCCTATATAAACCTAAAAAGGTTACAGGTGGATAAGTATGAGTAGAGTGCCCTCTTGGGGCTAAGAATTTACTTTTTGAAAATAGAAAAAAGTTATATTTTTTTTAATAATACTTTTTATAATATATAAAAATGTCTTGTCGGATTTAACTAAAATTTTTATATATTTCAGATACTTTACAGTGTATTTCAGAAAAAATAATTATCAGCTTCTTCTTAATCAAATTTATTTAATTTTTCAATATTTTTTTCATCCACTTGTAACTATGGTACAATTACCAAAAGTTTTTTTTAGGCTTCTTATTCTGATTGATACAACATATAATTTTTTTGGATTTTTTCCGGGTACGACATAGGTCAAGGGCATTCGTGCAGGGGTATTCTACCCGGATGCTTATCTGCCTATATCAGCTATTTTAATAAACTTGAAAATTCTTTTAAATAAGCTTTACCATTGTTCTTTTAGTGGACAGTTAGAAGCGCATAGTAGCATAGGTGAAAGAAAAGTCTTTCTAGAAAGTGCAGTGACAATGGCCGCTGCATTAACTCTTAAAACTCTGTTGAAGAAGTTGCATTATCAAATTTTGTAACAAAATTAAATAATGCAGTAATAATAATACTAAAGTTTAGCATCTCCTCTTCAGTCTACTTGTACACTATTACATTAGGCTGATACTTAAACGTGCAAATTTCAAATTTCTATTAAGAAAATTGACACCAGGAGACTATTGGCTGCTAAAAAAAGGCTGTTTTCATCATTGTATATTCAATTTACATATATCTGAGCCAGCCCTTTCATATTAATTTATTAAATGTATATTTTTTTCTTTATTCATAAATGTCCGAACAATTTTCCATTGAAAAGTATACACTCAAGTATAAAATCATTATTCATTCTTACTATGCTAATAATTTTTTAATTGTAACTTATAACAGCACAATCATCAATGTTTACAATAATAAAAAGAATGCCAATTGAACCCAGTGGCACTGCTACTCGTTTTCTTAACACCGTCGTTTAACATATGATAAAGCACAATAAAACGCGAGCTAAGTATCTCCTGCATATACTATGCATTGTCGCCGACATAAATGTCAGTTCTTTCAATAAAATTTAATGGAACCTACTTATTATAAATCTTAGCTTTTATGATAATGTATTCTTTTTTTTCTTTTTTCTTTTTTTTGTAAAATTTTTTTATAGGGGTGATTGAAAAGAGAATGACTTTAGTTCTTTTGCAACACTATATATGACTTACCGCAGTTGTAAATTGGAAAAATTTTAATGCTCAAATTCAGGTTTTCTTAATTGTTTGATTAAAAAGACTGTTTGGAATGATAATTTGATGACATTGTAATGATTCATAACGACTCCGGTTCCGACATCGTGAGTTTACACCCAGTAAGGAGAAGTCCATCATACCTTGTAATTAATCATAATATTAGGATCCGAAATGTACAGTTTTGAAACCTGCTGAATGATAGGGATTGAGGCCATAGAAATTGAAAAGGAACTAATATATAAATAGCAATAAAAACTTAGATAAATAGCAGAAAAAAATCCTAACTTAAATAAGACCATTTCGCTTAAAGATTACAAAAAATCAAAATTAATATTAACCCTTTGCACTCGATAGGCACCGCCACGGCGACACAATAAATACCTTTTGCACTCGAAAGGCGCCTCGCAGGCGCCATCCTATTCCTTACTTCAAATATCACACTAAGGAAAATTATAAAATTTATTATTAAAAAATAATGTTTGTAATATACAAATAAAAATAAAATATATAAGTAAACTACTTTTGTTTAAAATACTTAGGTTTGATGTATTACAATTTTTTATTAAAACTACTGTCGAGTAGCTGAGTAGGTACTCGTAATAAAAAATGGTTCGAGTGCAAAGGGTTAATAGATTTGAGCGTTACTTTATGGTATTCAATATTTGTAAAGAATAAACAAATACTTTACTTTGCAAAATACCATTTTTATTTTTGAAACTGTGACAATATTATTTCGAACCGTTAGTTCATTTTCAAACAGAATAAAAATTATATTCGATACATGCCCTTATATATATTAATTTTATCTACCTATAGTTATGAAGGGGAGTGGTATATGGTGTGGAAGTGGAAGGGGCGGGGGTAGTGGGAGAATCCGAAAAACAAGAAAAACAAGATTACATTACATGTGACAAATGCAAGCAAACACGTAACAAAAGATTGAAATTGACAAACAAACATTATTACAGAAAAATACAATTTTAAAGGTTTAATTAAATTATAATATTGAAAATAGAGTTGAACTGTAGATATCGGTGTAGTCATTTAAAAGGTGATCGGAGTTATGTTTATTTATTTCTATTGCTTTTAGGATTGTTAACTTCTGTCATTTGTTTGCCTCGTGTAGCACGGTAATTTCCCGTTCTGGCGTGTGTCTGGTGTCAATTAAATGCCTCGCAAAAGCAGAGTCGGATTTCTTGTTCCTATAGGATCTGAAATGCTCTGCTCTCCGGGTTTCAAAGTTTTTGTCAGTTTGACCGATGTAAAAACTACTACAGTCTTGGCAGTTTAATTTGTAGATACCCGATTATTTAAGTTTATCAATGTTTGTTTTACTGTTAAGTATATATTAAGTTTCCTAGATTAAAGCCTGATTTAAATGCTATATTTATGTTTGATTTTTCTAGAATTTTTTTAATTTTATCCGATATGTTACCAAAATATGTTATAGTTTTAAAGTTAGTTTTTAGTTCTGGTTTAACGAGGGTTTGTTTCTGGTTTAGCTATTAATTTATCGATTAAGTTTGAGTTATATCCGTTATTATTCGTTAAATAATCGAAAACGAAATAAATAATATAAAAATAATAGCAAATAATAACGGATATAATTCAAACTTAATCGATAAATTAATAGCTAAGAAGGAATTTAAACCAATTTTAAATTTTATAATCAAAATGAATTTCATTTGTAAAGGTGTGAGATCATTTTTAAGGGAAGTTGTCGGTAATAAAAGTGTTGTAGAACAAAATTTTCAAATAAATATATTTTATAAATTTTTTTGTAATTTTACTCCATGGTAAAATTATGTAAGAAAGTTCATTTCAAGTACCCCTCCCCACCTCAAACATAAAAAAACACGAGTTTCGATTGCAGGTATACTAGCTCTGTTGTAAATTTTTAAAACTTTCTTAGCTCTAAAGCAAGAGTTTTGGGGAAAAATTTCTAGCTAGCGTAAATTTCGCAACAGTGTACCGTTGTATTGAATGATTATCCCGTTTATCCTATTATTGTAAAAATTCATATCTTTTTAACATTTTAAAATATTTTACTACCAGCAATTCAAACAGCTTACGGTTTTTTCTGTATCGTTTTGATGACGTTTGATATTATTTATATTACGGGTTTAAGTCGATAGTATATTATTTTGGCAAGTCTACAAATCAACTTAATCTCTAGCACTGACTGACTGATTGACTGACAGACAGAGAACGCACAGCTTATAAACCGTTGGATTAAATTTTCCACAGGAGTTCCCTATGTACAACGTAGATGAGCACTAAGAAAGGAATTTTGAAAATTTGTCCCCTAAAGTGGGTTAAATAGGAGATGAAAATTTGTATGGAAATTTGTCATTTTTGAAGTTAAAAATACTTATAAAAATATTTTAATAGGTCACTAGATAAGTTTTACAATACAGCCATAGTTATTAAAGTTTTTCAAAATAATTTCTGTCACAGCTTATTCACTTAGTGATACCTAAAAACCAACTGTCAAAAATATCGTGCTATTTTTCTTCTGGTAGTTCTGAACACACTTGATCCCAGGCCGCCAGTAGCGCGGAATCGCTCGCAAACTTCCGGCCTTTCAGCTAGCCGT
Source organism: Brachynemurus nebulosus (assembly GCA_035578155.1). Taxonomy (NCBI): domain Eukaryota; kingdom Metazoa; phylum Arthropoda; class Insecta; order Neuroptera; family Myrmeleontidae; genus Brachynemurus; species Brachynemurus nebulosus. The sequence continues at coordinate 9,271,139 of JAPWDM010000001.1, read as the reverse complement.
TCACAATCGGAAACAAAGCGAAGTCACAGGAGAAAGATCTGGACTCTAGACAGAATGATCAAGCACTTTAATGTCAGTATTTTCTAAAAAAATTAACTGTCCCATGAGCTCGATGAGCAGAAGTGTTATTGTGGTAAAAATGCCAGCTATCCATTCTTGAGTTTGGACGAATCTCTTTAAGTTTCTGAACAACTTTAGGTAAATATTTATTGACATACCAAGACGTCTATATACTGCACACTGACTCTCAGGACAACTCCTTTATCCTCCTTTATTAATAACTCGACTTTTGCTACGTTTTATGAAACAGTTGCTTTAACAAAACGACCCGATCTTGGAGGATCATTAACACTGAAATCAGTAACAACGGTACATAGTTGTGCGATGAAGACACTTTTCTTTGAGTAAAGTTTTCATTTTCTCTACACATTCATCTACGAACAGGCCTCGCACAAAGTTGTAGCGAATAATCACGCGTAACTCGTCCTTCAACCACTCGGACATTTTTAATGTTTTAGTTCTGTACACAAATGATTCACGGGGCCTATTCTAAGGCTACCGTCTAGTTATGAGTTGAACTTTATAAAAAAAAAATGCAAGTACCTTGCGAATATAAACATTTTGTATTGCAAAACTTATCTAGTGACCTGTGTACTATGGCTGTTAAAATAAATAATATCTTATTTAATAAATCTTGAACACTGACATCGTGAAATGTTGGCGATGGCGAACATCCCAGATGTTGGTGAATCCCATCGGATGGGTATACGGCTAGTTTTTAAATAGTCTTTATTTATGTCACAATGGGCGCCGTTACTCTTTGTCTATAGTTCGGACTCAGCCTCTATGAGATGTTACTGGGAAAAATAAGTTTTTTAAATTTCTTTGGACATCTTTGCTAATAAGCACAGTAGAAACTTTAATAAGTACCAGTGCTATGTAAAATATTTTTGAAACGAACTTTAAAGTTATAAAATTCACCTGTACTTACTAAAAATCTATACCCATGTTTAAAGCGAGAACGGTTATTGTTGCATAGGTATGAAAATGTCTGAAATTCTTGCGACGCGTTATAAATTAATTGAAGAAACTATTATATATAAAAAAAAAAAAGATGAAAGTTATTATTGTTGTATTTTCTGGCTCTATACTGACATTCATTAAAGCTTAATGAAAATATAAATTTTCTCAAGTGAATAGAAAGGAAAAAAATAAATCAATAAAAAAAAGTGTCGTCTGCGTCATCGTCAGCAAAAGCAGAACGATGAGATGACAGACAATAAGATAGATAAACAGATGCTTATTTGGTGTACAGTTTTAGACAAGAATTTTATTCACTGCCCTTAACAAAAATATTTTTTTAATTTTTTGTCCAGTGGTCTTACAATTGGTGATGTAGTTCAAAATTTCTTAGAAATTATCATTTCCACCTGATCTTCTAGATTTCTAAAAATAAGGTTTCGATTTTCAGTCAATTAAAGGGAGGGTAAGGTTTTAAAAGCGAAAAAAAGGCATATTTTCATGATTTTTTTTTTGGAGATATGAATAATGCTGGTTTATTTATTTCATATACACGTTATAGTATAACATCTGAAGTATCTTTGAAAAAATTATCAATTACAAATATCAATATATAAGTCCGTGACAGCGAATTTCCGGAGGTGCCGCGAAAAAAAGTTGTTTTGCGGTGAACATCATAACTCGATACCGGATCATCCGGGACAAAAAAATCGAAATGCGTTTAAAAGGCGATATGTTTCCCTAGGTAGTCAGGAAGAGTTTTTTTTTCCACTTTTTTATTTTTGGCAGCATTTTGAAGTGAAAAACACAATTTTTACTAAAAATGTCAGTTAATTTGTTATTATAAACTGGAAAAAAATAGCAAAAATAAAAAAACTCGACCTGATTACCGGTTGATTTATGTTTAGAAACAGTGTACAAAATTTCAAAAGAATCGATGAAGTAGATTTTGAGTTACGATGTTCACGAACTTCAAAAATGTTATTTACCAGAAAATGGATTTAAAGTTTTTTATACTTAAGAATCCAAAACTAAGCATTAATAAAATGATAATGGTCATTTTTTATACTTACGCGGGCAATTGTAGTAAGTATTTGTTTTGTATAAGATTTGTAAGTATAAAATTAAAGTAAATTTTATACTTACCAAGTAGGTGTGTCGCGCAGCTACCAGGCAGGTATAAAAACCGAGCATGAAGGCCGATCACTTGAAACGCTGTATCTTCATTAGTTTTGCTCGGATTTACTTGAAATTTTGACACAACACGCTCGACATGTACATTCAGAAAAAAAATTTAAAAAAAAAATGCAAAAAAAAATTTTAAAACCTTACCCCCCCTTAAGGTGCTATCACAGTGTGACCGGCCGAAAAATAGTCAATTTTCACAATTTTTCTTTGATGGGTAGGATTGGGGAATGGGGATGAATTTTTTTTATGATTAATACCACTATACAAATACAAAAATATAAAAATATTTTTTTATTAATTTTTGTTTAATTTTTATAATTATTATAATTTTTTGAAAAAAGTGTCTTTAAAAAAGGGCGGCTATTGGTGTCCACGATTGCCGCAGTTTTCATCTGAGAAAAAAAAATCAAATAGATTATCAATCTGTAGGTAAGCCGCTAGGTTCCTATGGGGGTTTTTTCTATTTTTTTTGAAATTTGAAAAAATGGCGGCGGTTTGAATAAAAAGTACAAAATTTAGGCCTTTTTTCAATAGTTTTCCGTAAAAAAAGAGGAAGATTAAAAAAAAGAAGCTTCCATAGGAACATGGAGAATGAAATAAAGAATATTCCGTCAATATTTCAAACTTATAGCTTGGAAGCTTTCCCTCTGAAAGTGGGTACCCTTTTTAAGAAGGGCATTTCAAGATAAATGTGTTTAAAGTTTGTCTCGAAATTGTTTCGAATCATTGTTTCAACATAAATGTGATACTGTGGTGATAACAATTGATCTTATACGTTCACTGGTTGTGGAAAAACTGAATGTAAAGTGCTATAACATCCCGCCAAGAGGCACCAATCGATCCACAGAATTTTGTATTTAGACTGAATCCATTAATCCGTGGTCGTAGCGACCGTAATAATTCGAATTTCAATTTGAAATTTTGAAAGAACATGCATAACTGTACGAGTACAGCTGAACTATTTTTTATGCGGTGCTTTTTTGTGCAATTTTTTTATGCGGTTTTTAAAAAAATGGCCATTAAAATGCATAATATAAATCAAAATCAAGAGAGTGTAAGAAACTTAAGCATTTACTATAATAAGTTTTTTTGATAAAAATACTTTTTAGCGGCTTTTAAGCATTTAATCAATATATTGCATAAAAACATAAGTTATTGCATCATTTAATTTTTCAAAATTTTCATAATATTATACAATTGAAATAAAATGTTTCTGTGTGTAAATTAATGCTTTATCTTGTTTATAGAAGCAGATTCTAGGGAAATTTCTAAGTTTTGAGTGTTTTGAGTTATGTTTTTTCGATGCAACTTTTTTTATGCGATTGTTTTTTTTTGTGTAGAAATTTTCAAAAAAAAGGTAGGATCAAAAATGAAAAGCATTACTTTTAATAGTATAGGTATATTTTAGACGTAAAATAAATACGATTTATACAAAATTTTTTTAATACGTGTAGTATCCATTGTTGAACGCAATGCTTCGCATTTTTTATTCTGTAGTCTTTCTGTGAAAATTTTAAAAAATCCCTAGCTCGCTTATTATGCGACTTTCATCAAATTTTCTTTTTTAAAATGCTATTTGTTTTACCCCTACCATATACGACATATGCTGTTAAAAATAATGCTCCTTAATTGATCCAGGTATAGATTACCGAAAAACTACATACCGAGATAGTCGACATAATTTCAGCTCCTCCGTAAAATCTAAAAGAAAACTTACACACAGTTTCTTGATGACGACCAGTATCGTCACGGTCTGAACCAAAGTAGACGACAAAAAAATGGTAAACGGGTCGTTGCCAGAATAGATATTCATTGAAATGGAACTTCACGGATATTGGGTCGGATCTACTAGTACGGATGCTGTTAACTTATTCTTAAAGGTGTAAACTTTAAAAATATACCAAGAAAAATCATCTCTTTCAAATTGCACCTAAAAGTGATTTATACGAAATGCGAAAAATGCATAAAAATATATGAGGGGTGCCAAACCATAACGTTGTAAGTGCCAAAAAAATAAGTCTTCAGTAGAGACAAAAAACCGTTTTAATTGAGAAATAACAAACGAATTAATGCATACAATATTTATTATTAAACTTGCATTTAATACACATAATTAACATACTGTAATATTTCAAAAAATTATATTATTATATTAATATTAATTTAAAAAAAACTGAAAACGACAAAACGTTGTAAGTGCTATTAATTATGCATGTCATAAAGTTGTAAGTGTATCTTTACCTGCACTTATCAAATTAAACTTAAACTTTCAAGATATTTGTTTTATGAAGTTTTCATAAAACAATTTATTTTCTCCTGATAAATAAGGCAACATGGCATGAATGTCCTTCTTCTTTTCAGCAGATAAAGGTACAGGTGCTCCCTTCATCTCAATTTCCAAGTCCTCAAAAATTCATCTTTCTGATTTCAGGTTTCAACAGTGAAATTGTTACCCATTGGGCAAAGTCGCTGTAACTTTCTTTGTATAAATTACACTAAAATTTTCAGATATTACTCGAACCGTAGTAGCCGAAGATATCTGCAGTTTTTTGGTGTTAATTATCGTTTTAGCCAGATTCATCCAATCAAAAAACGTTGTATAGTCTCCACTATTGAGAATAATATTTCTTTGCCAGCATTCGCAACAAGCTCAATTGGGTCTCTTGCAATATGTGGCTTTGCACACTTTTTTGTTTTTTTAATAATTGAAAAATCACGATTACAGGCAAATACAACGTTATGACTTGCTTTTTAACAATATTGAGGGTGGGAGCCGTCACAGAGTCTGGACGGTCGGAACTTTAAGGGTGCAGGTAAGCACCAGCATATACAACGCTTTACTGCAATAAAACGTATTCGAGTTCGTGTCGCACTTACAACGTTATGGTTTGGCATCCCTCATATGAAAAATTCAACACGACCCAAATTTCTTAGATTATATTTATTTATGTTGCTACGACTGTACAACATAACTGCCACGTACGCATACCTATATAGCAAGCAGAATGTCAAAAGTGAAATGAAATAAACATAATCTGATAATAGCAATATAATGCCGGGTGGTTATACCTCACATGTACATATATATATATATATATATATATATATATATATATATATATATATATATATATATATATATATATATATATATATATATATATATATATGTATAAATTGCTGATAGCTTAACGGAGTAACGGTAAGAAGAAGTATTATTAGAAATGATGAGTTGTGTATTTTGTTGTGTATGTATGTCACTGACAATAGGAAAAACTGCAATGCTGTTAACTCACGTCGGTACTCACTGAGTTCGCTACTCACGACTCTTGTGAGTGAGTGAGTGAGCTCATTGCTCCGTTCGCTTGTGTGTCGTTCGATGTTGCTAGCAGCAGACAATGTGATTTATCTATCATAAACTTTTATTATTGTTTTTATTATTTTCCTTAAAAAAATTAATTATTATCTCCATATACTATTTCTGGATTTAGTCTAGTCATTTGTTTATCCCAGAATATACAATACGAGCGAATGTTTGTATAATACGAATACATATGTAGAAAGAATATTTTGCATATTAAATGGAGATAAATCAATAAATCAATTTTTAAAATTGTATTTTGATTTAAATATTTTCAACTGAAAAATAAAATAAATTAAGTACAGTTAAACGCCTTAAATTTTGTGTTAGAAAAATTAAAATTTCATGGCTTATAGTACCTATAGCAAACTACTAGTGTTCTATAAATTTTTCTGACATCACTAGCCGTCATTTCATTAAAGTACAATCACAGTGTGATCGACCGAAGAATAGCCAATTTTCACATTTTTTTTTTGGATGGATAGGATGGGTGAATGGGGATGAATTTTTTTTACGATTAATACCATTATTTAACAATACAAAAATATTTTTTTTAATTTATTTCTAATTATTTTAATTTTTTGAAAAAGGTGTCTTCAAAAAAGGCCGAAATTCGGTGCCCACGGTTGCGGCCGCAGTTTTTATCTGAAAAAAAAAATCAAATGGATTATCAATCTGTAGGTAAGCCACTATGTTCCTATGGAAGCTTTTTTTTGAAATCTTCCTATTTTTTCACACGGAAAACTGTAAAAATTTTATACTTTTTATTCAAACCGTCGCCATTTTTTCAAATTTAGAAAAAAAAAGAAAAAAGCTCCCATAGCATATTTTTTTTTTAGATAAATTATAATAACTATATATGTATATATATATGATTATTAAAAAAATGATAATAATTATAAAAAATAAATAAAAATAAATAAAATACTCCTGTCGCAGCACCTGCATAACATAGCGGATTTCCAGAGATTGGAAACTGACGGATTTCATATAACAACCTGTATCTATCTACAATAATTTAGCTATCTAACGGCGAAAATATTTTCAAAATCGGTTGAGTAGTTAATTTTTTAAAAATTTAAATTTTGCAAAAAGCCACTTAAAATGGCAAAAAATGGCAAAAAATTTCGTTTCTAAAAATCGAACGTATCTGGCTGACGAACTCATCCACGCTTTTTTGATTTTTGGGACTATTGGGAAATTTTCTATCTCTTAAGGTGCGAATCCACCGAAAAAACATTTGCTTCAAATGTTTGTAGTTTTTTGCAAATGTTTGCAACTGTTTGCGAACACACTGTCTCCACTGAACAAACCGTTACAAACGATAATCCGTTTGCGAATGTTTGTAATGTTCCACGTATTCGTATTCGTATATAAATACATGTATATTATATCCCAATATGTATAATGTACATACCAATGTACATACATATTATGATACTCGTTTGTTGTTCGTACTTCGGGTATGTACGTCGTATTAACATACCGTCTCCACCAGAAAAACACAAAACGTACCAAACAACAAATTCCCTTTGATGTACCGACTTTGGACGAAACACTGCAAACATTAGCAAACATTCGTGACGATCGTATCCACCAAACAAATTTTGTGTTCGCAAACATTTGCAAACAGGTTGCGCGCTTGGTGGATTCGTACCTTCACTGGTTACGTATACCAGTGCTGGTTACACTGGTTCCAGTAGTATAGAGACAGGTATGTTATCTCTCGTGCTCTATGGTCGCCAATATAATTATTACATTTCGAATTTATTCTCTGATTATAGCGGTTAGTTTTCTTCTAAATTCAAATTTCATTGTTTGTTTTATGCGTTTAAATGCAAGCTGTCAATATTTTATTTTTATTTTTATTAAATTTATTTTATAATTTAACCTAACTATAATATACATAATATAACAAGTAAATATTAATTATCTATATGTATTTATAATCTATAATTATGTATTTTATATACTTTTCTCTTTAAATTTGATGTTTTTTTTCTAGATACAAGGTTTAAGCAAAAGTGACCGAAAATTATTGTGGTTTTTATAATGGATCGGACAAAGAATTAATTTGATTTACGTTTGAAGACTAAAATTAAATGAATTTTTGCTTAATGTAATTTCGATTTTGGTTTAATAGAAGTAAAAATTGCTATTATATTTGCAACAGATTTTAAACTGGAAGTTTTATTTATAAATTGAAAGAAAAGGTACGAAGCAAAAACAAAAAAATGAAGGAAATATTTGCCTTATGAAGAGAAAAAACCAGAAATCATAAAATAATTAATTAATGTATTTAAAAAAATAAATAAATAATAAAAACGTGTTTTCTTGTTTAATTTAACTAAATAATAGAATGTGTCAGTTTAACCAGCACTATTTTAAGCTAAGCTAAATCTACTTTCCAGTTTTAAATTATACTGTTCACTAGTTGAAATGACTGACAAAATATGTGGAAATTATAATATTTTCGGTAAAGTGCCCTGTAAACGGTCAAATTTGTTTGTCAAACTTTACGTTTTCATCAAACAAGAGTTTAAACGATCAAACCAAAGCTCAAGCAAATTTGACAAACTTGCCCGTAGTTTATCACACTAGCGATCCCCATAAAATAATTTTATTAGATAAAACTTGGCCAAACATAGAATAACAACGTGTGAAATTTGACATTTTAGTTAAAGTGCATATAAAATATAATACCTACATGTTTTTATAAAAATGCAAATATAAATAAATGTTTTCTATTTTTTTTTGTTTTAATTGTTATTAATTATTTGGCTTTTTTAATAATTTAGAATTTTTCTGTCAAATGAATAAATTCTGAAAATATGAATTTATGACATAATTTCAGTAAAAGTGAAAATGAAATTTTTCACCCACACTTTTGTAGTGCCAATGTACATCACTGGATCCCAATTTTCAAATGGATAGATAATTTCAGTAGCGTAGAAACTAGTTATTAAAAAATTGCAAACCAAATGTGTTTATATGATAATACGTACTTATAAAAAAGATGTTTATATACGTGTTCTTCCGAAAATCGTAAATAATTAACTTTCTCTCGATGAAGTTGGATTGACAAACATTTACATTAGGGATGTTATGGATATTCGTAACCGTAACTAAAACTACCGATATCCGAAATAATTAAATATCCGAAACCGAAAGCGTATACGAAAATGAAAGTTTATTAGTCTAGCAAGTACTTAACACATTAATATTTTTTGTATATATCAATATCTAAAAATATTTCAGTCCCTTTTTGACAATCTTGCCAGAACTACACTTTTTTTAAATATTTTTATTGTTAAAATCGAAACGTTATTTTGAAGCCGGTTAAAATTACTATATTTTACATTAAAATGTCGATACAATCACCCGCTAGTTAATTATCGCTAGATTTGATGCTAGAAAATTGAGAAAAAACAGGTCATATAGATTTTTTTTATTTAGATTTTATTTGTAATGATTGAATTACAAAATTCAAAAGGATGTTAAAAAATGTGTGTATTCGCTATGAGCTTTTGCCTGTAGTAAATCCAGCTGCTCAAAATCGGTTCCAATATATCAGTTGGTCAGGACGGCATTTGTACATAATTTTAATATTTTCTTTAAGAAATAGTATTTTTTTTTTTAAATACTTGTTTGATTTTTTCAAGGCGAGTACTTGTTACGATGTGTGTTTACCAAATTCTACAAAATAATTTAAAAAAAAAAAACATTGTAGCCCTACTATTTTGAAATTTTCAAAAAAATATCATAAAAATTACCTCATATATGCTTTTTCTGAGTTAATTATTGAAAAATATTCTATTTTCCGAGATTGTATATTTCCGAACGAGCAAATGTATGGTTTTTGTTAAACTTTCAGTTCTTTAATACATTTTTGCCTTAAAACATTTAATATTTTCAAAAATGTATGATACAACTTTAAAATGTATGATACAAATATTATTGTTTGAATATGATTTAACGTAATTTTTATGCGATTGTAGCAAACTCTTATTAATTTTAGGAAGGTGTAAACATCATTTAAATTCTGATCATATCACATAAAAAACTGCGCCGTGATTTTTTATCTAAAAAAAAATGGAATAGAGATACGTTATAAAAACATTTAACTGACAAAGAAAAAGAATATAGCCGAATCGTTAAATTGGATTAAAAAAATCATGACACGCTACTTATAAAGCGGTTTTTTTCGAATTTAGCTCGCAAAAAATGAGACAGAAAAAAAAAGAATGCGAGTGCGAGTGAAATGGAGAACGACATATTTCCTAGTTTTTCTCGAAAAGTAAGTAATTTATAGCAACGATATAAAAACATTTTTTATGCATTTTACCTTTTACTATGGCTTGGTGTAAAAAAAATTTGAAAAATTGCTTAATTCTGCAAAAAACTCATTTTGTTGACAAAAAACGCCCGGAAAACCTACTTCTGGGCATCCGACGTGTCTGGCTAACGAACTCATCCAACGATTTGGAAAATCGAATTCGCACACAAAATTTCATAAGCATTAAACGTTTCGTTCGAGAGTTATCGCGCGGATACATATATATATATATATATATATATATATATATATATATATATATATATATATATATATATATATATATATATATATATAAATTTTAGTGAATATGATTTTTGTATTCTAGGGGCCTCAAAACATATTTCTGATGTGGTCCCGGGCTTAGGTCGCAGCATGAGACCTGGCGTAAAAGCTGAATTTCCAGTTTTGGAAATTCGCTAAAAAATATTTTTATATTGTCAAATAGTGATATTAATTGTAAAAAAAAAATTCATTTCGATTTCCCCATCCTATCCACCCGAGAGAAACTCTGAAAATTGACTATTTTTCGACCGATCACCCTGTGATGGTACCTTAAATCATTAGCTTTTTTCTGTTTATATGGTATTCCTATTTTCAAAAAGTGTACAAACTCTAGTTGGTATTGCATGTGCTACAAGCCAGGAATGTTTTATTTTCTATAAAACTTTATCATATAAAATATTACATAATCTCACAAGTATTTAGAAATCGTTTAATTGTTTAAGAGGCTCCACAACGTGAAATTTAAGTAAAAGTATACGTATTAATTTTGGAGCAAAAAAAAAATGTCACTTTTAAAACATGCAACTGTCACCTTTACTTTTCGGTACATTATCCCCGCCTTCAGCACCCGCTTATTATTACTGAGAGGCAGCTTTATTGTCATGAATACTTAGTCTTCATTTTTGTTGGTATTTGCGTCAATATTTTTACTTACATATATTTTCAATATTAGTGTTTTGTGGGACTCTAAATTTGATTTTCTTAGAGAAAAAAAAGTTCAGTAGGATAGGTATGTAGTTCGTCGAGACAACTAGCACCTTTTTGGAGAAAGTCATTCATTGTTAATTTTCAGTTGGAAAGAATATTACCTTTTGCAACCAGTTTAAAATATTTTTTTAAAACTTTAAAAGGATGAGACCTTTATTAGTTCCCGGTATTACGTGCCGGTGTTATAATTCGGGAGTCTATTCAAAAATAAAATTGTCGCACCGACATTAAATACAAATTTTATTATATTGATATTAATTCACATTTTATGCACCCATGTGTTTGGAATTTTTCAATTAATTTTTTTATTATATACACTATTATAAGTAATGGAAACCCGAACAAATGCTTTCATCTTCAAAGATTTTCGATATTTTTCGTAAAATTTACAATAACCTACGAAACTTGGATTAAATTTTCTACAAAAATTGTAGATAATTTTCTTTTCTCTTTATAAGTTGCAAAATATTTTGCAACTTATAAAGAGATATATTGATTTCTAAATCACCTGTATTATTCAATTAAATTTAACAATAATTATCAAGTAAGAAAAAAAATTATGATTCAAATAAATAATAATGATGAACATAAACTAACTCTGATGACTACGTGCTGTCACCTTAACAGACTTACAATAATTTGTCATTAATAAAATTAATTAATCTAAAAACAAAGACGAAAAAATAATTAAAACGAGAATAAAATTCGTATCTTCGTTTCGCTCATTATTTTGCGTTGTGTGTTATTTTGAAATTCGAATAATTATAATTTTTTGCTTTCAGTAATTTTCATAGTCGTAATCATTTTCCGCATCGTGAACAAAAAATAAGAATTTATTTTTTTTTAATTTTAGTCCTGCAATTTTTTCACTATGTAATGTACAAAGATACTTAGTTACTAATGACTGTAATGACGGTGATGGCTATAACATGTTCCGGAAAATTTATAATCAATCAATGAGCTGTCAGAATATTTATCTAAAGTGTATTATCTATTTCGAAAATTAAAGCATATTATTACACATTAATCAATAATATTGTGCACTACTAATAGGAAAGTATTCGTACACCAAAATTGCATACATCGAGACAATAGTTAGGGACTAAACAATCGTGAACAACCGTTTATTCTTTGAATAATAAAATTGTTAGATTATAATTAGTTAGTGATATAATTAATTGGTAGTTAGTTTTGCTTTGTGAAAATCCATAATATATATGGCGAAGAATGTTTAACTTTGTCAAATATTTTCAGAATTCAGAGCTCACCTGAAGATGGTTTACTCTCTTAAACTAAATCAGTGGAAATTTCACTGATTTATCCAGTAATTCTACAGGTCACTGAAAAATCAGTGATTTATATTAATTTCCACTGATTCAACAGTGGTTTTCTGGCCTCAAGGTGGCTTCATAACCGTTTAGTTTATGGTAAATATTCTATGTGCTGGAATACTATTTATAAATTGATAAAAAATCAGGTAAGTTCGATATTATTTATTCCGTAAATATTATTATTCCATTAATAAAGTTAAAATTATGTTTTTCATAATATATATTAATAATAGGAAACAAGTTTTTTCCCAAATAATTGACAAAAAATGTTTGTAGGTTATAACCTACAAACTACAGTCAATATGTAATGTTTTAAAATAATTATTCTTGATACTAATTATCATAAAAACATTTATTTTCAGAAAACGTTTTACATATTGGATCCAAGTTTTATCTTCATATTTAACGAGTAATAAGAATAAATAAATACTCTTTCATGACTTCGATAATATTCAATAATTTACTAAAGTGTAATTGTACTTTTTTACAGTTGTACAGTGATAGAAATAAAGAAGAAGAAGATATGCCATTAAAATCTAATTTTCCTAGTAAGGAATGACTCCAATTTATATCTGTAAGTCTGCTGTATATGTTTTATTGAAAGATTTTTATTTGTTTCAATATAATACTATTCCTTTTTTTATATAGGAAGGTACTAATGTCGAACACTGAAAAAAGCATTCGTAATCAAAGTAATCAAAATATTCAACCTTATCTTATTTTCATAAATGGTCAAGGAGGAAAAATAGGTTTTATTCAAGGAGATGGATTGTTACTAAGATTGCCGGAAAGCTTCAGTCCACTTCAAGGATTCGACATTCTTTACAAATTTTTTTATGTCTTTAATTTGGAATATCCGCGTACTCTACTAAATTTTTATAATTTTATGGATAAATATATTTATAAAATGTCTGTAAATCCTCATAGTGTTGTGTCGTCGTTACACATTAATGTATATAATGTAAAAATGGAAGAGGGCGACATCAGCTCAAATTAATAATAAAAATATGTTTTTTCTAAATCATCATTTTATTAAGGAAAATATATTTCCATAAAATTGCCATGAATAAACCAATAATTGTCAAATCCACTGATAAATCAGTGATTTTTGAATCCACTGATAAATCAGTGATTTTTGAATCCACTGATAAATCAGTGATTTTTGAATCCACTGATATTTCAGCGAATTAAAAATTCACTGAAACATTCAGCGATTATTCACTGATTGACAGTGAAATCATTGTCACTATTTTAAACAGTGAATAGTCACTAATTCTCAGTGATTATTCACTGATCTAGTTTAAGAGAGTAGGAAACCGAAAACTAGTTTGTGAAAAAAGTATTTTTCTATATATTTAAGTGAAAATTTGACAAAGTTAACATTCTTTGCCATATATGTTTATAAGTGATGTTGGAAAATTGTCCCTTATATAGGACAATAGAGGTTCTAGACATATAGTTTTGAAAGAAAAGATTAACGTTTCAGGGTTTCTATCAACAGCATACAATAATGTTCCAGATAAAATTAACTGAAAATTGTGATCCTGAGTAATCAAGTTGAAAAAATAGATCATTTAGAAGAGAAAAAGTCAATCTATAATCTTTTTAATTCAATTTGTTTTTATGTTTTTATTAAGAAGGAACAAAAACACTGTCAAAATTATTCCTGAGTGTATTTTATGTTTAAAAATTTTTACTCAAATAGTGGGACATTCAGTAAATTAATTATCTTTTATAAATAAGTATTCCATACCTGATTGGAAAAGGTTTTCGAGCTTTGCTTGAAGAATTTAGGGAAATTATTAGGTATATGGTTACATGAGAAATTGTTAACTCTAGCGAAACTGTCTCTAAGGTCACCAGTAATTTTATTTCGTATACGAACATTTTATTAAAGAAAATTTATTTGAATATAAGTTTTGTCGTAGAGTGTACTTAAATGATTTGAACCAACAAAAATAATTCCTTCCTTATTCAGTCACGATACAAATGAAAAATTAACAAATAAACACCTTTCAGGATTATTATTTAAAATTAATAAGCAAATAATAGTCATCCAGGCAATTTTTCTTTTAAAGAAATATGGTGAATAGATAATAAATCTTATTTTAGTAATATGTATTAGGTTTTTAAATATTTATTAGCAAATTATACTGGTTCCGCTTTTACCCTCTATCCTTTGAAATTCAAAGTAAAAATATAGTTTGTCTTGCTTATCACATTAATGCATCCACCAATTCAATGAAACTATCAAAATTAATAAAATTTTGTTTTAAATTTTCCGATGGCTGCCTGGATAATGTGCAGGTAACTCGAGGATTTTGATAATGAAAAGTATAATTTAGCAGATGTGATATCTTTAAAAGAGTACTAGAGTAGGTACCTCCTTACCCCCTATCATTCATTTTAAAAATATCATTATTTTTGATATCAATAATTTTCGATAATTTTCGACTACATCCCTTAAGTTTTCAAACATTTCATTATCTGTTTACTACGATGCACCATTCAAGTGATATTTACAAACAAAGTTTTCGATAACGAAAAGTACCTACCTATCATTTAAAAACAAATATAATAAAAACCTTATATTTGACATTTCAACTTTACGAGCACTTACTATGGCATTATTACTCACCCGTGTTACTAGCAACAACGAGTACATACGAGAAAACTAGTAATTGGCATGCCATTTAGGAGGGTAACTAGCCCCCCCCCCCCTCTTCAAGGGACTGTTCAAGTCAAAATTGCTCCAGGGCACAAAGTTTCTAGCTACGCCTGTGTTTTGGGACATTTACTTGTTAGTATTGGTCTCGTTAGATTATACATAGTTCATCTAGTTTTGCTCATTACTAATTTTGCGTGTTTATAAATATGTATATTACTATTTCAATGAATTAATAAATAAAATTGATGCACTGAATTATGCCGATAAAATATTTGAATACCAAAATATCCATTATTTTTATTTTCACAAAAAAAAGACAATAAAGAGATTAAAATGCACCATGTACATAGATTAATTGTATTTGTACTTGAACAATGGCTACCTAAAATTTTAATTAATGTGGGTCCCATTTAAATTTGTTTTACATGTTTTTAAATTGTATACGTATTGGCGTTATATAAAACAGGTCCAGGTACTATGGGCGCAAGCTAAAAAGAACTTTTTTATCAACATCTGCATTTATCTTTGTCTATCATATTAATAAATAGAAGTTTACTCACTCGCTCATATAAAAACATAATTACTTGGTTTGGTTGGTAACTATGGAAATAATACAATTTGTGTTCCCCTCACCTCAGTTTCTGGAGGTCTTTTGAGCTTGCGACCATAATACCTGGTGTCAAATTGAATATGAACGAGTCAAGCGTATTTTAAATTATATATTTATAGGTCATTGTAAAAGGTCAAATAATTATAAATATGACGCTTTTATCAAAATAAAATGTTTATGACACATATATCACTACATGTTTTATTTCAGTAGTGACTGACAGGAATTTCTAGTTTAACGTGCGAATGACTACTACTACGTTACGATGGCCATGTAGTGAACTACGTACTTAATAAGGAAGTTGATATAGAGAAGAGTGCTCTATACCTTAAAATATAAGTATCTGTATTTTGGAGGATCTTCATTTAAGTGGCTACAAATATTATAGGATACTTAAATGTATTTTTATATCTAGACCACAAACCAACGTACACGGAGAGAAAAATCATATACTTTTTGTAGATAAAATTTCAGAAAAATTACCATGCTCTATTATAATGCGTGCGCGATCGACGACCAAAGTAAAAAATATATTACAGCATGGTAAAATTTAATGTGGTAACACAACTTCTATCACACTCTTATGCATATATGTTATAGTTTAATTCTTGTTGTCGTATTCTTTCATTTGCGCATCTGACCCGCAACCTTATGTTGCTTGGGCTGTGCCTGTAAAAACTTCGAAGACGTTCGATTCTTTATGATGCATACAAAAATGATTGGCAACAATATGTTCTAATACTGAAGATAGTGAAGTAAGAAAATGATGAATTAAGCGATGACCATCCGTCCTGTAAGACATTCTAATGAACACTGCTTCGACACCACACAACACTACAGCAGCAGTGACCAGCTACTTGCAATACCACCAGTCTGGCTATGTGACCTTCATATATGATTGTGTTGATACCTTCTGCAGCTTCCTTCGCTATGTGACAGCGTTGATACCTTCTCTTTCTTTCTATCTACTATTAACTTCTTTTCTACTTTTCTTCTATTTTAAGACAGCATGGTAATTTTTGTGAGAAAAACAATTAAAAAATATTTTTCTGTCGGCAATGGAACTTTTTACTGTGCTGTTTTACAAATTTGACGGAGCTAATATTACGGATAGAACATTCTATCCTTTAAATTTTCTATGATTAAATATAATTTTTATATTTTTACCGTACAAAATTGAATATGTTCGCCTTTTACACATCGATTATAGTGCTGAGCACAGTAATTTTTATATGAATTTTCTCTCTGTGTAGGTACAATTTTTTCAAAAAGTTAAAAATATGAAATTTATTGTTTACAAATTCCGTTACAGACAAGTTTCAACTGCTTTTCACCGTTTCTGAGATTGAAAAGTCAATATTTTTGAGATGTTTGCAAAAAGACGAAAATTTTGAACAAATGGCAGGTCCCTATGAGACAGAGGTTGTTAGGGTTGCCAACTCTACCAATAAATATTTCGGGATTTAATGGGAAAAAAATCGGGACGGGACAAGTAAAATCGGGACTCTTGAAAAAAAAAAACGTTTTTAATCCGCCAGTAGGAAAGATATGTATCTTTTTATTTTTATTATTTTTAACAGCTACATATTTAAACCATGATCTTACAAACCTTTAAACAAAATCAACTTTATTATTTTTGGAGAAAAAAATTTTTCATAAAATTGACCGTCTTTGGTATTGACGTATTTCATGTACGTTAAATAATTTCTCCCATTTTTTGGAGGGATTTTAATGTTGGATGGATTTTAATGAATTAATCTGGCAACACTATAAGCTGTATAAGTTATAAATCAGTAGTCAGAGTACAGTTTATCAGTAGGTACAGAAAATATACTTAGTTCCTTGGCCGTCATGACATGCAAGCACAATATTTGGAAACAACAATAGCGAGACTGGCGGGACTAAAAATGTACAAAAATTGTAGATGTTGAAAATCAGGACAATTAGCGTCCCGCCACTACTATTGTCGGGACGCGGTACACATAGGCCTAAAATCGGAACATCCCGATTAAATCGGGACAGTTGGCAACCCTAGAGGTTGTGCAGCCGGGTTATCAGTGTTAGCATATATTTCAGATGTAAGTATAAAAAGTTCCTTTATGCAGAATTTCAAGATTTAAAAAAATTCAAATTTGTGTAATTCTGGTACCGCCAGGACCATGGGGTTTGTATACATAGAGGAAAAAAGCCTACTAAAATTGTGAAATTTCTTTCAAGACAGAAAAAAGATGTGCAGTATACGCAACATGCACTTTGTCAATACTGTACCTAAAGTACATGTAGAATTAAGACCTAACTGACCTATCATTTTGACAAAAAAAAAATTTCTTACCATTATTCTACTCTAATACTCTATATGTATATAATCTCGTTGGTCAAGATACATACCTTCAAAACCATTGCTATAGGGAAAACAGTTCACTTTTATAATAAATTACATATTTTCTAGGAAGAAATTAAATAAAATATTTTTAAAGAATGTCAGTAAAAATAATTTTATTAAATAAACACTTTCTAACGCACATTGTTGCGGTATCCGCATTTTTTTTTTAATAGAAATTCTTGTCATTCCTATTGATAGATTGATAAATAAAGATAAAAATTTTGTAAATAATAAAGAAATATTTTACTTCGCAAAAATACCACTTTTATTTTGAAACTGTGGCAATATTGTTTCGAACCGTCAGTTCATTTTCAAACAGAATAAATATTACATTCGTTACATGCCTTATATACTAATTTTATCTACGTATACTTATTAAGGGGGAGTGATATATGATGTGGAAGTGGAAGGGTTGGGAGTGGTAGGAGAACCCAAAAATCAAAAAAACCAAAATTACATTACTTGTGACAAAAGGCAAACGAACACGTGACAAAAGATTGAACTTGAAAATGACAAAAGGACAATATTACAGTGAATGCAGTTTTAAACAGAAATTAAAATTTAAATAAGTTATAATATTGAAAATAAAATTGAACTGTAAATATCGGTCTAATCATTTAAAAGGTGATCGGAGCTATGTTCGAAACAATATTGACGGTTCGAAACAATATTGTCACAGTTTCAAAATAAAAGCGGTATTTTTGCGAAGTAAAATATTTGTTTATTATTTACAAAATATATGTAATACCATAAAGTAACGCTCAAATCTATTAATATTATAAAAATTTTGTTGAATTGCTAAAAAGGGAAAAATATTTTTTCTTTCAATTTAGTCTTAAACGGTTTGATCTCATACATCATACAATTTGTAAAATTAAATTAAAATGTGTAATTAACGAGATGATGACTAAAGCAGGACAACATAAATCCAGCACTTACCTAAATCTAAATGAGTTTATGAACAATATTCCAGATAAACAAACGGGTACTTTATATACCCCCTGTGTAAGTTGTGTAAGTAAAAACGTAATTCAAGCTTTCAGTTTCGGAATCACTCACTGTTCAAGAACCATATACTAATGGTAACTGATGGTAACTGAAATAAAATTCCGGTAACTATATCTCTATATTTTTAGTTTTATTGCTAACAGATAAACAAAATGAATGTGAAAAGCAGATAATTTTATTAAACATAAACGTTAATATTCACTTAAATTAATATTTTTGTTCTTAATTTATCGTAGGTAATAAAATTCATATAATACTGAAATGTGCTTTAAAATACAGTAGTTTGTGGGTAATATAGAAAATGTTAAATTATGTTGTTTTTTTTTTTCATAGTAAAACTTTATAAATAGGGTAAACCTATTTATATTTAATATATTGCATTCTTTCATGCAATGTTGTGTCCAAACGTTAGAAAATTACCAAATGGTTCTAAAAGTTTGGCGTTCATATATTGACAATAATATAATAAATATGTTTAAGTATATACCTATATATGTGCATATGTGTTGTTATTTTAACCAAAAATGACGTCATACACTTAAATGCTACCTTTTATTTTATAGCTACATAAAATTTTACATATTTAAAGGAGTTTAGAGGCAAAATTTTCTTTTAGTTTGTGGTTAATAGCTACCAAGTTCGTATCAAACACGGTTACGACAGAATTTCGTAGTTACAGCTTTTAATTTTTCGGGATAAATTATAAGAAAAAACACGTTATTACAGCTCATTATGTCATGAGCAAATATATCATTCATACACTTTTAGTTGAGTGTTTTGATGAAGCGTTACCATCTGAAATTTTTTCTTCTAAATTTTTGCTTGCTACGGAACCCAATATCTCTTAAATTTTCGTTGAAAGTTATTACCAAGTGCTTCGGATCTGTAATTTATTCAGATTATTTGGATTTACCGTTGAAAAGTTAGAAACGAGTATATTGCACGTCACTTTTTGGAACTCAAAATTTTGCAAAGAAGACCTTCGAAATCCGGCTCCATGATGCTGGCACACCATCTAAAAAGTTGAACATTGAAAAAATTTTGTATACTAGGTCAGAAATTGGTTATAATTGGTCACTTAGACCCACTAATTGGTCAGCAATAGAAAATTTTTAAATAAATTTTAAAAATTTGTAAAAATTTCAAGGATACTCAAAAATTTTAGCACACCATCTAAAGAAAAAAACAAAAATAATAAGAGCAATCGGTAGGATTTTAAACCCTGATAATTGGTATATTAAAATAAAAAATTGGTCAGGTCCCCAGAATTTTAAAAAATTAAAAATAGTTTTTTATGGCTGTGACCCATGCGCGATATCTCTACCGATAAATTTAGCTGTCAGTAAATCTAGTCGATACGTTGAATTTTTCAATAGGGTAAAGCCACCAGTATTTGACCAGCCTAGATTAGCATTATTTTTATATGTATGTATTAAGAGAATATTTGATTTTAAACCAAAATTGAAATTATTTTTTTTTTCTATGTAAATTATATATTATAAAATTGAAAATAATCAACAAACGTTGATTATATTTATTGTTTTTATTTCAACTTTATTTTCTGATTTTTTGGTAATTAATTTAAGTTTTCATTTAATTGTAAATTGTGTTTTATTATACACATTCTTAAGTACTATAAGATTTTTAGTTAGGTAATATTGAAATTGTTTTCCACACCAATTTGCACTACTGTATTTCTTGGGAAATAACGTTATTTCCTTATGACCAATTGTTAGCCCCCCGCGATCTTAGCACCCTAAATGTGAGATTTCGAATGACCAATTAGATCATTAAAAAGGTTAGAAATTGGTCACAAAAGATCAACTGGTTTTATTCATTTGTCAGCCATAGAAAATTTTTTACTAAGGTTTAAAATTCTTTCGAGGTCATTCAAAAAATTTTAGCACCTCATATGTTAAATTTCGAATGACCAATTAGATCATTTAAAAGGTCAGAAATTGGTCAGAAAAGGTCAACTGGTTTGATTAATTGGACCGCGATAGAACATTTTTTATTAAGAGTTAAAATTTTTCAAGGTCATTTAAAAATTTAGCACTTCATATGTAAAAATTCGAATGATAAATTAGATAATTTAAAAGATCAGCAAGTGGCCCTATAAGGTCAATTGGTTTCATTAATTGACCGGTGATAGAAATTTTTGTTATTAAGGATTCAAGTATTTCAAGGTCATTCAAAAATTTTAGCACCTCATCATTAATAAAACAAAAAAAATAATAGCTATGTTTGACAGGAAATTATCTGCTGATAATTGGTTAGCGAAAATAAATGGTTGATCTAAATAATGCTGAAAATGGTACTAATATTTTTGAATGGTTTTGAAAAGCTTGAACTATTCGATGGATCCTTTTTTTAATTTTTTATTTTAAAGATAATTCAATTCTTCGGCACCTCTACCTAAGTTCGATACACTTTCAATATTTTTTTTATTTTTAAATTTACTTTAAAGAGTGAAAAATAAGACAAATATCGTAATCAAAAGTTCAAACATCCGCCATTTTTTTTTCTTTCAGCAATTTATTGATGTTATAGGTAGAGGTGCCGGTACTCTTCATGTATTTTATAAATCTTTTAGCGAATTTCCAGAATGGAATTGAGCTATTACAGCCACTGTCACAACGCGACCTGAGTCCGGGACCCTGGCAGAAATTTGTTTTGAGGTTCCTAGAAACCGAAAATAATATTCGCTAAAATTTATATATATATATATATATATATATATATATATATATATATATATATATATATATGTGTGTGTGTCCGCACGATAACTCTCGAACGGAATGTCCTAGGATTACGAAATTTGGTGAAAGTATTGGAAGTCCCAAACCGTTGGATGAGTTCGTTAACCAGACACGTCGGATGCCAGGAACATGGTTTTTGTTCTTGCAAAAAATTAGTTTTTTGCCAAAATTTCCACTTATTCAAAAATTTTTGCGAAATTTTTTTATACCATTTAAAAGAGAAGAAAAAATTACATAAAAAAGGTCTTTAAACTTTTTTTCTATGTCAATTAGTTTCCGAGAAAAACTATGTGTCTTAGAATGTGATCTTAGAGATGATTTTAGGTGGTGTGCCAACATCATGGAGCCTCGAAATTCTTTCTAATGATACCCAACGCCAGGTTGTACGTCAAAGAAATTTTAGTTCACTATGCGAAGTTACCTTAAAGAAGCTTAGCAACATCAGTTTTCATACCAAATTTCATAGTTGGAGTGTACAGATAGATACCTGAAAATTGACGGAAAAATTGATACTTTAAAAAGCTATATTACGCATCCTTACATTTTTATAGTCACTTTCAGTACAAAGTAAAAAATAAATAAATAAATAAATATTTCCTTATAAAAACTGTATGGGACGCGATGAAAAATAATATTCGTGAATAAAGATACTAGAAATGATTACTTACCATAAACGTTTTAAAATCCATACTATTATCATTTGCATAAGCAGCTCCCCAAGAGGCACCGTTCTGTTGTAAAGTTCAAACACTGACTGTTTACTTTGTGACTCATTTGCATTTTTTCACTACTAGGTATGTATATGAACTCAATGAGCCATTCATTATTATCTACGAGTAGTACGAACCTAAGAACATGCTTCAGTGTATAGCCTAGAATTGGCTAAGATACATAATATTGTCTATTGTATTGCATCGTAACGATCATATTCTTTAATAAACATGATATCATATGCAGCGACACATTCAAGTATAAAACAGATAAAATTCTTTGTAAGTTTATCAACTTAATGTTTATTGTTGAAATAAGTTTTATTAAAATCAATATTATCCAAGCTTTTCGCAGTTTAGCTATAAGTAAAATAGATAAATTTGTTTTAGAACTTTATGTTTTGCCCTATATTACACAATTATTAGTAGGAACTACTTACTATATTCTGTCATCAGTGAAGATTGGTCATAGTAACTTACTATATTGCCTATTATATCTTGTTTTCTAAAATTCACTTTAACAATTATAATAAAGATTTAAAGAAACATTATTTTGGTTATTCTCAGGGCCGGCGAGAGTGTAGGGTAGGTGAGGAAATCCAGAGGTCCGACTCAAAAAAGGGGACTAGCAGCCTCGGTTAGAAACCCGGAGAAAGTGAAAAGACGGTTTTTTTCTTGCTCGTCAAAATTATACAAATTATAATTATACAAAATTTCAACTCCCTATACGTTTATTATGGGGGGGGGGGGTATAGGTGTGTCAGACCCCCTAAAACACCTTCTTCTCTCTCTACTCCCTTTAAATTATTCTTGGAAACTGAAGTTTGGGTATGTTGTAGGTAATTAACCGAGAGATTATATCCAACTTGATCGGAAGAGTTTTAAATTCTTGGTGCCCCCCATGACTCGCTTGAAAGTTGGGTCGAATTCCAATTTTGTCCAAAATTCACCCCTATTTTTATAGTATGATTGTAACTAGGAAACAACCCCACTTACCGAATTTAAGCTTCATAGTGGGCCTCTCCACCTATCGACCCCATCGAAATTTTACAAACATTTCCAAAATGCCCCAGAATCATGTTCTACGGGTGTTAAAAGGAATATAAAAACCAATTCCACCTTGATCCGTTAATCTTGGATACAGTGCAATAATAATCTATATTTTCGCGTAAAAATTCGACTAAAAATTGAATTAAAGCTCAATTCCCTTGCTTTTCGAGACGACAGCCGTTCTGATACAAGCACTCAAAGTAGGTACGGCTAAAATTTTCTCTAGAAACTGAACGGTTGGCAAATCTATACATGAAGAACATATTATTGGATAAATAATAAACTAGCTCGATCGACTAATTGCATGCAGAAATGAATATTCTAAAACAGCCATCATCTAGAAAGATTTACAGGTTTCTGGTTTTATACGATTATTCAAATACTACAATTAACGTACAAGGAGATGCACCCAGAGTGAAATTCGGAATTTTGATGAAACGTTGCTGTTGTGTAGAAAAGGCAAAAATATGGAACTCGTATTTTTTTTATCGGCCATCTTCCACATTTACGGGGTGAAACCAGCCCCTAAAGTTGGGGGTTCAAATCGTATTTCAATTCGTTGTTAGTCTAAAGCCGGGTCTACATATCACGAACGAACACGAAC
Source organism: Brachynemurus nebulosus (assembly GCA_035578155.1). Taxonomy (NCBI): domain Eukaryota; kingdom Metazoa; phylum Arthropoda; class Insecta; order Neuroptera; family Myrmeleontidae; genus Brachynemurus; species Brachynemurus nebulosus. The sequence continues at coordinate 9,247,115 of JAPWDM010000001.1, read as the reverse complement.
AAATGCGAACAAACGCGAACAAACGTGGACGAACGTGAATGAACATGAACAAACAAAAACAAACACAAACAAACGCGAATGAACAATTAACGTCATTTCATTGATGTTCGTTTTTGTTCCGAGTACACAATAATTTTTTAAATAAGTTTAATAAATTTTTACAGTTGAGTTTTATGGTCTATTAATATCGCCCACATTATGACGTCAATTTTATCATGCGACCTTTAAAAACCAACAACTCAAAAAGATATTGGTAGATGGTTTTGTTTCATAAAAGCAAAACTCGTTATAATGCCACTAATTTACTAACTGATTTAATTTGTGAAAATTTCTAATATTTTGGAAATTTTACAAGATCGGTACTATCAGATTTCGAAAAGTTAACTGAAATAGTTGGACCAAAAATATCTAAACAAAATGTACACTTATTATCGGAAAGCAATTCCTATTAAAGAAAGACTTCAGTTTTATTACACATTGCGACTCCTGTCAATTAAATTTTCTCTCCAAAGATTCCCAGACGTCATTTCTTTTCCTGGTAATTTTGTAAAAATTATCCAAACATTCCAAAACATTGGAATAAAATTTCAAATCTTATCAATTTTAAATTGTTAACTGAATTTATTTTAAACTGTCTATCTTAATTTATTGTTCGTATAATTTTTAATCACCCATATCAAACAAACACGAAAGAATCTTTTTCTTTGATGTACCGACAACAAATGGAAAACATTCGTGAGTGTTCGAAACTGTTCGTTCGCGTTTGTTCGCTTTCGTGACTACGTCCACATTTGTTCGTTTATATTCGTTCGCTACCATTCGTTTACGTTTGTTCGCATTCGTTCGGTATATGTAGACCGGGCTTTAAAAACACCTTGTAAAAAATTTTGTCGAAAAAAAAGTCTTCCATTAGTACAATAGAAACACAGATTTAAAACAATTTGCAAACAGATATTAATAATGTTTAAAACAAAAAAAGACTACAGAGAGAAAAATATTTTTCAATATAATGAAACATGACAGAACAGCTGGAAATTTAAAATGACTAGATGAAACTACAATAACTAACATACACACAGAGAACACGACATACAAGAAGACACACATAGACCGGCAAATAATGTGTAGGTACGTCTGAAAAAAGAAAAGAACGAATCTCTTCAGTGTATTCTTTTAATATTGCGCTGTTGTAGTTGTCCTTTTGTTTTTGTGTATGAAGGCACAAACACAGCACAAACGTGCAAATGAATATAAAAATCTATAAGCAGCAAATATTAAAATGCACACACAGAATGAACTGAACATATACCGAGTTACATAGCGGTAACAATTATACAACTGACAGTGATTAAAAAAGAACTATATTAAATACGATTTTCTGTAGAGAAAAAAAATTGTATGTTCTATAAGTACAATTGTTGTATTGAAACAATGAAATTAATTACGTCTATGACAGACAGTATCTATAATATCAGGTCAACTATTATATCCGACATATATTTGATATTACGCCAAGAATTTTAAATATTCATTTTAATTGTACGACATAATTTGCTCTGAAATTACAGTTCGCTCTCGCAAATAGGCTTACACTGAAAAAGCTAAATTGTTGCTGTTACTAATATACAGATTTGTATATATAAATTTTAAAATTATTATTATTTCCCCTTGTTGCTTATAATATTTATTTTTAGCAACTATTACACTGTCGAAGCAAGCCGCAGTTTTCCTGTGATTAAATATCTGCTAACCCTATAAAAAGCAAAATTCGTTCAAAATCAAGTTTACGAATGGAATATTCCAGAACATTTGTTAAGATATGCTATTTGACCTCTTTTTCAATGACCAATTAAATGCTGTAATTGATTTTTCGATATATCTTTGCTAGTAAACAAACAGAACATTCTAGAATTTTTGTGCTTCAAACTATGCTGCTTAATCTCATTTTTAGTGGCCAATTCAACAGTGAAGTCTGTTTTTTGATATATCTGCTAGTTGACGATTAGAATATTCTAAAATGTTACGTTATTCATTTTGCATTTGCACTTTGCATATTACGTATGCAGAACATGTGTATGCAAAAAAAATTTTAAAATTTGTAGTCTACGAAACCCACATACAATATTACCCACGGCTGTGACTTTCGCTTGGTACATAAATTTTCACCAACACAGATAAAGGATAACATATCTGTGAGAATAGAACCCCACTAAGTCGATGACGCCATTACGTAAAATCGGAGTACATACTATTAGGTGTCCACTGTATTTAGTTTGCAATTTTTTAATAATTAGATTCTACGCCACTGAGTTATATATGCATTTAAAAATTGGGACTAAAAAACCAGCGAAACTGGCTAACCTGTATAGTGTAATATACTAATCAATCAAATGATCTTGATTAAAATCACTAGACCGAAAGATAGAAATAAAATATTTTTAGAATACTTGGAAGTGGCTCTCTGAATTGATACCTACTTCACACGATGTATTAATTAAAACCTTTTTTGTGAAAGGACAAAACCTACCCCCCCCCCCCCATTTTAATCCCAACGTTTTTTTTCTAATTGTTGACTGGCGGTATATATGCGCGTCATCAAGACCTAACATTATGTTAAATTTCAAATTCCAATGTTACAGTTTTCGAGAAAAACCTTTGTGATAGATGGACGAACGGACACGAGAGTGATTTTATAGAGGTTCTGTTTTTCATTTTAAGGCACGGAATCCTAAAAAATAGTTCAATAAATTAAAAAAATTTTTTGTTACATTTGTATTAAGGGGATGGTAATGTATTAAAATTTTTTACTTCTCATTTTTTTTATTGTTTCATATGATTGTACAACATCTTAAGATTGTTGTGTCAAAATTTGAAACAAATTCGAGTAAAACTTAGATATAGAACTTTGAGCTTTTGTTGCTCCAATACGTTTTTGTGTCCCTTCCAGCAGGTACGTGGCTTTGTGCTCTCGGAATCCCTAAATTATTTTATTCATGGATGGGTCTTTGTAAGTATACTAATATATACTATAACCAATGACGTAGGTATGAAAAAATTTTTCATATTTAATTTTGGATTTTCACGTATACAAAACTTGAAAGCGATTTTCTGACACTTGTCATTTTTGAAACCGGTGAACAGTTTAAATCAAAATCTACTCGACCGATTATTTTGAAATTTTGTATACAGCTTCCTTACATAAATGACCAGGTATCCCTTATTTTTTTAATAATTTTTTTAATAGTTTATTTTTCATAATTATTAATTTTACAATAACAAATAGGTCAATTTTTTTGACGAAAATCGGTGTTTTCACTTCTAAGTGTCACCAGAGATTAAAAAATCGAAGAAAAAAAATTTCTCCCAGGGATACCTTAGGAAAGATGTTATCTAATGATATCATTCATTTTTTTTTATTTCGTATGATCCAGTCATGAGTTATATTGTTCACCGACAGACAACTTTTTTTCGCGGTGCCTCCGAATATTTGCTGCCGTTGGCTTAATTATTTATATTTTGTTTTAAAAAATTAAGAAAGTGTTGTTCGTATGTTGTAATATAATGTTACGATCGATTAATTAAATTTGTATTACCTGTAGCGTCTGAAAAAATTCTTAAAAGTGGGCCTTTTTTATGCCGAAGTAACGTTACTATCCCCTTAAATACATGTTGCGTTTGTGTTGTAGGTTACAAGTTATAGGAATTACCCGGGGGGGGGGGGTGTAAATTTTGGAATCCTAAAAAATGAAAGATTTAAAAATAGGCATGTAATTGAATTTTATTCAAAGTTGTATTTTATTAGGTCTATTATCTGAAATTACATGGTTGAGTATAAAAAAATTAAATATTTACCAAATTTTAAAGCGATTATAGATTTTTCTACCTCCATATTTTGTACGTGCTATTCTGGTAATAAATGATGACGTTTTTAGTAGTTTTCAGTTTATCTATAATACAATAATTTACGAACAGGTACTCAACGTTTGAACGTTTGAGAACTACTGACCTAAATTATAAAATATTTTCTTCTTATAGCACATGAAAATAAAGAGATAAAGCGAAGCGACACATTGAGTTTTCTTACTCTTATGTACTTATATACGAAGATGCTGTGAATGTACTACTGCTTCAGTTAGTTTACTGTATACGAGAGAAGATTTTCTACTGCTGAACTGGCGAGGTAAGCATCAGAGCGCTCGTGTGTGTCTTGCGACTTGCAAATATAATAATAATATGGGAAGATATTATCATCTTAAATTATTACATAACGAGCGACGAATTAATGTGCAGTTGTATTTTAATTTCATATGTTCCCCGTAGTTATATTCAGAATATTTTATGTTTAAATTAATGTACAAAATAATTTTTATATTTTTTTCAAATTGCACATACACCAGGCTCTACCCGCCAAGGAGGTACTAACCGTACTAAATTTTAAAGCACAGAATTTAAAAATAAATATATAAAATATGTAAGATATGGTTGCATATTTTACGTATTTTTATTTGTAAGAATATGTAACTGTAATTTTTATTTTTGGATAAAAATAATTAAAATCTCTTGTACACGAACCAGAATTATTGGTCAACTAGCTGTACCCACGACGTCACTCGCGCGACGCATTGTTATAAATTCAATGAGAAGTATGTAAGTGTAACAATTATACAGAATTTGCATAGAACATTAATTTTTGGGTAATACATGCACATGCTCAAAAGGGTTTTTGTATTCTCTCGAGAGAAGGAAACATTTTTCTGTAACAAAAAGTATCCTAAGTGTTGACGCAGGTAATAAGTTATCACCACACCAAATTTAATCAAAATCTGTTCAATAGTTTTTGCGTAATGTGCGCACATGCTCAAAATAGTTTTTCTATTTTCCCGTGGGAATGAGACATTTTCCCGAAGTAAAGAGTGTCTTCTATGTTGACCCAGGCAATAAGTACCCAGGAAATTTCATCAAAATCAATCCAAGAGTTTTTGCGTAATGTGTGTACATGCTCAGAATGGCTTTCTATTTTTCCGGAATAAAAAGGATCCTTGATGTTGACCCAGGTTATAAGCTATCATCACACCAAGTTTCATTAAAATCCGTTCAGGAGTTTATGCATGATGCGTGAACGTGAATGTCTGTGTGCTCTAGACAGACAGACAAAAATTTTCAAAATCGCTGTCTTGGTATGTGTACATCGATAACAATTTACAGTAGAAATACAATTTTCAAAAAATATTTCATGTACAGGAATGGTCTCGTTACAGTTTCATTATATATATATATATATATATATATATATATATATATATATATATATATATATATATATATAAATTAATGCTAGTGGAAATTTATCATGTGCATGCAAGGAAAAATCGTGTTATATGTACCTAGTGTCAAGACTATTGATCTGTTTTTTAATTTGGTTAGCAAAGCATTTAAATCAGGAGTAACCAAATATTTGACCCATTTTGTTCTGATCCACAAAATTTTTCGGAATATATAAAATTTGAAGTAATTTAATTTAAAAAATACAGTGCCAATGAGGTGTGGCACACAGCTTACTCGTACTCGTAAAATACTTTAAAACAGCATTCTACCAAATGTACATATATATACCGTGAAATTAAATTTTTGCTTTAAAGTCAATAAAAAATTGTTGTAACTCAAAATACTTAAAGGCTAAATTATAAAATAATAGCAAAAATATTTTCGAAACTAACCCCCAAAATACTCTAAAAATTTGAGCGAAATGGGACTAGCAGAAAATTAGATATTGACATTTAATGGGATTTCATGGTAGCGTTCTTTTATTTCAAGTAGCTACCGTTACTTCGATTTCGATTAAATTCATAGGGGACCAAAAAATAAAAAATAATTGAATAGTTCAGAAGTTATGCCACTTGGTGAAATTTTGGAATGACATGGTAGCGGCGTTGCTACCGTTACTCCGATTTTGATTAAATTGTTAGGGGACCATCTAGGAACAAAACTACATAATTTCTGAAAATTTCATTAAAAACAATCGAATAATTCAGAAGTTATGCCACTTCGTGCAAACTGGCAACACACAGACGGACAGACAGACGGAGATAGGGTGTGGTGGCCTAATTACAGATGTGAAGTTGAATTTCGATTCTGGGGGTTAATTTTAGGGGATTGAAAGCCTATCAAAACACGAATTCAGTAATATACAAAACTGCATACTTTTGTCCATTTTTTTTTTTTTTTTTTTGGAAAAACATCTTAAAAATTGCTGCTCCCGGCCATTATTACCAGAAGGATTGTTCAGAAAAATCTGGAAAAATTCACGAACATTAAGAATGGGGTGTAGATTGAGCGAAAATTATCGAACCTGAATTTCCTTGCACAACTTCCTTGGTATGTAAAAAGAAAAGTTGATGACATGCTTTGCTTTAATCAAGATGTTGTTAATCAGTAATTGTATTACTATTATGTTGAACGGGTATTTTGGTAATTTTTTTTGGAAAGTGAGTTTTAGAAATTAAAGCAGAGCGTCCACTAGGTCGGAAACGCGGCGCAACACGGTGCGACGCGGTTCTTACATCAATAAGATCTCCGGGGCGGTACCACGCCGCTCTGTCGATCTAGTGGACGAACCCGCATTTATTCAGATGTATTATCTCCGAGAGCGGAACTGGGCCGCGCCGTGTTTCCGCGCCGACCTAGTGGACACTCAGCTTAAAGAAGAAGTAAGGAATAACTGATAAATTTATACACAAAAATTCAAGCTATTAAAAAAATATTTTCATAATTTTCTGACTTTAATATTATTATCTGATACAATTTTTATAACAAACAGTACTGCTAATGTAAAAAATGTGCCAAGTGCGTGTTAAACACATACTAAGAAAGGATTTCGTAGTCAGTAGCTAAAATTTTTCGGGTTCACTTTTTTGATGTTGAGATCATTGTTTTTTTTCTTTTTCTTTTTTTGTAACCTTATCCATTGTACTTACCACTGGCAGTAAAAAGTCTGGCATTTTGAGACAAAAAATTTTTTCCATATGGTTTGTTTAAAAGGGTTAAGAAGTTTATTCATAATGAGAACCTAATAAAATTACAATACATTTCGGGAATAGTTTAAAAACCATAATTAAACTTCTAAATTATTTAACCCAAAAAAATTTTTTCCAATTTAGAAAAAAATGTACATACCCTAACTATTAATTCCTTGTCCCTCTTACCCTCTTATTCTTTTTGAATTTTATAATTACCTACCTTTTAAAATTAATTTCTTCTCACCCTTTTCTTAAAATTCAATAGAGTATGTATATAAATTTCGCTCGACACTTTATACAAAACCTTAATTTTTCGCTCGGCACTATAAAAGCCTCAATATAAAAATTAAAAATTTTTGAGATATTTTCTGGTTTTTGAAAAAATGATCAAAATTTTGTGATTTCTACCCTATGGCAAATCGGGATGAAAGCAGACGATAACAGGATGACCAAAATTGAAACTGAAATATAATTTATTATATTTATGCAGCAAAAATTTATAATATTTCAAAAGTCTATATAGGAATGAACGTAAAATCTCAAGTTTATAAAATATAGAAATGTGAAGTGCATTTATGAAAATTTATAAATTAACATTTTAATTAACATACCTATTAAATTAATATTAAATTGAGCAGCTGGGTGGAAAAAGAGCGTAAGTCACTTTACGCCCTTTTTCCGTAGATTGTATTTTCTAATCCTTTATAACAGGGGTGGCCACTACCTTTACCTTTGGGAGCCGCAATCCCATAGAGCCGATTCGGAGCGAGCCACACCATTCTGAGATTGATGGTTCACACAATGAATACACGTTTTACATTTTTATGAAACTAAATATGTTTATGACAGGAATGAAAAATGTAATTGTAATATGTAAAAATAATTTTTTTTTAGTTAGTACATGCATCATAACTAGGTACCTAAAATTTAATTTTGAGATTTACTTTTTCTTGTGTTCATTCTGGCCGTGAGCTGTTTGAAATCTGGCTCATAACTGGTGAGCGCAGTTCGCACGAGTTCAGTTAAGTGTTCATCAGTTAGTTCAGATCGCTACTTGGATTTAATAAACTTCATTGTTGAATACAAAGACTCACAGGCGTAAGTAGTTCCAAAAATTGAAATCACTCTCTTAGAAGATTCTTTTGCTAGTGGATATTTCTCTGCTAGAACGTTTTTCCAAAATTCTACAGTGGAACCGCTAACTTTTTTCAGTCCTTTTAACGCTTCGTCTTCTTGCAGTTCAAGTATTTCTAACTCTACTGCTGCTACATCCTTTGTTATTGGAGATGAAAGAGGGCAGCCGTCACCTACAACATCAACAGCAAAAGGGTTGTCTATGAAGGATAAAGACGGTTTCAGTGGATTTGTCATTGAATTTGTCAGCAAGACCGGTCAATTTACATAAATAATCTTTTATTTCAATCTGGATGTCATCGTCAATAAGGCTTTCAGAAGTTTTCTTTAAACATTTGAAATGAGCGAACGTTTTGGTCTTAAGATCTCTCTTAAAAAGCCTCAATTTGCTATGAAAGCTAAATACGCTTTGTGCTAAATCAGAAATAAGCTTTTCTCTATCTTGTAGTGACATGTTCAGCTGCTGCAAATGCTGAACAACATCTGTAAAAAAGCTTAAATCTAGTTTAAAACAACCACTGTGGATCACTAAGTTCAGGGAAAGATTTTTCTTTTTCTTGCATAAATTGTTTAATGGGTTCAAGCAACTGAAAAAATCTGCCAAGAACATTGCTGACTGATAGCCATCTCACCAAGCAATACCAAGATACATCATCAAGAAGGTCGTCATTATTCAGCTCTTCTATGAAGGATTTGAATTGTCTGTGTGTTTTAGTACTTGAATGAATGTAGTTTACAATTTTAAGAACTACTTGCATAACTTGTGGGTACTGCAAATATTTTGCTGCAGATGTTCTCTGTGAATGATACAATGTACAGGTACAAAAGGAGGATATGATTTGTCAGCACTTAAAAGCTCAATAAGTCCTTGTTTGTTTCCTGTCATTGACGGTGCACCGTCGGTAGCAATGCTGACAATATTCTCGATAGGCACTGAGTTTTTTTTCAAAACATCATCCAAGGCTTCTTTAATGTCGCAACCACGAACAGTATCCTTCAGTGCAACTAGGTGTAAGAGCTCTTCCACGATTTCAAAGTCTTTCAGTACCTCACAAATATTGCTAACTGTAGCTATTGCTAAAAAAGCCAAGACAAAGCCAGCTTCGGTTGTCAAATCTGATTCTTTGGTAAAAACTGACATAACCATACTCTGACCATGTAATTTTTCCTTTAGTGATTTCACTTTGGTTTTTCTTAGAGAACCTAAGTTCAGAACCGATAGGAAATTTTGTTTTGAATTCATTTGGCGTTTTAGATTACTGGCCTCGAACTGAGACAACGTCATCTGACATAAAAGACACATTGGCTTTCCGTTTCTCTCTACAAACATGAACTCTGCCTCGCATTCCGTGTTAAAAGCTCGATGCTCCTCTCCATATTTACGCTTCCTGGACACCATCGTATAACCCACAATTAATACAACTTTACTAGTTTTAACAACGCAACTGCACAGATAAAAATAAAAATAAGACAGCATCTAGTAGTTCTGTTACTGGCTTAATACGGACACAGTCAAAACAACAGCTCGAGCGAGAGAGAAAGACACCCTCTTTCCTCTCCATCGCTGGCGCTTCAAACGCTGTTTCAACTTTGAGAAACGAGTTAAAATGACGATCTTTTTTATGTAGGTACATACTTGACTCAAAACTTATCGGAAAAATTTTTTTTCTTGTTGAAAAAGATCGTTATTTGATTTTTTTTGCGAAATTTTAGATTTTTTTCTTATTTCAAATAAACCTATCAAAACAAATTTTCGAGATGCATTAAAGAGCCGCACAAGATCAACTCGCGAGCCGCTTGCGGCTCGCGAGCCACGTTATGGCCACCCCTGCTTTATAATGTCTACTTATAAAAAAAAAAATTACGGCGATTGGAAATCAATTAATGCCCCTATGCTACGATAATAATTTGAAGCCTATATGCCATTTTTGCTTAAAATTAAATTTCTAGTTAGTAACTCACAACTAAGAATAAATTTTTATAGTACCTCATAGATAATAGCCTTTAAAAGGTATTTCTGTCCCTATGATACACAGTGTGATACAGAAAAAAGAAAAGAAAATGCCTAAATTTATTTTTTGGGACAGTTAGCTGTGCTGCTGTATTTTGAATTAACTTTCACTTCTAAAAAACTTTATCAAATTATATTTTCTTCAATTTTCATTAATTATAGTAAGTACTTTACTCTTAAGCCATATTTTGCATTTTTAAGCCCACTCATGATACAACCAGATATATGCAAGTTTCTCTGGGTGCTTTTTCAGCTTAAGACCAAGTACTAAGTCCAACTAGAGAGAATTTAAACAAATTTTAAAATAAATTTACCCCTCCGTTAAACCAGAACCAAAAGCTAACTTAAAAACTATAACACATTTTGGTAATGTATCAGATAAAATTAAAAAAATTCTAGAAAAATCAAACGTAAATATAGCATTTAAATCAGACTTTAATCTAGGAAGCTTAATATATAACAATAAAACAAAAATTGGTAAACTTAAAAAATCGGGTATCTAGAAATTAAACTGCCAAGACTGTAATAGTTTTTACATCGGTCAAACTGGCAGAAACTTTGAAACCCAGAAAGCAGAGCATTTCAGATCCTATAGGAATAAGAAATCCGACTCTGCTTTTGCGAAGCATTTAATTGACACCGGACACACACTAGAACGGTAAATTACCGTGCTACACGAAGCAAACAAAGGACAGAAGTTAACAATCCTAGAAGCAATAGAAATAAATAAACATAACTCCGATCACCTTTTAAATGACTACACCGATATTTACAGTTCAACTTTATTTTCAATATTATAATTTATTTAAACCTTTAAAATTGTATATTTCTGTAATATTATCTTTTTGTCAATTTCAGTCTTTTGTCACGTGTTTGTTTGCATTTGTCACATGTAATGTAATCTTGTTTTTCTTGTTTTTCGGATTCTCCCACTACCCCCGCCCCTTCCACTTCCACACCATATACCACTCCTCCTTCATAAGTATAGGTAGATAAAATTGGTATACAAGGGCATGTATCGAATATAATTTTTATTCTGTTTGAAAATAAACTAACGGTTCGAAACAATATTGTCACAGTTTCAAAAATAAAAGTGGTATTTTGCAAAGTACAGCATTTGTTTATTATTTGCAAATATGAAATACCATAAAGTAACGCTCAAATCTATTAATATTATAATTTATTATATTTATGCAGCAAAAAAGTTATGATATTTCAAAAGTCTATATAGGAATGAACGTAAAATTTTAAGTTTATAAAATATAGAAATATGAAATGCATTTATGAAAATTTATAAATTAACATTTCAATTTACATACCTATAAATTAACATTAAATTGAGGAGTTGGATGGAAAAAAGGCGTAAGTCACTTTATGCCCTTTTTCGGCAGATTGTATTTTCTAATCCTTTATAGTGTCTACTTATAAAAAAAAATTTACGGCGATTGGAAATCAATTAATGCCCCTAACTTATTTTCATTTAAAACAAGTCGTCAACTGCAAGTTGTACTTGCACTAACAGTGTTCCGTACAATCAGTTGGAATTAAGAATTTGTTGTATAAATGAATAAATTTTATTCCTATAGTAAATTTGTTAATTTGTTTTGAAAAAAACAGTCCCTCAATTCAAAAACAAATGTGGGCGTCTTATTCAAATACAAATGTTCGTAAAGAGTGAGTTGACCACACTTCGAGGACAGAAACCAGTAAATTATAATGATTTCGTAGCAAGATTGTTTTCTACGAAATCCTAAGAAGATGACTCTTAATACATTTACTTTATTCAGTAAATATCTCTGTTCATTTCTGTTAAACGTAAATTAAACGTAAACAAAACAATATAACTAACTATACGATCCTTTAAAATTGAAAATATGGTTTACTATAGGAATAAAATTTATTCATTTATACAACAAATTCCTAATTCCATCTGATTGTACGGAACCCTGTTAGTGCAAATACAACTTGCACTTGACAACTTGTTTTAAATGAAAATAAGTTACACACATATTTATGTACTTATTTTTCATGCTCTGTATCTACTGTTAAACGCCATCTGTAAAATATTTATGCCTATTTTTACATTAATATTAGTGACAATACTAGATAAATTGTATTCTTGTATTTTTCTGTTTTTGCAAAAGCGGCGACCATTATAATCTATGTCATTCTTTTTTTCACCACTCTATATAAGTAGTTACATACATACGTAATATATAGCTATGGATGATGGTTTTATGTATTTTTTCTTTTCTTTTTGTTTTTGCTCCGTTTTTACCGGCGGGATTGATAAATGTTTCTTCACTCACTGACGTTAATTTGACGAATATTCATTAATAACTATTTTGTTCACGTCTCATAAATCATTTTAGTTTGTTTTGTTCTAATTGAGAAGCAAAAAATTATTATTTATAACAAAATCATTAGTGTGGTAAGTTGGTAATATGCCGAAAATTATAAACATTTTAGTGTTTAAGAGTATATAAAAGATTAAGGATAAAATTGCATAAAAATTACATACAAAACCCTCATTACGCAATTCACTGGGGCCGTTGGAGGAGAAATTGTTAAATGAGAAAGTCAAAGGTTATGGGCGTCAATGTTTCTGATTTATAGATTTTCATGATTTACTGTTACAAACTATTACTTAGATGACAAAACTTCAATATATACATTTTTATCATTGTTTATTTTTTTAACACAAGATAACAGCAGGTAAAAAAATATAAAAGACGCACAAGAGTTAACATGTAAACAACACGCCAACACATTGAAACATATTCGCTTTGAGACACGGAGGGGTGCCATTATACACATGGCATAATTGTTAAATGGGAGCGTGCGTAATGAGGGTTTTGTATGTATATAGAATTTATTCCGGGTACAAAACATCAAACATTTTTTTCTACAGTCATAGGCTTTTGCGCTCTGTGAAGAAAGCGAAAAATGTCTGGTTGCCGAGAATTCTAGTTGTCGAGCGACAAAGTATTACCCTTCGCTTTAAAGCGAGACGTAATACCTGTGTACCTATACCTATCTTCTATGGCAACAAATAAACAGATTCTAAATTTATTATTACTTTTACCGTGATCAAGTGAAATAACAATTTTATTAAATTTCAAAATAACTACAAAATATTCATTAAAAATAATAAATAACTATAATTAATAAATAATAAGAAAAAAATTTAAAAAAATCTATACATATATGATGGAAATATGCAATAGTGACAGTGATTTCTCAAGTACATCTTCAGATATTTCTGAAGCTGCAAAAATTATAACATTAAAGTAAATATTAACGTCCATTATTATTTTTCCAAGTATCTTTTAAATAAAAAATACATTTTATAAGATTGTAGAAAAAATTTTGTTTGTACTTTGAGCACAAAATGACATTGTCGCTCTCATAAGAATAACGTGCTCCGTCTGGCAGCGTTGCGCGTCAACATTCTCAATCAAATTGAATACAGTAAACATCCGACACCCACATAGTGACTTGTATATTAGTTCAATTTTTCTAATTATTCGATTAAACATATTTTTCGACTTTACGTATTTAGATTATAGACTGTCATATTAATTGTTTTATACCAATTTTTCGATAATAGTTTGTTTGATATCAATTATATAGATACGAATTTTTTCAACTGTACCTTGACCCAAAAACTTCCATGTTAAAAAATGGAAAAAAAAATTTTAAACGGTAGATTGATAATACGCATTGCAGATAAATATCCCAGTGATAATCGGAAATTTAGTGTATTTTAAAAGTTTTTTATATACCTAGCTACAAAACTTTATTATATTAACTTATGTTTTCTTTGTGTCGTTCTAAATGTATAATAAAAATAAGATTGGTTAAGGAGATTAGTTTTCTAAAGATTGATGTTTGAAGCTACAGATTCTTTTTTGTATTATTTGAAGAAACTGGTCCATATGCAACGTTGAGGCTTAGAGACTGAAACTTATGCATAGGCAGATCCAGTTGGTGGCTGTGGAGGCTGTAGCCTCCGCCCCCCTTGACCGACAATAGGTAACTATTTAATTCCCTAAAATCCCTCCTGGGATTAGAGGCAGCCCCCCCTCTTTTCAACTGGCTGGATCCGCCCTTGAACTTATGTCGTGTAATCAGAGCTCAAACAAAAAATTTTGTTTAAAAATTACTTCAATTTAGAAATTATGTTTAAGTTAGAATTTAATTTTTTTCTTCTCAAAATTATAAATAACTTTTTTAAAGGAATTTATGTAAGAGAAATATAATCACTTATTATTATAAGAGAGGTTTGTATTTTTTTTTTTTTTTATGAAAAAATTTCTGTTAAAATATAACAAAAAATTTTGCCTAATAATTTAACGATAAGAATCGTCAACTGGTACAATAGAACAGCTGGAGTATTTTTGAATTAACGATTCTTCGAGTTAAATTTTCCGGGCAAAATCTGAGTTGTAGAGAACATAAATTTATTTAGAAAAAGCACTGTAATAAGATAAAATAACTTAAGGGATAATAAATAAAATTAGTATAATTATTCATAGTATAATTTTTATCGTATTTATCTACAATAAATGTTTTTTTAAAAAACCGACTTCAAAAAGTAATAAATAATTAATAGCACGTATTTTGAAGTCAGGCGTAAAAGCGTAATATAAAGATGTAGATACACGAGAAGTCATTAATTTTACAAGCACATCCGATCGCATCTTTTTATACCACCCCACGTCTGATTTCAAAATACCTGCTATTAATTATTTATTACTTTTTGAAGTCGGTTTTTTAAAAAAACTTTTATTAAGGGGGGAGTTCAAATAAAAAAGCAACTTTTTTATTTATGATTATTTTGCTTGTTGAAATTTTTTTCAAATTAGGGAGGGTTTCAAATAGGAAATTTTGTTTTTGAAACATTCATTACTCTTCTCTGTGGGGGGAGGGGGCCTTTTTTCACAAGTTTTTAAGCGTTTGCAAGGAACGACATATCTCAAAAAGTTATGAATATTTTTTAAATATTTTTTCATTATTTTATTCCTAAAGGACCTGTCTATAAAGCTGAGTAAGGGCTTCAGGTAATTTTAAAAATTAACTATAAAATTGTAATCCTAAACTTCTAAAAATTATAAAACCCAATTTTTTATTAAAAAAAAAAATGTTTAAAAATAGTTACAATTGTTCAAATGGAGAAAGCTTACTCCATTTTATGCGCAATATGTTTATGAACAAAATAAAAAAAAAAAACTTAAGTCTCTATCTATTCTAAAACTTGAGATATGATTTTCCTTGTCGGAAAAAACACAACTTTCGGAAAACGGTAAAAAACAAAAATAATAACAAATGAAACGCTTTACTAACTGTCTATTAAAATTCTCCAGCCCCATATATTGTCCCTTCTTGTTCCTGTTTCTTTTCTTTATCCTGAAGATTCTTCATCTTCAAGTAGTTATATTACTGATCAAATCGCGAGGGGGGGGGGGCGAGCGTTGTCTGCAAAGGAGCAACAACTTGGCTGTGCAGCGACTCACATGTAAATATTTTTCTACTTGAAAAAAATTTTTTTTGGCCATGTTTTATATATCACCGTGTTTCTAAAGAACCACAGAACAAAATAAAAACAAAAAACGAGATTCGAAAAAAATTAATTTATTAGCCGTTTATGGCGTGAACTTTCCCCTTAAAGTAAATAATTTCACATATATTATACAAATTTTAAAATTTCCATATTATTGAAGATGGCTAAAAAATCACTCAACCAATGTCAATAAAATTTTTATGGGACCATCTGGAGAGCTTTATCTACTAACCAAAAAAAGAATGGCGCAAATTGGTTCAGAAATGTGGGAGAAATCAGTGTACATACATAAAAAAAAAAAAACATACGGGTTGAATTGAGAACCTCCTCGTTTTTGAAGTCGGTTAATAAAATGAATGAAATGACCAATGTAAGGTTTCTTACATTTCTTACATTTTTTGTTGTAAAAATCTATATTTTTTTCTTTTTTTTAGTGCAAAAGTGATGTACTTACACATATTCTTATGGGACGGTTGCTCGTATCTTCTTCTTATCTTATTTTGTTGTCTTTTAACTTGCTATTAGGTCTTAAATTAAAGTTAAGTTATTTGAAAATCGGATATCTTTATTCAATTATTAGAGTGAGAAATTTATTTTTAACATTTGTGCTGCTAATCTTCGATAATCTTCGTGAAACTTCAAATTGTTACATATTGCTAAAACCATGCATATATTGTATAAACGCAAAAGCGTTGTATTCTCATTGTACTTAAAAAAAATGAGCCAAAAAATCATAAATTAACACTCTCACCATTTATGTGAAGAATACGTCAAGAAATGGTTGCATAAAACTTTGTTTTTTTTTTATAAGGAAAGCTAATCTTGTTTTTGGCAAACAAAAAATTCTTGTGTATTGTATCTATCTGTGAACTCGATGGTTACGCAAAATGTTTGGTTATGATAACGAATAAAATATCCAAATTCGTAACCGTATATTCTATCTATAATCAAAATTCATCTCAAAATGATAGACTCCCTATTAACTTAATATTAACATTAAGAGGAACACAAAAGACATACTTTTTGTTAATAGTAACATTTAAGTTAAGAATACTCTTTGTTAAGAGGAAGTTTGTGAAGAAGATAAAAGACGCACGCTAATATTAAACTGTTTTAGAAGAACAATTTTTAATAATATGTAGTTCAACTAGCTGGAAGACTTAAAATAAATTTTTCTATGAATCACAGCATGTTCAAAGAATCACGGAGACTTTATTTTAAGAAAATTGAATTCATTTTTATGTTTACCAACTGCAATTATTTCATTTTTTACTCACAATCACGTTTCAACGTTATGAACAGCATTGTGATACGAAAAAATTACGCACAAACAATATCTTAAATGGACAGTTATATCAATGCAATTTTACTAGTTACCTTAACAATAATCAAATTCATAATAAAGACATAAATTTATAATTAAGACAATAAATTATGATGCGGCTTATACCTGGATATAAATCAGATAGAACCACTACAACAAGTGGGTACACGTAGAGTAATTAAATCAATCATTTGTTTTAAAGGAATTTGTATTGTAAAATGCTGCGTAACACCACATTGGTTTATTAGTTTCATTAACGCTAAACGCTACTATGTCAGTCACTGGGAAACCGCAGCCTGTCAATGGCAAGATTACACATCTTGTACGAGTAGTGAGTGAGTGGTTTTATCAATTATCAAACTATTTAGTTGGGTGAAAAACAATATTATCATGGACAGGACAAATAGCAAAAAAAAGAACGCATTTTGTAACTATAATATTTGAACAACTAAAAATTGCAAAAAAATTTACAAAAGCCCATCTATCGGAATTATTTTTTCATCACAAATACCCAAGTTTATAAACTATAACTGAATGTGTGAAAGAACGAAAAAATCTTACGAGGGATTTTCTTTTTGACCGAGGAAACCTGTTTTTCGATTCATTTTCACCAAAAAGGTTTGGCCATTGTCGAACTTGCAGTCATTCGCAAGCAGGGTCGAATTTACCCGAAGTGCCGCCTTGAGCACCGTAGAAAATGCCGCCCCTGGCAAAAAGTCACATTAACTTTTCCCTACAAAAAATAGATTACGACCCCCCCCCAAAAAAAAAAAAACAAAACGAGAAACGCCAAATTGCCACATTAAGTTCCAAATTTTGTATGTAGTCTGGTGATAATTCCAAGAAGCACTTTGCACGTAATAATTCATGACAAGTAGGGGAAGGTCGCCCAAAGCGGGTACCCCTCTTAAAGCGGGTAAGCGCTTGTATATAATTGTATCGAATGTTTTTGTCAGGTCGTGTGTATACCGAGATTAACCGAATATCAACCAATGTCAATCAGTTGCACTTGAACGCTTGTGTCGTTTAATGTCCTAGTTAAGTTGCATCAAATTTTTTTGCTGGTTTTGTTAAAAATTTTGACGATAAATATTCTCTGACTAGTCACAAACCTTTTTATTTGTAATCTTTTTGGTATTACCATATTATCATCATTTGACTTTTAATGTAGAAAAAGGTAGACATGTATCGACTTTCATTTTGAAATTATTCTAAGTTAACAAAATTAAGTCTTTTTGGGCAAAGCGGGTAGGCAAAATAGAAGCATCTTAATGGAAAAAACTGTTGGAAAGGGAAAAAAATAAATAATCTTCTTTTTACGACGAAATGAGGGAAAAAGCTTAAAAAAAAATATTTCTGCCTTGTTTGTGGTGATTTTGATGTGGAATCACCTGAAGTAATATATTCCAATATGGAGGTTGTAAAGAAAGTTACAGTTAATTGTTATAAATTTATTTTTTTTGTCTTTTTTCAAATTTTTTTACTTAATTATTATTATTGTTAAGTTCTATATGATTAAGAAAGTTTATATTAAAAAATAATAACAGTATTTAAATACATAATGTAGGTACTTACCCGCTTTGCCGAAAGGGGGTTACCTGCTTTAGGATACCTGTACGGGCAAAGCGGGTGTTTGCAGAGGTTTTGTATTTTCTTTAATAAAGGAAAATATCGTATAAACATTTCTTAAGCGAAGTTTCATTTTAAAGTTCGATAACTATTCTATCTGATAATATAAAAAAGATCTGCTTATCGAAGTCAAAAGTCATAAAAAAATCTTGGACGTTTAATCTTAGCTTACGCGCTTTGGGCGACCATCCCCTATATTTTATATTTGAAGACAAGTTGACTCTCCCTATAAAACGGTTCAATAAAAGGGTAACTCTGATAGTTTTTCATTAGTGTAGCGAAGAAATATTCATTTGTTAAAAAATAAATTGTTTTTAAAAGATGCTTGACGGTCATTGACGTCATAAGATGTCAAGTGAAATCTTACAATTCTCACACCACATCGTATGACGTCAGTAATTCCATATACTAGGTTTAGCTGTCAATAATAGTGTACCAGTTGGGCGTTTTGTTATTATGGTGCTAAAATTGAACCAAAAATATGCAGTCAAATCAAAAGAACGATTATTTAGCCATTTTCTCATTTTCCGTCGCCTTTGAAGGTTTTATTGTCTAAGGCTGATGTAGCTTCAGTTTGATGCGATATGGAAGACAAAAACTGCAATGATTTTAGTTTAATTTCTAGTTTTGTTAGTCCTTAATCTAGATTAAAATAATCGAAAATTACAGAATAAATTAATTGTACTTTTTAATAAATATAAGCCTAAACTATTATTTTAAAGGCTGTAAAATTTAACTGAATTATTTTTTTCTTTTTTTGTTTCAGGTACGATACCTAATGCCTAAAAGAACCTTAAGTCAGAAATAGGTATAGTATGTGTGAAATAGAACAAATACAGGGGAGACTGGGGTAAAGTGGCCAGTAGAGGTAAAGTGGCCATTGGCCTTTACTCATCGGAAACCACTCCAATCTTGTGGTCAAGTTGAATACCAGCTTGTAGACAAGCCATTAGTATTCTATTAAAACGTCAATGATCAGTTTCCTAGGTTGTATGAACTATAACGAATTTTCTGAATTTTCGAGTGTTAATGTAAAGTAAGTTTTAAGTTATATTCTCATTATGTTTTTATTAATTACGAATACAATTATTTAATTGGGATAGCTAGAAACCCTGTCTAATTACCTTTAAAATAATATAGTTATCGATGAATCAGAAAATTCTTTCTTGAAATTAGTTGTAGTTTGCCAAAATGGCGTCTAACTGGGTAAAGTGGCCAGACTTATAATAGGGTAAAGTGGCCAGTGTCTCCGATCGCTGCTCAAATTGAATTCTTAAAATATTTTAACATATTATATTAAATTCAGAAATTTTATTTACTTCTTTATATTTTATAAACAAAGGAATTGCCTGAAATCAGTTTTTAGGGTTCCGAGAAACAATGTGAAAAAGAAACCCTTATGATGAGATTTCAATGTCCGTCCGTCTGTCCGTCCGTTGATATATAATAAAATAATTAATGATACAAACATAGTTTGATTTTGTATATAAACATGTTTATTAATTTAAGATTTCTTTTTGGGTTAAAATGGGTACCCCTGGCCACTTTACCCAACATAGTGGGGTAAAGTGGTCACTTTGCACATGTTGCGAAAAACAAAAATTGCAAAAATACCTTTCAAGATATTTTTGATATATTGATGGTTATTGGCTCTGCACTAAAGCAACTATCTGCTAAATACTTATTAATCTGTATTTATTTTCAAATAAATAAACTATATACAACATTTTGTCTTAGAGTGGCCACTTTACCCCAGTCTCCCCTACGTAATTTAAATTTTATTAATTTCAATTACTAGTATATGTTGCATGTATCAAGTTTCGAATTTTTCTAATTTTTTCACTCATTTATAAAAAAATATATATTAAACACTTATAATCTTTGCCCCCTGGAAAATAAAGTAGAAAATTATGTTGTTAGAAGCCGTTCATATCCCAGTAATTATTATTTTTAATTTAACAAAATATTTCAATTAAGTGCAACGTTACTTGACATTTCCTAATTAAAAGAAATATAAACAGAATATATTATAAGCATCTAATTAAAAAGTGTTTTTCAGAAAATTTTTCATTTAATCTTACTTTAATTTCGATGAATTATTAAATGTTGATATTTTTGCTGATTACCGTATCAAATATATTTTTATATTAATTAGATTCGTTGGTAATTAATATTTAAATTACTCGTTTTTTTCGTATTTCCTTCATAATTTTTATTTCAGCCTTGAACATCATTAGATTTATTGAGGCGGATTTTAACAATTTTTTTATGTTTTTATATTTTTAATGATTAAAATTTCTTTATCATAAAATTTTTATATTTTTTGCTATATTCCGCTTAAAACTTTTATAACATTTAAATATTAAAAATTAATATCTATAAATATAATAAAATTGTAACGAAACCGTGTCTGTTCATGAGATATTTTTTGAAAATTGTAATGAGAGTATGGATAGTTATTAATTTATATATCAAAGTGTGTTTGTATGTTTATCTGTGCCCGCATTACGCAAAAATCTCTAGACGAATTGTGATGAAATTTGGTGACGACTTATTATCGGAGTCAATAAATAATATGCTCTTGGCATCCCTGTGGGGAACTATGAAAATCAATTCGAGCAAGAATTATACGGTAAGCGTTTCGCGGGTACAGTTGGGCTAATAAAGTTTCAAACATTGAAAATTTTTATTTAAATTAGTAATGGATGCTTACTTTTCATCAATAATGTTTTTTCTACATTTGTGCCTAGAAATCATACAGGGTTTCTATTATCTATAACGTACTATAATTTTATTACATTCAGTAATATTTTATTAAAATATTAAAAAAGGGTTTTATGTATGCTTATTACATTTACTATTTTTATTAAAAAAATTTTCAATCATAAATATGGATTAATGGTACATATATGTATTTGAGGAGCTGGATTTCAAACACCAGTTGATCCCAAATTTTATCAAATATTTCGTTAATTAGATTACAAAAAGGATACCTCCGTAAACGGGACAAATGGGAACAGAAATGTAAATAGGTATAAAACGAAAACAGTTATTCAAGAACGTGGATTAAAAATACTATATGTAAAAGTGAATATAATATGTCTTTTATCGAATTTTCGGAATGGAATTTTCGGAGCCACTGTCATGACGCGACTTGAGCCCGGAACTATGATAGAAATTTGTTTTGAGGTCCCTAGAAACCGAAAATAATATTCACTAAAATTTATATACATATATATATATATATATATATATATATATATATACATATATATATATATATATATATATATATATATATATATATATATATATATATATATATATATAAATGTTGGAAATGCCAAACCGTTGGACAAGTTCGTTAGCCAGACACGTCGAATGCCAGGCACATGCTTTTTGTTCTTGCAAAAAATTAATTTTTTGCCAAAATTTCCACTTAATCAACAATTTTTGCGAAATTTTTTTACACCATTTAAAACAAAAGAAAAAATTACATAAAAATGGTCTTCAAAAAACTATTGTTCTATCTCAACTAGTTTCCGAGAAAAACTAATTTTTATAAACGGAAATTCGCTATGTTATGCAAGATGTTGCGACAGGGGTATTTAAAACTATAGTAGAATGATTATTCTTTCAGGTAGCAGCGGCGACTAGGCTTGAAGCTGCATAAAAATTATACAAAAATCAATAAATTTGAATTGATGTTTTC
Source organism: Brachynemurus nebulosus (assembly GCA_035578155.1). Classification (NCBI taxonomy): domain Eukaryota; kingdom Metazoa; phylum Arthropoda; class Insecta; order Neuroptera; family Myrmeleontidae; genus Brachynemurus; species Brachynemurus nebulosus. Next base: position 9,224,726 of record JAPWDM010000001.1, on the reverse strand, counting down.
AAACAGTATTGTATTATTTTTTGTTATTTAAGAATACACAATTGGAAATTATAAAAACTAGACTTCGCACACAAACTCACTTTTAAATGCAGTTCCTCATTTATTGTGGATCGGTAATATGGTTGAGTATTATGTAGGTACTCTATTCTACATTTTCGAAAATCACTATTTTCATCTTCCGTTATACCAACCGATATATTATTTTAAAAAAAGATATGGTTTGTAATATTCCATTAGTTTAAGCACTGTTATGGACTGCCATTGTAATATTTAGTGCTATAGTTGCAAATTACAGTTTACTTTTGGTCTATATATCAAACCGGAATGTATGTAAGAGATTAATTATTTTATGCCATTGAAACTTTAAAAATTTAAGTAACAAAGTAGAGCCAATCCAATTCACGGCTTATTGTACTTAAATTACATGCATTTTATCAATTAATGAACCAATAACGTATAACCGGACCATTTGTTTTAGAAAATACGTCACCAATTGGTTAACACCCGTCAAAGTGACGTCATATAGATTTTACACCAATAATTAAGAACGAATCGGACATTTTTCGAATCAAACAGCATTCGTGTTTGGTGTATCCAGGTATATCGCACTTGATGTGATTAATGTGAATAAAAATGAATAGACATTTTGATAAAACATATATAAATACTAGCCGTATGCCCGATGGGATTTCTCATCGACAACATCTTTTTATTAGGTGCTCACTTTCTGCTCACTTGTAATGTTTTTCAAAAGCCTAAATCAATATCCACGTTTCTAACTTCAAAAATGGCTTCCATTTTCTGTTTTAACCCCTTAGGCAATAAATTTCCAGAAACAACTGACTTTTATTTATAAATGGAAGCTTTAACGCCAATTTTCATAACTCCTGTGCTTAATTTCGTCCTTCTAAACCCAACAGTTTCGGTTGTGCGTTGTTTGTTAGTCAAAGTTAAAGATTCATTAATATTATTTATTTTAATAGCCATGATAACATATTTTTATATACCACTAACTTCAAAAATAACGAATTTACATACTAATTTTCATCCCCTATTAGACCCACTTAGGGGACGAATTTTCAAAAATCCTTTCTTAGTGCTCATCCACTTTACAGAGGGAACACCTGTGCAAAATTTTATTCTTCTAAACCCAACGATTTAGGCTGTGCGTTGTCTGTCAGTCAGTCAGTGTTAGAAATTTATTAAGTAGATATAAATATATATGAAATATATATATATATATATATATATATATATATATATATATATATATATATATATCTATATATATATATATATATATATATATATATATATATATATATATATATATATATATATACAACTCACACATATTATCTGTCTATCTGCCTGCATATACAAAACCCGATGTTGTCCGATACCTGCCAATGTCCGATACCAAAAATGTCCGATACCTACCAATAATTACAAACGAAGGCTTTAAAATTAATGAAAATATTAAGCAAAAATTATTTGTTAAATTAACATTATTTTGAAGATTTCATTATTGTTTACATGTTGTTTCTTCTTCTCATGCAATAGCACATGTTTATTATTGAATTTCTACAAAACTATTGGACGTAATGAAACCAAACTTTAGGATATGATAGGTACTGACATTTCAAAATTTTGCAAAAAATGACTTTTTGAAAAAATGTTACATCACACCTTTATCCACTCACGTCTTCAAATAAAACTTTCTATAAAAATTTTAATCCTACTTTACTTCTTGAGGCGAAGTAAAGTATGATTTTTATATTTTATGTATCCCATAGCACTTTTGAAATAGCACAAAAAGAATTTGAAACAAACAAATTATCAGTTGAGGGACAATATACTCCCTTCGATCGGGTTTAATCAATTAGTGACGATACTTAACAAGCAGTCCATTGTAATATGATAATTTTCATAAAAATAATCAAAATGGAATCGACTTCCTGCAAAACAAGTCAAAATATAGATCAAAGGACAACACGGATCTACATGTCACAATAATAATTCTTAAGTAAATTGCTACCTCTATTTTCGCCCAAAAATTTTAGACTTGTAATTTCATTATTTGACTTTATTTAGCGAAAAATCTCAATATTAAGACCAGCAAAAAACCCCAACAGAATTTTTCAACCAGTCTTCAACATGTCGACGGGTTTCGGTGTCAACAATAAACGAAAAGAAAATGAAATCCAAACTAAAAGGTTTATTTCATTTTCTTTTCGTTTATTGTTTTTTGTAAAATGTTTTCATTTTTATTGATTTAATTTTTTTTTTTTTTTTTGATAATGATGTTTTGAGACACCGAAACCGGTCTACATGTTGAAGATTGGTTAAAAAATTCTGTTGGGGTTTTTTGCTGGTCTTAATATTGAGATTTATCGCCAGATAAAGTCAAATAATCAAATTACAGGTCTATAATAATTCTTTTTAGTTTATTTTCATAAAATGATATTTTTGCCACAATCTTTGGCATCAAAATAGCAATCAAAATGGCCTAAGTCCGAAACATGCCAGATTTAACAAATATTTTTTGATTTTTTTGATTGGTTTTATTATTTTGACATGTAGATCCGTATTGTTCTTCGATCTACATTTTGATTTGTTTTGCAGGAAGTCGATTCCTTTTGATTATTTTTAAAATTTTACCTGCAGTTGGAATAACCCTAAAGTTTATTTTATAATTTCATAATTTTCTTCCGGCCACTTACATCATCACCTTATGACTTCGTCACATAATTATTTATCACTTGAGAAAGATCAGTTTGATTTGTTTATCTGCATATCAAATAAACTTTAGGATATAAATATACCAAGCGTTCATAAAGTTCCGGAACAGCTCCGCAAAAGTTCCGAAAAATTTCAGTTAGTATTGACTTTATCGAAAAATAACCCTGACAAGAGTTTCATGGGAAGAAATGAGGAACTAGAAAATGACCTCGAATTTGACCTTGACCAACCAGTATCTTGAGAGCCAACATATTTTTTTCGTTTTTATGACCTTCACACGACTTTGGGATATGACCTATGAATATGGTTTTGAACGTAGAATTTCCCCACTTTCCGAATCCGAGGTCAAAAATAGAGGTTTCCATTTAAAAAAACAAAGTTGACCTCCAAATTTTGATCAAGGTCACTTTCAAGGTCAAATTTGAGGTCATTTTCTAGTTCCTTATTTCTTTCCATTAAGCTTATGTCCGGGTTATTTTTCGATAAAGTCAATATTAACTGAGATTTTTAGCTGTTCAGGAACTTTATGAACGCTCGGTATATGTATGTGTTTAAATGGATATAATATATTCATATAAGTTGTTATATGTATTATGGATATTTATGTAATGTTCAAACTATTAAATAATTAATTAAGCGGAATAAAACGAATAATTAATTGTTTATCAGCCTGAAGGATAAATTGAAAATCATTATTCGCACTACTAAATAATTGCCCATTGCTCAGGAAAATTATAACATTATTTTACATCATAAACGTAACAACATAAGATATTTGTAAATTGTAATATTGTTATGTATGTAATGCAAGATGATGTATGTCTCTCGTAAATATCTGCATCTATTTATTAAAAGTAGGTAATAATAAAATTTAATTGAATACATCTCAGCAACAATATGGTCACATCTTTTATGTAAATTACATATCTGATGTGGCCCTGTTGTTGCCGAGGTGCGATATTCTGTATAAATTCTGTAAAAATATGAGCGCCTTTAATTTACAGATGTACGAAGGTATTGTAATATATAACGTAAAAGCCCCCATTATGGAACGGTATCTAATACTGGAACAGTTTTGACATTTACTTATTTATTTCTTTAATTAAGTAAGGAAACATTAAATGCGAGGTGAATTTAAATTGAAAAACAATCATTCTATTAATAATAATTTTTGTTATCATACGTTTCTTTCAGAAATAACTTCATTAATATGTAAATGTCAAAACTGTTCCAGTATTAGATACCGTTCCATAATGGGGGCTTTTACGTTACTCTATAAAAAAATTCTTAGTAAATATCGGTTTTAAGCAATTTTTTAAGGAAAATTTAGTTTAGCTTTCTGCAATCAGATACATATATTGGATAGGTACTCAGAAGCGGATAATTTGGGATTTTTGTCAAAATTTAAGTTGTTAGAATTTTTATTATAGCATTGTCAAGAAGGGGAATAAATTTTTTTATGTGAACTGGCTTTCGAAAAAAATTTGAAAATATATTGTTTTTTTGTTCAATGGTCTTATGGCAAAACTACCTATTTACCGTCAATCGGTGCTATCTCGACATAGCTTAGAAGGTTCCTGGGATGCTATTTTTTTAATGCCCTCGAAGTGAGATGCGATTTATTTCAAATTGTAATATTGTAATGTATATCTTTTTTCCAAAATTTAAGTTCTTAAAATTTTTATTATACACTATTGTCAAGAACAGTAAAAATTTTTTCTATCTAAACTGGTTTTCGAGAAATGTTTTATTAACCATTATATCTGATTGATAGAATATTTTATTTCTTGACTAAAACATTTACAAGTTAAATTGGAACAGACCACTTTTGGATTCTCGCTATATACATGAGTTAATTATTTTTTAAGTGTCAAAGTAGTCCCGACTATGAGGGCATCAAATATCAATGAAATGCAGCCGCGGGGAATCTCTGCATCTACAAAAAATGTTTTATGCATATTCAGCTTCAGAGACCATAAAAAAGGTAAGAAAACTGTGTTATAAAGAAAAGCAATGTATTATAAAATTCCCCAAAAGTCAACGATTTATATTTTATAAAAGTCAAAAGTCAACGTAATAAAATTTACCAAAAGAAACTTCTTGTAATAGTGACAGGAACTTTCAGTCAATGTTTCACACTTGCCTATCGTAGTTATACCCATTTTTAATTACGACACTTAAAAATCAACAAAATCCGTAAAAATACAGTCACGTCGAGTCCTCGCACTTACAGGAAGAATTCTCAGAGAGGAAATCAAATACTTAATAATTATTCTGAGTAGTTTTTTTTTTCTTTTTTTTTTGAAATTCATAGCTTTGCAGTAGTTTATGGTTTATACAGATTATCCGTTTACGTAAATGGCAAAACCTGCAAAACTCGAGATTAAAAGTTCCTAGAAACATGAATAAAAGGAAAAACCCCAGTAAAAAAGTACAAGTAAAAAATCTTAATATCTATTATTAACTCTACAAGTCAATTCACTTAACAATTTTTTGACCTTATCAAATAAATGCAACAAATTAAGCAAAATTTGACGCACCTAGTTTCCTATCTGTAACATCAAACCACTTTTAGTTTGATTTGACCTATATAATCAGAATAACTGAACATTGGAAGATGAGTTCCAGTAATTGGAAATGTTTACATTTTAATTTTACATTTTTAATAGAATCTTTTTTTTTTTTAAAAAAAAAAGTCATACGACGAACTGTTAGCTGTGCGGCACAAAAGGGTTTCGTAACCACTATCCTACATCCTATACTAACAAAAATACGGTTAAAAAAATTTCCACTCTGCCTACATAATATTTTAAATTAAGAAATTTACGGGTTGACTGATTTTTACAAAATATAGTTCATTCATTCGATTCACTGAATTTTCTTCACTATGATAATATTTTTTCTGCATATTTTTCAATTTTAATTTTTCACTTTTTTACTGTGGGTTTTTCTGTTAGAGAAGATAGAGTTTAAAAATTGAATATTTCGTAAGAATAAGAGAAACCTATTGATTCAACATTTATTCATTGGAGTAGAATATCACATCCTAAAATAATTAAATACATATTTTCACACACACATTAAGGAGGTTGGAGTTTTATAAAAAAAAAAAAATTATGGTTAAAACTAACGAAACTGGGCAGATTTTACAATAAAAAACATTTCCTTAAAGCTTTATGGATACTTTATAAGCTTTATAATCAGGCACGGATCTACCCTAAGTGCCATTCGGGGCACCGTTGAAAAATGTTGCCCCCTGTCTTTCTTAAAAAAAGAATAAATATTTCTTTCAAACTTTTTCTCCTTCCAAAAAACAAGTGACGAGCAAAAAAGAAACGCCTAATTCCTAATTTTGGCGCCCTCTCAAATTACTTTTTGGCAGCCTCAAAATCTGGCGTCCGGGGCACGTGCCCCGGCTGCCTCCCCCTAGATCCGGCCCTGTTTATAACATACGATAAAATTACACGTAGGTGTCAACTGTAACAATGACGATTATTCGGTCACATAGTAATTTTAGATAAATATAATATTTGTGAAAGAATATTTTTTGAGGAAAAGCTTTTGAAAAACATTCGACTATGATAATGATTACTCATATACCAGTTGTAGATTTCGTCTACTTTTGCATCAAAAATTTTTTTACGCGAAATACTGACACAAATATGTAACTTTGTTTTACATAGAAGGTAATAAATAATTTAAGTAATAAATAGCATTTAATATAAATTTCAAAAAACATACATTGGACGAGTAGTTTTTGAGAAAGAACGCCAGCGATTTGTAAAAATGCTGTTTCGAAAAGAGCGTGTTTAAAACAGGCCTTCGAACCGAATGGTAATCATAACCGAAAACCGGTAAAACTGATTAATTTTGCCAGAGAGTAACCATTAACCGGAGCAAAATTAATTTTTTCAAAACCCGTTAACCGAAACCGAAACCGTTATTTTTTTCGTTCCGGTCCATACCCGAAATTCAATATTTAATTTTATTCTACAATCAAAATTTAACGAGCTGATGTTCCCATAATATAGGTATTTAGGTATATGAATAAAAAGAACAATAACATTTCAAAAGTTCTCATGGATCTAAATAGAAAATTTTACAAAGATAGTAGCCAATAAACTTTTCTAACGTAAAGTACATATGGTCCTTCAAATATATTTAATTTTTTTATTTTATTTTATTTATTTATTTATTTTTTTTTTACTGTATCACCTCATTATTAATTAGAATTAACAGACATATGGTATCTGTTTTCGACGATATTCCTACATTAGATAGAATGGGAACAGGTTACTGAATTAGAAATGAAAATTTATAATCCCAATTTTTTCTGATTCCAGAGGTTATGGTAATCATACCAGCTAGTCAAGCTAGAGTCGAGAGAGCTTTCTCAGGCCTAAGGTATACATCTACTAAGAGGAAATGGTGTTTCGATAAATTCAAGCGTTTTTAAAAATATTAAGATTGAAATTTTCAAACACTGATTTAAGTTGTTTAAAGCTAATTTCTATAAAATAGATAATATATTCATAACTCGCAAAAAAATTTAAACTTTATTTAAGGTAATGGTACCAGTAGTTGACAGTGCTTTAGTAGTTGACACTTGCAACTTTAAACTGTTATTATAAGACAATCAAGAGCTTTTTTTAATTGATAAAATTCTGGTTGGTCACATACAACAATCTAGATTTCATGTTAATAATTATCTCTCAAAGCTCACCGCCAATTTTGATGTAATTAAATATTTTATAAATGCATATGTTTTAATTTTGGCAAAGGTTGTTTTTGTAATCGTAATATATAAGCAGGTAAATTTTTTGATTTTTCAGTTTTGAAAAAACATACATATTTTTGTGTTTGAAAATAACTAGAATCGATTATAAATAGATAGAAGTTGATGTTAAAATTCACTAACTGATAATTTCTGCCTCCGGGGCTTGTCGTCTGTGGGTGTCAACTACTGGGTCCTGATATAAGTCAAATTTTAGTAGTTGACATCAGTGTCAACTACTGATGCAACGATACAATTTGTATATCTTAACGGTAATTTATTGTATTTTCTCTGAGATTTCAGTGAGTTATATTAAAATATATTTTCAACGTCGGGATCTAGTAGTTGACACCCCCTACCCTCCTGTCATCTACTAACTCATGTAAGTGTCAACTACTAGAACACAATTTATAACTTGCCACTATTTAGATTATGAGAAATTCCGATTACGGTAGCTGCACAACATCTTTTGAATTTCATAGAGCCAGGTGTAACAAAAAATGTGTGTTTTTAATATTGTCAAGTTAAAGTAACAACTAAAGTGTCAAAAAAAAACTGTCAAATTCCAAACACAGTTCCTGCGAAATCGAAATAAAATAGATTTAAAAAATACATCAAACTTTTTAAAAACAATTAAGAGAAATTTTACATTGAAATTAGCCAGTTTTTTTATCTATTCGGTACGTCTTATTTAATTTTAAAAGCTTGTTAAGTTCTAATGTAAAATATCTATTAATGGCATTAAAAATGTGTATTTTTAAAATCATATTATTTTATACAATCTGATAAAACAACGACTTCCTGCACAAAGATAAAACCAAAAAACCAAACGTTGTGGATTACAAATATGAGCTACATATCCGTATAAGTCAAAACAAAAACAAAATGAAAAAGCAAATAAAAAACATCACAAATTAAAGATCAAAAATCAAAATATCAAATAAATTTTTAAAGTATCTTAAGATACTTTTCATTTTGTTTTTGTTTTGACTTATACGGATATGTAGCTCATATTCGTAATCCACAACGTTTGGTTTTTTGGTTTTAGGTATCTTTGTGCAGAAAGTCGTTGTTTTATCAGATTCTATTTAATCTACCTACAGTTGAATATCTTAAGTCATATTATTTTATTTCGATTTTGCAAGAAAAATGTGTTTGGAACTTAACAATTTATTTTGATTTCAACTCTTTTTCCGATCAACGTGGTGAAATAGAACTCGTCCATTTTTCACATTTATGTTTTTGGTGGGGTTTCGTGACTTTCTGTAGGGAATTTAAAACGCCTACTTAGTTTGTTTAAAATATTGGTTGGTGTCAACTACTGAAATTTATTAATGTCAACTACTAAAAATTGTAAAATTAAAAGTGTCAACTACTGACTCTATTTTAGGAATTTTCTTTTAAATTTTTCCAAAGGAAAATTTCATTATTTTCTTTCTATTACGTACCAATTCATTTTCGTTACATCCTAAAGTAAACAAAAAACATGATTTTAAAGCTCACTTAATAATATTTCCTTTCCAAAAGTTAAAAATACTTAAAATTTTTTCTTATAGTGTCAACTACTGGTACCATTACCTTAAAACCGAAACCAAAAACCGAAACCGAAAACCGAAACCGAAACCAGAACCGAAATCGAAAATAACCGATACTCTATAACCGTAATCGTAACCGAACCCTTATTCTTGTTTTGCGGTGAACCGAAACTGAACCGGAACGAAAAAAAATTTCGGTTCGAAGCCCTGGCTTAAAATGTAATAATCAAAATGTGGCTACCTCGGCACTCGGATATACATATATATGGAGGGGTCAGTGTAAAAGTGAACCTAGTCCATAAATTTTTTTTTTTAAAATGTGTTTAAAGTTTAAAAAATTACAACTCTTTAACGAAAAAGGCATGTTTAAAAAAAAATGTTACGGACTGGGTTTACTTTTACTCCGACCCCTGCATATATATAACGTAGATGTAAGAATAAGTCCCAGATGCTGCTCTCGAGTGCACTTTACGTTCAGAAACTGAAGCACACGAAAGACTGAAAGCGCTCTGAAAATTTAAGCATATCTTCTTTATATGTTTCTCTAATATTTTATGAAAAAAAATTTATCTTTCCCTTTCAGTAGCGCTTATTTTAATGTGTGACATTGATAATATTTTAATAGGTAAACAGAGTGTAACTAAATGTTTCCTCTGTTACATAAGTTAACTAATAGTTGGGTGATTGCACCATAAAATTGATGAAATCTCTCATTTTGATTTTTTTTTTAAATTTTATTAACAATAATGAACAGAAGAGATTTAAATCTAAAAGTAGTAGATTTATTTTAAATCTCAATCTCAATCTATACATCTAATGTACAATTATTTGTTTTACAATATATTTTAACAGATAATTAACTACTTAAAACTCTTAATCTTTTTCGTCGACTAATTGCTCAAAAACAATGATATAATTATTTAATTGTACGTAAAATATAATGACCACTTTAATTAGTATTTTTTTTAAATAAACGATATTACGTTAATTGATTCTCTTTCGCCTTTTATATTCTTTTTATTGTATATAGAATGTCATTAACAAAAAAAAAATTGAATAAATTGATAAAGTGTACTCATTTTCTGTTCGACCTTGTGTAAAATTACATGTCCGTTAATTAAATTTTTTTTATTAAATAACAGAATATTATTCCAGTATTCCAATTTTATTTTTGCATTTACACATTTCATTTACAATAAAAATAGTTTAGAGAAAACCATTTTAAATTAATGACAACGCTATCTGAATGTATCCTGCGGAAATAGTGTTCCGTTGTTCGATTTCTCTCTCTCTCTAATTAACGACGCTTCACTACTGTCTATTCGTACTTTATATATGTACATTCATTTCATATAGGTATAATACGTATCATACTTTATAATCTACATGTTGAGAAGTTAAAATATTTTGTATTTGACTTTAAATCAAAGGTTTCCAATTTATCGGTAAATCGGTAATGTGCCGCCGGTTTATTTTAAATTTTCCGTGACCTTGAAACACCAATGCTAAACTATTTCCTCAAATCTTAAATATACCTAGGTATTTTTAACGAAAAAGAAAGAAAAAAAAACAAGAGAAAAACTAAAATAAAAAAATTAATAGTCCCAACAGTTTCACTGCTAGACATTCGTTGTTTGGTCACTTATGCTGGACCCGGACAAATCATGTCATAATCGGATTATCCGGCCGAAAAATGAACGGTTCACAACCCTGCTTGCGGTTGAAATGCGGCCCGCAATACCAGATCGTCTGCAGTCTCTTGAAAATAATTTACATTTCCTCAGAAAAATCAACCTGTTTGACTATATTATAGTTAAGCATTTTCTATTGAAAAATATCAAATTTTATATGCAATAGTAAGTACACACACCGGCATAATTAGCGGAACATACAAAATATCTCTAAAAATCAAACAAACCATTTAATTTTAAGAAACTATTAGTCTTATTTAATTATTCACTTAAAATTAGATGTTCACAAGTTGATATACCTTTATTTTTGTTAGCGAAAGCTATTAACCATATGAAATGACAACTTTTTGGAATCTTATGTCGTCTAAGAATCATTTAAGTTAAAGATTATTTAACAAATAGAAAATGAAACACAGCGTTTTAATACCGCGTGGTTTCTCCCGTGCTCTTGTCAAAGCTTCCATTCGTCTTACTATACTCAGAATGATGTTATCTATAGTCTCCTGAGGCAATCTTTGCCCTTCTTTAATTACGACAGTCTGAAGCTCGACTACATTGAGAAGAAACGGCATTTGAATTCGAAAGTGACAGACCTCTTAAAAAGATTTACATCAATAATGAATAAGAACAATTCTATGAAAAGTCAATTGATTCATTACTTCAATATTATTTTAAGTGAAAATGAAAAAAAAAAAAAAAACAGCCAACTTTGTTTAATAAATAGGATTCTATATTTTTTTATATTTTTTTTATGTTCCGCTAATTATGCCGGTGTGTGTACATCTTGAGATTACCTACATAGACTTTGTATATCAGTGGTGTTCAACCTCTCTTACCATATGAATTACTGTTCCCAGAATCATTCAGGAAACGTGAACTAATTTCCGTATATCATTCTGTTATTTTTAAAGTTCGGGTTTTGTCAAAAATAAAAAAAGCGATATCGAAAACCTATGAGCACCTTCAAATTTCAAGTTTCTAGCATCAAAATAATGGTTTTTGGGAACTTTTAAAATATTTAGTAATCGTAATGACATCATCAACTCAAATTTTTTTTTACTTTTTTAATTTACTAGCCACAAAATTAAACGAATTAGGTCTGTTAGTGAAAATTGGATAATTTGCATGCAATATTTACATTTTTCCTGAAAAAATAGCCAAATTTATTTAAAACTTATTTTGCACATGTGATTTTCCTGCTAGCACGTACCTATGCCTTTCTTCAATTTGTAAACTAGAATAGGGACCAAAATTCGCTCCATGGTCGACCCATCGGTCACGATTGGCAGATTAAATATCACTGTTAAACTGGATCGGCTGAGACTTGATTCCAAGATTTTTGATAACTAATAAAGCGCTTTACCACTACCCTGTTCGATAGTCACACCAATTTAACAATGTATAAATCACGAACATTAATGTCTTGCTTATGAGAAGCAGTTATTTTAAATTTAATTACCATTATCAGCCAAAGCATTACCGCTTTCACTCTCGTATTACAGATTTCATTACACTGTCGCATTGCAGACTCTTCTATTACACTCTCATACAGAATTACCTTTACTATACAAGTTTTCATTTCAAAAACAAAATAATACAAAAGAAGATTTTGTCCCATATTTGTCATATACATATCTATGCTCTAGCATTTAATTTAGTTTTCGCTTGTATAAGTGATAATTTTCGCTTAAAATGATGACATACCAGAACAATATAATAGAATGTATGACGGTAGGTAATAATTTATCTATGTTGGCTAATTACATTTGATCTATGAAACCTTTTGTATTAATTTCATATTACATTATAATAACACTCGTGTATATGCAAACATATACATATGTATGCATACATATTTTATTATGTATGCATAAGTACATGTACATATCGCACGTTCTCTGTCCCAGCCTCGTATATCAAAAATTACATGTTTTAGAACACACAAAAAACATATTAAATACTGTATTTATATATATAGCCGACTCTCGAGGGACTCTTAAAATATTACGAAATATCAAATGGTTCGACAATAACAAAAACAAAGGCTCGTGTACGATGATAAGTATGCACAAGTTTGAACTTGTCTCAAAATGTACTTACAATCTTTCTGTCTCTTTCTCTTTGCAACTTTGAATTGTCGAGTGTTTGACGCCGATTAGTTCGAATTAACCCGTCGTCTTGTTACGTAGCAATGATTTTTTCGTTCGAATTACCAAGTGCATAAAAATGTATTGATCTAATTCGAAATATAAAGAGATTTTATAGGGAACTCATGTTTGAATTAATGAGAGTCGACTGTATATACTTATCTATATATATTTATATATGGTTCATTTCACTTAAATTTAACCATCCTTCATCACTTATGAATTTAAATAATTTTCGTTTTCTTGGCTTTGTCTCTTTCATTATTACACTTATGTAAATTTTAAAATTGCAATTTGTTTTTTAGTAAAGAATAGAAGATTGATTTGTTTTGAATATAAGAATTATTTAAATTTTTAACTTTGACTCATGATTAATTGTATTTGTAACAGGGTATATATATATATATATATATATATATATATATATATATATATATATATATATATATATATATATATATATATATATATATATAAGTAGCCAATATCAAAGGGTATAATTAGCATAAATCTTAAGCTCATGGTGATGAAAACAGATTTTTAAATACGTTGTTTTTTTGATGACCAAAAATTGGGAGTTTTCAGATACGAGGTTGGGACAGAGAACACGCGATATGTGAATTGTATACACATACAAATGAACTGCATAATATTATGATGTGTTTGTTGAATGAATGATTGAAAATGAGCCAAGTGAGTCCGGTCCCTTCAACGGCAGTCAGCATAGTTCATAGTAATTGTTTATAGCAATCAAAGTACGAAAATCAAGTTAACAGTATGGGTGCTGAAAATCGGTCTATCTACAATCTGTTTTATTTAAGGGATTATTAAAATAAAAAAGAAATTTTAAAAAGGGTTACAAGTCCCTCATCACAAGTTTGCGCATCTCAATTGAGAAAGAGTGCTTAAAATATGTAGAAAAATGAGTCATAGAGGATAAAACGTTTAAAAGGTTATAATTACAAATTTCGAAAAACCGATTCGATCGTACCTAAACCCCTTCTAGTTTTCGAACTATTCGAAAGGGTCTGACAAGTTAAGATAGGGTCTGCAGCCCCAGAGAGGCCTTTTCAAAATAAGTTAGGTATGTTTTGGTATCTATGAGTACTGAATATATCATTGAAACATATTTAGCCTCTTATCTTCCTGCGTTCCTAATGCGTTTAATTCCAAAACTATTAGAGCCAGACTATTAACGCCAAAATTTTTTATTAGATATTTTCTACAGAATTTTCTGTTTCTAGTTACCTATTGTTTTTCATAGTTCTCGGAGAGGTACAATTATAGAAAAAATATATAATGTAGCTTACGAATGTTACGGAAGTGTACCCCTGCGATTTTGTTCATTTTAAGATATATTGTAGTACTTGACAAAGCAACAAACATATTTTAATTATACGTGCCCAATCCCATATTTAGGGGGTAAAACACCCCTTCAAAAATTTCCTGAAAAATCATATTTTGGTATTTTTCCCATACTAGCCCTTAAGCAATTTTGATGAAAAGTGGTCAAAAGATTTAGACTGAGGTTACATTACTACAGAATTTTTTTTCACTGGGGTCACTTCATTTTTAAGGGGTGAAACACCCCTAAGAGTGGGTTTTTAAGAATTTTTTTAGGGAAATCATAGCTCAAATTCTTTAAAATTCTGTAAAAAGGCTACAGGTTATTAGTTAATAAATAATACGTGTTACTCACTGTAGTGGCGCGGAGTAACTGAGGGGCTATGGGGGGCCCTGTATGCGAACGAAATTTTTAATAAAAATTAAATATTTTGGGTTTTCCTCACTATAAAATTTATAAAATTTTCAAGATTAATTATCAATAAATTATTTAATTCTTTACTTTATTTTATGGCTTGTGGATCTTTTCAAAATGTGAATAAAAGAAGTTTTTTTGCCAAATACCGGTAAAAAAAGTGTCCTTTTAGTAGATTCGTGGAGTGTAAATTGTCCGATTACCATTAACGAATTAACATCTACAGACAAAGAAATAACAGTCATGATAATACCTAAAGGGACTACAGAGAAAATACAACCACTAGATGTATACGGATTCCGAATATGGAATAATTTTATCAAGCGGTTTTCGGATAGTATAATGCTACTGAATTACGATATCAATCTTCATTCTCGTAACAACAAAATAAATCTGCAATCACTGATTCATAACCAATTTTCTTCTCCTCGATATCAAAAATTATTCCGTTATTCATGGTACAAAAGCGGATACATAAGTAAGAAACCAGAAAAATTTGAGAATCCAGTTGCCTTTGCTCTCCATGAAAATTTGTCCCCCAAATGCGAAATTGAAGGTTGTGAAGAATTATCTATTATAAGATGTTGTTGGCGCACGAATTCGCTCTGCTTAAGACACTTCTTTGAAGAATATCATTACTGCGTAAATTATTACCCATAATTCTAAATAACATTTTTTAATACTTCTATAATATTTGATAAATACATTGTAAAATACAGGCATACTGAAGCACTTTAACATCCGTTCACTGTACCACTATTCAACATCTACTCAAAATAATAAATAAAACTTAAATTATATTTTTACTTGTATATTCTTCCACTATTCTTCATAACCCATCACATTTAATTACAAGCTACAATCGAAAATTTTTTTTCATGATGCTATTTCAGTGTTTCAGAACTATCTATTTCAAGTCAAGGAGTTTGCCAGTTAACCTTATTTTTGAGATTTTATAAATTTTATAGCGAGTAAAATCCAAAATATTTAATTTTTTTTAAAAATTTTGTTCTCATATAGAGCCCCCCATAGCCCCCCAGTTACGCCGTGCCACTACAGTGGGTAACACGTATTATTTATTAACTAATAACTTGTAGTCTTTTTATAGAGTTTTAAAGAATTTGAGCTATGATTTCCCTAAAAATTTTTTTAAAAACCCACTCTTAGGGGTGTTTCACCCCCTTAAAAATTAAGTGACCCCAATGAAAAAAATTCTGTAGTAATGTAACCTCAGTCTAAATCTTTTGACCACTTTTCATCAAAATTACTTAAGGTCTAGTATAGGAAAAATACCAAAATATGATTTTTTAGGAAATTTTTGAAGGGGTGTTTTACCCCCTAAAGATGGGATTGGGCACGTATAATTAAAATATGTTTGTTACTTTGTCAAGTACTACAATATATCTTAAAATGAACAAAATCGCAGGGGTACACTTCCGTAACATTCCTTGTTATTATGACTACTATTGTCACTAAATAGTGGATTCGAATTAGATGGGTGCAACATTTCTCCAAAAAATATCCTTATGACCGCTCTAGGGTACTTATATCTTCCTTTAATATAAACTTACTTATAAGAGTATAAGCAAAAAGTAGCCGTTGATTTTGATCTAAAACAACGATTTTTGCGAGTGACAATAGTATGAGGAAAGGGGCGTACATATACACAATTGGTATATAGATTATACTCGTATACACATACGAGGGTATACACATACTCTATTATACCCTATATGTACGGTGTAGATTAATACGAACGAGGGTATTAGAAAAGGATACATTTGGATGTACTGGTTCTATCCGATTTTGTTTCGTTCAACTGAATTTCATCATTGTGACTCTAAAGATTCAGACTCGTAGTCTGTTAGTTTTGAAACAAACTACAAAATGTGAAATCCTAAAGTTGATTCTGAAAAAGTAATAGCCCAGGTGCTAGGTGACATTGAGTATGCACTGAAAGAGGTATAGAAGAGGTCTTTTTCCGCAACTTTCCCCTTTCCCTCTAAGTTGTCGACCACCCTAGAGGTGGACGACATGGGTTTTCATACTCACCTAAGACCCCCTAACAATAATCAAAAGTCCAATTCTATACCTCTTTCAGTGCTTACTCAATGTCACCTAGCACTTCACATACATATAATAGGAGAACATCCTGAATGTGTTTATAATTACACTATTGATCCTGCTTTTCTGTCTTATTTCTCCCTTCTATTTTTATTCTTATACAAAACGTAATTATCAAGTTGCTAATATGATTATGACATATATACAACATACCTATTTACCTCTGCCATAGAAACATATACCATTCAGCCTGTATATCATATTCATACATACTTATTCACTTCACCCCCTTCACTCTTTTGAACTGTAATGTATCAAATTATCACACTCCCATGATATCGCATCATCATCATTCATACAGCAGACAGAAATGTTACATTAAAATCATAACATCATCCAACGAACCCTTCATCCCGTCCCATACCCCTCCCTGTTTGTTCTATTTCCAAACCATGCGCCCGCCGCGCTTGCTGTCACAGAATTATTATTATTATTATTAGTGTTGTGTATTTGTTTATTAATATTAATTTTGTATAGGGAAATTTATAATAACACTGTGCATGATATATAAGTACATTATCTCATAAATAACCATGAACAATATCATCCACGGTAGTACTATAAATATGCTCAAGAAAGATAGTTTATGGAGAAGAATTATATTTTTAGTTTCACCTAAAATGTAACTAAAGAAATATCTCTCTAAATAAAATAATATATGCATGAAAATAGGTAGGTACACGTGAATTGAGAAATAAGCTTATCGTGTGTGTTTTTATCCTCTTCATAAAGCTCTAAAACAGCGGTTTCCAAACTTTGTGCACTAACGCCCTCCCTATCAAAAATCTTACCTCTGTCGCCCCCTCTCTTGAAAAAATTTGTAAACAATTCGTAAATTTTATTTTTTTACTGAACAAACTAATATTCTTGGCGGACGACAGGTCATTGTACATTAGTCCGGTACAAAACACTTAATTTTTACCATTGGCAAAAAAAAAAAAATACAACAGCCATCCTGTCATTAAGCATACAAAATTAGCCTTGTTTCACGCATGTTTTTACTTTGTTAATTGTCTGTTAAATTAATACCAAAAGAGCTACGCTCAAACAAAGAATTGTGAAAATTCTGTTGTTATAATTGGTAGCCTATGAATTTTCTTTCTTTCGAAGACGAAAATGGATTTCAGTTGAAGTCAGAAAACTCTTCCTCATTTAACTGACTCTCTAACTCTTATGTCTTGCAAAATCCCAACCGTTATCATAAAAAAAAACTGCATTCTGTATACCTTAAAAATTCCACCTTTTACAGTTATTATTCCTTTAATTATAATTCGTAAAATAAAACACGAATAAATGTAAATTTTAGTAGAGAATATTGTAACGTAATTAATTTAATAAAGACGCGTAAATAAGTAATTCTGACAGCTTAGATGAATAATCAAGATTATTAACGAAAATTATGTGTTTCGTAAAATTACCGAAAGTAATGTAAACTTCATTAGACATTTTTAACTATACCAGCTAAATAAATACATACAATTTTTTTTTTAATTTTAAACTTAATTTCAATCGTAATGGTTGGTACACAAATAGAAGCATGATAAGTGATGATATATGTACCTCTTTCATGAATATTGTATATCTACATATTATTATAATCGTATGCATAAGTTAAAGAGATTCTATAGTAATTCTAACAAGAGTAACACCAGCAATTTTATACGAACAATTTTTATTGCAATAATAAAAGTATGTTACCTTCATTTTAAATAAAATATTATACACCAAGTGTTTTAGCATCCATATAAAATACTATTATATAACTTGTATGAGAACTGCATATTTTAAGGAATAAATATTTTTAAGGTAAGAAATTCTTATTATGTATTAATACTGCAACTACTGATAATATAAAAGAGTTTTAAAAACGCACGACGGAAAATCTCTAAAAAGATTCAAATAAAAAGTTCTAGAATTCTATATTCCCAATTTTATTATAATTTAGAATAAACTAATTTTCAACCGTCGCGTCGCGTCGTATGTGAAAAGACACTACAAAATATATGGCAAGATATGTCACACACGGCAAATGGGAATTGGCTTATTCTAGGTTATAATGCAATTGGGAACATGGAATTCTTGAAACTTTTTAGAGTTTATTTTATCATGAATTCTTAAAATTTTTAATATTGTTTTTTTGAAAAAACAGCTAATTGTACGAAACTTGACTCATTTCCATCAAATCTGGTTAAAAATCGTCTGACAACTACTTCTGTCTTCTCATGAGCTGTACCCATTTTTAACAAATTTGCGAACCATCCGAACCACCAGGAAATTTTCTAATTCCATTAAACTATTACAGAATAAGTGACTGACTAACGCGTATGGTTTCTCTAAAAATATTCTTGAAATTTTATCTAAAGCCAGAATAGGATTTCTGGGTGCTGACTGCTGGAGTATCTGTTACGAAAATATCTTTTAAATTTCTTTTGCTCAAATAGATCTTACCTATATTGTTAAGTATTTAAATTATTTTCAGTTAACTGAAAACGCAATTGATGGAGATGAAATTTCATAATTTATACTTTCATAAATGTCTGTCAATGTTCAGTGCAATTTAAAGAGCAATTTCATCAAAATTAAATTAGAGCAAGTGAAAATATGCTGCCAATAGGGTGTGGCACACAGCTTCCTCGTACTCGTAATAGCACCTTGGTAATTTAGTGCCCAATATATCTTTGTATAATTTAATACAGGTATATAAATTAATAAAAATAAATAAACAAAACGATTCATAAAAAACAGCGAATTTAGTATGTTAATGAAATGACATGGTAGCGACGTACTACTGTATCTCCAATTTCGATTAAATTCATAGGGAACTATTTAAGAACCAAGCCGCATAATTTCTGAAAATTTAATTAAAAACAATCGAATACTTCAGAAGTTATGCCATTTGGTGCAAACTGGCGACAGACAGACGGACAGACACCAGACCAAAATTGTTCAGGAAGCTATAAAAGGTAAAATGTGCGTAAAAAATTTTATTTTGGTGGGAAAAAAATTTTTATTTTTCAAAAGTGATTACAATGCTTCCGCTACTTTAGTAGTCCCGGAAGCAAAATAAATATTTAAAGAAATAAATAAACAGAATAGAATAAGATTTACGAAATTGTACAGTTTTGTGGGACATTGCTGAACTTTGACTTCCGTTTTATTTTAGATATAAACTTAAGCATCAATTTTGAGTCTTTGGTTCAATATTGCTATAATTTTGTAATAAATTATAACTCTTTTTTCGTCAAAATCATTTCTTAACAAAATTTATACTAAGGAAGGCAAAATTTTCTTAGAAAATTGAGATTTATCTTCCCTTGTTAGCATTCGTAAGTTGTTCCAAATTACATACAGGTAGAAGTAAAATGCTTATCAAACTGTATAAATATTACTTTTATCAGCTATTTTTATCAGGTTTTATATATATGTATACCATACCTACTTATATGAATATTATTTTATTCAAAAATTTATTTCAACACCTTCCAAATTTAATTCAAGGTTTTGTTTAAAAGTATTTAAATAAGATCATTTTTCAAATATATTTACAAAATTTTCACACGTTTTTCTCATATAAATAAAAAAATGTTATGTATAATATCATATATGGTTCATTTCAGTTAAATTTAACCATGCTTCGTCAATTTGAATTTAAATAATTTCCGTTTTCTTGGCTTTATCTCTTTTATTATTGCATTTATGTAAATTTTAAATTTGCGGTTTATTTTTAGGAAAGAATAGAAGATTGATTTGTTTCGATCATAAGAACTATTTAATTTTTTAACGAAAACTCATGATAAATTTTATCTGAAATGAGGTATACTTCTGTATACATATAGATATTAGGCCCTCCTATATAGATATTATGGTTATAATGTGAAGTTCTATGTATGTAAGAATAAGAAAGAATACATTCTCTAGTAAAATGCAAATAACAATAAATAAATTTTATATGTTTTTAAATTAATCCAGTTCATGAATTATGTATTTGTGTGATTTTGCTATAAAATTAAAATTAAATAGGAATTTCAAATTATACAGTATGTCCACAAATCCATATACTATACCATCAGTACTTCGATAATACGGGAGAAAATATATAATAACGTCTCTCTTACAACATGGTATTTTAAGAACATGACTTTTATTCGCTATGAGCTTTTCCCTGGAGGGGATACAAAAATCGACTACAACGCTCATGGTGGACAAATATATCTGTTTATCAGGCCGGTATTTGTACACACTTTTATTATTTTTTTTAAAGAAAGTATTTTTTTTAAATACTTGTTTGATTTTTTCAAGACGAGTACTTATTACGATTTCTATTTACAAGATTCTACAAAATAATAAGAAAAAATATTTGTAACCCTACTATCAAACGTCATTTTATTTTGAAATTTTCAAAAAATATCATAAAAATCACCTTTTATGCTTTTTCTTGGTTAATTATTGAAAAATATTTTATTTTCAGATATTTTTGAGGTAAAATGAGCAGATTTATGGCTTTTATTAAACAAATTTCAGTTTTTTTAATATATTTTCCATTCATTTATAATAGTAAAATGTCGTGATAAATTGTTAAATAATTATTTGATGTAGGTGGCTATACTTTGGGCTCGGAGCGAATATAACATTGCACTATTGATGTAATACCTTCAATCGAAAAGTGCGACAATCGGAAGACTACCAGGACCGTAAAGAGCGGAGATGGATCCCACAGCGATATTTAAATTAGGCCATTAATTTCGATTCAAATCTTTTTTCAAGAGGCTATATTTTAGCCGAAAAGGGTCCTGAAATGTTTTTAAAAGAAACATTTTAAATATCAAGCCATCTAGGTACTATTTAAGTCTAGAATTCAAATTTTTTTTGCAAGATAATATTCTTTTTGAAAGATAAGAGAAATGACAAGTTCGAATGAAATTAATATACATTCCAGAGTAATTCCCCCTCAGTATTGTAGTAACAATAATTTAGATCAACACGCTTTCGTTTAGAAGACTGGAAAAAATGTAACATGTAAGATACATATAGTGGACATTACATAATGTTCAAAATTTTGATATTTAGCTGATTAGTTAAGGGTACTGAAGCCTTAATGGCTACCGGAGAGTCACGTGCCTTTATATTTCAAGGAATTCCTATTCTGGAAATTCACCTATTACAGCGGGTCTCATGCTAAGATCTGAGCCTGGGACTATGACAGAAATTTGTTTTGAGGCCTCGAGAAACCGAAAATCATCTTTATTAAAATTTGTTAAACTATTTTAGATGGATCCTCATGCTATACCATACGAGATCGGCCAGGGCCCTAAGGACCCCAAAGCACTAGAAATTAACTAT
Organism: Brachynemurus nebulosus; assembly: GCA_035578155.1. Lineage (NCBI taxonomy): Eukaryota > Metazoa > Arthropoda > Insecta > Neuroptera > Myrmeleontidae > Brachynemurus > Brachynemurus nebulosus. The sequence continues at coordinate 9,202,614 of JAPWDM010000001.1, read as the reverse complement.
CGTAACCACGGGTTACTTGAACCCTAAGGTGTAATTTGAGCCCAAATTGGAAAAACTATTATTTTTTGTTTTGTGCTTAGTGTAGCCAGTAGTAAAAGTAAGTTACAGGTTTATCTCATAGGTAACAGCACTAAGTTCACTGTGTTTATGTTTAAGTAGTTCTGAAAATTGAAACTAGGTCTCAGGCGAGTGTTGTCTACCTCTATTTGAAGTTACTTTTTTTGTTATGTTGATAACTTTCAACTGTAAAAAATATTTCGATAGCTTACAAAGTAAGATAAGTGTATAATATTCATATTTGCTTCGTTACTAAAGCAAATTCAGACAAATTCATATGCCAGCTATTTCCTTAGTTTCTTACTTTAAGGTTTTGATAAACCAGTTAACATAACCTTCAGATTAGGGTAACTTGAGCCCATTGTAACTTTGGTATAAAATGATACATGGATCCAATTAAAAAGGCATGGAAGTGGTCCAAGAACAAGGACATATTGTACTATAAATGGGAAGATATAGTTAAGAAAACACCTCCACCTACACTAATCAAAAAAGGATTATTCTCTTTACGTAGACTAAGAGACACACTCTAGCGCATGAAAATAATTTGGTATCCACAACAATTTTTGTTTGAAAATTTTTATTCAGTTTTGGTACCTATTCATATTTTTTTAATAAGTACATGTTTGTACAATGTGTTTTAGTTAGTAACCAACATCCTGCATGGTCTCAAACTGTTTTCAAATGAAAATCACCTGCAAATTTAGGTTTGGGCTCAAATAACCTGATCTTGAGGTTAACTTGAGCCCAAAATCTAAAAACCTATAAAATTTATGAACCATCAGAGAAAAATCCATATTGTATAATAAACTAACCATAGTCATATGAAGATTAATATACTGAATTCTCTATCCCAAATAAATATAACAGTTACACTAAATTTTAAAAATTATCAGATGATTTGCAAATCTGGACTCAAGTAACCCGTGTTCACGGTACTCAACCAATTTTAAGAGTTTTTTTACTGTTAGAGAGCTAAACTATTTTAAATGGATACAGATTGTTATATGAGATCCGTCAGTGCCCAATTTTTGGAAATTCGCTATGTTATGCAGATGCTGCGACAGGATGCAGATTCTTGTCCACTAGCGAGAATTAGAAATTTTTCTACTCTCCGAGAGTTTTTATGTAAACTGTCGGATGGTACCTACTATTATAGTTACCTCCACTTCTAATTACGACTCTCACGAAACATAAGGCATTTTTAAGCATACTGTATATATGTATGCAACCAATCTATATTCCTTTAAAAAAAATAATAGAATATAAATAAAGAAATAAATTTAAGTCAGCGGTAAGTAAGTTACTGGTCAACAAAATAAATCACCGATACTGCCTTTTTTTGTATCACTTTTGTAGATATACATTTATATATCGGAAAAGAATTAATATGTATGCGAATTGATTATTTTATATGGGAATTGATTTAGTTTACAAAAAAAAAATTAAATTTTACGATATTTTAACATCAGTTTTTAATTTATATTTCCTCATTTGATACGAAAATTTATGTCAACTTAAAATTCGACATTATGTGTGGATTTTTTCATATATTTCTTGTATGTTCAGTTTTGTAACATTATATACAACCAAATTTTTATGATAGAAATGATACTGGAAAAGGTTCTTTTCTTGGATGCAATGGAAATGTAACCAAGAAAAATACTATCGGTTGAAGTAGCCTCAAGTACATATGCATATTTTTACCGCCTAACTAATAAATTGAAGAAAAATTAAAAAATTAAACTTGAGTAAAAAAAATTTTTTTGCTCATTTATGTTGTTAGTTGATGCATTAGATCAGTTTTATAGAAAAATTAATATATAGTCTCTTTTAAAATCTATAAGTTTGTATCATAGCTCGAAAACCATAAGAGCTATAAAGCTCCTGACTATAGCAATCGGTTGCCCCCGTCGATACCTACAACTCTTAGTTGAACAATTTTTCGATTAAATCAACGGTTTGGCTGTAATAAAAATGGCAACTCTCGAAAAACTCACACAGTATGGTGGAAAATTTTTTATTCACACAATATTACAATTTTGATGTAAGTATGTATGCCATTAAAATTTTAGAATTTTTGTGATATATAGGTAAATAGGTAATTATATATTAAAGTTACGGTTATCGCGAAAAAATTCAAAAAACAATTAATAATATAAGTTTTAAAATGTAAGAGTGTAATTTTGTTTACACTATAATTATGGTAGTTAATCGACAAAACGATTTTTTTAACGTATTTTAACGAAAATTCTCTGGATATTTATTTAATTCAATGGTAATAATATCAGCCCTTACCGAACAAAAAATTGACCGTCCTAATTTTGAGTAAAACAATTTCAATATTTTGTAATTGTAACACGGTCTTTTATGGGAAAACAATTTTTTTTTTTTAAATGAAATGAAAACGTGCCAAAGGAGTTTGATAAAAATTTAATATGTTATAAAATACAAAATTACAAATCATATTTAATAGGAAATAAAAAATAATTGATCACGCCGTTTTTGAAATATAATTCATAATCATCATTCTACAACGTTTTTACAACGCTTAAGCGCGCGAATATTAAAAAAAAAAACAAGTGGTATACAAATATAATCACTGAGGAATATTAATACATTATTTAATTTTTAATGAAAGAAAATTTTTTTTTGAGATATACTTTTGTACCTGACTATCTCAAAGCAACTACGTTAAAGACGTTCTATAAGAACTTAAAATTTTTATAAATAGTAGTATTAAAATAGTTTCCCATTAGAACTGGAAATAGGTTAATATAAAATTCAAATTTGAGTTAGCCTTAAAATTTAAAAAAAAAAAAAATTTGAATAATATCCCTGCCGCAGCATTCGGTATAAAATACCGAATTTCCCGTTGCAACTTTTTTCTTTTTTTGAAAACCCGCTGACACTCAAGATAATGGTTTTAAAACGCAACTTATGTGATTTTTTATGCTCTTTACCGTGGTGTAAAAAATTTTCAAAAAATTTTTAAATTTTGGTAAATTTTCATAGAACTTATCCAGTGTGATTTTTGAACTTGCAACGTTTTTACCAAATTTCGTAAAAATAGGATGTTTCATTCGAGAGTTATCGTGCGGACAAATTTCTTTCATGGTCCTGGACACAATTGTTTCATGAGAGTGGTTGTTATAGCTAAAGTTCCAGTTTGGCTAAAATATGAAAGAGCAAAGCGAGTATGTAGAATATTGTTAATTTTAAGTTAAAATCATATAAACAAATATTTTGCTTCGCAAAAATACCACTTTTATTTTGAAACTTTTGAAAGTAGAATTCTGTTTGAAAATGAACTGAGGGTTCGAAATAATATTGTCATAGTTTCAAAATAAAAGTGGTATTTTTGCGAAGTAAATTATTCGTTTATTATTTACAAATATGGAATACCATAAAGTAACGCTCAAATCTATTAATATTAGAATCATATACTAAATACCCCTGTCGCAGCATCTGCATAACAAAGCGAATTTCCAAATATTGGGCACTAGCGGATCTCATCTAAAATTTTTATCCATTTAAAATAGCTTAGCTTTCTAAAAGTCAAACAATTTTCAAAATCAGTTCAGTAGTTAATTTTTGGCGGTTTTAGGCATTTCTTAATTTTTCTCAAAAGCTGTATGCATTATAATAACAATAGCTCTGTCTGATCTTTTTAAATTAAAATTAGCCAGATTTTGTAAGAGTACGTTATGGAAAGGAAATTTTTGTATAATGTTCTCCTATATAGAGAAAAAATATATTTTATATATATTTGCATACCGAGAAAAAAAATCGAAAACTATAGTTATGTAATGTAATAATATATTGTTAAATAGATATATGCTACTCTATATGAGATTCGTTAGGGTCCTGAGGACCCAAAAGCGCCAAAAATTAACTACTGAACTTAGTAAAAATAAATAAAATTTTAGTGAAGTAGATTTTCGGGTTCTCGAGGCCCCAAAACAAATTTCTACCATAGTCCCGGACTTAGGCCTTACCATAAGAGCTGCTGTAACAGCTGAATTTCCAGATTGGAAATTCGCTAATAGAACAGAGGAACCATAGCCACAACTTAATAAAAGAAATAAATCGAAGATGTTATCAAAGCTTCAATACGATACTTACGGATCTTAAAGTGTATAAAATTCTCTGTATTAACATTCAAACTTTTTTTTTAAGTAATTAGCTACAATAATCAATATTTTAAAAGCTTTTTGCATTCAATTCAAAAATTTAACATTATTATTTAAAATATTTTTCTTATTAAAGTTAGTTAATTAGACTGTGTTAATTGAAGTTAATTAAGTAGAAATTGTTCGATACATTTTAGAACTGTAAATGACATATTGATAAGACACCTACTGAATCTGGAAATTTGCTAACATTTTACGGAACTATAATTCTGAAAATAATTATTTTGATTGAATATTATTCGAGGGTATTATTTTTGTTATTATAGATTAAAAATTTTTAATTTCAAATCTTACCGAGTGCCTATGAAACATTATTAATGTATGGCGGACTTTGGTTCACATTTTAAACACACACCAATATTCATATGTTCACTTAATGTCCAGCTTTAGTTGATACTTGAACACTCGATGTACTTTGACAAATGGCCAATTAATTATGTTAATTAAAATTCATATAGTGTTTGAAAAATTATCAAATTGGATCGGCTGGGACTCGAACCCGGATCTCTTGATCGCTAGCGAAGCGCCTTACCAGTTAGGCCACCGACCGCTTGTTCAAGTGCCATTTCAATCTGATAATCAATCAAACACATCCTCTGTTTAATGCGAGACGCAGTTTTATATTTTTAATTTCAAATTATTAATGTATGGCGGACTTTTGTCCATATTTAAACATACACCAATATTCATACGTTCACCTAATGTCCAGCTTTAGCTGATACTTGAATACTCGATTTACTCGAACAAGCGGTCGGTGGCCTAATTGGTAAGGCGCTTGGCTAGCAACCAAGAGATCCGGATTCAAGTCCCACCCCATCCAATTTTGATAATTTTTCAAACACTATGTGAATTTTAATTAGATTAAAAATTCTTTAGTTTCGAAACAATAACAGAAAATATAATCAAACTAAGTAATTGAATTATAATTCATTTATTTTGTACTCCGATATAAATATTTTATTAACAAGCTACTCTAATTTAATGATACATGATAAAAACCTATATACCTCGAATGATATTCCATATTTTACCCCAGAATTTACGAGACGTAGAGCGAACTGTCTGGGAAAAAAAATGCTCTTTATAAAGTACAAACAGAAAAAATAAATTTTTACTACTTGAATACATGATTGATAATAATTCTCCATTTATTAATACTACACCGCATACATAAATTAGGGTACAACCCCTATAGAGGTACAATGCAAAAAACAATATAAAATATCACTTTGTAACAAATTAGTTACAAAAATTTGTATCTATTGTCTAGGTATGTATGTTGCGTACGGTCAAATCAGCTTACCTTTGTAATTTTTTGTATAGAAGTACATATTGTGTAGTTTTAAACACGTAGAATATACAGTCGAGCCTCCTATAACACGGTATTTTTATAACACTCTCGGATTGCTGTTATTGTTGTCACCGCAACTTTGAAGTATATTACTAAAATTTTGTTTTTTTCATAATCGTAAATATCATTCCTTTGTGTGTCTAAATTTATTCAGAACAGGGGTTCCTAAAATTTTGCATTAATGGGCCAAATTTGAATTACTAAAAATTTTAAATTAAGGAAGCACACAGTCGGAAATTGCGTTTACTTAAACTCCAGAATTTCAGTCGATCTCCTATTCGGATGTACAAATTGAAAATGGTAATACAGTCCAACAGGAACAAAAAAAATAAAAATAAATTTGCTATTTTTTAGGGGTATTGAAAATTTGGCAATCAGATTAGATCATTTTTGTAGCTATCAATTTAAAAAAGATGAATTGAATTGATGACGTCACCACGTATATCAATTTTTTTAAATAACTTAAAAAACCGCTATTTTGATGTTGGAAATGTAACTGCGCATAGATTTTCGATATTGTTTTTTTAATTTTTGACAAAATCGCATGCCGAAACGAATTTGCTTATTTTAACCTAAGAATTTGATTTATGTAAAAGTAGATCACCGAATAACTGGTAACAGAAAAGTTATTTACATAGTAAAAAAGGTTGAAGACCACTGATTCATAAAATATATGTACCATAAAAGTTATATATGTTACGGCTAATATGCGAAAACTTCCATTACGCGTACTAGCCATCTAAATCGCGAATCAGCCAAAGCCGCCGGATAATATCTGACGAAATGGATGCATTTCAAACAGTTTCGGTAATCGTCCGGTTTCTACGCGATTTATCCGAGGGGTTGCGGTTATAACCAACGGCTAAGATAAATAGACACGATCTCTTGTGTAATGTTTTTATACTTTTTATTCAATTTTTGAAGCAATTTCGATTGCTAGTATTTGCTGTTATTGTTGACATGTTGTTTCTTTAACGGATGATGTAATACTGAGTACCTATGTTGATAAAATAAACATTTAAACCAATACGTTTTGGATACAATGTGTCCTAACAGATTTGTGTTTTAGCTAACAGAAGAATCGTTTGCGTATTCGTGCATCTATCTCATGCGAATTAGCCGTAACATATATATCAATACCTATAAATAATATAGAAGGGTCTGTCTATGATTTTCGATTTTTTAGGTATTAATGTTTTTTTCAGTTAGCAAATTCGACAAATATACTAAATCTAACTTTAAAAAAATACTTGTCTGTCTGTCTGTCTGTCTGTCTGTACGAACCGATTTAACTTAAAAACTATTAAAGATATTAAGTTGAAATTTACAGGGAATATAAATATTAACCTCCCCATCAATCTTAACCACATGTCAATGTGGTCTCCCAAATGGTTAGGTACAGGCTGATTCAAGTAGAATTTTCATTAAAAGTTTATGGTCCTCTAAGCAGAATATATTTCTGAAAATTTGGTTATGACGGTTTAAATATTTTTAATTTGGTGCCGCTTCCGGTTATACCGGAAGTTAGCATCAATTTTCTTATTTTAAAATGTATTTTTTTGAAAATTTGGTTATAGAAGTTTTTAATTATGAAGATTTTAATTAAAATATTTTAACTTGCTGCCATTTCCGGTTATACCGGAAGTTGACACCAAATTTGTTATTTGAAGTGTTTTTGACAGCAAATTTGAATTTGCTGGAAATTGTTGCTAATATTCTATGTGACAGTGACATTTTAGCTTTTTGACTTGATACAGGCTGGTCACAAAGAGCAATTTTTAAAATTTTTGTGTTTATTGCTCAAATATTTTAGAGGCTACATCTTAGACGCATCATCATCTCAACATCGGCAACATCCTCAGTCAGAATTATCACAATATTCCCCCCTTTAGGGGAGTTGATATATTCAAGACAAAAGTTGATATATCAAAAATACTGATTTAACAATAAACGGAAACAAAAGAAAGAAAAAGAAAAGATTACCTAGGTTACGATAAAAATAATATTTAAAAATGTTAACTTCAAAACTTTTTAACTAAAATTCCAGTTTGGAAATTAGTAACAGTAGTAAAGTTTAATTACGGAGGAACTGACCATAATTTTAAAAAGTCCATCAGGGTTCTCGGATCCTGAAAAGATCTAAAATTGAATTAATTTTAAAACCATCAATATGGGAATGTATGGAAAGATCTCAAAGTATGAAAATTTGATTTATTAATATGGTTACTTTTGAGTCGTTTGGCGAGCGGAGCGAAGCATTACATGGAATTAACCTTTTATAGAATTTTGGTTGGTGAGCGAAACGCGAAGCACTTTAAAGAATTGATTTGAAATTAAATTTTCCCGATTTGTTTCGGAATAACTGATTTAAAGTAGCTTTACTCAGAGTTAGGATAATTTTGCACAAATGAAATAAAAAGGCATAGTCAAAGGAGGTAAAAAATAAATTAATGAATACATGTTTCAACACTTTTTGAAAATTAATCCTGTAAAGAGTAAAATAGGGAATAAACGTAAAAAAATGCGGGAGAGGTCAAAGTTTACATTTTCAACACCTACTATTCTAGCGTCTTTAACAATAAGTCAGTTACTTTAGAAAATGTTCAAATATAATGGAAACAGACTTATAGGGGATGTAGGTTAAGGGATTTAAATTTTCCAGTAGGAATAGAGAGGATATTTATTTAGAGTAAAGTCTACAAAATATTAGATATTTTGAAATTATATAAAATTTGAGTATTTTAAATCAACATATTTTCTATACCAAATTCGTTGACACTTTCTTAATAAGCTTACTTTAAATTCTTAGTCTATGTCATATGCTTGAAGAAATGACCAATTAGTTTTTGAAAATTTTCAACTGTTCCAAGATAACTAGCCAAAGGGAAAAATTAAAAAGAAAGAGGGAAAAAATAAAAATACCTTTACCGAATTATGAAATTCACGCTTGCGAAAGCGCGAGTAACAGCTAGTTCCATATAAAATTTGATACTTCCCAACGGAAGAAGAAAAATATAGTTAGATTTATAGGGAAGTAAGTAGCGTAAGGTGTAAGTAAATAATCTTTACGAATTTGAGATTGCAGATGATCTGACATGACGGGTCGCATTTTGGAACCCGCACCCCTGATTTATAGTACCTATCTGAGTAATTACTTCACAAGATTATATATGGTTTTCTATTATATAACACGGTACAAATTACAACGCGGTTTCCGCAGACCGCATCATATATGGTTTCCATGATGATGCGTGGCATAATTTTTTTTTTATTTATTCCGCGATTTTGTGAGAAAAAATATAAAAAAATTGTCTTGAATTTCGTACTACGTTATTTCAATACAATGCGATACTAAATAATTGCGTTATAGGAGGTTTGGCTGTATACTGACTGTAGGTATACTACGTAGGTACAAATGCTGGTTTTGTTTTAGCGTGCACGCCGCGCCGTAACGGTATAAATACACTCCGTTCAGATCCCAGGGGAAATTAAAAGCATTACGCACGCCTCCACGTCACAGACACACACAAACTGTGTAAAATAATTTATTTTACTTCAATATTGTTGAGTTTTAAAATAAACTGTACCAATCATTTATAAATGGAACGCATGAAATACTTAAATTAAATGAGGTATTTATATTAAAGCCAAACAATAAGATAATTTTTTTTTGTAATCTGTATATATTAGCTTCTTTTTTATTATTAATTTTTATTTCCTTATAAATATTTCTATTCAGTAAAAGCAGGTGAATATAAGAGATTTGGTAAGACAATGGTACTCGTGAGAAGATATTTCGTTGTTTAAATCTTAATATTATATTTAGATAAACATAAATCTAAAAGATCTGCTTTCAAAATCCAAAAGTCTTGACTACAGTGACAAAATCCATCCATTCCGAAACTATTTACCGCATTTTTCTAAGGATAAAATATTATCATAAAACGATTTTGGTTTCGTTCTTATAAGAAAATAAACTTTCTTATAAGAAGTAGCATGTTAAACACGAAAGCGAGAACATTTTTTCACATTATGCCTAGCTTTCCAGATATAGGTAGATATGAAATTTCTCAAAAAATTATAGAGAAGGTGAGTACAAAGAAATAAGTTTTAAGGTGCAGGTAAAATTAATTTGAAATATAACAAATCTACTTCGAATTAGTCTTTATAAAAATCATACGCAGAGTCCGCCTAATTCAGGGAATTAGGCGGAATTTAAAACAATTTAAAATACCAGAAAATCCTAAAATTTTTTAGAGTTTAAACTTAAATAGAATTTCTACAGTCTGAAATTGCTTCTACCGTTAGTTGGAGTAACATTAAGTCGTATAATATGAAGTGTCGTTTTCCGATCACTTGGTAGAAGGTAGACTATCTAATTCAGATAAATATTGACACTTTTTCAAGCATTACAGAAATATTTAAAAGCAGTTTTTTTTTAAATTTTAAATAGAATTCTTTTAGTCTGGAGTCATTTCCACCATTAACTAAAATAACACTAGGTCGTGTAATATGAAATGTCGTTCCCTGATCACTTGGACCATCACTTTTCCAAGTGATTTCCAATTCCACCTGAATTTTTTTATGCGATCCTCTTCAAATTGTCCTACTGATGATATAAATGCATGTTGTCATGGGACAACCTCGTGCCATATTGTTTAAACAGAAATTGTTTAAACAATTGCAAAGAATTATTATTTTTCAATCGGACAAATTTTTTTATATTCTTTATTGAAATACAAATAAAAAAGATCCTATCTATGACTTTTCACGATAAAGTTAATATTTTTAGAGATATGGATTTTTAAAGGTTCGAGGAATTTAAAAGTCATAGGACCTTTTTTATTTGTATTTCAATAAAGAATGTAAAAAAAAATTGTCCGATTGAAAAAATACTTAAAGGTAAGCGACGCATACTTGTGAGCGCGCGAAATTAACAATTAAAAAACAGGTATAAACAATGAAATTTTTTAAATCTCTATTAAGAATATTATTAACGATTGTATAAAGAATTTAAAAAAAAATATTATTTATATTTTATTATTTTTTTTTTAATATATTTTTCATGGGTCAGAAGTATACCCAAATTTGACATTTTTCGAACCTTTAAAAATTCATATCCCTAAAAATACTAACTTTATCGTGAAAACTCATAGGACCTTTTTTATTTGTATCTCAATAAAGAATATAAAAAAAATTGGCCAGTTGAAAAATAACAATTCCTTGCAATTGTTTAAACAATTTCGATTTTAACAATATGGCACGGCGTTGCCCCATGGCAACATGCATTTATATCATCAGTAGAGCAATTTGTAGAAGATCGGATAAAATAATTGAGGTGGAATAATTTTCGGTACTCATACGCCGATTCCTCCTAGACTTTAAAAGCAATTCCTTAAATTTAAATAGCATTTTTGTAGCCTCAAATCATGTCAACCGTTAACTGGATTAATAATAGGCCGTGTAATTTGAAATGTCGTTTTCCCACCATTTGTCGATCATCTGCCTATAAAGTTAGCTCTGCCGTTTCCTTTTATTTTGAAACAAAACGGGTTATATTATACTGTGCTAGACATGTTTCGCAAATATATACTAAATTCCGAAACATCGGTTTCGTATCGCCAAAAGCCTTGCTTTTCAATAAAGCTAGTCGCGGTGTGTTCTTTTTTCTTTCTATCTTTTTTTTTTAATGTAAAAAATAAAAACTATATTCATTTTTGTTGTTTATTATAATTCGCACACCTGTTAATGGACCGGTGAGATACTTTCGTGGCCCAGCGTCGGTTCGCGGATCTGCGATTGGGACACACTAATTAGTAAAAAAGGCAAGTGCATGTTAGTAACTAGTAAAAGCATCATGTAAGTGAATTTACTAGTAAACTAGCGTGCCATTTTCTTATCTAACAAGAAAAGGTCCCCAACTGTCTCTGACCTTTTTTGGTAATTTTTAATGTGTAAATACTAATAGTCAACTAGAACTCTAAGGGGAATAGGAAGGTTGTACCTCAACGCGCAAGTATGGTCCATTTCACTTAAATTTTATCATGCTTCATCACTTATGGCTTTATCTCTTTAATTATTGAACTTTTACGTAAATTTTAAAATTGCAGTTTGTTTTTAGAAAAGAATAGAAAATTGATTTGTTTCGAATATAAGAATAATATAATTTTTTAACTTGGACTCATGATCAATTGTATTTGAAATAGGGTATATTTCGGTACTAATCACTATAAAACTATTGAAAAAACATGCATTTTGATCATTTCCCAAATCTCCACAAATGCTTCAAGCAAATCATGTGCATATTAAAATGGCAATATAGTACAGAATATCGAATATTATTTATCAATCACATCACATTCGATTATTTAACGATTCGTCTAATATGCCTGACTTACAATTAGAGTTAATTAAATTTTGAGATAATTGCAATTATAATAGGTATAATAATTATTATATTTAGATCAATATTATGATTTAACGTTAATAACGACGATTGAAATGTTACGTATAATATATTAGTATACGTGTTGTTTTAGTATTAGAATTTACTGTTGGGTAAGTGCATATATACCTACGTTTGAATGATTAAATTTAAACAAAAGACAAAGTGTTTCGTTTAATAGTGTACATAGGCAAGTTCGTGTATAGATTTGCAATAATAGCCTACAAAATAAGCCCGGTTAGACACTGAAGTTAATCGATATTTATTGTAAGATACCTATGGCACCAGTACGCCTATACGATACGACAGATTCGATCTATACTACTTTGATAAGAAAGTGAATTTTTTGCGTCAATGTTAATATCTTCAAATAATAATAAAATTATATAGTAAAACTTGGAAAATGCATATTCCGTATTTTTTAAATATTTAAATATTTAAAATACTAAAATGGCTGACGTAAACATTGATGTGTACACTACCAAGCATTATATTGCTACTTAAATAAGAAAATAGACGAAAATACAACGGCGCCGATGATCTGTCTGTTTCACTTCAACAGTAAGTACCTGGTACCTTATACGCATATGTAACATTCAAATTATTAAATGTGTGGATATTCATTGGCTACATGCAATTTGTTGCATATGCGTATAATAGGCTACGTCCCTTACCCTGTTTCACTCTTACCGTGACCCTGCCACTTATAGATAATAGCAATATAGTAGTATTACATATACTGGGTATCCCGGTCGGATGTATACATAAGATTTACATGTTAATTTTTAACATTGGATTCCCATAAGGAAAAAGTTATGTCACAAGAGTGCTTTGGATAAACATATTCCTATTTTTGGTAATTTTCTTTTATAAAATAATTTTCTTCCACCAAAATATCTGCACTATTTCGTTAACAAAATATTTTTCTGGTATTTTTATTACTTTAATATTTATTTTCAAGAAAATAAAAAATGCTTTTTTGAATTTACAGCAGATGACACAAATATTTGTTATGTAAAAATGTGAATTGCTTGAAAATTGCGACATTCATTTCTTTATTTTATTGCATTATTATTGTTAAAGCTATAGTAACAGTAGTTATAATATTAAATTAGTATTATTAGTTTGTTCAAAGCACTCTTGTGACATAACTTTTTCCTTATGGGAATCCAATGTTAAAAATTAATATGTAAATCGTATGTATACATCCAAATGGGACACTCGGTATGCTACCAAGTGTATTATATCTCGCCTATCCTGTATATGTGTTTAGATTTACTATGGCTTACTATGGATATACTTGTCTCTTTTTAATATAGTTGTATTGTCTGCGCAATCTCGTCCAGCAAGTGAGTAAGAAAATAGGGGAAGGTCGCCCAAAGCGGGTACCCCTCTTAAAGCGGGTAAGCGCTTGTATATCGTTGTATCGAATGTTTTTGTCAGGTCGTGTGTATACCGAGATTAACCGAATATCAACCAATATCAATCAGCTGCACTTGAACGCTTGTGTCGTTTAATGTCCTACTTAAGCTTCATCAAATTTTTTTGTTGGTTTTGTTAAAAATTTTGACGATAAATATTTTGTGTCTAGTCACAAACCTTTTTATTTGTAATCTTTTTGGTATTACCATATTATGTTATCATCATTTGACTTTTAATGTAGAAAAAGGTAGACATGTATCGGCTTTCATTTTGAAATTATTCTAACTTAACAAAATTAAGTCTTTTTGGGCAAAGCGGGTATGGGCAAGGCGGGTAGACAAAATAGAAGCATCTTAATGGGAAAAACTGTTGCAAAGGGAAAAAAAAATAAAAAAATCTTCTTTTTACGACGGAATGAGGGAAAAAGCTTAAAAAAATATTTCTGCCTTGTTTGTGGTGATTTTGATGTGGCAACACCTGAAGTAATATACTCCAATATGGAGGTTGTAAAGAAAGTTACAGTTAATTGTTATAAATTTATTATTTTTGTCTTTTTTCAATTTTTTTTACTTAATTATTATTATTGTTAAGTTCTATATGATTAAGAAAGTTTATACTATAAAATAATAACAGTATTTAAGTACATAATGTACTTACCCGCTTTGCCCAAAGGGGGTTACCCGCTTTAGGATACCTATACGGGCAAAGCGGGTTTTTGCAGAGGTTTTGTATTTTCTTTATTAAAAATAAATATCGTATAAATATTTCTTAAGCGAAGTTTCATTTTAAAGTTCGATAACTATTCTATCTGATAATATAAAAAAGATCTGCTTATCGAGGTCAGAAGTCACTTTTTTGGGCGTTTAATCTTAGCTTACCCGCTTTGGGCGACCTTCCCCTACGTAAAATATACACAAGGAGAACAATTAGTATACTTGGCTGAAACATTATATGATTTAAATAAACCAAATTAGTTAATTTTGATTAAACTATGAAAAAATTAAATAAAACATTGAATTTCTATGCACTTAAAATATTTTAAATGTTGTTTAGACGCTTTATTTTTCAATATAGTACTGATACGCCCGATGCCAGGAATCACAAAACATATGTTTTTTGTAAAAATGTCCTAAAGTCTGAAATTTTTTCAAAATTTGTTTACGTGCTCAAGAGCGAAAAAAGTCATCTAAGATACCTTTTAAACCATTTATCTATGTTATGCAGGATGCTTCGACAGGGGTATTTTATTATACAATGTGGAATTTATCACATTCTTTCTTATAGTTTAGTAAAATCTTTCCCCATAAAACATGTCTCTTTAGTGTGAAAACTGTATGATCGAATAATAACATAATGAGTTTGAGATAGTTCTCCAAAATTTAAAAGTGTCATAAGCAGTCGTAAGTAATTTATAATTATTCATGAAATTTGACATTTGAATTCATGTTTGTTTTAATTATGCCAAAAAATTATTTAAAGATTTACGTAGTTCAACTCTTATTCCCGCCTCCCATAGGTAACTGTCAACATAACTTTCTACATATCTCCCAACCCCAATTAGAGCATGTAGTTTATGGACGCTTCCTTAAAGCAAGCATTGAATAGTTCGAATTGCAGTGATCTAAGTGGTGTACGGTAAAATATTAGAACTTCAAAACTTCTATACGCCACAAAGTTACTACACCTGGTATAATAATAGGTAATACTGAACAAAGATGCCTGGGTGATGGACAAACATAAACATATTATATTATCTACAAGCCAAAGGTTATTAGTCCAGGAGTCTATGATATTCTGCATAACTGAACTGTAAACCTATGAAAATAATCCTGTGCTACTAATAGTGGACTGCTTGATCCATTCCACGCCACCCACAAATTATCTGAGCAAGTTCCACCAATAAATTCAATCCTAATTTATAAAACATCAATAGAAATGATGTCAAGTACCATAAAAATAGTATTTTTTATTCAAATAAAAAAGTTATTGCTAAAAAGTTACTATTTACTCAACTGTTTTGAGTAAAATTGCTGCTTTAGGACCGCGTAAAAGGACTTGTAATGACGCAGGGGCGTAGCTACCACCGTATCAGCCGTATCAATGATACGGGGCCCCCGGGCTACAGAGGCCCCTAACGTGTGTAAGCAAAAATTAGTAAAATGTTATCCACAATGTCACTTAATCTTGTGCTTCCCGGAAGAAAAACATATCAAAAAACTGTCATACGTGCCTATAATAGAGTTTTCACTTCAGAAATGACAAAAGTCAAAAAGCAACCGCTTTTTTTCCCGTGCGCCCAAAAGTTGGCAACATGGATAACTTCAAAAATGAGACTTCGATGGGGCAGGAACGGCTATCAGACTTGTCACTATTGTGTATAGAGGCAGAATTTTTAGAAGAACTGAAACCGTCTTCAGCTATAGATAATTTAATAAATGAATTTGCCGGAAAAAAGCCAAGAAAAGTGTATATTTAACTTGAATTGTTTGGCTAGGCTCAATTTCTAGGAGGAAGCGATAACTTACATATAATCAATAAATATTTATTTTAATTTAATACAAGCAATTTTGTTTCTTTTGTGAGAAATCTTTACCCTTAATTTGGGCCCCCAACTAATTTTGATACAGGGCCCCTCCAAGACACGCTACGCCACTGTAATGACGTCACGTTTTAAAAACAAACGAAGCGATTCAGGTGGTTAAAAAAGCACAATAATTAAAGGTGTATCAGTACTAAAACTTTATTACAGCTCTACAACTACATCAACTATTCAAAACTCGAATTTTATAACCAGAAGGCTGGACTCTTTAAAAAATATTTTCTTTTTAATGTCAACAACTTTTCACAATATTTTCATTCCGTCAGTACGACTTTATAATTAACCAGGCCTGCCGATAATGATTCGGTTAATAAATTTTTATGTTTATGCAAAACAGTTCACATAAAAGAGCTTACGTTTTTGTGCGTAATATATTCGTGCTTGGGCTAGTAGTGCATTTAATAGGCTTATAAAAAAAAACCACACTATAAAAAAAACGAATATTGTAAAACACGTATTAAGAGTATTTTTTTTATTAAATATAATAAAAATACTTTGATTTATATACATTGACTACAATAAAGTTTTGTTGATTTATTCCCGGCTAAATATATATGGGATTTATAAAATATTTTTCACGATAAAATATATCATAGATATGTTTTTAAAATTTTTTTACTATTATTATTTTTTATAAAGCACAAAAAACTGGTGTAATTCGTAACACCACCACCAGATCTAGTGGACGGCTCGGCACGTAGTGGTGTATGTAAACTGTTTGTTTATTTTGAAAACCGTAGTCAATTTAATAATGTGTTACACTGCGAACCGTTTTATAACTTGCTCGTTTTATTTAATTAATTAGTTGTAAAATAAATTTTATTGAATATAAATATCCATAAATATTCCACAACTGTTCCAGTTATTGTACAATACTACATGAATACGTATATAGTGTACACATATGGATAATTGTTTCCGCATGGAGTCAGCATTTAAGCGACTGTACACAAAAGAAAAATACTACTAAATTTGTTAAATTAGTTATACATATATGGTATCAAATAAATTTTTTTGGTTGCTGTAGCAAAAAAAAAAACGCCGTGAGCAGCAGGGCCCCATCACGGAAGTCGAATTTTTGACTGGGGCTTTAAAAAAAGAAGGTAAAAGTTTTTAAGGGCTGAATTTCAGTAAATTTCAATTTCATGTTGATAGCAGTTAGCAGGAAAAAGCCAACACAATTCGTACGAGGTCATTCCTACCCATGCTTATCCGTCAATTGCTTCTGTGTTTTGTTTTTAAATATTAAAAAGAACCTTAAATAGTCCTTTCTGAAGATATTTTTTCTTTTCAAAAAATCCAAAATTTATATTTTATAAATAAAAACTGACGTTAATAATATTTTTTTTAAAATTACAATATTTATTACGGTTAGTTCCACAGACCAATGAACACTATTATATTATACTAGGGGAGACAGGGGCTAGTATTAACGGGGGTAAGTATTAACAGGCCATTTTCCGCCAAACTACGAACGAAAAAATTGAGTACGTCCGGTTGCTGTCATCAGTAGGTAACCACGGACACGTTGTGACCAATCAGTCTTCGGTCGGTTGCCGCAAATCAAAGTTGTGAGTAAGGCGTAGATTTTATTAGGTAAAAGAACATTTTTAAGTCGACGGTTTTTTGATTTGAAGCATGATTGTATACCTCAAAGAGACTAAATTTATTTCAAACGGTAGCATATTCCATCTGGTATTGTATTTTGTTTAAATTTTACCGCATTATCAACGTATTCTTTTTAAAAATTTAAATTTGTAAAAAATTTACCTTCGGGGCAAGTATTAACAAAATGCATGGGGTAAGTATTAACATGTTAACATTTACCTCGTTTAAATTTTATGCAACTAAGACTATGTTTTTAACTTCCCTATAAGGAGGTTATTGTATTCATCCCGATTTCAAAATCCAAAGATCGTCATTTTCATGCTTCGAGGTTACCAAATTTTTTTTCGTGACATGCCAAATATGTTTGCATGTATGTGTGTGTACATATGTGAGTGTTAAATTTAAATCGTTTTAATTTTTATATCTTTAGTGAAGCAGAGGAAGAGTTTTGCTTGATCTGAGTATTCATATATTTCAAGAATTATAATAATGTTAAATAAGACGAAGACTAATTTTTTAATAAGTAAATATTTTTTAATATAGAAGGTATTAAACGATTGTGGTTGTCTATCGAAGATTGAAAATTTACCAATTCTTGTTTCGTTATCAAGGTCAAAGTGATGTAATTTGCTACTTAATAAGGACTGACTAACTATTGCCTCAGAAAAAAATTAAAATAATGATTAACTTTAACTAATTAAGTAAAGATAAATCTAAAATAAGAATTTTCTATGTCAAATTAATTCCTTTCTAATAATAAACACGTTAAATATGATACTTTCTTTTATTTCCTATAAGTATATATCTACAAAATATCATAATCATATTAAAGCTCTAATGTTAATACTTACCCCAACGTTGTTAAAACTTGGCCCAAAAGTGGGGCAAGTATTAACAAACACATTTTTTAAGAAAATGGGTTTTTCCATAGAAAGTACAAGGGATATGTAAGTTTTTTTTATCAAAAATTATAGACAGATAGTTGATGCTTCATAATGTTTACAAAAAGAAATCGCTAACTAGTTTCATTTCCGGTTAATATGTAAAAAATTAAAATCTGTTAGTACATGCCCTGTCTCCCCTACTAGACAAAGTGTAAAGCCAGTTTCTAGGAGTGGTAAAAACTTCGGAAACGTGGAAAAAGTATGAAATTGGTAGGAGTATAAAAATGGTAGGAGTGGGGGAAAATATTAAAACCTCCAAAAAGCAGACCCTAGATACGAACTCTATCAAGATACCAAATTTGAACCCTCTAAGTTAATTCTGGGGGGGGGCTGTGGCCATGTTAGATCCAGCCAAAACACTTTTTTCCCCCTCTACTCCCTGCAAATTACCCTAGGAAGCTGAATTTTGGATATGTTGTAGATAATTGACCGAAACATTATTTCCAACCAGCTTGGAAAAGCTTTATTGTTTTTTGCCCCCTATGGTACAAACTTATAAATTCTTAAATGAGACTATATACTAATTTTTCCATAAAACTGATCTAATGCATTAATTAACAACATAAATGAACAAAAAAAATTTTTTTACCCAACTTTAATTTTTTAATTTTTCTTTAAGTTATCAGTTAGGCGGTAAAAATATGCATATGTACGTGAGGCTACTTCAATCGATAGTGTTCTGGTTGGTTATATTTCCATTACATCCAAGAAAAGAACCTTTTCCAGTACCATTTCTATCATACAAATTTGGTTGTAATAAAAATGGCAACTCTCAAAAAACTCACATGGCAGGTATATATATCAGAGATTTCTTTTCTTCATAATCGGATAGCGCCCCTAGTCTCGCATCGTCCCGTTCTTATCGTATAAACTGTATAAATCTAATATTTTCAGAGAAAAATTCGACTAATTAACTGCTTCTGATGACTACAGAAAATTTTTGGAATATAAATATATATTTCAACTGTATTCATATAATTACACAAGCCAAATCATTTTAGTAAGTGTATCATTGTTACAGACATTACATAACAGTTTACTGATAACAATATTCTTTTGCTAATGTACTCAAAACATTCAGCATAATTATATTAGCCAATAGTTTTGTTGCAGTAATTAATTAATAATTTATACCACTCTTTTATGGTCAAAGAAATATTTTTTTGAACAAAAAAATTTTTTTTTTTTGATTCAATAAAGAAAAAAAATCAAAGAAATTTTAATTCATTGAACACTGGTATTTATTTAATTTTTTATTTCTCTTGTGTATATTTTAATCTTTTCATTGTTGAAAATCTTTAATTGTTAACTGCAGAAAATTTAATTATTGTAAGTAATAAAGGTTAAGTAATTTTTAAATTATTCTTTATTAACTTTTTACTCTATAAATTAAAACTAGTTTTGTATTATTTAGACTCTTAATAAGGCTTGATGAGGAAATTTGTCTGACCTCAAAACGTGCATCCCGACTATATTAAATTAATCCTTAACAATAAATCGGTGACTTTTTTTCAAAAAACCGAATAGCCCAGTATACGAGTACGCTCTTTCTTTCTTCTGTAAGAATATTTGATGCACCGAGGATGAACCGGTAACGTATGGAAACCAAAACTATAGTGTGGAGCGAGCTAATTTCTCCTTAATGTTTATTTTATTGCATACTAAAACAATTGAAACATGTTCTGATGGAAATCGCCACTGATGTGCTTCTACATTATTTTTTTCAACACATACATATTTTACAAAGATATAACTATAATGAATGTTGTATTGAATTGAACAAAGGTCATTCAAATAATTTCTGAATGGTCAGTTGCATGTTTTCACATCATTAATTTTCATGTTTTGAGTGTTAGTTATTAATATGTCTCAATAATTTTCATAAAGGTATCAAACACAATAGGACTTACACTGGTACATACATATTTCGTATAAATGAATAGTAGCTGATTGTATTATATACGTATATACCTATAAACACGTATTTATGTATGTAAGTCAGGGTTTCCTAAAACACGCCTAGGAATCTTAAAAACATGACCTGTGATCTTAAAAACCACAAGAGTTCACTTTCTGAACCATTTTCTTGTGACTCACAAAGTGTTTCTTACATAAAAATATATTGGCGAGCCCTGGCGAAAAAATTAGAAGCTTAGTATCGCGTAAAAAAAACTTATAGACGTCTAATTGACCTATCGAAATATGTATTATACAAATTACGTACCGAACACCAGATTTCCATCACCAGTTAGACGTATACACGAACATGTTTTGTTTGATCCAGTTTCTAGTTTCCCCGCCTGGATTCTCAAGTGAGAATCTTTGCGTCACCAATGTAGGCGACGCACACAATTTATTTTTTATTTCATTTTCTTTGGTCCACCAAATATTTTAGCACCTATCTGTAATCTGACGGGACGGACGCAGAACTTTGGAAACCCCTGGTATTAATAAATACACACCAGTGAAAGAAATTAATTGCATTTGAAAATAAAAACAGAATGCAAATAAATAAAAATAAACAAATACAAATGTAATTGTTTAATCCTTTTTCAGCTTAAATGAAGTTCATGATTTATTGAATCAAATATAAAATGCCATTTTAAAATTTTTTATTAAAGCAGTTGTTAGTATTTTACAATTGGCGTTAAGACGGTAGTCCTATGTGATGTGTAGAATTTTAAGCTTATTTTAGGATTTTTTTTCTGTATTAAAATAAAATACAATCTTTTCAGTTTTTTTATATGTTTCTACTTGCATCATAGAACGTATGAAAAATTTCTTTTCCCAATTTTACAATGCTTTGTTTATGTTTTTTAAAGTGGACTCCTCAAGAAAAATATGAGTGGGATGGTGGGCAGTAAATCTCCATTTGTAATAATGATCGAAAATGAAAAAATCAACCAAATTCTTGTTTTACAGATTTGTCTCTGTCGCTCGAACTAGAAATAAACATTTATATTAACAAATAACAAAATGGTGGACTTTAAAAAAAAATTTCAAAAATCCTGGTTATTTTCATTGAAAATCGAGAAAAAAATAAGAAGTTATCATTAAAAGTAAATGATTCTAGTTCGGACGATAATCACTAGTGTGTAGAAGAACGTGCTAAAATTATGGCTCGATTGATTTACGAGAATTTCGTCTATATTGCCCATCAGTCAGAAAAATGTAATTTCTGGGAAAAGTGTTTAAAGTTTTAGTAACAAATTAATAAAATATAATTATAGGAAAAAATATCTTCATAAAAAATATATATTTACTAAGCTTCAGACAAAATGATCCTCTACAGAGTCGGGACGTATAATATTTTGAACTGGGGGGAAGGGGGTATAAGCTATTTTTCTTTGGTCATAAACGAAAAAAAATATTTTTAGTTTTGTTTTAGGAGTCAATCTTATTTCTATTTACATTTTATTTTATAAGTAGGTATATGTATAGGTATATCTAGGTCAGCGTAGATGTATATATTTTCCCCATAATAGTAAATTTTTTGGCCCCCCCCTCAAAAATTTTATGCACTCCAACACTGTTAGGGATCAATATACTTCGTTCCCTGATATTCACCGATATCAGCTACACCTGATTCATGGAATAACATCCGCTTCTTCGTGAGGATCATTTTCTTAGAGCGCTAACACTATAATTATCCTATTCTACTGGGTGGGCCAAATAAGACTCACCAATGTTAAACACAAATAAATTTTTTATTTTTTGATATAATTATTTTTTTCTTTTTGTAGGTTATAACTGAATTCTTGGAAATTTATTATGGAACCATAGAGTACAAGACAACGGGTTAAAATTATCGATTTTTTCTATTCTTGTCAACGATCAATTGTTAAGACGGAGCGTAAATATCGACAATATTTTAATTCAAGATCGTCCCAATCTTTAGATATCGTTTGTCCCAATCTTTAAATATAAGCAGTTTTCAAAAATTTGGAAAATATCTTATTGTGCAAACACTGCTACCGCAAGACCACCAACAACGACTACGATATTTAAAGATTGGGACGATCTTGAATTAAAATATTGTCGATATTTACGCTCCGGCATAACAATTGATCGTTGACAAGAATAGAAAAAATCGATAATTTTAACCCGTTGTCTTGTACTGTATGGTTCCATAATAAATTTCCAAGAATTCAGTTATAACCTACAAAAAGAAAAAAATAATTACATCAAAAAATAAAAGTTACCTATTTGTTTTAACATTGGTAGGTCTTATTTGGCCCACCCTATATATGCTATAACTTCGTAAGCATAATTTGATTTTCGGTCTACAATTTTCACAGTACACTCTCAATGTATATTACTTTTAAAATATATGCCAAAAAAATTTTAAATTTTGATACGTCACATGGGAATACCGCCTTAGGAGTGTTTGGTTCATTTTCTGTGTTTAGTAGGCATTCACTAACTTTTATCTTAGATAATGAGCTAATGAGAACGGGGTTTATCAGACAGTGTATCGTTTTGTGCAAACAATTTTAGTAATAATCTAATATTTAATAGGTATTGTAGCTTTTCCTGTGCAAATTTTGCTGTGAAGAAATTTAGAACTTGCAGCGAAAAAGCTTCCCATTGGCCATTTCTTTGTAGGTAAACACGATCAAAATGAAAGAAAAGTTTTTATCGGTAAAGGTAAATTTAATTAATTTCAAATCCACAGTAGTTAAATATTAAATTATTATACGAATTATTTTATTCATTAAATTGTCTGGAATCGTATTACACTGGAATTATATATTTTTCATGAATATGTTTTCTATAATTCAAATTTCTTGCCAAAAAAAATTCAAAACAATTAAAAAAAAGCTTTTTTTAATTACAAGCACGAATAAACTGTAGTGATTTAAATAGAATAAAAAATCATGTTGCTTGCGTTATTTAGGACTTATACTTGAAATATTCAGGGAAAAACCTTGTAAGGTTCAGGAACTGCTTAGAGTTAGTCGACTATTGACTATTGGGTAGTCATAAACTTGTTTAATTTTGTAAATTTTAACTTAACAACTTTAATAAATCATCAATTTTTCGAATTACATTCTTCAAAAACATGTAGAAACGAAAACGTCTCGAAAAATCGATGCTTGCTTTCAATCTGCTTTAATTGTCACACTAATTTCTGTTATTATCATAGAGATGTATTATTGCGCAGCTTATAAATATAGTTTAAAAAAAATAACTGGCTGAACAACAAAAGGGCTTCCCTCCTTTTTACCCATTAATTTTTCGATACTTCATTCTATTCATACTGAAACCTTGGTACGTATTATTCATAACAGTTGTAAAATCTATGTAATATATTTGTAAAGCTCCTAAAATATTTAAAATATGTAATCAATATATTGATTGCATTATTCAACGTCATCCAAATAATAGCTAACAAAAAACAACATCAGTTTAAATATCATCGCTAACTAGATCCACATGACCACATATAGGTACCTACCAGTATTTCAATTTTATTTATAAAAAAAAATAATTTTTTATCAACACAAAGCTTTGTTATGAATAATTTAATGAAATAAGGTATAGATGTGTAATTTTAGATAAAATTGTGATTTTATAAAATAAATTGTACATAAAGTACACATCACAACAAAATTAAGTAGCGACATGTTTCAACTCCTTTAATTAAAAACGTGTTATCTCGTCCAGTATGTAGACAATCCAGAATTTGTTGGATCTTTGTGTAGTATTTGGACATCGGAAGTATTTGGACATACACCAAAGAAAAATCCAACCCCATGAAAAAATGTGGAGTTTATCGTCTGGATTGTTCGGATTTTAATGCTTGTTACATTGGTCAGACCGGTCGAACGATTGAAACCAGATATAGGGAACATATTACCACCCAAAAACACATTTCCAACTTTGGTATACGTCTACTAGAAACAGGTCATTCGTTAAAACCCGATCAACAACCCAAAATATTACATATTTGTAAAAAAGACCGTAAACTCAACATTTTGGAAGCCCTGGAAATTAACAAATTGAACAAAGACCCAAACCACGTCATCTTAAATGATCAAATAGAACTAAACAAATCGCTTTTATTAAATTTATAACACAAAACATCTCATATTTTGTTTTTGAATAGTTTAGCTGACAGGTACCTGTTTAAAATTTTTATTGATTCCTGGTAATTAATATTTATAGTCAAATGGTCTTATACAATAATTCTGATTTTACATCCTTTTAACAATCCTTTTAGTTTAACAAAAGCAGCCACCTGATGGGGGTGTAACTTTTCGTGCAAATCAATACATATCTCTATTTTTGACAATTTAGCACCGCCCGTTACCTGTATATTTTATTCTTTATTTCTTGTAATTAACGTCAACCGCTGTCTTCACGTGTCGTAAATGTCGTGTTTTTCCCAACTTACTTCAGTCATTTTAATGAGATTACACTTAACCTTTTTAAAATTAAATTTGCAGTAGGTACCTTTGCAAATAATACAAAAATTTTACTTTTATCGAAAAATTTGTTAACTTGGGATTTCCCTTACATTTTCTTTGATATACTTATATCTGCCTTTATCTCTAACATCCCCCACTAATACATTATTCACTTCATTTTTATAATATAAATAGCTTCGCCTAAAAGAACAGTTTTTAGTTGTGTTTTTCACCTGAGGATGGCGTAATGGCCGAAGTCGACTCGTGTTTATACGATTTTGGTTGTGAAAAGTGACAAAGCAACGATCCCATATTTTTTTTCCTATACTTTTATATAAATTTTTTAACGGTACTCGAAACTGATGGTCGGTTCAGTATACTTTGGCCATTGCTAGCGGTTAAACGTAATCTTTGAGGTCCACAAAATTAACTTCCCACTATATCTGAATCCCTTACAAAATAAAATAAAATAAGAAAAAGATCGGTTAGACCGAATTTAATGAAATTTTTGTGAGATTATACATATTGACATGAATATACTTCAACTGGTACTTTAACGAAATCAGTATTAGTTTTTATACGCAGTTAAACACACAAGTCTATGTATTTATAAATAGTTTTCAAACCCAACAGTGTGATTCTGATTTTTCTGAATTCACTCTGTGATTTTAATTTTTCCCACGCTTTAAAATAACCTCTCTATACTGGAAAATTCACACGTTGACGGTCATGAGCACTGTACAGGGTTAAATTAAACATCACTAACTGCGACACAACGCTGTATTGCGTCCACAATTTCACATAAACTGTACACCAATAAGGTATGTACACAGTAGACAAACATAGCTCGTACAAGCACCACAGGTAGCATAGCGGTGCGATGTGCCTAGACAGAGCACGAACTACGTCTATTTATGTACTAGTGAATTTGTAGTTAAAACAGTTGGGCGTTTTGTCATAATGTCTTATGAGCGTCAACGTATTAAAAAAGTGTTATCTATTTGCACATAAATATTTTCCTACACACCAGTTACATAAATTATTTCTTATTACTCATGCGGGGGAAGTACTAACTTGGCGCACACATTTCTGCACGCAAAGTAGCTGTTTGCCCACTGTACTCTTCCCGCATAATTTTTTGCGTGTGGAAAGTTACTTTCCACACGCAAATTGACAATAAAACACGAAAAATTTAATCAAAACACGCAAAGCCGCCTCCTAAATTTTCATTTAATAAATATTTCGTAATTATTTCTTAGAAACCACCAAAAAAGTAATTTAAACGATAATTAATTCAGAAAAAAAAGACGAACACTTAAAAATATTATTTTAAAAAGTAATAAGAATGTCGAAAATAGTGATAATAATGGAAAAAAGTATGTGAAATTCATAATAAAAAATAGTATGTGCAACTCGTGCGGGATTGTCGATTGCCCCACTCAAGCGAATGAGCGCACTCACTACGTTCGTGCGCTCAACTTCGCTTTCGTGGGCAATCGACAATTTCCCGCACTTATTGCACAATATACTATTATTTTTATTTTTGGCGAATCCTGTACCTAATTTATATACCATACAAATATGAATGCATATACCTGTACAATGTAGTATGTGTATTACTTGGCTGCATACAAAACAGATGTCCATGTGTAAAACCACATTAGTTTTAATAAAAATTTTAATTTATACAAATTTATTCGAAAAATTTTATTAAATGAATAAATTAGCTGTTACATTACCAAAATAAAAAATAGAAAATTTTAAAAATGGTACCTACCAATGGAATGTTCAATGTTTGTTTACACTTTCGTGTTCAATATTTCAATGTCCAGTTAACAATTAATTCTTGTGATTGGATATCATTTTTCATTCGATCGGTTATCCACACCCGTCCAACGCACACCAGCACAACCTGTCATCAAAAATCTCTCACTTGTGATTTAATGAAGATATATATGTACATCCAGGTACCTACTAAATGGGCAATCGATTGAAAATTAATAGATTTTGAAAATTAGTACCTATGTGTAAAGAAATGTCTAAAATACAAAAATTTCTAAGCTGCTTAACAACATTGATATATAACATAATCAATTTTATAAAAGTTTCAACATTTAGTTAAACAAATTTAACAAATTATCAAAATAAAATACAAAATTTTCTTATGTTCGATTAAAATTAAATTTCTTAATTTCTTGTTTAATTTGTTTAAAAAATATAAAATTTGTTTAAACAGGTAAAAAATATTTAACTGACTTTGATTCGATTTATCACTAATTATTAGGGATGTTATGGATATGAAAGGACAATGCACAAAATTGCCCCCCAGCGCCCACAGGTCAGATATGTATTTTCTGAAAGCCCCTTCCTAGTAGGTCACAAATATACCCCTCTTAGGTATGGAGAACCTGGCCTCCTGAAGTGCAGTAGGTTTTGCATTCTTCACGTGGCCATTTCTTAAGGAAACAATGTGTGTTGACCTGCAGCGGGCATTAGAGTCTCCTTCGGGAGGGTGCACTTCGGACTACCTTATTTCGGCAATCTACCAAGGGGTCTGCCAGAAATCGCCACCGGTAAGATTTCCAAACTTCTCTTCGAATACTCCCAATGTACAGGTTTGAAGCCGCTCGATACGTTTTCTGCCATAGACTGCCGGACAGTCTTGAATTAACGAGAAGTGTCAAATAACACGAACACAACAGTGCAGCTGGAGTGACTTCCGGTTGACAATTCATTGGGTTGAATTGTTTTTGGGCAACACGCTTAGAATTGAAGATATGAGTGGATGAAGGTGTTATGTAACATTTTTTTAGCGAATTTTCAGAATGAAAATTCAGCTATTACAGCAGCTCTTATGGTAAGACCTAAGCCCGGGACTATGGCAGAAATTTGTTTTGGAGCCTCTAGAACCCGAAAATCTACTTCACTAAAATTTATATATATATAAATATATATATATGTATTTATGTGTGTACACGATAACTCTCGAACAAAACGTTTAATGCTTATGAAATTTGGTGTGTAGGTTTGAATTCGATTTCGCTCGCCTAAGTTCGTTAGCCAGACACATCCGATGCCACAGACCGGATATTTTGGGCTTTAAAGTCTTTTTTTGTGTTTTTTGATCAGAATTTATAACTTTTTCAAAAATTTTGTTATACTATCAAAAAAATTGTAAGAAGTTATATTAGCGAGCATTTTAAACTTTTCCTCTGTATAAACTGGTTTTCAAGAAAAATCAAAAATAAAGTTTATATAGAGTCTCTTTTTATCGTATTATCTCTTTCTGTTGTATTGGAAAAATCCTATTTTTATTTATTTTGATTATACACGTATTTTAAGGGTATTACTACACTTAGTACTTCTACTACCTATCATATTTCAAATTTCTTTGGATAAATATTCAGAATAATGCCTTAATAAATTTCTACGGTTATATAAATGTAATATTATTAAATTTAATTAATTAAACTATAATATTTCTTTGATTAAATAAAATTTGAAAATTATATTTTTGGTAGTGCACAAATAGCCTTATGCATTTGTAAACATAATATCTCTAGTATATTAAGTAGATTAGATTTGTTATTTTGTTTTCGAAAATTTATTTTTGCTTTCAAATTCAAATTGTAGTAGAATTGATTTTTTTTGCCCATTAACTGCACATTATTTTAATCTCTTTATTTAACACATTACGTTAAAAAATTATAATAATATTTTTAAAATTATTAATATTTTTAATAATTTAATTATTTAAAAAAATTCTATAAATATATTTAATAATTTTTTATTTTAAAAATTCTATTGTGTCAGCGTTTTTAACCAGATATCACCACAGGTATGTACAATACTGCCAAATTAGCTTGAATTTAAACTAATATTTCAACAATCAGAATTTCAAATCAACTCGTCTTTGTGTTGAAATGTTGACATATAGATTCGGTGCTGATATTTGACTGATATTTGAGAAAAATAGGTAATAATTCATGTTAATTTATATATTACATTTTTAAAATCAAATAGTAATTAATATTTGTCCTATTATTTGTTTTTTGTTTTGTTTTATATAGGTAAAAAATTTAAAACCACATTAAAAATTACATGAAACCGTGAAGCAAATGTTATTTATATACGAGAAGAATATAGCTAAAATAAAAAAGAAAATATAAATTCTAAACAGGCAATTATTAATAGAATTTGTCAACATAATAAGGTAAATACATATCTATTAAAAACTGTGGATTTTGTGATTGAATTTTTTCTAATAATTTGAATGTACATGTTAAAAGGTTAATATCAACAGCAATACTTTTATGTATAAATTCCTATTTAAAACATGGATGGTGAATTTAAAGATATAATAAGAAGAAAAAGAGAACACACAGTAAACTAAAAACTTGGATTAAGAAGGAAAACATCAACTAAGTACATGCCGGATAAGCCCTTGAATAAAGGTACAACTTTAGTTTTGTTTCCGTGTCGAATGGTTATTTTCTTCAGCAAGAGAATTTAAAAAGGTAAAATCGTCGGTACACAGAAAGAGTGACACAGTTCAAAAAAAAAAAACAGCTACTTCAATATCTCTATTCAAAAGTTTTATTATTTACTTCAAAAGTTATCATAGTTTCGGATTTCTAAAATTTTCAAAATTTTTTTGGAGATAACCCGTTGGTACTCACCTTGTATTCCAACAATAAAAATAACAAGTTAATTTTGATAACATTAAAGATTTTGATAAAAAAAATTCGCTACTTTGAAGTAAGGAAAAAACGACAAAACCGCCTTCTAGCGGTTAATTTTGGAAGTAGCAATATGTCGTTCTGGGACATAAAAATATGCAAATTTTGCTATACATTTACACAATAAACTCGAAAATGTAAATTTTTGAGTT
Source organism: Brachynemurus nebulosus (assembly GCA_035578155.1). Taxonomy (NCBI): domain Eukaryota; kingdom Metazoa; phylum Arthropoda; class Insecta; order Neuroptera; family Myrmeleontidae; genus Brachynemurus; species Brachynemurus nebulosus. The sequence goes on along the minus strand of JAPWDM010000001.1, from coordinate 9,172,694 downwards.
GTCACTCTTTCGATGTACCGTCGAAATGTTTTGTTACGTTTGGAAAATATATTCCGTTCTAAATTTTTTTTCGTAACCGTTAAAAAATTTAGCTCAAAATATTAAATTCAGTATTAGTAAGGCAAAGATTCTCAGTTGCGCCTCTGGTGGTAAAATTAGAACTAGTGTCAAGTAAAAATACGTATATGTTTAATTGGTGATAAAAATACACATAATTTGTATAATAGATATTTCACCGGTCATTTCTCTCACCGGCCCTGTACATAAACGCATCTGTTATTAAAATACCCCTGTCCCAGCATCCTGCATAACATAGCGAATTTCCATTTACAAAAGTACGTTTTTCTTGGAAACTAGTTGATATAGAGTAATTGTAAATAAAAAAAACTTTATGTGATTTTTCCGCCTCATTCCGCCAAATTTTTTTCACGAAACGTTTACGCGATATTTTTTAAAAATAAGATGTTTCGTTTTTGAGTTATCGTGCGGACACACACACGTATATATATATATCTACGGTCCAAAAAACCGTAGACGTTTTCACGAAATTTCTTAAAAATAAGATGTTTCGTTCTTGAGTTATCGTGCGGACACTTAGTAAACTTATATATATATATATATATATATATATATATATATATATATATATATATATATAAGTTTACTAAGTGTCCGCACGATAACTCAAGAACGAAACATCTTATTTTTAAGAAATTTCGTGAAAACGTCTACGGTTTTTTGGACATTTTTTTTGAAAAAATTTGGCGGAATGAGGCGGGAAAATCACATAAAGAAAGTTTTTTTTTATTTACAATTACTCTATATCAACTAATTTCCGAGAAAAACGTACTTTTGTAAATGGAAATTCGCTATGTTATGCAGGATGCTGCGACAGGGGTATTATAATTTTACAGTAGAAGCGTTTGAAAGTTTTTATTCACATATACCTACTTCCCATGCAATAGCACATGTTTATTATTAAATTTTCTACAAATCTATTGGACCTAATGATACCAAATTTTAAGAATATTTCAAAATTAGGCAAAAAATGAATTTTTGAGAAAATGTTATATAACACCTTCATTCACTCTTGTCTTCAATTGTTGCTGGGAATTGATTTTTGGTACCGTTCCCACCCACTTTTAATCTCGAAAAAACACTGCCCAATTTCCATTTTCACGAAAGTTATCAGTTTTAATCTTGTCCCCGACGGATCTCAATTTTTAATCGGGAAAATCGTTACTAATTCCAACATCAATAAGTTTAGTATAGACGGTTCAAACTTTAAAATAATGCTGTGTTAAATCAATGTCAAATTATATTGACTGAGATACAACTAGAAACTACTTTCCTAAGCAAGATCAAAAATTAATTTACATATTTTAAATATATTATTTCTTTTTTATAATATTGCAAAAAAAAAAATGCAATATATACACATGTAAAAAAGCCGATTGATACAATAATGTATACGTTAACGTAATGCGATGACGAAACACGTTCGGACTGTCAGTAACCAATGCTACCTCAAATTAATCGTCAAGTTTCTTATTATTAATGGGAAATTTTTTAAAAAAACCGTATAAAAATGTCGTATTTTAACATTTTGAGTTCCGAACACATCACATATGTGTGATGGCTAGCGAATAACCATCAATGATCACACATGTGTGTGATAATGTCGCGGACAGGTACTGGTCGGTAACATGAGTAGCACACTCTCAACGTAGTGATGCTTTCTGTAAACGTTATAAACGAATAACATAATACATATAGTCAGTGCAATAGCTAAAACAGGTATGCTGCACAATACTTAATGTATTATAGATCACATCGCATCGCTCCGTTACTTACGGAAATTAGATAGAGAGCGAGCTATGTTTGTATACTTTAATTCTTTCTATATTATACTTCATTGTTAACATAGGTAGGGGAGAGCCGGGCAAAGTGGCCAGAGCGGGCAAAGATGCCAGTAGGCAATATTTTGCTGTTCGGTGCAGCTATCTTACAACAATCAGGTCAGTTACATCATTAGAATGCCATTAGTGTTCTATAGTGAAGTGTGGAGACTAATACATTGTTACAACTGATTTTATAACAAAAAAATTGAGTTTTATTACATCTGATCTGAAGTAAATGCTTAATTCTTTATTTATAATCTTTTTATTATTATCAGCTAATGTTTATTAATTACTTCTATAAAGAAAAGTGTAATTTTAGGTGTAGTTTCATGTGCCACATACATTCCTAGTTCTAGTTGTTTTCCTTTCAGAGGTGTGTCTCTGTAATGGCGTCAATGCGGGTAAAGTGGCCAAAATATGTGACCATTGCCATTAAAGAGAATTGTGAGTCTACGGATAAGTTCCTTTTACATTTTAAATTTCAAATAGCTCTACCAAGAGCCTATCGTCTCTATTTACTATAGTTTTACGCACTCCGTTTATTAATTTTTATTCTTAATTTGTTTAGTGAAAATTTTGAATCTTTTTTGTGTTGAAATATTTACTAACATTATACATAAACAATATTTCAAGCTAATAATTAAATTTTGTTACTCACACAGTCTTTTTCAGTCTTATGCTGTCAATTTCGAGCAAAGTGGCTGCGAGTGGCCACTTTGCCCAGCCTATGCGGGCAAACTGGTCATTTTGTAACATGTTGTAAAAAAATATTTAAAAATTAATAGGGGCCAAGTTAAATATTTTCAGTTATAATATTGCAAACTACATTAAAGCTGAAATGTACTGTCAAAATTTCAATTAATTTGTTTGATTACTAGTCACTGAAATAGTCGAAATTCCCTTAGAGTGGCCACTTTGCCCACCCTTCCCCTACTCAGTTTCCATAAAAATATATTGTAAAAAACAAAAACGTCATTATTTGGAATACACGTGCAGCAGTTTAGAGCTTATCCGAAAATATAATAGAAAATGAAAGAGCTGCGATACATATTTTCTAATCTGGATAACGATACTACACTCCTTTTCTTACACTATTGACTTTTCGCATCAGAATAACTTCATTTAAATGCAAACTGTAGCAAACATACCACAACCATTTTAGAACGGAACGTGTTTGATATTTTTTTTTTATATATTTTTAAAACAGATTGAAAACTGATGTATGCATATGAATAGAAGCTTAAACTCAATTGAGATTTAAACACAATATAAATGAAAATTGGATGTAGTAAATTTTGAAACAAATAATAAATTTAGTCGGAACTAAAACGGCTAGTTACGCTAGTAATTTAAGAGGAAATAAATGTACCCACATTGTATACTAACTATAATGTATAGTAAAAACATTGAAATTTATTTAAACTACTTCTCAAAAGTGTGCATGTTTTATAGAAACTTGGAGAAAACTCTCGTAATGTTTTATTAAGTAGGAGTAGCAAACATCAATTACACTAACCTCTTTATGTAGTAACATCAGTGAATCTATCTCCTTGCTTCTATGCCAGTGGTCTCCAACTTTTTGTTAATGCACGAGCTACTTTTCTAGTTTATTCGGTGGTCTACTCTTTTCCATAAGTCAGGTTCTTCCAATACAACGCACAATTTTGCAGCTAAATGTGATTCACTCATTTCAGGAAAAACTTCTTAAATTATAAATTATTTTTTTTAAAAAGTCAATTTTTTTTTGTTCAAAATTTAATGTCATTTTTAACCTTTGGACACACAACTTTCGCCAAAATTATATTTATTTAATATCCTGGGACTTTCAACGGTAGTTCAACAATTTAAAAAAAAAAATACATATAATTACTTAGCAAATGTCTCTGTAAAGATATTTTAGGTCAAGCCGTTCAGATAATGTAATTTATTTTCTGGGTGTAATTTTTTTGTTGCTTTTACAGTTTTGGGTTTGCTGGACAAGGGGAAGAGCAGTACCTAAATCTATAAGTGACTTCAGGTTTCGTATTTCTAATAATACAATTAAAGTGCTTTAAGCTTTACCAATTTAATTCAGTGGCTACAAAAATGATACAAATTAAATGAGTTACTGCAATTTGGATCATTTTAATGGAAAATTTTCATTCTTGCTGTCAAATTAGTTAATTCGGTCAAGAAATGTGATTTATTTTTCGGATGTAATTTTGAAATTGTTTTTCCAATTCTATTATTGTCAAAAATGTAAAAAGTATCATTAAAAATCATCAAATAGAAATTAAACAGGACAAGCCCTAATTTCGTCTGGGCCGTTCAGGCACATGGAGAGCGTATCCAATTACGTAACCGTATAATCTCCGGAGCAGTGCAGGATATGGAAAAAATTTTCCATGGCAGTCTGATAAGGCCTGAAATGAAAAAGCTTTACATTTTCTGGTATTAGTTAAATTTTCTATTTGGACCTATAAACAGTTGCAAATTTCATGTTTCTATTATCAGGATTTTGGATTTTTCAAAAAATTTAGTATAGGTGATGACATACATTTAATAGGTCCAGAGCCTGCCCTAAAAATATCGTTCCAGAGAGTGAGGTGTACTGTGGATGACTGGGCTGAAAGACAACACGCCCATCTCTGGAAAGTATGTACAACGGCCAGACATACCCGAGAGCTTATAGTATTGTCCAGTTTAAAACGGAGAAAAGAATTGCTTACTCTTGGCAGGGTACAGCTGAGCCTATTAATAGGTATACTCACGGGGCATAACATCCTGAGGAAGCACCTGTCTCTCCTCTCTCTGCCGAAAGTGTGACCTGGAGGACGAATCTTCGTCCCACGTTTTATCCTCTTGTGAAGCATTGTCATCCTTGAGATGTAAGTATCTGGGATCTTGGATACTGAGTTCCGAGGACATCAGGATTGCAAACTTTAGTGCAATCCTGAGTTTCTATGAGGGACTGAACATTAGCTAGTCTCTCTTGGATGCCGTGGGGTACAATAGGTCCGTATTTGGTGGCCTACGTGCAACGGGAGCTTTGAATCCCGACCCACTTACAGCATTCATTCATTTATTCATAGGTGATGACAATCAAATTTAATTTTTTGTTTTTTGAAGTAATGGCTACAAAATTGAAAGAATTTTGGTGAAATTAGGACAATTTTAGTATAAAATTATCATTTTTGCTGTTGAAATAAATAAATTTGTTCGGGAGATGTGACTCTGTTCTCGAATGTGATTTTTTGGATATAATCCAATTTCCGTTTGTAAATACGGAGTGGAGGTCGACCAAAACTCGCTCCGCGATCCACAGTTTGAACATCACTGTTCAACTTATATAATGTTTCATACTTGTGTGGTAATAGTATGAGCCGTAATAAGCTATTGAATTTCATTACCACAATATGTGCTTGCATACCACAAATATGTTGTGCATGTGCATATTGGTAAGCATCCCAGACATAGGTATATATAGTGATTCCTTGACAGAAAATATTAAAATGTAAATAAGAGTGGCCGTACTTAAGTCTATAACCATCACAAGAATGTACGCCAAACATTCAGTATAGGATACATAAACAAAAAAATATAATTCACTCTCTTTCTTCTAACTAGCAAGCACCATAAGTGCTAGGTTTTATAGACAATATTGGCGAGGTAAAGACAGAAAACGCTCTTATCTGGTGGTAAAATTAGAACTAGTATCAAGTAAAAAACTACATATACGTTCATATACATATACATATGGAAATATGTATTACACAAATTGTGTGTGGATTAAAACTAATTTACTTGATACTAACTCTAATTTCACCACCAGAGGCGCGAGTGAGATCTTTGCGTCGCCAATATCAATTACTTACATAGTATAGCAAAGATCAAATGTAAAAGAAATTTTTGACACTTTTAAATTGATTATTCAAATCTCACAAACAGACTTTATTCATAACATATTGATAGCCATTATTTTAAAACAGAGATTACGAAAACCAATTTTCTTAAAAGCTCCAAAAACCGTAATTCTGGTTGGTGCTAAAAACATAAACATTTAAAATTGTTTTTAAGTTTTCGATATTACTGTTCTCATTTTTGACAAAATTAGAAATAAATCAGGTTTCCTGAAAAGATTTGGTTATGGAATTGACGGTTCGAAACAATGTTGTCACAGTTTCAAAATAAAAGTGGTATTTTTGCGAAGTAAAATATTTGTTTATTATTTACAAATATGGAATACTATAAAGTAACGCTCAAATCTATTAATATTTACCTAAGAACCTCATTTGCATAAAAGCAGATCATCGAATCATCAATCAATTATAATAAAAAAGTAACTTCCATACAAAAATAATTTTTCAAAGGAAAAATGTTTAATTAGTAATTAGGTTTATGAACTTTTTTTGCTTGAAAAATGTTTTAATGAGTTCGTGGGCCACACTTTGAGAAGCGCTAGTCTAGATTGTGAAGTAAAAATTATTCATATCTTACAAAATATTGCTTTTTGATATATGGAAACATGGTATACATAGATAAAGCTCAGAAATTTCGAAGATAATCAATTTTGCTTTAACAGTTTAAACGATTATCTTCAATTTTCAGAATGTTCTGGCTTAATTATAGTTCTCTAGCTATAATTTTTTAATAATTTACATAAAAAATTAAAAGAAATAATCACTGTTTTACTTGCTGGTCATAAAGCGGAAATCGACAATTTTTTTTCCCTCTTTAAGCCCTTAATTAAAACTTTCGACCACTTGATATCTGGCAAACCATTTTTTAAAAGAAGCCAAAATTTTCGCCAATTTTAGTGGTTTTTTGGAAAATTTGGCCAGAATTCAAAAATTTTCTTGATTTTTTTTACACCATCGAAAAGAGCGTAAAGAATTACATAAGATAAACTTTTAAAACATTGTTCTAAATGAACTAGATTTTGAGAGAAATTAAGAAATTTGCTGAATTTCTTTACAATAAATACTTCATTGTTATTATCACTTATTATTACAAGAGAGCTTTGTATTTTTTCGAATAAATTTGGGCTAGTGTAACGAAAATTTGTTGCCTAGCAATTTAACGAGAAGAACTGTCAACTGACAAAGCCCGACAGCGAAGCTGAAGCGTTTTTGGGTTGACAGTTCGTCGAGTTAAATTGCTTTTAGGCAAGAAATTTGAGTTGTAGAAAACAAAAATGTATTCAGAAAAAATATAAAACTCAGGTGTAATACGGTAAGACAATTTGGCGAATAAAATAAATTAGTATAATTCATATTATTATTTAATTCATTGTTACTATGGTTCTGAAATCAATTAAATCGACCAATACGAACTTTTTTTTTTCGTTTTTATAGTGTTTACCTACAAGGAAATAACCAGTGATATGTTTTGTATCTTTTTTTTTCGCTGTAAAAATCTGTCTTAATTTTTTTTTTTTTTCATGGTAAAACTGAAAAAAACTATAATATTCTCATTGGGACTTAATACACATGAGTTAAATGGTCATTACAATAAACAATATTTATATCTGTTTCATTTTTCGAAATAAAAATTAACTAACTTTTCAAGAGCGCGTCATCCGGGCATAAATCCAACCCCTCGTCCTCGTCGTGCTCGGCGGTAACTGCTAGCAGGCTAGCAGGCTAACGGGGCTCTGGTTGGTTAATAAATAAGACGAAAACAAGATCTTTTAACATATAAATTGTTTTTTATTTATTGTTATTGTCGTTGTCCCACGTTTGTGTTTCTTGCCACTGGAGGTCCTTGGGGCCTCCAACGGTGTTTTTGTAATCCCCACTGTACCTCTGGGTGATTCTAGGCCCTCGGAGACGCAGTGGGTTGGCTGTGATATTTTGTTGTTGTTTTCTTGTTGTTGTTGTATTTTGTTGAATTTTTGTTTGATTTGTTTTTTGCTAACGGAAGCTCTTGGAGCCTCCAGTAGTGTTGGTAGGATCCCCATTGCACCAGTGGGTGGTTCTAGGCCCCCACGAGTGCAGTGGGTTACTGTGATAACCATCTGTGATATTTTTTTTTGTCTTGTAATGTTTTGAACTGTTTTTTTGTTATACCACCGGATGTCTTTTGTTTATCAAGGGTGGTATTATTTTCTCCTTTTGGATTGTTTACTGTACCCGCTGGGTGGACGCCAACGAACCCCAGCGGGAGCTGTCTCGTGTTACAACTTTTTATTTTGATTTCATCTGGAAAGCTCGTATATATCCAAGCAACTCGTTTCGATTAGCTACTCTTTATGAGACGGAGTACATATGCTCAGGGTATGCCATCGACAGTTTTGCGCCGTTGGTCATATCAGTGCTGATCTTGTGCATGGTATCCACTGAATGGTTTTGAACTCTCAATGGAATACCAATATAGCTAAATGAACCCCAACAAGCAGCAGTATTTCCACAGACAGCAATCATAATTCGTCCCGCAACATTGGAGTTATTTTAGCCTCTATTGTTGCATGAGTATCCGTTTGTACCTGAGGACAGGGCATTCACTGATTTGCAATGTCTTGTCCATACTGAGCATATTTATGGGCCCTGGGATGGCAGGGCTGCATCGTTGGCTTTTCTTTTAATGTGTAACTGTCCTTTGTCTATTGCATTTATGTGTCCCTGTCTTTGTGTGTGTTTTATATTTTTGTCGTGTTCTGGCGGAGCATGCCCATAGATGGCGATGCCGCTGGGCACTGCTGACCGCTCTATCCACCGGCAGCAGTGTCCCAATTTTAATGAAAAAAAAAAAAAGAACGCGTCATCACCGATTTTGAAAATTTGCTTACTGTTAGAGAGATAAACTATTTTAAATGGCTATGAGTTATGTTGTATGAGGTCTGCCAGGGTCCGGGGGTTCCAAAGTGCCAAAAATAAAACTACCCAAGCGATTTTGAAAATTTTTTCACCTTTAAAAATTTAATTTCATTTAAATACATACATGCTATACTAGATGAGATCCGCCAGTGTCCTGGAGACCCAAAAAGCGACAAAAACTAACTACTCAACGGATTTTGAAAATTTTTCACTGTTAGAGAGCTAAACTATTTTAAATGGATACAAGCTGTTATATGAGATCCGCCAGTGTCTAGTCTTTGGAAATTCACTAGGTTATGCAGATACTGCGGCAGGGATATTTTTTATATATTTTACTATATATGGTACCTTCTCGTTTTCAAAAAATATGCAAACTTTATGTCAAACAATTTTGTTATATGAAAAATTACATAATCGCACAAAGTATTTAGAAATAATTTTCACCTTTATTTACTCACGCATAATCAAATGATTCGTTTAAGTAATGGTTACTATTGGTTTGGTAATGTTAGAATCCTTAGATCCTTAACATTGCCAATGGATGCCAGGTACAAACGGTAAAAACACTTTTACACACACATTTTACATAACAGTAAATATCACTAAAAAGCATGGGCTGGTACCTAAAGTTAGGAATTCGTTGCCATCTTAGGGTTGTTTTATTTTGGATTAGTAATTTAAGTTTCTGGAAAATTTATTTATAAACCAATTCAAAGATTGTTATCAGTTGACTTCATTAAGACAGTTAAATATAACTAAATTAATTTCATCTTCATTTTATTCAAATTTGATTGGAAAATTATGGTAAACTTACGTATGTCTACGGTATATTAGAAGATAACAGGAATATGAACATATAAAAGTCCACAATTTAAGTTACCAATTGACCAAAAAACGAACGAAATCTAGAGTGAATATATGCATATAATAAACACACGGATAACACCATTTAAATTAGTGGGTGGTCTAGTATTAAGAAATAAAAAATTGAATTTTATTACAGTTTAAAAAATAATTAAACCAATTTCTGATAAATATCTGAATGGTTTGTACATACGTATATCCTGCTATATAATTATATCTTCTTTTCTATTATTTATCGTGTTATTATTCGGTTTATTAAATTAAAAATAAATAAGAAAATTATTTCAATTATATAAGTTGAACAGAATTAAATAATTATTAAGTACTGTAAAATGGAAAGTGTACAAAGACATAAACACTCTATAAGCATCTTGAAAGTTTAATCAAGGTTTATTATTTAGAAAAATATTGGTTAAATGACGTGACCAATGACAGGGTCCGAAAAGACTCTGGTTGCACAAAAGATGTTAAAAAAATTTGTTTTCATATTTTATCAATATTGACATTGTAAAAGGTTATATTTAATCAGTAATTAAAATTTTTAACATATATAGTTTCATTAATTTTATTGGAAATCCTGGGTAAAACTAGAAACGGTATTACATAAAACTTGTGATGCGCACATAATTTGTATAATGTATATTTCTATCCCCAATCAGCCGTATACATACATAAATGTCCTTCCTGATACAGCTTTTAATTTCATCACGAGAAATTTCATCATGTGGAATATTTTCGACGATAAAGTTTGACCCAAGAAAAGAAAAAGGAATAACTTGCGTGAGCTAATTATATATATATATATATATATATATATATATATATATATATATATATATATATATATATATATATATAGAACAATAATACTTTTTAAAAGGAATAAACTAATGCGTTTGTTACCATATGGTTACGCCAACTTTAATTTTTTTTAAGATAAATTTCTTTATATTTGTAACCGTTTCGCTGTTTATTATCATTTAGTTTTCGGAATCTGGTAGTATTTTTGTAATTTTTGGAGAAAATATACCATTGTTACTTCCTGTCAACAAGTTGATATAAAAAAGTCAGTGTAGGTAAATTTTCAATTAAATTATATATCATATTTCTAAAATCTTTTTTCATTAATTATAAAATTAAGATTTTATATAGTTTTAAAAAATATTTACACCTAAGACACGCCTTTTTATTTGATACTGCACAATTTCTAAAATCTACAGGAACGCATCACGTATACCCGCGGTTGCAAAACCTAATTTAATGTAATTCGTTATTGCTTGGCGTTGATTAACGACTCCTAACTTACTTGAAGGGTATAGTATGATAAGTATAGGTGAATCGGCCCCGGAAGCGAATTATTTTAATAACTATATTAACGGTATAGTGAGGCTGTAAGTAATTGATATCTACAATTTTGGCGGCCAAAATTGAGTAGTTATGGAGATAACTAAAAAAAATTTAAAAAATTACAAATATTTTTTTCTTGTTAACTACTTAGCATAGGAAAATAATTTCAAATCCACATGAAAGCAAACACTCTCAAGAATATTAGATATAATTATTATCGTATCAGTCCTTGTTATTAAGGATAATAACAAGGATAATATCCGATTAAATGTTATTTTTATAGGGTTCCAATTGAGCGACTATTTCAAAAAAAATTCAGTAACTGTGCCTCAACGCACTTAATTACTGCACCAAGTCTCATCAAAATTCAAAGGATAAAACATGATAAAAAAAATTTTTAATTTCTAATCTGCTGAACCGCCCCTTCAGTGGGTCCGACCCTGGAATTATGTACATCAATCGAAAGTACTTTAGAAATAAAGTGTTGTGTAAAGTGTTTTTCCTATCTCCTATAGTTTTCGCGATAATCAAGTATAATCAAAAAAAGTATATTAAGATATAAGGTATTTGCCCCTGATAGAATGTCCTAATAGTAACTGTATTGTCGTTTATGTGACACTGCAGGTACTTCATATGTATAACTTTTCTAGATCAAAACAAATTGTGGAAATATAATAGAAAATTTGCAAAAAATGTGCTGTAATAGGATTTTTTAACATGTTGAATATTAAAGTCCAATGAGCATTATATTATTCTGCATGTTGAAAAAGCCTACTACACCACATTTTTTGACAATTTTCTATTATATTTCTACAATGGTTTCGTTTTGACCTAGAAAAGTTATACATATGAAGTACGTGCAGTGTCACATAAACGACAATGTTACTGTTGGGACTCTACCAGGGGCAGATAGACTATATCATAATATACCTCTTCCGATTATTCCTGATTATCTCGAAAACTATAGGAAATAGGAAAAACCACTTTATCAGACACAACACTTTATTTTTAAAGTACTTTCGACTGATGTATATAATTCCAGGGTCGGACTCACTGAAGTGGTGTTTCAGCAGATTAGAAATTAAATTTTTTTTTCATGTTGTACCGCATAAATTTTTTTTTAAGTGGTCGCCCAATTGGAACCCTATAAAAATAACATTGGATCGGATATTATCCTTGTTATTATCCTTAATAACGAGGACTGATACGATAATAAATGTCTCTAATATTCTCGAGAGTGTTTGCCTTCATGTAGATTTGAAATTATTTTCCTATGTTGAGTAGTTACCAAGAAAACATTTTTGTAATTTTTTAATTTTTTTTAGTTATCTCCATTACTACTCAGTTTTGGCCGCCAAATTTGTATATTGGCCGATTCATCTATACTTATCCGGCTATACCCTTGAAGTAATTCAGGTTGCAGTTCTCTGATCAGTAAAGACTACTCACCGACTTTATGTTGTAGAGTATTATTTCTAAACAGGTATCGTAAATATTGTACTAGATGTACAAAATTTGACGACACTAGACCGAAATTCTACTTTCATATAACATGCATCTTGAGAATAAATCATTAATATTGTGCAAATATTTTCATTGTTGCTGGCAAATAAATTCAGTAATAAATTGAAAAATATATTATGTATTGTGAAGTAATTGTCATACTTAATATATTTGTAGATATGTTTAGTCATATAATTTCCAACATAGGTATCTACATAATGTAACAAATACAAAAACCATAATCTAACAAATTTCAAAATGTCAGCAATAAAATAATGAAGCAACAACACATGCAAAGAAGCAACGAAATTAGTTCGAATATTTTCCGAATTCACTTTGAATTTCCTGTTATACATTTACAACTATGCCACACATAAATAAGTGTATGTACTATAGTATTATAAAATTGTTTGCAATATATTGTACTGTAGGTGGGAATAAATAAATAAATATGTACGAGGAAGTGAATTACGGAATTAGTGAAAATTCTAAATGTTACTTGTTTCTTTTCTTCTAACTATATTTGTTCCAATTGTGTTTTATTAATGAAAAAAACACATGTCGGTGTCACGTCGCATGAATACTCTATATATTTCTAAAAAAAAAAAGAAAAATATTCAAAAATACTTTCAAAAGATTTTGATGCTTGCTAAAAGGTTTATAAATTGTAAATTAATTATATTAAACTGTATGTGAGGGGAAATATTTTTGGTATGGAAAGATAGTGTTTTATCGAAAATCCTTAGAACACCAATCAACAATAAATTATATTGTGCCATTTATTAAGTAGAAGTCAACAAAAGGTTTCACAAATCTCTAAACACAACCAAAATGAAACGGTAAGTGTTGTCCATTTGAATAAAGCAAGACATCATATTCATTTCTTAAGAATGTTATTTACTTTTAAATACACATCTACAATAACCCTAGAATCATACGTTGGTCTATGAGTCAAGTTAATCATACATCGGCGTCGTGGACGAATGGACTTTTTACGGGGAGTTTTAGAGTTTATTTGCAAAAAACATTTTTTTTTACATAACAATTCTACAAAAGCGAACAAAATATTTAAAAAAATTGGAATTGGAAAAATTTCTTAATATAAATATTTATTAATTTTTTAATCTTTTTATCAAAGCATATTTTCACTATAAAAATTAAAAAATAGATAAATACATCAATTGTAATAATTAATTTATGAACTATTATGAATCAGTGGACATGTGTGACTTTACAGAATGTGAAATTTCTCAGTCATAAATATTCCTATAGATATGTAGTTATTTCCCCATTAGGCACATTTGTAAATTTTTTAAAATTTGTTAGTAATTTTTCGAATAAGATCTCAAAAAATAATAAAAATTAAAATATTTTCCATAAAATAAATTGTTAACCTTTTATTAAGTCACTTGAAATGCATTCTTTAGTTTTCGATTCAATATATTAAAACTTCAGTATTATGTCGTCTCTGTAAGTAAAACAGCTGTAATCATCTTTCACATTATCATAATCATTGAATAAATTAATTATAACATCCATATCTTTAATAAATTTTAGAAAAATTAGGAAAACTTTTATATGTGGAGTACAAAATCTTTAAAAAAAAATATGGGTTAATCATACATCGTCGTCCTTTTGACGCACACTATTTCAGTATAAAAAAAACGACAATAGCTATAAACAAAATTTATACGTCTTATGTGTTATAATAACAAATAAATTAGATAACAGAAGTTTCAGAGCAAGCAGGCACCGACAAGTTGTAGTATTGGAGCAGGTAGAGAAGTTGGTTCGTCGTTTTGACGAGTACGTATGATTGTAGGGATAATAATAGTAGTAAATCTATATGGCAATTAGAAAAAAACAGTTTTTTTGGAAAAACATTTATGGTTAAAATTAGTAGATAAGAATGAGAAAAGGTAAATCATATTTAAAAATATTTTTTATCTCCTTTTTAGGGTAGAAAGCGTACCAAAAAAATCCTTTTTCAAAACTTTTAACCCAACCTTACATACTTTCTAAAAGGATATAAATAAAAGTAGCAGAGCTGAGGGAAAAATTCTAGTTATCCAAAATATCGTTAAGAGATGTTCTAACAGTACCTACATAAAAGACTTTTTTCGCATTGTTGTTTTCTTGCAGTGCCTTTAAAAAGAAGCCACTACTTATACTTATCTTGATGCTACAAGATTCTTAACTGAATTATTATGAACGCTACAAGTTTATTTTGACTGAATGATATAGGTATTATATGCTAATACGATTATTACTAAATTTGATATTTTTACCGATAATGTTTGCTTAATTTTAACTCCCACTGTATATGTAATGCTTTATCGACCCAGTCTCCATAATATACCTATATATTATCATATTTAGATAATATAAATCTACAGGGGAACCTGTTTTTGTGTGGTCTTTTTTGCGGTTTTATTTTTGCAGTTTTTTATGCCATTTTTTTATTTGGATTTTAACAAAATGTCAACCAAAGAGTACTTATAATGAGAATAAAAAGTAAAAAAAATTAATTTGTGGGAACGAACGCACTCTATCGTTACATTACATAAGTATATATGTAGATAAATTATTGCGCCATTCAGTTTTTGTATTATACATACCGTCGGCTTAAGAAGAAAAGTGCCTAAATATTTTATATTTAGCGGCTAATTTCATTTATTTCTTTAAAATGGAGTTAGGCACCTTTCTTCTCTAGCCGGCGATCTGTATGTACGAGTATTACAATTTTCGCAATATTATATAAATGGAACAATTTTTAAGGAAATTATGAGGTTTTGAGTTAAGTATTTTCCATTAAATTTCTTTGAGGATCCATGACCATGACGGTCATAACCTATATTGACAAAACGCCCAACTGGTAATCAATTTTGACACTTTGTATGGAATTGTTGACATTGTACGACGTGGTGTGTGAGTTTTTTGACATCTTATGACATCAGTGACCATTAAGATGTTAAAATCTATTATGAACTGGAATTTTTGTAGTTATTTATGAAGTTTCTGAGCTTTTTTGTGTAATGTTTCTTATGCGATCCCCGGCGTACCCATTCACCGCATAAAAAGAGGTTTCGCTGTATATGTATCGAACATACAATATCAATGTATGTATATATATGTTGTATGTTACCGTACATATGTTACTTATGTAGATGGTGGAAGGAGATATAAGCGTATGAGGTTAATTTGAACTCTCGAAATCAGACTACAAAATTGTTTTAGAGTAGAGAATTTAACACTCGTTACCGAGATATAATAGTAGCACGAAAACACATTATGTAAATTCTATATATGAGAAAATTGGTGAGTATTTTATAACAAACAGTATATATATATATATATATATATATATATATATATATATATATATATATATATATATATATATATATATATATATATATATATATATATATATATATATGTACCAGTGCACGAAACAGGGCCGAATTAAGTAACAGACTAAATGACAAATCTTGAGGGTCCGTAATTTCAACGGAACCGGATACAGAAGAAAAACAAATTAAATAATAAACTAAGGAAATAATAAAATGTCTTAAAACATACTTAAGTTTAATACAGGTCTCAAAAACTTAATTTCATAAAATAATTTTTTTTAAAATTGAATTTGCTTTAATATAGAAGGGCATCTAGTTTTCATTAGGAGTAACTATTTATCTTTATAAAAAATTGTAAACAATTAAATTTACCCTCTCCCCCATGTCATAAGATAACATATTTTTCTGTATCCCTCCACTTCCCTCCGTATAGTGACATCGCACAGTGATTCTGGCAAAATAATATAACACACAGCTGAATCCATATTTTGCAAACATTACAATGTATGCCTATGTATATTAATATTAATTGTGTATAACTCTAAAAAGTATTCAAAAAAATAAAATTTCACCATCTTTAAGTGTAGTTAGACACCTCCCGACATTCTCCTTAAAGTTTAGAAAAGTTTCACTCCCACTCGGTGTAAATATTGGCGAAATTAAGCCAGATGTTCAGTACACTTCACAACCACCCTTCCTTAACCCTCCTTAGTAAATTATGATATATTTAGGGTAGGGCCGGGCTAGTTGAGCAATTTTTCACTTAATCGGCCATAGCTCCTTAACGGTAAGTCCAAATTTATTGTTATGCATACTGATGTGTAGGTAATTTTTTCCTTTTCTAAAATCCCCATAGTAACATTTTTCTAACAACTCAGATTTAAGAGATACAGCTGTTTAAGTGAAGGAGTTCCGACATGCTACCCTATTGGTGAGGTAAGTTGAGCAAGGGTACGGGGTAAATTAAGCAGTTAGAAAATGTAGCCAAACCATGCCTTAGATGTTTATCAGACATAAAATAAAATAATTGTTTGACAGTCAATCTTTTATTTATATTGCTTTAGTGACATAATAGTAAAACAAAAAGTAATTTTCTTTGGATATTAAATACAGAAAATAAAATCTACTTAATAAATTTCTTACACTGACTGACTGACTGACTGACTGACAGACAACGCACAGCCTAAACCGTTGGGTTTAGAAGAATGAAATTTTGCACAGAAGTTCCTTATATAACGTATATGAGCACTAAGAAAGGATTTTTAAAAATTCGGACCCTAAGTGGGTTAAATAGGGGATGAAAATTTGTATGGAAATACGTCATTTTTGAAGTTACAGATATTGTATAAAAATCTGTTACTATGGCTATTAAAATAAATATCTTATTTAATAAATCTTTAACACTGACTGACATTCTGAAATGTTGCCGATAGTAAAAATCCATCGGGTGGGTATACGGCTAGTCTACTTAATAAATTTCTAACAGTGACTGACTGACAGACAACGCACAGCCTAAACCGTTGGGTTTAGAAGAATGAAATTTTGCACAGGGGTTCCCTATGTAACGTAGGTGAGCACTAAGGAAAAATTCGCCCCCTAAGTGGGTTAAATAGGGAATGAAAATTTTTATGGGAATTCATCATTTTTGAAGTTAGATATTTAAAAATATGTTACTATGACTATTCAAATAAATAATATTTTACACACTGACTGACAGACAACGCACAACCTAAACTGTTGGGTTCAGAAGGACAAAATTAAGCACAGGAATTATGAAAATTAGCGTTTAGGCTTCTATTTATAAATAAAAGTCAGTTGTTTCTGGAAATATATTCCCTAAGGGGTTAAAACAGAATATGAAAGTTCGTATGGGAAGTTCATCATTTTTGAAGTTAGAAAAGTGGATATTGATTTAGGCTTTTGAAAAACATTAAAATTGAGCAGAAAGTGAGTACCTAATAAAAAGATGTTGTCGATGGGAAATCCCATCGGGCATATGGCTAGTTAACAAGAAATCTTAACATTTAAGTAATTAATCAAAAAGAATTTAAATTAAAAGAGAAGAAACATTAAGTAAATATTAAGAACTACAACATCATTGTCACTGCTACAAATAATGCAAACGAAAGTTTTATTGCTCAACTTACCCCACTCAGATAATTTGAAACAAAAGTGAGGTTAAAAAACTGTTTGAATTAGAACAAAATCCTTTCTAGATATCAAAAATATACTAAATTTATAAAAGTTTAACACTTATTTTATTTAACATAGATAATAATTGCCTCGTATAGAAGAAATATTCACAAACAAAAGTTTTTTACTTTTTATACGCATAATAAAAAAGCGTGCGAATACGTCACTCGATCGACAGGTTGCAACTGGCAGTCGCGTAATGAGTTCCCCTCTCCTGCCCGTTTCTATCCGCCATTTAATGTATTAGCGGGCGATGTACAGTTTCTGAGATATTTTGATTGCTCAACTTACACCTATGCTTAACTAGCCCCGCTCTACCCTAATACATTAAATGAAGTTCCAGTTTAAATTTTGTTTAGGGCCCATTGCGGTCTTGTTCCGGTCGGAGACGTAACTACAAATTTGGGGCTCTAGAGCAACTTTAACAAAGCTTCTCCCCCCCCGCCCCTTAGGCGTCAATTTTTTCCCGAAAATTGAGAGTGGCGAAGAAAAAAAAATCTGATTACGCTTCTGGTTCCGGTACTGAAACAAAATATAAGTATGCGAACGGATCTACATCTGGCTACATACCAAAATACATTCTGATTGTAGGTATATTTTGACCACAAATATTCAATCATATAATGTTTTCATTTATGTTTTCATTCAAATATTTATTTTACATATTTTAAACAGTTTCTATTTCGATGTGTGCAGTCACAACTGGAAAATAGCTAATAACAGTTGAAATAACAAAATTCGACATAGGTCGACTTTCAAAACCACATATAAAAAACAGTGGCACCCAAAAAATATCTATTAGAAATGCGTCATTAAATCAATTTATCAAAATAACGATTAATTTTACATGACGTTTTGGAAGCTCTAGAAATTTGTAAGTTGAATTTAAATAATCAAATAGATTTGAACAAATCGCCCTGGTTGTATCTATTAGATAACACAACATTATCTATTTAATTTTGTTGCCAAGTCTCACCTTGCAATTCTTTTGTTTTTCGGCAGTTTATTTTATTATCCTCAAGAAACTTTGCCTACATTCGTTTATTTTTTACAATTAAGTTATATATAAGAGATGAGTTTTTTCAGAGTTTCCATTTTTGTTACGGCTAAATAGTTGATTTAATCAAAAAATTGTTTAAATCAGAATTGTAGATACTGCTGGCGATAACCGATTGCTACAGCTTAAAGTTTTGTACCTCGTATGGTTTTCGTGCTACAATGCAAACTTACACTTTTTTTATATGGCACTACATATTAGTGTGTTGATAAAGCAAATCTGATACACCAACTGAAAACATAGATAAAAAAATTTCTATTTTCGTTAATATTTTTAATTTTTCTCTGGCTGTCTAAAAAATCTAGCTGTCAGTGAATCTAGTCGATACGTTGAATTTTTCAATAGGGTGAAGCCACCCGTATTCAACCAGCCTATTAGCCTATATTAGGATTATTTTTGTATATTAAGGCATTTATTATTAAGAAAAAAAATTGATTTTAAATCAAAATTGAAATTAAAGTATCATTTTTTTCTATGTAAATTATGTATTTATTTATTTTTCTTAAAATTTTTCTTAAAACAAACATTGATGATATTTACTGTTTTTATTTCAACCTTATTTTCTGGTTTTTTGGTAATTAATTTAATTTTTCATTTCATTATCAATTATGTTTTATTATACACATTCTTAAGGACTATAAGATCTTTAATTAAGAAATATTGAAATTTCTGTCCACACAAATTTGCCCTACTGTATTTTTTCGAAAATAAACGTTATTTTCTTATGACCCATTGTTAGGGCTCCGCGATTCTAGCACCCCAAATACGAGATTTCAAATGACTACTTATATCATTCCAAAGGTCAGAAATCAGTCATAAAAGGTCAACTGGTTTGATTAATTGGTCAACGATAGAAAATGTTTTACTGAGGTTTAAAGTTCTTTCAAGGTCATTAAAAAAATTTTAGCATCTCATATTATGTGAAATTTCGAATGACCAATTAGATTATCTAAAAGGTCAGAAATTGGTAATAAAAGGTCAACTGGTTTGATTAATTCGACAGCGATAGAAAATTCTTTCTTAATAAATTCTTTATTAATTTAATTCTTCATTAAAATGCCTTAATATATAAAAGTTATGATAAATATAGGCTGATCGAATATTGGTGGCTCTACCCTATTGAAAAATTCAACGTATCAACTAAATTTACTGACAGCTAGATTTACCAGTAGAGATTTCGCGCATGCACCACAGAATGAAAAAGCCTTTTTAATTTTTTTTGAAATTCTGGGGATTTGACCAATTTTTTATTTTAACTGCCCCATTAGCAGGGTTTAAAATCCTATCGATTTCTCTTATTATTTTTGTTTTTTTCTTTAGATGGTGTGCCAAAATTTTTGAGTGACCTTGAAATTTTTACAAAATTTTTTAAATTTATTTAAAAATGTTCTATTGCTGACCAATGAGTGGAACTAAGTGACCAATTATGACCAATTTGTGACCTATTAGACAAAATTTTTTCAATGTTCAACTATTTAGATGGTGTGCCAGCATCATGGAGCCCCATTTTTAAACCAATCCGCAAGCAGAGTTAGAACATCAGTAAATTGTCATCTCTATCAAATGAAATAGTAGGGGAGAGGTGTGTCAGTAGTAACAGTGGGTCAATTGTAACGTTGAAATTTGCGAGACATCTGTCAATCTTGTTGAGAAGTATTACGTATCATAAGGTGTCTCCTGAAGTTGTGCTTTACTAACAAAACTTTCAGTTAATATCATCTGGCGGTTTTCTCTCAGCAATATCAAATGTATTTAAATAAGCTAATTTATTGTAAATTTTGAGTTTGTTGACAATTTTTTGATTTTTGCTGTAAACACCCCATCAGTTGGAAGTAAAGTGATTTTATTGGAAACGCAAGCAATCATATAATGTTATCAGCTAGATAGTTGATAGTTTCACTTTTTTAATCATAGTTAACATTTGACAAATTTTTTTATAAAATTAAACAATACTGCAACAATTATAGCAAATTCAATGGTGTCAATTGTAACATGTTACAAATGACACACTCCAGTAGTTTTATATATCCAGAATTTTTCCTTTTACTATTTTAAATTTAAGTAACTGAGCACATAGAACCGAGAGTTAATATAGGGTTTTAAATAAAGTTTAAAAACTTTTACTTTTTTTCAGAATTCTGATTTTTGAGGATTAATCTTTTTTAGTTTACATTATTAATTTTCTAAATATTGCTTTGTATTGTTTTAAAAATTTTAGTTGAATAAAATTAAACTTTATATTTCAGGTATGAATCGAATGATAAAGGTAACGGTTTCGATTAACAATTAAAAACAAGAAGAAATACTTTCGATTAATAGTTACACTTTGGCAAAATCCATTGGTTTTATGTATCGATTTTCGGTTACGGTTGTCGTTCGATACAATGCTACTACAATTAGTCTTGCCTGTTGGACCAGTCCCTAATCTAATTCACGCTGTTTTCAGAATAAAAAATTTTTATATAAAACAAAACCAAAAACTCGGATAAGAACTGTATTATATACCTGATATATACCTGAATATCTTTAAGAGTAATAGAAGGAGAAAAAATCAGACCTGTTGTCAGACTATGTGATATTTGTCACCTTACTCACTCAACATGTGGGAAAGAATTTTGAAAACTAAATTAATTATAGTAATTGACATGAAATTCTACTAAATAATGATTGTTTTAATTGAACCTAAGCCCTGTAACAATTGATCCTCTGATGGTGACGATTGTAACATTACACTTTGGTCCACATAAATGCAGTTATTTTAATTATGGATTAAGATAGTACCTCATTCAAAACCTAAAAGATGTCCGTATCTTGTACCAAAAATTTAATTCTTTGTGACTAATAAGATACAAAGTTACTAGCTGGTATATTTTTTTTGTTACTACTGACACACCTCTCCCCTACTGTTTTCAATTACACATTAGCTCATTATTTTACATTAATTCCATATGTTTATTGTTTATAATAGCAGCTAAAATATTATATAGTCAAATACAAATTATTATTTTTAGGTAGATTTTTAATTTCTGTAGCAGGGGGAGTGTGTATATACGATCAAAAAAGTGATAATGGACCACTCAATCAGGAAGTAATTTTATTTTGATTATAATTAAACCGTTTTATAATTAAATCATTTCCTTTTTTAATAGGTTTCGTCACGTACCTACATACATACATCTATTAATTATAATAAAATATCGATATAAAATAAAAATTAATTATTTTATTTAAAATTAACAATAATTTTTTTTTACGATGTTTAGCGCCGTGAAGTATTCTAAAGACTAATGAATGATTTTTGAAAATGTGTTTTTTTTTCTTTTTTTAATGTCTCGGCACAATTGGAATTAATTTGTTGCATCAATACAAAACTGTGTCTTTGAAAAACTTCCTTATAGCTACGGAAAAGTTGCAAAATTTAGCTATAAACAAAACATTAAAATAATATGCTACATTTATCTAATAAAATGTAAATGATGAAAGGTTAAATTTTATAATAGAAATACAGATTATATTGCACATTAAATGAAATATCACGAATAACTAACAAATTACGGTAATTATACCCTTATAAAATGTAATATTGTCTTAAAATTATTATATGATGGCTTTCCTACGCTTGTAAACATTTCTATCTAGACAAAATCTTTTGTTTCACATATAAATTTGCAAACAAGCTTGTGTCAGTAATCATATACATAAATGTTTATACAAATTTATCTAAAAAAATTTATCTTAATACAACAAAACGCTATACAATAAAATAAAAAAATTACACATATACCTCAAAAAGAAGATTAAATAAATAGCTAACATACATCGTATAATTTTAACTTACATATATGCATGAAAAAATTCCAATCCCCTTTCAATTTTTCCATGAGTTAAATGACCGGATGCTGGAAAATCTGATAATCTTTCTGTAACACTCGGTTCATAAATATAATTTTCATCAAAATTTTTGCGTAATACCTTTTTCCTTTTTTCATAACGAAATATTTTGGCTACTGATAAAAAAAAATATTACGTCATATAAATACATGATATATTTATGTATGAAAATGTGTGTACAGTCAAGTCTCCTATAACGCGATTAATAATTTTTACCACTCTATTAAAAACTCAGAATTAATTTAAACCAGTAATGCATTCTATAAGAAAAATCAAATTAGTTTATACCGCGTTATAGGAAAACAGAATTAACACAAGAGAATCTCAGAAATAAATAAATTGTACAAAAATTACTTAATCAGATCTATGTATTTATAAAACTGCATTCTCATAGTGTCAAGCTGTATTAATCTTTTTATTTTAGCTGTTCTCTTTTAAGACCTCTTTAAAATACGCAGTGGCGATTTTCGCGAGTAGTCCGGGTTGGTTGGGGCCTATCCAAAAATTTTGAAAAAAATCAAGAAAAAATAAGAAAATTTCATAAAATGGTTTAAGGGGGGGGGTAAGGTTTTAAAAACGAAAAAAAGGCATATTTTCATGATTTTTTTTTTTTTGGAGATACGAATAATGTTGGCTTATTTATTTCATATACACGTTATAATATAACATCTGAAGTATCTTTGAAAAAATTATCAATTACAAATATCAATAAATAAGTCCGTGACAGCGAATTTTCGGAGGCGCCTCGAGAAAAAGTTGTTTTGCGGTGAACATCATAACTTGGTACCGGATCATCCGAGACAAAAAAATCGAAATGCGTTTAAAAGGCGATATGTTTCCCTAGGGAGTCAGAAAGAGTTTTTTGTATTTTTTCGATTTTTTTATTTTTGGCAGCATTTTAAAGTGAAAAAGGCAATTTTTGCTAAAAATTTCGGTTAATTTGTTATTATAAACTGGAAAAAATAGCAAAAAAAAACTCGACCTGATTACCTATTGATTTATGTGTAGAAACAGTGTACAAAATTTCAACAAAATTGGTGAAGTAGATTTTGAGTTATGATGTTTACGAACTTCAAAAATGTTGTTTGCGAGAAAATGGATTTAAAGTTTTTTACATATACTCAAAAATCCAAAACTAGGCATCAATAAAATGATAATTTTTTATACTTACGCGGGTAATTATAGTAAGTATTTGTTTTGTATAGGATTTGTAAGTATAAAATTAAAGTAATTTTTATACTTACCAGGTAGGCGCGTCGCGCAGCTACCAGGTATAAAAATCGAGCATGAGGGCTGGTCACTTGAAACGCTGAATCTTCATTAGTTTTGCTCGGATTTACTTGAAATTTTGACACAACACGCTCGACATGTACATTCAGAAAAAAATTTAAAAAAAATGCAAAAAAAAGTTTAAAAACCTTACCCCCCCTTAAAGAATGGTTTTAAATTAAGCATTTTTTTGAACTCTAAAGCTCTGTATGCCCTCGATTAGAATTATTATGTAGGTACAGCTTCTAGTAAACCAACTTTTTTTTTACTATAAAAATCATCCATGACTAGATAAATAACTGTAACAAATAGAAAACAGCTATAGGTGAAATTATCTGAACTTGGACTGACGTCATTAACAAATGAAATAAAATTAGACGTACAATTTTATATTAATAAAGGTACTCCAATACAAAATTAACAAAAAAGTAAAGAGACAGAAAATCTTGATACGTCTAATTTTGATGAACTCGTTGCATTTGTTTAATGACGTCAGTCCAAGTTTAGATAATTTCACCTATACAATCTAATATATAGTTCTGATCTTATAGGCGTTTCTTAGAAATATAGAAGATTTGAAGTGAAAACGAATTTCAAGATCAAACGCCAAATTACATAGGTCTTCTTAAGTGATATGCGATTACCTGAAATTGCTTACAAAATATGTTGCCTAAGACTGCATTTTGTTCAGTTTAAAATTATGCAATAAAACTTTACAGCTTCAACAAATATTACACATAATTTATTATGAGTTACATGTTTTTTAATACAAAAAATTTGGGCCTACCCAAATAATGGAGTCAGATAAACAAAGTATAAGGAATTGTTTCCCGCCTCAAATTGTTTTATTGTACGAACCAAAAAGAATCTCATACGATACAATGTACAAAAGCCATTGGCCAATCAATTTTAAAATTTGATGTTAAATTTCGGGGCTTGTGTTAGATATTTTGACTTGAAATTTTAACCAGTTATTGTCCACGTTATAAAGTATAATTTCTGAAAATTTCATCAAATTTCACTTAAAACATCCAAAGTTAAAACCAAAAGACAAAAATTTAACAGTTTCCTCAGTTTTTATTTTTTTAAAGGTTATGTGTGCAGATAAAAATTTCATATTGTAACCGCTGATAGCCTATATCGTAACGAATAGCCTCAATTTTTTTCGCCGTTTTTAGACCTACATATACCGAGATATATTTATCTGTATTTACAAAGTACGACTAAAATGGTAGATTTTTCACAAAATGGGTGATATTTTTCGTAGCGGCACTTGCAAGTGGTAGAAAATGCTCATTTTGCATAGTATGCTATCTAATTAACATGTTACAATGGAAAAATTTGAGGCGGGAAACAATTCCTTATTCACTAAAATTTGGTGTTTGTCCGACTCCATTAAAAATAAACATCATAAAATCGCCCTGAAAACACATTGAATAAGCGCTGCCATTTCAAGCCATTTAAGTAGTTGGAAGTTTCTTGTACGAAAAACGCGCTCCAAGGATGCCACAATTTAACTGCACGTTATATGGAAATTGCGTTATAAAAACACCGCGTTATACGAGCCTTGAGGGTATTTGGGTGAAAATAATAATGCATGCGTATTTTAATATTGTTTTTTTTTTTTTTTTGCTGGGTAAAAAAAGTGACATTGAAATGCTTTTAAGCAAGATTGTGTTTTATGTGCACACATTTTTTTTGTGATAAAATTATTACACACTGACCTCTGTGTATGGTCGTATTTTATATCACTAATTGCTTTATTAATGTACACTTTAAACCGTAGCGTTATAATATTTATTATTTACGAAAATTTCAGGCCTATATTATAACATCCCTGAATAATGTGAGAATGTGGGTACATGTTACTTATGTAGGTACTAGGTACATATGATCTATATTCCTATATTATGTTTTTACTGTTATTATGTTATAGTATTTTCAACATAAATTGAAGAACATATGGACAGATTATTGGCTTACGTACGTGCCTCAGATTTTCAATTTTCTTGGACACCTAATAACGCTTTATTTATTGCAATATGTTTTCTTGGCTAAATTGCATTTTTGAGACATTCACAACCTTTGAAAGTTAATATCCTTGTATGATGTTCCTAGGAAGATAACATTTTGATCTCACCAGAGCATCATATTTTATTCTTACTGAAAAAAAACTATGAGTGTGCTTTTATGGCAAACTGAGTTCAAAATTAAATGGTTAAAACCAGAATCGGTAAATACGTACTAAATGAGGTTTAAGCTGTTCTAGTTTTAAAATTTATTTTGATTTATTTGGGTTTCCATAGATTTGTTTGAAATTAATTGATAGGTAATAACAATGAAAGTAAAGTGAAGTTACTTTTATCTTAACTTTATATTGAATAGAAATATTAATTTAGTAGTAAGAATGCTCTTAGTATGTAAAATGTATACCTATTTATTTTTATTCTTATTGGAGAAAATAATACAATAAATATGAGACTTTTTGATAGTAATAATTATGCTGCGGTAAACTTACTATATATACCGAATGTAATCTAATATAAATTTAATCAATACAAAATAAGACATCAAGAAACTTTTGAATAAATTAAACAAATTGAACAATAAGTATAAAATACTAATCACTTAGCAATGATCAACTGACGTCACTGATTACAGCCAAAGCATTACAGATTTAATTACACTCTACCATTACGAGTTTTATTCCACTTTATCACGCAGAATCACTCTCGCTATAGAAGCTTTCGCTTCGATGAAAAAAATAATTACTGAGGTTTCGAAAAACCTCTCCCCAACTTCCGAAGTAAAACCTCTTCAGTCTATATAAAGCACTGGCAAAGTCGAACACTTCGGCTAGTATACAACATATTTGTTGTTACTACGAAAATACGAGGTGTGTTCAAAAAGTAAGGTGATATTTCAAATGTCTCGGGCTACGTCCATTCGCTTGTCGATTTTTTATTTTGTTGCGTTAGTACACTCCTCTCGAACATATGTTCACAGCTTTAACTATATAACATTCTTTGTTTGTTTGTGAGAGGCATAAAGGTTAGAAGTGTTTGGTGTGCTCGGCGATTTTCTGGTGTCGAAAAAAATGGATCAAATGATTTGCATTAAATTTTGTATAAAAAATGGAATTAAGTGGTCCAAAATACTCGAAATGTTAACAGTGGCATACGGTGAGTTTACTCTGAGTAAAAAAAATGTTTATAAGTATTACAAGCTCTTCCAAGAAGGCCGAGAAGATGTTAATGACGAATCTCGCTCTGGACGTCCCAGCACGTCAAGAACTGATGAAAATGTTGAAAAGGTGAAGAAAATGGTATTGGGAAATCGTCGAAGCACCATTAGAGAAGTTGCTGAGTATTAACTTGAAGTCATGCACCGTTTGCGAGCACGATACGAAAAAAAACGTCCGGAATTGTGGGAAAAATAATTCATGGCTTTTGCATCACGATAATGCACTTACTCAGTCATCGTTGTTTGTGCGTGATTTTTTGCCCAAAAACAACACCACAATCATGCCTCAGCCACCATATTCACCGGATTTAGCCCCCTGCGACTTTTTATCTTCGCAAAACTGAAGAAACCCATGAAAGGACGAAGATTTGCAACGATTAAGGAGATAAAAACTGCATCGCCGGAAGAGCTCAAGGCTATACCAAAAAATGCATATCAGAAGTGCTTCAAGGATTAGAAAATGCGTTGGCACATGTGTATTATATCTGAGGGGGATTACTTTAAAGGGAACAACATGAATATTGATGAATAAATAAATGGTTTTTGATAAAAATATAATGTCACCATACTTTTTGAATATACCTCGTATTATAAGCAAGCTAAAATTTTAATATTCAAATCATATCTGAAATTTAACATAAAAAATAAAGAAATAATTTCTATCTAACATAAACAATTTGTAATAAATCCTAAGCAATCTTTAGGTTATGTTAAAAATATCATTGCTATACGTATATATACCGCTATTTCCTAAGTATAATATATAATATTTTTATAACTTGAGCAATATTTTAACTCATATATCAAAATGGTTGTGCAGTTATCGTCATATCTAGAGAGATTTATTGAACGTTTAAATTCCAAATTTCCCATAAGGCTACTAAATCTTTCCGTATTTTTTTCTTTTTGTATTTTTTTCGATAAAATTGGTCAAAAATTTTCCGTAAGTTATTGTCTCTACTATACTGTTTTTTGAAAATTAATGTTTTCTTTTTTCTTTTATATTTTCATTTTGTTACTAATTTTTACAATAAATAAAATTAACTGTCAAACTACTTTACTTTTTCACTTCTTACATTTTGATAAGAAAGTTTACTTGTGTTTTTTTTTTCAAAAAGAAAAATTTGTATGTAGATTTTTCAATAAGCTTTTTAAATTTCTTTAGTTCATTGTATTCGACACGCACTAAAAAATTTTCTCTAAAAGAACAAGACGTAATGTAATTTGAAATAACATCTTGGCTTTACCATTTAATTTTTAAATTTTTTCTTACCAATGTATTTTTTTTTCAATTATTATCGAATTTTTCAATTATCTAGAGGTTTGTATATTTTCGAATGAATTTGTGTTGTTTTATGTTTTCGAATGGATATGTTTTGGGCTGGGCTACAGTTGAAAAAAATCATAATGCTTAAAACTGGTATCTATCAAATTGGATTGTGACGGTCTAACAATTAGTATAACGGGACTAGACTACGTATAATCAAAGTAAGGGTATCGAAAACTAGGTATAACTGGGTACCATTGAACTATAAAAATAAAATTAAGAAAGAAAAATTGAACTGTAATGAATTACTAATATTTAAAATAATGACCAAATTGAAATAAATTAGATAAAGACGAAAAATCATAGGCCAGCGACTTAACTCTAGTTTTTTACAATTCTAGTGACCACGAGCGTTCTAATAGCTGATTCTTTATTAGAGACTCAAAATTTAGAAATAAAAGTTTCCAATACCTACTATTTTTATTCAATGCCAACGTCACTATGAAAAGTATAGAATTAATGAAAATAAAAGGTAAGTTACATGTATAAATTTTGTATTAGTAGTATTCAGTAAACACCACTGATATACCTATATACAAAAAAAATTTTAATACTTTTTTTAAAGAGAGGGAAAACTGTTGACAATATATTTTAGAATGAATATATAGACTTAAATATCTATGAGAATACTAAAATAAAATAAAAAATTCTAAGACATTTGATTTTTTATTTTATTTTAAATTCTGCAACTGTTAAAAAAATACCAGCCACTAGAATGCTCATCACGAGTGCTCGCCACGAGTTTATTCAGTAGCCACCACTATTTTAATTCAATTCAAATCTTTTTAAGGGTAAGTCTCTCGCCTATTATGCCATATTGCTCAATTTAATCAATTTATCCACAGTATACTTGTTGTAATATATATTATTCTTCACATTTTAAATAGCATTTAATTTTTTTTTTAATTTTAACATAGATATTGTAGGCTAGGATATAATGATCGTAAGTGAGAAAACCAGATAAATAGCTAATTTTTCTTGTTGCCTCCGTGTATATACCTATTGAACTATAAAACATATTCATGATTCAATATTTTCCGTGAAATTGAGAAAATTCTCTTACTTTTTTCTAAAGAAAATTTTACAAGCCTAGCAATTTAAAAAGAAGTGTCAGCTAGTATAATTACGACAACGTAACTGAATTCTATGATTCAGTTGTATATTAAAATAATTGTTGACAATTTAATTGGCTAGGTCATCTTGAATAAGCTCTACGGTTTTTGAAGTTAATTAAATTAACTTAATATTTATGCGTTCCTGATTCGCACAGTCTACATATAGGTGCCCAATAATAGCTAGTTAAATCGGGTGTGGTTAAATAGTACACAGTAGCTCAGTAGCAGTTACGGCTAAATCACTTCTAGCATAATCGTTACCAATCGATAATATATAGAAAGTTTTGAAAATCATTACAATATTCACGCAACAGTTAAATATTTGAATTAGTTATTATTTTTATTTACTGTTTTTTATTTTTTTTTTATTTTGGTAAGTGGTTTACTTCCGATTGAACATTTATAAACTTCATTTAATAACTCGCTTTATTGTTTCATTTCGTTAAAATTAATTGCCTCAAAAAGTTTTATAATTTATCGATTGAATAACCACTTAATTAATGAGTTCAAAAATACAAAATTATTTTATAATAAAGTTAAAAATACTTTTCTAATGTAATTTTTATTAATTAATCAATAAACGTAGTTCTTTATACACTGAGAAAAAAATACAGTAATTTTTACTGAAATTTCTGGTAAAAAATTACTGAGCTCTCTGGTAATGCGGACATAAGTGACAAGCTAAGCAAAAAGTACGATAATTTATAGTAAAAATTGTAAATTACCCTATAGCTCAGTAAAAATTACCGTATTATTTATAAATAAGTTTTTTTTTTATTTATTAATAAATAATTGATTTAAAATAGTTTAAAAGGATATTGATAGAAGGGTAAGCATTAAAATCAAATTATTAATATAGAAAAAATTTTTTGTGGTTTTTTATTATTTGTGGAAAAAAATATATAAATTCTTTATTTGACATATTACATGATAAAACAATAGGCACATTACAATAATTTGTATAAAAACATATTTCAATTAACATATCAATACATATAAAAAAAAACATACAAGAATTAAAATAAAAACTAAATAAAAATTCATGAAACACAACAAACAAACACTTCATAAACATCCAGTCATAATGGTTGTTATTGAACAACTGAACGAAACCTGCTTAGTTGCTATGCCTGTAACTCGTGTTGGTCGTGTTAGACAATGCTCGGTGCGCTTGCGTGCTTGTTTTATTTATTCTCATGCCTGTGTGATGCTTGGTTGCAATGATATGTGAGAGGGATGAAATGCACAGCGACTCAGTATAATTTTACAAAAAATTAAGTAAATTTTCCCGGTGTCCACATGAAATTTTACTAGCCCATCGAATTTTACGCAGCTGTATAGGAAAAATTCTTAAGGTGTACAGGAAAAATTTTCAAATGAATCGTAAAAAATAATGTTTGAAACGCATTTTTTATATTTTTGCTTAATAATTTCCTACGGACTGGTCACTTAAGACTCGTTTACCGGAGGCAGCTCAGTAATTTTTACTGGAATTTTTTCTCTGTGTAGTTTCTAGATACGAGTATCTAATTACTATATTTAGATAGAAATTTTAGTATCAATCTTGTATAAAGTGTCTATAGATTTAAGAGAATTGAGCGTAACGTATTCCATATTTCCTACATATACATACTGAGGTACCCTCACAGTGTGATCGGCCGAAAAATAGTCAATTTTCGAAATTTTTTCGGATGGATAAGATGGGGGAATGGAGATGCATTTTTTTTTTACGAATAATACCACTATTTAACAATATAAAAATATTTTTTTTATTCATTTTTATTTGTTTTTTATAATTATTATAATATTTTGAAAAAAGTGTCTTTTAAAAAGGGCTTCGCGATGCTGGCACACCATCTAAAAAGATGAACATTGAAATCGCTTTACCCTATTGAAAAATTCAACGTATCGATTAGATTTACTGACAGCTAGATTTACCAGTAGAGATTTCGCGCATGCGTGACAGTATGAAAAGGCCTTTTTTAATTTTTTTTAAATTCTGGGGACCTCTGACCAATTTTTTATTTTAACTGACCAATTATCAAGGTTTAAAATCCTATCGACTGCTCTTATTATTTTTGTTTTTTTCTTTAGATGGTGTGCCAAAATTTTTGAGTGACCTTGAAATTTTTACAAATTTTTTAAAATTTATTTAAAAATTTTGTACTGCTGACCAATTAGTAGGAAGGACTAAGTGACCAATTATGACCAATTTGTGACCTATTAGACAAAATTTTTTCAATGTTTAACTTTTTAGATGGTGTGCCAGCAGCATGGAGCCTTTAAAAAGGGCGATATTTAGTGTCCAGGATTGCGGCTGCAGTTTTTATCCGAAAAAAAAAATCAGATAGATTATCAATCTTTAGGTAAGCCACTATGTTCCTGTCGGAGCTTTTTTTTCAAATCTTCCTATTTTTTCACACGGAAAACTGTAAAAAATGTTGTACTTTTTATTCAAACCGCCGCCATTTTTTCAAATTTAAAAAAAAAGCTATATCTGTTTGATAGATGTAGAAGATAAGATGTAGAAGATACTCTATTTGTGTTTTTTGTTTCGAATAAAAACTGCGGCCGCAATCGTAGGCACCAAATATGTATCGCCCTTTTTTAAAGACACTTTTTTCAAAAAATTATAATAATTATAAAAAATAAGTAAATATGAATAAAAAAATATTTTTGTATTGTTAAATACTGGTATTATTCGTAAAAAAAATTAATCCCCATTCCCCGATACTATCCATCCGAAAAAATTTCGAAAATTGACTATTTTTCGGCCGATTACACTGTGATGGTACCTTAATAAAATAAAACACTTTACTTTGTAAAAATACCATGTAAAATCAAACTGAAGATGAAGATTAAATTCAGGTACATGCATGCCTATTTTTACTAAAATGTAATATAGAAATGGTAGTACTGGTTGTGGGAAAGTTAGTAGGATGTAAGTAGTTGGAGGAGTCAAAAACGAGGAAACCAAGTTTAGGTGAAGTGGATACATGTGACAGATAAGCAAATAAAGTAAGAAGTACAATTATGTACAAAAATTATAAAGCAGAAATTAAAATTTAATTGTAAATATCGGTATAATCGTTTAAAAGTAATTCAGAATTATGTTTGTAAATTTCGATTGTCTCTAAAATAGTTAGACTGGGTCTTTTATTCGCTCCGAGTAAAACTGTAACATTTCTCTCCGGTATGTGTCCTGTGTCAACTAAATGTCTGGCAAAAACAGAGTCAGATTTCTTGTATTCAAGCATTTTTTTTTTCACAAAGATAGACTTTATTTGGTAGAAATGAACCCAAGAACTCCCATAATGTACAGACTAGTAAAAACACACAAACCTGCTGATAACGCAATAAGGACAGTAGTTTTCCATGTCGGTTGACCGTCACATAAATTAATATTTAGACCTTTTATCTAAATGTTCAGCTCGACACACAGTATTAAAAATTCTTTCGAACTAATAGATAATAAACTCAAAAGTACCCCCTTCTTAAGTCGATACAAGTTGGCTTCCCTAGATTTACGCAATATGTTTACTAATATTTCTCATAAATTTTTGAAAAACAGGTATGTAATATCTAGATACTCTTATATTTTTTTTCCTTTTTTGCTGGTAGAGTGAATTTGCAGGCTATCAAGTAAAATTCAGTGGTACGTTGTATTTTTACCAATGTATTCATATATGCGTTTTACCGCTATAGTTAGTTTATAATGTCTAAATGTATTCTTAATCGGAAAATAAGCCCGAAATTGGTTAAAATATTTTGAAGAGAGAATTCGTAGGTACTAATGTAGTCACTCTAGCACTAGCCTGGCCAATGCAAATACTTACGGGTAATTTACCTTGTATAGACCACTGCCTTCGATGGACCACGAGGTTATATTGGTTTTGGCTTAGAAATTTGGATTTC
Organism: Brachynemurus nebulosus; assembly: GCA_035578155.1. Lineage (NCBI taxonomy): Eukaryota > Metazoa > Arthropoda > Insecta > Neuroptera > Myrmeleontidae > Brachynemurus > Brachynemurus nebulosus. The sequence continues at coordinate 9,138,922 of JAPWDM010000001.1, read as the reverse complement.
TCTCTTCTCACTTGGATCTTTTTGGTATTGATTGTAATTCTAATCCTTCCTGAACCTGATACATTACTACTTTCGTACTTCAGAAACACTTGCATCTAAGTAATTCTAAGTAATTTTTTTTTTTTCAGAGTAATTGAATATTAAGATTTTATTCGAAATAATTATATAATATATACCATATCAAATTATAAGTACTAACAAATGTAATTATATCACTGAAAAGGGATTAGCTACAAAAAAATATAATCAGTTTTTAAGGTTACAGCATAAGTTAAGAAACCCTGCACATATTTAGCCGAGTGGCCTTATTTAAACCGCAAACAGTTTACCTACAATGGACTTGAAATTTTTCCCTTTTCAAAACTTAAATTTCTTGCCAATATAAAAGAGTTAAAGAATCTGCTACAGCCCAAATAGCTGCAATAAATACAAGCAAATAATTCATCTTAGAACTAAATGATAAGCGATAAATAGTTTCTTCTCTCTACGGAAAAAGCTGTGAAGGAGTGATACCGCCCTTCAAAAATTAATGTAAAAATTCAATTCGTCAAATTGCTCGAAAACGGTAAGAGATAAAAAAAAAAGATTAAATTGGGGATATTGCCCTTTTTAAAGAGCTATCTATTAATATGCGATTTGTTCAAATTATATCAATGGAGGTGGTAGAGAGTTAATTTTGGGGAAAAAGCCTAAAAAATCGAACATATTAAAATTTTGTTTTTAGATTTCAAATCTATGTAAAGAAAAATTTAATTGATTTATTTTTGCTTAATTTACAAATATGATTATGAAAGTATGATTATGTGTCGATATAATCATACTTTCGAATAATTCAAGAACTTCTTCTTCATGGAAAATAGTTTAAGACTCATACTCTTATTTTTACTATTAACGAACTGACGGTATAAAGTTACAATAAATGCTTCTAAAGTTGGACTGTCGTTTGTAAAGTTTTTATTATGTTTGTTTTAAATGACACTTTTCGTTATCGTAAACTATTGATCGTAAATATCTTGTAAACGGTGAGATTTTTAAAAATATTTATAATAAAGTTTCGGGTAAGTCTTTAAGATTCTATTATATCTTTAAACATTTTTTTTTTGGACTTGTTTACTTAAATCTTATGGAATAAATCTTGCAATAATATAACAAATTTTGTTCTGTCAAAGACTGCTCATCTTTGTTTACATACAACCGTAATAACTTTGATTACATAATTGTATTAGAAAGTTGATTTCATTTCTAAGATACTTTCGACTATTACCAACTGTAACAAGTTTCGGGTTTGGATAGTAATATATTATAACCGAATAAGAATATTATTTCTGGAACAGAGAGCATCAAGTAAATAAAATAGAGATATCAATTTAATAGATTAAGTAAAATCAAACCAAAAAAAGAACACAAAGATATAGGTGTAGCTATATGTATACTGATGGCTGTTTCCCTATCTTTCGATCAAAAAGAAAAGTTTTAGTGTATTTTTTTTTCTTCTTTCCTTTTACTTAATGTAATTGTTCATTTATTCTCTGAAAATTCCCTAAGTGATTGAAGTTATCTGCCATTTTCGATTAATACCACCGTTCTCGGTTTACTTAGTTGATGATTAATAATTTACGAACGAAATGACAAATATAGTTTTGTATTCTTTTTTCTTGCCTGCCTGTTTGGCTGCCTCGTGTCTATTTTATGGGACAATCAATAATATGAAATTGATTTGTTTCGAAAGTTTCGGTTTTTATACGTAATACTTATTCTATACGTCTTCTACTTACAGTTTCTTTTTTCTTTTCTTTTTGTTTTTTTTTTTTTTTTTTTTTTGTTTTTGCTCGATAGGAAATTAATTTACTTTTGTCAAATAAAAAAAACTTTTTTATTTAGTATTTATTGCGATAAATGTCATTTTCGAAATAATAAAATAAAAGTGCTAAATGTTTCTAGAAATTATTAGAAAAGAAATGCAGCCTGTTCAATACGTTAAGAGTGTGTGTGTATCACACACACTACTACAAAATCGTGCGTATTCACACACACTACTACAAAACACCTATTATGGGACAGACTAACCTGTCCAATTCAAGTAACAATGTCTAACAATGTATTACAATGCACTGTATGTTCGGCGACGGAAACCGACTGACTATTGTCTTAAGCCGTGTCGGGCACACTCTGGGCTCACCACTAGTTACAATTTTCTACACTTACGCTAAGGACTTGATATGAGCTATACTAATTTATTTTATTTGTTAAATTGTCTTACCGTATTACACTTGAGTTTTATATTTCTTCTGAATAAATTTGTGTTTTCTACAACTCAAATTTCTTGCCTAAAAGCAATTTGCCAAAAAACTCTTTAACTTTGCTATCGTTTGTTAGTTGACAATTCTTCTCGTTAAATTGCTAGGCAACAATTTTTCGTTATGCAAACCCAAATTTATTCGAAAAAATACAAACCTCTCGTGTAATAATAAGTGAGAATTCATAATTCAAGAACGAGACTGAATTTATAATTAGGATTCCGCTTAGCCACCGTTGGAGTCAATAACTTTGTGTCCATATTTAATTTGTAAAAATGTAGATAATGTTGGTTACAATAATTCATAAATATTGGAATTAAGTACCTGAATGTATTGGTTACCATTATATTATGTCAAGCAGTAACTACCTATAGGTCATTATGCATTATCTGCAACAGTTAATTAGTGAATAATAGTAACAATAAATTACCTGATTAACAAAATCAAGTAAATTATTCATTTAGTCATAATTTATGATTTATTAATCTACTTGATAATTACAATTTGTTATTTAAGGTAGCTATTTACTCAATAAATTAACGGCTCTTATCTGATGTCTAAATGATTGACATATTGGTCATTCTTTAGGTTTGGTATCAAAATCAGGGTTCAAAATTACAGATTTCATTACACTAACACTTCAGAAAAAAGAAGATATTGTAAGACCGAAGCAAAATTTTATTATAGTTGTAAAAATAAAGTTAAATGTTTTTCCATTTTTCAGTTGTATCCGATTCAGACTGAGTGGTCTCTGACTCATTTGATATAGTTCAAGTTTTACTGATGATGGTCAGAGAAATCAGTCTAAAGTCAGCTCATTGAATATTTCAATTTTTCGAGTAGAAATTTAATAGGTATACTAGGTATCCCATTTGGATGTATATATACGATTTACATACATATTAATTTTTAACATTAGATTCCCATTAGGAAAAAGTTATATCACAAGAGTGCTTTGAACAAACTAATAATACTAATTTAATATTATAACTACTGTTACTATAGCTTTAACAATAATAATGCAGTAAAATAAAAAAATGAATGTCGCAATTTTCAAGCAATTCACATTTTTACATAATAAATATTTGTGTCATCTGCTGTAAATTTAAATTTAAAAAAAGGCATTTTTTTATTTTCTTGAAAATAAATATTAAAATAATAAAAATACCAAAAAAATATTCTGTTGAAGAAATGAAAATTACCAAAATTAGGAATATGCTATCCAAAGCACTCTTGTGACATAACGTTTTCCTTATGGAAATCCAATGTTAAAAATTAACATGTAAATCGGATGTACCTATACATCCGGCCGGGACACCCAGTATATTAAATATTTCACCATAACGAATATAAATTTTGCTGGCAAACAAAGATGGACAAATATGGGTACTGGCCTCTGTGAGTGACGTTATCGAGGAACGAATTAATTAAGCAAAAAATATTCTTTTAGTTATATTTTATTATATCGTTTGGAACCATTGCAATTATACCTGTAGATATAACGAAACGAAATAAAAAAACAATATGAATATGTCAATTCCATAAAAGTAAGAATTCATTTTTCAAATACATAATTAGCGTATCACTTTACAGATTAATAAAAAATTGACAAACCAAAAGGATATATTTGTCTTGGCCCGTTTCGTCAAGTGCTCGGCCAACGATAAATAAATATAATACCTCTGTCCGATAAACATTTTTAGTTGTCTGAAATATAATAAAGATATTTGGCGAAAAAATCTACCTTTTCTTTTTTGCTTTTATTTTTTATTTTTAATTTGCCTATATCAAACTTTTAAAAATATTTTTTAATGATTTCTCTAGATAATTGCGTTCTCTATAAAAAAAACAAAATGCATTAGATAATTTTAAAAATATTCAATGGTGTAAAAAAAAAATTTGACTTTTAGAAAGTATCACATGAGCTGTTCTTATGTCGGATTTAGTTGACAGTGAAGTAATGGAGAGGACCAACGCACCCGGAGCTGTAATATTAAATAGACCTATTCAAAAATGTACTTTTTCCCTAATTGTAAGTTGAAAACTAAAGAATTAATTTACACTTGAGAACATTTTTAAATATGTATATTATTCCATTTCTATAATATTACAAAATTTACAATATACACATATGTAAAGAAACCCAATGATACAATAATTTACATTCTTATGTCATGTACTGATAAAATGCTTTAAAACAGTCAATAGTTCACCTCACCATAAATAAATGTTCAAATTTCTTACTTTTACTTACCTTTTATTCTCATACACTCTGATGGACATTTCTTAAAAGTCGTATAAAAAGGTAGTACAAAAAGGACCGCATAAAAAGAGGTTATGCTGTAATAATGCACCTCCTTTCAAGGTATTTTCTTTGTTTTCTAGCTATCAGGTCAGTTCATAAGTTCGTGCGTATTTTTTTTGGTAAATTTTTAAATAATATAAAAAAACACAATTCATCCTTTCCGCTATCTGATCCACTGTTAGTTGTGGCTCTGACTCCACAAGATTTCGAGGAATGCCATCATCAAAATTAAGAGGACGTCCTGAACGGAATTCATCATAAATGCTGCTTTCTCCAACTTTAAATTTTTTAAACCATTTCTGGGCAATCATTACACTAATAGTGTGTTCACCATGTACACTATTAATTTTGGCAGATTCACACTGGCAGATTCACCATTAATAACAAAAATAAACATTGAAACATGACAAAATAAAAATGTATCACAGCACGTTTGTACTGATTATCTATATTCATCTTCTATGGGTACTAAAATGCGTTCGATATTTACAAAAGCTGGTGATGAACTGAATAATATGTTAGTAAAACGATGACAAGTTTCGACAGGTTCAAAATTGTATTGGTTTAGTAAATGAGTCATAGTGAATTCCATGCATGCTATGAACACACATTTTTAAAAAACTGTTTTTGTAATCAGAGCCGTCGAGAGGAGACGAATAGGTAAAGCCATTTCTCGGGAGCCCGAGTTTAAAAAGGAGGGCTTGGCCCCTCTGTTAGGGGTCCGAACAAAGTGAGAAAACGTTTTTTTTTTGCTCGTCAACCGTACTTTTGGAGAAAAAATGTTAAAAATTTTTTTTGTTGTGCCCGGGGCCCACCATTTCTCTCGCCGGTCCTGTGTAATGTATTATTAGTAGTACATTTAGTAATACAATAAAACCTCGCTATTTTGGACTTCACTAATTCAGAACTTTTATAATTTCGACTGATACAGCAGACTCTTGTTAATTAAAACCTGCGATAATTCTTTACATTTCGAACTAAAACAATACATTTTTATAAACTTGGTAATTCGAACGAGAAAATCATTTCTACGTGACAAAACGACGCGTTAATTCGAACTCATCGGCGTCAAACACTCGACAATTCAAAGTTGCAGAGAGAAAGAGACAGAAAGATTGTAAGTACATTTTGAAAGAAGTTCATTCATCGCAAATGCTTAAAAAATTAAAATTGTTACCTGTGATAATTCGAACCTCTCTATAATTCGTAATATTTTAAGAGTCCCTCGAGTTTCGAATTAACGAGAGTCGACTGTATTTGTATAGTAAATTAGTGTGTAAGATACATTTTGTAGTCAATTTTTATTAAAATTAAAGATTGAGTAATTAAATTTTTTAATTACTTAAATTATTACATACTTAAGCTTTGAATTTAATCTAAATTAAGTACACGATGTCCGTAAGAGTCAGGATTACACGTGATTTTAGAAGTGTTTAGTAATTCGGAATTTTTGCTAATTCGCACCGACCGTAGTCCGCATTAGGTCGAATTAGCGAGGTTTTACTATATATTTTTGTTACAGACATTAAATAACTCCTAATAAAAAAGAATAGAAGCTTATCTCCACTAAGACTAGATCTTAATCTCAGCACTATTAAAGGTAGGTACTGTTATAATATCTTTATATCTAAAATTTTCAAAAAGTTCTCATAATCGTTTTGAACGTTAAAAATTTCTGCAATTTTCAAATAAACTCCGTCCCCGTTGCTTAAAGAATAAATTTATTTATTTTTCGAAAAAATAGAGCAAGTTTACATGAAACAATACCCAAAAATTGTGTTTTAAATAAAACCTTATAAATAAATACCACGAATCCCGATTCAGGAAAATTTGTTGGTGATTTATTTTTATTACAATTTAATATTATAAAAATTCCGTTTAAAAGGCCGATTAAAATGGAATCGTTTAGCTGATATTCCTTACATACATCCAAAGCCACCTACTTTATAACTTGATAAAGAAACCAATGTAAGTAATAATATCACAAAGAACGATGAATATCAGATATAAACCTCCTATACGTTTTAAAGATTAGACGAACGCGAATTATCCTTGTAAGAAAAAGGATTAAATATAAAACGTTGTTCCGCATGTATGTAATGATTATTTCCTTCAACAATTTTTTTTTCGTTTTTTGTTAAACATATTTTGTGTTGTGTTCTTTTGTGCTTTGTTCGACGTACGTTAAATCTTTTTATTATTACATATGCGGATACGGGTACCTATACAAGGATGGATACATGCATATATGAGCCGTTTATTTTGAAAGTGGGGCAAGTCCATTTTTGAGAAAAATGAAGATAATGGTAGTTATAGATAAGACTTAGTATGATCTTTTTATCTGTCAACAATTTATAGTCAAAAAAATTCAGAAGCCTAATATTTGGAAGATTGAAAATTTAGCTCTTAACAGTATTGTAAATCTGTTTATTTTGATAGTGGTGCAAGTCCATCCTACAAGTAAAATTTCCGAGACCGGATCTATTGATTTTGATGAAACTTAGGTATGTTCTAGAACACTAAAAAATAAGTAATTCGTATTTTTTTTTTATCTGCGGAAAAGCGGTTTGAAGGGGTGAAATCGTCCTGCAAAAATTGGGGTGAAAATTTAATTTTTCAAATATCTCGAAAACGGTAAGAAATAGAACAAAAGCTTAAATTGGCGATATTGCTCTTTTTTAAAAAGCTATCCATTGATATGTAATTTGTTTAAATTACACCAACAGCGGTAGTTTAGGGCTAAAATTTGGGGGTTAATTTCTCGAAAAGGGGTAAAAAATAAAATATAATAAGGTTTTGTTTACAGATTTCAAATGTACGTAAAAAAATCGAATCGACCTGTTTTTACTCAATTTCCAAATATCATGTCCAGGGGTAGCTAACTACGGGGGTATCTGTGTTGACGTAGTCGTACTATTCGAGTAATTGAAAACTTCTTCAAGGAAAATAGTTTAAAACAGTTAAAATAAATTTCCAAATTCATTTTAAGCAACACTGCAAAGGGGGGAGTCGCCCTTTTAAAGTACATACTTATTTTCATATACTCATTTCTTCTACTAAGTCACTGGCAGAGGGTAATAGTCAGGCCCGATGAGAGGGTGGGGCAGCCGGGGTTGCAGCCTTGGGGCCCGGGCTGGATAGGGGGCCCGTAGCGGTTAATAGGGGCCCGAGAAAAAGTAAAATCGCATTTTTTTTTACTCATCATTTATTTTTTGGGGAGAAATTTTTATGAAATATGCCCTCTTCCTTGGAGCCCGCCATTTCTCTCCACGGCCCTGGTAATAATGTCACAGTATGTGCTTCTGAAGTTGAACTGTCGTATGAAAAGTTTTTATTATGTTTATTTTTAAATGATAAAACTCAAATATTATCCATTCAAATTAACGATTACAATAATTCATTAATTTTGAAAGTGAGGCAAGTCCATTTAGTTTATAATAAAACCACTATTTTTTTTATTCAGGGCTATGAACACTATTGGATTATAAACTTACATTATCTGATACCACAAAATACAAAAAATACATCTATTAACACTTACCAATATTTTTAAATTTATTGAAACGCAAACCCTTAAATATCTCGCAATAGCAAAATATGGACTTGCCCCACTTTCAAAATTAACGGCTCTTATATGGTTATTATAATATAATACATTATATAATATTAGTCGGTAGCATGAGTTTAATTGCTCATAGTTAACGTACACTATGGTATAAAGCTCTAGTTCTATCGCAAGAGCCTAGCTATCCTTCATTCCCACCATTCATGTTTATGTTGATATGATAATCACGTCACATGCATGTATTATACAAACATGAGTACGGACGGACACATATTGTAGTTTTATTGTAAAATTTAATATGTACAGGAGTCATTTTTGTCAGTTATTTGTAAATATGTATTATTATTTTTGTATGTATAATAAATATTCAAAGTGAAAATGCGTGAATAATTTGTGCTTGAATGAATTTTATCAAAAAACTGTAAAAGGAAACGAAAATCATTTTAATTATTGTATCTCTTCTTTGGCTTTTTATTTATTATCGCTAACACGTCATAATATAATTGATCAAAGAAATTTTAATATACCGATGATATCATTTAATTGTGTGGAAACTCGAAATTCTTACTTCTTAAAAATTATAAGCCCAAAATCGAGTAAGCTTAATCATTGTGGTAACTTAAATTTTAAATATTGGTAGGTGAGTCTTTATTCGGCCTGAAGACCTAAGAGAAAATTATTTTTATTCTGTGTAAAATCTTAACCATTAAGGGAGGAGTTCAAATAAAAACGCAACTTTTTTATTTATGATTATTTTGCTTTTGTTGACATTTTGTTTTTGAAACATTCATTACTCTTCCCTGTGGGGGGAGGGGGCCCTTTTTCACAAGTTCTTAAGCGTCTACAAGGAACGCCATATCTCAAAAAGTAATGAATATTTTTTAAATATTTTTTCATTATCTTATTCTTAAAGAACCTGTCCATAAAGCTGAGTATGGGTTTCATGTAATTTTAAAAATTAACTATAAAATTGTAATCCCAAACTTCTAAAAATTATAAAACACAATCTTTTATTTTAAAAAAATGTTTAAAAATAGTTACAATTGTTCAAATGGAAAAAGCATACTCCACTTTATGCGCAATATGTTTATGAACAAAATTTAAAAAAAATTAAGTCTTTATCTTTTCTAGAACTTGAGATATGATTTTCCTTGTCGGGAAAAACATAACTTTCGGGAAACGGTAAAAACAAAAATAATAACAAAAGAAGCGGTTTACTCACTGTTTATTAAAACGTCTACAAAGGGGTACAAATAAAATAACATTATCTCAATGCATACTATAACTCATGTACACACCAAAACTAAATACTTCTGATCAAATCGCGAGGGGGGGGGGGGCGAGCGTTGTCTGTAAAGGAGCAGCAACTTGGCTGTGCAGCGGCTCACAAATAAATATTTTTCTACTTAAAAAAATTTTTTTGGCCATGTTTTATATATCACCGTGTTTGTAAAGAACCACAGAACAAAATAAAAACAAAAAAACGAGATTCGAGAAAAATTAGTTTATTAGCCGTTTCTGGCGTGAACTCCCCCCTTAAGAAAACATAATTTTCGATTAAAAAAAGGATACAAGCCAAATGAACCCAGTATAACGGAAGGAAGCTTGCCGAAGGGTATCTTTTAATTCAGTTAAAATTATCATTAAAATTTTTAATTGTCACGATGAAATTGACGAAATTTATGGTATAAGTATATATGTATAAAGCATTACTTATACCCTCTTTTAAAAAAAATTCGTATAACAAATTCTTTCGTGCCAAAATTGTCTGTCGTACCTCTTTGTAGTCTCACCTATTCCGGAAACTGTGACGAACACCACCGACACGAAAGGATTCGGCATACACCACAAATCCAATTTTACGTAGTGGTCGGTGCTTTAAGGGGAAGTACGTAAAATCGTAAACGTTTGTTTCGGGGATTGGTAAATATTATTTATCTGAATTTACTTAAAACAATATTATCTTAAGAGACAATTTACACCTAATATTCGGTTGTGTAGACAAAGAAAATCGAATGTCATACTAATTAATATGAGTGACGACTTTTAGAAAACTGTCGAAGAATCAACTTCACTCTAGTATTTATCAGTGTAAAAGACGCCAAATAGCGGAAGCTGAAAAAAAATTCTAGAATATCCTACTCGTGAACTAGCAAAGATACCAAAAAACAAACTTCACTATTGAATTGAATTAAATGGAATTAAAAATTAGATTAAGCAGCGCATTTTGACAAAAATTCTAGAACGTTCTATTCGTTAACTAACAAAGATATCGAAAAATCGATTGCACCATTTAATTGGTCATCGAATAAAAGACGAAATAGCACATTTTGATAAATGTTCTAGAATACTCTATTCGTCAAATAGCAAAAATGTTTGTCAAAATCCGACATTTGGTTTACATTAGTTTAATTAAGTGATGCAGTAAATTTTCCAATATCTTTGTTAGTTGACAAATATAATAATCTAGAACATTTCTCAAAATGTGTTATTTGGTCTCTTTTTTGGTAGCCAATTCAATGGTGACGTCTGTTTTTGCATACCTTTGCTAGTTAACGAATAGAATATTCCAGAACATTTGTCAAAATGTGTAATTTAAGCTCTTTTTCAATGGACAATTAAATGGTACAGTTGATTTTTCAATATCTTTGCTAGTTGACAAATAGAGCATTCTAGAATTTTTGTCAAACTACACTGTTTAATCTCATTTTTAATAACCAATTCAACGGTGAAGTCTGTTTTTTGATATCGCTGCTAGTTGACGATTAGAATATTCTAGAATTTTACGTTACTCATTTTGCATTTGCATTTTGTATATTACTTATACAGAATATGTGCACATATAATTGCAGTGAAATTTTAAAATTTTTAAAGGCTCCAAGACCCTCAGTCAATATTACCTACGGCTCTGACTCTGGCTTGATACATAAATTTTCATTTACAGACAAACAACAACCTATTTGTGAGAGGAGAACCCCACTAAATCGCTGACGTCACTACGTAAAATCGGAGTACGTACAATTGGATGGCCACTGTACCAAATTTTTCTAGAAAAGAGTATGTTTTATATAATATATAAACATTAATTTGATGTCATTGACTTCTAGCCTATAAGGCTATAATGTTTGCCGTATTCAATTGAATATCTAAAAGCGATTAAAAAATTACTGGTATATCATCAGAACTCATCATTATTATTAACGCGTGTAAAAAATTCCAAAAATATGCCGATTAATTACTGTCGCTTACGAACGAAACGGTTTTTGTCGTTACGACGAATATTTATTTAGTATATTTCTATTGAATTAATTTTTACCAGAAAAAAAAAAATTATTTTTTCACCTTTACCTGACAATGAAATGATCAATAAAATGTTTCATACCATTTTTTTGCTGAGAAAATTTGGCCTAATTTTTTTCTCCATTTGTTATCTGTGATGTTTTTTATTTTTTTGAGTACCTAAATTTGTGTCTATCGAAAAATATTTACTACCAAAAAACTTAATGAAAAGAACTGTTAACCACCAAAATCAAGACAGCGAAGCGTCTGGCCTAACAATTACAGCTAAACTCTTTTTTGTGCGGTGGTTAGGGGGCGCATAAAAAAAATCGCATAAAAAAAATATATTCAAAAATATCATAAATAGCTCCAGATTCGATCCAGATTGAACAAAAAACTTTTTTTATGCTTGGTCGTTTTGATTGATGTTTCAACGAAAAAACATCAGTCAAAACGCTCAAAACTTAGAAGTTTCCTTAGAAGTTACTTCTATAAGCAATAAAAAGCATTAATTTACACGCAAAAACATTTTATTTCACTATTATAATATTATGAAAATTTTGCAAAATACATCTGTAACAAAATTAAATGATGCAATAGCTTACGTTTTTATGCAAGGTATTGATTAATTTTTTAAAAGTCGTTTAAAAGTATTTTTATCAAACAAAGTTATTATAGTAATTATTTATGTTTCTTACTGTCTCGTGATTTTGATTCATATTTTGCATTTTAATGGTTATTTTTGACAAACCGCATAAAAAAAATCGCACAAAAAAGGACCGCATAAAAAAGAGTTCAGTTATACTTTTAAACAACAAATAATATGCATAAGTTGTAAAAGACGAATTGAAACTATTCGAAAAAATGCATACTTCTCGTGTAATATACATGACAACTTAACTCTTATGTATTCAATTGCATATAAGAATATTGTGATTTTTATCATTTTTATCATTGAAAAATAATTAGAAGAAATTTTTCAATGAGCAAATTACACAAAACATTTCACTGGTCATTTTATTAGTAGGTAAACACTAACAAATTTAACTAACTTCAAAACTGTTGATTTGTCTCACCGTATTCACTCGAGTTCTAGTATATATATTCTGGCTAAATTTGTGTTCCTTACACCTGAAATTTATTACCGTAAAGCAATTTAGCTCGAAGAACCATGAACCGAGAAACAATCCAGTTACACTATCGCCGTTTGTTAGAGGCTAACAGTTCTTATCCCTGAATTGCTAAACAACCAATTTTCGTCAAATAAACGCAAATTTTATCGAAAAAGTACAAAACTCTGTTGTATAATAAAGTTAACAATTGAAACAACGATAAAATGAAAACTATTAGAGCCTAATAAAGTACATAATAATCACCCCTTATTAGACCATTACAATACATACAACCCTGATTAAATAATGCCTAATTTATTTTCATTATTGCTATTTAATATGTCTTTTATATTATAAAATACTTTTACATAAACTTTAATAGCACATATTTGCAACACCAATATGGCGGACATACATACATATACATACATGTATGTGTATATACAGTGAAACATGTACATAAACGCCACCAGCGGGTGTTTATTGTCGACTTCCAACACACAAACACTCACTTTTAGATCTATTGTTGTGTATATGTGCTAAAAAAAATGCCCCTGTCGCAGCAGCTGTATAACATAGCGAATTTTCAAAGACTGGACACTAGCGGATCTCATATAACCACCTGTATCCATCTAAAATAGTTTAGCTCTCTAACAGTGAGAAAATTTTCAAAATGGGTACTTTTGCGTCTCCAGGAACGTGGCGGATGTCATATAGCATACATGTATTTAACCGAATTCAACTTTTTAAAGGGGAAAACATTTTCAATTTTTGCGCTTTTAGAACCCCCGGGCCCTAGCGAACCTCATATAACATAACTTATAACTATCTAAAATAGTCTCGCTCTCTAACACTGAACAAATTTTCAAAATCGATGATGACGCGTTGTTGAACAGTTAGTTAATTTTTATTTAAAAAAATGAAATAGATATATGTAAATATTGTTATAGAAATGACAAAAGCAACAAAGCATTTATCATAAAGAAATTCAGCACATTTCTTAATTTTTTTCAAAAGCTAGTTCACTTAGAACAATGCTTTAAAAGCTTGTCTTATGTAATTTTTACGCTCTCTTTGATGGTGTAAATAAAATTTAAAAAATTTTTTAAATCTGGCCAAATTTTGCAAAAAAACCACTAAAAATGGCGGAAAATGGCCAAAAATTTGGCTTCTAAAAATCGGACGCATCTGGCTGACGAACTTATCCAAGCTATTGGAGCTTTTGACCTTCTCACCAAATTTCGTAAAAATTGGATGCTTCGGAGTATATATATATATATATATATATATATATATATATATATATATATATATATATATATATATATATATATATATAAATTTAAATTTTAGTGAAGGTCATTTTCGATTTCTTTAGGCCTCAAATCAAATTTCGGTCATAATCACGGACGCGTATTTCCGTTTGCATGTTCGTTAGAAACATGCATGTTATCTCGAAATCTGTACGATTTTGTAACACTCGAAACACGTGCACAATTCAAGTCTTCAAAGTCTTCAAGTGTCAAATTTTTTATTCAATAGAATTTTTACACTTAAATACGTCACACTTCATATTTTTTTCTGTTTAAATTTCACGACTTGATTAAAAAAACATGATTTTTATTTTGACGTGAACACCACGGCAATCAGTAATAGATTAAAGCAGTAGTAGTGTAAACTGTGTAGCAAAAAATAAAATTAAAAATTTAAAAAATTAAAATTATATGTGGTATATTTATTGATTATTTATTTGATGGGGGTGGTTATGTTTTCGGGTTTGAATTTGGGTGCTACTTTTCGGGTTGGTTGGGGTTTCGATCAGCAGAGCATTCTCCAGGTGTTACGGAGACGAGAGTGTGTGGCAGTGGAAGGTTATGGTCGCAGATCGTTTTCCCAAAACCACAAGATCCCCAAATAACCTGAAATTTTCCTTTCAACAACTAAAAGCGTGGTTTTTAAATTAGAAATATGAAAATTCATAAATTACAATTTTATTACAATGAAAGATGACTAGAAACAATTTTTGAATTACAATATTTGGAATCTTTAAAATTTACGGCAACAAATTATTACAAGTTTTTGAGAATTTATACATATTTTTGAAAGACTGATAAACTAATTCAAATAAATTTACATAATATATTTTAAAATAGAATTTGCATCTTAGACTTTGGTGTGGCCATACTTTCCAAACCGAGACGCACGATATAAGTATATAGTGTGTAATGGCTATGGGAATGTATCACCACATCCGTTGGTAAATTTATACACTTTTGACTTAAATATAAATTTGAAGTTTCGAATTTTACGGAACAATTTTAAATATTGCTATAAAATATATTTTCTAAAGGTACGTTATTAATTAATTTAAATTGATGTCAGTATTTGAAATTTTATAATTGTATCTTTAAATTTTATGACTAGAATAACCTGTATAAGTATTTTATAAGTATCAAATTTTATGAAATTGTAAATTAGTCGATATTAATTTTGGTTGAGTTCCTTAATTAATTTTTTGTTTTTTTTTTTTGGAAATTACAGATGGCAAAAATAAAATTAGATTTAAATTGAAATGTTTTAGAAAGTTACGTTACAAGTTCTATTTCGCAAATAAATTATACGATTTAAAAGATTATACCAGATATCGAAATATTAGTAAAGGTCACACGTTTAGATTTTTTAAACCGGAAGTATTACGTAATTGAAAGAACATTGAATTATAAATAGAATATTTAAATATTTGAAAACTTACTTAATGATGAATTAATATTTGAAAACTTACTTAATAATGAATTATTAAATTTACACTAACTTAACCTATACTGGCTGAACTTATGTTCGCCGCATCGACCTAAGTGTCGGGAAAACTAAATTTAGATTAGCTTTAAACTATACTGGCTGAACTTTACGTTCGCCACATCGACCTACATGTCGGAAACTAAATTTAGATTAATTTTAAACTATACTGGCTGAACTTATGTTCGCCGCATCGACCTACGTGTCGGAAAACTAAATTATAAACTTATCAATTTAAACTATCATATTTCATATTTCTAACTATAAGCTATTTTAGTCGTAGACTTTTTTGCTAAATCCCCAGAAAATCTTTTGGAAATCTGGATGAATGCGAAAGTACAAACGACGTTAAATATTTAAATATAAATTATTTTTACACGCTACATTTAATTATTTTACCTTTATATATCTAATATAAATTATCCTTTATTTTGTTTAAATAAATTTCCAAAATATATTTATCTTAAATAAATTATACGATTTTTCAAAATTTAAATTTATCCTACATGCTACGTTTAATTATTTTCTAATCATTTAAATATAAATTATTTTTTTGACTACGTTTAAGTAAATTTCCAAATACATGTTACAATAAAATAATACTTATCTTAACTACGAGGAGTTTCTCCTTTTCAACAATACACTTAAACAAATAATACTTAAACTAATTTTAAAATATACATATTTTTTTGATTTTTTGATGTGTGCGGCCCAAAGGCCACACGAGAAGAGAGGTTCTCCCTAACTGTGTGTCTTTTTAATTAGTACCAGTTATTTATTTAGTTATGTAATTTGTTTTGTTAATTATTTTTTTGAAAAATAAATGTTTAATTAAATAATGTACGCACTTGTTATAAATTTAAATTTCAGATTTCTGCAAACGTGTAATTAGTTTTTACATTGTGCCAGATATCAATTTGAAACTATAACACTAGATGTCGTTAATATATATATATATATATATATATATATATATATATATATATATATATATATATATATATATATATATATATATATATAATTGATTTTTATTGAATCCTATGATTTGATATATTGGACTGATATTTACTTCAAACATAAATGTTAGATGTCAGTATTTTGACATTTTTACAAATCGATTAATTATTAATTAGATTAAAGTTTCTTTATCGATTTCCAAAGTAAATGAAATAAATAACGTGTTGAATTGATTCATCACATGTAGCAATAATTATTGCTACAACTGCTACTTATTGCAACTTTAAGATTTCACTTTTTTATATGTAGGCTTGATCTGTCTCATCTGTGCTTCCAGTGTTCTATGTTTATGACTATTTGTGTTGGCTGCCAGCGCTAATGACTAATCTTCTAATCATAGCGTTTTCCTGAACACGTGTGTTTGATATAGAACAATGTGCGTTACAAACTCGTATACGCGCTTAGAAGACGGGGGACTTGAATTATATAGGCACATGTTTACAAGAAGAACCTAGCGTAACAAAACCGTGCGGGTTTTAAGGCAACAGTGTGTCCTGCTGAACACACAAACGGAAATACGCGTCCCGGGCTCAGGTCTTTTGACATGACACCCGTTGTAATAAACGAATTTCCAAAATGGAAATTCGCTTAAAAAAAGCAAAACGGCGCTTATTTTTTGTGTGAGCTGTTTTTTCTGTTGTGTTGCCGTGTTCATTACCTTATTATAATGTAAAATATTTTTCATTTTTCGTTGAAAATTTACGTGTACCTACCTACCTAGTAGGAACCAAACATAAATATAATATAATATTATAAATTTTAATATAAATTTGCTTGCTACATACATACATACATATATGTATGTGTTTGTTATTTGTTTGTTACTAGCTTGTGTTGTCTGTAAATATATAACTATGAACAAAAAAAATATGCATGTAAACGAACGGGAGGGGGTGGGCGGGGGTGAGGGAAAGGGTGTAAGTGAAAAATATATAAAAATATTCCCTCAAAAATAATCTTCCTGTTGTCTGTTCGCGTTTGACGGCACAAAAGAAACTTGAACAGTCGTTGGTAATATGTTTTGCATTTTTTGCTTTTCATTTTTATTCTACCTATATTATGTGATACAGTCATATTACCTGCATATGGTATATAGGTGTATACGATATGTTACCTATGTATGTGTATGTTCATATGGGCTAGAATCAGCGTTTCTCAACCGCCGATTCGCGAACAGATGCCGAATCGCAAGGTTGTTTCACCGAGCCGAAAAAAGATGTGTGAAATTGTTCATTATAATTTTTATTTTAAGGGGGACCACTAGTGTGACCGCCTGAGACAAAGGTGATTTTTGGGAATTTTTTTAAAGAAAGCTACTGTATGGAATGTTTTGATATTTTAAGGATATATTCGTTGATAAACATATATAATAAATTCATGATCAAATTTTTGGACCAAAAAACTGAAAATTCAGTGAGTTATTCACAATCTCTCAAGGCTCCGAAAAATTCGCCCACTGCTGCAGTGATAGCGACCTTCACAGTGTCTGAAATCAAAAAAACCAAAAAGCCTATTAAACTAGAAGGTATTGTCCGTGCCATGAACCTCAATCGAAAAAAAAAGTTGAAATTTAACAAAATGGCGGAGTTTTTAAAAAAATGTTTCAAATTTTGCGCAAAAATTTCATGATTTTTGGCCTCCAAAAATTACATTCTTTATTCGATCGAAAAACTGGAGGTTTATGGCACGAAGAAACATATATAAAAGAAGCTGCAATAAGAATCAAATTGAGCGGATGATTTGCCTTCTAGTTATAACTGCAGCAAGTGATAAGATAGGTGAATCTGTCTATGGTCCAATCTGGGTCGGGGGTCCCATGGTAGGGTTCGCCCTTGCACATGTATTCCATAGCTGCAATATTAGGTCAAGGTTGCTTTGCGTTTTCGAGTTATGCTAAAATGTTCAATTTTGGACTTTTCCCGATTTTCCACTTTTCTTCCCCCCAAGTGTATAAGTATTATATATATGTATGTAGGGTTCTAAGAGCTCTATAAGACAGTGCATGCAGCTCTCCAAAACACGGTGTTTAGAAGAAGATATTTGCAAAAATTTCCAAATAACCTAGAAAAACACGCAAAACGCGACCTTGGACCAAAATGACATATCGGTTTTTGAAATCTACGCCCTTGAATTAGTAAATATACCTATGTCTAAAAATATTTCGCAAATTTGGGCAAATTTAAGGATTTAAATACAAGGGGCTCTATAGTGACACTCGGTGTTGCAGCCGCCTTAGTGGGCTTGTTTAGCCATAAAATATGGCGACGCCTTCCTCTCACCCTTAAGAAAAACAAGCGTGTGCGATTAAGGCGCATTACCAGTAACAATAACTAAATTTAATATACCTAAATGTATTTTAGAAAACTGATAGTCATCATACGTGACTCAAAGAGAGTTCAGAAACGCTGTGCAAGAATTTTTTATGAAATATGTGTACCTATGTACAACGTTGATAAATTGCAATAATGTTGCTTTACAATTTTTTTATGAAAAAAACCGTGCACGAAATAATTGCATTAAGATTTTAATAACAATTATTTCATTAAGGGGGTCTTCTATAGTCTTGAGAGCAAAATTTCGGTTTTTCTAAAACTATTAATATTTTTACTGTGTATTTGTTTACCTTTTTCCCGTCTATTTAGTGAAATTTTAAAAACATATAAAAAAATTAAAATTCAGGGACTTATAACAAGTTAAACGGGGTGAGGAGGTATTATTTTTATAATTTTTTTTTCAAAATTTTTCAAATTAATGTACAACAACCCAAGATTATTGTGTTAAAATTTGAAATCGATTGGAACAAAACTAACGTAGATATAGACTTCGGCGCACACTAGTTCGCTCCCGCGGTCAGATAACCCTGAAGGGTCGTATACCAGTTCGCTCCCGTCTAAACCGTATACTAGTTCGCTCCCGTAACTATATGCTAATTCGATTAGGGTTCATTCTGAAAACCCAAAGATAAAGAAATTACCCAAATTGAACAGCAAGATAAGAATGTTTTTATTTGTATTTTTTAATTTAAGGGGAACCACTAGTATGACCGCCTGAAAAAAGGTGATTTTTGGGATTTTTTTAAAAAAAACTACTACATGGAATGTTTTAATATTTTCAGGATAATATATTCATTGATATGTATTAAATTCATGATAAAATTTTTGGACCAAGAAATTGAAAATTCAGTGAGTTATTCAAGATCTCCCAAGGTTCCAAAAAAAAATTTCCCCACTGCTGCAGTGATAGCGGCCTTCACACTACCTGAAATAAAAAAAAGCCTATTAAACTAGAAGGTATGGTCCGTACCGTGAACCTCAATTGAAAAAAAGTTGAAATTTAACAAAATGGCGGAGTTTTTAAAAAAAAGTTTCAAATTTTGCGTGAAAACTTAATGGTTTTTGGCTTGCGAAAATTACATTTTTTATTCGATCGGGAAACTGGAGGTTCATGGTACGAAGAAATCTATATAAAAGACGCTGAAATAAGAATCAAATCGATGAAATGATTTGTCTTCGATTCATTACTGCAGCAAATTTGAAAAATGTTGTTTTTCGTAATTTTACCTTTTAGTTTTAATCGCTGAGAATTTTTACTAAAATTATTTACAATTAACGATCATAGTAAAACTAGATGAGTCGTTTGCATGTGCCAGGGTCTAGCTTCTCCACAACATGTGACTGGCAGCCAGGTCCAGAAACTCCCGAACTATCAACCTTCATATATTCCTCAATATCTCAAAGTTAACAATGAAAATCAGAATCCACTCTCCGGATGGCTGTAACTCAAAAACTATTTCAAGTATGCACTTGAAATTTTAGCATGTTATTTTTAAAGGTATAGACTATCGAAACATGCAAAGAAAATTTTTGCAATTTATTGAAGACGTCACATTAGTGGTCCCCCTTAATATTAAATACATTATAAAGGTGTAAATTTATATTACATAAATTTTACAAAGTCGAATCTACTTATTACATTTTGTTTCAATAATGATAGGTTTTTTCCTCTACAAATTCCTTACGCAAATTAATATTAGATACATTATAAATTTTGTGTAAATTTATGACGTAAATTTTACAAAGTCAAATCTACTTATTACATTTCGTTTCAATAATGATATTTTTCCTTCTACAAATTCCTTACGCAAATTAACTACCTTGCGATACACTTTTTATTCAACTGATTGACCACAAATAATAACTAATGTGCGAATATTTGCTTTTCATCTTACTATATGGAATATCTGCACCGTCATTTAGATAATTAATTTTACCTGTCAGCAGATAATAAGTCGGGAGCGAACTAACCTGCGACCCTATTTCAAGATAAGATTAAAATCTGACCGCTACTGGCTCAATTCTGCATATTTTTCAATGAAATTTTTACAGAAGATTCCTTAAATATCATTCTATTATGTACTAATTACATAAATATATTTTTATTAACCGTATTGTCAAAAAAAAATTCTAATTAACCTTATCCCCTCCCCTTAAATATAACCATGCAAAAAAAGTGATATTCTGTTTGACACGATTTTGGTATTGAAGAGGCGCAGTTTATGATAAGATTTAAGGTTTTAATTTTCCTAAACTTACTTGAACTTACTTAAACATACTTTAAATTATCACTTATTTCACAGTTGTATAGAGATATTACGGCATCTCGAATTCTGTAATTATCATCAGTCTCTACACAAACAATTTATGATAAATCCTTTGATGGCATACATTATTATATACAAACACTTCAATGTGTAAGATTACGTTATGCATATGTAAACATGATAAAATATAATTTACCAACAAGTACACTATCGGCCATGCGAAGCGTTTAATTCCAAAACCCGCTATATACGATATTTTCAAAGAAGTAGAAATTAGGTGTGCCATAAGCTTGAATTGTAACTGCTTCAACAGTGCTTCAGTTTGAAGATTATACAGATAGAAGATGTATGTAAAAGACGATGTTTTTAAAGAAAAGCTAATCAAACCGCTTCATTGTTTTCAAAATTTTGTGTTTAATTAAGTGCTTTGTAACTCTCTGTAAGAATATAATGAAATCTGTAATGTTAGAGTGCAATCAAAATCTGTAATGCTTTGGCTGTAAGATGAAACAAACATCGCTAAGTGATTATTATACCTATTATATTCACGTTATTTAATTTATCCACAACATTCTTAATGTCATAGCATAGGTACAGTAACAGCGCAGTAGCACGTCACCGCTGAGAAATTAGAGATGTCGATTTTAAATCGATTAATCGAAAATCGATTAATCGGAGCTTAAAAAATCGATTCTTTTTTTGATTTTGTTCATTCGAATCGATTCGTGAATCGATTATTAAAAGTAAGAGAACGATAACCGATTTTTTCCAAAAATAACTTCATTTTAATAGTAATTCTACAGAGAAACATGTGTTAAAATGAAACACCAAAAACTCTATTGTTAATTACCACTTTTTACTCGTTATATCAACGAACCCCTCCTATGGCTCTATATAAGTCAGACTATTAATATAAAAGGAAGGAAGAGACCACCTATCTGTGCAAATGACGATCCCTTTCCCACAAAAGCGACTTATTTAGAAAACATTTTTTTGTCAATTTGTTTGAAATTTTTGAATAAAATTGGTTCAATTCGTGGTATTCGTCCTACATATTCAATTATGCCTTATTTCTTATAATTATAATTGAACAGTTAACTCATTCATCGCCTTTACACAAAAATTATCAGCTAATTTTATTAAACTCTTTAAAATTTTGATTTTTTAGATCGATCTCACAGAATCGATTTTTCTTAGCCGATTTTTTTTTTGAATCGATTTTTTTGATTTCGATTTAAATACAATCCAAAAATCGATCTTTTTTTTGGAGAATCGACATCTCTATGAGAAATCCTGTTTCTAATGCATAATAAGAACTTCTGTCTAGTAAAAATTAAATAAAAATAACTTCACTTTATTTTAATTATTATTACCTACCAGTTAATTCCTGTTCTTGTTAGGGTACGTTTAGACTGCGACACTATATCGTACACCGTACACTCCGTGTATACCTACACCATACACCGAGTATCTATGTGTGCATACGCGTGTCTCTAATTGTGACATTTATCAGCACTAACAATTTCGTTCTTAAAATTTTTTTGCGTGTGAATATCGCGGACACAAATTCCGTACATATATGTACAGACACTACCCAGACACAAAAAATTTGTTAAAATGTGAAAAGTAAAGAAATTTATGTCTACAACATTTGTGTCTCGATTTGCGTGATAGTCTAAACCAGGCCTAAGATTACTAAAATTCAACAAATCTATGCAAACCAGAATAAATCGAAAAAAATTTTAAATTAAAACAGTTGAAATAACATTAATTATGCATTTAATTGATACAAAATTTGTATTTTTTTAATTAAAATTCACATAGTGTTTGAAAAATTGTCAAACTGGATCGGCTGGAACTCGAACCCAGATCTCTTGGTTGCTAGCCAAGCGCCTTACCAATTAGGCTACCGACCGCTGGTTCGAGTGCCACTCCAGTCCGACAATAAATCAAACACATCCTCTCCTTTAATGCGATGTCCAGCTTATTGTTAGCTGATGACTAATTTAATATGTTAATTAAAATTCACATAGTGTTTGAGCTAAGCTGGACATTAAGTGGGCATATGAATATTGGTGTATGTATAAATACGAACAAAAGTTCGCTATACATTAATAATGTTTCACAGGCAATGGATAACATTTTAAATTAGATGTATTTTTGTATTATTTCAAAGATAATCTCTCATATAAACTAATTTATGGTAAACAGACGTTAAATAAGTTATTCTTAAAGATGGCTTAATCGAACTATTAAACTGATTGTGAGACATAATTTCACTTCTTATGTATTCTGGTCAGGAACGTAGCTACCGCCGTATCAGCCGTATCAATGATACGGGGTCCCCAGGGTACAGACGCCCCTAACGTGTGTAAGCAAAAATTAGTAAAATGTTATCCACAATGTCGCTCAATCTTGTGCTTCCCGGGAAAAAAACATAAAAAAACTGTCATACGTGTAATTGCTCTGAAAACATGCTTAAAATCTGAAATTCAAAAAATTCATTCCATTAAAGACTCATGGAATTATTGCTGATAAAATTCAATAGCCTTACATCCAGTTTTCCGGAGGCAATAACAGCATGCTTTCTATTCTTGACCCTTCCAGTTATAACCGCAACAGCTGAAAAGAAGTTTTTCAAAATTAAAGCTGATAAAAAATTACCTAAGGACTTCCATGGGGCAGGAACGGCTATCAGACTTGTCACTATTGTTTATGGAGACAGAAATTTTAGAAAAACTGAAACCGTCTTCAGCTATAGATGATTTCATAACTCAATTTGCCGAAAAACGGGAAGAAAAGTGTATATTTAATTTGAATTGTTTGGCTAGCTCAAATTCTAGGAGGAAGCGATAACTTATAATCAACAAATATTTATTTTAATTTAATGCAAGCATTTTTGTTTCTTTTGTGAGAAATCTTTACCCTTCATTTGGGCCCCGCAACTAATTTTGATACAGGGTCCCTCCAAGACACACTACGCCACTGATTCTGGTTCCAACCTGATGACATTTTTTACTATTTTTTCGTTTTCAGCATTTTTGTTATTGGCTTAACGGCGATTCGTTCAACAGAGTCGTCTCTATGGCATATACTTAAGTTACTTCGAATCAGTTACCAAATTGCCATAGAAGTTTCCATTTCGGTCGTATGGTCTTAAACACACCCACAATTTTTTTAGCGAGTTTTGAAATGAAACGATTTACATAAGATAGGAAGGAAAATTTAAAGAAAATAAAAATGCATAGAGATACATTAGTTTATGAAGCTAATAACTACCCCGTTTGCCATAAATTTCTCGAATGGCGAAATTTAACAACATTTTTCAAAAGTTTAATCTAATTTTTTTGGTAAAATTAATTATAAATAGTAGACAGAAAACTTGTTCTTTTAAAACTGCTATGCACACTTGTATCTAATGTACACACAAGGCTCTCTTTTGTATATTAATTACAACTACCGATGGGTACACTGTTGTATTACGTCGATTGTAACAGTTAATTAAAATTTATTGAATCGGTGCTGCACTCTGATTCACAATTATGTATGTATCAATAGCTGGAGCCCTGGTTCTCTTAGTATATAATATAATATACGATAGTTGTACCAACTGAAGCTACGATCAACTTGTACTGCATAAAATTAATTATTCACTAAAAAGTCGTAGCTACGTGTTACTAATTTACTGTCAATATTAACGTAAATTATTTTAATTAAACTATATACTTTGAACTTTTAAATTATTGCTTAATAGAAATACAGACGGTATAATAAAAAAATTTAGCCCCTTTTACAATAGGAAAAAAATTAACGGGGATTGTGTCGGAATTATGTCCGTAGGTCTAAAATGTCACTAGTACCATAGGATTGCAGTGACAGAAAAGGATTTCGACGAAAAGTACCGCTTGCTTTGGAATTTGATCATTTTTTTTATTTTCGGGTAACATACGTCTAACACAATAGAACACAACTTTTTTATTGTTTTGGCAAATAAAACGGCGAGGCTATCTTTAGGCCAACAAATAGTTTTTGTATGAAAAAAACAATTTTTGGGATTTATCATTTTTATCTACAGTACATGATAGCACTCAGGGTCGATGAGAGGGTAGAATAGGTTGGGCCCGGACAAAGTGAGACAACGTTTTTCCTTTTTTGCTCGTCAATTGTATTTTTGGAAAAAAAGTTTAAAAGTTGTGCCCGGGAGCCCGTTATTTCTCTCACCGGCACATGAGTAGTACAATATGGCCTTTAGACATTCCTCTAATGCTGGAGAAAGTGTCGATATTTATTTAAATTATATGGTACATCAAGTGGTCCAAAAACGACATTTCTTATTACACAACCAAATGTTATTGCATCCAATAGCGCAAATGATCCAAGGGGCCAATATAGCTCTTAAACAGTCCTCGAATGCTTAAGAAAGTGTCGATATTTATCTGAATTACACGGTAACCAAAGTGACCGGACAACAAACATTTCATATTACACGACTAAATTTTGTTCCAACTAATGGCAAAATTAATTCCAACATACAGTAATTCTATTTAAAATTAATGAATGGCTTTGAAATAGTTCTCTAATGCTTAAGAAAGGGTCGATATTTATCTGAATTACATGGTAGGCAAAGTGGCCGGAAAACGACATTTCATATTACACGACTAGATGTTAAGCCAACTACGCGGGAAAAAACATATCGAATATTTAGTGTGTGGCACACTAAAGTGATCAAAGACCAAATATTCTAAAATTATTGTTAACTCACATAGTAAAGATTAGAGTGCCAACACTAATATTTAAATAAATTATTCTTTTTTTAATGCTGGCACTCTAATCTTTAGTGTGTATGTCAACAATAATTTTAAAATATTCTGCCTGTAATCACTTTAATGTGCTACGTTAGGGTGTGCCAAAATTTTTTTTTATTTTTTCCTCGCTCTCCGCTCAAAATGTCGTAGGCTATATCTAGAAAAACATCCTCACCAAAGCGCAGCTCAAAATTCCAATTTTTAGAAGTGCATCATCGAATCTAAAGTTTTCCCATTTAAATAACACAGGAAAAACGATTTTTTATGTTATTTACTCCTGCAAACTATAAAGAAATTATTTTTCCATAGAATGAATCAAAGCACTTTATTAAGTATTAAATTTTGGACAAAAAATTTCATTGAGTCAAATTTCTATCACCAATATTTCACTTTCTACACGAAGAGAAAAATCATATAATTTTTGTAAAAAAAACAATTAAAAAATATTTTTCTGTCGGGAATTGAACTTTTTACTGTGCTGTTTTGCAAATTTTACGAAGCTAATATTACGGAAAGAATATTCTATCCTTGAGACCTCGAGAAACCAAAAATTACCTTCATTAAAATTTCTTTTCGTTGGCGTAAAAAAAAATTAAAAATTTTTTGAAATTTGGCCAATTTTTGCAAAAAAGCACTAAAAATGGCGACAAATGCCCAAAATTTGGCCTTCCAAAAATCGGGTATATATATATATATATATATATATATATATATATATATATATATATATATATATATATATATATATATATATATATATATATATTTGCAAATTTTAATGAAGGTGCAAATTTTAAGAATAGTGTCAATATTTATCGTAAGTATTGCGCAAATGACTTTTCTCTCATGAGTAATCGCCAACTTCCGGCATTTATCGCACAATATACTATTTTAAACAATACTTGGATAGGATAGTTCTAATTGCATCCTAATCTTTGTTATTTTTATAATCACTGGTCCTTCATCTCTCGAAGGGTATTTTGTATAAACATACATGTTGTGTCAGAAGATATTGCAAAACCGTAGATAAAAACGTAATGTTCAGTTTTGTTTTTAGCACTCCTGGTTGCAAGATGAGACATATTCTACGCAGAGACGTAACTACAAATTTTGCACCCTGGAGTAACTTTAACCAAGCGCCCCTTAGCTTTGGAGTGGTGAGCAAGAAACCATTTTTGCGCCCTACTTCTTTTCCCTATTAAGCCCTTGTTATCATGCGCCCTGAAGCAGCTACTCCACCTGTTCCATTGTATAGTTTTGCTTCTGATTCTACGTTAAAATAAAACAAACTATAAAAAGCTATGTGTTCAAACGATACTTTCCACAGTAAGGAAAGAGCAAACAAGAATTTTTTCACTGCTGTATGTACCATGTCCCGTAGCACTCGTACGATATTGATTTTAATGAGACCCTTTGTAGGAAAAGTCAAGTAAGGTTTGAATAATTAATACACAAAGGAAAAAATCCATACTGTTTCAATGACGGTAACTATAGAAATGGTTTTTTATCTTGCATTACTTTCACCTTTTTCCCCCAGTGTATACAGGCTGGTAGTAAAATTTTTTAGATGGTTAATGGGTTCGTTATGGCTGCTATAAAATTTCAGGTTAGTCAATATAACTACTGGTTGTTTTTTTAGATGTCATGCATGATCTCTCGAAGCATGATTTTTTGGGTATTGTATCACGATTTAAATTCTAACAGAGCATCTTCAGAAACGTTTCTCTCAAGTATGTGTCTTGTGTCGGTAAAATGTCTGGTACAGGCGCAGTCTGATTTCTTATTTTTGTGGGATTTGAATTGATTGGTTCTGAGAGTTTCAAAATTTCTGCCAGTTTGACCGGCGTAGTTCAGGACAATTTAGTTTGCAGGTCCCTGATTTTTTATCTATTTTTGTATTGCTGTTATATATTAAATTTGTGGAGACAGTGATTTCACTAATTCCCAAAGTGTATTCCTCAAAATATTGGTGTTTCCTCAGCAAGCGTCAAGTGTTCTGCGAAAAAATTTTAAAAAATGGCATCCGCTGAAAGTTGTTAATCTTTTCTTTGCGTATCTTGGTTTGAATTTAATTTTTAATTTCTGTTTGAGAATTAGGTACTCGTCGATTTTTGTCTCAAGATCATGAAATCTAGAAATGATTTTTTTGCTGGCTAATTCTATTTGACTTTATTTGAAGTAGTATCCTATATAAATTTAAGAACATAAAAATTAAAGTAAAAAAATGTTTTTTAAGAAAAAGCTTTTATTTAAAAATGGGCTAAAAAAATAAAAAAACTTTTGAGTGAAGTTTGAAGCAATATGCAACATAATTTATAAAAGCTTGAGGCGTTATCATTAATTATTTCTGTTTTGGATATAAGTGTAGCTATTTTACTTTTCAGTACTTACCAAACTTAATTAAACGCCTCAAGCGTTATAAGTTATGCTGCATATTGCTTCAAACTTCACTCAAAAGTTACTTTATTTTTTTTAGCCCATTTTTAAATAAAAGCTTTTTCTTAAAAAACATTTTTTTACTTCAATTTATTTTCTACGTTTTAGTCTGATCACAATTATTTTAAGAAAAGAATTAAAGAAGTAATTTTTTTACCTATATTTTAATCGGTTAATTTACCCTAATCAGACATAATTATGGAAACAAAAAATTGCAATGTAAAATCAATGGACAATATTTGACAATTCGAAATGTCAAAAACTTTCATAGGACTAAAAATCAACAATTTTGGTTTTGAAGCGATTTTGGACAAAACTAATTATACAATATTGCATTGTCATCAAGGTTAGACAGGTACGCAAAATTTGAAACCTCTAGCTCAATTAAATGCTTTTAAAAAGTGTTGCACGATGAAAAAAGTTTGGAAAACACTGTTCTAAAAGTTGGTAAAATTAAAGTAGCGTTTTTGTGAAATATTTTATTTATTAATAGACTAATAGGGAATACCAGATAGTAACGCTCAAATCTATTAAATTTATTATTGTTAATTTGTTTCAATTTTACTGCAACTAATCATACCTATATAATATACACTCTATTCTTGGCCGAGCATATATTGCATCGAATTTTTTTTTCCTCTTGAAGTTTTAAGTAGCTGTGCTAGAACAGCACAGCGGAGTAAGTAAGTACGTGTAGGTACAACTTGATTGAAGCACAGTTATGTTAATAATAAAGTACTTAATATGATATCTTATAAGATGATTATACAAAGTAAACTTACCATGCGTCTTACCACAATTATTTATTCATTCAATGAATGAACTAAAGCGGAGAGATATCACAACATTGCTGATATTAATACCTGATAGCAAAAACACAGAACATAAACAGGATAGAGTGGTTAGGTATCTGCATAAGTATTATATATACTTCATTATAATACAAACATTAAATGAGAATTTTATTATTTCTTTTTTCTCGTTTTGGTTAATTTGAATAATTGGGATTTAAATGATTTATTAGAGTACCTGTGCAGTAGATAGACAAATGATAATCTAGATAAATAAGATTTAACTCCATTTAAATACTTTTGCTCATGGTCAATAACATATTGAGTGTAATAATTAATTAAGAATTACAAAACAAGTTAATTTTGAAGCAAATATATGCATAATATAATGATCATGTTGATGCATATTTTACGCAATTACCCTACATTTTTTTGGAAATAAATATCCAATACCTAATCCAACCGACAACATAAAAAGCCGTGAGTTGCAAAGCTCCATCATACCAGTTGAATTTTCCCCTCAATTTCGATATTTTTTAAGATATCTAAGTGCGATTGAAATTGATGTTTTTATTTCTGTTTAAATATTACAACATTTTGGAAAAATAATGGAGGCAGTAAGGGTTAAATACTGAAACCCCCAAAAGCCACACGCTGGTTACTAACTCAACCCATAATATACAAAATTTCAGCCCTCTAGGTTTGTTCAGTGAGACATGTTAGATCCATGAAAAAGCATGGAAGAACCATAAAGTTTTGTTGTAAAACAATAAAGTGAGGTGGAGGGTTAGGTTAGGGTTGGAAATATTACTTTTATTTAATTAAGGGTGTAACACGTTTCAATAATATCACTGTCGTTACGTTATAAACCGTCAAATGAAACCTTACTAACTCGTACACCACGTCGTAAAACGTCAACAATTCCACTTAAAGTGTATTAGCTGTCAAACTAGTGTACCAGTTGAACGTATTGTCATTGTTCACCCTCAAAACGATTTCTTTGTCCAAAAATTAAAAATTTCTTTAATTTTTTTCTTTAAATCAAAAAGATATTTCTCTGGATTAAAGAAAATATTTTTTTGTATCAAAATATTTGCGAAATTTTTTTTTTTCAGTAGGTGACGAAATATGTTTCTGAATTAAGAATAGTATATTGTGCAATAAGTGCGGGAAATTGTCGATTGCCCACGAAAGCGAAGTTGAGCGCACGAACGTAGTGAGGGCGCTTAATCGCTTGAGTGGGCAATCGACAATCCCGCACGAGTTGCACATACTATTTTTTATTACGAATTTGACAAACTTTTTTCTATTATTATTACTATTTTTGACATTTTTATTACTTTTTAAAATAATATTTTTAAGTGTTCGTCTTTTTTTTTCTGAATTAATTATTGTTTAAATTACTTTGTTGGTGGTTTCTACAGAAATAATTATGAAATATTTATTAAATGAAAAATCAAGAGGGGGCTCTGCGTGTTTTGATTAAACTTTGCGTGTTTTATTGCCAATTTGCGTGTGGAAAGTTACTGGAAAATATGTGGGAAGAGTATAGTGGGCAAACAGCTATTTTGCGTACAGAAATGTGTGCGCCAAGTTAGTACTTCTCCCGCATAAGTAATAAAAATTTATTTTTGTCATTCAGAGAAAAATCAAAGAAATTTTTATTCTTTGAACAAAGAAATTGTTTTGAGAGTACGTGTAGGTTGTGACTGTCATGATATTAAAATAAACGAAAAATACTTAATATTTTTAATGGCTGCAAAATTTATGTTTCAAAATTAAAGAAATTATTTTTAATTGACACTTGAACAAAAACAATATTTTAAAATGTTGTAACTACTATTCAAAAATCATTTATACTTATGTTCTAGTACACTCTGAAAACATCAGATGTCAAATACCTATCATAAAATGACATTCATTGGATTTACACTCTCTAGTTCTTTTCACTGTTACCAGCTTAAGCTTTATATTAATAATAATAGGATACAGTGGGTACATGTAGGTGATATTCAAATTGTCTCTTCAATGCAGTCAAAGTATAAAGAAATATTGCAACTTTATAATAATGCGCCCCTGCCGTTGCTCTTTCACATATAACGATTGTGAATTTTATATGACTTTATATTTCATATGTAGTTTTCTATACCGGTAATTCTTAGTATGGATTACTCTGTGTAGTCTAATATAAAGTATCTTATGATCAGTCAATATTAAGTACAATATAATAAAAGTAAATACCGTCTTACACACTACACATTACTATGATTAAATACACTTCATTTCTTGCTACACAAACGAACAATACTAACTTTTACACTTCAAAGAGATCGAATATTCTAGGAAAAGTTTAGTTTGATGTTTAATAAGTTGTAGATATAGTTTATTTCAACAAGAATTCTCAAAATATTGTTACCTTCCTGAGTGGATGCAGTTGGAAATAGTAGGATTCATCCAAGAAGGAAGTGCTAGACTTCAGAATGATGCACACGTTTTTTCCAAATTGTACAGTGATGCAATTTCCAAAAAAACGTGGACAAAAATCAAAAATTAGTTTCAGTAAAACAAAAAATGGTATAGAAGAGTTTTCAAGGTCGCTGATTATGAATTTGATATTTAAAATGGCGAGTCCAAAATGGCGGACAAAATTGAAAAATTAGTTTAACAAAAAATGGTATATAAAGGTTTTCAAGATCGTTGATTATGAATTTGTATTATTATTACGAAAATCCAAAATGGCGGACATGATTACTCACCTTCATTTTCAACTTCCAGCACATTTGATTTCAAAAATACACGTGCAAATAAACGTTATTAACGAACAACGAAAAGATGTGTGGGAGACCGGTGCTCAGCTAGCTGTGTTTGACCTTCTCTAATATGGTAATGCAGACGATATAATGGACTGTCGGTTTGCACCGAGGTGCAGTGGTGCTCCCTCTACGGTATTACGGGGTAATAAGTTCAAAATTACAAACTTCGCTTTTTTCATTTTTGTCCATATTTTTTGGAAATTGGATCATTGTGGATTGGCTGATTAAGAATTCAATGTTTAGTTGGTAATTCTGGGACTCTAAGAAAATACCCTTTTACTTTCGTCATAGAGAGAATACTACTAGTAGAGACTCAATTATATACACAGATTTTATAGGCGAGTCTTGGAATTTGGATCAGCTCCGTCGAGAGGATGGAGTAACCGGAGTTACAGTCCTATGACGCGGCAAAAAGTAAAACAAACATTTTTTGTTTATTACTAATGTGTTTGGGGGAAATTATTAAGAAATATACTTTGTTCCCGGGACCGGCCATTTTCCCCCAAGGCACAAGTTTTGAAAAATGAATTTGTTGGTACGTTTTTTAACCTTAAAAGAAGAAAAAATATTTCTAAATATAATTCACATCTTCTCATTCTTATCAATAACTATTTTTCAAAAAAGTATATATTATTTAAAATTCACATAGAGTTTGAAAAATTATTAAATTGGGTCGGCTGGGACTCTTGGTTACTAGCCAAGCACCTTACCAATTAGGCCACCAACCGCTTGTTCGAGTGTCATTTCAATCTGATAATCAAACACATCCTCTCTTTAATGCGAGACGCAGTTATATTTCTAATTTCAAATGTTATCGAGTGCCTGTGATACATTATTAATGTATGACGAACTTTTGTTCGCATTTATGACATATGAATATTGGTGTATGTGTAAATGGGAACAAAAGTTCGTCATACATTAATAATGTTTCACAGGCAGTCGATAACATTTGAAATTAGAAATATATTATTTCTCTAAAATTATCATATACGAAAAGGTACGTCAATGCTTCTATTATTATTGAATGAATGAATGAATGAATATAAATTCTGTATTTAAAGACTAAGCTTATTACAGAGGCTGACAATACAAAATACATGAGTAATTAATAAAAAAAAAGTACAAGAATTTTACATATCTAATGCACTTGCCATTAAGTAAAGTTATTAATTATAAGTTATAGTAACAGTTGTAACAGTACACATGTTTTTTTTTCTCTTTTTTTTCCTTTTCCTTCCCTTTTCCTTCACTTTCCTTTTCCTTTCCTCCTTTTTTTTTTTTACATAAATTTGTATAATAAAAATAGAAAACAAAAAGTAGAAGATTCTTTAGAAATTTTCCTAAAAATACTACATTATAAAAAAAAAAAAAGAAAGAAAAGTAGAAATAGTTTGACATCAGGAATGAGTTGTACCGGACCGAATTAAACATGGCCATTAAAGAGAAATAACTGAGTTATTTATTATTCATTGATTATAAATGATCTGATTTTTAACAGGTTCGCAAAAAAACAATAGATGTCATTGAGTTGGTGATAATTAGCAATATTTAGGAGAATTTCACAAAAGTTTTCCTCGCTTATAGGCACCGGGCTCAAAAAATATTTGTATAGATATGCTACGCGGATATGTTCATAAATGGGGCACTCCAGCATTATATGAAAAAGAGTTTCATTTTTATATTGGTTACATATGGTGCATAGGACATTTGGGTCAATCTTATAACAGTTATTATTGACAGAAAAGTATGATATACGGTTATTAGTTGTACGAAGTTGAAAAGCCAGTCGTAATTTTTTAATTGAAACAGACAGATCCAATATACTGTTTGGATTTAATCGTTTATAGTATGGTACGTATCTAGAATTGTTGATCAGATCCACGTCCTGATAATAATAGTATTCCGAAAGCCTATCAATAAAATTTGTTAAATTTCTTTTAATGTTGAATGCGTTTTGGGAATTCCAGAGCTCAATATTATTTGTGATTTGAAAAAAATGTCTTAGCTGATTCACCCAATTATACTTTGGTACGTTATTATTGGAAACACTTAAAGTAAACAGCCTGTTATAGCAGATGCGGGGCAACCGACCGTCCTGCATATCTAGTATTTTACAAAGGAGTTTCACCGCTCTCTTGACAACATATACAATTATTCTATTAAGATTGAATTCTCTGCGAATCACATATCCCGGCGTCGAGCAATCCAGGTAATATAAAGACTTAAAAAATTTGACTTGTGATTTTTCCAACAGTCTATTATTATTGTAAATGTATATCTCTCTTTGTTATAATTATAAATAAAACTCTGCTGGTTGAAGTTTAGAGGCAATATAAAATTTTTTGTTGAATTCTCTTTAACGAACTACCTAATTCGATTGTTGAAAGGCAACGGTGGCATTTTCACGGTGCCCAAGGCAGTACTTAGGGTAAATATGGCCCTGCTTCCACATCAAGAGAAATATTTACAATAAGGAAAGTTCTTTCATTTGTGATACTTTTATGTGACGCAAAGTGCATTTTAGTATGTATACTTGAAATAAATGATACTAGAAAAATTTGATAACTTGCCTTCACAAATGGTGAGAAAATATGAGAGTAGTGGCTTAATTTCAACTGGAACGCGACAAAACGATGTTCCGGTATCTGGAACCGCATTCCAGCACCTTTCAGGACGATCCAGCATGTACAGTATAGCACCGATAATGGAAACATCAGTTTTGGAAATTTTTTGAGAGCATCAAATTACTCTCAAAATTTTTTGAGAGTATCAAATTGAGAGCATCAGAGGCAACATCACTTTTGGAAAGTTGCATCAAAAATGTCAAGTATTTATCAAAAAATTTCCAAAATTAATGTTTCCATTATCAGTGCTATACTGTACTAGGATTTTTATTTTTTTTGATCAGCGTCATTAGGGTAATCATAGTTTAGGGTAAGTGAAGACCAAGACCTAAAGAAAAATTTTTTTTGCTTGTTAGCGTCATTTTTAGAGGAGTATGAAAATACGATAAAACAAAACGACCTTTTTTTGTTTCGTCACTTAAATTTTTGAAAAAATTTTATGAAAAATTGAAAAGCCGCTCTGGCACCTGCAATTTTAGAAGTTAAAGGCATATAAGGGTTACTTTTTCTTACAATTTCATATCTTTGGATTCGAATCCTAATATACGTCGACCCTATTCTTCAAGTACAATACAAAATCGCATTATTTTTAATACAAAAAACCCAAAAAAAACTCTGTAATGTTTAAACAAACCAGTATTAAAAAAACTGAAATTTATTATAACTTTTTGTTCATAACATCATTTTCGTTAATAACCGACAAAAAAATACTAATATTAAATTAGTATGCGCAAACAACACAATGACTGCCACATCGCACCATCGTATGCCATCCTGCATATTTTGTTATTAGAGCGGTAGCTGTTTACTCGATCTCGTTCATTGACTTATTATATTAATAAATATTTCTCGGTCATCCGCCTACTCGATCAAGTATGAAACGAGCGAGCGAAGCTGCGGCATCTACATATTATTATCTGTTCAACGGTATGTGGCAATATACACTTGTAACCATGTCAATATGCATACATATTATGTTTATCCGTTTATGATAAAACATGAAACGTAACATAATGTTATTAAACATTCCATTGTCATATTTTGTATATAGTAGAAATACATTTACAGTCATTCACCAGGGCGTCACCAGCCAGTTGAGTCAGATAGGGGGGCAGGATGAGCGAAATATAAATTTTAGCTACAAATTTTATTAATCCAAGCTCTCAGTAAGGCCACTTTCATAAAAGTCGTTGTTCTATATCTCAGCAGGGGTCAATAAACAACGAAAATCAGTTTTTCCAAGCGAGATTTTGCATCGATCCATCTGAATAATGCCACTCTCAATAGTACTATAGTACATAGTGCAATTTTTAATTGTCCACAGGCGTATCCAGATTGTGTGTGAACTTGTTCATTGAACTTGGTACTGATCACCAGAGATGGGAAGAAAAGGTCCCTAACAGAGTCGCCATATAAAATATTTTGTACTGGGGGGCTACGAATAGAACTGGAGGGCTGTCATAAAACGTAAAAATATTATCAATCTTTTTAAATTAATACCACATCGTTAATGTTATTTTGTGTCTGTTTGTGTTTTTTAATTGCCAATATTATGTCTCATTTTGCTTGTTATATATACATACATATCTTTATATTTTTCTAATGCAAAAACAAAACCATGTTCAATTTTGTGAGCGACCTACTAGAGTGATACAATCTACTAATACAATCAATTTTGTTTACATTAAATCAGGTATAAAGAAGGTGACATGTACATATTATTAAAATAATCACAAAGGAAATAGAGATATTGTTTACAATATAAATGTTTTGAATTCGTCTAAATTAATTTCTCGACCACTTATTTATTCAACATTAATTTTTTTAAATTATTTTTAAAATTAAAATTAAATATTAAATTATGAAAAATGGGTAATTTTTGATTTTTACTGATTTGTTCTTTAAAGCTTTCTTAGGCTAGTCATCAAATCCAGGGAAAAATCCTCAGCCTTGTAATAAAATTTATAGCCCCCCAATTCAAAATATTTTATATGGCGATTCTGTTAGGGACCACAGTTCTCCCGAGTCTACTGATCACTTCTTTATCACAATAGTACGTACGGTGTGAACGAAATTCTTTGCTCATACAGATATTATGTACATTAATTAACATATTATATAATATGTATTTATAAACAAATTCTTAAAAATACGCATAGGTACTTAATTATACTTAAATATACTTAATTCGAATACAAGAGACATAAATTTTTCAAACATACGAATACGAAAATAACTAAGCAATTTTGTTTTAAGTAACTAACTAACTAACTAATTAAGCAATTTTGTTTTATTTTTTTTCCCTTTTAATTTTGCTTCTTGTTCACGATTTCGTTTAAAGCAAAATTTTCACTCTACCTGAACAGAGCAATCAAACAAAGAGCTGTTGGTGCCAAGTTGAAAGATGAATGGAGCACAGAGCCGGATTTACATTAGGGAATTTGGGGCATATACTCTGGGGCCTCTACATAATAGAGGCCTTCACAAAATTTCAAAACAGAGGATTAAAACAGAAAGAATAAGAGCGTTTTTCGTTAGTTTGTTTTTTTTTTTTTTTTGTTCGTAAACCTTATTTTTGGGAAAAATTTTTAAAATTTTGGAGATGGTTATGGATGGCCTCCACAGAAGTACTCAAGGGCTCCCACATGTGAAGTACTCATGGACTACCATATAAGAAGTGCCCGGGACCTATACAGAGGTAAATCCGACCCTGATAGAGCAAACAATTTGCTTTTTTAATGATTAGTATTACTCAGAAGGAGTAAAACCAAATTTGACATTGAAGAACACGGAACGAGAATAAAATCTAGTTTTTCCAAAAATTTTACTCTTTTACTGTAAAAATTTTGCATTACTTAAACTTCTACAGTACCTACATATATTTTCTATATAGTAACTTATTTAATTTAAAAAAAAAAAACTAATTTAAAAAATTAAAAATATTTTTAATTTAATTAAAAAAATATTTATTAAAAGCAGTTAGAGATTTTTTGCAAATTTTTCGATCCTCTAAGGAGGCGCAACTGTTCCTCCTTTTAGTAACGCCCATGGTCACTCACAGAATAATCGCATTTTAAACAGTAATAGCTGTAAATATGAAGCATAATTTAAAACTATTTGTTGGAGGTCAGCACGTTTAGATTTATTAGTTAACGATAAGTGATTTTAGTTAAAACAATCCTATCAATAAGCAAAATATATGTATGTAGGTATATGCTTATACAAACTTTAGTGAAATTCATTTTCGGTTTCTTGAGGCCTCTCGAGGTCTCTACCAGGAGCGCCACAGTAATTTCCAGAATATAATTAAATATGATTTTGGTTCGAGCCACCCCTCGGTGTAAAGTATATAAATCTCGTTACGAAAACAGTGAGTAGATCTCACCCATGTAATTAATATTTGCAAATAAATTTGAACCAAAATTGTTGTTTAACAGCTAAAAATTTTATATAAAATAAGGACTTTAATTTTTTTAACCCGGCTCTGATCGCCTCATCTCTGTAAGACAAATTTTCTGGTTTAAAAAAAAAAAAAAAAAACATCGGGGAAACACGTTTCCGACCTAGACGTTTATTGACCAAAATTTTATTGAATTTTAGTCAATAAAATTACATATTTTCTACCTTTGATAATAAGAAGGTATTTATGCATAATTGAGACACGGCCGTACTTAGAGAAATTTCGAAACATCATGTAGCCAGTTAATTTGCGATTTTCTCAAACTGTTAATTGCGGAAAAAATCCTGTGGTTTTAGTGTCTACAGGGTGCAATGAGTCACCCCTTAAAAGGGCGAGAGCTTTTTTTGTTACACCCTGTATAGGTATAATATGGGTAAGTATGGGTATTAGAGAGCAAACGTAATATACAAGTAGTATATTTGCACATATCTTTACAGATAATTAATTACACAAGATTACTGTTATCATTTAATCGACCTCAATTGTAAATAAGTATACGGTAGCATCAAAAATATCTTCGCATAATATGTACATATAGACAAAACTCTGATAGTGCTGAACTTAAGTAAGCAAGGGCAACGCAATAAATATTTCTTTATACTTAATGAGATAGAATTATCTACATTAACGTAATTACTAATATTGACGATGCTCTCCAAGCTCGTAGTCCGACATTTCATTTATGTTGGTCGTAGTCGTTATTGGGTTGGAGCGTTTGCGTCTATACAAAATCTTTATCGATTTGTTCGAAACTCATTAACAAAATTTATCATTTAAACCGATCTTTTATATTATATACGAGTATAGGAGCTTATTATATGAGGATTAAGTTCTCACTTTCGCACGATGGAAACGTTCTATATTATTACAAAGAGGTAAATTAAGAAGAACGATGTAAGCTACAAGGGTATGTAAGAAGGATATTAAGAATCAGTTCTTTGTTCCGCTTTTTTTTAATTGGTACTATTGAAATGTTTAAGTAGATGTAGAATTATTTTTTAGTGCTACTTCAGTATAAGTCGGTATTGAAACTTTGTTTATTTTTAATAGCCTTCAAGTTCAATTCGTGTCCAGTTTTAAATCGGATATTCCATAATTCTGTACAAAATCAGTTCCTTACAATGTTTCGTTTCGTTTACCAAGCAACTCTAAAATAGCCGTATTAATTGTGCTATTAAACTTTTTATTTTGTAAGCTTTTTAGATCTATAGCATACTGTAAACTGGGGAGTTCCCAAACATAAAAGTGGCTCAGAAACTTTTTTTTTATCATCAGTTATAGTGGTTTCTTTTGAGTAAGAGAAAATTACTACTGGGTTTTTTTTTCTGCTCGACACAAATTATAAGGAGAAAGTTTTCAAAAATTCGGTCTTCAGGGTCGAAAGGCGCCGCCTGAAGTGATTTGTATCTCTAGGAACTAGGGTCTAGAAAGTTTGGAACCCCGACTGCAAAAATATTGTCAAAACGTTTCTGAGAATGGTTATCAATAGATATTTCAAAAATTTTCAAAAATTTCTGGATGAAACACTGGAAAACATTACTCTTTCTGAAACATTTCCATTGTTCTTGAGATATTTTAATTGAGTTAAGAGCACTTTAAATGTAGACCATTAGTAGTCTCTGAAACGCTTCAAAAATATTTTGGAATATTTTGGGACACTTGTCTTTGGTGGACGTTCGTATTGCTTTAGTAATTAGTTTTAAATATAAATAATATGTTTAATTATTGAATGCGCTATAAATCAACTCAGGGTGACAAATAAAATTTGTTATCGTTCTAAAAGTACAATTCTACTTTAATAAAATTTTTTGGTTTTCTTCACCGTATTATATCAAAAGTTTAAAATGAATTTCTCCGACACAAAGCTTACAAGGACATTTTCCAAATATAATTGGTTTCCCGGTACATATGTTTATAAGAATTTTGCATGCTAATATAAATATTTATGATTTCAAAAAATTTTTTCTAGAAAAAACGCAATAAATGAGTCAAATAAAATTGTAATTTTTATCAAAGGGAACGCACAAAATATGTTGTTACACATGATTGAAAAAAAAAAAGAGAAAAAACGAAATAAATTGATAATTAAAATTTATTTGAATGTCTATTAAAAACTAATAAGCCATTGGAAAAAAAATATGATCTATCACGCACAAGCGGAAACCTATCGATTTTAATAATATGACATTTATTTTTTATTTTTTGTATCTCCGTCATTGTAAAATATAAACAATTTTTTTTATTTAATAACGTTTTTTAATTATATTTTCTCTTATTTATATCATCAGGACGTATATAATTAGTAATTGCTTTGATGAAATGAAAATATAATGATCGTTCATTAGAAAACTAATTAGTGAAACGTACATTTTGAAAAAAATTAGTCTGCCTGGCCAATTTATAAGTATATTTGCTGTTTTTTTTTCTTTTTTTAATCATGTAGATCAGTGCTTCTTAACGAAATTGGAACTGGGCTTCGACAGATATTGAGGAGATCTCTCTGGAGTTTTTTTTTTGCCCAAATTTAGGTGGCGTTGAGGATTAATCACCGGCCGTCCTTTTTAGAAGGAAGATCTGCACCCAAGTTGCTTCATGATAGTGGATGTAATAGATAAATTTTACATTCTGGAAATTCTCTAGAGGGAAATGGTTAGGATCTGTGGGACTTTGGATAATATTGAGGACGCAAAAGCAGTTTCAGGTATTAGGATCATAATAAGGTATTAAGGGGTCTTTTACTAGCGATGTGCTAAAAAAAAAACTTTTTTGGAATTTTTTTCGGAGAAACTATTTAGGTGTTGTAATGAAAAAAAAGTTTAGTACATTAAAGTGTATATAATTAAGTATATCTTGAATCTTTTTTTCTTTTTGTCTGGCCTTCCATCTGCTCTTGTAGGCCTGTTGAAAGTCACATTTAAATTTTGTAATTCAAAACGCTGTCAACAATTGAGAAAACCGTCCTATTAGTTATATAAAAATTAGGTACATTCTCTTTATTATGGTATTTTTCGTAAGACTGTCTAAAATCAGCCCATCAGACTTCGCATACTTTTTTTGCGTCATTTTGAATAAAAAAAAAGTAAGAAAAATTGCTCCGTTTTTTTACTTTTCAGGCGTTCTAAAAAATCGAATTTTTTATATTGAGGGCTGATTCTAAATAGTCTTATAAAAAACACCACAGTAAAGAGAATGCATCCAGTTTTAGTCCAATCGGACTTATAGTTTTCTTTGAATCATTGGCACCTTTTTTTTTTGGGGGGGGGGGGGGAGGCTCTGACCCTCAGCAGGCATACAAGGACAGACGGCTGATCAAAAATGAAACGAAAATTAATCAAGATACACATAATAATATTTGGTTTTTTTATGGTAAAATAGTGTTTTTTTTTAGTAGCACATCACTTGTAAAAGAACCCGTAATTAGGAGCATAAGAAGAAGAATTGAAGAACAAAATTAAGTGTACAGAGAAATAATTAACCGTATCAATACCAATATTACTTAAGATAATTTTCGTTCAAATTTTATTAGTCAAAAGACACAACCTCCTCTCATAACATGAGACTTGTTACTGGAGACAAGTGGCGCATGAGTTGCAACTTGTTGGTGTCACGTGTGTGAAACATTGGTCCGACTGTACGAATATTTGAAGGATTTCTGAATTTTAGGTATTATCACCGGCATGTACCTTATTAATTTGCGTCGATGTCGTACTGTCCTTAAAACTTTTGAAGAATCCGCGCGCAAGTAACCCACGGAATTAGGGCTACCTCCATATTTTCTAATTGCGACACTCAGTTCATCCACACCCCTTGCACTAATCGACAGGTACAATTAATTATTTCGGATGCTTCCCTTTAAATAATATTTCTTATTCTTTTTTTTTCTAAATCAAATTCTAATCGATATATTAATACCGTTGGAATTTAAGTATAAAGAATCCAAATTTTAGAGACAACCAGGGCCATGCCAGGGGTGCCAGATTTTGAGGGCGCCAAAAGTACAAGTTCGGGGACGTCAAAATGTTGCATTTGTCATTTTCTTTACTCGCCACTTACTTTTTGTAAATTCTCTACATTTTAGAGAAAGACAGGGGCGGCATTTTTTCACGGTGTCCCAGGCGCCACTTAGGGTAAATCCGGCCCTGAATACAGCTGTGCTAGTGTAATGTATAAATAGTATACATTTTTTTGTATCCCCTTGTAGTTAAAATTCTCGATAAAATTATGTTTATTAACTATTGTAAAGAACGGAATTTATTTTAAATTTTAAAAGAAAAAAACTTCCCGAAAAAAACGATAAATAATAAAAACAAGTAATCAGATAATGGGTGAAGACTTTTCTTAATAATATAATCGGTGTCATTGTCATACAAATGAATATTAAATAAATTTTATAAATCTGTATAAAATACTCGCACATATACATACGTATGTACATGGAAAATGATTTTTGTTAATGAGAAAGCGGGTGGTTTTTATTGCCATTGAAATTGAGTTTGTGTTTGTGTTTTTTTGGGGCCACCCGCAGTCGTGACAACTAACCGTTGCGTGACCAACAAATTTAGTTATACTCCCTACCTTGTATTACAAACGTGAATACATTCGTACACAACACATGTATGCGATATCTAACAAACCTAGATGGAATATTAAAGTGACTACTTTGTGTTATTTGTTCCACTACAGGGTTGTCAAAACTCATCATACAAAAATGTGTCTGTGAAAAAAAAATTTTATATACAGTAGAACTGCGGTTAACCATCACCGTCCAGACCAGGATTGTGAATTAAACGGATAACAGAAATTTCTTAGAGTTCTTATTTTTTAATCAAAAAAACGACCAAAAAAAATTAGTTTTTCTTTTCCCTCATATGGACGCCACTGGATGGCTCAGCCCCGGATCTACGATTTTTTAGAACCCGGGCAGAAGCTTCATAGCGGCGCACCTCCTTTCCAACGTTTGAGATAAGTTCTTTACCAAACTCCTATTTTTTCCAATGCGACAATGGTAAAAATCAATATATAGTACGGTGCAATTAGACCCAAACCTCAACATCCAAAGTAACAGTTTCACTCCAACTCCAAATTGCTCTATACAGTCCACATATTGTTTGGCAAAAAGTTACACCATTTTGAGCGTCGGGTTTGGGAGGAAGGAGGGTAGAAGTAGGCAAATTAACGGATTTCGTCAGTTTTTTTTACATATTTCGAAAACTATGGACTTTAGCGCACAAAGTGCCTATACAAAAATAATCTACATTAAATTGCGAACAAAAATAGTCCCTGCATAATCTTGCTAAAGTGAAGAGTTCCAGAGTTATGGAGGGTGTAAAAGTAGCAATTTTTAGTATTTTTAGATTTTTTGGAAAAAATAGAACACATTATCACTAAGGAAACTAATTTTTTTTTATAAAGGATTGTGTTTTGTAAAAGGAAATTGTGACCCTCCTCTTCTAATTCTTCGTCTATGATGTTCGTATCCCTGTTATCACATCCTAGGCCTGAGCAATTACCGCATATGCATGAGCATTTTAGACCATTCTTTCTGCATTCGCAGTTACGGACGCATTCGTCTTTGTAAGCGCACACTATGAGGGAGAATAATTCCTCGGGAGCTGTAGGATGTGCTGTTGTAATTGGTCTCAGGTGTTCGTGAATCTTCTTCCACCCCCACTCGAGCGGATTCTTCTT
Source organism: Brachynemurus nebulosus (assembly GCA_035578155.1). Lineage (NCBI taxonomy): Eukaryota > Metazoa > Arthropoda > Insecta > Neuroptera > Myrmeleontidae > Brachynemurus > Brachynemurus nebulosus. Next base: position 9,095,331 of record JAPWDM010000001.1, on the reverse strand, counting down.
CTTATTCAGCTCCTGGTGATAGGTGCAGAACTGGCTAAAAATACTAAAAATTGCTACCTTTACACCCTCCGTAACTCTGGAACTGTTTACTTTAGCAAGAATATGCATATGACCATTTTTGTTCGTAATTTAATGTAGATTATTTTTGTATATGACACTTTTTACGCTAAACCCCATAATTTCCGAAATATTTTCAAAAAAAACTGATGAAATCCGTTAATTTGCCTACTTCTACCCCCCTCCCTCCAAAACCCGACGCTCAAAATGGTGTAACTTTTTGCCAAACAATATGTGGACTGTATAGAGCAATTTGGAGTTGGAGTGAAACTGTTACTTTGGATGTTGAGGCTAGTCCGTTTTTTTGAATAACTGCACCGTACTAATACAAGTCAATTTTTATTTTAATAAACCTACCCCGAAAACACTGCTAGCTATGCAAATTTCAGATTTTTATCACCAATTCCATCAGAGATACGGAGGGTCAAAGTTCCAAAATTTGGAAAAAAGTCAATTTTTGGAAGACTGTAAAAATTAAAGGATACAAGTTTCACAATTGAAATTTTTCAGTTATTCCCACAAAAAATATTAAGTTGTTTAAGTTTTCTTGTGGAAGGGACGAAAATAAGCCAAATTATGTATATATTATAACCTAAAATAATATTTATGTACCTTTAAATTTTTTTTTATTTTATATGAAATATGTGCATTGGCGTAAATGGCTGCAAACACAAAAATCAGCGCAAATTGGAAAACAAAAATGGCCATCACGCTTAAACGGTTTAAGATGATTGTTTCTAATAATCGTTCTCCAATACCTCAAATATAATAGAAACAACTGGAAGAATATTAATTTTTTCTAAAATCATCGAGCAACCAACTTTTTTTTGGACCATTTGATATAAACGACTATTTATAAAAAAAAGAATTAAATTTCACAGAAGAAAATTATACTAAATACGGTCCTGTATCGTGCAGATCTCGTTATCTCCCAATGGTAAACGAATGAGGTAACCTGTACATATACCAATCTTGAAACGGGGTGTTGCCGCGCTCACAACAACACAGCAAAAAAAGAGAAAACTTATGAGAGGTTCAAAAAATAACTTATGAGGGGTTCTACTGTAATTTGTATTCGAAGATTTTTTTTATTTTATCTGACTTTAATTGTTGAAACAGTCTTCTACTCTGTGTAAAAATATTAAAGCAGACTCACGATTATCCGAAGTAATTGAGGCTGAGACCACTTCGGATACGAAAAAACTCGCATAATAACTATGGTGTTAAAAAATTGAAAATGACACATGAAAATGTAAAATATTTGTTTATTGTAATTTAAAATATAAAACTGACCAAGTTACATACTTGTAAGCAAATAAAAGAAGCTCATTTCCTAAAAAAGTCTTTGATTGTTTTCTGAGTGAACTCCTTACCCTCTCTTTGATGACGCAATATTTCGCCAACGCTGAAAAGTTAGAATGTTATGTACTCTACATTTTTCTTGTTGCTCTGTGTAAGCAAGAGTGGCGACAATCAGATATATTTTTATTGCCGGATGACTAGCTCAATTAACCAAGAGGCCCAGATTGACCGAGGTAAACCGGGGCTGAGATAATCGGGAATCTACTGTATTGAACCTATTAAAATCTTAACCGAACCATTCTGCAATTGAATGCATTCTAATAAAATTTAAATGCTGGGAAAATTATATGTATAGAAAGGATCCTGTAAAAGCAGAATTAGGTGTACTTTTCAAATTTGCCATTCAACGTGAATCTACACCTTAACAACTAATTCTAATGATACAAAACATATAAGCACATAATTAATTACAGAAAAAATACATATTGAAACAAAATTGTATAAGTAGTTAATAGTTAATCTAACTTACAAAATGAAAAAAAAATAACTAAAGTGAACATTGCAAGATGTTGTTATAGATAATATTGTAACAAGAGATAATCAAACAGATAACACACATATTTATGATCTATCGCTGTTAAAATATTAAGATAAATTTATTAATTATACACTTTTATATAGATCACATTTTATAGAAATTGATTTATTCACTGGAAATAGAATTTAAAACAGTGCTTTTTTTTTTTTTGTTATCAAACAGGTATGTAGGTACGTTTATACTGCGGTATGTACATTAAAATTCATTTTAAAAAATTGTTGCCTCGTAAAATAGCTATAACTGAAATTACTGATTTTATCTATGGGAAGATTTTTAGTACCTATAGTTTTCTATTGTATCTATTATCGTGCTATTCTAACATTTAACTAGACACATTTTTATACACATTTAAATGTCATCAAATTTAATATTGCCATTATACAGTATGATTTTTGAAAAGATTAGAATGGAAAAGGTATGTTAGTCGCTAAGTTAAATAAGCTTCTGTTAAATAGACCTTAAATTATAATTAAACATTTCTGACATATTGAGGATATAAACAAGCTTTCATATGTTTTAGTTACAAGTTGATTCCGGTAACTCGTTCTATCAATCATTGTTTTTCGCGTTACGAATGTATCGATCACTTTTTACATGCGCATTTACACGTTTTTGTGTTCATACTAACAATGAACTAATAAAGCATTTATGTACAACGAAACACATTGTCAGAGAATTTTTCATTTTGGTTGTTAAAATTTCATTTTTAAATTGGCGTGCATTTTACTTTTTTCGTAGATCGTTTGTTGGGTATTCAATGAATGTCTTACTAAAAAATATGTGAAGCATCAGACTCAATCTGGATTTCTGGACTACGATCACTAAACTTTTAGGTAGTTTTCATAGTAATTATTAAAAGCTTTTATTTAACTTGATATGTTAGTATGTTGGTTTAGATCAAATCTTGGAATTAAAATTTAGATAGGTTCTAATTGAGCTAGAGGTTTCAAATTTTACATACGTGTCTAGTCTTGATGACAATGCAATATTGTATAATTAGTTTTGTCCTACATTGCCCCCCAAAAAAATTGTTGATTTTTAGTCCTGTGCAACTTCTTGACATTTAGAATTGTCAAATATTTGTCCATTGATTTTACATTGCAATTTTTTGTTTCCATAGTTATGCTTGATTAAGGTAAATTAACCGATTAAAATATAGGTAAAAAATTACTTCTTTAATTTTTCTTTTCAAATTAATTGTAATCAGACTAAAAAGTAGAAAATAAATTAAAGTAAAAAAAAATGTTTCTTAAGAAAAAGCTTTTATTTAAAAATGGGCTAAAAAAAAATAAAATAACCTTTGAGTGAAGTTTGAAGCAATATGCAACATAATTTGTAAAAGCTTCAGGCGTTTAATTAAGTTTGGTAACTACTGAAATGTAAAATAGCTCTTATATCCACAACAGAAATAATTAATGATAACGCCTCAAACTTTTATAAATTATGTTGCATATTGCTTCAAACTTCACTCAAAGGTTATTTTATTTCTTTTTAGCCCATTTTTAAATAAAAGCTTTTTCTTAAAAAACATTTTTTTTTTACTTTAATTTTTTTTTAAGTGATAATCACCAGCCGCAAATGTTTCAATATACTGTAACTGATTTTCTAGAATGCAACTGGTCCATTTTTCAGGATCAATTAATTATTATTTTAAAAAATAAACGTTGCCCTTTTCAGTAAATATAAAATATTTAAAGATTTTAATACGTTTAAAAAATTTAAATTTATATTTTAGAAATAACCCTTGACTCCCAGTTAGAAGATCGTAAATTCAAAACCGATCGGGAGAGAGAAGCTACCATTACTATAACTGCCATTTAATTATTTCCAGTCGACACAGAAATATCAACTGTAGCGCATCTAAGTATTAGGAGAAGGTCGCCCAAAGCGGGTAAGCTAAGATTAAACGCCCGAAAAAGTGACTTTTGACCTCGATAAGCAGATCTTTTTTATATTATCAGATAGAATAGTTATTGAACTTTAAAATGAAACTTCGCTTAAGAAATGTTTATACGATATTTTTTTTTAATAAAGAAAATACAAAACCTCTGCAAAAACCCGCTTTGCCCGTATAGGTATCCTAAAGCGGGTAACCTCCTTTGGGTAAAGCGGGTAAGTACATTGTGTATTTAAATACTGTTATTATTTTTTAATATAAACTTTCTTAATCATATAGAACTTAACAATAATAATAATTAAGTAAACAAAAATTGAAAAAAAGATAAAAATAATAAATTTATAACAATTAACTGTAACTTTCTTTACAACCTCCATATTAGAATATATTACTTCAGGTGATTCCACATCAAAATCACCACAAACAAGGCGGAAATATTTTTTTTAAGCTTTTTCCCTCATTCCGTCGTAAAAAGAAGATTATTTATTTTTTTCCTCTTCCAACAGTTTCTTCCATTAAGATGCTTCTATTTTGTCTACCCGCTTTGCCCAAAAAGACTTAATTTTGTTAACTTAGAATAATTTCAAAATGAAAGCCGATACATGTCTACCTTTTTCTACATTAAAAGTCAAATGATGATAACATAATATGGTACTACCAAAAAGACTACAAATAGAAAGGTTTGTGACTAGTCACAGAATATTTATCGTCGTTAATTTTTAACAAAACCAACAAAAAAATTTGATGAAGCTTAACTAGGACATTAAACGACACAAGCGTTCAAGTGCAACTAATTGACACTGGTTGATATTCGGTTAATCTCGGTATACACACGACCTGACAAAAACGTTCGATACAACGATATACAAGCGCTTACCCGTTTTAAGAGGGTACCCGCTTTGGGCGACCATCCCCTACGAATAGGGGCGGACTTACCCTAAATGCCGTTCGAGGCACTGTGAAAATTGCCGCCCCCTGTTTTTTCATAAAACAAAAATTTCTTAGTAATTTTTTCACTTTTTTTCCTTTTCCTATAAAAAAAAAAAACTTGTAAATACTAAGACTGACGAGCACCAACCAGCAGATTTTGTGACTAACTTAGTATTTTACTAAAAGAGTGAAAAACTGACGATTTTAATTACTTGTAGTATTTTGAGTTGTGGAGTATTTTACTAAAGAAGTATTCAAAATATTCTCTTGAGAGTAAACAATTGCCGGTGTGCACCACTTTGGAGTAGAATAAATACTAAAGTAGTAAGTAAGAGAGTATTCAAAGCCAAAATATACTCCTACCCACTAGCAGGAGTATGTAAAAGAGTATCTTTAAAAAACATTGATGACCGGCATTTTTGTGACTTCTTTTCGGCTTATTTTCGAAATTTAATATTTTTTGGGGTGTTTAATTATATGTTGTAATATGGTGATAAAATTGTATTAAATATTACAGTCAGTTTCCGATTATTTGGAGGGCAAATTAACCAGGCTAAGTGTGAAAACCCAGCCGCTGCATGCGTACCTATATATTTTTTCTTCTAAATAATTTTTAAACGCACATAAAGTCAAATAGAGAAAAAGAAAAATTATTAAAAAGTAAATCAGTTAGAGGTATCAGACATTTCTGTTTAACTTTGAACAATTATTATTTATTGATTTTTCTTTTTCTCTAATTCATCTTGTTTCCACCGTTTCAGTTTGCTTTTTACGCAGTCTGGTTTTTTGATTTTTTTGATTAACCTTTTTATGAGAAAATTCTTTTTCAGTTTAATTTTGGATTAACTATGATTTTGATTTGTCCGTCCTTGTGCCTCACATTACTGCACCAAGTAATCGGTGTTGCCTGTATTTTGACAATATAGATGGTATTTTTAGTGAAGATAATAAGTCTGAGTCTGTAGTGCGAACTGCTCAAGATAGAAAAGAGAGACGTGTATACAATCAAGCTTTTTAATTAGAGGTGTGGGGCGGGGGGGGGGGGTATACGCGCCAACTAGGAAAAATGAAAGAGAAAAAATTTTTTAATTTTTTCATATTTTTCAGAAAAAAAACTAAGAAACTAAAAATTTGTTCTATGGAGATTTTTTGTTTATAGTGGATGCCACCCAAATCATTATTTTTATCTTTTGCTGATAAAATTTTTATCTTACATCACACATTTCTAATAACTAAAAGAGTATTTGGAGAAATCTAAAGTAGTTGAAACTAAAGAAGTATTTTGTGAATGAGCTTTCCGAGCAAAATTAATGTAGTAAAATACTAAAGTAGTAGGTGTAATACTTCTTTAGTTCTAACTAAAGTAGTTTACAAAACTAAAGTGGTAAATTTTTCTGATTTGGTGCTCGTCAGCCTAAAAGTTATATTTTTCTACTCCTGTTGAAGAACACACTCATTACATATCCGTTAATTGTTGAGAAAGTTAGGCATTATTCAAAAGTGTGGAGGAATTGTGTAACGTCGCAAACGTGGGAAAAGATCTCACTACGGTGTTATTTTGCGATGCACAGAGGATGGTAAACTTTCCAGCGTGGGTTCGGTTTTTCTTCTCCAAGACGAATAGTTTTTTCACAAATAAAACACTTTTAATTGGTTTTTTAGTTGATTAGTTTATTGAATAAATGTAGAAAACTTGTATAAAAATAATTTTCTTATATAATTTTATAAATTATAAATTTTTTAAGTATAAAAAATAATGCGCAGTTGTTCCACTGGCGAGGATTCTGATGTTGTTCGTTTTAATATTACCTTACAACTAACTTGAAACAAGTTATATCCTTATTCTTAAAACAAGCGTTCCTTAATTTCATTTCCAAGAATCGAAAGAAAGTTCTATTGGTTTCTATATAGAGATAGAAATATTTGTATACATTAACTAGAAAGAAATAATAAGTGTTGTTTTGAAGTATTCCTTTATGTCACCACCTGGTACGACAGAAATATTCGAGTGATGCTTAACCCTGATTGGTTGTTGCATCTCTGGTGTCCAAACGTGACCACAGCACCAACAGTTCTTTCTGTTAAAAACTTGACAAAAGTCATAGTCTGTTCGTTTAGGCAATCTACACTACAGATATGTATTATTATCTGCAGCGCTAATCATTATTTGAGTTTTTATGATAAAATTTTGTGTTATATAATAAAATTTATTTTTACTAGAAAGTTTTGATGAAAATTTGTTAATTTTTTACCTGCGCCTGTACCATGGTGGTTACATATCCCCCCCTCAAAAATTTCTATGGGAGAGTGAAACTCGAAATAGAAATTTTTGATCAAAACTCAAAAATTTCGAAATTTCTTGGAAAAATTTTTTTTTTTTTTTTTTTTTTTTTTTTTTTTTTATAAAATTAAGTAAAATTGAAAAATTTTTAATAAAGTTTTTTCATTGAGTAACAAAAATATATAAGATAAATGTAGGGAGCAATGACCTTTAATAATATTATTATAGAAATGATAAAAATTTGATTTTAATTAGAAAATTTTAATGAAGTCATTTTGCTACCTTCATTTTCTCAAAGATTTAACATTCTTTAAACAAAATAATAAATATAAATTCTTAATTAAAGTTCATAAAAGTTTGTTTTATTTTAATATGCACTTTGGTTTTAATCACTATCACAAGTATTTTAAATAAATATTTTTTAATTTTAAGGTATTATGTTAGTATTAGTTTGGTTGAGCGAATATTCTTACTAATACAAATAAAATATAATAATACATTAGTTTTTTAATTTTCTTTGAATCACATCTAAGTATCAAAATTAAATATAGGTGATTATAAAGTCATCATTCGTATATTTGTCATCTGTTTAACTAAAGAAATGTAAAAATTTTAATGAAAATTTAATAATATTTTGTAGATTTATTTTTTTTTTTTTTTTATTCTTTAAAAGGTTTAAGATGTATCGCATTATACACACCTTTTATTATATTTGAATCTGGGTAATAAAGAATGTATGCATTTATATTTTTTATTCCACCTACTAAAAAGGGTCCACAATAGAGTAAATTAAATTTTTTAACAATTTTGTTCCTAGCTGAGGAACGTGTATGAGTTTTAAGCAAAACCTTATCACCTATATGATAAGTTTTTGTGTAATGTAAATTATGACGTAATTTTCTTTTATTACCTTTTTCAATAGTATTATTCAATGCTAACTGCCGAATTTGTTGCAAATTAGATTGATCATTTTGAGGAAAAGAAATAAGGCGTGTTATAGGGTTAGGAGGTTTATTTCCAAAAAGTAATTCATAAGGTATAAATTGAGTAGTATCATGAGGTGTGAAATTTAAACAATTTTCGATAAAAGTTAAATAATCTGTCCACGAACTATGTTTTTTATGACAATATGTTCTAAATAATCTATTTAATTCACGGTTTACACGTTCTTCCGGATTTGCTCGCGGATTGTAAACGCTAATTGTATAAACGTTAATTCCAGCATTTTTAAGAGTATCTTGCCAAATTGGAGATACAAATTGACTTGCATTATCGCTATAAATATTTTGCATTTTACCTATATTGGGTATAAAATGCTTAACAACTCTGTCAACACATTGTTGAGCAGTTGCACCCTTTAATGGATATAGTTTTACAAATTTTGAATAGTTATCCTTAATTATAAAAATCATGTTAAATCCAAATTTTCCTTTAGGTAAAGGACCATATAGATCCACAAAACAGTCCTTAAGAGGATATTCTGATATAATATTTTGTAAAGGACCTTGTGTAAAATAATTTGGAACCTTACATTTTTGGCATATATTACAACTTCGTAAATTTGACTCAACACGACGATAAATATTTTTAATGAAAAAATATTGTTTTAAATATTCAGTGATTTTACGAGACGAAAAATGACCTAAATATTTATGGAAAAATTGTATTATTTCATTTATTTTATTTTCAGGTAGATAAATTTGATAATTGTAAGGGAAGTTGGTATTTCTATGAAAAAGTATACCATTATGTACCATAAACCGGTTTTGATATTCTTGAATATTGTTAATTATGTTTTTACAAAAAGGGTCAACATGTTGGTACCTGCGAATGTTATTAGCAAATTTTTCAAGAAATTTATTTTGAAAATCAAGTTTTAAAATATTACATTTAACTGAAATGTTTGTAGAAAAATTATTATTTATAGATAAAGAATTTATCATTAAGTTCGTTTGATTTGATATATTATTTAAGGTATATGGATTTCGAGAGAAAAAATCTGCTATAAAATTTTGTTTTCCAGGAATATATTCAATAGTGAAATTGAATTCACTTAAAGCTAAGAACCAACGTAAAATTCTATTATTTGTTATTTTTGCTTCATGTAAAAATGATAATGATTTGTGATCACTACGAACTATTACTTTGTGACCTAAAATGTAATGTCGAAGTTTGTTGAAAGTAAAAACTAGACTTAATAATTCTCTTTCGGAAATAGTATAGTTCAATTCAGAAGTTGTTAAAGCGCGTGAAACAAACGAGATTGGATTATACGTATTATCATCATTGATTTGATATAGACAACCACTTAAAGCTTTGTCAGAAGCATCTACATCTAAATAGAAAATTTTGTTAAAATCTGGAAATTTAAGCATAACTGACTTTGCAAATAATGATTTTAAAGTATTAAACGTTTTTTGTTCTTCACTTCCCCAATTCCAAATTGAGTTTGCTTTTAATAAATGCGAAAATTTAGAAGTTAATTCACTAAAATTAGGAAAAAATCTACGATAAAAATTCATAATACCTAAAATTGATTGTAAAGATTTAATATTAGTGGGAGGTTGCAATTTTAAAATAGCTTGAACCTTATCCTCACATAAACTAATACCATTTTCAGAAATTTTATGACCCAAAAATTTAATTTCTGTTTTGAAAAAGTTACATTTAGAAAAATTGATGGTTACACCAGCATTAAAAAGTTTATTTAATACTATCTCAACATGTTTAAGGTGAGATTCAAAATCGTCAGAGCCAATGACTATGTCATCGACAAAGACATGACAAAAATCGTTTATGTCACTTCCCAAAATTTGATCAATACATTTTTGAAATATACCAACGGACAAATTTATCCCGAAGGCTAAACGGGTAAACTGATAACATTTGCCGTTAAATAAAAATCCTGTGTATTTTTTACTATCTGGGTGTAATTGGATTTGCCAATAACCCGAAATTAAGTCAATAGAAGTGAAAAGTTGTTTTTTCTGAAATTTTCCTAGGATATATTCAATAGAAACTGGCGTTTCTCGGTCCGGTATTACTATTTGATTGATATTCCTACTATCTAAAACAATTCGGATTTGCCCATTTGGCTTAATTACTGTATGCAAAGGACTTATATAAGAAGTATATGACCTTTCTATAATTTTCCATGATAAAAGTTTATCTATTTCCTTTTGAACTGCGGGCAAACGCGAATAAGGTATAGGATAGCATTTTGACGAAAATTCTTTATGTTCTCGAATTTTGAATTTACAATAAAAGTTTTTTACTAACCCTGGTTTGGTAGAAAAAATGTTTTTAAATTTATTAAGCATCGATAAGATTTTATTTTGTTCGATTTTAGATAAATGAGTTAAATTAGAAATTGAATTTATAACGTCTTCAAAGGGTGTAATATATTCATTGTCGTCAAAGGGTTTAAATGAAAGATTATTAATTTTATAAAATTCTTCCGTATTAAGATTTTGTTCTTTGTAAACAATACTTTTAATGTTTGAAATTAACATATTACTGGATTTAATATCATTAGATGAGATTTGTGAAATGAATTTAATTTCATGTATTTTACTATCAATTTTAAGTAACAACGACTTATTGAAAATATTTATACTAGCGTAATATTTTTGTAAATATTCCATACCGAGAATCGCTTCGACAGCTAAATCTGGTACGATAAGAAAATTTAAGGGTATTATAATATTATTGTAACTAAATTCAATAAAAGTTTGTTTATCAATAGTTTTAGATTTTTTGTTTGTCGCAGTAACTACCTGACATTTTATTGTAGGTATTACGGGCAATGGTTTATTTGTATTTTTAATATGAATTTGATTTAATTTATCAAATGTTTTATCATTTAGAACCGTAATAACGCTTCCAGTGTCTATTAAAATATTGATAAAAGTGTCAAAAAAGTTTACTTTAATAATTGGCAAAATATCGTTAGAGATTTTTGTATTTGAAAAACGATTTTGATTATTCTCTTCCGTTAGATCACCAAAATGATCGTTTGAAAAAATACTACAAAGGAATGTACCCCCAATATTGTAACAATTCTCAGAATTGAAATTGTTAACATTACTATCTAATAAATTAATTTTATTATTAACAAAAAGATTGTCATTCTTAACATTTTTACTAATATTCTTTTCATTAATTTGAAAATTGTCATCTATTAAGGTTGATTTCCTTATAGATGTTCTATTTAGTTTTCCCAATCATAAGAAAATTCAGGGAATTTTGGATTTATTGGACCAATCGCACTGGTAGTACCAGTGGCGTGATCCCCGTTATTCGTGCTAACACTATGTGTAGACGAACACGGTTCCTCATTTGAAAAAGTTACTTTAGATTTTTTAAATTTATCAGTTTTCCAACTTTTATTTCTATCTAAATATTGATTATTACTAGTTACATTACCCCAACCATTATTTTCTGAAGTTGTAGGATTATTTTTAGAAATAGGACTATTTGGACGGTTATAATTTGAAGCATTTGGATTAATAGGAACGTTACGATAAGGAGTTTTACTGTAATGATTATCGAATTCCTTTAATTCATCATAAAGTTGTTTAATAGTTAAACAATTTTTTAAAATTCTACGCGTTTCAAAATCAAAATGTTCTATAAAAATTTCAATAAATGTTTTTTCAGGTATTTTGTCACTTAGATGTTTGATTCTTTTATACCAATAAAATAAGTGTTGTACATATTTTTGTTTAATAACAACAGATTTACCCTGATTAGAATAAAATTCTATCAGTATTTGATTTTGAATTTTACTATTCCAATATGTATCTAAAATCCAATTTTTTAATTGTTCAAATGTTAAAATAGAATCTTCAAATAATATTAAAGTATTTTTAATAGTATCAGTTAATTTAGATTTTGTATATAAAATTTTATCATTTTCAGAAAAATTTGTTTCTTTAAAATAATATTCTAATGAATTTATAAAATCAAGAGGATGCAAATAATTTATATTTCCATTAAATTCAGGAATATTAAAAAGATTATGAGTATTATTATTGAAAAAACTAATATTAGATAGATTATTATTTGGCAAAACAGTATTATTAATATCATTAATGTTAATAGATTCAAAAGTATTGATTTTCTTTTCTAAAATATCAATAGATTTTAATATAATATCATATTTCTCAAAAATATTTGTAATTTCAGTTTCGTTTTTTGTTAAATGTTCCTTAATACTGGAAATTTGTTGGTTAATAACTTTTGTTTGTTCATTATAAGCATCAAATTTTTGATTATTAATGATTTCGATATCATTAATTTGTTTAATAGTTTCAGAGTTTGTATTTTTACATTGCAAAGAACAATTGTTAATTTTTTCTTCTAAAGAAATTTTAATATTTGTTATTTCAGTTTTTAATTCATTTTTTAATTCGCTCAAACCGTTATGAACTTCTGTTTTAAGTTCGTGTTTGAAATTATTTAATTCGTTAGTAAATTTTAAGAAAAATGCATTAAACATACCGGTTATTTCACCTTGAAAGTTTTGTTGAGACGACGTTGCACCAGAAGGCCGCACGCTGATCATCTCCTCCATAGATTCACGAAGTTGATCTTCTGTTTTCGTAGAAGATGCTTCCGCTTCAAATATTGTTTCACTGAGGGCGTTTTCTTCGTTGTCCATTGTAATGTTGTAGTAAATGATTGTTGTTTCGAATGAAATTCCTTGAAGAAGTTGTCCACCAAAATTCGTATACTTCTTTTCTTCTCTTTTCACGTAGATTATTCGTCGGAAAATTTATTTCCACTGACAGGGATGCCAATAATTATGTAACGTCGCAAACGTGGGAAAAGATCTCACTACGGTGTTATTTTGCGATGCACAGAGGATGGTAAACTTTCCAGCGTGGGTTCGGTTTTTCTTCTCCAAGACGAATAGTTTTTTCACAAATAAAACACTTTTAATTGGTTTTTTAGTTGATTAGTTTATTGAATAAATGTAGAAAACTTGTATAAAAATAATTTTCTTATATAATTTTATAAATTATAAATTTTTTAAGTATAAAAAATAATGCGCAGTTGTTCCACTGGCGAGGATTCTGATGTTGTTCGTTTTAATATTACCTTACAACTAACTTGAAACAAGTTATATCCTTATTCTTAAAACAAGCGTTCCTTAATTTCATTTCCAAGAATCGAAAGAAAGTTCTATTGGTTTCTATATAGAGATAGAAATATTTGTATACATTAACTAGAAAGAAATAATAAGTGTTGTTTTGAAGTATTCCTTTATGTCACCACCTGGTACGACAGAAATATTCGAGTGATGCTTAACCCTGATTGGTTGTTGCATCTCTGGTGTCCAAACGTGACCACAGCACCAACAGTTCTTTCTGTTAAAAACTTGACAAAAGTCATAGTCTGTTCGTTTAGGCAATCTACACTACAGATATGTATTATTATCTGCAGCGCTAATCATTATTTGAGTTTTTATGATAAAATTTTGTGTTATATAATAAAATTTATTTTTACTAGAAAGTTTTGATGAAAATTTGTTAATTTTTTACCTGCGCCTGTACCATGGTGGTTACAATTGTCATTACTCACTATACCTTTTTGACCAGTGAAATCACCGTATTAACCATTATTCAATGGGCTGGCTTTTATTTTGTGTATAATATACGTATCAATTTTTAATTTCAAATATGTTACACAGTAACATATATGTAAACAAAGTAGCTTGTATTTTGTTTTCATCGTTTGTACATATATAAACATTTAATGAAACTCGCTTGCAATGGCTATTACTCACTCAGATGCATTACGACACTCGCCTCGCAAGCTCGGCTCGTGTCGCAATTTCATATTCGTGAGTAATAGCAATCAATAACCAGCTTGTTGAATAATATACTATTTTTCCCAAAAATCTACCGTTCTTGGCACGCACCTAGTCTGCCTTATGGAAAGTACACCCCCGATTACCAAGAAGATTCTCAATGTAATCCTTAACAATTTCTACAAATTAATACATGAATTTGTTACATGTAGTACTTTTGTAAGAACACTAAATGACAAGTACACAATATAATATAGTATGTGAATATTTATAAAGAATATTAAAAACAATAAAAAAAATATCATAATATGTAAGCTATGTTATTTTCACAGCATCATATGGCTTCCGAAGAAAACTAATAAATGTATAGGTACTTATAAAACCAGACATTGGCGTTTGTTCTTGTTAATCATAATGTTCACAATTGTTTGAAAAAAAAAGGGAACAATTTTTCAATCTCTTTAATTTTTGTTACAATACTTATTTTGTTATTATTTTACAAGAATTATAATGTTTTGTCTAATTATTTCACAAGTAAAATTACCAACCAACAAAAACATGACCAACACCGAAGTATTTTTTAGCATTTAATTAGTTACTTTTGAGTAATAATAATATTATAATGATAGTGTTAAACAGCATTTTCTGCTAGCAACGTGGTAGTTTATTGTTATTTTAGCTTAGTTCCAGTGTCCTCAAGGCCAGCGAAAGAAATCCCATTGGGATTCAAACATTTTTTCTCAAAAAATACAGTTGAGGAAAAAAAAATATCCGCTTTTTACTTTATCCGGGCTCTTAACCAAAGCTTCGGGTCCCCTTTATAGACCCGGGTCCCCGGACAATTACTCCACCTGATCTAGCCTTTCGCCGGCGCCGAGTGTCTCCTACAGCTATTAGATTACATTACTATAAGAAGCCTTATTAGGTTATATTAGTAAAGTAAACGCTTCAGAACTATTTACACAGAAAACTGAGGATGATATTAACCTATTATAAAATAACATTATATTAAACACTTGGTATAAATATTGCACACATTTTCGTATAAAACAACAAGAACAACAAACTAAAATCAAAATTAACAATTTATAATTCCCAACTGGAAATAATTTTAATTATTGTTTTGTAAAAGAAGTTTTGTTGTTGGAAACTAACAATAATTAAAGTTAGGCTTTTATAAAATAATTGCCTGTTAAATAAATAATAAATTATGTTATTTTCCATTGGAATAGCATTTTCATATTTCCTGAAAATATATACGTATTTTGTCATTTAAACTGTCCACTTAATTTTAAACGCCAGTTGTTAAATTCAATACAAAAGTTAACAAATTACGCAGTAGAAATGTAAATGACATTTTTTAAATTTCGTGTTAATTTTTTTTTGAAAAAAAAGTTTTTCATTCTTTTCTCGTTAAGTTAAAGATAAATTTAAAAAATTTTTGAAGGTGGTTCATCAAGTTGAATAGAAAAGGTTATTTTTAAATTTTTGCTCGTTCTTGGATATATATTTTTATATATGTATGATTGGTTTCACAAACATTCCTTACATTCTTCAATAGTAGTGAATATTTTATAGGGGCTACCAATACAAAACCAATTTTCGTTACAATAACAGCCAAAAACAAGAGCCGACCGGAAATTTTTCTTACCTTCCATTAAACCTTATCACTAATATTTGCAATTAGAAACGGCGCAAAGGGTGGGCGAAGTCGGCGACCGCCTGTAGCTTCGCGGCATGTTGAAGAAAGCTGTGTTTTTTTCTTCTTTTGTTTGTCACCTAATTTTTAAGGAGACATTAATTTTTAAATATTTAATTAAAGGCGAGAAATTTTTTGAAAAATCAGAGAAAATGTGTTTCGCAAATGTTTTTTTTCTTGCTCGTCACCTAGTTTTTAAGTAGGAATTTTTTTAAAAAATCAAAATACTCGTAGAGTGGTTCTTAAAAATCATCTTGCCCACTTTTAATTTTACTCTTGCGCCGTCTCTGTTTGCAATCTTGTGAGAATGAAAGAAAATTTGAATGTGTCAGATATAATATGTACAATTGTACATCCAGTCTAATTACTGAGTGCCGTAAGTGTCATTTTTGTAGTCTCGGATGTAATTTGAAAATCGTAGGCAAGAATATTATGCACCTTAATCAACTATTTCCATAAAGAAATCTATTTACTAATTGACGGTAAGTAATTACTTATCTAAGTTTATCTAAACTTTTTTGACCTGTTATTTTTTTGTAACTATAGTACCCAGAAAACAGAATAGTAAATTCTTACTTAATTCCTTTACACGTCAAATTACCTACTATGTAAACGGGAACTTACGATTCAAGTGATTGGAAAAATAACGTTTAGACCACTTTAATTTGTTCATTAAATTTTATTTCATTTCTAATATTTTTCAAGCGCGTATACAACGGGCGGGTCAAGGAGTCATGACCCCCCCCCCCGAGTATTAAAAATATACATTAGATATTATTCAATTTTAAGCACCATATCGGTAAATTTGTCAGTTGACGTTGCTTTTTTAGGGTCGTCAGAAGTATAGAAATTTAATTTATTATTATTTTTTGTTAATTTTGTGTTACAAAAGTTTTTTTAGTCCGATTATTTTCGGCGTGACCCCCCATCCCCCAAAGACCTCGGCTGTATACGCCTCTAATATTTGTACGGTAAATTTTCGTCACTTAATGTAAATAAATTTTATCACATGAAAGTATTTACACCCTAAAAAATTGCTATAGGTGCTAACAATACTTTTTCCCGAATTTTTCCATTAATATTTGTGAAAACTCTCCGTATCTTACTTACATTTTATTTGAAAATAATGGGAAAGGGCCGTATATAAAACTAGGATTGAAGCGTAATCCGATAATTTGCTCAACAATATCCTTTGGTTTTGTTTGGTGTAGATCCTCGCTCAAAAAAACAACAACTGAATATTATAATTTTTTTTTCTAGGCAGAAATAAATATAAATTGTTCTTTTGTCGTATTGTCTGCCTACCTGATTGTGTATGTATAGTTTTTCTTTGACTTGTATCGGAAAAAACCCGATAAATTTTTTTCCATTTCTATCTCGGGATATGTTTATCTGGATGTTCATATAATACACATACATACATAAATATATCTAACTTGGACCCTCCTCAGAGAATGGCAAATACTTTTCGTAAATATTTGTAATCTTTTAAATTCAATAACTTAGTAGGCAAACTACGTAGGTACTTTAGAAATGCAGGGATAAAGCTTAAAATTTATTTACATTTTATTTTGTCAATAAAATTTTCTATGTCTCTTTTTAAACTGGATGATATTTGCTTATAATCTCCGAATAATGATTTCTTATTTATGTACACCCTTACCTATTTAGAAATAATAATTCATAATATATTTTGTACTGAAGCTTTACATAGACGGTTTACAGTAGTTTGACTTCGAAAGTATAATTTTGTAAAATTTGATTAAGTAAAAAGATGTTTTTTAAGCAAGTTTTTATTAAAAAATTTACAGAAAATTATAAAATAACTTTTGAGTCAAGTTTGATGCAGTGTGCAACATAATTTATGAAAGTTTAAGACATTTAACTAACAAGGAAATGCACCCAGAATGCCCCCTTTTTAAATAAAAGGTTGATTTAAGAGTAGCACCTATATTCTTATAAATATTTGATTTGAGTCTGTTTATTCATTCTAAAATAATTTATTGCCCATAGTTCTCCCCCTCTCTAAAAAAAATGTGTTAAATAATTTTTTCACTTATTATTACGCTAGAGGTTTGTATTTTTAAAAGCTTTTATTTAACTTGCTATGTTAGTATGTTGGTTTAGATCAAATCTTGGAATCAAAATTTAGATATGTTCTAATTGAGCTAGAGGTTTCAAATTTTGCATACGTTTCTAACCTTGATGACAATGCAATATTGTATAATTAGTTTTTCCCTTAATTCTTTCTACTAATAGGAATTCTTCGTCTTTATCGTGTTTACACCTACAGTGAAATGACCAGTTAAAGTTTTGTACTATTTTTTCGCTATAAAAATTTGTCCTAACTTTTTTTCCATGGTAAAAGTGAAAAAACTACAATATTCTTATGCGGGACTTGACACATGAGTTAAATTATCTATATTGATGGTGTTTACTGAATACTATTAATACAAAATTTATACATATATAATTATAACTTATATATACCTATATCATTTTCATTAATTTTACTTCTCATAGTGACACCGGCATTTGACAAAAATATAATTTTGGAATTTTTTATTCATTTTTAAATGTTTGAGCGACTCACAAAAAAAAGAAATTGAAAAATCAGCCACTACCTAGAACTCTCGTGGTCACTTTTTGTTAAAAATTAGGATTAAGTCACTCGCCTCTAACAATAAAGTTAAATAAAAGCTAGTAATAAAAAAATAAAATAACTAGTTTTTTGTTTGTCTGAATATTTGTAAAATTAACAGAGCAGGTTAAATTTGAACCTAAAAGCGGTCTCAAAACAAACTTCAGATGCCCATTAAAAAAAGGTATGGACTTGAAAGCTTTTTTAATCCTAGCTTTGCACCCACCTACTGTTGGGGAACAATGCTAAAAAAAATTTAGAAATTCAGAAATGTTGAGCAACATGGTTGGCTAATTTCTAATGGATTGACTCTATGCTAATATGTATCCAAACGCGAGACACATGGATCATTAAGTATTCACAACGAAAATATTTCCGTTGAACGATGATAGGAGTTAAATTTTATACATATATTAACAAATAACAAACACTAGTCATATAACAACTACCAAGCTACTTTTCAGACATATTATAGTAAACTATGTGAACTTTGTATATTTAATTCATTTTGAACTTACTCTCCGTATCCACTAAAACAAGCCACAAGCATCCTTTGCAACAAATATAGAATTACATAGACATTTCAAAGAATATAGTTACATACCCCGACTTTCTCAAACTGTTTAACAAACGGTTATAACAGCAATATAACGAGCGAATAAAAAGAAAAATTATCCTCTATTGTTATTAAAGTAGTTTCCACCTATAGGTTATACATATAGTTACCTAAGTATGTACGTGTTTCGGAGGTCGAAAAATTTACGCCATTTTATCGTAACACGTGTACAAAATATCATGTACCTAGTGCTGTAAAGTATGTATATAAAATCACACGTTGTAGGCGTATAGGTATGTAAATAGGGCAATTTACAAACGATTATAACAAAATGTTACCTATTTAACAATAAAATAAATTTAATATAAATTATTATATTGTGTATATTTGTTCGTATAGTTTATTCCGATTGGTGCTAGGCATATTATTATTATTATTATTTATATGGAATTATTAAAAATAATTTATATTTTTATAATGCTATTTATTTTAATGAATATGTTTTTAATTGTACGTTTGTATTTCTTTAAAATCAACAAACCTCTGTATTATATTAATTTAGATTTTAATCTAGGAAAAAAAATTATCAATAATTATAATGAATAATTAGCTGTTAATTCAGTATATTATTTATATCATTAATAATAATAACGTATGGAGTTTTATTTTTTCATGGTAGATAAACTAAATTTTTTTAGTGTTCCGTAGTAAGACTGGGAAGATCCATGTAAGGTAATCCAGGTAGTTCAGTTGGAATTAATTACTTTTCATTTGCTGTAGTCTGGATGCCTTCTACTATGGGATTTTAATGGCTTGGGGTTCAATTTTAATTTTTTACTAATATACCTATATAATATTGTTTGTGCGGTTCTGTAACAAGTAAACCGAGGACAGTTCAACCGCGACAGTTCAACCGACGACAGTTCAACCTGACGACAGATCAACCGACGACAATTCAACCTAACGACAGATTAGCCAATGACAATTGAACTTCACGACAGTTCAGCCTAACGATAGTTAAACCAAACGACAATTGAACCGTAGAACAGTTAAACCACCGAACATTCTAACTGCTTAACACTAATATATAAATTAAATAAATCCAACTTGAACTAACCCAACTCAATAAACTATAAACAAATCTAACGTAATCTAACCAAACCCAACCTAAACTAATCAAACTCAACAAATCATAAGTAAAAGTAACCTAACCTAACTATACACAACTTAACCAAATGAAACCTGACTTAACCAAGCCTAACCTAAACTAACTAAATTCAATAAATTATAAATAAACCCATCATAACCTAACCTAATACAACCTAACGTAACCAAACCGAACCTGAAGTAAAACAACTCAGTAAATTATAAACAAACCCAACCTAACCTAACCAAAGCCAGCCTGAGTTCACTGAATTCAACAAATTATAAGCAAACTCATCTTAGCCTAATATAAAACAGCCTAACATAACCAAACCCAACCTGAACTAACCGAACTCAATAAATTATAAGCAAACCCAACTTAACCTAACCAAAACTAGCCTAAACTAACCGAACTCAACAAATTATAAACAAACCTAACCTAAGCAAACCCAACCTAAACTAATCGAACTCAACAAATTATAAACAAATCCTACTTAACCTAACCAAAATCAGCCTAAACTAACCGAATTCAACAAATTATAAACAAACCCTACCTAACGTAACCAAATACAACTTAACAGATTAACCTAACAAGACAACACCTAAACTAATCGAATTCAACGAAAGGTAACCAAATCAACACAACCCAACCAAATAGTGTACGCTTAATTGTGTAAAGAGTCACCCTTGAGACTTGAAACTACATAAATACTTATTTAGCCTCAAGTCTCAAGGGACTTGAGACTAAACAATTTCATTGCTAGATAAAATTTCATTGCTAACAATTTCTAACAATTTCATTCCCAGATAAAATTCAAATAATTTTGTTCTTATTAGTTAATAAATTGTACAACGGTTAAATTGTCTTCTGTTAAAATGTCGTTAGGTTGAACTGTCGTCGGTTGATCTGTCATCGGTTGATCTGTCATCGGTCGATCTGTCGTTAGGTTGATCTCTCGTTAGGTTGATTTGTCGTCGGTTGGACTGTCGGGGTTGAACTGTCGCGGTTTAACTGTCTGCGGTTCACTAGTCGCGGCACCTATTTGTGCAGACCCTTAGTATGGACTTCAAGGACGTAGTAACTCCAAATTTAGTACAATACGGTACTTGACTGTATTTAAAATTTGTATCACATGTCAAATAATTCTATGCATTATCATTTTATATGTCCAATTTTAATGATGAAACATAAAAAAATTTGATAACTATTTAGAAATTTTATTTTGAAAATCACCATTTTTCAACAAATATTCAAATTAGTGAAAACGCGCCATTTCTTGAATATGACGTAACATTTTGTAGCTAGATATGTTGATTTTAATAATTTTCATCGGTGAGGTGAAATTTTGTTTTCTTTTGAATATTTTTTTTTCTATTAGCTTATATATATATGGTAATAATAATCGGCCAGAATTCTTAATAAATACATGTTTTTACTTTGACTTTATGAATATAATCAAAGTTTTGAGGTTATAAATATTGACATTGACGTTTAGTTGCTTCAAACTGTGACGTCACTATAGTGAGGTGTTTTCCCGCCTTTTTCTCATTTAAAATTGTAAGGATATTTTTTTGATGATTTTTTACAGAATCCGTCGAAAATAAAAAGTTACTTAACTGATATGGAAAAAGAATGCTTTTAGAATATTTTTGTAACTTCAGTCAAGTACCCTATTTAGACAATTTTAGTATAAAAAGTTGGCTGTTTTAGGGAGTTAACGAAATCAAACATTTAGGACAGTGGTTCTCAACCTTTTTTTTGTTGCGGCACGTTTTTAACGATTTCGAAATTTGGCGGCACATAAAGAAAACGATTTCGAAATTTGGCGGCACATACTAGACATATTCCTATTGCTATGCACGCCACTTCATCACAATTCGGCACTAAGAAAAAACGCCTTGCAAAGCAAATAATAAAATAATTTATTTTTTTGTGGATTTAAATATATATTCATGTTAGATATATTTTTATTTTTAAATAAAAAATTTTTTTAATATTAACATTATTATATATTTGCAAAATTTGGCGGCACACTTTTGAAATTTGGGCGGCACACAAAAGTGCTGCGGCACAGTGGTTGAGAATCACTGATTTAGGATAATGGGTTTTACAAAATTCTGGTCATTCCGGTATCTCCACCTCCTCATGACCTGGAAACTTTTGTTCCAAAACACTTCTAGTTTGGTTAAACTGATGAGTGGTCAGAAGCGACGCAAACGACGCGCAAAGTGGGTGACTGCCTATAGTGTTGCGCCTTTGGAGGCCTCGCCTGATTAAGCGTGTCAGTTGATGAATTTTTTTTTGATCGTCACCTAATTTTCAGGAAGGCTTTTTTGAAAAATTATTACGGCCTCTCAAAACCGATTAGGTTTTTTTTTTTTACTCGTCACTTTATTCTTAAGGCAGGAAAGAGAAAATTAAAGGGGGCCTCGCAAAAATTATCTTGCCCACTCCACATTTTAGTCTTGTGCCGCCTCTGTCAGAGTGGTTTTATCCACTCGTTTCGAAAGTTCCGCTGGACAGTAACAACAGATCAAGTTTGTGATTCACCAAATGAATGGTGAGTGTTCAGATACTTTCAGTACATTGATACGTAACACTGCGAAGTTTTGATGAAATAAACTCAAAACAGTATGTTGATGAAACTTGATCAAGTATTGATTTCAAAGAAATTAAATAAACTTTGGTAACAAATGCCTAAGAATATCTCGGAGACACTCTGTATCAAACGAAAGCTCATTACAGCATGAATTTAAAAAGATGTTTTTACGTTTTATTGTTAAATTTTTTTTAAAGATCTTTGGAAAATCTTTAAAAAAGTTGTTTTCCACCCTATCCTAGAAAGTGTCGCTTAGAAAAACTTGAAATAAAATCAAAAATATGGATTATATGAGGTGATATTAGGGTATAAACGAATAATATTTTAAGTTGATTTTCTATACCTGCAAACGGTTATATCAATTAATAGAATACATTCTCCTAGTCTGCTTTACCATACATGTCAAATATGAAGCATTTATAAATATTTTACAATATTCTCTTAATTAATAGATAATACATGGTACTGATAATAATTGCAGTGACAACCAGTCTGTAGGTATGTGAGTGGTTCAACTTGTTCTCGTAAAAAAGATTCTGATTGATATATTTATACAAACTATGTGAAACAGTTGTCAGCACAATAACACATAATTCCTTGAAATAGAACAAGATTTTAAACGCCATCATAGCAACGCAACGGTTAAATTAAGTTGTTTAATCTTTTATGAGTATCGTTCTTTTTCGTACGGATAAAAATATCTACGAAACTAAAATATTCTATTTAGATAATTTTAACTTACAGTTAGGTTAAATTACTCGTATATTCTAACATTTCCACTGTACTCCTACTGCTC
This sequence comes from Brachynemurus nebulosus, assembly GCA_035578155.1. Classification (NCBI taxonomy): domain Eukaryota; kingdom Metazoa; phylum Arthropoda; class Insecta; order Neuroptera; family Myrmeleontidae; genus Brachynemurus; species Brachynemurus nebulosus. The sequence continues at coordinate 9,072,017 of JAPWDM010000001.1, read as the reverse complement.
AAAACTATCCCAATGTTGATTAATTTTTGAAGTGGAAACTCATATAGGGTGGGTAACTATGCATTCAGTTATGTTATGGGTATCTGCATTCATTCTGTGTATGTCATAGGATTCGGAAATTGTGAAGCATTAATGAAATACTCTGCTTTAATTTGTTAACTATACGGGATAATTTGGGTTTCCCTATGTTTTTAACCCAACTGATCAGGAATAATTTTAGTCAAAGGTTCTTAGAAGTGCTACTGTGTCCCTTCTTTCCAGATTTTTTGGATGCACAGTTGAAAACTTCGTGGGGGAGCAAATTCTACACCATTTTCACGTTCAGTATTTCACAAACAGGATTTTAAGATGAAACGTGATTGAATAAATCTCATTTTCATTTTAAAAGACTTTTTTAACGATGAGAAATGATATCTCCTTAGTGGCGAAAAAAAAACTTATTCATTTTTAGCATTTCTCCTATAAGTTCGAATGGTTGGTGGAGTGGTTCGAATTTACATTTTTGCAAGATGTTTTTTAATACCAATATATACACTTTCATGCAAAATTTTGTATATTAAAGATTACTTTTTCTATTTCACTCATTTTACCTTATCACATCCTTTTTCGGAAATTGAAAATAGTTAACGTCTCTATTTAATGTCTTATACCGTGAATTTCTGTAATTTGGCACAGTACACCGTATCTCAGGTATGATTTTAAAAAATATAAAAACAATTTTAAATGCTGGCCCTGAAGTAACAATTTTTAACCCTAGAATCATACATACTCGTCAAAACGACGAACGAACTTCTCTACTTGCTCCAATACTACAACTTGTCGGTACCTGCTTGCTGCGAAACTTCTGCTATCTAATTTATTTGTTATTATAACACATAAGACGTATAAATTTTGTTCATAGCTATTGTCGTTTTTTTTATACTGAAATAGTGTGCGTCAAAATGACGACGATATATGATTAACCTATATTTTTTTTTAAAGATTTTGTACTCCACATATAAAAGTTTTCCTAATTTTTCTAAAATTTATTAAAGATATGGATGTTAGAATTAATTTATTCAATGATTATTATAATATGAAAGATGATTACAGCTGTTTGACTTATAGAGACGACATAATACTGAAGTTTTAATATATTGAATCAAAAACTAAAGAATGCGTTTCAAGTGACTTAATAAAAGGTTAACAATTTATTTTGTGGGAAATATTTTAATTTTTATTATTTTTTGAGATCTTATTCGAAAAATTACTAACAAATTTTAGAAAATTTACAAATGTGCATTATGGAGAAATAACTACATATCTACAGGAACATTTATGACTGAGAAATTTCACATTCTTTAAAGTCACACATGTCCACTGACTCATAATAGTTCATAAATTAATTATTTGAAAGACATGTTTTATGATACAACTGATGTATTTATCTATTTTTTAATTTTTATAGTGAAAATATGCTTTGATAAAAAGATTAAAAAAATTAATAAATACCCATGTAGGAATAGCCAGACATGGAAAACAAGCCAGCAGCTGGCCGATCTTTGGCTTTCCACAAATGGCCAATAGTAGTTCCCTCAAATCGGCCAATGTTTGGTAAATCATCGGGAAGAAAATATTATCTTAAAACTAAAAATTTTTCATTAGCCAATAAACGGCCAATAAATGGCAATCTCCAAAGCTGATAAATGGCCAGCTTACATACCCTTGAATGGGTAAATAATGGCGCCATTCATCAGCCAATGAACGACCAATAAACGGAAACCTCCAAAGCTAATAAACGGCCAGCTTAAGTACCCTTAATGGGCAAATAGTGGCGCCATTTATCAGCTTTGGAGATTACCGTTTATTGGCCATTCATTGGCTAATGAGTGGCGTCAATATTTACCCATTCAAGGGTACGTAAGCTAGCCATTTATCAGCTTTGGAGATTGCCATTTATTGGCCGTTTATTGGCTAATGAAAAATTTTTAGTTTTAAGATAATATTTTCTTCCCGATGATTTACCAAACATTGGCCGATTTGGGGGAACTACTATTGGCCATTTGTGGAAAGCCTATCATCTTTGAAGATTGCCATTTATTGGCCGTTTATTGGCTGATAAACAATGTTTAGTTTTCAGATAAAATTTTCTTCCCGATGATTTACCATACATTGGCCGATTAGAGGGAACTACTATTAGCCATATTAATTTTTAGTCTAGGATATAAGCTTCCGCGTTGTCAGTGTAAATTAAAAATTAAATTAAAAAAAAAATAAATAAAAATTAAATTTTTTAAAAACTGACCCAATATAAAAGAAAGTAGGGGAGAGTTGCCTAATTTGAAACCACTTTGTACATTTTCTGGTTTTATGGAAATATTTTTAAAAATTTGGCAAAAATTTTATGTTAGAATGAAATTTTGCAGTTTTTTCTATCCATCCTGTCATGTTTTAATAAGAAAACTAAATCAAAAATGCTTAAAAAATATAAAAATTAAGGTTAGTGCAATTGGTATCAATTTAGGAAACTAGATTCATAATTCGTACCACAAGATTCTTAAGTCGTACCAACAAATATTACTTAAATAAATGCTATTAAATTTTAAAAACAGAATTTGTTTTAGACATAAAATGACAAAGGAAATATCCTCATATTTTTTAAAAAATCAAAAAATCATCAAATGTGAATTGGGATATCGACTCATAAAACAGTAGACCCACTTTTTCTCAACCATTACGTTACTTTTGTTAGAATTATGAGGAATTTTGTTTCGTTTTACTACTTAATATGTTAATCTTCGTACATCAAATATGTTAAGGCCAAAGAAGCGTTCTTCAAATTTCAGTATGTAGCCTTCTATTTATTTATTGAAAATTATCGGGCGTCCTGTTAATATTTATGGTCCTTAACTCCAAAATTTAAACATTTTAAGTGCCTTCTAAATATAGGTTTTAGAATTTTATATAAAGAACATAACATTCATTAGAGCCATACATCTTATTTCAGTATAATTTTAAAGCAATCTCTATATCTGCTTCTGACCAATTGTAATATTTTCTTTTCTCACACATATTTATTCTAAAAAACAGAAAAAATTTTTATAGGTATTATAATATATTCTAAAAATATAATAAAGGTTACAAATGCAAACGAAATAATTTTAGTTATTTTACTTTCGCAATTTTTTGTTAATACTTTTTAAGGGTACGATTTAGGTAATTACGTGTTATCAGTTTTCTGTATCGTACCAGTACTAGTACAATATAGGCAACTATGTTACTTTTTGAAAAAAAGAGTATATTACATTAATTAATGAGGTTAGGAAAATAAAAATTAGTTGAAAATAAAACTAATGTATTACTTTACTGAATAAATTTTAAAATAGTTGTTAATATCTACCATATTCTTCAACAAAGTCTTATAAAAATGACTCAAAATTTACATGAAACACTGGTCAAAACTTAAAATTGTTATAAATTTGTGTTTCGGTGTTTACACTGCTAGCTGTTAATTTTTATGACAATTATTTTATAAAATAACTTAAATGACAACAGACAGATGTCAAAAAAATACATTCTAATACGAAATTTTGCCATGGTACGATTAAGGCAACGGTACGATTTATGATACTTTCCCCTAAAGAAGTTCCTAAATCAAAAATTTCATAATTAACCAACTTTAATTTCCTACAATAATTGATCATCATTTTAAATTTAAAATGCAAAGTGAAATCATTTTTAAAAATGCGGGATGCATTTTCTTAAGGTGTTAAATCTTTTTGTTTAAAACTTTGTTTAATATTTACTTGCATATTGTAAATTATGTATTAAAAGAAATTTGGATCAATACTTTTATAACTGATTTTTTCGTTAATTTCCGTGTAACAAAACATTTTAATAATTTTTACTAAAATTGATGTAACTTCTTAATTGGTTGTAATAAAATCGGAGAAAAAGAAAAATAACTTTCTTTTTACATGTTGCGTTTTTATTTACTATGTATAAAAGTATTAATTTTACAGATTTAAAAAAGAGCATAATTATATAATTTGAATATTGCGCGTTAAACATGCGTCGAAGCTGATATAATGACTTGCGCAACACGAATATTTAGTGTTTACGTGGCTACTTTCAAAATTATTATGATTATTATGTAGTGAGGTCACAGTGTGAGCGGGAGGTTACTATATTAAGTCTTTAAACTGTTCAGTGTTCATTTTAAAAGAATTAAACATGTTGCTGTAATCATTCTTCGAATTGAAATTTCTTTAAAACTGTAAGTATTGAAAATAAATATGTATTTTATTATAGTTTTAACGACTTCTTTTCTTTTCTTTTTTTTATTTGCATGCCTTTAACCTGTAAATTTTGCTATAAAATGTTAGGTATTTTATTTACTAAAACGTTACGTTACTTACTAACAAAAATTATAATACAAAAATAAAAAAAAAAGTTAAAATATCTTAAATTAGGTATATAAATTTCATAATTAATCGTATATACTCGTCAAAGCAAAACAGTTACTTTTTTGTCTAGCTTTGTATCCTTTGGATTTACGTAGGCGTTTTAACTTCAAAAACCTAGAAATGCCTTTTTGTAACAAAATAAACACCAATTGTAATAACAAAATAACAACTTGTAAAAATTTTTAGCTGTCCTGTCATTTGTTAAAAATTACTGAGATTCTAAACAATCATCAACTAACGGTTATTTTGTTTCTTTGTGATCTAGATTTTAAATTTAAAACTCCAATGTTATAATGGTCGTTTTTAGAAACAATATCCCGTAAATTGACTTTTTAATAAAGTTTACTAAGTATATACTGTACTTAAAAATTATTAATTAGATTTAAAATTTGAAGATCTGTTTAACAACGTTTTTCAACTATATTTGAACAGTTTGAACTGACGAATTGAAAGATACTATTTATATAGACGTATGACGCAGTAGGTAATGGGAATATTTCTTAAAGCGGCTATGTGCATAATAAAATACCTAAACACTTTATTTGGGAAGTTTCTTTAGTTTCTTATGAACAGAAGTAAGAAAAAAACTAATTTTTAATTTATAGTAATTTTGTTGATAATTAAGCAAATATAAGTAAATATTGTTGATAATTAAATAAATTAATGTTGTTGATAATTAAATATTAATATGAAAATCTTTTTAATCACAAAAGTAATTATGCTCAATTGAAATAGTTTCAAAAATTTTAATCGAACAGAATTTTTTTTTAGTTAAGGATTGTTTTTGAATTTTCTTTTACAAATTCACAATATCTGATTAATTTTCAATTTTATTGTTAATGTAATATTTATACAGATTTAATATGCAAAAGATAGAATGCTATTAATGTAAGCATCATAAAATTGGTTTTTATAGATATTATTTTTCAATTTTAGATGTCAAAAGGAACTTACGCTGTTGTGGTAGTTTTACCACGAAGTAAACAGTATTTAATTAAACTGGTCCCAGTAACATGGACAGATGACCACACATTAAAATGCTGCTAGTCTCCCAGCGAAGAGTACGAGTACTTGGAAGATTTATATTGCTATATATCAGTAACTACTGAAGAAATGGGATATATTAAAAAATACTGTCGGCCACTTTAGCAAAAAACGTGGAAACACATTATTCAAGAACTGGGAAAGTAATTAGAGGTATAGGAAAACGAGATTTCAGCGGAACTGAAACTTTTGCATGTTTAAAAAGTGAGTACATATTTGGAAAGATCATTCCTTTGTATTATTGAATATTTTCAATTTGTATAAATTTTTAGTTGTTTCTGAAGAAAAATCTGAAGTTAAAAACTCTTTAGCCTACTGACACATCTGATCAGGAAGGGAGGAGAAAATCAAGATACCAGTAATCAAACATCGATTTTCAGTAACCACATCGACTATCAGCAATCCATTGATGAAAAAAATTATATTACCGTAAAATGGAGTGAACCGGGACATTTTTGACATTTGATTTTCGTACATTTTCTTACCTAAATCGCCTATTTCCAAAACTTACTAAGTATTCAAATATTTTTTTTTTTTTAATTCAAAACTAAGAAAAATTTTTCTGAAAGTTAGCGAACGTGAACGGTTCATATACAGATTAGTCATTTATGAAAGATAAATAATAAATTTTTATGAAGTTCCTGATAAAAATGAGTAATTAGTAAGTTTTGAAAATTAATCGAAATTTAGTAGGTTTTGAAACACAAACAACAATATTTTTATTTAGACAATTTTTATTATTGTAAAAATAAAAATTTTATTCAAAAAGATAACAAAATACAATTTGTTTATTGGCGACGTAAAGGTTACGTCCGCCTCTGCTGGTAAAATTAGAACTAGTAACAGGTAAAAATATGCGTATACGTTCAATTGGCATAGAAATATATATATATATATATATATATATATATATATATATATATATATATATATATATATATATATATATATATATATATATATTATACAAATTATGTGCGCATTACTAGATTTTTTATTACCAATTAAACGTATACGTATATTTTTACGTGATACTTGAAAATGCACGAAAAATGTACCTACACGTTATCAGCACCTTTATTTTATTTGATTTTATTCATTTTTTCTCTATTTACCTCGCTATTCGTTGTCATCCCATTTTACGGTACATGAGTATAATAAAAACTAAAAATCTTTAAATTTTAATCTTACTGCAATATTATTTTTTATTGTACTGAGTTTAAAAAATAAAAATTAAATTGAACAATTTTATATTTCATTTTTTTGAGATTGAGATTTTTTAGCCATTAATGGGCCTGGGTTTCTTAATTTTTTAGCCATTATTGGGCCTAAGTTTTTTAATTTTTTAGCCATTAATGGGCCTAAGTTTTTTAATTTTTTAACCATTAATGGCCCTGAGCATTTTAATTTATTAGCCGTTAATGGGCCAGGATTTTTTAATTTTTTAGCTATTAATGGGTCTCAGATTTTTAATTCTTTAACCATTAACGGGCCTGATATTTTTAATTTATTAGCCATTAATGGGCCTGAATTATTTTTTTTTCCAGCCATTAATGGCCTGATTACAAATACGATAATCGACCAATTATCGTGCCAGTTACAGGTCCGATGTTATCATCCAGTAGACATCCATTAATTGACCGTTAATGGCGCCAATCATTGGCCATTAATTCAGATGTATGGCCCAGTAATATACCAGTAACGGCCCAGTTTCCAAACCCTGTTCGGGTATTTATATTAAGAAATTTTTCCAAATTCAATTTTTTTAAATATTTTGTTCGTTTTTGTAGTATTGTTATGTAAAAAAAATGTTTTTTGCAAATAAACTCTAAAACTCCCCGTAAAAAGTCCATTCGTCGAAACGACGCCGATGTATGATTAACTTGATTCGTAGACCAACGTATGATCCTAGGGTTAAAGCAGGTATTAATGAAATTAGTTAAAATAACTAAATAACATCTTTGGTAAAAAAATAACTAACAAAATGTGAAAAATTAATAAAAATAATTATATTAAACTAAATATTACGTTATAATAACTAATAAATAATTATTCAGAAATAATACTTTAAAATTTAAAAATGACAGTTCAGTGTTGAAAATCAAGTGACGATCAGTTGACACTATATAAACACCTAACTGCAGTCCAGGATAGCAATAATTATATACATAGGCCATGTGGGGAATGAGCACTGGTTGGAATATATTTATCCTACTTCGAATTGGTAGCGAGATCGCCCCAGAAGTGTTCACTTTGGCCGTGTAGTCTTAAGCACACTCAATTTTTTTTATTGAGGGAGAAGAAAAATGAGAAAATTTTGATTAGCATAGTTTGGAACAATTTTTTTTCATAACGTCCATAAAGTTTTTTGGTAAAAAAAAAATCATATCTTTGCAAGCCTAAATCTTTCTTTTATTTATCTTTAAGAACGTAACAATTTAAAACTTCGCTATATGGCCTCCGGGAGTATTGCATACCGCAAGCTGGGGGAAACGCTTTATTAAAAGATATCGCTACTTTTCCAACTCGACACCTTTGTTCCAACACAACTAAATTTTCTTTACTATGTGTCTGCAAAAAGTATTAAAGTGATTATAGGAAAGCAAACAAAAATTTAATTAATCCATTGAAAGTAATGTACGGAGATACAAAATAACAAAATAAATTTACATACATAATCTAAAATTAACGAAGATATTATGTATATACTGAAATAGAAAACATACTTAAAACAGATTATCCAACTAAAACAAAATTTAATTTATCTAAAATTGTTACATTATATTATCAAAGAATAGGTAGCTATTTACAAAGCAAGTCCGGAAATTGATGTTTTACTGCAGGAGTAGCTAGATTTTAGAACTCGCCTTGCAGGTTTGTGCCAGATAAATCCTTATTCATATAAGAAGTAGGTATACAGTGTATGATGTATTCAGTTGAAAGCTGTTTAACGTACTACGTTAACAATTTTATTTTTCAATATTTTTTTCATAAAACTGTTTATAAATGTTTCGAGAATATGTGTTTAAAATTTCAGGTTTAAATTCAAAATAGAAAGAAAGTTATACCGATTTTTGTATAATCATGTTTCGACGACGCTACGTAAAACCGGAAGATCAGACAAAGGAAAAGCAGGATAAGGAACTACATTACTATACGGTCCCGGATTGGCTGAATAACTATTAGTATGTTCATCTATAAATACTTATTTTATAAAATATAAGTAAAAATTCATTTTTAAAAAGCATTTTTAATGTGTTTTTCCAAGAAACCTTTTATCCGATTTTAACTCTTTGCACTCAAGCAAAAGAAAAGTGAGTTGTAAATAGGCTGGGAAGACATGTAGTACATGACAACGACCGATGTTCTTTTTTTAACGGATTCTTTTGACGTTCTAACCTTGTTTCCCGAAAGTTGAATACTAAATGCGCTAAATACGTCCTGAATGCTGTTTTATAAGTTTTTAATTTTAAAAAGATAATTCAACGTGATTTTGTATTATTTTATTTACAATTTTTCTAATAAATGAATGTGTTTGCAGTTATTAAATAAAATATTCATGTAATGTGAAGTATGAGAAGTCATTACAGTTCAACATTCAATGTGTCATGTGGTACATGTCTTATGATCCAACAGACAAAACACCTTTAAATATGGTAGAGTTAATGGACAAACCACCTTGTCATGCTGTACATGTCTTATAAGCGGAAAGGGTTAATAAAACTTTGCTCATTTTATTCATTATTATGCTTTTTGTACATCTTGACGTGCTGATTTTTTTTCTTTTTCTTTCCCGCGTTTAGAGACTTAAAAGCGCAGGAAAATGAGGCTATTTTAAAACTTTTTTTTTCAAATACGCTTCATTTTTTGGAAAAACGTTTTACTTCCGATTTTGGTGGGGTGATGCACAACCAGATATGTCTATATTAAAATGTCATTTGATTTTTTTTTTTCAATTATTTGCCCAGAGGTATGTTCCAACAAACACACGAATTAATTTTCGTTTTAATGAGCATGCGCATAGTTGACTTTACTGTTCCAACTAGGCAGAATTGTAATTCCAGTTTACACACAATTTGAAATTCTGTGTTCCAACAAGTGTTTAAATCTAATTCTGAACTCACCCGAATTGATTTTTAAAATTCTTGCTTCAGAGTAATTATTTCAATTCCTAGACATGCGCATTAAAGAAAATTTAAATTTTAACCTTATAATTTAAAAATTTAAATAATAAACAGACAAATTTTAAGTTTGAATTGTTTTGTCAAAAGACAAATTTCAAATTTTTGACATTACTTAATTGCTATAATAGGTACCTATATTTTTTTTTAATTAGCAAATAGGTATACTTTAATTATTTATTTTATAAATTTTTATATTATATTATTTTAGTAAGTAATAAAGTAAAATATGGAGTAAAGTAAAAAAAATGGTTCGTACTTTTTATTTAAAAATTAAATTAACGCATTTCAAAGTACATAATTTTTTAGTGGATATATTATTTGTAAATATTCTTCATAGTATAGAAGGTACAGAATACATAACCCAAGTCTTTAGTAGAGACATCTTTTGAAATCCCTAAGAATTAATATAAACGTTTCTACATATTAAATACCGAACTGAAGTTCTGAATTGAATTTGATTTGACCTTCAAATGACATTATCGAATTTAAAATACTGGTTTCGCTCGAATTGGAAATTCTAGTGTTTGTTGGGACATACCTCAGATTTACGTTATTTTTTATGTCAACGCCAACGCCCTCTATACTAGAGAAAAACAATTATATCTAATTAAAAAAAAATTTTTATCCTATATAAATCCTATAAGTTATCATAATGTAAAAAAATTAGCTCTAAAAATATATTTTTCATTTAAAAAAATGTCTGTTTTTTAACTTCACTGCCTAATAGTACCTTTAGGCATTACGTCACTTTGAAAAAAAATATTTCCCTTCTTTTTTACTTAAATAATATCGAAAAGAAATTATATTAAAAAACATAATGGATTTTTAAAATATTAAATATCCTTACATATCAGTACGGATCAAATTAATATTTTCCTATATTATTAATTTAACCTATTTGTAATTTACAATTTTACTTATTAATTTCCAAGTTGTCTAAACATCCGGTAATATTTAATTAAAATATAATATTAAATCTTCAACCTTAAAGCTATTACAAAATGTAATCATGATTGGTTCTGTCTTTGATAAATAATTTCGGGGTTAAATTTCTATAAATACGCTTATACGAAAACATACACCTCACAGTATGTCAGATGTATTTTCGCTTTCTTCATTAATTTGTTGAATATTCAATTGTATATGTACCTATCTCTCTTATAACGAGTATATTCTTAAATTAGATCACAAAGTTTTCTCATTTTAATACCTACTATTGTCTTTCAAGTTAAACAACAATCACTATAGATAATTATATACATATATATTTTTTCTTTCAAGTATTAAAAGTCAGACAGACATTTCGTACTTGAAAAATATAACGAGAAAATATTTGCATAAAATAGTGAATTACTTTTTTAAGTGGAGTTTGGAACAAAAATGAGATTTAGAATATGAATGTTTACTTTTTTTCATCGTAGTTGTTGAGCTGAATTACAAGAAAAAAAATTTGATTTCAATCCGGTGGAAAGTCGAGTAATGACCAAAATATGTAAAAGTGTTTTTTTCATATAATATTACACAGAAAATGTAAAAACTTTTTTAACTGGTTCAATTAACTTTTTAAAACCAAACGATACACTTTTAACATACTGTATTACAATTTTTAACTTTAATACAGACTTGATACTTAATTATTATTCTTAGGGTTCCAAAGAAAAAATCGGTTAGGTTTGTCTGTTATCCTTTCAGAATTCCGACATCTTCGGACCTGTAAATCTCAATTAATTCACATCAAGATTTCTTAACTTGGTGAGATACTTTCCCGTACTGAAAAATAAAACTAAAAATTTTTTTCCGTTTACCTCCTGGTATATTATTAGGTTGTTCGATAATTCATGTCGTTTTTTTCTCATACATGGCGTGAACTGCATATTCCATGTAGTAGTGATTGCGTGGCTTATATTATTATACACTAAGAAAAAAATACAGTAATTTTTACTGAAATTTCTGGTAAGAAATTACTCAGCTCTCTGGTAATGCGGACATAAGTGACAAGCTAAGCAAAAAGTACGATAATTTATAGTAAAAATTGTAAATTACCCTATAGCTCAGTAAAAATTACCGTATTATTTATAAATAAGGTTTTTTTTTTATTTATTAATAAATAATTGAATTAAAATAGTTTAAAAGGATATTGATAGAAGGGTAAGCATTAAAATCAAATTATTAATATAGAAAAAATTTTTTGTGGTTTTTTATTATTTGTGGAAAAAAATATATAAATTCTTTATTTGACATATTACATGATAAAAGTTTTTAACAATAAGCACATTACAATAATTTGTATAAAAACATATTTCAATTAACATATCAATACATATAAAAAAACATACAAGAATTAAAATAAAAACTAAACAAAAATTCATGAAACACAACAAACAAACACTTTATAAACATACAGTCATGATGATTGCTATTGCACAACTGAACGAAACAACTCAAACAACGCAACGGCCGGAGAATCCTGCTTAGTTGCTAAGCCTGTAACTCGTGTTGGTCGTGTTAGACAATGCTCGGTGCGCTTGCGTGCTTGTTTTATTTATTCTCATGTCTGTGTGATGCTTGGTATGCAATGATATGTGAGAGGGATGAAATGCACAGCGACTCAGTAAAAATTATTCAATGTCCAGTATAATTTTACAAAAAATTAAGTAAATTTTCCCGGTGCTCCACATGAAATTTTACTAGCCCATCGAATTTTACGCAGTTGTATAGGAAAAATTCTTAAGGTGTACAGGAAAAATTCTTAAGGTGTGCAGGAAAAATTTTCAAATGAATCGTAAAAAAAATGTTTGAAACGCATTTTTTATATTTTTGCTTAATAATTTCCTACGGACTGGTCACTTAAGACTCGTTTACCGGAGGCAGCTCAGTAATTTTTACTGGAATTTTTTCTCTGTGTATACTGTTTTAGACTTTAAGCTACCTTTAGTCAAAAACTGAGTGTCATTAGTAAACAACAAGTTGGTTAAAAATGAAGTTGAAAATGAACAATCAAAGAGAGCATTATCGGCATATTTTATTGTTTTATTTCCAAAAAGGCAAAAATGGGGTGCAAGCTCGAAAAAAATTGTGTGATGTTTATGGTGAGGACTGTCAGCGTTGGTTTGCTTGCTTTCGTTCTGGAAATTTTAATGTGCAAGATGCACCACGTACTGGTCGTCCAACCACTACTGATGACGACAAGATAAAGGCTTAATCGAAACTAACTGACGTATGACAACTCGAGAGAGAGCAGAGAAGCTCAATATATCAACCGTTTACTTGCACTTACAACAGTTGTCAATATAAATAACTTCACTTGGAAAAACATGAAAAAAACGACATGAATTATCGAACAATCCAATATCTCGTAAGCTATTACCAAGGGACCAAACTAGAATGTCTATCAAACTGTTCCACTTGTCGCCAGTGGGTGACGTAAAATCTCCCCACTATGTTGTGTACGTACACACTGTATGTAGTGGTGTTGGTTTGGTGTTTTGTAGTAGTGTGCGTATTCACACACACTACTACAAGACAGCTATTATGGGACAGACCAACTTGTCTAATTCAAGTAACAATGTCTAACAATGTATTACAATGCACTGTGTGTTCGGCGGCGGACACCGACTGACTACTACATATCTTAAGCCGTGTCGGGCACACTCTGGGCTCACCACTAGTTACAATTCTCTACACTTACGCTGAGGACTTGGCTATTACCATAACAATGAAAATTAACCACGAATTTAATAAATTCAAACCAATTAGCACTTTTTTATTAACTACAAGTGAAATAAAGAGATTTTTTCTTACTTAGAAAACACCTGTTGGTATTTAAAGAAGATGGCGTAATTGACAGTCAATGAACGTTTTCACACAGATTCTAGGGACAAAAATTATTTTTTTCTAACGAATTTCGGCATTATTTTTAAAAAATAAAAATGTATAGCTACATGTATAATTCATATTTTAAAATAATTTACTAAAATTAATCCAATTCCTTATAAGGTATGATCCATTTCAGTATTTCACTTAAATTTAACCATGATTTATCACTTATGAATTTAAATAATTTCCGTTTTCTTGGCCTTATCTCTTTCATTATTGCACTTACGTAAATTTTAAATTTACAGTTTGTTTTTAGAAAAGAATAGAAGATTAATTTGTTGGTCGACTCATGATCAATTGTATTTGAAACGGGGTACACCTGTCGAGTTTTGTTTTTTTTTTTTTAAATTTAATGTAAAGTAGAAGTTATGTATATATTTTCATATTATGTAGGTATACATCTCTATTAGTGTATAAGAGTGGGCAGAAAAATGATAAACTTTCCTGTAAATTTACATATTTTATCGAAGTCCGCATTCATGTAGACTCGTTTTCACTCATACAGGATGAGTTTTTTGAAAGTTGACATTTTCATTACCGTTAAACTATTGACTTAATCAAAAAATGTTTTGATAACAGTTATAACATACGTTTGGCTGCAATCGGTTGCTATAACCAAAAGCTTTATAGCTCCTTTAGTTTTCGAGCTGAATGTATAAAAGTTAGTAAGATACAAACTTATGTTTGGCAGCAATCGGTTGCTATAACCAGAAGCTCTATAGCTCCTTTAGTTTTCGAGCTAAATGTATAAAAGTTAGTAAGATACAAACTTATGTTTTTTTCTTTTTAAATGGAACTATACATATACATATTAATTTACTTTACTATTAATTAAAAAAAATATAATTTTAGATCATAGCTCGAACACTATAAAAAAGCTATGAAGCTCCAGTGTTATATAGCAATCGATTGCCTCCTCTATAATTGAACAATTTTTCAGCGGTGTCTAGTGATGAGCAAAATTAGTCTTGGTCTTGCAGTCTTGTCCTGGTCTTGCATTTTTTGCAAGACCAAGACTATGTATACCAAGAGCAAGACGAAGACCAAAACTATAGGTATGGCTGCAAGACCAATACCAAGACTCAAGTGAGCAAGACCAAGACAAAAGCAAGAAAAAAGCAAGACTCTTGCTAAACTATTTAAATAGTTTGAAAGTATAATTAATACCGTAATGAGAGAAAATTCTGATTTTTGAAGGAAAAAATTCGGTAATAAAAAAATGCAAGAAAGTGCAAGATTTTTTAGCAATACCAAGACCAAGACCAAAACCAAGACTGCATTTTGCAAGACCAAGACCAAGACCAATACTCAAATTGCTTTAGCAAGACCAAGACCAAGATTCTTAATGCAAGAACAAGACCAAGACCAAGACTGCCAAGTCTTTGGTTTTACATTTCCTCATCACTAGCGGTGTCTAAAAATTTTTTTTAATAAGTCAATGGTTTAGCTGTAATATAAATGGTAACTCTCAAAAAACTTACCTGTATAAAATTGTTTATTCACCATAGTGTATTTCAATGTTTAAAAGTATAATTATAAACCAAAAAAATCAAAAAAATTTTCGAATGTACTGATTAAATGATAAGACAAATTAATTCAACTGTTTAACACCTTAGAAGTATAAAAAAATAAATATTTTGTAAATTTTATAATCTTTACAAACATACCATTATACATTTAAAATGCAAATAACAAACATTTTTTCCATAATCACTAATCAAACCAACAAGAAAAAAAAAGTAAAATAAAAAATTAAATTCATTCCAATTTCATGCGTCGAAACAAATTACGTACAATTCGAATATGGAAATACGAATACAAGTAGCTCTTTCCATTTAACTTGCTTCTTTAATTATTTTGAATTCTTGCTTATTTGCGGTGACTTCTTGTTCTAGATGAATAAGTAGTTAATTTAAATAAAACAACAGCAATATTTTCTTATTTCATTTTATTATAATTTTTTTTATTTTAATTTTTATGTTTCATTTTTTTGTTTATTTCCAGAAATGTAAAAAATAAAAAAATAAACCAGTTATGAACAAAGTTTATTAAAGAAAAGATAATCACATGTCAGTTATAAAACAATTTTGAAATAAAAATCTTGCGGTATTGGCTAATATAATATTATAAAATAGTATGAAGTTATAATATGTATAACAAATTATACAGTGAAACCTCTTCTAATTTGTGTTTTTCATCTTTTCAAAACAAACATATTATGTAAACAAATAATTTGTTTCTTCACATTTATTTATCACATTAAACAAATAATTTATGGAAAAATGATTCCCTTTCAATCACCAGTTATTTATCACCAATAATTTATTTATTATCTATTGACCCTAAAATGATTTTTGTCAAAAGGTTGACTTTGAAATAATATAAATACAAAATATACATATATTTGATATAAATTAAATGTCTATTAAATGAGATTTCAATTGTTTTAATCTTAAAATTTATTTTGATTTTTTTTCGTTTCTATAGATTTATTGAATTTTAGTAGTCTAACAAGGATCGAAATTAATTGATAGATAATCGGAATGAGTGTAAAATTAAGTAATTTTTATCTAATTGTAAGTTTTAGTGAATAGAAATATTCAGTTAATTGTAGGAATGCTGTATAATAATGTGTAAAATGTATATTTATTTTAGTTATTATTAAAGAAGAAATTCATTAAATATAATGATTTCTCGGTAGTGACATGCTACTGCGCTCTTAGTATATACATCCACCTGAACTCAATATAAATTTAAATAATACAACATATGAAATCAAGAATTTTGGTGGAGAAATTAAATAATTTGAATAATATAAAATACTAATCACTCGGTCTGTGGTCACTCTAATGTTTACACACTAAATATTCAGTTTTTGAGTGCCAATGTGTTCTTTAAATCTGGTTTCGAAATTTCTCCCTGTTTGCCCAATATATGAAGCAAGACAATCTGTGCAATCTAAGTGATATTGTTCTGTCAATAACTTCTTGGTTTACAGCGAATGTTGTGTACTCTTGGAATAATTGATTTGTTTTTATTTTATTTTTCTATGTAACTTTATGTTTGCCAATCTGCACCAGAATTTGTTGTCAATACTCTCTGGGCATAAATGATAAAATAAATATCATCTAACTTACAATAAAAAAGAGTGCTTCATAATTGTATTTTCATTTGAGTTAAACCTGATGATGAGTTAACTATTCGAAAGCTAGCTAGTAAAAGATAAATCTTATTCTTAGTGAAAATTGACAAAGTAAAATATTCTGATATTTTATAAAATATGGAATTCCACAAAGTAAACCTTCAAAGTGTTAATTATTTATATGAAATTGTTGGGGCGTTGTACAGCATTGTGTCGCAGTTAGTCAGATTTCACGCGAGGCTGTACAGTGTCCGTAACCATTAACGTGTAAAAGATTTAAATATTGTGAGATCAAAAAACTGTTGCTACCACAGAACAAATAGAACGAATATAACTGTCTCTTTTCTGCAATCACTTATGTGGAAGTATGTGCATCTTAGGCTGCTTAGGTGTCAGTTGCTCAGTACCCGTCGTTCAGTGTAAGTCAGTCAAACAACAATAAATTTGATTGTTGAACCGGCACAAGTAGCGTTGTGGTATCACACACATCACATACATGTATGTGAACCAAAGGTCACGTGACGGCTATCACCACTCACACAAACAAAGTTTACTGCACAAATACAAAGTAAACACCGTGCACGTATACAACATATTTTCTATCTCAAGTGGTTACACAGGTTCCAGTAGTATAGAAATATGTATTTTCTCTCTAGATGCTCTATATGGTTGCTACAAAAATTCTTCTGAACAGCTGTCCAAATATAAAGTAAGCCTAAAGTGAAATTACACAAGTTAGAAAAGTGTCCAACTAAAGCCTATTATCAATTAATTATAATTATCTATGTATGTACCTACATACAAATTTTAAATTTTTCCGAAAAAATTATAAATTCAAAATTATATCTAACATTACTTAACGGTATATTGAAAAATGTTATGTACATCCATATCTCTCTTTTATCCAGAGATTTTACTACATGATACATATAAAACATGTTTGATAATTTTTTTTAAGTTCATTTACACTAAAAATGGACTGCTTACGCTTAACAGTAGTGAGTATACTTTTATATCTATCTATTTATAACCAACTAAGAAAATATTGCTGCATATTGCCACAATCATGGTCAAAAATGTGAACTCTAAATATACGTATAAATAATTATAGCGGGTTCTACACGATGCTACGAACGTTCCTTCCAACGTTCGATCGAACGTTTGAGGCAATTAAGTTCGATAGTTGATGCGACGAATGTATCTGCTACACGGTGAATCGAATGTTTGATCCAATACGAATGATGATGTGTTGGTACTCAGTGGACGACGCTGTTATCTGTCTGATGTTATCTCTAATGTTATACACTGATGTTGTCTCTCTTCACATGAACGAGTCGTGCAGCTGCTGAGTCGAACCAACCAACGCAACCAACATTGACCTTCAAACGTTCGAAGCATCCCTTTGACTCGGTGCAAGAATACCGACATCGAACGGGACACGACCAAATGCGAACGTTTGACGCTCGACATTGGACACTCGTAGGTTCGAACAA
Organism: Brachynemurus nebulosus; assembly: GCA_035578155.1. Classification (NCBI taxonomy): domain Eukaryota; kingdom Metazoa; phylum Arthropoda; class Insecta; order Neuroptera; family Myrmeleontidae; genus Brachynemurus; species Brachynemurus nebulosus. Next base: position 9,053,833 of record JAPWDM010000001.1, on the reverse strand, counting down.
CGGCTACACGATGCTATGAACCATCCAACGTCGAATGTTGGAAGGTGTTCGTAGCATCGTGTAGCAGCGGCTTAATCTTGAGTAATGACAGTAGTGGCTTATATTAAAACGGGCCATAATGGGCCGAGTGGATGCCATAATTTTTTTTTTTTGTATTATTTGGCCTACACCCAAACAACAAGTAGGTAATAATTTCTGAACAATAAGGTACATATTGGTTTTCGACAAAGAAAATTTAATTATATTTTGATCAGTTTGTGTCAAGTAGGTACATTATATATATTCTTTATGATTTATACACAATATATTTTTTACTTTAATAGCTTTTGTGTCCCATGGTGCGGCCGGGCAGACCGGTCTGTACCTCCGACTCATATAATATCCCAAACAGAAGCCCGACTCGGATCAGGAAGTCAACGAGGCGAAGCATGGCTTGACCGTAGTTCTTTGTTTCCCCTTGCTCAAAATTATGTAAGAAAGAAAGTTGGATCAAGTCAATAAAGCTGGAAATAATTGTCTAATTAAGATTGATTTGAAATTCCAGTGCCAGCGAAGGGTTAATTTGAAAGACTTTCCATATTCACGATTAAGATCAGATCAATAAGGAAATTTTCATAGAAGAGGTTTCAGCCTAGCCGTTGCCAAATTTCGTATCCCTTATACTATGAAATTCATTAAGAGGATACAGGATATGTAGTTAAACCATTTGACTCCACTGAAGTAGGGTACTTTTAGACTTGCGGCGTCCTTAAAGTACAAATCAATTCCGGCAGCGCCCTTTAGCGTTTTTCAAAAATTTATTCCCAAAATATAACGAGCAAACAAAATCTACTCTTGTTAATTTCCTCATATTTCTTTCATCTTAAACTTTTTTAGCAGGGGTATAACAATTTCAACTCGCTGCATATAAATTAATATCACATAGTGATTGAAAAGTTATTAAACTCGATCGGTTGGGACGCGAATCTCTAGAATTCGTGATAATCAGGCAAACTGTCTTATCAGTAGGACAGCGATCCCTGCTCGAGAGCCATTCCACTTTGATAACGAATGAATCACACGTGAGAAGCAATTATTTTAATTTCATTAATATCATGTAAGGTAACGGGCCTAGTTTCTGACCTTTTAAGAGTGACGGCTGAGGTTAAACGACAGTAATAAATATAAGTTTAAACTTAAGAGACAATTAATAATTTTATCAACTAGTTTATGGCTTTCAAAATAAAGTCATACAAGTAAAATAATTATTTGAACTGAATTAATAATTTAAATTAATGTTTTAAAAATTGACAAAAGGGACCCAGTTTCTGACCTTCAAAATTTCTCATGTGACAGTTTTTGACCCTGACAGTGGCCTAGTTTCTGATCCTTAAATTTAAAATTACAGTTTTTTAAAATTTAATTTATAAATAATTTTTTATTGATAAAAATGAATGTTTAATGTTATATACGTTATGAAAAATAACAAAAACTAATCGAAGATAACTAAAAATAACAAAATAACTAACAAAAACTGGTTAGAATTTAATTGGGCCATACCACTTTAGAAGTGAGCCTAGTAATTGACCCTCATATTTCAATAATAAAAATCATTCTAAGGTATTTTATAAATATTTTAAAATAAATTTTAAACAAATATTAACCTGCTCATATATTTTTAATTAAGTTTTCATACTTACATGATGAATATTGCACAGATCAAAATGAGTACTTTGTAACATAAACTGTTAGGAAACTACCAAAAAATAGTTTTTACACACATTTTAAACTTAAAAAATTTTTTTTATTTAGTTATTATATTCTAAACTTTTTAAATTGCTGTTCATTAGACACAGAATAGATTACATTAAATTAAGAATTTATTTTTTTTCTTATTTAAAATATAGTTTTTTTATTAATTTATACCAAAGTTGAAAAGTTCAGAAACTGGGCCAGGGTCAATTACCGGGTCTTTTACATTACCTATTTGTAAACATTACCAAGTATAGCAAACTTTTGAAATTTTAAATTTTACCTTTTCAATTCTGTTTAACAGGTGTACCACAATTTCAACTCGCTGTGTATGTTTGTATCGGTGCTGATGATAAAATATCATTATGTATTTGAGAGATCGTAACCTGTTTTAAATAGTAATCATTTCTTTAATGTGTATCATGAGCGGATATTATTAACGAATAATGTTCATGGTTAAGTTCTCTATTTAGTGCCAGTGTTATAATAAAATAATGGCTCCACATAACACAGTAGACATAAAATATTATTTTAAATCATTGCAGATATAATCAACGTAACTTACAAGATCTTGTGTGTGTACGTCGCTATAGTTACCCAAGTAATAGTTATACCTACGGTAAATGTATCTATAATTAAAATTTCTACATCATTAATATATGGAAAAATATTGGAAGCATTTTCGTAAAATTTACAAGTTTGTTGTATAAAAAGAATTTATTCGATTCAAATTGTATCAGAAATATTTACATATTGGTAGATAGTTATTTGAAAATTAATAAATAGCTCTGTGAGCGGTGTTATCAGGCTACATAAAAACCATCTTTACTTGGTATTTTTAATGTATTCAACTATTTATTAAGATCAGACTGGATGGATCAATATTATACCTAATTATGTAAAATTATATTTTATATACGTATATAATATGTGGATTTTATAAAAATTAAAATTATGTACTGTTTTTAAACGTATTTTACATATATGGTGTCCATTTAAATAACTAAGCAATTTTTATTTTGTTTCAGGTCTCGGTAAGGAAATTGCAAAAGTGGATCATAAAATAGCTAGAAGCAATTAGTAAAATGTAAGTTTCAAGAAATTCAAAATTCACCGAGGTATAATTTCCCAACATAAGGAAATAATTATTTTTAATTAAAACCTAAATTATCTACTATTAACACGTTGACGGTCATAACCGATAATGACGAAATATTTAATTGGTGCCGACCAGGGCCGGCCCTAGCCTAAGTGGCGCCCGGGTCAGGGTCAAAAAATGGCGCCTCTGTTGAAAAAAACATTTATTTTTCCTTCCTAAAAAACAAGTAACGAACAAAGAAAACGCCAGTTACCTAATTTGGACGCCCTCTTAAATCACTTTTTAGCGTCCCCCAAGACCCCCCGCCCTCCCTAGATCCGGTCCTGGTACCGACACTATCTTGACAACTAATACACTCTTTTGGGAACTGTTGATACAGTATAATATTGGGTCGCCGTACGACGCTCATGACCGTCAACGTGTTAAAGAAAATTTAATTTTGTGAACTTTTAATTATTTACATAAAATACAAGGTTACAGTGTGGTTTTATGCATAGAAATTAATCAGTGTCATCTTTCCTTTATTATTGTGATGTTATTGATGTGAGTTTTGTCTGTGACCTAGTTTTGGTTTTGGTCCATTTTAAAAGGTTTGACAACACTACGATTTATTACGTAGTAATTATTTACATATTACAATCACAGAACAAAAATTATATATTAATATATCGAAATATGTTTCAGTAAGCTTTGATGGTAGTACTGGTAGGGTATATTTTAACAAGAACGATTTGGCAATTGGTCTGCAATAAAATTTGAAAAATTCTACTCGGCTACTATAGTAATAAAAGAAAACGAATATGACAATTTAAATAAATTCGTCTTTATCTAGGTCATCTGATTCCAGAAGTTCGATTTACATACATATATTCCCAGGGTAGGGGTTTCTAGAGAGCTTCCAGACCTAGAGGAATGAAAACTTTTTCTTATTATTCGCATTAGTTTTCCTTTGACAGCATTTTCAATATTTTTTATCACAAAAATCGAAAACATTTTGAGGGATAATCTGTTTGAGTTTGAAATCAATCGGATGGAAATTTCCCAAGTTGCATTTTCCACCAGTTTTAAAAATGTCTCGAGAAAAATGCGTATTAAGCTCACAAACATGTTTGTGTTTTACTATAGATGAAATATTGAAAATATCATCTTGTTGATTTTTTAGTCGAATTTTCTCCGAAAAATTAGACTTATACAGTCTATACGATAAGAGCTGCGAGAGGCGAGAGTAGGGGCGCTATCCGTTTTCGGACCCGTAGAACACGAATATGTAGAAAAAATAATGTCAGATATATATATATATATATATATATATATATATATATATATATATATATATATATATATATATATATATATATATATATATATATATATATATATATATATATATATATATATTCCCGCCACCTTTTAATTTGTGTAGGGCCCCCCTATGGAAGTTAAGAGATGAAATTTGGTAAATGGGGCTCATTTTCGAGGCACCTCATACTATCAAAGTGGGGTCAAATTTTGGGCAAATTTTTTTTCTGACCCGACCTTTAAGGGGGTGGTGGGGGGCAGAAAAGCAATAAAACTTTTTCAATCCGGTTTTAAATAATGTTTCGGTCAATTATCTACAACATATCCAAAATTCAGCTTCCTAGGATGATATGGTGGGAGTAGAGGGGGGAAAAACTATTTTCGCTGGATCTAACAGGCCCCAAGCCCCCCAGAATTAACGTAGAGGGTTGAAATTTGGTGTGTTGATAAAGTTCGTACCTAAGTTGTGCTTTTTGGAGGTTTTAATATTTTACCCCCACCCCCCTCATTTTTAAGCTACAATTTCATGCATTTTCGACGTTTTCGAAGTTTGTACCACTCGCACAGGTCACCCGAATAAACCTAGAGGGCTGAAATTTTGTATTCGGATTGAGTTAGTATCAAGGGGGTGCCTTTTGGGGGTCTCGACTTTTAACCCCTACCCCCACCATTTTTATACCCAAAAGAACATGATTTTTCTTGTTTTTTAACAGTTTCGTTCGGGTCAAAATCTCCCCAAATAAACCTAGAGGGCTGAAATTTGGTGTACAGGTTAAGCTAATAGCCAGACACTGTTTTTTGGAGGTTTCAACTTTTAACCCTTACCCCCACGATTTTTACGCCAATATTTCCTTAATTTTTTTGCTTGTTTTCTAACACGTCTAGAGACTCCATAAGGAAACCTAGAGGGCTGAAATTTTGTACGTGTATTCAGTTAGTATCCAGCTAGTACCTTGTAGGGAGTCCGCATCACTTTTCCCCCCACTTCTCCCATTTTTACATCGGAATTGAATGCTATTGTTAAATGTGTTTTAAAAGCATTATGTTTATTCTAAATACAAGTAGGCGAATAGTAATTTTAAAAAATTTAAAAAAAAGTGAACTTACTTTTATGACAAATGAAATACATACATATTAAGTAATTTAAAAATGTTATTAAAGTCACTGTTTATTTATAAATTAGGAATTTTGGATTTTTAGTATTTATAAAATAGAAATTTTGGATTTTTTTGGAAAGAAAAAATATCTTTATAAAGGCCTTCCAGTTTACTATTGAAGGTCCTTTTTTAATATTTAAAACTAAAATATAAAGGCAATTAGCGGATAAACATGGGCAGGAATGTCCTCGTACGAATTGTGTTGGCTTTTTTTCTGCTACCTGTTTTCGGCACAAAATTGAAATTTACTGAGATACAGCCCTTAAATACTTAAAACCTTTTTTTAAAGCCTCGATCAGCCGAACACTCATCACCAGTTTTGAAACCAACAAAATGACAATTCGGTTGTAGACTTTCAATCACATTTCGCTTGTAGACATTCAATACCGAAGATGAAGGGGAAAATTCGACTACCGTGATGGGGCCCCGCTGCTCACGGCGTTTTTTTTTACTTTCACGCTGCTACCCCAGAACCGTACACTCAAAATGATTTCTCTGTTTAAAGATTAAAGTTTTCTTTAAGTTTTTTTAAAAATATTTTTTTATATAAAAAAAAAATATTTTTTTGACTCAAAGAAATATTTTGATGAAATGTTTTATCAATAATAATTAGTCAAAGAACTGTTTTTTTGATTCAAAGAAATAGTTCTTTGACTACCAAAAAAATTTCAACAAAAAATATTTCTTTAAGCCGACAAATATTTTTTTGATTTAAAGAAATATTTTTAAGAAATAGTTCTTTGACTACTAAAAAATTTTCAACAAAAATATTTCTTTAAGCCGATAAATATTTTTTTGATTTAAAGAAATATTTTTAAGAAATAGTTCTTTGACTACTAAAAAATTTTCAACAAAAATATTTCTTTAAGCCGATAAATATTTTTTTGATTTAAAGAAATATTTTTAAGAAATAGTTCTTTGACTACTAAAAAAATTTCAACAAAAATATTTCTTTAAGCCGACAAATATTTTTTTGATTTAAAGAAATATTTTTAAGAAATAGTTCTTTGACTACTAAAAAAATTTCAACAAAAAATATTTCTTTAAGCCGACAAATATTTTTTTGATTTAAAGAAATATTTTTAAGAAATAGTTCTTTGACTACTAAAAAAATTTCAGCAAAAAACATTTCTTTAAGCCGCACAAATATTTTTTTGATTTAAAGAAATATTTTTTTATTCAAAGAAAAAAAAATCAAAAAAATTTAATCTTTGAACATAGTCGTTTTGAGAGCGTATAGAATACCTTCTAAGCCAAAGTTTTGCTCTTCAGCCTTCTTTTCAAACATAGTGGAACTCGCAGAATTTTTGAGAACTTTTTTCACCGGAATTTCTTTGGTTTTATTATGTATTATTATAGGCACTATATAGGTAATAGACTATTGGAAGATCGGATAATTCTCGAACTTTACACAATAAACGCAAAATCGAAAATAATCACTTATACCCGGTTGTATCAAATAGTAATGGATATGTGCCTGACTTGATGCAAGTGAATCGATTCAATGATAATCTTGTTCAATGTTGGTCAAGTAAGTAATCACATGATAACAGGAAATTGTGATAAAAATATTAGGCACTTTATATAATACAAATAATACAAGAACTCTATATTAAAACTAGAATCATTTAAATATATTGTTGTAGGTTTTTCCTTGCATTTTGCAAAGCACCTACCGGTTACTTACTATTAGTGATGGGCTAGTAACTAACTAACTGTTAAAAAATACCAGTTATTTGTAAAGTAACTAACTAACTAGCGATGCCATTTGAATACCCTTAGTTACTTAGGTAGTTACCATGGATGTATTATACAATAAATTATGTATATATACATATCTGACATACCTCCAAAATAGTTAGTTACTTATAGCCCTTATAGCACAGTATGTATAAGTTACTTATAGCACCTTCTAGCCTGTGTACGTATTTCCAATATGTATGTATGGCATGTTTGTTCATTTTCATAAGGATTCTGGACAAGATTGACTTGAACGATTTATCAGTTTATGATGAGTCCAGATGTTTCACATTTGAGGTATAAGAGTTTACAATTTTAAGAAAAAATAAATTTTAATAAAAAAGTACTTAACAAAAGCATGGCAAATAAATTATATTTTTGTCCCTGAGTTGTGGATTTTTTATTATTTTATGTTGTCCTGCCTACTCATTACACTACTTATTATATATATACTACGGTTACATATTGAGTATTTATTTCATTGTAACCGACAATCCTTGTAACTGGTAAACGATCTTCACCATACATAAGATAGTTACATAGTATCAGGATGTTTGTATTTAGGTAGTATTTGAGATACGTATAGGTACAATGCAAAAGTAACTAACTAACTAACTACATAAAATAACTAGTATTTATACTGAAAGTAACTAATAGTTACTGGTACCTAAAAGTAACTATAAAGCCCATCACTACTTACTATACATTTAATCTCTACAGCTGACCAATCCATACAGTAGAACGAAATCTACCAACTTAATTATCATAGTACACACACACATATCAACGTCGATATTCATGGTTAATCTGGATCCAACTATGGATCTCTGATTTGATGGAGAAACACGTATCAAATATATAAGCATGTTTCACCACACAATTTCAATGTACGGCTCGTTATCTTAATTAATAGTGATCATTATTTTTATATATAAAAATAAAACAAAATATTAATTATTGCTATCGGCTTGGTTAATCAAAAATACATTTTGGTACAGAGAGTAGTGCCCCGTCATCACAGTGTCCATTAAATTCGTTTCGACGGATAAAGTCATCGGGTAGTGTGCTGGAAAGGATTATTTTTTTTTTTCAAAACGTGTTCAATTAAGAAGATACCTATATATTTTGCAATAGAACTTACCTACATTTTGTGCAGGAAAGTTAAAATTGTTTTTATATATAAAGTTTTTTTGCATTTAAATGACTTAATATATTTACCAAATTCCTCCTTTTAAATTTTATTTAAAGATCTTTAGATTTGTATCTATCTTAAACTTCTTACCATAGTAACTAAATTACTAAAAATTCTAAGAAATATGGCTTAATTTACATAATTTTTGTATTTTGAACTGAATCTTGTTTTTAAACTACAGATATTTAGAAAGAAAATTATAGTCGGTTGGTTAGTACAATGTAGAGTTACGAATTCTAGTAACGATTTGAGTAAGAATCTTTCATTACTAGTCACTTTCCAATAATCTATAATTCTATATTATCACTTAATAAAAATGAGGGGACAGGTCTACCCACACTGTCAACTTCCCATTGGGTGTCTTCAGAGATTACTGTACATAAATAATCCTTTTTTCATTTCAAGAGGCTCCTTCCCTCACACCCCCGACAGGGGCTTTGCCCCTTGCGCCCTGTATCTCGTGGGGGAACTCTACCCTTCATTAAACAAATGATATCATCATTTGCTCGCGATATATATGAGACGATAAATATTTCACAAAAAGTTTTTAATTTCGTCTTTTTATTATAAAAAACAAACCGCTAATCCGAATTTGCTGAAAACTTTATCCGGTCTTCATTTTTTAATTGCGCATCTAATGAAATTAGTCTGGAATTGATATCATTATTTATTCTCGAGATATGTGAGACGAAAAAAATATTCACGAAGGAACGAATGAACGAACAAACGCACATACAGACATCACGCTAAAAATGATGGATTCGGATTCTAATGACCTTGAAACGTGCAGATATGTCCAAGTTAACGATTCCTAAAATCGGACTCATTACAGCAGCGTCCAATGGGAAGTTAAAAATAAAATCCTAAAAATGCTTTATCTAAAATAAAAGCCCATCTGTCTGATTAAAAACAGATAAGCATTTTATTTAGTTATAAATTTTTCTGTTCTGGTATTTTCCAAAAAACATATACAAATTTTGCCCAGGGGACAGGAGCGAATTTAATCTTCCAGATACAAGGTTAGCCGCGCCCCTTTGTGTACCTACATAAACCACAAAATTTGGTATATTCCTGTTTCGCCTGTTCTCGTTTCGCCTGAAATTAAAATTTGGTACGCTTCAGTTGCGTTTTGCCTGGCCACATGATAAATGGAAATAAATAGTTGTGATTCGCCTGATCTACTTTATAAATAAATAAAAAAATAAGACAAATTCAAGAAAGCTACTTAAATAATGAAGTAACAATAGGAAGATGTTTAGAAAAAATAGCTTACATTGTTAAGCTTAAGATAAATTAATTTTATTAGTTCAAGTTAATGTAAATATGTATATACATATGTATGTATATTTTTAAATAATTTTTTTTTTAAATTGACGAAACATAAAGCGCATAAACTTTTAAACACCAGTAGTTTTTGCACTTATCAAAAATTACTGCAAATCCTAAGTCTGGAAAAAGTAGGAAGGAAAGTTACTACATTTTCTTCGAATTTTCCTTAAAATCTCTTATGGTGTTATTTTAACATTATAATAAAAAAGGCACTCATTGTCCAATTTATGGTCAGGCGAAACGATACCACAATTTAAATCGTCAGGCGAATCGAGAAATTTTAATTGGTCAGGCGAAACGGGAACAGGCGAATCAGGCATAAATCCAAAATTTCACAAACATCAAAAATTCATCAACTGCACTATTTTTCATTCTAATTTGAAGAAAACTTTATTAAAATGTGTAAGTATTTACTCTTTTGCTCTTCATAAAATTTATCCTATGCTCGGTCTAACAAACCTAAGTTGATACTCGTCCTTGATTTTATCTAAATTTTCGTTTAACATGACACGTTTCTGGCTTTCTATCGTAGTCTTCGACAATTTTTACAGAAGGGGATATAATTTTGGGCTCAAATATAAACAGAGGCCATGCGCGTATACAAGAGCGGAGGGGAGGGTCAAGGGATCATAACGTGAATTAAAGAAGAAATCCAATTTATTATTTTTTTTTGTTAATTTTGCTTCAGAAATTTTTTTAGACCTATTATTTTCCGCGTGGACCCCCCCCCCCCCCCCAAGAGGCTCGGCTGTTTAGGCCCCTGACAGAGGCCCACGAAAAAAAAAACATCGAGAATCGGTGGTGTAGTCGTGAGGTTTTGAGCGTTGTGAGTTATATATTTTCGATGAAATTTTTTTTATACGCTGCCGATTCACCACATAAAAAAGTGTTTTTACAATCTGGACCGAACTATACTTTTTATAGCTATTTATTTTTAGCTAGTTTTTGAACATATTTTTTTTTTGTGCGATTTTAAAGGTTTACCTACCTGTACAGATTCGAACATGGAACCATTTCGTATTGATACGGGTTGATATAACGAATAAAGAACAACCATACAGATGAGAAAATAGTGCATATGCAGCAGGTGATGAAATAAATACATAACATCATAGTAATACGATAACAATTTTGTAAGTATACTTATCATTATTTAACACACTACTTTCTCATAAGTTCTTTGTTCGTTATATAGAGTCTGAGATTCGAAACGTTTTGAATTTGAATGATTGAACATTTTTGAATGACTGAAATGATTTTATTTAAGAAAAATATAATTCAAAAATTCAAAATAAATATAACGCCACATATAAGATAGGACTATAAATATTTTATCATTTAGAAAAAGTTAATTTTGAACCGAATTTGAGAGTTTTCTTTAAATTCAAATAGAAAGGAGTTCTCGGTGGTTAAATGACAACTCTGTTCTGTTATGTTATAATGGAACCAGTAAGTACTGAACTAATGATGCAGTGAAGATGAAGAAACTTTCACCGTCAGGGATGCCATTTTGTGACGTGTAACTACTGTTGTTACATAAGGCATGTAAGCAGTAGTTACAGTTACAATTTTTGGAAGTCTCTCAAGTCCTTTGTGGACCGAGAGACTAAATAAAAAAATAGCTATTTAATGTAGGGTTTCCGATCTCTGGTCAAAAAATCGATCTTGTGGATCGATTCGAATCGTCAAACCAAAAATCGATGCAGGAGAAAATCGGCTTACAAAAGATCGATCTGACGAAAATCGATTCAATTTTTGTACTTGCAGAAAATAAAAGATATATAAAAGTTTTAATGAAGTTTCTTATTGGGTCATCACAAATCAGTTTTTAATTTTCTTTGAAGATGAACTGCTGAATTTTTAATATGAATAAAATGGTTTCCAGTTTGCGCTAAAAGTGTCACATAATTCTAAAATTTGACTCAATTTTCTATAAATGAATCATAAAAGTGGTAAAATTATTTGACAACGTAAATAGTTAAAATATATTTTAGAATAATTTTGAAAAAATATCATATTTTTACTAAAAATATCCTAATTTAAATTCGAAAAGATCGATCTCCGATCCCGTAAATTTTTCACGATCTCTGTATGGATTTACTCTCCAAAGAATCGATTTGAAAAATCGAAGATCGGGTCTCCAAAAATCGATTTTCGATAAAATCGAATCGAGATCGGAAACCCTAATTTAATGTAATTGGGCTGCTGCTTTATTAATTCAGTAAAAAAAAAAATGCCGTGAGCGTAACAGCCCATCACCACGGGTGTCGAATTTTTCCGTTCATTATTTTCCAGATATCTAAACGTAATTGAAATACGCTATAGGCGGATCAAAAACTAATAATCGACTGATCGAGGAATTTGAAGCTTTTAGTCAACTATTTTCTATTTTTCGAAACTTATATAGTCACCCAATGTTTTTGCGAACACATATTTAGAACTCGCAATTGATTTGCAATCGACTTACTACCAGGAAGCCACTAACCTAATAAATTGTGTATTTGCTTTTGATACTGTTCACAAAATTTGGTACTTTATGCTCGGTCTAACGGGCTGACACTCATCCTTACCTCACGTTACCTAAGATTTCGTTTAACGTGACACGATTTCTAATCTTGGACTAAAGAATAAACAGAGACCAACAAAAAACAACATCGAGAATCTTTCGTACAATCTTCCAAAAGCAGATGGATGTATGTTGTCGTAGCTATTATAGAGAGAGAGAAGACTATTCACTTATGTTGTGAATACAGCCGACTATCGTTATGAGTCCGCCGATTTATATTTCTATTGTAAGCATTCCCCCTCCATGACCAAAAAAAAATTCATTTCAGTCCATAGACCATACATAATGGACGTCAAACTCAATGTATTCAAAAAAGTGTCTAAATATAAGAGGGCATTCGTGTGCCTTAGATTCCAAAGCGGTACAGTACTTACACTCAAATGGAAACGCGAGCATCTATATCTTTGTTAGCTTTTGAATAGAATATTCTGGAATCTTTTTCAATGTTCAACTCAGTTATAAAGTGGGTTTTTCGATCGTTTTTAAAATAAACTTAAGAATTTTTATTTTGCGTCGCAACATTTACATTGTACTTATATTATATAATTCGGTGACGTCGCTATGTAAAATCGAAGTCAGTACCATTGGATATCCGTCGTATAAAGTAATTTAAACTATAAGAGTTTATTTCATACATATGTAATTTCTATGTATTTCCTTATTATTAAATAGCATCAACCGACATTGGTGATTCTCAAATAGGAACGCTCACTTTCCCACTCCAGACGTGTTTCCATTTGAGAATAAGTACTGTATTTATATTCTGTTTTATCTTACTACATATATTCGCTATTTCACATCAGTATCTGAAGAACATTAACACCACGAGTGGTAAAAAAAGAAAGCCATATATACCATTTTAGTAGCCAATTTTAGCAATTCTTCCCATATAAGTTAGCCGTCCATTATATATGGTCCATGTTTCAGTCTCTCGTTATGAGACCGGAACATTGGTGTTGATATTTAATGAAAACGATGCTATTCAGGTATATTTTGTTTATATAAATTGATAATTAGTACAATCTGCCAAATAAAGTATGTAACACCACTTGCGCCACGAACGGACAGAACTTGTTTTGTGCAACTACATTTATACTATGTAAACAAACCTATAAAAAAATTATATTCTTCATGGCAAAAATTGTAAACTATTATTTAAAGGAGCGTAGTTCTGTAAAATTTTAAGAGGAGATATTTCATAAAGGGATATCAGATCAATAAATTAAATATATTATCTAATATTTCGAATTACAGTAGTCGCTATGAAACTGTGCACTAGCAGACTGTTACACAACCACCACTCGTGTACGACAAACACAATCAAACGCTGCATGTCAGTACACATAAAATGTTTGTTTTGTTATTGTCGTAGTACAGGTACATGCAGTAAGCCAGCCACTGGCGCCTACATATTTTTTTTTTTGCTTATTAAAATTAATAATACTGAATTAACAAAAAACAAAAATTTAACGTTCTTACTATTAAGGGTCGGTTGAAAATTTAGAAAAATACACCAGAAATCCAATAGTACGCAGTGGTCGGTGCAAATTTGAGGAAGTACGTAAATCGGAAGATCAGAGCTGGCGTCGGCAAACTTTTATGTGGGGGGTTGGTAAGTATTATTTATCTGAATTTATTTAAAACAAAACTATTCTAAGAAACAATTTACAATCTACAATTCGGATAGATAAACGAAATTGAATGTTATATTAATGAATAACGAAAAACCAACTTCATCATCGAATTTATCAGTGTAAAAGACGCCAAATAGTGAAAACTGATTAAAATTCTAGAATATTTTCTAGAATAATTCTAGAATATATATCTTCTTCAACTAGCAGCGATATCAAAAAATAGAGTTCACTATTGAATTGGTTACTGAAAATTAGATTAAATAACGCAATTTGACAAAAATTCTAGAATGTTCTATTCGTAAACTAACAACGATATTGAAAAATCGGTTGCACCATTTAATTGATCATCGGAAAGAAGACGAAATATCAAAGTTTGATAAATGTTCTAGAATATTCTATTCTGGCTGACGAATAGATCATTCTAGAATGTTTGCCAAAATGGAACATTTAGTTTGTATTAGTATAATTTTGGTTGGACAATTAAATGGTGCAATCGATTTTTTAATATCTTTGCTAGTTGACAAATAGAATATTCTAGAACATCTACCAAAATGTGCTATTTGGTCTCTTTTTAGGTGACCAATTCAATGACGACGTCTGTTTTTGGATATCTTTGCTAGTTGACGAATAGAATATTCCAGAACATTTGTCAAGATATACTACTAGGCCTCTTTTTCAATGACCAATTAAATGCTGTAATTGATTTTTCGGTATCTTTGTTAGTTGACAAATAGAACATTCTAGAAGTTTTGTCAAACTGTTCTGCTTAATTTCATTTTTAGTTACCAATTCAATAGTGAAGTCTGTTTTTTGGTATCTCTGCTAGTTGACGATTAGCATATTCTAGAATTTTACCTATGTAGACAGAATATGTGTATAATATTTGCAGTGAAATTTTGAAATTGTTAGAGGTTACAAGACCATTAGACAATATTACCTACGGTCCTGACTCTGGCTTGGTACATAAATTTTCACCAACACAGACAAACAGCAACGTATCTGTGAGAGAAAAACCCCACTAAATCGCTGACGTAAAATCGGAGTACGTACCATCTGATGTCCAATGTATTCATAAATTTCTTAAATGCTTAATCAAAATTTTACTCTGGCGCCTATCTCACTATGAAACTGTTATTTTAGTCCCGTGCTGTAATATTTTCATGGTGCCGACTGTATATTAAATTACTCTAATTACATAAAAATATACATTTTAAGCAATAATTTAAATAAAGAAAAGCTTGTAAATACCAGGGCTGGGAACTATTTAAAATGATTTCATTTTAAATATGTATTTAAAATACAAAATGGCATTTTGCATTTTCTATTTTAAATAAGTTCGGTCAAACCATTTTCCATTTTGTATTTAAAATGGAAATTTGAATCCATTTTACATTTAAAATGAAAATGCCTGTAATTTACGTGTATACAATATTAATTATAGAAGTTGAATTGAACGACTTGAAGTCTAACAAATTGGAAGTTAAATATAATTTGATTTAATTGACTCAAATTTTTTATAACTCAAGTTGCAATGTCACTGAAGTTAAATTTGTTACTAGAGTTGCAGTTCTCTTAAGTTAAACTTTTCTGACGCAAGTTGTGTCTACTATCTTTAAGACACGTCGATAAGAAATATTTTTGTATTTCGAGTAAATTATTTTTATAATTTTATGTAGAAGTTGCAGTCGTATCCTAGTCAAGGTTTGAAGATGTCAAGACCGAATTAAATTTAACAATATTTTTAAGTAACAATATTTGAAGAGTTAAGTTTCGTCTTCATATCATGAAAACTTTACAAAATTTTCTCAAAAGACTGCCTTTATTTCATTTCAGTACGTTTGATATTTTCTTAACTTTTTTTTTTTAAATTAATATAAATAATAATAAAGAAATAGAATAAATTTAAAGTAAAAAAATGCATTTTGCATTTTATAATCCATTTTAAACAACTATTTTCCATTTTCAATTTTAAATATGTTCAGCAAAACCATTTTCCATTTTGTATTTTAAATGCATTTTTGGAAATCTTTTTCCATTTTCTATTTTAAATGGTTTCTATGATCCATTTTTCCCAGCCCTGTTAAATACTATATAATACTATATATATTTCCCTCTACCGATTGTGTTTTTCAAATATTTCAACAATTTCCAATATTGACTAGAGCTACCGGAATTTGTATAGAGCCCATAATTTGGTACGAATAACATTATAATAAACTTTGTCCAATATTTTTGCCTAAATATAAATTGTAGAGTATAAATACAATAAATAAAACGATTTAAAAAGTTATTCTTAAAGATATTATAAGTAAAATATTGAGTGCACATGTAAGATTTTAGATTAAGATTTGAGCTTTTAGCTTTAACGTAACGGCTTTTAGCTAAAACAGGTAAACTAGTATTTTTGATGTAGTTTTCATATTTGATATTAGTTTTCATATTTGATACTATTTCAAAATCTATCCTCTATTTTATAGTCAAGGTCCCTCCAGTAGGTTCGACCCTGGATTTGAGTACATCAGTAGAAAAACCTTTAAAAATGACGGGTTGTGTCAATTTAAACTTTTTTCTATCTGTTATGGTTTTCGAGGAATTTAACAAAATTAAATTTTTACACCAGTTTTGGGAGTGGATTTCACCCCTTAAATGGCGTTTTTGGCCGATTAAAAAAAATACGTGTCTGTTATTTTTCTGTGTTCTACACACCTACCAAGTTTCATCAAAATCGGGAATTATCACTTCAAGACCGTTACTTGTGAGTGATGTATTCATATTGTTACGTAAATGTTTTCCCTCATTATAAGTAAACATTTTTGAATGAGAATCATAAAATTCATAAATTATTTATTCGGTGTACGTGTGAAATTTTCATAAGCCAATTTCGTACAAGAGATTTCAAGTTACGCATAACCTTAGGCTGAATTTTCATTATAATTATACAGGTACATGCGAGTACCTACCTACAAACATTAAGATAAAATGAACTGTTAAAGAAGACACTTGATAAACTTCCCTCACCGCTCGCTGTTTTGTTTACGTAATGTTTGGTTACGTTGCGTTGTGATGTACGGTAATTAAATCTATATTGTAGTCTACGTCGTATTGTTTACATTCTGAGCATAATAATCACATAATTGTTGAAGTGGTTTTTGTTTACCTTCGAAAATATTGATGTTTTATATCAAAATATTAATTAGTCTGATAATTTCGAAAATATCTTATGGCTTATATCAAGGTATCGGATTTCTTTCGGATCAGTCAGTTTCGTCTTTAGCATGTGAGTCAATCCATATCAAGTGATCCAAATTTGAATAAATTTTTTACCTGACCTCACTCAATATTTTTTTTCTTTTGATTTTCTTGAAGAGGTACTCTAACTTAGTATAAATTTCAAATTTCAGATTTTTATCACTTATGGTTGCCTTTTTAAATAATTTTGAAATTTGGAAAATTCGCAAATTTTGCAGTGTAACATAATACGTTTTTTACTGTAACTCCGTTTAGGGTTGTGATAGAAATATAAAAATAACACTATTCTCTTCAGAATTGCTTAAGCTTTAATTTGATATATTACAAGTGTGTGTTTAAAGCAACTAAATTTTTTTATATAAAAACTCAAAATTTTCTAAGAAGATTCCAAAGAAATAATATTCTCAAAAGTTTCGAAAAAAATCCTGGTTATTCTTTTAACTTTTATAAACAAAATTTAAAAAAATCAAGTTTGGACCTGCATGGGATTATATATATTTTTAAATATATCTATGAAGAAACGTTAAAAAACGTATTCAAAGGATCTTGAAGTTAGTTTTTGATGGATTATAATAACTCAGTTTGTTAAGAGATATAGGGTTTATATGTGTAAATGGTAATTTTATGTATGTTATGGGAGATACTCAGTGGCGTCGCAAGACGAAAATGGGGAGTGGGCAAGATAATTTTTGCGAGGCCCCCTTTAATTTTGTTTTTAAAAAATTTCTGTCTTAAAAATTAGGGGACAATCAAAGGAAAAAAAAGAAAAACAGTCACTCGCGAGGTCCCTTTAAGTGCGAGGCCGTGGGCGTGGGCCCACATCGCCCACGCCTAGCTAAGCCACTGAAGAAACTCTGTGAGTTTCAATAAGTTCTGATAAAGATCCAGTTATTTTATTTGCCCTGAGACAGTCAGGCTATGGCAAGAAACAGACAAGTAGGATCTTGCAAGCAGAACTTTAAATATGAATCGATCTCATGCCAGTCCTTAAGCAGTGCAGTTCAGTTAATTCTTCAGTGTTTCTAAAAGCGGGTTGTGTAACCCCAGTATGTTATTGAAAGTGTTGCTAGTTTGTAAAAGTGGGTTGTGTAACTCCAGTCTTTATATTCAATCTGATCCAGCAATTCGGTGTTCAACCATAGAAATGTATAGAAAGACAACTCAAAAAGTCGTTTAAAAAATTAAATTATCATTACAGAAAAAAATAGCAGCAGTTACTTGAATTTCTATAATATATTTTGCTTTATCTAATAAATGACAAGACATATTTCTTAAAGGAATACTAACTTTGAGTCAGGGGTATAAAAAGATACCACTACATTAAAGCGTTGTTATCACACTAGTCTTTTAAATTGCTGATATTGGATTGTTGTCATGATCGTCATAATTTTCAGTGGTATACAACGTAAATTCTTGCTTCAAACAAAGAACCATAGTTATAGTGAAAAGAACGACAACTGGAAATGATTCCTCCACATAAATTTATGTTTTAAACAAACTCGTAATATAGCTATCTCTCACGGAATCTACTATCTAATGTATTGAAAAAGGATAGTAGAAATTATAATAACTTTTGGGAGTGTTTTTGGGAGAAACATTTTTTTTAAATATGATCCCAATAAGATCCCAACTTAAAATTTTGTTTGTTTGTAGACAAATACTTAAGTAATTACCTAAAAATTTTTCAAAACGATTTGAGATATTATTTTTCTGGAATAACCTTTTCAAAATTTAAGTTAAAAAATTAAGAGTTATAATTTTTTTGAAATTAGCTTGTTGCATATCATTTTAAAGCTTGTAAATTTCTGAAAAAAATGGTATTTTGCTCCAAAATATATCTTTATCCTTCAAAAAAAGAACCATAGTTATAGTGAAAAGAACGACAACTGGAAATGATTCCTCCACATAAATTTATGTTTTAAACAAACTCGTAATATAGCTATCTCTCACGGAATCTACTATCTAATGTATTGAAAAAGGATAGTAGAAATTATAATAACTTTTGGGAGTGTTTTTGGGAGAAACATTTTTTTTAAATATGATCCCAATAAGATCCCAACTTAAACTTTTGTTTGTTTGTAGACAAATACTTAAGTAATTACCTAAAAATTTTTCAAAACGATTTGAGATATTATTTTTCTGGAATAACCTTTTCAAAATTTAAGTTAAAAAATTAAGAGTTATAATTTTTTTGAAATTAGCTTGTTGCATATCATTTTAAAGCTTGTAAATTTCTGAAAAAAATGGTATTTTGCTCCAAAATATATCTTTATCCTAAGCCGAGATATAGCTAGAAACGTAAAACAATGTGTGTCTAAATTTCACAATTTTTCACAATTTAAAAAATTGTTTAATAAAAAAGTACATGAGATAAAAAGAAAATCTGTTGGTTTCTTTCTTCTTTCACCTAGTATAACCGGAGGACAAAATCTTAGGTTAATATAAAATAGTAAGGTAATTTTCTTTGGATCACTTGATATGGATTGACCCATATGCAGGTAGACATATTGCACTCAGTGTGACTAAAATTTCAAAATATTTTTATAAAAACAACGTACACAAGTTACATACACACACATACATATGTGTATCAAAATATTATTTATACGTATTTTATGTAAACACTTTTTTTTCTTTTATTTATTACCTGCACAATTGAAAAGTGCCACTGTAATTTTAATTAACTATCAAAAGTATTTTTGTTTATATTATGTATGTGATTTATGTGACATGTCATTTAAATTAAATAAATTCATCTTTTTTTATTGTTTTCAGTTTTGAGAGATAGAAGTATAGTTGCTTGTTAAAAATTTGTTTTTCAATAATAAAAAATCTTAGTAAATACGTACGTCTTAGCTATTATAGTGGACCGTCTAAATATTCAACAACTTTTCAATATATTTTAGAAAAATTTTTTCCGATTTTTTGAATTTTCTTACTTTCGTCAAATAAAAAATACTGTTAGTATTGTAAATGGTGAAAAATGTAATTTTTGACCAATTATATTCACTCAAATGCGCATAATTTAAAGTAATTTAGTTGCAAAATTTTATTGAAATAAGTACGGTCCTGACCTGTTCGAAGAAACCCGGTACCTATTTATATCGTACGACAAAACCAACGTATTTTAATTTTTCTACCAATAATTTTACGAATTCAGTGTCGCTTAGGAACGTAAAGTTATAAAATTCTGAGAAAAAAAGTTATCTTTCTTTTTTCAGTATAGAATTTTATGGACTGTAAACGAACTAAAGGTTTTTGTCTTAAAACTGATTTAAATTAGTGTCCGTCCGTAGCAGAATTTGCAGCCGAAACCGAAACTTTCGCTTCGGTCTCAATTTCAGCCGAAATCGAAACCGAAACTTATTTAGACATGTTAAAATTTCAATTATATGCGGACATCTAGTGTATGTACGGGACGCGAACTCGCCCGAACGAAGCGCGACAGTTTACGAATACTGAGTTTCGGTGCAGCCGAAGTTTTGGCTGATTTTTAGCCGAAACTAGATTTTTTGGTCGAAACCGAAACCGAAACCGAAAGTTCGGTTAGTCGTTAATTTAAATATTATAAGATTTCAAATTTATTGCTCATATGCGTTATTTTGTAAATTATTGAATTAAACTGGTAGTAACTTTCAAATAAAATACTTTAACATCCAAGGAAGCAGATTAACAGCCAGCGTTTAAATATTTTTAAATACTGTTAGTTCTTGTTGGAGGTTTAAAACACATGCCGATAACCAGGCCCGTAACTAAGCTGGAGCAGCCGCGTCGTTGCCTCGAGGCTCCCAGCCAAAAAATGACCGCCACGGGAATACAAGAAAATCCAAAATTACCGTTTTTGTAATGTTAATTGCGATGTTGGTTGTTAGACATAGGTTCAGCCATGACAGTATATACTATAAGTATATATATGCAAGGTGCGCACCATATTACACTTATACATTCACATGTTTTGTAGATACCACGATTTGTTTGGTTGTATGTGTCATAATCGCTTGGTAGGAGTAGCCGTGTCCAGTCTATTTGCCGGCGACAGTGAGCAAAGTAGGTAGAAATAGAAATATTGTTTCTGGTCTTCTGTGTACTATAAATACTAATTGCAGCAGGTGGTGAATAGGAGTAATATGTATGTACATATTGTTTATCATAAGACATACTACATATATACAGTGTACCAACTTCGAGAAGAAAGTTGACTGGCCATAAAATTTTAAAAATTATGATTGGCTGTTATTAATAAAGGACAACGAATATGGCAAATCAGATAAATTCATCTTTGTCTAGCTGACCTAATTTCCAAAGTAGGATTTACATACAAAAAAAAAAAAAAAAAAAATCGTGCAGAAATTAAATACATTCAAAAACTGATGTTTAAAGTTTTTAAAACAAATTTTTGGAGAATAATAAGAAATAATTAATAAAATAAATTTGTACACATACATACAATTTGTACAATACATTTGACACTTATGTAGCATAAATTAAAATTTTTAAATTCCAATTTAACCATAAATTTAAAAATACACACAAAACAGGAACAAAATTTGATTTATTGGAATTAAATATACATTTTTTTCTGTATTTGGTTAAATATTTACATTTGAATTAGTTGCTTAAAGGTAAGTAGAATTATGACAGAAAAATAGCACATTTAAATTGAAATATATTTTAATATAAACTGAAAAATCAAAATACAAAATCGTAGCAAACAGTTACCGTAGTGACTGTAATTTTAAAGCAGTTAAGAACAATGTAATGCCTGACAACACATACCCAATTTTATTTTTGCTAATCGATCGCATTATCATATCGAAAACCACAATATAAAGAAAAAGAAACATCCAACATCCATTCATACCAACAACTCAATTTTATTATTAGGTTTATTACTTATATAAATTATCTGCATATTGCAATTATTTCACCTATACTGAAATTTGATATAAGTTTCGTGTTTGAGTTTACGCATCCAGTTTTATGAAAAAAAAAATATGGGAAAGTACAAAATTATGATTTTGTACATACTTTTTTATCTTACTTACATGTACTCACGTAGGAACTTTAAAAACGATGTTTAACTATATTCACTAACTATTTTGTTCCAGTGTAAAACTGACTTGTAAAATTTTATTGCCCTTATTGTCAACTTAGATTTGCTATATTGTACTATGTAGAGAAACCAACAACTGCAATCTTTTAGACAAACTCGTAATATAGCTATCTCTCACAATATCTACTATCTAATATATTTAAAAAGGATAGTAGAAATTATAATATCTTTTATATATGTATGTGACAAAACTTTATTTTTGAAATGAGTCATTTTCTTTATATATAAATTTGACGTAAGTACATATACAGTTATCATTATTTAATTCATTACTTTCTCATAAGTTCTTTGTTCGTTGTATAGAGCCTGGGACCCGAAACGTCTTAATGAACTTGATAGATTGTGATTTAAATTGTATATGAGATGAGTGAAATGATTTTACTTAAGAAAAATATATTTCCAAAAGATAGAATAATTATAACGCCACATATAAAATAAGACTATAAGTATTTTAACATTATAAAAAAAATAATTTTCAACCAAATTTGATAGTTTTCCTTAAATTCAAATAGAGAGGAACTCTCGCTGGTGAAATGACAAATCTGCTCTGTTATAATGGAACCGGTAAGTAGTAACAAAGACAAGGAAGTTTTTGTCGTCGGGGTCACCAATATTGTGGACTACTGTTACATAAGATATGTAAACAGTAGTGATAATTTTTGGAAGTCTCTCAAGTCTTTGCGACCGAGAGACCAAAAAAATAAATATTGATTTTAAGGGGGTAACCACATTATGAAGCTCAATAAATTGTCACTAATATTTTGGGTAGGAAGAATTATAATTCAAATTTTTGATGTCATTTAACTCATATTTTCGAACAATTTTTCTGACATTTTTTGAATATTTTCAGCCAAAAATAACAAAGTTAACTAACGGTACTTTGGTGTCCGCTGAAAACGTAAGTAGAGTTCTCCAATTTGGGGGAACGTCTGGCCATCCTAATTTTCATCTAATTTCAAAAAGGTTTTCATTTTACATATTTAATTAACTTTATTTTCTAAGAATGAACCTCCTCAATCACAGGTGAAAATAAAAATTTTATAGGCGTTGGAAAAATTTACTCCAATTTTTACCATCTTTTTTTCACTAATTATGCAAAAAAAGACGATACTCTTAAAATCATATTATTTCAAAAGTTGCTTCATATATTTCGTAATTTCATAAGGAATAATACTACTAATTTTGGCCATGATTAGCTCATTAACTTTTATGTTAGACACCTCGCAAATGTACTCCTGTTGCAGCACCTGCATAACATAGCGAATTTCCGTTTATAAAAATTCGTTTTTCTGTGATTTTCACCCTTCTAAGTGATTTTTCCTCCTCATTCTAATGGTGTAAATAAATTTCGCAAAAATTTTTTAACTTAAGACAATTTTCGCAAAAAACTAATTTTTTCACGAAAAATGACCAAAAAAACCATGTTCCAGGCATCCGACATGGCTGGCTAACGAACTTGTCCAACGCAACGGTGTGAGACTAAATACAAATATAATATTATAACCCTAGAACGACAAGTCGGTGTCATACATGACACCTACGTTTTTTGTTTCAGCGCTGTAACTTTTGATAATGTAGAAGTTGACAATAATCTAATAAGTTTCTTTTTTGGTAAAAATTTGAATACCATCTAGACAGATAGACGTTGACACTGACATCAATTAAATATCGATTTGACACACTAGAACCGGTGTATTATAGCTGTCATTTATGACACTCACTTGCTAAATTTGTCCCATAACAGAGCCTTGTCGTGCTAGAGATAAAATTTAGTGAATATTATTTTCGGTTTCTAGGGACCTCAAAACAAATTTCTGCCATAGTCTCGGGCTCAAGTCGCGTCATGACAGTATCTGTAATAGCTAAATTCCATTGTGGAAATTCGCTAAAACCAACCTATAAATCTAGCAAGTACTTAACACATATGTCAACATCTAAAAACATTTCAGTCCCTTTTTGACAATCCTGCCAGAATTAAAACACTTTTTAAAATTGTTTTTATTGTTAAAATCGAAACGTTCTTTTGAAGACGGTTAAAATTACTATATTTTACATTAAAATGTCAACACAATCACCCCCTAGTTAATTAGCCCTAGACTTGATGCTAGAAAATTGAGAAAAAACAGGTCATATCGATTATTTTTATTTAGATTTTATCTGGGTTAATTATTGGAAAATATTCTATTTTCAGACATTTCTGAGACAAAATGAGCAGATGTATGGCTTTTATTAAACAAATTTCAGCTTTTTAATATATTTTCGCCTTAAAATATTTAATATTTTTAAAAATGTATGATATAGGGCGCATTCGCGTGGTGACTTTCATCGCTTCCGTGGGCATCACTTCAGATCGACGTAGCATTCATGTTCGCGTTGCATAAGCATTGCTCCCATGGATACGCGCTATAGTTGTTCGCGTGGCATACAAATGTCATTCAAAAATTGTTTTTGACAATCTCTTAAAATGGTTGCAATTTTTAATGTAATGAAGGAAAAATTTTGTTTAAATTATTAAAATTAACGTGGCATAATACAAAAGTTATTAAAACATAAACAGTTTGAAAAATTTAAATTTTTTTTTTAAATTATATGCACGGTTATGTGTCAACGGGAGCCATATTGCGTTAGTCATTTCAAAATATTGTTAAACATAGCTCTAATAACCACCAGAATCAATGGTTGCGAGTACATGATAACAAAGTAGCGTAGCTCCTCGCTACGGTAGCCTCAACGCGAAAACGCCCCTAATATGTCAAAATTTAAAATTACCTATTTGTTTTATCAAAAAAAAAAAAAAATTGAATGTGCAAATTTATTTACGAGTAAAATGCTGTGCTTTATACGTTATAATTATAACAGTATTCTCAGTCGGATAGAAAATTACGTAAAAATATTATTGTTTCAATATGGTTTAACATAATTTTTATGCGGTTGTAGCACTCTTATTAATTTTAGTAATGTGTAAGCATAATCTAAATTCTAACCGTATCACATAAAACAAATTTTCTTGCTAATTTTCCTATAAAAATGGAATAGATAGACTATAAAAACTTATGCAACTGAGAGAAATACAATAAAGCTGAATCGTTAAATCGGAGTAAAAAAATCATGACACGCCACTTATAAAGCTCTTCTTTCGAAGGTAGCGTCGCAAAAAATGAGACAGAAAAAAAGACTGTGAGTGTGAGTGTAATGGAAAATGATTTCTTCCAACATATTTTCTAACTTTTCTCAAAAAGTAATTAACTTAAAGCAATGGTGCAAAAATATTTTTTACGTATATTGCCTTTTACTTTCGATTCGATTGCCTTTTACTTACAATTTTTGAAAAAATTCTTAATTCTGGCAAAAAACTCATTTTGCTGACAAAAAATGCCCGAAAAACTTACTTCTGGGCATCCGACGTGTCTGGCTAACGAACTTAGCCGAGCCAAACCAGATTCCAATACACACACCAAATTTCATGTGCATTATACATTTCGTTCGAAAGTTATCGTGGAGAACACACACACACACATTTATATATATATATATATATATATATATATATATATATATATATATATATATATATATATATATATATATATATATATAATTTTAGTGAATATCATTATCGTATTCTAGGGACCTCAAAACATATTTCTGTTACAGTCTCGGCCTCAAGTTGCGTCATAAAAACGGCCGTAAAAGCTGAATTTCCAGTTTTGGAAATTCGCTGTCATTTTAAAAAAAAACGCGTTTGAAAAGAAAATTCTTGTTAGAAAGGAAGTTAACAATAATGTCAAGTGCTTACCGATTAATCTGCGATTCCAGCACCCCATGTATTAATCCTTCATCTTCCTCATTGGCTTCGTAAGTAGAACGACTACCTAAGGTAGTGCTCTACCTTCTGCTATGCGCCTGAGCTTGCAGCCTGGGCTCGATGAACGCTCAGTTCTACGCTCATAAAATCGAAACAGATACGAATTTCACTTTGAAATTTTGACAGTATATTCTTGGATAGTTAAGTTGCCGATTTATATAATAAAAAAATTGATTTTTTTGAACTGCCTAGTGTGGTTTCCCCCTTAATTGAGCTGCTCTTTTTATTATTAATTCAATAAAAGAAAACACCTGAGCATCAGAAGTTCATCACAGTAGTCGAATTTTTCCCATCAGTATTTCAAAATATCTAAATGTAATTGGAAGACTACAGAGGCGAATTGTTATTTTGGTGGTTTCAAAAACTGATGATAAATATTCGGCTGATCCAGGAATTTGAAGTTTTTTAGTCCACTACTTTCTTTGATGAACATATTCAAAATTCCCAAATAATTTCCGATCGACTGAGTACCTGGAAAACTATCCCTATCTCTAAAAAAATATTTTCAGACGTTTAATTTTCTGTAACTATGACGCACCTGCAAAATAATCCTAAAAATTTTATAATATATGGGTCATAATAAGAAACCGCAGAAAAAATTTGATAATTTATTGTACCATAGCTACAAGTTAATGAAAAAAAAAATAATATTAAAAAATTAAACAATTATTTTTTTAGAGGGAGTTATATTTTAAGATTTTTAATTAGCAAAAAATAATTTCTTACTCCCAAGGAGTGTTTTTAAGCGAGTATTCTGGTCTAAAAATTCAAAAAGATCAATTTTTTCCAAGTTTAGAGGAAAGAACATTGTACGAAGCAAGGATCGCTGATTAAAAAAAAGGGTAAGTATAACACACCATAAATAACTCAGATCCCACTGCCCAGTTATGTTTTCGGAAACGGTTGGACATGATATTTCAAATGTAAATTAAAAATCCCCAAGTGATTGAAAAAATTATCCGGATCGGTCGGGAATCGAACCCAGGATCTCCTGGTAACTAGCCAGGTGTGCTAACCGTTACACCTCCAGTCCTTTACTCGACAGGCTCCGATACGTATCGGACACCTGTTGAGTAAAGGAACGGTGGTGGTGGTGTTTATTTTATTTATTACGTCTACGTTTTTATCTATAAAAACACCTAAAAAGCCGTCTAGACCAGAATATCCTGAAACTCAGTAAATTTCAATTTTATGTCGATAGCAGTTAGCAGGAAAAAACTAACACAATTCGTACGAGGGTATTCCTGCCCATGCTTATCCGCTAATAGCCTTTGTGTTTTATTATTAAATATTAAAAAAGGATCTTAAACAGTGAACTGCAAAGCCTATTTCAAGATATTTTTTCTTTCCAAAAAATTCAAAAACCTATTTCATAAACATAAATAAAAAGTGACTTTAATAACATTTTTTAAATTACTTAAATTCATTACATTTGTTATAATAATTACTTCATTTTTAGTCGAATTTTTCATAGAAAAAATTAGACTATTGACAATCTATCTGACAAGAACGGGTGGAGGCGACAATTCAGCTCCCTAGGGCAGTTTGGAGGGAGTAGAAGAGGAAAAAAGTGTTTTGGCTGAATCTGATACTTCCACCGCCCCCCAGAATCAAAGTAGGGGGTTGGAATTTTTTATGTTAATAGAATTCATACCTAGGGTGCTGGAGTGGAGTGCGTGGAGAGCTAGAGTGCTGTTTGGAAGTTGTAATATTTAACCCCCAGCCCTACCATTTTTACGCTAAAATTTCATGCTTCACGAAACTTTCTGTTTTTATAAAAGGTGAAAACGTTGAAAGTCCAAAAATATTGGATGGGTTCTTCAGCCAGACACTTCCGATGCTCAAAATATCGTTTTCTGGGCTTTTTTTGTGAAAAAATTGTTTTTTTGCCATTTCTCCGAATTTAAAAGTTTTTGTGACATTTTTTTACATCATTAAAAAGAGGAGAAAAAAACACATAAAAAAATTAAAAACATAAAAAAGGTATTAAGCCATTATTTTGTGCAAATTAGTTTCCAAGAAAAACTAATTTTTATAAACGGAAACTCACTGTGTTATGCAGGATGCTGCAATAGGGGTATTTTAATTTTAATATGTATAATGAGAACGAGTATTACATAACTAACAAAAACAGATATTTAACAATATCTGCAAAAACGCAGCCAAGTACGTTTTGCGTTAGTATTTTAATATTCTTTTTCTCTTCAAATAAACAAAAATAGTTGAAATCGATTGTTGTGCCAAGTACAATCATAATTATAATAACTATGCTAAGTACTGCTATTAATAATTTTTAAAAAAATATCTTCTGAAAAAAATTAAAACAAGTTTTCAGAATAAAAATTTTTGTTTTACTTGGCCCAAATTTTTCATTTTTAATTAATATTATACTAAAACTTTTTAAAAGTTTATTTAATATCAAGTAAAAATTTGGGCCAAGTAAAACAAAAATTTTTATTCTGAAAACTTGTTTTAATTTTTTTCAGAAGATATTTTTTTAAAAATTATTAATAGCAGTACTTAGCATAGTTATTATAATTATGATTGTACTTGGCACAACAATCGATTTCAACTATTTTTGTTTATTTGAAGAGAAAAAGAATATTAAAATACTAACGCAAAACGTACTTGGCTGCGTTTTTGCAGATATTGTTAAATATCTGTTTTTGTTAGATTTCAGTTATTTTTGTTTTGTACTAGATAGTAAAGCGTATCTAATTTTGTTTTTACAAAGTAGATTGATTCTAGGAAAATGCGGTAATATAGTCAAATTTATATTAAATGAAAATGATTCACATCTTAAGAATTTAAAAAGAAAATTTTGTCACATATAAAAGTTATTATATTTTCTACTATCCTTTTTCAATATATTAGATAGCAGATCTTGTGAGAGACAGCTATATTACGAGCTTGTCTGATACATAAACTTACGTGCATTCTTACTGAATGAATCATTTGCAGTTTATATAAATTCGAGTATATATGTATATGTATACGTGAGTTTCTTGAGAGATTCCATTTTTGTTACGGATAAAGTATTGACCTAACTGAAAAATTGTTCAGGAAGCAGTTGTAGACACTGGTGAGGGATATCGATTCCTATAGGCAGAAGCAGTTCTTTTAGTTTTCGAATTATGATACAAACGTATCTTTTTTTTAAAATGGAAATATATGTTTATTTAAAAGTTTTTTTTTTTTTTTTTAAATTAGTTACTTTATGATTCAAAACTATCGGGTAATACTCAAATACAAAATATTGAGTAATTGAGTTTTAAAAATCGATTTCAAAAGTACGCGCTGCGACTGACTTCAAACGATATAAATATACTGCTTCTGGCCAACGTATAGTGTTAATAAAACTACAGCTATAGGGTAGGGTCACTGCCATATAGTTAGCAGTCAAAAAATTTCTTTTTAATTGAAAATACTTTTATTCGATTGGGAATCATTTGGGAAAATTTAGGAATATAATTTTTTTATTTAGGATATTATAATTAGTGAGTAATTAATTAGTCTTTTTTAGCGTATATAGTTAGCAGATTATGAAAATAAAAAATATTTAAAGTAAATATTAGTAAGTAAATTGTTTGGGAAGAACATTAAAATTAATCACACCATTTGGGAATTCATAATTAATTAATTATGCCGATTTTTCTGGTTACGATTTTACATGTACAATATATTTAATGACTGACGTCACTGACTAATATGGCGTCAAAATTCAAACCCTCTTGTATGTTAAAATTATGAATTATTTTTCGAATTGTACTTCATTAGTATGCTATATATAACATAACTTTTCAATTCATACTTTCCATCAATTACAGTTCATCCTTTTTTTGTACGGTGGATAGGGACCGCATAAAAAAAATCGCAAAAAAAAATTATATATATTCAAAAATATCATAAATAGCTATAAAAAGTATAGTTCGATCCGGATTGTAAAAAAAATTTTTTATGCGGTGGATCGGGACCGCATAAAAAAGTTTCATCGAAAAAACAACTCAAAACGCTCAAAACTTAGAAATTTCCCTAGAAGTTGCTTCTATAAACAAGATAAAGCATTAATTTACACGTAGAAACATTTTATTTCAATTTTATAATATGAAAATTTTGAAAAACACATTTGTAAAAAAAAATTAATGAAGCAATAATTTATGTTCTTATGCAATGTAATGATTAAATGCCTAAAAGCCGTTAAAAAGTATTTTTATCAAAGAAAGTTATTATAGTAAATGCTTAAGTTTCTTATTGTCTCTTGATTTTGATTTATATTATGCACTTTAATGGCCATTTTTTTAAAAACCGCATAAAAAAACGTGTAAAAAAACCCACAAAAAAGGACCGCAAAAAAAAGGTTCAGCTGTAGGTAAATATAACTACAACATAGTAATGAAGTACAATTCGAAAAATAATTAATAATTTTAACATACAAAAGTGTTTGAATTTTGGCGCCATATTAGTCAGTGACGTCAGTCATTAAATATATTGTATATGTAAAATCGTAAATAGAAAAATCGGCATAATTAATTAATTATGAATTCCCAAATGGTGTGATTAATTTTAATGTTCTTCCCAAACTATTTACTTACTAATATTTACTTTAAATATTTTTTATTTTCATGATCTGCTAACTATATACGCTAAAAAAGACTAATTAATTACTCACTAATTATAATGTCCTAAATAAAAAAATTATATTCCTAAATTTTCCCAAATGATTCCCAATCGAATAAAAGTATTTTCAATTAAAAAGAAATTTTTAGACTGCTAACTATATAGCAGTGGTAGGGTCGCTTATTTAAAGACGGCGTGGTCGGTAAAAATGCGCACTTCTGTTTTCTAGGAACAGAAACGAAATTTGTAACTAACTTCAGTCGTGTTTTGAAGTATTCGAGTATCTGTAACTGTTCACCAAAGAATATTGGTTTACGACATAATCCCAATATTCTAGATAAGTTTAAAATTTTTAGTACAATTTCATATTATTTTTCTCGAATTTGAATGTGTTACTAGGCATTTCTCTGTAAACTGGGCAGCTTTTGTGTGATATTTGTCTAGGCAACTTTTTGCTTATATATTTAATAAGTCTTATATTCAGGGAAAATATATTCACCTATTTATTAATAATAAATGGAAAAGAAAAAGAATAATAATAAACCAAATAATAAACCAAAAATATTTCCATTACTTTAGAAAATATTGAGCATTTTCTGAAAACTCGATACAGGGGACTGTTGACTATTGTGTATTTAAATGAAAAATACCATTTCAGTACCAAAACACAGTTCCGGATCTAGGAGGACAGCGGGGGGCATGTGCACCCTGCAAGCTTTTAGGGGCGCCAAAACGGTGAAAATGCTTAAAATTTTTTTGGCGCAGTGATATTTTGAAAGTGAAAAGGAAGTGATGACTACAAAAAAAAGGTCAACAGTGCCCATTTCTGATAGGGGTCAGGTGAATTTTCTCCTGCAAAAGGAAGTAATGACCAAAAAAGAAAAAAAAGGTCAACACTGTCCATTTCTCATAGGGATCAGGTGAACCTAAAAATGTAGTGTTAACCTTTTTTTTGGTCATCGCTGCCTTTTCCAGGAGAAAATTCACCTGGCCCCTATCAGAAATGGGCATTGTTGACCTTTTTTTTAGTCATCACTTCCTTTTATTGACTCTGATCATTGACCTTGAGATCACGATCAAGGTCATAGTCGGATTCTGTTTTTAAAATATTTCAACAGTTTCCTGTATTAACTAGAGCTACTGGAGTTTATACAGAGCCCTTAATTTTGTACGAATAACATTATAATAAAATTGTATCCAACATTTTTGTTTAAATATTAATTGTAGAGTACAAATACAATAAATAAAACGATTTAAAATTTATTTTTAAAGATATTATAAGTAAAATATTGAGTGCACATGTAAGATTTTAGATTAAGATTTGAGCTTTTAATTTTAATGTAACTGCTTTTAGCAAAACAGGTAAACTAGTATTTTTGATGTAGTTTTCGAATTTTAATTGGTCGAACCATATTCACCCGATTTCAAATTTTACCCCCAAATTTGTAGTCAAGGCTCCCCAGTAGGTCCGACTCTGGATTTGAGTACATCAGTAGAAAGACCTTTAAAAATGAAGTGTTGTGTCAATTTAAACTTTTTTTCTATCTATTATAGTTTTCGAGAAATTTAGCAAAATTAAATTTTTACCCCAACTTTAGAGGTGGATTTCACCCCTGAAATGGCATTTTTGGTCGATAAAAAAATACGTGTCTGTTATTTTTCTTTGTTCTACACACCTATCAAGTTTCATCCAAATCGAGAATTAACACTTCAAAACCTTTACTTGTTAGTGAATTTTGCTCTAAACGATAACTATGTATTTATTTTTGCAAGAGAAAAATAATAGGTATTTACTTTTAGTTGCCTCGCGATCAGATTCATATTTTTGTTGATCTTTTAATTCCAACTGTTTCTGTATTTTTTCTCTAATACAGGTTTACGTACTGTAATTTCATTTAAGGTAGTTGGTCGATAAAACGATTTTTTCAAAGGATTTTAACGAAACTTCTCTAGATATTCATTTAATCCAATATCAATAATAAGAGCCTTTACTGGAAAAAAAAAATTGACCATCCCAATTTTGAGAAAAACGATTTCATAGTTTTATAATTTTAACACGGGCCCTTATGGGAAAACTCCATTTTTTTTTGAATAAAATGAAAACGTGTCAAAGAAATTTGATAAAAATTTAATATGTTTAATACAAAGTTACAAACCATATTTAGTAAGAAATAAAAATTATTAACCACGCCGTTTTTGAAATATTATAATTTAAAAACATCATTTTACAATGTTTTTACAACGCTTTTTCAACAATTCTTTTAAATTGCTACAATATAAGGGCGCGGAAATTAAAAAAATACAAGTGGTATACAAATATAATAACTGACGAATATTAATACATTATTTAATTTTTGATAAAAGGCAATTTTTTTGCTGAGATATACTTTTGTACCTGACTATCTCAAAGCAACTACGTTCATTCATTCTTAAATACCTACATCAAATTTTGAAATTGCTGTTGAAATTCTTGTAATAGTATCTTTTGCATTAGTCCTTAATTTTAACAATTCAGTTTTATCTAAATTATTGAACTCCATTTTGATAAGAATGAATTAAATGATTGTAATATTTGAAATATAACAATATGAAAAGAATTGAATAATCTGTGATTGAATACAAAGAAAAAACAATATTTATTTTAATGTAAACAGGGGTGAATATGTATGTATTATTATTAAATTGTCTTTGTACACATGATACCTTGGCGGTTAAAGGAGAGAGATAGAATTCAGTTACTTGAATTGACCCGTAAATATGTAATGGTTATTTGGCATAGAACAAGAAGCCAACTAACATAAAAATAGTGAAATTCGCTTGGAGTCATTTGTTAGTCAGTCACAGCTTAAGGCATTAGTCCGTCAGTAGTCGTCGTCGAGTCAACACACCATTATATTAACAATATACCCATTGTTAGTTGAGCACGTTGAACAGCTCTCTCTGGTAATACGTGTGATGTGATTGTATGTGTGTATACACATACTATTACAAAAAACCAAACTAATACACTGCAAACAGTGTGTATGTACACAAACAGACTACGTCACAAACTCATTACAAGTGGAACAGAGGCAAAGCCAATCTAGTTTGTCCCCTTGTTATTTGGTGACACGTTGGTGATGTCGATGTGTTGTCTCCCTCGATCGCTTGTTTGCATGATATTCATTGATGATGTTTTGCGTTCACGTCACACACTATTTGAATTTGATTGGCTGTTGAGATGTTAAAGCGTTTTCAAAGTTGGAATATAATTGTTGTTGATATTGTACAATATGCAAAATTTTAATGTTTTTTACTTTTTTTAGCACACAGATTGTTTTTCAAAAAACAATATGCGAATTGAATGTTCAATATAAGTAGTAGCGTTTATTTATTAATAAACAAATGTTTTATGAGAATTTAAACACAATTTTTGTAGTACATGAATTTTTTATACACGGTTTTTAGCACAATTATTATTTGCAAATGAAATGTTTGATGCGAATTTTGCACATAATTGTAGCGATAATACATATAACAAATAAATATTCACTTTTAGCGAGTTTTTTTTACATAATATTTAAGTGTTGTAAATGTTCACGTTTAGCACACTTTTATATTTTTTATAGCGATTTCACTAATCACAATGCCAGCGAAAAATAGTTCAGAACATTCCATATGTGTAGATTCATTTCGATATGATACTCAATTCCTACGGAACGTCCGGCGGTCGAAGGATCAAAGGAAGGAAGTAGAATTTTATTTTCTAACATCCAATATATGAGGTTTACTTATTTTAAAAGTTACAAATTACACTTGTCCATACACTTTTTGTTTACAAATATATAGAAATAGTTGATGAAGTACTATTTCTAACAATAATACAAACGGCAAAGTAAGTCCGGTAAATAAATTGCTTACTACTGAAGCAGAATCAAAACAAAACAGTGTGTATAACAGACTGGAATAAATTATACCTGACGAATTATTAGACTCATATTACAGATATGATATAAGACTATGGTGGACTACGGTAATGTCTCTTGATCTGAGTACCCAGACGAGTGCTTAGCGATACCAGCGACATTGGTACCTCGGCGGGCTTGGCGGGCTTCATGGTAACTACATATATCAAGTAGCTAGTCATGAACTGATTTTAATAATGGCATTCACAACTGCTAATTCCAATACAACGTATTCATTCTTACACATCATGCTATATATACAGATCTGTTTTCTCTCTTAGAAGGTACCTTCCTTCCAGATTCTTTTTTACAAGAAAGATCTAAAAACAAAGACAACAATTCTTTTTACTTTTTTCCTCTAAATATTCAGGTATACAGTTAATAGGTATTATTTTTGTACCAACGTAATTTCTATGAAACGGGCAAGGACAGTACTATGTTTTGTCTTGCATACGGTGTACCATAGTAATCTTCCAATTAAATACCTAAAGCGTTCAGGATATTTTATAAAATGTGTTTTTCAGTGGAAAAAGGGTGCTAGGGGCAGGGCCGCGCCAAGCGGGGGTGTTAGGGGTGCCTAGTACCCCGGCGGCAGGCTTTGGGGGCGGCAAATAAAATATAAAATTATTACTATTTTTATGTGGTAATTTTGATGACACTAAATGTTACCCGCATTTTGCTTAAATACTTGTCTATTATGATTGTTGTGACCCGTCGGTAATCCGATTATTCCGATTATCGACCAGCGACAACAATCATTTGCGCGGTAATCGGCGAGATCAAACGGGATCGGGATCGAACATGTTCTTGCACGCTTTAATTTTATAAAAATCGTCGTTGAATTCTACACATAAAACATTTATCAATCTTTAAAATTGTTTAGTTTTCGTTGCGTTACGTTGTATATAGTACGTGACGATTAGTAAACAAAACAAACTAAAAATTGATGACTGAGGATCTCTTAGTAAAATATTATTCTTTTAAATAAGACTTAATAAACACTGTATTGAACAGTCGAAATATAATAAAAGAGTTTAAGATTTCAATTATTTGGTTTTAAAACCAACATTTTTATTTTATCTTCTTTTTCCTATTTGGTTGATATCTTAAACCTAATTTATTATTTCTGTTTTTTGTTATTATAAATTTTGTTTTCAATATTTGCTTATCCACATCTGCAAGCAATTTAGTTTAAAATATACATGTTCTTTCGATATTGCTTATTCCACTTAGGATAAGATAAGATTTATGGATGTTCTTTAAATTGGAGCACTCCATACTCTTTTCTTGGAAAAGTTACATTATTTCGTTTCTCAGAAATTTAAGTAAAAAACATCCCCTTTTGGGCTCTGCGGAACGAATCTGATATAAATGCGTTAGATTTATGTGATCAAATAGAAACTCTTTTAACATATATTAATCCCGTCATGAATGCATTAACAGTTTTAGATTATATATTTTCTAATGATCTTACTACAATGTTTCCGAATATGACAATTGCATTAAGAATATTTTTGATAATACCTGTGACAGTGGCATCTGGTGAGAGAAGTTTTTCGAAACTTAAGTTAATAAAAAATTATTTAAGATCTAGTACCTGTCACAGGAAAGAATATCGTATTTAAGTTTAATTAGCATAGAAAACAAAATTGCTGCAGATATGGACATGTCAGATTTAATAAATGAATTTTTAATAAAAAGGCAAGGAAAGTGAATTTTATATAAAATTTTAAAATTGTTACTACTCGTTTTTGTTTTGTGTAAAATTATTTATTTTTATTTACTTGTTCTTGAAATTTATGCGAACTAAATTGTTAAAAAAAGTTTAAGTGTTTTATTCCATTTATAATCCTAAATATTTTATAATATTTTATGCATTTCATTAAAGTAAGTATATATAGTAAGTAAACTGGTAGCCGGGAGGCATATATTTCATTATCAAAAATGTATTACAAATAAGTTTGGCGTTTTAGGGGCGGCAATTTTTGTCTTGCACCCCAGCGCAAATGTCCCTTGGCGCGGCCCTGGCTAGGGGCGGGGCTTATTCTAAATATTAAATTAATTGCTAAATATGAATGAAAGAGTTTATTTTCTTTTACAAAATAGAGCTAAAAGCCAAAAAATATAAGATATGTAATCATATTTCTGTTTAGATTTTCCGATTTTGAAATTTAATTTAACATAAAATAATAAGTAAGGTTAGATTTCAAATTGGAACTGTATATAATAGCGAGTAGATTTGATGATTGAAGAAAGACAGACAGTATGGTTTGGCAATTGGCAAAACGCACTTGGCTGGAATAATAGTCTATCGCTATTATAGATCCAACTAACAAGTAAAGGTCCCGAGGCCGGACCTATCGATTTTGATGAAACTTAAATATGTTGTAGAACACTAAAAACTAAGGGACACGTATTTTTTTTTATCTGCGGAAAAACGGTTTGAAGGGGTGAAATCGCCCTCCAAAAATTGGGGTAAAAATTTAATTTTTCAAATATCTCGAAAACAGTAAGAGATAGAGCAAAAGTTTAAATTGGCGATATTACTCTTTTTTAAAGAGCTATCTATTGATATGCAATTTGTTCAAATTACATCAACAGGGGTGGTTGGGGGTTAAAATTTGGGGGTTAATTTTACAAAAAGGGGGTGAAAAATAAACAATATAAAAATTTTGTTTACAGATTTGAAATCTACGTCAAAAAATCTAATTGACCTGTTTTTGCTCAATATCTTAATATTAAGTCTAGGGGTAGTTAACTAGAGGGTGACTATGTCGAATAATCGTACTATTTGGGTATTTCCAGAAGTTCTTCTTCATGGAAAATAGCTTAGGACAATTAAAATAACGTAGAAATGAAATTCTGGAATTCAAAATTGAGTTTGAGTAACATTGGAGAGAGGGTGAGTCACCCTCTTAAATTACATACTAGTTTATATACACTAATTTTTTTAATTTAACACACTGATAGTGGGTAAAATAATGTCACAATAAGTGGTTCTGAAGTTGGACTATCATATGTAAGGTCTTTATTAGGTTTGTTTTTTAATGGATATTATAGTTTTCCTTATCGAAAATTATCGATACCGAAAATTACATAACCTAACCTAAAATAACGAAACCTAATAAAAACCTTACATACGATAGTCTAACTTCAGAACCATCTATTGTGACATTATTACCCCCTGTTAGTGTGTTAATTGCAAAAATTAGTGTATGTAAACTAGTATGTAATTCAAGAGGGTGACTCACCCCCTCTCCAATGTTGCTTAAAATCAATTTTGAATTCGAGAATTTCATTTTAGTCCAACTTCAGAACCACTTATTGTGACATTATTTTACCCACTATCAGTGTGTTAATAGCAAAAATTAGTTTATATAAACTAGTATGTAATTTAAGAGGGTGACTCACCCCCTCTCCAATGTTGCTCAAACTCAATTTTGAATTCCAGAATTTCATTTCTACGTTATTCTAATTGTCTTAAGCTATTTTCCACGAAGAAGAACTTCTTGAAATACCCAAATTGTACGACTATTCGACATAGTCACCCTCAAGTTAACTACCCCTAGACTTAATATTAGGACATTGAGCAAAAATAGGTCAATTAGATTTTTTGACGTAGATTTCAAATCTGTAAACAAAATTTTTATATTGTTTATTTTTCACCCCCTTTTTGCAAAATTAACCCCCAAATTTTAACCCCCAACCACCCCTGTTGATGTAATATGAACAAATTGCATATCAATAGATAGCTCTTTAAAAAAGAGCAATATCGCCAATTTAAACTTTTGCTCTATCTCTTACTGTTTTCGAGATATTTGAAAAATTAAATTTTTACCCCAATTTTTGAAGGGCGATTTCACCCCTTCAAACCGTTTTTCCGCAGATAAAAAAAAATACGTGTCCCTTAGTTTTTAGTGTTCTACAATATATTTAAGTTTGATCGAAATCGATAGGTCCGGCCTCGGGACCTTTACTTGTAAGTATCTCACATAAGTATCTCACTAAGAACACATAATACATAATCCAACTAAGTATCTCTATACTAGCAAGATCACTGTGGCAGAAAGATGACGTAAAATTTTTCTCTCACTCCAAACGAATAACATGTTACTACATAAATCTCGCATCTATGTATACATGATGTACGCTTGTGTATGTGTCATACATCACACTCAATCTGAGAAAGGTGGGGTGTTCAGTGGTATACGTACTACGTATTCGAGGCGTACATATGTATGCTATGTATGTATTACATTGTTGCAAGTGGTTGATAAACAATGACCAATAAATAATCAATATTGGTGATGTCTGCACCGCTACAACTGGTACGCACGACTGAATCACCTTAGCTGTGACAGACCAACAAATGACTACAAGCGATCTACACTTTTTTTATTTTAGTTTGCTTCTAGTGTTCTGTAATTGAGAATGTCAAGAGAAGAGAAAAAATTAATTTTTCACATGACATAAAATTCTAATTACTTCTAAATAATTGAAGCCGTAAATAAATGAAATAAGACAAGATTCATTGCACATATCCAACGCAAGTGATTAATTAAGTCAACGTTGCAGAAAAAGTAATAATACTAATAGATTTCAATTTGGACATTTTAGATTATTATTTACATCATTATGTCATTTATTAATGGAATATTAAATCTGTAATAAGTTCTTATTAGAATTCAAAATATGTAATTAAATTATTCTGACGATAAGTAATTAATATGTAAATTTTTCTTTAATATCAATGAGTAAACTAATTGTTTATGTATGTATAAATCAATTGTATAGGTGAAATTAACTAAACTTGGTCTTAGTCAACAAATTAATAAAAATTAGACGTACCAAAATTTTCTGTCAGTTTTCCTATTCATTATTTTTATATTAAAGTAACTGTAGTAATATAAAATTGTACGTCTAATTTTGTTTCATTTGTTAATGACGTCAGACCAACTTTAGATAATTTCACCCATAGTTATCTATAATATTCTTCTAAACGACTTGCCTTGTAACGAAAGCTAAGTATACATTACCTATATACATTAAAGTCATTCACCATGTTTGTAACAAAAATAAATATTTAAATTTATGCGTCAAGTAAAATAATTTGCTCAGTGTAATAATATATGAACATGTTATCCAACTGTACATGTTCATGTTGAGCAACATATATATTCAAAGTAAAATTCTGTAACTATTATCTCAATTTAATTTAATATTCGAGAGTCTGAAAACCAGTCAATCGAATTAAAATTTCTGAAGTTATCTTCCTCAACGTTTTGGAAAACTTTATTTCGAGAAAATCCATATAAAGTTTCAAAACGTATTTATCCCTATCATTTTTGAGCTATTTTGTGAAAATATAGCAAAAGTAACGGACTAAGCTAATGGAATAAAGTAATGAAAATAATGTTTCTGACTAAGCCGAGAGATTCCAAAATTATTTTTCCCAAAGTTATGTAACGCCTTCAAGCAGAGCTACTCAACCATTTTTTCATTACTCCCCGGTAAAATCTCGTATAATTTTGTGACACTAGTTTACAAAAAAAAAAAAAAATTTTTGTCCTTTCAGTGAATTTTATATTTTTCTACTTAGCTGCAACAATTAAGCGCAAACATACATATTTTTTATTTTTATCACGTCACAGTCTAAAATTGTCAACGTATTTTATTTTCGACTACTTACTAGCTTGTTTTGAATTTCTTTTTAAATTTATTCTTAAGTTGCCGATTTGTTACATAATTTTCAACGGATGGGTGTCAACATGTTCCTGAAAATTCGTTTCCTGTAATCACACCTCGATTTCTTTCCTGAAAATATCGGAAACATCAGTAGCGAGGATGGCGAGCATTTCATTAGGATTTGAAAACTTTTGAGCAAAATTATGAGGGATACTGGGATCAAACTATGTTAAGTAACTATTGCTGGTTTAATGTAAGAGACACAGACACAAACTAGTACAAGAGAAAGCTAAGGTATTTCATTTTTAATATTTTTTAAACATTTTTGTACCATCATTTGTTGTAAATAAAAAGTAATAAATATTTTTGAAATGTGAAGTGCTGGATTTTTTTTTATAATTTTTTTGAAACTCAGAGCACCTCACTCGTTAAGAAACAACACTTTTCATTTCAAGCACAAAAATCATGTAAACTAATGCGATTTTCAGTTTTCTAAGTTACATTTATATACTCAGATAAATATCAATACTTTCTTAAGAGTTTCAGAAATGCTTAAAAGCCATTCTTTAATTTTAAATAGAATTATTTATCGTGGAATTATTTCCGCCATTAGTTGGAGTAACATTTGATCGTGTAATATGAAGTGTCGTTTTCCGACCATTTGGTCTACTGTGTAATTCAAATAAATATTGATATTTTTGTAAGCTTTAAAGAAATATTGGAAAACCATTCCTTAATTTTAAATAGAATTATTGTATCACAGGATCATTTCCCTCATTAATTGGATTAATATTTAGTTGTGTAATATGGAACGTAATTTTTCGACCATTTTGTCGACCATAGGGCCCCGCCATGTTTTTTTTTTTAAAGGCTTCGCCGTATTGTACTAGTCATGTAAACCCTAGTAAATGCTTTTTTACAGCCAAAAACTATTTCTGAGCCCAAACAGCCGTTTTCTGTTTCTAAAACCAAAAGATTGTAGGTACTGGATTGTGTCAGACGTGTGCTATTATGAACCATAAAAATAAAAATAAAAAAAAACCTGGCATCCTGCATAACATAGCGAATTTTCGTTGACAAAAATTAGTTTTCCTCGGAAACTAGTGGACATATAGAATAATAGTTTAATGACCTTTTTATGTGATTTTTTTTTTCTCTTTTCAAAGGCGAAAATTTTTGAATATGGAGAAATTTTGGCAAAATACAATTTTTTTCACGAAAATTGCCAAAAAAAACCATGTTCCGGGCATCCGATATATTTGGTTGAAGAACTCATCCAAGGGTTTGGGACTTCCAATGTTTCCACCAAATTTCGTAAAAATTAGATATTTCGTTCGAGAATTACCACGCGAACACACACACACACACACACACATATATATATATATATATATATATATATATATATATATATATATATATATATATATATATATATATATAAATTTTAGTGAATATTAATTTCGGTTTCTAGGGATCTCAAAACAAATTTTTACCATAATCCCGGGCTCAAGTTGCGTCATGACAGTGTCTGTAAAACTAAATTCCAAAACATGCGATTTTTATTGCCCAAAACTTTTTTTCCTAAAACTATTATAGCCTCGTCATTTTCTTGTTTGAAAAGCAAAAATAAAAATTATAAATATTTGTATGATTCATTTTAATTCATTTTAATTCACACATCTTTCTGCGCACCGGTGAGCCACTTTCGCGGCTCCGCACCGGTCCGTGGACCGACCGTTGGGAAACACGGGTATAAATTATCAAACTCAATTGGAAAAATGAGGCTTTTTTAGAAAACTGCAAAATATTTTTAGAGACACTAGTACCATTAAATCATAGAAATGTGCAAGCCAATATGATGGTTACCTGGGTTGTTTTTTTTTTTTAAACTAGATAGTTAGATATCATCTTTGATTAAATTTAATTGTGTGATTTGATGAGCAGACAGCGTAGGTACCTACATACCTATGTACAGACTAATGAAATCTGAACGAGCAATGTTTTTGTAAATCAACTTAACCGCACCATCATACCTGTCAAATCATTTTAAATTGGATTTTATCATTTTTCAAAAAACAACACTGGAAGTAGTAGGTAGGTACGTGCGGGCACAGATATTCTATGTAAGTGTACGTACGTACAATATGTCAGGTATACACTGCGGCTCAGTAAAACATTTCAGATCCAGTTTAATATAACGAACAGAGAACAATAATAATATAGTCTATTCTATGGATAGATATAATACATATGTATTGCTGCTACACTACGGTAATAAAATAGAATTTGGTTCCGAAATGTTTTGATGAGCCACAGGATATGTGCAATTTATTAGTACGTGTTAAACGAACGTTTTACCCAGATACCAATGTACAAATGTACATATTGATTAATATTTTGCTATATTAATTTTTTTGTACGTAAATTTACAGATAGATACGTATTGCAATGAATAAATGTTGGTCACTATAGTTTCTTCAATCAGTCAATATAATATAATGCCTCAATATTAGAGTTCCAGTTTAATTCCAGATCGATGAATTGTATCGGTTATTTAAATTTCGGTAAAATTTTCTATAGTTTGTTCATTTATTAAAGTTTTTTTTTTCTTAAATCACGTTTTCAGTTAGCGTTTTTAAAATGGAATATTAATGTAAATGCAAGAGTTAAGTGAAATTCTGCGAGATACCCCCCAACGAATTGGGACAATAACAAATTTTACCGTGGTAGATTTGACGACAGCATTTACTAAGACTTTTTGTACGTAAAAACCACAAATAAAATGATAGAATCCAAAATCATGAATTTGACCGAAAATTTTACATTTTCGAAGCCGTTCTCTTCATTTTCTACAAAAATTAGGCAGCTTAAACCAAAAGGAATATTATCGAATTAGTCATATTTTTAAAAAGGATTTTGCCACTTTTGTACTAAAAATGAAAAGTTTCATTCAAGTTGACATTCAAATAAATTCCATAAAGTTACTTTAAAAAAAAAAAAAAAAAATTGTGATTTGATGACTATCAATTTTATTAAAATTAGTGACTGACCAAACATTTGGTTTCGGTTTTGGTTTCGGCCAAAAATCAGCCGAAGCTTCGGCGGCACCAAAACTCAGTGTTCGTGAATTGTCGCGCTTCGTTCGGGCGAGTTCGTGTCTCGTAGTCATCTGGGTCGTCGAAATTTTAACATGTCTAAATAAGTTTCGGTTAGGTCCGACGAGAGGGCGTGGTAGTTGGGGTTGTAGCCTCAGGACCTGTGCTTGAAGAAGGGGCATAAGCTATCCGTAGGGAGCCTGAAAAAAAGTATAAGGAGCTATTTTTTGCTTATCACTTTTTTGGGGTGGGGGTTAAATTTTTAAGAAATGCGTTTTTGTCCCCGGAGCCCGCCTTTTTTCTCCACGGTCCTGGTTTCGGCGGAAACTGAGACCGAGGCCAAAGTTTCTGTTTCGGTTTCGGCTGCAAATCCTATTTCGGCCGGATATTAATTAAAATTTTTCAGTTTCTTAAAACAGTAAATAAAATGATATCCCTGTCGCAGCATCCTGCAT
Organism: Brachynemurus nebulosus; assembly: GCA_035578155.1. Classification (NCBI taxonomy): domain Eukaryota; kingdom Metazoa; phylum Arthropoda; class Insecta; order Neuroptera; family Myrmeleontidae; genus Brachynemurus; species Brachynemurus nebulosus. Next base: position 9,010,060 of record JAPWDM010000001.1, on the reverse strand, counting down.
AACATAGCAAATTTTCGTTTATAAAAATTAGTTTTTCTCGGAAACTAGTTGACTTGACTACAATGGTGAAAAAAAAGTCGCAAAAATTTTTGAATAAAGAAAAATTTTGGCAGAAAACTAAATTTTTTCACGAAAAAAAAAACCATGGTTCGGATTCGGACGTGCCCGGTTAACAAACTCGTACAATGGTTTGGGACTTCCAATATTTTCACCAGTTTTCGTAAAAATAGGACGTTTCGTTCGAGAGTTATCGTGCGGACACACACACATATGCATATATACATATATACATATGTATATATATATATATATATATATATATATATATATATATATATATGTATATATATATATATATATATATATGTGTGTGTGTGTGTGTGTATATAAATTTTAGGGAATATTATTTTCGGTTTCTAGGGACCTCAAAACAAATTTCTACCATAGTCCCGGGCTCAGGTCACGTTATGACAGTGGCGGTTGTAATAGCTGAATTCCATTCTGGAAATTCGCTAATAGGATGATAAAATTGGAAGAGCATTTTTATAGGTTTTCAAAGTCATCCCTTCATTCTTAGCAAAATTAGACATTTAGGACCACTAAAAAGAAATTTTTATCAAATTGATCAAATTGGTCGTATTGGAATTTTGTTGTTTTTATATCAAAAATAAAAAATTAATACTCAAATTATTGTCACCTTCATAAAGTCTGATTTGAGAAAAAGAAACTTTTTTTAAACTGATAGTCTCATTTTCCAAGTAAATTTTAAATAAGTTTGAAGGTATACAACAGCCTTGTTGTAGGCTTTTGTTAACTTTAAAACAAAGTTACAGAACTCTTAAAACAATACGCAACTAAACATATACTTTTACATTCCTACTAGTTTTTAATAATAATCTACTACCGTAGGTACCCTTATTATTCTGAAATACAATTTTTGGTAAATAATAATATAAATTAACATAAAAATAGCGTTTATTACACAATAGCGGGTATCCGTATAAAAATGTTTCCATACCTCCAATTTTAATTAAAGATCCATTGACATTTAGCCTATACATAGCTTCTTTTAGACTATGTTCCAAAATTATTAAATGTTAACCTATTATTTTATATCATTATAATGAATACCAGTCAAATATGTATACACGGAGCTACAATTATTGAAATTAAAACATCTTCAAATATGGTACGTCTGTACGACTTACTTCAGTTTTTTGACTGACACATCATTTTATCTATAGATGAAATGTCTGTGTACATATAGTATTATCTGCCCCTTTTCTCTCTCTCACTTTTTCGCTTATACCTACATAATGTCTACATTTCTTCTTTTATCTTTATTTATCTTTTGTTTAGAATTTACAGGGCGTTTCAAAATAAATTGAATTACCTGGTATAATGCTCTTCTATGATTAAAGAACTCCTGCTGTTTTTTGAGGAAGTAAGATGTTGGTCTCCAATTTAAATATTTTTTCCTTAAATTGGCAACTCCTTCTGTCTGTAGCGTTAGCATAAGTCAGAATATCCATTGAAATCGAATAATTTTTTAGAGAACCATTTAAATCTAAAGCCCCTAGACTCTGCCCTGCAGAATACTTGTGGGTATAAAAATTAATTGTGTGTTAAAGTTTAAGGACCACATAAGAGGCGCATACAATACCTGTTTTGTCTTCGTACTTTTATAATCCGTTTCTAATTTTACGATTTATAACATCTGAAATGGATTAACCACACGAAGGATCGAACCGGAGAGCTATTTCATTGACTTACGTACCTATGTTACGAAAACGAAGAAGCTATATGCCCCATACCTCTTCCCAGTGTATTTTTGTGTAATTTTCTACAGGGTGGAAATTAAATAACTCTTATCCTTTTGAGGGGTGACTCATAGCACCCTGTAGACACTAAAATCGCAGGAATTTTTTCGGAATTAACAGTTTGAGAAAATCGAGTCCCCCTTCAAAAGGATAAGAGTTATTTCTCTTACACCCTGCCAACGAAACCTTTGGCACGGCTTTACTGTATACACCATCCAATCTGTCCTTAATTTCTTCTGGAGTTTGTCCTTCTTTTGTCAGAAATTTTATGACTACACGATATTCACTTTTTGAAACGGTCGACATATTGAGTTTACACTTTTACAACAGAATAAATAAAACACATGTAAACTCGTCCACTGCGCGTATGATTACTAGAAACTTAATACTTTCTGTGAGTATAAATTACGTCACCTTTAAATAAGTTTAATCATTTTAGGCCGAGAACTTTTGGCGCTACCGCTATGTATATATATATATATATATATATATATATATATATATATATATATATATATATATATATATATATATATATATATATATATATATATATATATATATATGTATATATATACATATATATATATATACATATGTATATATATATATATATATATATATATATATATATATATATATATATATATATATATATATATATATATACATATATACAGGGTGTAAGAGAAATAACTCTCTTATTCTTAATAACTTATCCTTTTGAGAGGTGACGCGACATTCTCAAACTGTTAATTCCGAAAAACTTCCTGCGGTTTTAGTGTCTACAGCAGTGGTTCTCAACCTTTTTTTTGTTGCGGCACGTTTTTAACGATTTCGAAATTTGGCGGCACATACTAGACATATTCCTATTGCTATGCACGCCACTTCATCACAATTCGACACTAAGAAAAAACGCCTTGCAAAGCAAATAATAAAATAATTTATTTTTTTGTGGATTTAAATATACATATATTCATGTTAAATATATTTTTATTTTTAAATAAAAAAATTTTTTAATAATAACATTATTATATATTTGCAAAATTTGGCGGCACACAAAAGTACCGCGGCACAGTGGTTGAGAATCACTGGTCTAGAGGGTGCTATGAGTCACCCCTGAAAAGGATAAGAGTTATTTAATTTCCACCCTGTATACTAGCAATTTAGAAATTTAAAGGAGTTTAATAACTTTCCACCCAAGTATAAAAACAATGTTAACCAGTATGATATTCTCCAACATAATATGTAGCACCCGCAATAAAGCTTCTTATAGAAGTTGCCTTTGACAATTACAGTCCATTTAATTGCACCGGTAAATGTAACAGAGAACACTTCAACCGACTCCAAAAAAACTATGAACCAACCAATGAATACCGCAGTACAATCAGTTCAACGGTGCTCAAATTTTGTGGCAACAAAACACACATGAGTGTACACATATAATACGTGTACATTGCACAGATGTTGAGTTTTTGGAACGTTACCTTTATACTGTACCTACTACGGGTGTGTTGTTTCGGATAGATACGGTTAATATGAACTATTTCAAAATTTGTTCAAATATTTCATCGACAAAACATACGGTAGGCACTTGTAATGAGTGTTGTTAACAACCGTGTTATATCTATCCATAGGTATACGAATATTGTACATATTTTGAAAACATTGTGTATTTATACCAAATAATAAAATCTAGTTAGTATAAATACCTACTTGTTTGTACGTACATCCTGGTATAAATGTACACGTAGCGTAATATACAGAGCTGCATTTCAAAAGTTAGTTTATTTCAACAAAACGAATTTTTAGTGAATATTGATAAAATCACAAATTGATGTATGACGCAATTCACAGACTGATGTGCCATGGTTTTGTCGGATGAGTGACAGAATAAAGCAACCATACATGCAAAATAATGTCTTATAGATTTGCTTGAACATTTACACATAAAGTTGATGTAGTTTTCGATGGGATTTATGTGGGAATATAATTAAATTCTAATAAAAGGACTATTTGAAATATGGTTTTACTGTTTATTTCGAAACTCAGATTAAGCTTTCTTAACTTTTTCCATCCTAACCTTATTTATGATTATACAGAACGTGTGTGCTTGCCACTTTAATATAATTACTCAAGTTATTGGAAAAAATTAAAAAAAAAAATTATTGGTTTTGTTCGCAATCATCAGCCAATTTGTCTACAGTCCATTTTAGGGTACTAAAATAGTATAATTATTATGCCACAACTATCCTCTTGTTAATTCACTTAAAATTAACCAATAACAAGAATGAATTTTTTTTAAAAACTGCTCTTAAACCAGTTGGTAAATATAAAGGTTCGTCCACACGCTCAAGCTTACCACCAACTTACTTGTGCAAACCAGTTTGTGCTTGCATAAACGTCGCACTGCTGAAGATTTTACTTGCGCAAACCAAGTTTGCACAGTTTTACTTGTGCGTATGGACAGTGTGTAAGCCGCGCTTTAGTCACAGTCATAAACAAACTGAGGTTTGCACAGATATGCTGCTAGTGTGTGGCCATCGTACTGTATTCCGTGTTAACTACACAAACTTATTTGTACAAACTGAACGCGCAGGCAAGTCGCTGTCGTGTAGACGGACCATAAAGAATATTTATTTTTTAAGAATCTGAAAGTTGTATGATAGGCATCTAATTTTCTGAGATGAAATTCAAGCAGTTAAGAGAGCAGGTGAAAGAAAGTAGCAATATGTTACATTTCAGATCAACATATCTGACCTGTCAGCTTGCAGAGCCGTGGAGAGAAATGGCGGGCTCCGGGAATAAAGCACATTTCTCAAAAATTTCACCTCAAAAGAATAAGTGACTAGCGAAAAAAAGCTCGTTTTACTTTTTCCCGGGCCCCGGGGTTCCAACCTCGACTACCTCACCCTCTCGTCGGGCCTATCGGCTTGTATCGATCAACAGCTATGATTTATTCAAATACTAATTAAAAATCGTGACGCCTCACAGAAATTTGACAAGTTTCACAATCCGGCTTTTGGCTTTGAACCTACCTAATATATGTATACTAATTTTTGAAATAAAGCTCCAGGGATGTTTGAACATACCTTGTATTTATACCAAATAATGAAATCTAGTTAGTATGGTACTTCTGTTTTCCGTGCACTTGTTGTATAAACACAAAAATATTATACACGTACAGTGAACCGCCTGTAATTCGGTCACTATCTAGCCTGACGCCCGTTGTAACACGACATGACAATGGCAACGTAGAAGTGATCAGTATTTATCAAGTTATATGAGGAAATAAATTGTTGGTAAAACCGAAAATGCACACTTATATTGTTACGGTGGTTTTTTAATGAACTACCTAAGTAAGAGAGAGTATTGTAGATATAAATAATAACTAGATAGTATTACAAAAATATTTTTGAATTTTTTGGATTTAAATAGAACTATTTCACCTATCATCGTGAAAATGAAAAAGTTCTTTTCTCATATCGTGGACGAACCGGTAGAATTTTTAAAATCGGTCGAAATTTTGACCTGTTATTTTTAAAGGCAACCTTGGATCATAGTAAATATACAAAAGAAGTGAAAAATGGTATCATTTGATAGAATAAGATCTCCTCTTTCCAAAAAGCTGCATCCAAGAATGATTTATTCATAAATTATGTATCCACAACACAATAACTTGCTAAAGCCCGGGCATGGCACCAGGGCCCTTGTGTCCAATAGTCACAGTAAGCACAAAAAAATACTGCCTTACAATAAAATAGTTAATTAAAATAATCAAAAAACCCGACTGCGTAAAAAACAAACTAAAACGGTAAATCAGGATGAAATAGAGAAAAAGAAAAATGAATAAAATGTAAAGCAGTCGGAGGCATACATATTGTATACCTCATTTCAGATACAATTGATCATGAGTTTTCGTTAAAAAATTAAATAATTCTTATATTCGAAACAAATCAATCTTGTATTCTTTTCTAAAAATAAACTGCAAATTTAAAATTTGCATAAATGCAATAATAAAAGAGATAAAACCAAGAAAACCAAAATTATTTAAATTCAAAGTGACGAAGCATGGTTAAATTTAACTGAAATGAACAGCTTTACTTTTTATTCATTTTTCTTTTTTTCTATTTCCTGTTTTCACCGTTTTAGTTTGCTTTTTACACAGTCGGGTTTCTTGATCTTTTTAATTAACTATTTTATTTAGGTCTTCTTAGTGTTGTTTAATTATTTAGAAGAAAAAAATATATAGGTATGCATACGAGATTACAGTGGCTGGTAGCCAAAATTATCACGAATTTGACAAAAAAAAATTTTAACCGTATACTAGTTTTTGTCCGCGACTTCCTCCGCGTCAACTCGTTGTAGATTGATTAGTTGTACACACTGTGTCGTTATCAACTCCACCCATCCAGACGAATTCAGAGAGAAGAGATAGCTTTCATATAAATTTTCATCCCTTATTTTACCACCTTAGAGGGTGAATTTTCAAAAATCTGCTCTTCGTGCTCACTCACGTTACTAAAGAAACCCCTGTGCAAAATTTCACATTCTTAAATCCAACGATATTTTATAAAATTTTTCATCCCCTATTTTCCCTTCTTGTAGGATAGATTTCCAAAAATCTCTTCTTAATGCTCATTTACGTTATATAAGAAACCCCTGTGTAAAATTTCTCATTTCTGGGCTCAACAGTTTTCTATATAAATTTTCATCCGCTATTTTAACCCCTTATAGAAAGTGATATTCTAAAAATCCACTCTTGGTGCTTGCTTGCGTTACTACAGGGACCTTTGCAAAATTTTACGTTTCTAAACCCAGCGATTTCCTATATAAATTTTCATCCCCTATTTTACACCCTTAATGGATAAATTTTTACAAAAATTCTGCCTCTTAATACTCATCTACATTACTGAAGGACCCCTGTGGCCCTGTGCAAAATTTTACCTTTCATAAATTTTCATCCCCTACTTTGTACTCTGAGGGGATGAATTTCCAAAAATCCTTTCTTGGTGCTCCCCTACGTTACATAAGGAGTTCGTGTGCAAAATTTCACATTTCTAGACCCAGTGGTTTGCTAAATAATTTTTCGTCCCCTATTTAGGAGATGAATTTTGAAATTTCATCTAGCCTATAGCACTTCCGAAATTAAGACGAATCCAGCGACAACTTCTTTGCCAAAATCCGTCGAGTCGTCTAGGCTGCAGGCTGCGCCACAGAAACAGACATAGTCAGAGGATACATACATACAGTCGGCTCTCGTTAATTCGAAACTCTAGTGACTCTTAAAATATTACGAATTATAGAGAGGTTCAGATTATCACAGGTAACAATTTAAAATTTTTAACCATTGCGATGAATGAACTTAAACTTGTCTCAAAATGTACTTACAATCTTTCTATCTCTTTCTCCCTGCAACTTTGAATGTGAGTTCGAAGTAACGCGTAGTTTTGTTACGTAGCAAAGATTTTTTCGTTCAAATTACCAAATGTATAAAAATGTGTTTTAGTTCGAACTATAAAGAGATTTTGTAGGGAACTCGTGATACCTTTAAATTATAGAGTTTCCAATTATCACAGGTTTGAATTAACGAGAGTCTACTGTATTTTCTAAACACATTACCCTTCTTCTGATGCAGTCGGGTAAAAAGTAATTGTGTCCGACAAATAGTGATGAGCAAATGCAAGACCAAGACTGTCAAGTCTTGGTCTTGGTCTTGGTCTTGCAGAATCTTGGTCTTGCTAGAGTAGTTTCAGTCTTGGTCTAGCAAGATGCAGTCTTGGTCTTGGTCTTGTTATTGCTAAGAAAAATCTTGCACTTTCTTGCATTTTTTATTACCTAATTTTTTCCTTCTAAAATCAGAATTTTCTCTCTTTACGGTATTAATTATACTTTCAAACTATTTAAATAGTTTGGCAAGACTCTTGTTTTTTTCTTGCTTTTGTCTTGGTCTTGCTCACTTGAGTCTTGGTCTTGGTCTTGCTCTTGGTATACATAGTCTTGGTCTTGGTCTTTCAAAAAATGCAAGACCTAGACAAGACTGCAAGACCAAGACTAATTTTGCTCGTCACTACCGACAAATCTAACAATCCGACACCAACCTATAAAATCCTCGTTTGTCGGATAACAAGGGCTCCATTGTACATATAAATACACTTCTATTACTATGGTGTTGCTCTGTTATTATTACGAATACAATACAATAGAATACAAGAGGCGAACGAACCAACCAGTAAGCAAGCTCCAGGTTTTTGTCATTGTGCGTTGAGCGTTCAGTTACCATATATCTTACCAACAAAATTTAATTACGCTTAATTAACTTTCCACGTAGGTAAGTAATATAATACGTGAAATTGTTCAACAATATATATTCAGCGTATTTAAATACGTTTCCAATAATTATATTTAATAAGATTTTAAATAACATATAATGCCACTAATAGTGTAAATAAGTAGGGAAACAGTGGATAAATGTGTATGTATATTGATCAATCTTTGGGATTTATTTACGTATTTGGTTTCAAATTCAATTGAGTCAGATTAAAAACATATTAATTTTCTAAAATACTATTATCAGGCAAACATTACTTATTTATTTATTATCCCCACGATTGTAAACTTTATAGGAAATAACAATGATAATAATATTAGTGGCTTAAAAAATATTTTAACTGTAAATGACTTAGAAGCTACTCTAACAAGGCTTAAAATTATCTAAAAACGATGGGGAATTGTTGTCTATGACAAAATTGAATGTTTGTTAGCCGACGAAACTCAAATTAAATCAACTAAAATAAAAGTCGACACTTTAGAATTAAAACACCCAATTCAAGGCAAACTTTTCAATTTTCGTAAACCAGACATCAACATTTGTTGATTTTGACTAATTAAAAATACTTAAATTAATGCGTTGCCTGTTTTGGGCTTATTTTGAATTTCTCGTGATCTTGAAATACCAATGCTCCACGATCTTCCCAAATTTAACTTTGATGAGCAATTTACAACAAAAATTAATAGTCCCAAAAGTTCCAAAGCCACACACGCAAGGCTGGATACGGACAAATCACGTAATATCCGGACTGTCCGGCCGAAATCCGGACGGTTGACGACCCTGTATTCAAGTGTTTGAAAACCGTTGTTTCGAAACATGCATTAAAGCTTTGCACAGAGATAGCTGGGGAACGGAAACATAGGCCCAGGGCAAACCACTAATTGCCGTTATTTAAAAAGTTGTTTGTTACTCCTTCAAGCCTGAACTACTCAACTACTCAATTTGAAACGTAGCAAAATGATAGTCAGGAAAGTACAGAGGGACTTTATAACATGCATAATATTATAAATACAAAAGTGCCAAATCATCTTTTTCAGTCGACGCAAAATAACGCCTTAAGGCCCGATTTACATTGCCACTCCGCTCTCGATACGCTCCTACTCCATTCTCGCTCCGACATAATCTTGTTGTGTTCACATTACAGTGCTGATAACATGCTGGTACCTATTCGTTCTCCATTCACATTATAATGCCGTTCTGGATAGGCTCCCAGTTCGGTCTCAGTTCGATATAAACATCTTTTCATAACAACTGAATGTAAGCAGAGTGGAGTGGAATCAAAAAATTGTTTACACTTTAGGTACAAGCCATAACAAGTCTGATATCGCTCCGATAAAATATTACCTGAGTGGTATTGATATTGGAGTGACATTGGAACGAGAGCGAACCGCGACTGATATCGCACCGATATCAGAGCGATGATGTGAATACACTCATTGTTTATTTTGTAAGAATATTATATCGAACCGAGAGCGGAGTGATATCGTAGTAAGAGCGGAGCGTTAATGTAAATCGGGCCTAAATTATTAACGCGGTATTCCCATGTGACGTTTCAAAATTTTCGAATCTTTTTTTTCTCAACATACATTTTAAAAGTAAAATACATTGAGAATGTACTGTAAAAATTGTAGACCGAAATTCGAATTAATTACGCAGTTATTGCATTTATGTAGAAAAGCGTATAGCGAACAGCATATAGTGTTAGCGGTCCAAGAAAATGATCCTTCCGAAGAAGCGGAAGGGCTATTTTATAAATTAGGTGTAGCTGATGTCGGTAAGTATCAGGGAACGGAGTACATTTACCCCTAATACTGCTGAACTGAATGACATTTTTAGGAAGGGGGGAGGCCAAAAAATTTACTGTTTTGTGGAAATATATACCTAGTATCTCTAACCTAGAGACATATACCTATAAAATAAAATATGAATAGCAATAAAATAAACTTTTAAAACAAAATTAAAAATATTTTTTTCGTTTATGACCAAATAGAAAAGTTTATAGCCCCCTCCCAGTTCAAAACATTATACACCCCGACTCTATTAAGGATCATGTTGTCAGAGGTCTAGTAAATATATATTTTTTATGAAAATATTTTTTCCTAATTATATTTTATAAAAAAATTGTTACTATAACTTTAAACACTTTTTCCTAGAAACTACATTTTTTGACTGGTGGACAGTAGAGGCGAAATTCTAATAAACCGATCGGACTATAATTTTTGTACGTTGTTCTGCACACTAGTGGTTATCGTTTCAACTAGAATTATTTATTTCTAATAATAATTTCTTTTTTTTTCTCGATTTTCAATGAAAAATATCACAATTATTGAAAAATTTGTTTTTAAAATCCGCCATTTTGTTATTTAATAAAATAAATATTTAATCGTAGTTCGGAAGATCTATAAAACAAGAATATGGTTGATTTTTTTTATTTTAGATCATTGCAAATGGCGATACACTGCCCACCACCCACTCATGTTTTTTTTTTTTTTTTTTTTGAGGAATTCACTTTGACCTTAAAAAACATAAACAAAACATTGTAAAATTGAGTAAGAAAAAATTTTTTTGTACAGTCTAAAATACCGCCTTAATAGTGAAAACTTCCCAAAATATTGAAGAAAATCGAGAATAAGTTGTTGATAAATTCGTCAATTCGAAACCAACTAGTTTGTACAATGGCAAATGTTTTGAAGATTGAACTTTTTTAGCCAGTGGAATCGCTTGGGAGGGATTTTTCTAGTATGTAATTATTACCTATGTACTTATTTTCGACTTTAATTAACATGAGACAGTACAAATCAGTAGGAAAAAAGACGCTTAAAATGAAGAAATTATTCATTTTCTCAAATATATTTACTGATTATTGTGGCTATTCTCGGCTAGTGGAACCGAAAAATTGTTTCTCGAGTTTCTCCCACTCCTTCTAATTTTTTATAAAGAAACATACTTAATAAGATTTTAATATTTCTCTATATATATGTAATGAAAAGATCTTCGGTAGTATCAGTAGCATTCTTGTATTACCCTACTGTATTGTTAATAAGGAACATAACCAATACCAGTATACATATACCACCAAGCTCTACACGTACTTATTCGAGTTACGAGTTGCGTTATTCATCAAAAGTCATTTGCGTGTACCTAGAGTTTCAATATGTTTTGTATCTATCGATCATTTATATTGGCCCAACACAATCGACATAAATAAACTAATTCTATTCAAGCCAGGTATTTATTCTCCATGAATCATATTTTTATATCTAAGTAGGGTAAACGGTATGCTTATTGGACAGTTAAGAAAAAATTTTCAAAACAAAGTACAGAAAAAGTACGTGTTATAACTTTATTTTTAACGAAAAAATTCATAAACAAAGTAAGACCTGTCTACTTTAATATACCATTTAAAACATTCATATTACATACTGGTAAGTCTCTGAAAAAAAATATTAAAGTTGTGCGTGTAGAAAAATACAGTTATTGGACAAAAATTGCATTTATTAATTTCTGGCGTATTTCCACAATCCACAAGTCCTGTATCATGCACACAGCCTTTATCCACTCCTTGATTAACTCTTTACGATAATTCACAATTTAGTAGAATATTATTAAATGATTCGAGCCTTTTCACTCACTAGACGCAGTAAACTTTTTTAACGAACTACTTAATACCACGCTAAGAATGACGTAGCTACAGGTTCCTGTAAATTATGGTTAACTCAGAATGCATTTTCTGAAAATATATACTAGAGGGTTCTGTTTAACTAAAAAATCAGGAAGTTTGCTTTATTATAAGTTTTAAATCTCCAAAAGAGAATGTCTTGTCCAATAACTGTCAATGTCCAATAACTATACCGTTTACCCTATAGACAACATTTTTTTAATCACTATTTTTCTTTAATACTTCAGGAAAAAAATTATTACTAATTATCATCATAAACAATTAATGACAGTTGTACGTTCATGAGCTGGAGTTATTTATATGAAATTGTAATGAGAAATATTAATTTAATCAATATTAATTGATATTTTTGCTTGCAGTACACAAGATGACAGTTCATAGGTAGATAATAATGCATGTATGCTGAATACAAAATTATTATCCCATATAAATAAATTATAAATAAAATTACTTAGCTTTTGTATGAACTATTCAAAAAGTATAAAAGTATATTAAAAGAGAATTCAGTCTTAACATTGATTAAAATTGCAATTTTTAACTTCCCATTGGACGTTATTGTAATGGGTCCGAGTCTACGAATCGCTAATTTTGACATATCTCCACGTTTCAAGGTCACTAGAATCCGAATCCATCGTTTTTAGCGCGATGTTGCATTGTTGCTTCAAAAATGACTCTCTCTGACTACTGAAATAATATAGTAATGTACAGTTTGCAATAGCAATAGCAATAATTAATATAAATAATAATTAATAGTTCTTTAGTGATTAAAGACTAATTTATCCTCAAAATTGTTGCCATAGTACAATTTGCGGCAATAATACCACAATACCTACATGAGTTGGTAACTGCAGAAACGAGACAAGGCACTATTTCCTAATTTTACAGGAATCGAAAAAATTGTATAAATAGGTACTATATTTTCTGTTCCTTTCTATTTTTTTTAACAAAAATAAAAATATATAAAGAAATTTTATTCATTATTTGCTAGAGATGAAATTTATTAATATTACCATTTGACTGGCTTTTAAAGCGAATTTTATTTTTGAATCTCCTTTGTGCAATTAAAGGGCGATATGTCCCTTTTCGAAGATAAAGTAGAAAATTATGCAAACATTTTTCAGGTTTCTTTTTCTATTATTTTTGAGAAATACATTCTTTTTTTAATTAATAAACAACAGGGCTTCATTCTAAATCATTTTTTTTTATTTGTAGTAAGCAATTTTAGGATTTTTTCCAAAATTTCATTTGGAAACATGGAATGAATTTTATGGTTTATATTTTTTCCATATTTATCTTCATTTAGAAAGCCCTTTTCCCTTTTTTTCTTAGGAACATCAACTTCCGGTGAGCTCATAAAAATTTAAAAACTAATTCACTTATTTTCATAAAGATTTAAGACAAAAACAGAGTATAACCGTTACTTTTCTGCAGAAAGGTGACATCTATGACCGTTTGTCTTAAGTTTCTTTCCTATCTGAAGTAATAGGATCATATTATATTCATAAAAATTTAAAAATTATAATAAGTCAATTTTGAAAATAATTGAAGATGTCCCCTTTCTGCAGTTAACAATTCACATAATTTCGCAGGATTACACTGAAACACACTGTACAATATATTTGTTAAGTGTTGATTAGGGTAGAGCGAATCATTTAAGAATAGTGTTTAACACATTGTCACGTTTTCTTAATAACATAATTTCTTTTTGCTTGTATCAACGAAATTTGAGTTTCAGTTAGTTAACGTAGGTTGCATATACTGGGTCGGTTGTATACACACAAATATGTAATGTTGTAACCCTGTGTATTTAACTAAATTACATTTTAGTTTGTACACAATGTACACATATAATACAGTTTAGTTTCTATTCGTTGGAGGCGGACAGTTAGCTCCACCTTTCTCACTTATTTAATTATTTCGACTTTCCGAATAATCTATTTTGCAATATACATATGTATATAGATATAGTGTAGCAGATAATACATTCGTGAAAACCTTCTCGTCTATAAATATTTATACACAGACGTGGGATTTTGATGAGTTTAATTTTAATCTAAATTTTGGAATTGATATTTTTATAGTTCCCAATTATTTTGAAAATGTTTCGGGTTAAGTCTAAGGCCCGCCACACACGTACAGTTTCAACTGAACAGTTCAGCTATACAGTTTAAACTCTACGTGTGTGGGTATTTCAGTCTCAGTTCAACGCAACTGTACAGTTAAACTGAAACGAATGAAATTTCAATTTTGTGAACTGAAAGGTTCAACTGATTGTTGCGTGTGTGGGGGTTCAACTGTACAATTCTAAGTTCAATTTGTGCCAAGAGCACAGACCAATGAACACTATTATTATTATACAACTAGACAAAGCGTAAAGCCAGTTTGTAGGCATTTTTCTTGTGGCAGGTAACGGAGTGAGACGAGTGAAATTTAAGGAATATAATATATTGTCCACTTTTACGCAAATGGAACTATAATTGAAACGAATACCACTCTTTTTTTTTCAAAATTTTGCAGTTTCTTCTCAAGAAAGTAAAATTTTATTATCAATATTATATTTTGGCAATAATTATTTGAAAACATTACTACAAATACCACAGGTAATCGCACTGATTACTACATTACAGAATACTATTAAGTCGTATACTGGCCGTATCTGGCTGCTTCATTTATAAATTGATAGAGTGAGTCTATAGGATATACAGAATATGTTCTTTGGTCTGTGGTCAGGTGCAAGTACGTTTGATTTTTTTTTTTTTTAGTAATATAATTTCCGCGGAATCAAAGATGTTGCTAGGTGAAATTGTCCTGCTGTTTCCAATCCATTGTAAAAACTGAAGGATTGAACTGTACGTGTGTGTGCTTCTACAGTGTACAGTTTCACCTGACAGTTTAAACTATTCAGTTCAAACTGTCAGTTGAAACTGTACGTGTGTGGCGGACCTAATACAAAAAGCAACTTTAAACTTATCTCTCCTTTTATTGATTTCTAGTACTATACACTCACACCTTTTTTCCTAACTATCTCGAATTTTATAATCAAGATAAAAGTGATTAAACTGATCCTGCCTTTGTCGACCATGTAATTCAGATAAATAACCACACTTGTTTAAGCATCAGAGAAATACTTAAAACCGATTCTTTAATTTAAAATATATTTCTTGTATCTTGTAGTCATTTCCGCCATTAATTAGAATAGCATTTGGTCGTGTAATATGAAATGTCGTTTCCGACCACTTGGCCGACTATATAATTCAGATAAATATCGACACTTTTTTAACCCTATAGAATCATACGTACCTACTCGTCAAATTGACAACCAAACTTCTCTACCTGCTGCAGTACTACACAACTTGCAGTTGCCTGCCTGCTCTGAAACTTCTATTATCTAATTTATTTGTTATGATAACACAGAAGAAGTATCAATTTTGTTTATAGTTGCTGTCGTTTTGTTTAAATTAAAATAGTGTGTGTCAATTTGACGACGGGTATGATTAACGTATGTTTTTTTTTAAAGATTTTGTACTTTACATATAAAACTTTCCCTAATTTCTCTAAAATTTATTAAAGATATGATCTTATTCAAAAAATTACAAACAAATTTTAGAAAATTTACAAATGTGCCTAATGAGGAAATAACTACATATCTACGGGAATATTTGTGACCGAGAAATTTCACATTCTGTAAAGTCACACATGTCCACCAACTCATAATAGTTCATAAATTAATTATTTGAAAGACATCTATTATGATAAAATTGATGTATTTATCTATTTTTTAATTTTTATAATGAAAATATGCTTTGATAAAAAAATTTAAAAAAATTAATAAATATTTATATTAAAAAATTTTTCCAAATCCAATTTTTGTAAATATTTTGTTCGCTTTCGTAGTATTGTTATGTAAAAGACATGTGTTTTGCAAATCCTCCGTAAAAAGTCTATTCGTGAAATTGACGACGATGTATGATTAACGTTTCTTGTAGACCAACGTATGATTCTAGGGTTAAGCATTAGAGAAATATTTGAAAGCAATTTTTGTATTTTAAGTGAAATTCTTGTAGCTTGGAATCATCTCGGCCATTAGTGAAATAATATTTAATCGGGTAATATGAAATGTCGTTTTCCTACCTCTTGGCCGACCATGTAATTTAGATAAATATCGACACTTTTTTAGGAATTAGAGAAATGTTTAAAAGCAATTCTTGTATTTTAAGTGACAGTCTTGTAGCTTGAAACCATATCGGCCATTAGTTGGATTAATATTTAATCGTATAATATGAAATGTCGTTTTCCGACCACTTAGTTTACTATATAATTCAGATAAATATCAACACTTTTTTGGAATTAGAGAAATGTTTAAAAGTAATTATTATATTTTAATTTTAAGTGGAATTATTGTAGCTTGGAACCATTTCGGCCATTAGTTGGAAAAACATTTAGTCGTGTAATATAAAATGTCGTTTTCTGACCATTTTATCTACTATGTAAAAGTCCAAGTGTGCAGTCATATAGTCGACCATAAATAATAGAATTGTGCCAGGCGAATGTACTACTATTTATCGTAAATAATAGAATCTAAATTCCAAAAAAAATTTCTGCAGCCATAGTCGATTTTTGAGCATAAAGTTAGCCCCGTAGTATTTTTTTTTTTTTAAAAAAACAAAAGATATAGTACTCTATTATGCTAGGCGTCGTACTCTATTTGTGGGGCATCAATAAAAAAACTACATTCCAAAACATGCAGGTTTATCGCCAAAACCGTTTCTTTAAGATTTTTGTAATTCACAATCTATCTGCGGACCGGTGAAGTACTTTCGCGGCCGGACACCGGTCCACGGATCTCATTTTTTATCTAAAATTTTGTCTAGATAACGGTTTAATTATATGTTATCTATTATTTGTTATCTAGATAACAAAATTCGATATCTTGCCCAACACTAATTTATGTGTCGCAAATGCTAAACATTAGCTCATCAAATACAGTTTCAAAATTTACATAAAAACGCTTTCACTATTGTCTGTTAATTAGTATTCCTTAAAAAGACCGATTAACAAAGATTTAATTATTATTCTCGTTGTTGGACAAACAAGGTGGTCACAGCTGCAGTCTTTTAAATTGATTTTGACGCTTTTGTAAAAGTAGATTATAATACAATTTTTTAAATAATTTAAATGTTTAAATAAACAACAGAACAAACTTGATACAGTGAAATTATAACTTTATGTTTTATTATATACAGATAATAAAATCATCGCACATAAAACCCGTTTTAATAAATAGAAAGATTTTAGATTTTATTATTTATCTCAGTCGTCTGTTTTATATGTATACGAAATTCTCTATAAGTATGCATCTATGTAAGATGCTCTACTACAATTCATGTCCTGTTTTCCGTTTAAACAATATTTCAACTGTGATTTTCAGTTAATGTTATTCCAATCTGCGGTTCAGTGCACTGAGAAAAAAATACAGTAATTTTTACTGAAATTTCTGGTAAAAAATTACTGAGCTCTCTGGTAATGCGGACATAAGTGACAGGCTAAGCAAAAAGTACGATAATTTATAGTAAAAATTTTAAATTACCATATAGCTCAGTAAAAATTACCGTATTATTTATAAATAAGGTTTTTTTTATTTATTAATAAATAATTGAATTAAAATAGTTTAAAAGGATATTGATAGAAGGGTAAGCATTAAAATCAAATTATTAATATAGAAAAAATTTTCTGTGGTTTTTTATTATTTGTGGAAAAAAATATATAAATTCTTAACAATAAGCACATTACAATAATTTGTATAAAAACATATTTCAATTAACATATCAATACATATAAAAAACATACAAGAATTAAAATAAAAACTAAACAAAAATTCATGAAACACAACAATTTTTTGTTTTAAATGGAAAATCCAATAAATAATAATTTATTATAAAAAAAAAAAAAAAAACACTTTATAAACATCCAGTCACTATATTCGCTATTGAGCAACTGATCGAACCAACGGTTGCTGCGTCTGTAAGTCGTGTATTGTCTAACACGGGTGCTCTGGGTGGTTGCGTGCTTGTTTTGTTTATTCTGTTCTATGTAATGCTTGGTATGCAGTGATGTGAGAGGGATGCTGAAATACAAGTTTCAAGGAGCAAACAGAGATAACAAATAAAAAATACACAGCGACTCAGTAAAAATTATTCTATGTCCAGTATAATTTTACAAAAAATTAAGTAATTTTTCTCGGTGTCCACTTGAAATTTTACTAGCCCATCGAATTTTACGCAGCTGTATAGGAAAAATTCTGAAGGTGTACAGGAAAAATTTTCAAATGAATCGTAAAAAATAATGTTTGAAACGCATTTTTTATATTTTTGCTTAATAATTTCCTACGGACTGGTCACTTAAGACTCGTTTACCGGAGGCAGCTCAGTAATTTTTACTGGAATTTTTTCTCTGTGTGCTAGTTACATCTTCCAGTTTTATAATTGACGCTAAATATTCCCCGTAAGACCTATATCGTAAAGTCAACTACATTATCTCTGTATACATATCATATGAAAATGTACAAATATTTGCGCGAATTCTATCACATGTTTCAGATAATATTTTCAGGTTTCTTAAGACACCACACAAAAATTGCAAGTGAGCTTCAATCTTCTTGTTTGCTATTCGTCTTAGACCACTTTCACAGGTGGATATCAAAAAATTTTTAGAAGCATTTTTTTGTATAATGAATATTTGAAAGATTTACTTCATGGCTACACGGAGAGAAAATTCATATAAAAATTACTGTGCTCAGCACTACAATGGATGTGTAAAAGGCGAACATATTCAATTTTGTACGGTAAAAATATAAAAATTAGCTAGAAATATAAAAATTAGCAGAAAGAAAAAAAGAGAAACAAGGTTGTATATGTTGTGAACGCTGTTGAAATGTACCTTACTCATAGCAAGTCACATAGCCAACCATAGGTGTGGACGACCAACTTGGTCGGACGGGTCGGACCAAGCACCTTGATTCATTAGACTGTCTTATAAGCAGTAAGCATTATTCATTACACTGTCTTAGAGGACGGGGATGTCACCGTTTAATTCATCATTTTGTTAATTCACTATCTTTAGTATTAGAATATATTGTTGGCAATCATTTTTGTATGCATCATAAAGAATCGAAAGTCGGAAAAGATCGGACATCTTCCAAGTTTTTACAGGTACAGCCCAAGTAACATAAGGTTGCGGTCAGATGCGCAAATGAAAGAGTACGACAACAAGAATTAAACTATAACATATATGCATAAGAGTGTGATAAAAGTTGTATAAGCGTATTAAATTTTACCGTGCTAGCACATATTTTTTATTTTGGTCGTCGATCGCGCACGCATTGTAAGAGAGCATGGTAATTTTTCTGAAATTTTATCTACAAAAATTATATGATTTTTCTCTCCGTGCATATATTCGTTACGATTTCTATTACAAAATTTTATTAATTAACCGTATTAATCATAACTTAACACTTTGAGAAGGCAGTTTTTATACAGGTCTAATTTATATACAATTTATTTATTTCTGAGATTCTATATATAACGCGATACGATTCACTTATTTTATATAAATTTTTAGTTCCTTATGATTCGGTTTCCATAAAACGCGGCAGCCATGACTTCCATATAACTCGGTATAAATTAATCGGATTCGATTGTATTTCATAATGCGGTTTCCATAGAACGCATTACTGATATCAATTTAATTTTGAGTTCCTTATAATGCAATACGAGTTAATGGTGTTATAGGAGACTTGACTGTAATTGAAATCCATTATTAATCCACCTTAAGCGTTACTTTTAATAAATATGATCCATTAATTAAACCTCCTGCAAACCAATTGCTAATTTTTACATTATTGTTATTTCTAAGTATTTACTGTCCAGCAAATCTACAAATCAATTAATATTTTTTATTACTCATGCGGGAGAAGTACTAACTTGGCGCACACATTTCTGTACGCAAAATAGCTGTTCGCTCACTGTACTATTCCCACATACTTTTTTGCGTGCGGAAAGTAACTTTCCACACGCAAATTGACAATAAAACACGCAAAATTTAATCAAAACACGCAAAGCCGCCTCTTGATTTTTCATTTAATAAATATTTCATAATTATTTCTATAGAAACCACCAACAAAATAATTTAAACAATAATTACTTCAGAAAAAAAGACGAACACTTAGGCCCGATTTACATTATCACTATACTCTCACTCCGATATCATTACGCTCCCGATTCGGTATAATCTTGTTGTGTTCACATTACAGTGCTGATGTCATGCTGGTACCTATTCGTTCTCCATTCACATTATAATGCCGCTCTGGGTACGCTCCCAATTCGGTCTCTATTCGATACAAACATCTTTTCATAACAACTGAATGCAAGCGGAGTGGAGTGGAATCAAAAAAATGTTTACACTATAGGTACAAGCCATAACAAGTCTGATATCGCTCCGATAAAGTATTACCTGAATGGTATTGATATTGGAGTGGCATTGGAACGGAAGCAAACCGCGACTGATATCGGACCGATATCAGAGCGATGATGTGAATACACTCATTGTTTATTGTGTAAGAATATTTTATCGAACCTGGAGCGGAGTGATATTGGAGTGAGAGCAGAGCGTTAATGTAAATCGGACCTTAAAAATTTTATTTTAAAAAGTAATAAAATTGTCAAAAATAGTAATAATAATAGAGAAAAGTATGTCAAATTCGTAATAAAAAATTGTATGTGCACCTCGTGCGGGATTGTTGATTGCCCACTCAAGCGAATGAGCCCACTCAAGCTCAACTTCGCTTTCGTGGGCAGTCGACAATTTCCCACACTTATTGCACAATATACTATACTGGACAACACATTAAAGCTTTAATAATTTAATCTATTATCGTTTTGTTAATACTAGCACTCTAATCTTTACTACGTACGTCCTAAATTAATAATAATCCTGGAAAATTCTATCGGTGACCACTTCAATGTGCTACATCTGACCAGTTTTTATTTTATTTACGTTTAAAAAATAAGATCAATTTCAATATTAGAGAACTTAAATAATCTGAAAAAATCGTATAACTGTCACCTCTATTCGTAATAATAAGATATCCACAATAATATTCACAATTTCTAAAATTAATTTTTGCGAAACCGTATTATCGTATTTTAAATAAGCTCAATATAATATACATAATTTAAACGCCAATAATAATAAACTAATATCTTTATGTGTTTATTATACATATTTTGCATTTATATATACCTAGATTTTATATGTATAGAATAATATACACCCTACCGTTGAAAAGTTTAAAACCAAGTAAGCTTAACAAAAGAATTTTGAATTTCTTTTCGGTAGATTAATTACATGACTATAATGTAAACCTTTAGCAGTCAGTATAAGGCTAGTTCAACACTATGCTGCAAACGCCTGCTGCATAAAAATGAAGTTACTCTGATTAAAAAGTAGTACCTAACCTAAATTAGCAACAAGACATATGACACTACCTATTAGTGATTTGTAAAACGTTTTTTACAGGTTTTATTTAGCTACTCATACATTTGATTTAAACAGTGATTGCTTAGGGAGTACCTAATTTATTACAATTTTGAACATTTGTTTAAATAACGTTTAATATTTTATTTAGTGAATATTAGGATTAAAACATTATGGATTACATACCTTCATATATTATTACTAAATAACTAAAACATTTATATTACTTACGATTGTAAAGATTTTGTAACTAACTTAGTATTTTACTAAAAGAGTGAAAAATTGATGATTTCAATTACTATCTATACTAACGTAGTATCTCCAGTTGTGGAGTATTTTACTAAAGAAGTATTGAAAATATTCTCTTCAGAGTAAACAATTCCTGGTGTGCACTACTCTAGAGTATTACACTAAAGTAGTAAGTAAGAGACTAAACAAAGCCAAAATATATTCCTACCCACTAGCAGGATTATGTAAAAGAGTATATCTTTAAAAAACATTGGTGACCTGCATTATTGTGCCTTCTTTTCGACTTATTTTCCTAATAGAACATTTTTTGGGGTTTCTAATTAGATGTTGTAATATGGTAATAAAATGGTATTAAATATTACAGTGAGTTTCCGATTATTTGGGGGGCAAATTAACTAGTCTGAATGTGAAAACCCAGCCGCTGCATGCGTACTTACATATTTTTTCTTCTAAATAATTTTTAAACACAATTAAAGTCAAGTAAGAAAAAGAAAAATGATTAAAAAGTAAAGAGCAGTCAGAGGCATCAAACATTTCTGTTTATCTTGGTACAATTATTATTATTATTCATTTTTCTTTTTTTCTATTTCATCTTGTTTCCACCGTTTTAGTTTGCTTTTTACGCAATCTGGTTTTTTGATTTTTTTAAATTAAATTTTTTATGACTAAATTTGTTTTCAATTTAATTTTGTACTAACCATGATTTTAATTTGTCTTTTAATTTTCAAAATTTTGAGAAAAAAAAACGAAGAAACGAAGAATTTGTTCTCTGAAGATTTTTTGTTTATAGTGGATGCCACTCAAATCATTATTATTATCTTTTTCTGATAAAATTTTTATGTTACATCACACATTTCTAATAACTAAAAGAGTATCTGGAGAAAAGTAGTTTGAACTAAAGAAGTATCTTGTGAATGAGCTCTTCGGGCAAAACTAATGTAGTAAAATACTAAAGTAGTATAGTGTTTCTTTAGTTCTAACTAAAGTAGTTTACAAAACTAAAGTAGTAAATTTCTCTGATTTGGTGCTAGTCAGCCATATTGTCTTAAACAGAAGGCTATATACTTTATCGTTTTATATTATTTTCTCATAGTGAAAAAGTTTATCAAGATTTTTCTATGCCTTAAAAACCCTAAGTAAAATGATGAACGATAAAATTAGAAGCAAATTATAAGTTTTCGAGGTGGCTATTTTCATTTTTACTAGAATTATTATAAAACAGACTTCTGTCGAATCAGTCATATTTCGAAAAGGAATTTCGTCATTTTGATAGCAAAAATTAAGAGATCACATCCGAATTACCTTAATTTGATCGATCACCCTGATTTAAATCACTTCAATAAGGCTTCACTTACGAAAATTTTTTTTTACTTAATGACGTGATAAAGTTTACAAAAATTTTTCAGTACCTTAAAAACTGTAAACGAAATAACAGAATGATGGAATTGGACGAAAGTTATAGCTTTTCAAAGCCGTTCTTATAATGGCGTTTTAGATTCCGTTTTTAAAATTTGCAATACTAAAGAGATGAGTCTTACTGAGCCATTAAAAAAAAGCAGCCCCCTTCTCATTTGAGACTTGGATTCACCACTGGTTACTGAGTAATACAACTGGCAGAAAATAAAACGCGATACTATTGTAACATTAAAGGAACAAGATAGAACTGAACGCTGAAGGAAGCCACGAGACTCAAAACTTCCAAAAAGTCCTATTACGATTTACCACGTAGTAACCCCTGATCTTAAACTTTCCGACGATACTGTACTATATGTATTCACATATTCTGACGGAGTCGAGTTTTGAGAATGAAATGAAGCCAACCAAATGTTGTTCGGTTAAGTGAGTTACATTATAGACAAAGGTAACGAACAACAAATCAAGACAGTTGCACCTGTCCATGCGTACCTTTCTACTCCTTATACAGATTTAAATATCACCAGGTAATATGTACATATTATATGTGTTCATATATGTGTATGTGTATATATATTATTGGTATTATCCCTCCGACAACTTGCTGCTCATTATGTATCTCCTTCGCCACTCACTATTTATGTCTGAATACAGCGTTGTACAAATTTTAAAAACCTGATCGAAAATAAATCCTAAAGAAAAAAACAACTTAAAATCCTTGAACAAAAGTAACCTAATTTGAAATAACTACAATCCTTTGATCAATAGATGGTTTTTCTATCGAACAAGAACTTATTGAGATTGAAATGCAAGACGATAATTAATGAAAAAAATCGATTTTTCAATTTCAAATATTATTGAGTGCTTGTGAAACATTACTAGGTGTGACAACTTTTGTTTACATTTAAACACACGCAGTGTTCATATGTTCACTTACCGTTCAGGTCGGTTGTCGGTTTACATTTGGATTTTGGCCATACTAATCAAAGGAATCGAGTGCTTAAAGTTTCAGTTTAGCTGAACGATAAGTAAACATATGAATACTGCGTGTGTTTAAATGCAAACAAAAGTTTATCATACGTAGTAATGTTTCACAAGCACTCGATAATATTTGAAATTGAAAAATTGTAACTGGCATTAGAGAGAGTACCAATACACATAGGTGGTTGAATGATTGTCTGGCTCGGGTGGCTGTCCAACACAGGATCGTTGATCCAATGGCTAAGACACCTGGCTAGTTACTGGGAGATTCTAGGTCCAAATTCCCGGCCGATACGAATAATTTTTTCAATCACTTTGTGATTTTTAATTTAATTAAAGAAATCGACACAAAAAAGGGTTTGGTAACTCTAAGTTAGAATACTTACGAATATTATATATTCCATCCTATTGCGGATCACAGCGGGATGTTACTAGTTATAGGCTGTTAGTATAATTTTCTTAAAGTACATTTTTTTTTTTAGAAATTATGCTGCCGTGTTCAAAATAATATTCTTATAATATGATACCATCAATGTTAAAAATATGTTTATGTAACTTCAAAACAAGTTCTGAATTTGAAATCGCAAGTGAGCCAAAAGCGATATTCTTTTCCAATAACTAGAGTAAGCTCACGCTTCCATCACAGCTAGAAGTAGTTATAGCAGACAATCTTGTATCGTATGACACGGTAATTAGTAACTTCACTATGGAAATATAGTCAACAATTTATCATGAAGATCCAGCTAAAAAAAATATGGAAAAATTTAAAAAATCTGTTGAAATAATAATTTAGATTGCTTGTTTTGTTGAAAATTTGTCTTTATGGGCACGCGTTTTTGTTTTCCATGTTGGATGAGTCCACTTCAATTTATCCACAAAGATGCCTCACAACGGGTTTTCCCAAATAAATAACTATACTAATACGCAGCACGCAAGGAGGATCGCTGTATGCGCAGTGTGTACTACGCTGTGAACGCTCAAAAATGCAGACCTTAGAATAGGCGTTTCAAAACTGTCCGCCACGGTGCCTTTGGAACCATCATAAAGGACGCCGTAGATGTCTATCGCTAGAAATGAGGAAATAATTTTCAAGTTTCGGGCGCGGTAAGAGTAAAAAAAAGTAGCAGTGAATTCTCGTTACTTATATTTTTCGGAAAAATCCTATTTTCGGAGACAAAAACATCGCCGAAAATGATTTGTCCCTTAAGGGCGGGGTAAGGCAGTAAAATAATTTTTTTTTTTGCTTTTTTTTTAATTTTTTTAACTGAATGCATAATATCTCAAGAATATTGTTTCAAAATTTCAAGTTGACTGGAGCAAAACTGACGAAGTTATAAGCATTTTTGTTCTTACCTGGCAGATGTTTAGCTCTCTATATATCTCTTTCTATCTCAGTTATATTATAGAAATTTCAATGCCAGTACAAACGTGTTTATACCTGTACTGTATATTTTGTCAGTCTAGGGTACAAAATTTAGTTTAGCAGTAAGTATTCTATATCAGTTTTATACAAGAATTTTTAAGTGTTCAAAATTTTAAAGCGTTTTCCCCACAGCTCACGTTTTCAAAGTCGGTGCCCCTCATAACTTCAAAACTACAGCACCGATCTTTTTGGAATTTTTAACACTATTTCTGTACATAATTTACGAGGTAACGCTGGAGAGTTTTTTTCAAATTTGTTAAAAAATTTTATTTTACAATAACAAATTAGCCGATTTTTTTCGCAAAAAATCGTGTTTTTCCTTTCTAAGCGTTCCAAAAAAGTGAAAAATTGAAATTTCGAAAAACCTTCCCAGCGTTACCTGAGGAAAACTATTATCTAATGAATGAACTTTAATTTTCTTATTTCGGATGATCCAGCACCAAGTTATGAGGGGCACCGCAATTCTACTTTTTTAATATTTCTTCGTGAAAATTTTATACAATATTCTTCGAATGTCATACTTTAATGTACCACTAGTTTTAATAAAGAGATTTTAACTGTGTCGTCACAAAAAAATAACAAAAACATGTCTTTTTTTGTACGAATTAACCTTACCCTCTCCTTAAGGGAGCCACGGATTTATAAAGTTCGGGAATCCTCACCTTAGAGAGTACCCTGTTCTCTATCCCTTCCTTAATAAAATACGACATCAGTACCAGTAGGGCTCACGCTGTCAACTTTCTGAAAATTTCAATAATACGAAGCGTTTTTTGATAGTCACGTTTTTTAGTTGGTTCTGGGCACGGAGTATGGAGACACAGCAACTATCTCTATCATGAAATCTGCAGTGTGCCTTTTTTTGTACCTAAGGCTACTAAGTAGTCACTCGCTCAGTGGCACTCACTGAGTATAAGTCAGTCAGAAAACAATGGATTGGATTGTTATGTTGGTTGTGTTGTTATTGTTACATCCCCACACATAGCGTTGTGATATTACATATACGTATGCGAATACGGTCACGTGACGGCCACCACTATCTTACATTACGCACACGTACACAGTCTAGCGCGCCAATACAAAGTAAACACCGTGCACGTACATATATAACATATTTTCTATCTCTTACTGGTTACACTGGATCCAGTAGTATAGAGATTGATATGTTGTCTCTGCCTTACTCTGTGATTCTGGGTATTTATAGACACGATCTTATTAAGTATCACTTACAATTTGCCCCTCTGCATATGTGTATAAGTACATACAAATGTATAATCAAATATACAAACCATAGTATTTATCAATATACATAATATTGTGTAAAGATTGCTCAGGTAAACTACACATATTATAACCTATACCATTACAAACTACTATATGAGACAACGTAAATGTTACCTATATACAATAAAACAACCTTAGGATATATAAAAATATTTATTATCTGATTTTATACATACAATTCTGATGTGTGTATATTATATTATATTATTTACTTACTTATTATTATTACAGTGCGATAAATTCATTTACAAAAGTGAAAAATGAATAAGAGTGGAGAAGAGAAGGAGCACTCTTCTTTTGGATCCGTAAAGAGCCCTATAGCTAAATTTTGTTACTAATAACAATTATTGTTACATATTCACCGACAAAGTTTATTTTTATTTATTTTTTACCGAATAGTGGTTACATACATAGTAATATAACAAAGCCAAGTAGAACAAAGAGTCATTTACAGGTACAGAAAAGCGCCCCGATAATAATATTTATGATTGCCATGTAATTTTATTAAGTATCAGTTTCAGAATTTTTTTTCTTTTTGTTATCTTATATGAAATATTTTATGAAATTTAATTCAAGGTTTATTTATGACAGTATCGAGTATTTGATTACGTATTGTAGTATATTAACGAATTTCCATTCTGAAAATGCAGCTATTACGTCGACTCTCATGGTAAGATTTGAGCGCGGGACTATGATAACAAATTATTTTGAGGCCTCTAGAAATGTATATATTTCTGTTTGCGCAATTACTCTTGAATGAAGCATCAAATTTTTACGGAATTTGATGAAAGAGTCAAAAGTCTCAAATTCTTGAATGAGTTCGTCAGTCAGACGCCTCCAACTTTCAAAAGCCAATTTTTCTCCATATTTTGGTGGTTTCTTGTAAAAATTGGTTAGAATTAAAAAATCTTTTTAATTTTTTTTTACACCATCGAATAGAGCATAAAAAATCATATAAGATAAGCGAATTAGTTTTCGAGAAAAGTTAGAAAATTTGTTGAATTTTTTTTACAACAGACTTCGTCTGTTTTGGTTATTACAATAACAGTGTACTCGTATATCTGTTTCATTTTCCAAAATAAATATTAACTAACTTTTCAAGAACACGTCATTACCGATTTTGAAAATTTGTTGGTTATTAGGGATCTAAACTATTTTAGATGGATATAGGATTTATTTTGTGATGTTCGCCAGGGTCCTAAGGTCCCAAAAACGCCAAAAATAAACTATTCCACCGATTCTGAAAGTTTTTACACAGTTAAAAAACTAAACTATTTTAAATGGATGTAGGTACATTATATGAAATTCGCCTGAGTATTGGGAACCCAAAACCATAATAAATTAACTACTGAACCGATTTTTGAAATATTTCACCATTTAGAACGCTAAACTATTTTAATCCGATACAGTGTCCAGCCTTTGGAAATTCGCTATGTTATGCAGATGCAGCGACACGGGGTATTTTTTTAAATCAAACAACTTGTTTAACTATAGCGAAATTATATTTTATTTATTACTTCAATATTATTCTAGTTTGATCATCTTTAGTAAAAGTTTTAAGTAGCTTTAGTATGGAGCCGTTGCCTTTTCAAACAAGTAATCTTGCCACTAACTATGTATATGGTTTTATGTTTGCCATCAATTATGTAGGTACGGGCTGATTTATAACAGGAAGCGAAGTTTCGAATTCTGTATCAAATTCCAGACAAGAAAAAATAAAATAAATTTTTTACGATTAAGCTTCAAGATATATGCATGATGTTTGAATTTTGCGTATAACTTACGTTTTAATCGACTGTGCGTTAGTTGTATAAACCCATCTTTGAAAAGATGTGTAGTTTATATTTTAGTGGTAAGGTAAGAGCACCAGTAGCCGTCATGTTAAGACATGAGCAGGACTTTTGGAAATAACCAACAGTAAAGGTAAAACGAAAGAAAATTTTATGATCTTTCAGGAATATTTCAATTTATTTGAATATTTTTGTAATAAATGTATTAATTAAAATAAAATAAAAGAAAAAGTGTGGTGTACCAGTACCCGTCAATAAAAAATTAACGATGTTCCAGTATCCGTCAGAGGAGAGACCCAGTATCCGTCATTCTTTAGAATATGATTAATCGTAAACAACTGAGCTATATAATTAAAATACTTAAAGATAAAGCTAAATTTAAAAAAAATTATTTGATTCTGTTACCTATTTCCTTTCTACAATTCCTGCAGATATATTGCTGAGATCGGCACTCAATTGATTCTTTTAGAATTCTCTTTAATTTTAGTTCAACCATTCGTGATGCTAATTCTCCTGAAGCATTACCCACATTATCCATAAATGCTGTTTTTGTTTATTCTTTTTCATTTAAATTAATAACATTATGTACTGATTTTTGTCCTTTCTATACAATTACATGGTTATTAGTCGGGCTCAAAAAGATACTGATCCATCATAATTCCATCAGACGCTCTGTATCTTTCAAAATTTCTATAAATTCTTCTTTCTTAAAATATTCTTCAATTTCCTTAAGCCAGTTTTCGATATTTTACGCTACCGAAGCCTTTGATTTTCTTAAATTTTGAGATAATCGCTTGGATAACTCCGGATGTCTATTGCAGAAAGACAAGAACCATTTTCGTTCAGGTCGATCATGAGTAACTGGATTTTCTCAAGTTTTGGATTAGTAGTTGGCTGCTGTATAGCATTTAAGGATCACTGTTTCATTCAAATGTATCATCCACTTTACAATGTTCTCATCCTCTTTGTTGATTAAAATAATTGTGGAGGCACTTTTTGAATAATATCCTTTTAATTTATCTGACAATGTGGTCTGACAATTACTTGTGATGTACGAAACTGTTTGACTACGATAGAAATCCGCATATTTTTTAACGAATAGGATATCCAAAGCATTTATTAAATCTTCATTACTGTATTTTATATTGAAATTTACGTACAAAAAAGACGGTACCAAAAACCGTTACTATAGGGTACCAGTATCCGACATTAATTTACAAGGACTACAAAAATTTAATTGTTACAGAAAATAATAACGGGTACTATAGTCAGTAGCTTTATCGTATTGTTGTGAATGTAATCCAGATTTTAAAATTTTTGTATAAAAAACATGGGAGAATATGTATCCTTTCTTAAAATAAAATTTGTTACCCCAATAACCGTCACTATGACGGTTACTGGAAAATGCCTGTATTTTATGTACCAGTAGCCCCCATCAAAAATAATAAATTTCTGTTAGGTTTTCTGGTCTAAAAACTATTTTTTAACAAAATTTAATTCATAATAAACCTAAAAAAAAATATAACTAATTATTCGTTAAACCAAAATTACAGTAAAATTAAATTAGTGCTTACCTTAGCTAAAACTTAAAAGTTTTAATGAATATATGCAAATTTTACAAACACTAACTTTCAAATGAGTCGTTATTATATCTAATTCTAACTGAATGCTATAATAAATGGAATAACGGTTGGGCATACTTTCCAGAACGTATAACAGGAAACACAACAAATATATGCTTGCTTAATATCTTAATATTTATTATTTTACTGAAACTTGACGGCTACTGGGTCAATAGCGGCTACTGGTGCTCTTACTTTATATAAACTAATAATTTAAGGCAGCGGTAGCCCAAAAAAGTTTTGACATAAGGAAGAATATAAAAAGGGAAAATACGATTGTTTACTTAAACTCCGTGGTTTTCGATGGTGTTTAACTTAATTGTGGAGCGAATTTTTAAACTGAAAGTAGGGGTATAAATTAACAGGAAAATCACATTAAAAAAATAAGTCACTTTTCTGAACTGACTTGGTTATTTTTGCAGTAAAAATGAAAATTTCGCACTAAAATTGCCCGAATTTCACCAACAGATCTAATTTATTATATTTTTGTAGTTATTAACTTAAAAAGGAAAAAATTGAACTATATGACGTCATCATGTACACCAAATTTTTCACCAACTCCAAAAACCATAATTTTGATGCTAGACACGTGAAATTTGAAGTTTCTCATTGAAGGTTTTCGATACCGTTTTCACCTTTTTTAAGAAAACTGAAATTGCAAATACAACAGCAGAAATGCATGCAGAAATTAAATCACATTTCCGGAACGAATTCGTGAAAACTAACTCGCACAACATGAAAGGATTGAACACCACTGACATTTACAATCTATGTAATAGTAACAATACGTCATATTGCGTATCAAATTTTATATTTTTTAAGAAAAAAATGTTTAATTCTAATATAGACAGATTTGCTATGGTTTTTCTGAAAAAATATAGATTATTTTTACCATTTCAAGATTGTAGACGATTTGGCATCACGGGCCCCATTTGTGAAGTTCGCGGGCCGAATTTGCTCCATGAGACGCACTTTCGAAGCCACAGACTGGAAGTATCCCAGGTGCGCTGATCGAAGTAGAATAAGTTGAATAAAATTTACGTTTCTACATTGAAAAAGCTTATAAACTTAATTGTAACATAACAATTGATAAAATACAGAAATCAACTTTTAATTTAATATCTAGTTCCAACAATTCACAACATTCGTACCTTTACAATAAATTTTTACCAATATCGATCTTAACCCCTTCTCGTATACAAAGCCATATATGGATTCTAAGTTTTACTATTTTTTTTAAATATATTAAAATTTTTTTTTTTGTAACTAATGTTAAATCCTAACTTTATACTCCTTCGAGTAACGGAACGTAATTTTTGTTGTCTTTGGTAAGTAGGGGTTGTCAAATTATTTGAAGTTATATTCAGAGTGTCCGACCGTTACAGTGCAATTAATTGGTGCTAATTTTATTTGTGAAAACTAAACAATAAAACGGTAAGTACTAAAATCAAAAATTTTCAAAACACATTCTTTATATATTCAAGAACATGGAATAGTTGTGATTCGTGTGTGTTTTCTTGTTTCCTTCGATTTTTGGGGCTTATTTTGAAGTTGCCATATTTGGCTTCGTATGCGTTTAATCCAAATTATTATTGGGCATATATGGCTTCGTATCGCTTTTATGGTACATCCCAGCATGTCAATTCTACTCCTGGTGATGGCTTCGTGAGTGATGATGATTTTGCTTCTGATTCCCCAGTACTCCCACCAGCCAAAGAAGTCCATCAATTTTGGTGGCCAGGAAATGTACTGCAACAAGCCGAAAGGGTGCTCCATCTAGCTTGCCCAGCTCACCTATACTCATTAAAAAAGCACGAAAAACTCCAGCTAGGCATCAAGACCTCCCTTTGAAGTCTATGCGATCAGATAAGGTGACCATTTCCCCGAATGGACAAAGCTAAATTGACAATTATGTCAAAACTGCTCAAAATTCCTTTCATTCGCCAAATGTGAAAAGTGTCAAGTTTATTTATGTTACAATGGCAAATAAAATTGCATACAGATTTTCATAAAATATAATTTTTTATTTAACGCATACAAAGTCATATATCGATTATAATTATAATACTAGAATGCACACGAAGCCATATAAAGCTTCGTTAAGTAATTTCTAAACAATAAGATTTAATTTTTTTTTTCTTAATTTGACTATTAAAATAAAAGAAGTGAAAAACATTTTCAATAAAAAAAAATTTTTTCTTGACCTCCTTCATAATTCATGCAATAAGGGGTTAAGGGGCGAACTACCTTTAGACAGGAAAAAATAAAACAATTTCGGGAATGTGACCCTTGTGTAACCAACCTTACTAAGGGGAGCCGGGGGAAATTTTCACAATTGGCTGTAAAATCTTATAGATAAAAAAATTTAATTTTGCT
Source organism: Brachynemurus nebulosus (assembly GCA_035578155.1). Lineage (NCBI taxonomy): Eukaryota > Metazoa > Arthropoda > Insecta > Neuroptera > Myrmeleontidae > Brachynemurus > Brachynemurus nebulosus. Next base: position 8,977,564 of record JAPWDM010000001.1, on the reverse strand, counting down.
CTCTGTTTAAAAATTTGAAAATAAAAATATAGATATACCTAAATTCAGACAGGCATGTCAATATCAAGATCAAAACAGTAAAATGTTTATAGATCTCATTGTTTTAATCAACCACCGTTGTTATGTCAAATTAACAAAAAGTCTAAAGTTCAGGAACTGAATTAATGTTTGAAATTGTCTTCACATTTTTTTTTGTTTTGTTTTAATTTCTATCCAGTGTACTTTTGTAAAAATATGTAAATTAAAGTTATGCGTTGTCATCAGCAATGAAACAAAAACATTATTTATATAATTAATAACCCTTTTTTAAATTCAGGACTACGCTCGGGTCGAACGTGAGAAAAAAACACAACAACGGAATAAATAATAAACTTTGAGAAAAATATGTTGAAAATTTATTTATGTAGAATTTATCATCAATTTTTTTTTCTTCAACTTCTACGTCTCCGTTGCGTTGCTTTTGTTTAAAAATTCAAATTTGTTATGTGCTGTGTATTGTGTGTGTGTGTGTATAGTCTTAAATAAATAAATTACCGGGTACACAAAAAGATATAAACTTAACCGTAAGTTTAAATTATGTTATTAAATTAGAAAATGTTTTCCTCTTTGCAAATTTTCCATTTCTTTTCTCTTGATTTTCCAAACCGAGTTCCATTATGTTATTGCATAAAATGTACGTACGCATAAGTCCTATTGCTTCAACAATCAATAATTACAATTTATCTATGTATAAATGTAATTGAATAAGAAAAAAGTTTGTAAAAAGCATGCAACCAATAATATTTTTATATATCCACTACTATCTATCCCATTTATAGATTATGTTTTAGCAGTGGCGTAGCGTGCCTTGGAGGGGCCCTGTATCAAAATTAGTTGCGGGGCCCAAATAAAGGGTAAAGATTTCTCACAAAAGGAACAAAAATGCTTGCATTAAATTAAAATAAATATTTATTGATTATAAGTTATCGCTTCCTCCTAGAATTTGAGCTAGCCAAACAATTCATATTAAATATACACTTTTTTTGCCTTTTTTTGGCAAATTGATTTATTAAATCATCTATGTATAGCTGAAGATGGCTTCAGTTTTCCTAAAATTTTGCCTCTATAGACAATAGTGACAAGTCTGATAGCCGTTCCTGCTCCATCGAAGTCCTTAGGTAATTTTTTATCAGTTTTAATTTTGAAAAACTTCTTGCAGCTGTTGTGGTTGTAACTGGAAGGGTCAAGAATAGAAAGCATGCTATTATTACCCGCGGAAAACTGGATGCAAGGCTATTGAATTTTATCAGAAATAATTCCATGAGTCCTTAATGGAATGAATTTTTTGAATTTCAGATTTTTAGCATGTTTTCCGAGCAATTAACCCGGGAAAAAAAGAGATTGCTTTTTTGACTTTTGTCATTTCTGAAGTGAAAAATCTATAGGCACGTATGATAGTTTTTTTACGTTTTTTTCCCGGGAAGCACGAAATTAAGTGACCTTATGGATAACATTTTACTAATTTTTGCGATGGATAACACACGTTCGGGGCCTCTGTAGCCCGAGGGCCCCGTATCATTGATACATCACTGTGTTTTAGTATAAATAGACACGTATTTGAATTTAAACTTCACTTATTTGATAATGGTCATATTGACCGAAACATGTCATAACAGTTTAAAATAATAAAAGTGGTATTTTTGCAGAGTTTTGTTTATTAATAGCATATGCGGGAATTACTTACGAAAAACAAAAATGCATTTTCTTTTCTTCTCAGCTGTAAGTTATTTTTGAAATTTGTTTTCTTTTAATTTACTTTTTGGAAACTAGGATCATTTTCCGTATACCCGGAAATGACTAGCTTAACCTACAACAATTTTTTCCGTTTCGCCGGAAAACTATAGGTATAAGAAACAATTGGACAGTAGTTATATTGAGCGCGAAAAAAGCGCGAAATTCCTAGATAGATTTCTTTTAATAATTGTCGCTGGTTGTGATTCTGTCATGCTTACTTTTTTTTTCCTGCAAACTGATTTTTTAAATTTTCCGCTTTTCTGTTGAGTTTTGGAACAGCGCGAAATAAACGCAAAAATATAGTATAGGTCATTTTTCTATATCCGAAAATGACTAGCTCACTTTTTTGCAGAGACGTAGCGACCATAACTGGCGCGTGGTGCATGACACTTTTTTTGCGCCCCCATTAGCTCCTAAAATTTGGTAAGTAACGGAATGGTGTATTTAAAATTTTGGAGAAAGTTGTTTCTTGTCAATTTGTATTTTAATTTTTTCCCTAAAAGTCGTTTTAATAACCTTTTTTTTGGTCGCCAGAGATTTGTTTGTGTGATATATATTTGAAGTCATAACCTGAGAAAAAAAGTTTTTTAAAGTAATAACGTCCCTCCTATTTGCTTTTGGCGCCCCTCTCAAAGTGGCGCTCGGGTCATGATAATACCCCTTGCACCCCCTCGCTACGCCGCTGCTTTTTTGATCTCTTTTAAAACAGCCATAAGTTGACGTACAGGCAAATTGTATTATCTTAATTTTTCCTCTGTTACTGTACCTGTTCTATGTAACATTCATCCAGATAATCCATAAAATTTCATTATTGAGTAATTGTATATCTACATATATACCTAACCTAAAATTAAATTTTCACTTATTATTATACGGAAGGTTTGTAATTTTTCGAATAAATTTGGGTTTGTCTAACGAAAATTTGTTGCCTAGCAATTTAACAAGAAGAATTGTCAACTAACAAAAACGGTTGACAATTCTTCGAGTTAAATTGCTGTTAGACAAGATTTGGGTTGTAGAAAACACAAATTTATTCAGAAAAAATATAAAACTCAAGTGTAATACGGTAAGATAATTTAACGAATAAAATAAATTAGTATCTTATTATAATTTAATATATTGTTACGTTATGTTTTTTGAAGCCAGTAAAAATTTTTTATCGTGTTTAGCTACAATGGAATGACCAATGAAATGTTTTGTACCATTTTTATCGCTGTAAAAGTCTGCCCTAACTTTTTTCCATCTAGTAAAAGTTAAAACAACTACAATATTCTTATGGGACTTGATACACATGAGTTAATTATCACTATATTATAGATTATTTCCGAATTATCTCCGTAACTATTTTTATAGAAGTTCAATATGTGTTGAATAATAGTTTCAGTGCTACTATAGTTAGTTCAATGTTAATATACAATATAAAACCAAATTGATTCTACGTACTGCAGTCAGGAAATGATGCCGCATAATTTAATAACGTTTCTGTTTACTATTTAATAATTAATAATCTAGTTATACAAGTGTGATAGCCAGCGAACATTGTTAAATGTAATTAATTTAACAATAAAAAAAAATTATAACGGATTTTAATATTAATTGTCATAACCAGTCTCCACTAAATTTCCCGCAAACTGTTTCGTGATGCTTGTGGATTGTGTGGATATATTTTACACCAATTATTTATTATATTTTAATAAATTAAAAATAAATTTTAATTATTTATCGTAATTTAAATTAAAACGTACATAATGATAGTTTTTGCATACAAGAAACTCTATAGTATGTAGTAGGGGAGCGACGGGCAAAGAAAACTAGTGGGTAATGGAAGCAGTGCAAAAGTACACGCTTTTAATATAGCACAGTTGAGAGGAACACCTTAGAGAACATTTAAAAAAAAGTTATTTAGCTAAAGTAAAGGAGACGCTTCTTATTATTGTTCTCAAAGCTGGGAAGATATCGTGATCGATGATCAAGGAAACAATTCTGGCAAATCATCTTCGCAAAACGTCGAGTATATTTATTTTGAAAATTGCATACTCTATAACGGCTGTACAAATTGATATTGCAGCTAGAGTTGATGCAATCAATCAAATTTCTTGAAAAGATTGCCCGTAAGGCTTTTTGCGAAGGTAGTTATGGTATCGTTGATTGCGGACACACGCGCAGAATGTTCTGACTGCCATAACGCACCTGAATTATGCATTTGTGTTCTTTGTTTAGATTTTTAAAATCTAAATCCTTAGAATCATTAAAATAATTCTTTTAATTATAAAGTCAAATTTTAATATTAAAATTCCTTTTTAGCTGTATTTTTAAACTTATTTTGTTTTGATTTTATAATTTTCATCAAATTAAAAGTAAATTTCTGACTCCTGTTTCTCGATCTGTCGAGCAATTAGAGCGGAAGGTATTCTTTAAGGAAATTTATTTTTTCCAACCAAAATATATTATTTAGCTGACTACAATTCAACTTACTTACTTGTTAGTAAAGTACAAACTACGAGTATTAGAAACCTAACTAGGTACAATGGAGTAGATGAGGCGAGATTTCGATCTGCACCCCGAGGCGAGATTTCGATCTGCACCCCTCCCTCCTCATCAGGGTATTTCTAGATATTTTTATAAGAATGCATTTTAGAAACACAACACATATATTTTTTTTTTTATTTTGTGTTTATATTTGCAAAAAGAGTTACATATTATGTAGGAAATATAACAGACAAAACTTACGTTAACAACCTTTTGATTTTACCAAGAAAAATTAATCAGTCTGATTCGTCAATACTTTACTTTAAAGTTTAAACCCCCAAAGGAATTTTCCTTTTCTTGGCTTTCGCAAAAGACGTTAAAATGTCTTTAAAGTCCAACTTTTTTGCAACATCATTCTCTATGCATAAAATAACCAAAGGATTTAGCCTTCCCTGTGTCATTGTAAATCAAAGATAAGTTTTGATAAGTTTCAACTTGCTAAAACTTTGCTCAGCACTCACCACAGTCAGGGGTCAGCAGTATTCTCAGAGCAACCCCAAAATTAATAAACAGATCTTTTTGGTCATGATATTTCATACTTTTTAGCACCCTGATGGGAGAAAAAACTTTATTATTTTTTCTCGTGAAATATTCGTGCTCCTATAACGCGGAGGCAATATGTTTTATTTTTCCCTTCAACGGCCGCGGCACCCCCTTGGCTACGGCGCCCGGGGCGACTGCCCCGTTCTCCCCGCCCTCGGGGTGGCTGTACGCTCCAGACGCACGATAAAAATGGGCGCAATAGGAAAAATTTGATGCTCATTTTTTGCGATTGTTTTCTTGCTTACCAGTCATAATTTTCGCGAAAAAGTGGACGTTTCATAGGAAGGGTGCCTAAGTTGAAATCGCTTCAGGCCGCAAAATTTATGGTTACACCTCTGCAAACGAATTTGAGATATTTTTATTTTTCCTTATTAGGCACCAATTACCCTATGCTCCCCTACACTATTCACTTCGAAAGTTGTTAATAGGTTGGAACAAAAATTTACCGACAACGGGCATATTTAGAAGAAGAAAAAACAGGATGTAGATTTCTGCCGCAAGGCTCTATTAGAATTGAAATAAAAATTGGTTATGCACGAACGGGTCCGCTCAAGTATAATCGAAGCAAAAGAAAATAACGAAAATCAGGTAAAAGGATCAAAACTCAAAGACAAACCATTAATGGTATGTAAAGTATCTACATCTACCAACATGTAGTAGGCAAATTTATATGTACCTATTTGCAAAATTTGTAAAACAGACAGGTATTTATTTTTGTCTTATTTTCTTTTTCCCTCTGGGGGAGGAGTATAATTAATTCAATTTAAAGAGTTTTCGATTTTATGTTTTATTAAAAAAAAAAAATAAAATATAAATTTATGTTTAACCCTTTGCATTCGTTAGACGCCGCAGCGGCGCCATAAACAATAGGTACGTATTTTATTATTTACAACACGCTAGGGGACCTAAGGCCCGATTTACATTAACGCTCCGCTCTCAGTACGATATCACTCCGCTCCCGGTTCGATAAAATATTCTTACATAATAAATAATAAGTGTATTCCCATCATCGCTAATAATAAGTGTATTCCCATACTCGCTTCAATACCGCTCCAATACCAATACCACTGAGATAATATTTTATCGGAGCGATATCAGATCCTATATCGATAGTGTGAACACGTTTTGATTCCAATTCGCGCCGTTTCTCACTCAGCCTTCTTCATTTATTTGAAAATTATTATATTAGGAAAACATGATACAACACAACGATGCGACATCTTTACAATACATTGTGATACATACTACTAATTAATTAATAGATATATTGTATTATGATATTATGTTCTCCTAATACAATAGTGTTTGCAGCGTTTTAAAACTACTGTCGAGTAGCTGAGTACCCATACTAAAAAATGGTTCGAGTGCAAAGGGTTAAATAGCATTGGTGTAAGTTCACTTAATTTCACTTAATCACATTTCGAAAACTCTACTGTCTTATGTATCTCTCAATCTTCCGAGAACAGGATCCTCAAAATAGGAATATCTTTTTGAAACTATAAAAAAGAATTTCAGTAAACTGATTTTGCAATGTTTTTTGCAAATTTATTAAACGTGATGCCAGTAGCGTAGCGAAGGTGGTGCAAGGGGTCTATTATGCGCCGGGCGTCACTAGTAAAAGGGCGCCGAATAAGTGCTAAAAGAGTTCCAAATATTACTATATACGTTTCTGTAGGGTAGAGGGTGTCAATAAGTAGTCGTGCTCCGGACGCAAGTTATCTTCGCTACGCCACTGCGTGATTCGTACCACGACTAAAGTACTGGGTAAATCAAAAGTTAAGTATACCTCCATCAAAGTACTAAGTGCGTCAAAAATGATGCCATCCCCACGAAAGTACTGACAAGGAAGGAGGTGAACTCAGAGTGCAATTGTGATGAAACTTGATGGGTGTATTAGAAAAGGCGAAAATAAGGGACCCGCATTTTTTGGGGCGTTGGCCATCTTCCATTTTTACGGGGGTTCAAATCGTAGAAAAACTTTAAATTGTCGAAATACTACTCTTTGAAAAAATCTATCTCACTGTATAGGTTAAACTGGGGTTGTGTTCACAGGGGGTGAATATGGAGGTAAATTTTCTTGTACAATCTAAGTGGTTCAGTGTATCAAATTTTCACCATCAGAAATAGTAAGGACCCCAAAAATTAGAGGATATGAATCTTTGCGTAGTTTCGCAATAGGAAGAAAAAAAAATAGGATAGATTATTTTGCGTTGTTATCTAAATACACCATATAAAAAAAATATATATTATTTACAAGTTCTAATTTTCCGAAAAGTTGTAAAACAGGGCATTTTTTCAAATAAAAAGTGTACACATACGTTATTAATGAAAAATAAAATGTTTCCATTAAATTTTTCGCTCAGTTAAAAATCAATTATGACATTTGAAAAATAAAAAAAAAAGAGAGAGAGAAATGAAATTATCCATAAATAATAAACAAACTGCTTTAATGGAAACAAAATATTTTTATTAACAAATTGTTGTTAAAAGTTATGTAAACTCAACGTTTAATTACTTTTGTTAGCAATAAATCATAAAATAAAAACAGTTTTGTTTTGTGTTTTTTTCGTTCAGTAAAACAGTATGGGGAGTAGTATAGTAGGCAAGGGCATAATCGAGTTAATCGTACTAGAATCGTTTTATTGTCCATAATCGAACGGCTATTATTTTTATGGCTGTATCGAAATGAAGAAAAAATACAATAAAAGTTATTTTATGACACTGATCACATAAATCACTCATAAGCTGGTTTAAGAAATAAATAAAAAATTAAATAATTTTTGTAAAACCCAGTGTTTATAAAATTTCAGTTTGAACAAGAAAAAAAATACCCCTTTCATAACCGGGAATTTCCGTTTACAAAAATTAATTATATACTTTTTCTAGAAAAATTTCTGTATTTTGGTATGATTAGTAAAAAACTTATTTTTGTAAGGTTTTGGACATCGAACGTGTTTCACTGACAATCGTCCACGAGCTTGAGGCTCACTGAAGTTTATAAAATTTAAATTTTTCGTTCGAGAGTTATCGTGTGCATACGCATATACATATACATACACATTCTCAATTTTCGTTCAGAAATTTGCTAAAACGGTTAGGCGCAGTAGGCAGGGGAGAGATGTGTCAGTAGTAACAAAAAAAATATACAGGCTAGTAACTTTGTATTTATTAGTCACAGGGGATCAAATTTTTGGCACAGGATACGGACATCTTTCAGGTTTTGAATGAGCTGCACAAAAATATTCTATGTTGGTTCATAACTGAAATAACTGCATTTATGTGGACCAAAGTGTAATGTTACAATCGTCACCGTCAGAGGACCAATTGTTACAGGGTTTAGGTTGAATTGTAACACTCATTATTTAGTGGAATTTACATGTTAGTTATTATAATTAATTTGGTTTCCAAAATTTTTCCTTACATATTGAATGAGTAAGGTGATAAGTACCACAGTCTCTGGCAACCGGCCTGATTTTTTTTCCTTCTATTACTCTTCTAACGACATTCAGGTATACATTATTGAATACGGTTCCTATCCTAGTTTATGTTTTACTTTATATAGCAATTTTTTTATTTGTAAAACAGCGTGAATTAGATTAACAGGCAAAACTAATCGTGGTAGCTTTGGATCTAACGATAACCGTAACCAAAAATCAATATAATAACAAACAATTTTTCTTTTCTTTTTTAAATTATTAATCGAAACCGTTTACCTTTATCATTTGATTCATACCTGAAATATAAAGTTTAATTTTGTTTAATATAAATTTTTAACACAATATACAAAACATTATTTAGAAAAATAATAATGTGAACTAGAAAAAATTTTATTAGCCATAAATAAAATTTAAAATTAATCTTCAAAAATTAGAATTCTGAAAAACCGTAGAGTTTTTAAACTTTATTTAAAACCCCATACTCACTCTCGGCTCTATGTGCTCAGTTCCTTAAATTAAAAATACTAAAAAAAAAATTGTGGATAGATAAAACTACTGGAATATCAGCTGTAACATATTACAATTGACACTACTGAATTTGTTACAATTGTTGCAGTGCTGTTTAATTTTATAAAAAAATTCGTAAATTTTTAACTAGGATTTAAAGCGAAATTACCTATTTGATAATATTATTTGTTTGCTTGTGTTTAAAATAAAATCATTTTACTTACAAGTGATGAGGTATTTACTGTAAAAATCAAAAAATTGTCAACCAACTCAAAATTTACAATTAGCTTACATAAACACATTTGGCATTGCTGAGAGAATACCGCCACATGGTATTAACTGAAAGTTCTGTCAGTAAAGCACAACTTCAGGAGCCATCTTATGATACGCAATACTCTTCAGTAGGATTGATAGATGTCTCGCAAATTTCAAAGTTACAATTGACCCACTGTTACTACTGACACACCTCTCCCCTACATCTCAAAGTGTTTTAAAGTTGAAAAATTATGTGAGAATTTTTTTTTTAAATTTGATATATTCCTGGTGCGTGCCATTTCTTCTCCGGCCCTGTGTGTAACCTTGTTTGTTTGTATTAAAAGCACATAAACAATTATTTTAAATGATAAATAAATAAATAATATTATTATTTAAATTTTGTAAAAGGAGAATTTCAATGAAAATATTTTGATGATACAAATTGATACTTTTACAATGGAAATATTTATTTAAATTCTTCTTACTTTTACATAAGAAAACAAACGCCTCTTAATGTGTAAACAACAATGGTTGAATAAAAATTTTAAATAATCTAAAAATTTCATTAAATTAAATAAACTTAAGATTTGATTCTTTTAATGTAAATTTCTCTATTCTTTAATGTAAATACAGACAATATTTAAATGTTAAGTACTGCTACTCCCTTACCTTACATATATTTAACTGAATAGTATGGATGTAAAAATATCCAGTCTGAAAATGGATAAGTGTATTGCTTGATTATATCAGTGAATTATACAGTGCATTGGAATGGAATTAATTCTAAAAGGATTGGAGACGTTGTAGAGAATAGAGATGTTCTAGCTCAATTATAACTGAATTGAATTTTTGGATAACGGTTTTAATGTACAATTTCTATTTTACAAGTACAATGCCTCCAATAGTTTGTGACAATTTTCATGATTTAAATAGGCACTCAACATAAGATCTAAAAAAGTACTAGATACAGGGCCAGATTTACCTCTGTGAAGGCTCCAGGGCACTTCTAATGTGGTGGACCCTGTACACTTCCCATGCGGATGTCTCTGAGGCCGCTTTTGTGGAGGCCCTCTGGGGAAAATTTCCGAAATTTGCCTAATTTTAGGCTTCTATTATGTCGAGGCTCCTATATTATGTGGAGGCCCCGGGGCACGTGCCCCAAGTCCCCTTATGTAAACCCGGCTCTGGCTAGATATAGACCAAATGATGATCTAAGAAACAATTTTGAATTGCGTATTGTCGAACGAATTATTTAAAGATTTGCAAACGATCTAAAAATTTCGTCTAGTATTTTTCCTGAGAATTTCAAATTTAATCTTTTTTAATAACAGCATAAAGTGAAAATACCTTTGCTAATTTTCTTGGAAATTTTTCATGTTCTTCAATCGCATAGTATATTTACTAAAAAAAGATTTTTCTTGTCAGACTTAATAAAGACAAAAAATTATGTTACATTAAAACAAAATTAAAAGTTTCTAATTACTAATTTTATAAACATATAAAACGCTAAATAGCAAAAAGTTAGATTCCTTTTAATAATAAAATTAATAGACCTTGCTTAAAACTAATTGGTGCTATTATTATATTATTTTATTGATGCTATTATCTTAACGGAACGCAGGTAGCAAAAGGTTGTAGGTAGGTAGCGAACTTAATTAATGACTAACTCTTGTAAATCGCTATACAAAATTAGTCTTTTAGAACGAATGAAAAATCAAATAATAAAATATTTATACAGTCGACTCTCATTAATTCAAACCTGCGATAATTCGAACCTGTCTATAATTCAAAGTTATCACGAGTTCCCTACAAAATCTTTTTATATTTCGAATTATGTAAATCAATACATTTTTATGCACTTAATTCGAACGAGAAAATCATTACTACGTAACAAAACGACGCGTTAATTCGAACTCATCGGCGTCAAACACTCGACAATTCAAAGTTGCAGAGAGAAAGAGACCGAAAGATTGTAAGTAAATTTTGAGACAAGTTTAAGTTCATTCATCACAAATGCTTAAAAAATTAAAATTGTTACCTGGGATAATTTAAACCTCTCTATATACATAATTCGTAATATTTTAAGAGTCCCTCGAGTTTCGAATTAACGAGAGTCAGCTGTACATAATTATATCAGAATAAAAATTTATAGATTTATTGTATACATTTTTTCACGTCTTGTCGCCGAATACATAACAACACGTTGACGGTCATGAAGCATTTTGACGAAACACCCAACTGATACTCTGCTTTGACAACTAATACATAAATACATAAACGAATGTAGTTCGCGTTTAATACGTACTCCATACGTATTGTATTGTAAACGCACTGCACCACCGTGATAACTATTGTGCCTAGACAGAGAGCGAGTTATGTTCGTTTATGTACATATAATACCCTATTGTTGGTGTACACTTTATACGGAATTGTTGACACGATACAGCGTTGTGTTGCAGTTAGATAGGTTTCGTTTGACACCATACATCGTTCGTGACCGTCAACGTGTTAAAATGAAAAGAAACTAAGGAGTTTAAATCAATATTGGCAAAATTGGATTGACCTCGTATAAAATTTATTTTGCCTAAAAAGTCAAAAAAAAAAAAATCAATTTTTACTTTGCAGATAGAAATTTATTTGTTTTTTAAATTTATCTATACGATATGTTTCGGCTCATATGGACACTAACGAACAAACAAGAATAAATTTGAAAACTTTAAATAAAGTGGTATTTGCGTAGTAAAAATTTTTATTTCTTTTAGAATGAAACACCATAAAGTACCGCTAAAATCTATAAATTTATTTTACTCATTAGCACAGATGCAAATATATTTTTTCAGAATTTGAATCCGTAGAGTTCGGATTCAAATTCTGAAGAAACATATACATTCAGGGTCGGGGAGAATACATTGTTTCAGAGTTTCAGAATTTTACACTGAAAATTCTAAAAATTTACTTGAGGTAGCATTAAGAAGACGAACAGCAAGAAATAACTTCGAACTTACTTACTTGGAAATAATTTATGCACAGATGCAAATATATTTTTTCAGAATTTGAATCCGTAGAGTTCGGATTCAAATTCTGAAGAAACATATACATTCAGGGGCGGGGAGAATACATTGTTTCAGGGTTTCATAATTTTACACTGAAAATTTTAAAAATTTACTTGAGGTAGCATTAAGAAGACGAACAGCAATAACTTCGAACTTACTTGGAAATAATTTATAATTCTCTTTAAATTCCGTCGCTCTGTCATTTTATTTACAATTTTAAGGTAATGAAAAGTTTGTGTAACTTTAATGACGTCATCAGCTTAAAATTTTTTGTCTTCAAATCAATCTTTATTGAAGTGATTTGAACTAAGATTTTGAATAGAATTGAAAAACCCGTTCTTTGGAGTGTAGAAATTCAATCGAAATACAGGTCTCATTTTATGCTAAATTCAATAATTTTGTTTATAAATAATAAACGTGGTGACAAAGTGTTTTGTAATCTATTTTATCATTCTCAAAAAATATGTTTGGCATCATGCCTTTCCAAATTTTTCACATAATAAGTACGGCTGCTATAGGCAGCCCCGGATCTACGATTTTTTAGAACCGGGCTAGAAACTTGAAAATGGCGCCCCCCTCTCCAACGTTTTACATAAATCGTCATAAAAAGTCATCAATATATAAGTTCTTTATAAAACTTCAATTTTTCCCCTTTCGGCAATGACAAAAATCGAGGGTTTTGTAAAGGATCAATATAGGTACAAGTTGATTTTGCTTGCGAGACTACTAAAGTAGCGAAAGCATTGTGATCACTTTTGAAAAATAAAAACTTTTTCCCTCCAAAATAAAATTTTTTACGCACATTTTACGTTTTAGAGCTTCCTGAACAATTTTGGTTTGGTGTCTGTCTGTCCGTCCGTCTGTCTGCCCGTCTGTGTCGTCAGTTTACATCAAGAGGCATAACTTCTGAACTATTCGATTGCTTTTAATGAAATTTTCAGAAATTATGCAGTTTTATTCCTAGATGGTCCCCTATGAATTTAATCAAAATCGGAGTAACGTCAGCACCGTCGCTACCATGTTATTCCAAAATTGCACCAAGTGGCATAACTTCTGAACTATTCAATTCATTTTTATGAAATTTTCAGAAATAATGTAGTTTGGTTCCTAGATGGTCCGCTATGAATTTAATCGAAATCAGAGTAACGGTAGCTACGCCCCTACCATGAAATCCCATTAAATGTCAATATCTTATTTACTGCTAGTTCTATTTCGCTCAAATTTTTAGGGTATTTTGGGGGTTAGTTTCTAAAATATTTTTGCTATTATTTTATTTTAATAAATCTATTCCAAAAACACTACAAGTTGTGCAAATTTCAAATTTTTATCACCAGCTTCATCAGAGATACAGGGGCGCAAATTTCCAAAATTTGGAAAAAAGTCGGTTTTCGGAAGTTTTTAAAAATTAAAGGATACAAGTTTCACAATTTAAATAGTGTGTATTTGTTTCATAATAGGTACTTGTACCCGTATAACTAACTATTCTCATAAAAAATACTAACAATAAGCGAGGTTTAAAACATTCCTTCTATAAGAAAAAAAATGTTCAAAAAGTGAATTTTGCAAAATTTTGATATCCAACCTTAGGTAAAGTTTTCTTATGGAAGGGACGAAAATAGGTTAAATATGGACATCACCTATAAAAGAAAGAGACATTCATTGGCTTTAAAATGATTTTTATTTCAACCTTTTAGGATGAACGGTTTTTGAAATAGGTGTATTGACATAAATGGCTGCAAACAGAAAAATCAGCGCAAAGTGGAAAACAAAAATGGCTACCACGCTTAAAGACGTTCGAGCGCGTCCACAAAACACTACATGTTATATAGCTACCACAAAACACTATACCTGTATGTTATGCATACAGAGGTTGTATTTGTTCATGTATCATATGATGTGTCGTGTTGGTCGTGTATGTGGGTGATTGCTATACGTACCACCTATATACTGATCTCTGACATCAATGCATATACAGTTGCTGATTGAAATTTAGTAGTCTGATTTGACCTTGTATGTCGTGTACACATCAAAATCTACCCGAATATTAATTTCAATAATTAATATTTCATTTTAACGTTCGTCGACACGATGTTTTTTGTGCAATTATATAAATTGCATATTTTAAAGAATATTTTTCAACATATTTTATTATGCTATCTACTCTTATAATATACTTACTATAATTTTTAAAATGAAAAAATGCTGTTTAGAATGTTTTTTCCAACGGCTCTGTGTTAAAAATTTGATTTTTAATCGTCACCTTTTTTAATAAATGATCTATGAAGGCCTTAAAATTTTTGAGAGAAGATAACTATGTAATTGAACTTGTCAATTCTCTAAAATTAAAATTTTTATCTACTATTAGGTTTGACGCACGAACGTCCTTAAACGGTTCAAGATAATTTTTTTTAAGAATTGTTCTCAATACTTCAAATATAATAGAAACAACTGGAAGAATATTAAAATGGTCGAGCAACCAACTTTTTTTAAACCATTTGATATAGACCGACCTAGTATGATTTTGGCGCCCCTTGAAACTGACGCCCGGGGCAGGGACTCCGGTTTGCCCCCCCCCCCCTTAGATCCGGGCCTGGCTATAGGTAATGCTCGCTATTTCCGTAGTCGACATTTTTAATAAATATTAAAACAAAAAAAAAAAAAAAAACAATACGCTGTGAATGGGGTATGGCACACAGCTTCTTCGTACTCGTAAAAGACTTTATAACAGTATTCTACCAAATATATATACCGTGTAATTATATTTTTGCCTTAAAGTTTATAAAAAATTGTTGTAACTCAAAATACTTAAAGGCTAAATTATAAAATAATAGCAAAAATATTTTAGAAACTAACCCCCAAAATACTTTAAGAATTTGAGCGAAGTGGGACTAGCAGTAAATAAGATATTGACATTTAATGGGATTTCATGGTAGCGCCGTGAATACTATTACTCCGAATGCAATGAAATTGGTAGGGGACCATCTATGAACCAGAATGCATAATTTCTGACAATTTCATAAAAAAGAATTGAATAGTTCAGAAGTTATGGCACTTGGTGCAATTTAGTATATTAATGGAATGACATGGTAGCGGCATAGCTACCATTACTCCGATTTCGATTAAATTCATAAGGGCCCATCTAGGAACCAAACTGCATAATTTCTGATAATTTCATTAAAAATAATCGAATAGTTCAGAAGTTATATCACTTAGTGTAAACTAGCGACACACAGACGGACAGACACCAAACCAAAATTGTTCAGGAAGCTCTAAAACGTAAAATGTGTGTAAGAAATTTTATTTTGGAAGGAAAACATTTGTTATTTTTCAAAAATGATCACAATGTTTCCGAACTTTAGTAGTCTTGGAAGCAAACTATGGTGTAAGATGATAGATCAATTTTTTCTTTGTTCAAATAATCCCGAAATTGTCTTTCGCCTGTCTAAAGGTACTTTTCCCCCCAATAGAAAGAGGAGAACAGTAACAAACTAAATCAGAAGCGGTGTAAATTGCACAACATTGCGCCTTACGAGCGACAGATTTTTATATGTAGACTTAATCTAATATATAGTGTGATGAAAAGTAAACATACTCAAATTAGATATATTTTTATTGAAATAAAAATTCACATGTTCGACTAATTAGCAATTTATGGACACAGTCCCTATGGTTATGTAGGGTTATGGCTACATAATATTGCATATATGCTTGTGAATGGACACAAGATATATGTAGGTATATAATATACAAAGAAAGGTAAACGATCGATTATTATTGATATCGTAGGTACATATAACAGATAGCCCCGTCTGTGATTGTACAGTATCGCCATACCGTCTATGCCGTCTATGGCTATTGTGTACGGTATGTCTTCATTTTGTTTCGTCGTCGGTCAACTACATACTTATTTCCATTGATCGTTCGCTATACTAAATCATGACATGGTGCATAAAAATGTTATACCTACATATACACAACCAGAATAATATGTTGTTATAACGTTATCGACTGATACACTACGGTTATAAAAATTGTATAATAGTAAAATATCATTGTACGGAAACCAAACTTGACACTTGGCTAGCTAGCAAGAGATCCTAGGTTCGAGTCCCAGCCAATCCAGTTTGATAATTTTTCAATCACTCCGTGATTTTCAATTAACATAATGATTTGGTCATACATATGTACCAAAGGAAATTGAGTGTTCAAGTTTCAGTTTAGCTGAACGTTAAATGAGCATATGAATTCTAACGAATACGAACAAAAGTTCACCATACTTAGCAATGTTTCACAAGCCACCGATAATATTTGAAATTAAAACAATCTACATATTATCTTAGAGGATAAAAATTAGAAATTCTCATGATTTCAGTGATAAGATATGGGACAAACAGCGAAATTCAATAATGGACTCTAATATTAAAAAGAGTAAAATACACGTTAGTGTTGAATTATGCTATTGGTGGAAAGCGACAGGCTGCAACAAAAGCATTAGAATTCTGAAAATGTTGATTTTTAACGCTAACAAATTTCTGTGATATAAAGTATCAATAAGTATGAGAAAAATATCATAGAGGCTGTAGAAATAAAATGGTTGATTTGGTATAGCCACAAATTAGACAGATACAATGTGCATACAAAATTGTGTTGTTCGTTTGGAGCCGTTTGTTGGTCTGTTACACAAGTTGCTAATCAGTCGCTTACAGTTTATGTTAGGAATAACATCGTTTGTAGTATCATTGTTTTTCTAGTTAACTTTTTAAATTTAGATAGAAAAGATATGAAGTATGTCCTAGCTAGTTGTAAAAACTCCAGTGAACAAAAGAATTCTCAAAATAAAGGAATATCTATTTTTAGGTGAGTAAATATATTTTATTTATTTGTTTGTGTGTCAGCCATGATATATATATATATATATATATATATATATATATAGTTATATACACACATATACAATTACAGGCTTGTGTAGATGCAATGATAGGTTTATGTAGTAATGTGTTGCGTGTGCCATAATCGTTTAGTGGGAGCATCCCTCTTACGTCTTATTTTGGCGACACAGGTTCGACCATGTACTAAAGCTAAGTTTATATATATATATATATATATATATATATATATATATATATATATATATATATATATATATATATATATAGGTGTGGCCATGTATAAATAATTGAGAAGCATCGTTTACTTAATTTAATATCTAATTGGACATCAATGGACCGATCTCGAAAAAGTTGGAGTGAATGGGATCAAAGAAGCCATGGAATGTCAGCGGCAACATTGAGAAAAGTGGTAGAGAAGAGCCGAAAGACGACAACGATACATTCAGAAATAAGGGTATACTTTTTCATATACACTTCTAAAACACACTAATAAGGGGAATACAACCCTGTAAAGAGGTGAAATGGAAACCATGTTTTTTCTAAATATTTTCCAGGCATTTTTGAGTGGCGATCTATCCGGCCTACGTCCTAAAATCGCCACTGATTCTCAATAATTTTTACACTGTACTGTATTGCCCCACAATAATAATACATGCATACGTATTGATAGCTGTCATTTATTTTGTCTCTGTAGACACAATTCATTCAAGTCATAGATTCACTTTATAAAAATAAGAAAAATAAAAATACATTCTTACATTTCTTACTCTTAAGAGTGGACGTTTTCTTTTTGTATTTCATCAAAATCATTCCTACATCAAAAATGATGAAGGGAAAAAAAAAAAAAAAACATTACCACTGGTTTCGCTTAAATCCACCGTTCTCTTCGTCGTTCAACTCTTTTTTCTTGTTCTTTTTTTCTGTCTAATTCTTCTCTCTATCTGTTTATTGAAGTGTATCGCAGCAACCATCGTCAAAATTACAAGAGAAGAATTAATTTCAATTACATTACACATTTCTAATAATTTTTCTCATATTATGAGAGTGCAATATATATTTTTATTTTCACTTGAGTTCATTTAAATTGAAAACAGTCAATGCTGGTTAAAGTAAAAAGGTAAGTATTATTTAATATTTTTATAAAATATCAATTAGTTTGTTGAGAGATTTTGTCAAATAAATTACAAAAGAATTTTATTGTATTGATATTTTAGTTAAATATATACAGTAATCATTTCATTAATTGTAGCAGAACGAGTTATTTATTTATATTTATTTTTATACTCTTGTCATTAAAAGTTGCGATACCTACAGCAGACATACCGTCAAACCAGCCAACTTGGCGCATTGACGGCAAAATTTACACAACCACGTATTACATAAAGTAAAAACAAAGTCAATTCGTGGCTGTAGCACTCTTTATAGTGAAGGGGACATTTCTATCAAATTAGTGGTATTATATGAATTTATCTTGCATTATCGCAATTTCTTCAAATTACAACTAGCTAAAAACAATCACGTACCATATTTCCACATTGAAGAATTTAAACAAAGAAAATTAATATAAGACCAGATTTGTTGGAAATGTTCTATAGTCACTAAAAAAAATGGCTACAAACATCGTGAGCTATTTGTTTGATATATAATAAAACGCGGTTTGGTAAGTGATGGTATAAGAATGATTTAACGGTACTGAATTCAACTGCTGTGAGAAATAATTTGAGCTCACTTACGAGACAATGGAAATAAACGTTCGATTTTACAATTAGAAATGTTTGATAGGCAATTTTAAGTACATATTGAAAAGACATTAAATCAAGATCCCTCAGTGATTAGTTTTTTACAGTTTCTTGAACTAAATACAGACGATTTTACTATATTTTTTACGATTTATCATAAATTTTTCCACTCGGATAGAATGTTTTCCTGGGGTAAAAGGTAGCTCACAACCATCTCTATTTCCCAAGCTATCTCTTTGTAAAGTTTTAAGTTTGTTAGTTAAGCTGTTGAAGCATGAAAGCAAGACAGACAAACAAACTCACTTTGACATTCTTATAATGTTAGTTAGGACATGTCATTGAAAATACTAAATTTGGCATCACAAGAAAATTATTTTGGAGTTAATATTTTGTTTAAATATTCACCCACTAACCTAGTTGTTACTATTTCGGCAAAACTGTGGCGTCATCTTTATCACAGATATCTTTTTGACCATAATCAAAAATTTCATATATTGGTAACAAATAAACCACGTGATAATAGGTATCAGGAACATCTTCCAATTTTTTTGCGAAATTTGCAAATTTTTGCGATTTTTCAGTAAGCAGAATTTTTTTGCAGGATATTTTATGAACATTCACCGTCACAAAAAATAACAGCTTTAAAATGTTTTCCATTTCATGCAGATAATTGCACTGCTACATCGAAGCTGTCTCATAAGTTTTAACAGTCATTGACTTAGCGTTATTAAGAATTTAATATCATCATTTAATTTGATACAGTATAGTTTGCTGCCAGTGACGGTGCCAGACTAAAATTTAAAGTGGTGAAAATCTCCATTCCAATTTTGAATTTTTCGAGGCCGCCTTTTCTAAATTATAGACCTTTTCCTTGTATGAAGATGAATTCCAATTTTTTTTTAAAAAAAATAGATTCAATGTAAATAAAATAGGGAAGAATATGTTTACAAGATAAAGTATTTTCTTAGATATGTTCCCAAAAATTTTGGTAACTTTTTCTAGAAATCGTATCGAGATAAATTTCGAGTAAGTAGGGTAGGTTTGCTAGTTTTCGTCCAATTAGTGGAGTTGATAGCTTTGCGACATAATAAGAATATGTTCAACTGATTTAATGCTAATGAATTCTATTGCTATTTATTGCTTACATAGCCTATTTTAAGTTGACATAAAATGATAACTAATTACGTTCACTGTTTTTTTTATAAAAAAATAATAATGATAAATATACAGATTTCGCTAGTTTTCGTCCAAAAAAGTTAATTTTCGTCCACATGTACGAACTTTTTTGATTGTAAGGAGGTTATCTAAAAGTTTGAAAATATAATTCACATACCGAAAAATATATGGACGAAAACTGAAAAGTACAATTTAATGCAGTTTTCAGTTTTCGTCCATGTAATTTAAACTTTTGTAATTGATTCTACGCAAATAATTGAGTGGACGAAAATTAAATCTCTAATCAAGCAGCCAATGATAATTGTCCAAAATAAAGCTTTTTACTATTTCACAATATTTAGCTAGATAGAGAAATAAAACAAATGGAATTGATTACTTAATATCCGCCCATCAAATTTTTACAACTCAATTTAATTTTTAAAAAAATTTTCACTTCTAATTACGTCCAATGTCTCTTAAATATTAGTATAAAAACAAAAAATAAAACTTAATCACGCCATAACAGTATTAAAAATAACGGTGAAATGTCATCATGTCACTAGTTTTTTTGTTAATTTGCACATTGTCTGTCCAACATGAAAACAACTGGCTCATTAATAATTTTTTTTTAAATACGCAACTCTATCAAGTAAATATTTTTTATCTGTGTTGTCACTGTTTATGAGTCAGGAATGTAACAAAATCAAACTTGCTCGGTTATCTGTTTTTATAATTCTATTATATGCTATTGTACAGTAAAATGGACGAAAACTGGCTCTGGACGGGTAACTAGCGAAGCTACCCTATCTAAAAAAAATTTTAATGTTATAACTAGATATTTTCATTCGGAATAGCCTCACTTTTATGTTAGTACTTTTCTCCAGGTCCCATTATGTAATATTTTCAAAACTTTTTTAATTGATTTTTCAAAAGAAGCATCTTTTTCAAATTTCCTTTTTTCCAATAACGTGAAGTTATGCACAAAAGTCAATAATTAGTTGAGAAAGTTGTACGGAAAAAATTCAGCCCAGTTGGTGCGAAAATGGTGACGGTTTTTACTAGGCCAGGTGAAAATGGTGGAAATTTAAGAAATTTTAATTAAACAGTGTCCTGAATACATCGAGAAGTGAGTTTAAGGTAGACTTCAATAGTAACAGACAAAAATTTTAGGGATACCAAGTGGGGACCAATTTTTCAGTTTTACTTGTTCAGGACTTAATCCAATCCAAACCGTTATACCTTAGGCCTTCGCGTTGTAAGTCATCAAAAAAACGCAAGGTTATAAGCACTGATACACTTCGCGAACTTCTTACACCGCCCCTGTCTACTGCTAACAACGCTAGCAATTTCAAATCTTGATTTGAAAACGACATACATGTGACATATCTTACAACTTTGAATATCTTCGCCGTTGAATTACAACATTGGTTTCTCCATATTTACTTTTTACATAATTAATTCAACGAAAAAAAAAACTGGAATTAGTGGTCCACTTTTTACAATTAAATGTTTATAGGCGAATAAAAAATCGTATGTTCACGATGAAGAAAACGAAACAGGTTGTTTATTTTTGCTTTTTACATATTTTTGACATCTTATTATCTTAGTAATGGCTCCATAAAAATTTATATTTATATTTCCCTGTCTTAGGTTTTGTTCAAACGCAACGTAAATATGTTCATGAACAGAACAATTTGTAACGAGGCAAAAAAAAAAATGCCATTTAAATTATAATATGAAATTTTAATATTTTGACATATTTTAAAATATATGCATGTTTATTACATTATTAAAATGGTTTATCACAAATATTGAATCTGCGGCGAGCCCAGCAGGCGCTTAATTAATTGGAGGTTATGTAAATGAAAGTTTCATTCGCAATAAAATTGTAGAAAATTCTGTGTGTGTTCGAATGAAACTATTACTATAAAATGAGTAAAACTATATTTTAACTTTTAACGAAGGAAAATACATATATAATTTCCACTCCGATAGTTAACAATATAAATTATAAATTAATTACTTATATTTGAAATAAAATTTCTGTCTACAGTAACTTTTTTTTCTAAAATAAATAATTTTCTACATCAACAATTGTAAGTTTTAATATACTGTGAAATTTACCTATTTAGTAACTTTTTTATAACACCCGCTTCTAAAGTTCAATATTCGAGCGTTGTGTAGTGGGCGTCAAGAGCAGTTTTCATATCATTGTAAAACAAACGACAGTAACTGTGCGCGAAAGTACAACTGTGCGTGAAAGTAGCTAAAACTATGCGAGAAAATAATGATAATCATTTGTCAATGATAATCATATTCAAATTAAACATGGAAACGATCAACAAATTAATAAAAAAAATAAAAACGATCTACAAATTAATAAAAAAAATTCTCTGTTAAACTTTAGAAGCCGTCGTTATAAAAAATTATGTTCGATATGTATATGTAAAGTGACGTATCCAATAGGCTTACGCTCCTTTAACATTATACGGTTTTTGCCGTACGGCAAAAAACCGTACGGTCGCATTTTTTTAGTGGAGTGAAGAAAAGCATTGGACCTTTTACATTACACGGTCACTGCAAAATGCCGTTGCCGTGCCGTGTAGCAGCCGTCTCTTGCCACTGGACTTCACGGTTGCCGTACGGCGTTTTTAGCTCATTGTCAGCAGTGTATGTAATTAAATGGATTCTTTCACGGTTTTTTAACGTACGGCATTAACAATATTTTGTTGAATTTCATGTTAATTATTAATTATATTTGTGAAATAGATGAAACTAATGTTGAATGTAGTAACCAGTATTTTAATAGATTGTATGTAATTTCGAAATTGTGTGTTTTGATGTTTAGTTCGCCAAGAAATTAATCAAAAGAGTCTGTAAACATCCGCAAATAATTGAAAAACTTATTTTCGTCATTTTTCAGGTCTTCAAGGAGTACGATAATAAATAATCCTACTTTCTATTTCCTTTGATTTATAGAATTAACCTTAATCACACTTGTTACTTGTATGATGTTGCAAATCAAATGAAGATATTCAATTTACAACGGCAAAAAACCGTGCAATGTGAAAGCAACAATATCACGGCAAAAAGTCGTACGGTTTTTTCCCGTACGGCGAAAACCGTACAATGTGAAAGGAGCGTTAAACTGGGGCACGCATACACAACGAAATCTCGTGCGTTTACCCCCACTCGATCTCGTTGTGTAGACGTCAGTCCCTTAGACTCGTTGTCCAATTTAAGCCCACTAAAATACCCCTCTTTACGCATATGTATCGAAAATAACTATTCTTAAACTTTATTTCACAAATTATAAAAATCTATTTTTAAGATTTTTTCTTTAGAATTTCGAATTTTGTTATAGTAAAAAACCTTATTTATTCTAGTAAGCTGATGGTGACTTTTTAACAAAAATCGACAATATAAGAAGAAATATTGATAGCGAATATAGCGAAATTCCGTTTATAAAAATTAGTTTTTCTCGGCAACCACTTTACATGGAATACTGGTCCAAAAACCTTTTTTATGTGATTTTTTTTACAATGGTGTAAAATTTGGGATATTTTGGAAAAAAAATTAATCTTCTTCATGAAAAATATCCAAAAAAGTGGACATCGGACTATCTGGCTGAAGAATCCATCAAAGATTTTTGGACTTCTTAACTAATTTTTTTTGCGTGGATGATTTTTTTCATAGTATTGTCAACTATAAATTATTATTGCTAGGGCAACAATACTTTAAGGTAATTAAAAATTTTTAAGTAACAGCAACTGTACAGTCTGTACAGCTTTTTTCACTGTAATAAATTTGATAACTTCGTTTTGAAATAAAGACAATTTTTTTAAAAGAAAAGTGCTCCATTCATTAAGATTTCCCCCCTACTTATATTTTTTAATAATTGTCACCAGAATTAATTATTTCATTCTTTTTTTCATTAATTTAAAATGAAATGAAATCAAAACGAAAACGTCCGACAAATAAATATTCCACTAATTAAATTGTTATAATTCTCATGAGATATTCAAAATTACGCTAGAAGAAGTATTAATTAATTAAATACGAAAACAAGTTCACAAAAATACTTCTATATATAGTCTACGAGTTTTATATGCGCAATATAATAATTACAAGAACAAAAAGATGCGTATATAAAAACTTCTAGGAGGTTATTTAAATAAAATTTTCAATTCATACTACATTTATTCGTCTGGATTTAGAGAATGAAAGTATTTATTCAACTTTATATAATATTAATTTATATGATCATTGACCAATTAAATCAAAACTGAATTACAAACATAACACAGAAATGAGGCGAAGTTTAAAACTAGTTTCGTACACATCTCGAACAAACAAAAAAGATAGAAAAGAATTAAAGGAAATTTAGTTTGTCAGGTGCAATATTTAAAATAAAAAATTATAACTTTAATTATTTCTATTAAGTCACCATTTTTTTTTTGATCCTTAATGAATAGATATATTTAAACTTTTTGTTCTAGTTTTTATCTTCGCGTTTTGGATTTGTTCTTTATAGGTACCTCTTCTAATTGTTTTATTCAATTAAGGGTTTTTATGCGCTCATTTCCAGAACTACCTAGAGTCATTTTGTCTGTTTGTCGCCTCATTTCACAAATTTATTTAAATTTTATTAAAACTACTTTTGCATTTAATAAAAAATAAAATAAGAAAAATACATTTGAATATATTATGCAGATCGTATATCGGTAGAGAGCGGTGTGATGCGAAATAGCGTCTCGGCGCAACGCCGAAGAACTCATGAGACTTGTTGAGGTCAGAGTCGCACCACGCCGCGCCGCTATGCCGACCTAGTGATCGGCCAGTAGAACGGTCAGTGAATATCAAATTCTGGCAATTTCGATAGCTCTGGAAGCCTGTCCGTGTCTTTTTTCGTCGCAATGAACAAAATTCGTGTTAGAAAACAATGTTACGATTTTGCCATAAATATTTTATTGCAATTAAAATTAACGGTAATTGTATATAGTAACATAATGCATAATATCAATATAATATTTTTAAACAAATGTACATTTATATAATTGATATCAAAACAATAAAAGCGTTTCGTTTTTTATTTGAATTATATTAACTAAAATTCATATTTTATTTTTAATGAAAAAGCGAAACCGCGTTATTAATGGAATCAAAATATTACCTAACTGTTGAGAGGACGTAAAGAAAACTTTATTTTAAAAATTATAGCTAAATAATTTCACGGTAGAGTTTAGTTGTATGATGGTTATCATAAATGGTAAATATACGAGTAGTAATAAAAACTAACATCAAAGCATTTTAAATTTTGCTAATAAACTATGATTAGTTAAGTAATAATCATTAAATCCGACTAAATTACTAATTATGAACTCCATAAGAACTAAAAATGATATGCGGCTTATGCAGTAATTAATTGCAGATAATTTAGTTCTATGAAAATCCATAATAATTACGGTGAAATATTTTTTGTTTTGTCAGTTTTCACTTAAAATTAAAATATATTTTTTACGAGCTAGGTAGCTGATTTAACCGTCTATAGGTAGACTTTAATTGAACAAAAACTCTATTTTACGTAAGTAGGGCTTGGAATACCGGTGTCTTTTTATAATACCGATATTTATTCGGTATTAGCATTTAAGATACCGGAATTCCGGTATTTCGGTATTTTTTCGGTATTAAATGAAGATAGTATAGAAAAATGGAAAAAACATTAAAAGTCATTAAATAAAATTAATTAGTAACAGTAATAATAACAAACTACATCATCTTTGGATTTCAAAAACATAAATACATAATATTGTATTTTTTCTTATAGAAAAATTCTTAAAAATATTCCAGAATTATGGAAAAATATGAAAAAGTATAAGATATCTGGTCATCTGCACATATGGAAAACATTAAGCAAAACTAAAGACATTGTAATAAAATTTATGTTGTAAATTTAACGTAAAAAAAAAAAATATTCAAAATATGTAATGTATAAAGTATTTGATTTTGTTAATACCGAAACCGAAATACCGGTATTTGAAATTTTTATACCGGTTTTACAAAACGTTTAAAAATTTCCGGTATTCTGGTTTATCAGTAGTACCGGAATACCAGTTTCCAAGCTCTATACGTAAGAGTACATGTGAATCAACACATTTGCGAAATGGAAACCGTTTAGGGAATGAAAAAAATCCCAGAAGGGCAAGTGTGCAAAATGTAGGTGTACAAAAAACAAGATGACAAACTATGAAAACATAGGTCATACAACATTGGGCGAGCAGGTTGAACAATGGGTATAATGAAATATTGTAAAATAAAAGTGAATAAAATATAATACACCTCATTTCAGATACAATTGATCATAAGTTTTCGTTAAAAAATTAAATAATTCTTATATTCGAAACAAATCAATCTTCTATTCTTTTCTAAAAATAAATTGCAAATTTAAAATTTACATAAATGCAATAATAAAAGAGATGAAGCCAAGAAAATGGAAATTATTTTAATTCAAAGTGACCGAAGCATCGTTAAATTTAACTGAAATGAACCATATTAAATATCTTCTAACAAGGAGAGGTCCAGGTATGGTCGTCACCGATTTCAATCAAATTTCGTCTGCTAATAGAGCATAATATCAATATTAAAAATTTACAATATTAAGGTTCACCTCTCAAAAACACTGGAAATTTAATATTATTATTTAAAATTTAGAATATAAGTAAGATATAATCAAGTTGTTTATTATGTCAAAATGTCAAAATGGGTATGGATAGCTCAGCAGCAGAGCATCGTGGTACGGACAGTGCGGTACCGGGATCGAACCCCGGTACAAATGATTATTCAATTTTTTCTTTTTTTTTTAACAAGAATTAATTTATTAATTATGTTAACAAAATTAAATTACGAAATATTGCTTATCGCAAAATTAAAGAATTAATATAATTTTTCTTATAAACTTTTTTTTCGATATATCACAATATAAACACAAGTCAATTAGATACATTAAAACAGTTTACATTTTGATGCGTGTGCACGGTATGGGCGACGACGCATACACATGCGTATTTTACGCATGTCGACAAAAAGAAATTTTAAGAAAAATTATTATATTAATTCATTAATTTTGTGACAAGAAATATTTCGTAATTTAATTTTGTTAACATAATAAATGAATTGTTATTATTAAAAAATAAAAAAAATTGAATAATCACTTGTACGGGGATTCGATCCCGGTATCCCACTAACCGTACTCCGATGCTCTACCACTGAGCTATACCCATTTTGACGGAATATAAAAAAAAACTTAATTATATCTTAATACTTATATTTTTGTCCAAATTTTAAATAAAAATATTTCCTGTGGTTTCCAGAGGTGGACCTTAATATAGTAAATTTTTAATATTGATATTATGCCCTGAAATTTGATTGAAATCGGTGACGACCATACCTGAACCTCTCCTTGTAAGGAAAACCTAATAGTATCATCTATACATATAATAAAACTGTAAATCTGTCTCTGTCTGTCTGTCTGTTCACGCATCAAGTAAAAACTATTGGACGGATTTTAATGAAATTTGGTGTGATAATAACTTATTACCTGGGTCAACATCTAAGATACTTTTATTCCGGGAAAATGTCTCATTCCCACGGGAAAATGGAAAAACTATTTTGAGCATCTACCCACATTACGCCAATTTACATATTTCATAAAAAATTTCATAACTATAGTAACAAAAATTGTAAATAAATTTTGTAGTTTGGAAATTTTTCTGAATTTTAAATAAAAAAAAATGTTGCTAATTGTGTACCGAAAAATACAATAAATACACAGTTATCAATTTCGAGACAATTTAATGCATTTTGTGTTGCAAGAAACTACAAATTGGAAAAAGAAACTACTCAACGTTTCGCGTGAACAACGTCACGGGTACGGCTAGTAGTTAAATAAAATTATAAAAATTATTACAAACTTAAAATCAAAATAAAGCTAAAATGCGCATATGTATTATATATTATAGTAAGCCTTGTCAAATCCAAAAATTATTAATTAGAAAAATTCAATCTTTCAAAAATTTTAACAAATTAGTTATAATTGTATAGTGTGTTGGCTCTTTTAAATTAATAATTACTTTGGCATGACAACTGATGAATTTGTAAGCAAACAAGGAAACTATTAATTACTTCTACGACTAAAGAAAAAGAAAGACCAAAATTCAGAAAGACATTAATGCAGATTGAATATGAATTTAAAAAATGAAAATGTTGATGTAATAGATAAATTAAAAAATAATTAACAACGGACGACTCCGCCTAAATTAATAAGGAATTTCAAAAATAATTGTAGTAGGTACTAGTAAGTCGAACATGTTGATTATAGCGCGTACTAACATACCCACATTTATAGATACGTACATATACACATATAGTTTGTCGGAATAAGCCGAAAGAAGACATCTCGGTTTCAAAAATTTCAAAAAAATTAACGAGTTACTAAGAAAACCAACTTTGTTTTTTCCTCGTAATTCTAATTATAACAATAATAATAAGGTTAATCTCCGTTTTCGAGACTATTCGTGTATAAAAAGTCGGATACACTAGCACAAACTTCTGAGCGGATTGCTTGGATAGTTATAAAACTAAGGAATTTTTTTATTGTATAGTTCACATAAGAAGAAAAGGTAATAAATTGATTAAAAGATGTATTTTTTTTTGTCCAGAATGAATGTCTAATTGACTTTTAATATTATTAAATTCACGACTTACTTGCATTTGAGTATGGGTCGAATAATACCCTCGACGTATCAAGCTGCGTAATAGTAACTTAGTATAATGCTTGGCCACTTGAATGTTCAGCTTGTTCATTAATTTTCAATAAGGTAACCCTGCTGACTGAATTACTCTGTAATGTAAATATTGGCTTTCTATTTAGTTACGTTTCCTAAAGTGGAGTTAAATTTATTGTTGAACAAAAGTGATTCGTTTTGGATATTCCCAACTGGCTTAACATGCTTTTGTAATGATATAATGACGTAATTTTGAAATTACGTTGGTTCGTTAAGTATACCACTTAATTGGTTTCTCTAGACAAGTTTATGAATATTTATCTTATGTTTACGAAAAAATACTGTCGTAATTTTTAAGTTACGGCAGACTATACCCACTTTTATATGAAATGAGTCCAAAGTAATATAATAAATGAACTGCTAACTGCAGAAAGGTAACAAGTCACAATATTTTGAAAATGCGTTTTTTTGTTTTAAACTAAAGATGCTGTATAGACGGATGATTTACTACAGAAACAGAGCTTGTCTATCATCTGTTACGGCAATAGCAAGTAGTTCAATCATAAATTATTATACGTTTACTGCCGAAAGGGAACAAGTCCAGGACTTGTTCCCTTTCTGCAGTAAACAATTTAATTTTTTTTTAAATTTATAAGAATATTTTTTCTTTCTTATCATGCTTAATAGTTAATAGTAATAGAATATGTAGTAATAGGATTTATTTCTAACACTATCAACAGATGTCTAATAATAATAATAATAATAATAAAAATATAAACATTACACACGTTCAATAGACTTTTCTTAAGACAAGTATTTATTTACTTAATTTGATTAATTAATTATTTTTATTAATTTTTTTATATAGTTAGTATAGTTACATATATATCCCGATATAATAATTTAATAACGTTGCTTACACTGTGCATACACAGTGGTGAGCTTTAATCGAGGATTTTTGAATTTATGCTTTAAATATATATTTTTAAGTGACTTGTTAGTTATTATTATCTTAAATTCCAGAATTGAAACTGGTCTACATTTCTGCTGACAAAATAGGCTTTAACGTCCTGGCCAGTAACATTTCAACGTCCTGGCCGGTAACCGTAGCTGCAACAAGGGAAGCAGACCGAGTGTAATACCGTTTTAAGAAGTTTTATGGTCCTTTTTGTTTTAATTTCTTTTTACGAGATAGGTTATTTTAGTTAAATATTATATTTTATCATGTAAATACTATTTTTGTATAAGAAATAAATTGTTTATTTCATAAAAAGCGTTTTTTATTAAATATAAATTTTGTTTACTTCAGAAAGGGGACAAACCCAAAAACAAAAGATTTTTTTTTTAAATAACTACGCATAAAAAAATTAAATCTTTTACAAAAGGTTAATCAGCTAAACACTAACAATATTTAAAAAATAAAATTTCATTAGTTTGTAAGAAGGGTTCCAAGTAAAATGTTTTTTCCATCTCCTGTAAAATTTTATTTTATGGACTTGTTATATTTCTGCAGTTAGCAGTTCAAAATATCATAGTCATAAATCATAGATAATAAGGAAATTTTCGAAATTTTTCTATTGTCGATGAAAATTACAGTTGATGAACCCGAAAGAAAAAGAAAGAAAAGAATTTTGTGGAGGCCTATATTATGTGGGAACTCTACGACGTGTGCCCTTATATAATTCCAACTCTGCCAGTGATATGCCAACAAAAATAGAAAATCAATGCCGGCAGTAACAGAGCTGATTGTAAAGTGTTATACAAATTTAAAAAAAAAAACAATTGTCATTGTTTCTTGACACACGGATCAGAGACCAAAATGTGCCGATATACAGGGTGTTTGGTAGAAAGACCGACAAATTTTTTTTTATGGGTTAATTGGCCCATTTCTAGTACTTTACCGCTGGAACCGAAGTTCTAAGTGTTACGATTGCTGAAAACAGTTTCTTCACACATTTCTCCGATTTTTGAATTTTAAAAGTTTATAAGTACTTTCTTTGTTAATAAATTTCATAAAATTGTGTTGTTTGGAAGCAGAAAATACATCAAAGACACAATAAAAAATGAATTCGTGCTACTGCGATCACAAGCAAAACAGTTATGAAGTTTGAAAATTTGTGGAATTTTGAAAATTTTTTTAATTAAACAAGAAAATGTACGTATCATATTTCAATAACCGCAGCACTTAGAACTTCAGTTCCAACATTAAAGTACTAGAAATGGGCACACTAACCCTCCAAAAAATTTTGTCGTGCTTTCTACCAAACATCCTGTATAAATTCTTCTAATCTGCCTGTTAATTCGTCAAATATAATTTAAAATATTTTATTATTTTATGATAACTGTATAGATACAACCTAAAAATCTGGCGTTCCAATAGCAATACGAAAACTAGAAGATGAGTTAGGGTGCATTCCCACTGCGCGCTATGCGATGCGAGGCTTTGCTATGCGTGGCTATGAAAACAAACATGCAAGTACATATTTGAATGTGCACATTGCGCGCTATGTACAGCGATGCGATGCTATGCTAGTAGCAGCTTTTATACGCAATAATTCAGTATGTTTGATTTTATCGCCTGAACTCGCCAGTATTGTGCTATTCAGTCATCAGTGATGGGTGTGGTAAAACTTATTGAAGTCATTCGATGTCGTTCGCCAGTATGGGATCAACGGTCAAAACTATACAAAGCAATAAAATAGAAAAGATGAAAATATATTTTTTATCTACTATTTATATATTTTTAATCGACATTAAAAATTTTAATACTAAATTAAATTTATTATTGATAATTGAAAAGTAAAATTGAAAATTTTGATTTATTGCTATTGTATAGGTATCTATTTTGAATATAACTTTATAACTATTTCAAATTTTCGCGCTCGTTTTCAACATTGATGTCAACAATCGATGTTTCGTTATTTTTATAAGAACATCGATGGTTCGATGACGAAAAATTAAAAGAATCGATAGTTCGATGTTGATGTTTTTTACTGACATCACCCATCCCTAATTCTCATGATCACTCGCTATGAAATACAATGTATAGATTGAGCAAGCAGTGTGCACACATCTTGAAACATAGAAATACCCCTGTCGCAGCATCCTGCATAACATAGCGAATTTCCATTTACAAAAGTACGTTTTTCTCGGAAACTAGTTGATATACAGAGAGTAATTGTAAATAAAAAAAACCTTCTTTATGTGATTTTTCCGCCTCATTCTGCCAAATTTTTTTCACGAAAAATGTCCAAAACCCCGTAAACGTTTTCACGAAATTTCTTAAAAATAAGATGTTTCGTTCTTGAGTTATCGTGCGGACACTTAGTAAACATATATATAAATGTGTCCGCACGATAACTCAAGAACGAAACATCTTATTTTTAAGAAAATTTCGTGAAAACGTTTACGGGGTTTTGGACATTTTTCGTGAAAAAAATTTGGCGGAAAAATCACATAAAGAAGGTTTCTTTTATTTACAATTACTCTATGTATATCAACTAGTTTCCGAGAAAAACGTACTTTTGTAAATGGAAATTCGCTATATTATGCAGGATGCGGCGACAGGGGTATTGTTATTTCTATAGTTGTTTGTTAACTCTATAGTTGTTAACTCTACAGCCCTCTGGCGTTTATTCAATATGGATGTACAACTCAATAATTATTCAATCACGTGTTCAATTCAATCACACAACGATATTAATACGTCATCTTCGATGACATAAAAAAGATGGCATAATGCGTGTTTACCACGCACTTGACAATTTTTTTTATTTTGTAATTTATTATGTACATATTGTACATGCATATAGATCTTTGACGAATATATTGGTAGTACCGTAGCATATATTATGTACATATGTACTAATTCTATATATCGTCATTTGACTTCAGTAACAAAATAATATATATCCCTGTTGCAGCATCCTGCATAACATAGCGAGTGTCCGTTTATAAAAATTAATTTTTCTCGGAATCTAGTAGACATAGAATAATAATTTAAAGACCAATTTTATGTAATTTTTTTTTCTGGTTTAAATGGTATAAAAAAATTTCGCAAAAATTTTTGAATGAGTGGAAATTTTGGCAAAAAACTAATTTTTTGCAAGAACAAAAACCATGTTCCTGGCATCCGACGTGTCTGGTTAACGAACTCGTCCAACGGTTTGGGACTTCCAATATTTTCACCAAATTTCGTAAACCTAGGACATTCCGTTCGAGAGTTATCGTGCGGACACATATATATATATATATATATATATATATATATATATATATATATATATATATATATATATATATAAATTTTAGCGAATATTATTTTCGGTTTCTAGGGACCTCAAAACAAATTTCTGCCATGGTCCCGGGCTCAGGTCGTGTCATGACAGTGGCTGTAATAGCGTATTTCCAGTTTTGGACATTCGCTAAAAGTTAATAGCATATAGCCTGGCATCGCATAGCAAAGCCTCGCATCGCATAGCGCGCAGTGTAAATGCACCCTTAAGACGTTAAAACAATCTGAATTATTCAAAATCACATCAGTACATAATAAAAGATTTTATTTTGTGATACCTCAATTCAAAAAATAATAAATAATGACTACAGTAGAATAATTAAAATAACAATAGAAGCTCTGAACACCGTCTTTAAGAGACTTCATCGGCAGTTATTTAAGAGAAAGCTCTTTAAAGTGGTGGTGAAAAGTAATTTCGTTCTGGAGTCGTCAGTGTAGCTGGATTAATTAGTTCTATGTTAGAATGTTATTACTATAGTGTGATCTTTGACAAAGTAGCTATACATTGTTTGTTATATTTTATCTTTGAAATGTGAATTTACAAAGTAACAAATTCACCAGTTAATTTCCTTTAATTTTGACTACATAATATATTTACTATAATAGTAACAGAAACTTAATAAATTTATAATACAAATATTTATGACGTTAGTATGAGTATTGTTTAACATTTGGGTCAAATTTGTATTTTTATTTTTGGTTAAATCAGTTACAGAATTCTATTTTTAGTGGTCTTCAAAACTGTTTTAAGATATTACTGAATGTAAATCATATCAAATTGATTATCGTAATTGAATATTACAGCTGAACTCTTTTTTGTGAGGTGGATAGGGGGCGCATAAAAATAATCGCACAAAAAAAATATATTCAAAAACATCATAAATAGCTATAAAAATTCGATCCAGATTGTATAAAAAACTTTTTTTGTACGGTTGGTCGGGACCGCATAAAAAAACTTTCATCGAAAAAACATTACTCAAAACGCTCAAAACTTAGAAATTTCCTTAAAAGTTGCATCTATAAACAAGATAAAGCATTAATTTACACGTAGAAACATTTTATTTCAATTTTATAATATTATGCAAATTTTGAAAAATACATCTTTAACAAAATTAAATAATGCAGTAACTTATGTTCTTATGCCGTTAAAAAGTATTTTTATAAAAGAAAGTTATTATAGTAATTGTTTAAGTTTCTTACTGTCTCGTGATTTTGATTCACATTATGGACATTATGGAAAACCGCATAAAAAAAATCGCACAAAAAAGGACTGCATAAAAAAGAGTTCAGCTATACTTCATATAAGATACAACACATTCGAAGAAATGTTGTTTAAGAAAAATTTGCCAAGTGAGTATCAGACACACATTAATTCAGTAGGGGAGAACGGGTACCTACGAATGTAACACGGTACAATTGTAACATCATATTTAATTTCATATGCAAGAAGTCTACATTATCAACACAATCAAAAATAGTTCCACAAAGTGACAACAGAGTATCCCTGTAAATTAAATAAAGTTGTGTTAAGTGTTGTGAAAGATATTACAAATTCTTTAGTTTTTTAATGCGTAAGTAAAATCTGTCATTTTATATTTTTTTTGGTATCACAGGAACAGCTTTTATTTTAAGTAGGTATTTTTTTTTTTTTTTTAAATAAATTTATTTTCAGGTACCTCGATTACCAGGATCATTGGCACCCGTGTAAATATTGTTACAATAAAATACATAATAATATGACTGTGTACAATAATAATTTTATCTTACAGATTAATACATGTTTCGATATTAGTAATAAACAACATTACATTAATATATTATATATAGTAAAATCTCTTTAAATTTTTTTGTATAAATTTGTTAGTTTTAAAAATTTTATTGTATTACTGGTTTTATGCAGGTCTGGGTTTAGTATTTCTTGTAATGTCCTAGGTATATTTGAGAGCTGCCGTTGTTGCAGATACTGCGGACATTCGATCAGTATGTGTTTCACTGTTAATTGTTCATTGCAGGTTGGACATCGAGTTGGTTGCTCTTTGTTAAAGAGATATTGGTGCGTAATCCGAGTATGCCCTAACCGTAATCGTGCGAGTACTATTTGATCTTTTCTATTTGGTATTTTGGTTTTCCAGGGTGTAGTTTTCGGTTTAATAGCACGTAGTTTCTGATTGGTTATGTCCCATAATTCTTGCCATTTAGCTAATAACATTTGTCGTGCTAAATTTAGATGATCTTTTAAATCTATTTTTTTAATTTTAATTCCTACTCTGTTGTTCGCAGCTATTTTTGCATTATGGTCAGCTTCTTCATTTCCTCGTATACCTACGTGTGAGGGAACAAATACAAATTGAACATTTTTACTTGCAGTTTTTATTTGATGTAATGTTACTCTAATTCTTTGAACAATGGCATTTTTGGGGTAAAGATGAGTTATGGCCTGCAATGAGCTTAGTGAATCTGTACAGATTAAGTGATTTTTATCAGTGGTAGTTTGAATAATTCTAAGAGTTTCAAGTATACTTCTCAGTTCTCCTGTGTATGTACTAGTACCCTTATCGAACTGCATCAACTGGACATTTTGACCATGTATAACTGCTGCTCCAGTATATCCTAAGTCATTTTTAGATGCGTCTGTGTAATACTGACAATAGTCATGATACTCCGATAGAATTTGATTAAATTCATTTTGTATCAGCATATGATTAGTATTCTTCTTTGGATAGTTTGTTAGTTGTAAATTTATCGTAGGATTTGGTATTAGCCACGGTGGAGTGTCAGAATGCTCATATTTAAGGACTTTTGGAAATGGTAGAGTAAGTTTATTAAGTAAATTTTTGTAGCGTATATGAATTGGCTGGGAAATGTTTACGTTTTGTTGGTAGATGGAGCTATTTTTGGTGGATTTTATGTTTAAAATTGTGGGATTATTTTTATCTGTTAATATTTTTGAGCAGTATCGGATGGTAAGCAGGTCTCTTCGATATCTTAGAGGTAATTCTCCTGCCTCTACTAATAAGCTTTCCACTGGCGTTGTTCTTAGGGCACCTATACTAATTCTAATAGCCATATTTTGTAAAGTGTCAAGTTGTTTGATTATGCTTTTTTTAGCTGTAGAATAAATAATGCTGCCATAATCAAGTTGGGATCGTATTAGGGACCTGTAGATTTTTAGTATTGTGTCAGTGTCTGCTCCCCAATTGTGGTTTGATATAGTTCTTAAAATGTTAATACGTTTGTGAATTTTAACTTTTAACCCCTCAATATGTTTTTTCCATGTAAGTTTATCATCAATATTTAGTCCTAGAAATGTTGTATTTTTAACGAAATTAATGTTTGCATCTAGTATCTTTAGCTGAGGTGGTATGTAACTTTTAAGTTGAGTGAAATGCATCGCATGTGTTTTCTCTGGTGAAAATTTAAATCCAGTTGTTTGGCTAAAAGTTTCTAGTTTAATTATTGTTTCTTGTAGGAGTTTTTGAATTGCATTTAGATCTTTGGATTTAGCGTATATAACAATATCATCTGCATATAGTAACGTTTTGACTGGATATGTTATACTGGACGTTATTTGATTAATTGCTATAGTGAACAGTGTAACACTAATTGGGGAGCCCTGGGGTATACCATTTTCTAAAGTTCTTTTACTAGATAGCACATTATTAACACCTACTTGAAATGTTCTGTTCTGTAGAAAGTTGTGTAAGTAATTTAATATATTACCTTGGATATTCCATGTTTTTAGCTGTTGTAACGGCAGTTTTCTCCAAGTTAGATCAAAGGCTTTCTCTATATCCAAAAAAACAGCTATTAGGTGCTCTTTATTTGCAAATGCGTCCCGTATGTCAGATTCAATATTGATTATTTGATCTATAGTAGAACGATTTCGACGAAATCCTGCTTGTTCTGCGGCAAGAAGATTTTTTGATTCTAGATACCACATTAACCGGTTATTTACAATTTTTTCAAGTATTTTACAAATTGTGCAAGATAACGATATTGGCCTATAGCTTTTTGAGTCGGTGGATATTTTATTCGGCTTTAGTATAGGTATAGTGATTGTATTTCTCCAAGTTGTTGGAAAACAGTTATTAAGCCATATACAGTTATATATTTCTAGTAGGTGTACTTTAGCTGATCTGTGCAGATTCTTCAAGAACTGATATGGAATTTGATCTGGACCTGGAGTTGTGTTTTTTGACGTCGAGAGCGCATGATCGTATTCTGGTTCTGTGATGGCATTATTTAATGGGTTATTATCCACAACTTCTGTATGTTCATACGGGTTGTCACTTTTAAAATTTAAAAATGTAGGATCTAATTTACTATTTGAAGAATTTTGTTCAAAGTTATCTGCCAAGTATTCGGCAATCTGTTTTGGATCCGTTGTTATTTCGCTAGTATTTTTTATAGCACATATTTTGTTAGTTTTTCTGATGCCTTTTATTGCTTTAATTTTGTTCCACATTTCAGTATTAGATGTTGATGAATTAATTGTAGAAACAAATGTTTCCCACGATTGTTTTTTACTTTCTTTTATTTTTAACCTTGATATGGCGCGTAGTTTTTTAAAGTTAATAAAATTTTCTTGTGTTCTGTGTCTACGGTAAACATTTAAGGCGTGTTTAGTTTCTTTTAAGGCTTCCTTAATTTCTTGATTGAACCAAGGAACTACTCGTTTTGTGTTGGTTCGTGTATGATTTATGGTTACATTTGCTGCTTTATTAAGATGCTGAACAAAATTTTCGATTACTAAGTTTATGTTGTCTGCAGTAGTGGAAGGTTTATTGGTCATTTTTGTAAATTGTTGGAAAAGTTCCCAATTTGCTGTTTTTAGGTTCCATTTAGCGTGTGGTTGATATGATGGAGTATTTGTGTTGAACGTAATTTTTATAGGAAAGTGGTCACTGTCATACAAATTGGGTAGTACGTCCCAGTTAATTAATGATTGCAGTTGTGGTGATCCAATAGATAAGTCTATATTTGTTAGCGCTCCAGTTGAAAAGTTTAGATGAGTAGGCATACTATTGTTAAAGATGTTTATATTATTGTTGTTAATGAAATTTTCGATAATTTTTCCTCGTGTGTCTGTGGATTTTGACCCCCATATAATGTTGTGGCTATTAAAATCACCAATTATTAGAAAAGGCGAGTGTAGCTGTGCTATTAAATTTTGTAATTCCATTGGGTCTATTGGAACTGATGGTGGTAAATATAGGTTGCATACTGTTATTTTATTTGGTATGTATACTTGCATAACTATGGCTTCCAGATTTGTAGTAACATTTTGTTCTTCTGCATGGTATCGATTATTAATGAGGGTTGCAACTCCACCACTAGCAATGTTTTGGTGGGGTCTGTTTTTTTGATACATTTGATATTGATTTACAGTAGGTTTGTGATGGTCCTGAAGGTGAGTCTCCTGTAGACAAATAACAGCCGGTAGGTGTTCTGATATAAGAATTTGTAATTGATTTTTTCTATGATGAAATCCGTTAACATTCCATTGTATTAACGTCGCCATTTTTAGTAAGTAAAATTAAGGGTTTTGTTGTAAGTTTAGGACTGGGAGATAGGAGGAAGAATTTGATAATATTCGTGTGGTGAATCAGACTCAGTAGAGGTTGTAGAGTCTAAGGCTACATTTTCAGTTAGGAGCTGTTTTTTTAGTTTTATTATTTTTTTGGTTATGGTAGCTTTTAAATATTGATTTTTAAGTTGCGGTTTTAATGTTTCAATCATATCAATGAGCTTAATGATATCTTTTGTATAAGTGCGGGATATATTTAGAGGATCTTGTGAATTAATGAGATTTTTTATGTAGTCACTAAATTCAACGTACTTTAGCGGATAGTCATGCGCTTCGATAGTAGTACTTAGATGTTTTAATTCCTCGTCCACATTATAAGTTGATTTTTCTTTTGTTTTAATTTTCTTTGCTTTTGTTTTGCGTTGCACTTTTGCTATTGGTATGGGCTGTTCTACAATTATTCTTTCTTCAGCTGGTTTGTCTGTTTCAGAAGATATTACTGATGGTTCAGACAGCGTTCGTTTCTGCCCCAAACAATTTTTATTTCCTTGTTCTTCTGTTTCTGTTTGTAGCTCTTCTGTTGTATTTTCCATTTGCTGTTTTTGTGTTGAAGTTTCAGTTTGTTTATTTGTATTATTAACTACACTTGTAATTATTTCTGGTTCTGGATTGTGGGTTGTTATTGTGGTATTTGCACATAGTAAAGAAGAATGTCCGGGCTTATTACATGTGAGACATAATGTATCTTCAAGATTGAAAAATATCCGGTAATTGTCACCATTATGATTAACTAGCGCAGTTTCCGGAATGTTTATAGTGTGTGTCTGAGATATGTATATCTGTCGCCTTGAACTACAGATATGTTGGTAGTCAGGGTCATCTGTATTGATATGTAAGTATATCATGTTTGAAACTGTTTTATTTCCTAGGGCATTTATAACGTTAATAATACTTTCATGCGGGATTATTGGGCAGGCTCTATAAATTATTAATTTTTTTGCCCGATTTATGTATCGACGTGCTTTTAGTGTTCGGCCGTTTATTATTATTTCATTGTGTTTCGCTAAGAATTCATTGACAATTTGTTCACTTGATAGGAATATGCAAAGCCTGTTATTTGATATGGGATTTACAAATATTATATTTTTTGGTCCTATTTTGCTTCCTACTGCTTTTGCATAATTTATGTACGGAGTATCTTCAGTAATGTCAAAGACTATGGCTTGTTCCGGTTTGGGTGTTGGTGGTTGGATTATTCGTTGTTTATTAGATTTCAGCACGTTAGAGAATGTCTGAGTATTTGTTTGAGATTGTAAGTGATTAATTATATTTGAGTTTGAAGTCATGTTGGTTTGTAGAGGTTTTACTGTAGTTTGATGGGTTGAGTTGCTCGACATGATTAGTGATTAATATATTCACACAGTGAAAATTAACACAAACACTTTTAATTAGTATTATTTAATTCTTGTATAATATTCATTTTATACAAAATACTTTTTTATGTATATTTTTTTTTTAAGCACTTAATTTAATTATTTATTTGGTTTATTATTGACACTGTTAAACAACAATAAAAATACGTTCACTCGAGTCAATATTCAAATAAATACTTAAGTAGGTATTTACTGTGATATTTTATGAATAAAGTATACATTTGTCTATTGAATCGTTTCAATTTTTTGAGGTTATCTAATAGTATAGTTACAAAACCCGTTAAAATCTGACACGCCGATGCAGTGGTACAAATGTAACAAACACAATGGGTACAATTGTAACATGTTACAATTGTACCCATTGTCGTTAATATTTAAAAGAAAATCGTACGTAGACTTAAAATTTCAGTTGGAGGTTAGTAGGGACGAGAAAGGTGTGAATAGAAATCGTATATGCCTTAATAGGGACGCTATTTTAAGTATAACAGGACGAATGTTAATAGTAAGGAATAGTTAGCCGTAAAATGAATACAAAATATACGATGTAAAGTTTGAGTTCGTGCCTATTCATCCCAGTTTGCGGTACTAGTTCATACTGCCTATTTCCTCTTCAAAAATACTGAAATGTCCTTAAACGCATAGCTAGTGAGGAATAGCTGTTAAATTATTTTATAAAAATATACAAAATATAAAAATAACATACATTTTGAATGAAAAAAATACATTGTTTCTATAATTATCCAAGATTCTTTATAGTATGCTGATAAATAAGTAGAAACATTACGTCGGTAAAACATAATGTTTATATTGCTTTTTTTATGTAAGTATGTACTATAGTGTAAAAATTCTGAAAAAAATTCACATTTTACGACTTCGTTTACAACAGGAAGTTGGGTTACGACTACTGTGACTATTAAGCGTAATACATATAGCCAGTGTGATTTAGTGCCACAAGATTCAATATATCACATCCGATTTAATGACTACTGTGCGACAAGACACAAAGGCAATTTTCGAATAATAATTTATGTAAGCTATAGTGTAGACCATACTTTATCATTTTACCAACAAAATTTCTTCAAAGGCAGTTATTTCGATGGTCAATAAAATGTTAATTTTTTTTTTCTTTTTTTGAGAAACATAAATTATCTAAGTCTGTAATTATGTACTCGTTTGGGTTCCGTAACCAAAATGTCAAAAATCTTACACTATGTCCGTCCGTTGGAATAAAACCAATATCTACTGGATTTTTATTGCTCAAAAAGGATGATCCATTTGAATTTGAATTTGGGTTAAGTAGTGCAATTAATTCTTACAAAAATTAAGGACAATGGTCTAGCCGTTCGTACTCGTTATACCCGGATATTTATACATAATAGTGAGTACGGGTTTTTGTCACATTTTGTCACATTTTTTTGTAGCACCGCCTGAATAGTGACACCACGCCATGATTTTGACATAATAATTTAATAAATTGAAGTAAAAAAATGTTTTTTAAGAAAAAGCTTTTATTTAAAAATGGTCTAAAAAATAAAATAACCTTTGAGTGAAGTTTGAAGTAATATGCAACATAATCTATAAAAGCTTGAGGCGTTTATCATTAATTATTTCTGTTGTGGATATAAGAGCTATTTTACATTTCAGTAGTTACCAAACTTAATTAAACGCCTCAAGCTTTTATAAATTATGTTGCATATTGCTTCAAACTTCACTCAAAGGTTATTTTATTTCTTTTAGCCCATTTTTAATAAAAGCTTTTTCTTAAAAAACATTTTTTTTACTTTAATTTATTTTCTACTTTTTAGTCTGATTACAATTAATTTGAAAAAAAAAATTAAAGAAGTAATTTTTTACCTATATTTTAATCGGTTAATTTACCTTAATCAAGCATAACTATGGAAATAAAAAATTGCAATGTAAAATCAATGGACAATATTTGACAATTCTAAATGTCAAAAAGTTGCACAGGACTAAAAATCAACAATTTTTTTTGGGAGGGGGGGGCAATGTAAGACAAAACTAATTATACAATATTGCATTGTCATCAAGGTTAGACACGTATGTAAAATTTTAAACCTCTAGCTCAATTAGAACCTGTCTAAATTTTGATTCCAAGATTTGATCTAAATCAACATACTAACATATCAAGTTAAATAAAAGCTTTTAAAAATGAAGGGTAAGCATTTTTTTTTTTAGTTAAACGCAACTAAACTTAAGGCTTAATTCATATTTTATTAAGATTGTAATGTACATTAATATTAATTGCAGTAAATACAACGCTCAGAAAGCGTGTGCAAGATGTGTTTCTATTATTTCAAGAAATTAATTAATCTAAATTAATTAAGAAATTAAACTAAGGTGTTTGTACACTAGGCAAGAACAACTATCTAGAAATAGACATTTAATTCTATGATTAATGTTACAGAAAATTTGATTAAAGGAAATAATTATCCATCAAAAAAATATTTTTTCAGACAAATTGACCTACATTTGTGATGTCACAATTTCTCCTTCCCCTTTGAAACATTTGGTCATACTTTTTTGAGTAACTCCCCCCTTTTTGCGCGTAACGTAATATAGCTATGGACGTTCCCCCTTGGTCAATTTATCATCTTTTCCTCCTATGTCAACTATTATAGTATAATTCCTTTAAGTACAGTCAAGTACAGTTTCACCGAAAGTGGGTTAAATGTTTTCGTACATTTAGTATAATATTTATAGGTAAAGCGTGTGAGTTCCTGAGAGTTGCCATTTATATTACAGCCAAACCGTTGATTTAAACGAAAAATTGTTCAAATCTTTAAGTACAGTTTCACCGAAAGTGGGTTAAATGTTTTCGTACATTTAGTATAATATTTATAGGTAAAGCGTGTGAGTTTCTGTGAGTTACCATTTTTTTACAGCCATACCGTTAATTTAATCGAAAAATTGTTCAAATGAGAGTTGTAGATATTGACGGGGGCAACCGATTGCTATAGTCAGGAGCTCTATAGCTTTTATGGTTTTCGAGCTATATTACAAACTTATAGATTTTTAAATGAGACAATATATTAATTTTTCAGTAAAACTGATCTAATGCATCAACTAAAAACACAAGTAAGGAAAAAAACCTTTTACCCAAGTTTATTTTTTGAATTTTTCTCAATTAGGCGGTAAAAATATGCACATATATCTATTTGAGACTACTTCAACTGACAGTGTAGAAAGAAACCTTTTCCAGTAC
Source organism: Brachynemurus nebulosus (assembly GCA_035578155.1). Classification (NCBI taxonomy): domain Eukaryota; kingdom Metazoa; phylum Arthropoda; class Insecta; order Neuroptera; family Myrmeleontidae; genus Brachynemurus; species Brachynemurus nebulosus. The sequence goes on along the minus strand of JAPWDM010000001.1, from coordinate 8,934,421 downwards.
CATTTCCATCATACAAATTTGACTGTAACAAAAATGGCAACTCTCAAAAAACTCGTACGGTAAATATATCTTATGTTTTTCTACACTTATCAATTGTAATGTATCAAGTCTCATGACAATCTCTGTAGCTCTACAATATTAATATATGCAGGAATATATTGATTGAGGTGAAATGAAATTCTATAATACAGTCGCATTCGCTATCTCACTTGTATTTGAACATTTGTGTAGGTATATACTTACATACACTCACATAGAATAATTAAAATTGAAATGTTACATTATATTATTTCTGTCATCGAATTGACGACTAACCGCTGCGCTGTCGAATCAAAATCGAAAAGCTCGAACGAATATTCATTAAAAATTTTACGATAAATGTTCATCAAAAAGTTTGCCACACAGTTTTATTTACTTTTCATTTTGCATTGGTACTAAGTACGTAACTTTTTAAACATGCTCCATCGAATAAAATATGTTTTTAAAGATAATATTTTTATCGTTATCCATTTTGAAATGATTACAACAAAAAATAATTTATAAAAGTTGAAAATAAATCCATTATTTTACCACCATTTCCATTTAATTGATTTTCTTTTATTCACTCCGTTCTATTTGTAAATTTACATAGTTGAATTTAACGACGAGCTACGCAATAGTTCAATTTTTATCGATTTTATAACTGAAGAATACTTTATTTGACGACATTGAGACCGTATAGTCTGATTTTTGTGTATGTACAGTTAGTAAAAAAAAGTAGTTTTTGAAATTTTTTTTATGTTGAACTGAGATTTTGTAAGTTACATAATATGATTTTATTTTCTTTTTGAATTTTCTATAATACCCTATTTAACACAGCGTTGCCAAATATTGCCACATTTTAAATTCAGTTCCATTATTTTCCAAAAATTAATTTTTCTTCAATAACACATGCTTTAATGATTTCAAAATTTTATATATAAATTTAATTAGAAAAATTTACGTAAATATTACGCAAAATTTTACAATTTTAGCATTATTTTTCATTCAAATATAGCAAAAATACCTACTCTATTTCTCATAAGAGTACCTGCACGTATTTTGCCATAGATTATAATAATGCATTTTTCCCATAATGGTTTTTCATAATCAAGATGAAATTTCCAAGGGTTTTCCTTTTATTATTCTAATATCTATCTGAATTTGTTGGTTTTCATCATTTTAATCTTACGGACTCAATTATACTTAATATGAAATTTAATGTTATTATCATTGATATAGAAGAATAGGATGGAGACTATTTCTGAAGAGAGAGACAAGATATAATATAATATGATATGTTAGAATGAATACCTAGTTTCCTTTGAATGTACGACAAAAAAAAAAAAAAAACAAAAGAGTAAATATACACTAAAACACGCGACCAGATCGTGTATAACATTGGTCCTATAAAAAATTAAATTTCAAAAAATATTAGTAAACGTAATACTCCATAAATATAATATTTGGGTAAGTAAATATTGTATTTATCAATAAATGCAACCATTTCTAGCGAAAATTTGTTAATTTTTCTAAAATTTTTATTTAAACAACAGGTTCATAATAAGCGGAAAAATACCAATTTTGGCATTACACAAAGTAAAAGAAATAACGAAAAAGGAATTACTCTACGTAAATAAGGAATTCGTTTTTTATTTAAAATATGTGATAATAACGACAAAAATTTTAAAAATATTGTTAAAAATAAAATTACGTAAAAATTAAAATACAGGTTATTATTGACATATCATTTCAATGGCGTCTTTTATGTAAAATTAATGAGCATATAAAAATTTAAATTCAAGATTATGTGTTTTGTTTGTATTTATTTATTTATTAATAAAATGACAATTTAATAACTGTATAGTTCTATTTATTTATGTTTGTATCTACCCTTATCAAGAAGATTTGCCTTATTAGTGGTACAAAACTCTAAACCAAAACGTAATTTTTTTACAAAAATAGTTATAGATTGTAAATAATCGATTAATTTGAGCAATTTTTGTTTTCAGTTTATAGTAATTTATAATATTCTTTAAGCACCGTTAAAAAATGCAATGATTTAGTAGACAATTAAGAATTCGAAAAATTAACTGATAAAATATAATCGAATAGTATTCTTAAGAAGTGGATTATTGCATCAAATAGAACAGATATTGAAAATAATTAATTAATTGTTTATGTTTTTATATAGAAATCACAATTATAAACAAAATATACTAAATATATTGTTTTAAAAGCAATGGCAATGTTTTAGTTACATTAAAACCGTTAAGTACTGTTTATTTACAAAATGACGTCATTCATAATAAACACGTTAAGATTCATGATATGTTGATCAGTATTTTGGAAAAGGCTCCTTCCTTTACAATATTATATATTTTTCCTTCTTCCATGGTTATTATGGATATTTGGGGTTAGTTAAAAATCAGGAACGGATACAACTCTCAGATTAGGAAGGGCTCACATTTTTTCAACGATACATAATGCTTTGTTGATATAAATAGTATGTATAATGAAATAATAAGTGAATTTGTTTTTTTATTTTTACTATTACGATATATTCTTTACGGGTGTTGAGATTTTATAATATATGTATAAATGTCGATGTCTGACATAGTCTCCACTTCGCTCAAATTTTGATAGTACTTGAAAATTAGGCCATGTACGGGTCCGCTATATAGCTTTCAATGCAATCAGAGTTAATGCTAGTTACTATGCGTGTATAAACGTATGTTGGGTGTATGCAATGGTATCCTTGTTTTTTTTGTTACTATAAAAACTAAAAACTAGCTATAAAAGTAAAAGCTTTCTATTTTTAAAAGTTTTTCTTTAACTTACTATGTTAGTATGCTGGTTTAGATCAAATCTTGGAATCAAAATTTAGACAGGTTCTAATTGAGCTAGAGGTTTCAAATTTTGCATAAGTGTCTAACCTTGATGACAATGCAACATTGTATAATTAGTTTTTCCCTAAATTGCTCCAAACCAAAATTGTTGATTTTTAGTCCTATGCAACTTTTTGACATTTCGAATTGTCAAATATTGTCCATTGATCTTACATTGCAATTTTTTGTTTCCATAGTTATGTCTGATTAGGGTAAATTAACCGATTAAAATATAGGTAAAAAAATTACTTCTTTATTTTTTTTAAATTAATTGTAATCAGACTAAAGAGTAGAAAATAAAATAAAGTAAAAAAATGTTTTTTAAGAAAAAGCTTTTATTTAAAAATGGGCTAAAAAAATGAAATAACTACTGAGTGAAGTTTGAAGCAATATGCAACATACTTCATAAAAGGTTGAGGCGTTTAATTAAGTTTGGTAAGTACTGAAAAGTTAAATAGCTACACTTATATCCAAAACAGAAATAATTAATGATAACGCCTCAAGCTTTTATAAATTATGTTGCATATTGCTTCAAATATCACTCAGTAGTTATTTCATTTTTTTAGCCCATTTTTAAATAAAAGCTTTTTCTTAAAAAACATTTTTTTACTTTATTTTATTAGTTGTAGTTGTTACTTAAGAGCTGGATGTCTCTATTATAAAGAAATTTAAACTTTTTCAGTTTTCTATCAAAATCTTTCGGGCACATCATTTATTTTTTTAGCCAAAATTCAATATTTTTAGCTTCGTACAAACGTAATTCTTATACGAATAAAGTTCTACCAGAGAAGTATTTTACAGCGTGCACTACTTTTGTAAGTTTCTAGTTAATTTTCCTATGTCATATCTAGTAGATCCACCTGAATAAATTTTGCTATAGATAGTGCTCTTTATTTGACATCATGTCCCAACATTAAAAACAAATAAAGTTCAATCTGTCTACGCTACAAACGAGAATTCACTTGACGATGATAATAAATACGTTACTCTCGCATTGTTTCAATGTATTTATCTAGTAGACAATATGTATGTATAGATACGTTTAAGGGCATAATAGTAGGTACATTCAATATAACAGTCTTATCGGCATAAGAGAATGGAAAACTACTAGACCAAGGGCCGGCGTGTACTTCGTTCGAAGAGTTTTCTACCGGCTGAAATGTTATATAGAGATACAAGTGTTTTTTTAACTAACGACACGACGGTCTTATAAGGATCAGTCGCCGGGTTAAAATTGACAAAAAACTGTATTTGGAATTTTTTGTGAGTATCTCGAAAAATGTCGATTTTTGCCACGATTTTATTTATTACGGCCTTTTTGTACTAATCTATGGATTTTAGAGACGTATATATCTTAAAAATTATTATTTTATATACAATTTAAATGGCATTTAAATAATTTATTTTTTAATTTTTCTAATATTAATCCGATCAATTTAGTCCTAAAAATAGTAGTAAAGGTACAAAAATTAGGGGAGAGCTGAAAATTGGTACAAATGTTCGGAACACCATTGTAAATAAGTGTTGAGAAGACCTCATCGATCCTGTACGTGGAAAAAATTTTATTTAAGGTCAAAGGGGTCAAAAATGGGTTTTTCGCATTTTTCAGCAAAACGGTAAGTTTTATCATAAAATTAAGTCAGACAAAAATTGTAGATCATATAATTATCTATAAAAAATGTCTCAATACGTTTTTTCCTAAGAGCCACCGTTTCTGAGATATATAGGGGAGAGGTGTGTCAGTAGTAACAGTGGGTCAACTGTAACTTTGAAATTTACGAGAAATCTATCAATCCTATTGAGGTGTATTGCGTATCATAAGGTGGCTCCTAAAGTTGTGCTTTACTGACAAAACTTTCAGTTAATACCATGTGGCGGTTTTCTCTCAGCAATGCCAAATGTGTTTATATAAGCTAATTGTAAATTTTGAGTTGGTTGACAATTTTTTGATTTTTACAGTAAATACCCCATCACTTGGAAGTAAAATGATTTTATTGGAAACACAAGCAAACAAATAATATTATCAAATAGGTAATTTCGCTTTTTTAATCATAGTTAAAATTTTACGAATTTTTTTATAAAATTAAACAGCACTGCAACAATCGTATCAAATTCAGTAGTGTCAATTGTAACATGTTATAACTGATATTCCAGTAGTTTTATTATATCCACAATTTTTCTTTTTAGTATTTTAAATTTAAGGAACTGAGCACATGGAGCCGAAAGTGAGTATAGGCTTTTAAAAAAAGTTTAAAAACTACGGTTTTTCAGAATTCTAATTTTTGAGGATTAATTTTAAATTTTATGGCTAATAAAATCTTTTTTAGTTTACATTATTATTTTTCTAAATAATGTTTTGTACTGTGTTAAAAATTTATGTTGAACAAAATTAAACTTTATATTTCAGGTATGAATCGAATGATAAAGGTAAACGGTTTCGATTAATAATTTAAAAAAAGAAAAGAAAAATACCTTCCATTAATGGTTAAACTTTGAGAAAATCCATTTGTTTTTTATATCGATTTTCGGTTACGGTTATCGTTAGATTCAAAGCTACCACGATTAGTTTTGCCTGTTGGATCAGTCCCTAACCTAATTCATGTTATTTTTCAAATAAAAAAATGCTATATAAAGCAAAACATAAACTAGGATAGGAACCGTATTCGATAATGTATACCTGAATGTCGTTAGAAGAGTAATAGAAGAAAAAAAAATCAGGCCTGTTGCCAGAGACTGTGGTATTTGTCACCTTACTCACTCAATATATAAGGAAGAATTTTGGAAACCAAATTAATTATAATAACTAACATGTAAATTCCACTAAATAATGCGTGTTACAATTGAACCTAAACCCTGTAACAATTGGTCCTCTGACGGTGACGATTGTAACGTTACACTTTGGTCCACATAAATGCAGTTATTTCAGTTATGAACCAACATAGAATATTTTCGTGCGGCTCATTCAAAACCTGAAAGATGTCCGTATCTTATGCCAAAAATTTAATTCCCTGTGATTAATAAATACAAAGTTACTAGCCTGTATATTTTTTTTGTTACTACTGACACACCTCTCCCTACTATACTACAAAAAATTAAAGGAACAAAAAAAAATTGTTAATTTTTTAGTGATTTTTGAAGGGCTGTATTTACGTGAAAAATGGTCATATTGGGACGACAAAAAAATATTTTGAAGATCCAAGATTCTAGTTTTCAGATCTATCATCCAAAAATTTTTAAGAGTAACAGTTATCAAGCATTTGTAAGGAATAACACAAAAATTAAAAATTGAAAATTTTTTGCTCTTTTCCTTTCGATCTACTTGCTTAAAAATTTTTTACAGTAAAGCAATGGTATTGACTTGATAGCCTGTTTATTCAGCTTCCATTTCCTTTTTAAAATTTTTCTCTACGTTGAACTGTTCGGGAGATATCCAACTTTGAATGCAAAATGATCCTTTTTGGTTTAACCATCGATATCTCAGTAATCAGTGATCAGAAAGAAAATTGAACGGCAGTTTTGGAATCTGGAATAAATTTCCTACAAGGTTATATCGTGTATTTTAGGGGAAAAAATTTTTTTCATCCGTAATTTTAACCTGAAAAATGTGAAAAAAAGGCCTTTTTTCATTGTTGTAAAAAATTGTTCGCATCCTTGCCAGAATTGTTGGGGAATCTAATGTTTGTACGAATTTTTACACCTTACTGTACTCACAATAACCCTGCAAATCGGTAGATCGATCTATCGAATGGTTTTCCTAAACCGTTTGTTCAAAATTTCAGCCCGTAGTTCGAAAGGAAAAGAGCAAAAAATTTTCAATTTTCAATTTTTGTGTTATTCATTACAATTGCTCGATAACTGTTACTCTCAAAAATTTTTGGACGGAAGATCTGAAAACTAGAATCTTGGAGCCTCAAAATGCTTTTCTTATCATCCCAATACGACCATTTTTCACGTAAATACAGCCCTTCAACATTCACTTAAAAATTAACAATTTTTTTTGTTCTTTTAATTTTTTGTAGTAGTATACATATATCTCAGAAACGGTGGCTCTTAGGAAAAAACGTATTGAGACATTTTTTTTATAGATAATTAATATGATCTACAATTTTTATCTGACTTAATTTTATGATAAAACTTATCATTTTGCTGAAAAACGCGAAAAACCCATTTTTGACGCCTTTGACCGTGAATAAAATTTTTTCCACGTACAGGATCGATGAGGGCTTTTTTATAATGGTGTTCCGAACATTCGTTCCAATTTTCAGCTCTCCCCTAATTTTTGTACCCTTGCATGTTTAAATTGACTGGTGTATATAAAATTATCTGGGATTGCAAAAAATAATATATACGCCACGGAACAAAAGTGTTTCTGTTGATCCCTTCTGTGCATTGTTACCCACGGTCCTTTAACTGGCCCTCTGGTAGCAAACTTCGCAGTTGAAATTAAAAGTCACTTGGTGTATAAGATACTCTTTTTTTTAGTCTAGCATACTTTCAAACTTTTAACATTTCGATATAATTTTCCTGTTTTTTATTAATTTTTTTTATTTTAGTTCAGAATTGCAAAAAATATTGTATGCAACACGTGCAAAATAGGTGTTTTTTTTTTATTTGCAATAATTGTCCAACCCAGCTTCCCGAGTTGAACAATTGTGCGACTCGCTGTAGAATGTGGATAAACAATTATTTTTATTACATTATTTTTCGAGATATCGACCAAAAATTGTTTTTGTCGAGATTGAATAAATGGCAGACCCTTACCAGACCAGGATTGCTCCAATAGCTTATTACACATAAAATATTTAGGCCGGGCACACGTTGAGACGTAGTTAACGCAGGCAGGACAGCACAGTTTCTGTGACTCATGTTGTAGAACGAGACAGCGCGAATTGAAACACAGAGCAGAGCAGAGCAGATGTGGCACTCGTGAATGTGACACAGAAATTGCGCGATACTGCGCGACATTGTAACACGTTCTTAAGTTTTAGTTGGTTTTATTTCGTTGAAATGAAAACAATTGAAGAAAAATAATGCTTGTCTGCTCTGCTCTGCTTTTAAATTCGTGCTATCTCGTTCAACAACAAGAGTCACAGGAACTGCGTTACCCTACCTGCGTTAACTGCGTCTCAATGTGCGCCCGACCACACGTGCTTTCCTGCTCTGCCCTGCCCTGCTCAATGTGCGCCTGGCCTTATACCCGAAGAAAACTCTCGAATAAAATACACACTGGGCTCTTGATCTAACAGAAAGACGAAAAATATGCTGTCTGCAGTAGGAAAAAGACATTTACATTTTAATTAAAACTATTTAATTGTATTAATTGTTCAATTATAATGTAATTAAAAGCACTGTAGCATTTAGTCACATTGTGTTCTGTTGTTTGCCGGTAAATAAATGTCTGCGCAATATTTATATCGTACAAGACAATATTTTATCTGTAAAATGCATTAAAATATTTTAATTTTTGCATTATTTCGTATTCAATTTATGCAAAAGTTTCTTTGTAATGAAATGGAAAAAGTATTAAAAGATTTTATCTTCAGTTGAACTAAAAATGTTAATTAAAAATCTAACAACTGATTAAAATGTACACATAAATACATTTTTAGAAGGGAATAAAAAGGAATCTTGACATTAGGATTACTTCTTAATTCACTTCTTCCAATCGATTATTGAGGTGGATTGAAGAGTACCTACCCAAGTCTGATTAATTTTTAAGACACAATTTTAAAACTGTATAAGGCTGAAACGGTGTCTCCCATTTTCGCTATCTTCATTGCGATTACCTTTTCTTTTCAACTGGATGAAAAGTCTATTTGAGGTTTCATATTGAACAAATATATATGTAAATGTACTGGTGACATTAAAAACACAGGTAATAATGTTATCAACTTACTGTACGAAATAATTAAGGCTTCAGTGTGGTCAGTCAGGTAATTTGGCAAATATAACTGAATTATTTCCACATTTGAAGGCTGGACTCCAAAAACAGGCAAAATGTCAAAGTGCATACTGTCTAGATTGTTGGTAAAGGCACTTAGATTTATTTTTCGCGTCTAACTCAATTTTTATTTTTGGCACTTAGCCTGTTTTTGAAGTTTAGTCTTTATTTGTACCAAGTCCTCTACATTGTGAAAATTTAATGTTATCTATAGCTAATATTTCATGTTACGTCTGTAAGATATACGATGGAAATGCAACTTACCGTTTAGATTACTCGAAACTTAAAACGATTACTTCCTTTTGCTGAATAAATTTATTCGCCTTTTCGGAAACAGCGAACAAATTAATAAAAAATAAATATTTTTAAAACGAGGAATATATTTTCAATATTAGAAGTTATAACTGATAATCACTGGCGACAACGTCAATGTAAAAAATTAAAAATATATATTTTATTTTCATTCAAAATAATATTTTTTCTTTCCTGCCGAAAACAAGGAAAATTATTTAATATTCTTGATGAATGTATATTAGTTTTGCATTGACTGAATATCAACAAAAAAATTTTTTTTCAGACGTGGGTAAATATAACAAAAAAAAAAAAAAAAATGGAAGAAATAGCAACTTCCATCATGAATTTAAATAAATTAGATTTCACATCACTTTCAATTTGAACTTTTTTCTCGGTATGTGTACAGTGAATTCGTGGATATATACATACATATACGGAATTGTACGCGCGAATACGATGGCATTACTTTAGTTCTGTACCGTCATACAGAATTTCAGGGCACCGAATATACAGAACGTTTCACAATTCATAAAATGTATGTTTTGTTTTAATATATTATGTGTCAACAGTCTACATTTTCGATGAAAATTTGAGTAAAACTAGAGGGAAAAATCTGCCGTACATTAAAATTCGAATTGCAACAAATTTATGATCAACTCCTGGCGAATAAAAACGTAATTAAAATACAGAAAAATCCACTTTTTACACACAACACGTTTTAACCGGATTGTTGTCATTACTATACATTTTTGAAGTATATTTTTGCAATTTATTAAGTTAACGTTCATTCCCGCGTCGAAATATTGAACCTGCATTAAACCTACATTACTGCTTTTAATTGAATTAAATAGGGTTAAAGTAGTTTCAGAATTACATGTAAAAAAAGCCTACATTAAGCCTACATGTTGTCGCAAAATGACAGATTCTCCACTTATAGTGTCAAAGTAGTATCTCTACTGACCCTACAATACTGCTCCTTGACCCTTAAAATCAGATGTTGTGAGGCTGAAAAGAGGTTCTTAATCGTATACATACAATACACTAATATATACGCATACGTACACACATACATCAATAGATACATATATGTGTACATTCGTACGCGTATGGATGTATGCATGCACGCATGCGTATAGATATGGTTTTAAAATGAATACAAAAGTATTTTATTATTTTACGTTTATTAATTTTAAGTATATACATTAAGTACAATTCAAATTAAAATCATTTAACCCATGTTTTACATATTTTAAACACCATTTAAATGGTAATAATTTCTTTTTAATATTATTTTTTAATAATAATAATTCTATGTGTATTTGACAATTAATTTAACTATTTGATTCTTGTTATTCAAATATAAACAATTAAAATGTAATGGTTTTTCAGTTCTTTCACAATTATCATTTTTAGTTCATCTCAGTTTTTTCATATAAACAAAATTTTAATTTTTCATCTCACCCCAGGGCTTGTTTACCGCTTGAAAGCCACTTCTGTTTGGAGTGTCACCACAACAAGCTAACAATTATTTTAAATGCACCTCAATTTTTAACAATTAAAATGTAACGTTTTTTTTAATTTTTTCACAGTTTTCACTTCTAGTTCATCTCAGTTTCTTCATATAAACACAAAATTTTAATTTTTCACCTTATGAATTGTAGAGTTCATTTACCCGGTTCAAATTAAAATTTACACTTATTATTGATTCAATTTTAATTCTCAAATGATTTACGTAATACTTTGTGAGGTTGTTTACATTTAAATTGATACAAAATAAAGAAATAATTACTACACATATTTGACAATAAATTTGATACACTTTATTAAAGTCGTTTTAAAGAAAACTAGTTCGGCATTTCTTCAAATAGCTGAAACATATTCACATGCCTTATCGGCCATTTCCGTCGTCTGTGTCGTAAAGTTTCGTTTATGTCTATTGTTCATCTTTGTCAATCATTCCGGTATATAATGTATATGCATACATATATACAGTGTCTTTTATAAAGTTCGCACAGTATGGGAAACTTTTTTACTAATAAAATTTTTTGAAAAATATTCTAGCAGGGTTAGTTATTGCATCAATTAAAATGAAAAAATAGCTAAACTTATCTTATCCCAGTTTGCAACTTGACAGGAAACCGGAAATTTCAAATCTGTGATATATAAACAATAACATTGTGTCCTTTGAAATATTAAGGAAATTTTGACATCGTATCAAAATTTGGTATGATAAACGTATTACAGTCTGCAAAAATAAAGGTCAAAAATCTGCTCTTCCAAAATACGACTTTAACGATTATACGATTTTATGAGTACGCAGATCTCAACGAATGGTGTAAGTTTTATTTTGCTAGAATTCGTACAATTATTTTGAATTTAGGGTCAGTTAAATTCGTATTTTGGAAAAGCAGATTTTTGGGCTTTATTTTTGCAAACTGTGATATTTAGCTTTCGGAATATATTTACTATGCCTAATTTTGATACGATGTCAAAATTTCATCAGGAGGTAATCAATAACTTTCAAAGGATTATCATTTTTCATAATTCACAAATTTGGAATTTCCGGTTTCCTGTCAAATATTAAGCGGGCGGTAAGATGTGTGTAGCTAGTATCTCATTTAAACTGATGCACCAACTAAGCCTACTAGGATATTTTTCAAGGAATCAATAATAAAATTGTTTCCCATATCATGCGTACTTTATGAGAGACACTGTATATATGTATATTATTTTTTCCCATATATTTTTTTAAACTAATAAAATGTTTTGAGACTACATCGAACCTGCTCAGACCTACTATTTAATTGTTTATAAAGTGTTAAATAGCATTAAGATAGGTTTATGGACGGTTAAGTAGCTTCAATGTAGGGTTATTATTTGTAAACATTGTGTTTGTAGGTTCATTAAGAGTCGATATAGGTTCACTTAGGGTGAATGTAGGCTCATTTAAATGTTAGAAGGGTCAATGCAGTGTTAAAATCTTGACTCGGGTTATTATTAAAACAATGTGACATTTAAGACGTACTTATTATTGTTATTGTTTTAACATCTAAGATGTGTTATTGTTATTATTTAGTAAATAACCGAGGATAGTTATAAATTTCATTCAAATATTCAGATTCACAGTAAACTTAACCTTGAAAGTTAGTTTTAGTGTTCCATACCAAAATTGGTAAAACGGGACACTTATGCAATCACTTCGGTGACTGTCCGAGTGTCACAGGTAATTTCCTCTGAAACCACTCGACGCGAAATTTTGAAACTTAGCACGAAGATAGGGTGTGGTGGCCTAATTACAGATGCGAAGTTGAATTTCGATTCTGTGGGTTAATTTTAGGGAATAACCTGGAAAGTGAAAACAAAATTTTTTGGCAAGAGAACCGAGTAAGGTATCAAATGGAAGCTTATTAAAGCACGAATTCGGTAATATTATATAACTACATACTTTTAGTAACAATATGCTAAAGTGGCAATAGTGTTGAAGTATACGAGAACGCGATGTCACAGCTCGTTTGTGATCACATGGTTAAGAGCTAAGTAAAAATTACGTCTTTAATTAATTTTTTTAAAATTAAATAATATTAGTTGAAGATGGATTAACATAACCAATTGTTGCATTTTATTATTTGCCGAAAACTTGTTTTAACGTCAATTATCTCATTTTCATTTCTAAAGTGTTTCTGAAGCTTTCCGCACATTCACAATATAATTGACAAACTAACCATTTGAATTTGAAATGACTACCGAATCCTTATTTACTCGTATCTAAAATCGAATAAATTTTGTAAGCAGCAGGGTCTAATTTCAGTTGTATGCGACGGAATGGCTTGAACCGCATTCCAGCACCTCCCAGAGCCCGACATGTCCTATGATTTTGTTTTTGGATCAGTGTTTTCAGGATAATCACAGCTCACGGTAAATGAAGATAAAGACCTAAAGGACAATAATTGTTCTTGTTCGATAGCGTCATTTTTAGGGACCGGCACCTACAATTTTAGAAAATAAACCCTGCTGGTTAGCAGTAAATTTTCTTTTACAACTCTTTCAAAACATTCTGTATATTTGTAGGAATAATGGAATGATGGAGTGAAAACAGAAAAAATATATTACTGAATTTATTTACATTTTATAACAATTTGTAATGAAGTAAAAAAAAAATCATTAAAATTTCTTCATCGTCAAAATATGGCGCGTTTTCCCCCGCACAACCGCAACACTTAACTAAACCGCTTACAAAAATGTGTACTCTACCATAAAGTATAATTGTGAAAAAAAGGACATGTATTTGAAATTTAATATCCTTAAAAAAAAACATTTATGCGAACGTTGTCATGCGGTGAGGACTTGCAGGGAGCGGCGTATATTTTGAAACATACTTTTTTTTATAAAGTATTTTTAATTCCAGTCAAATTTCTCTATTTAAAAAAGAAAAAAATTATTTTATTTACATTGGTATTGGTACGCATCTATGTTTATGTATGTATGTATATATTTTTTAAAAGTTGATATTTACGTTGAATTTAAATAATTTTAATCTCTGTATGTTTGTGAAAAGAGGAAAAGGAAAAAGTTCACTAAGTTACTCGTTCGCCATTGTGAAGCTGGGAAAAGTTTGAAGTTGGAAATAATATTAAATTGACAATTTACCTACTAACTCTTAATAAAAAAATATATATTTTTAAAATTTCACGTTTTAATAGCAGTAGCGTAATGTAGGAAGCGACAGGGTGAACACTGGCTACCCAACTGTGTCGATCGTGTAGTTAATGTTGTTTAGAAAATGTTGAATGCAACAATTTATCTGTTTCGTTGGTCGGAATTAAAAATAAAGTAGCAACCTTTGTTTCATACAAGAATAGGGAATTTTTGAAATAAATTATCACCAGTATAAATTATTAGTGTATTGGCGATTACACGTAATATAAAAAATTATAGAGAATTTTCGTTGAAAAAACAAGGTTAATTTACAAATATTAACGACATTGAGCCCGTACAGTCTGATTTCTATGTAGAGTTACATGAAAATTTTGAAATTTTTTTGTGCTTAATTACGATTTTTTAAAAAATATATTATGATCTTATTTTATTTTTAAATCTCCTGTCGTGCCTTATTGAACGCAAGGTTGTCAGTTGTTGCTGGATTTTAGGTTAATAATTTGGTTCATCCAAAAATACTTTTTTTATAACGCTACTCCTGTTCATTTTGTAATTTTATATATCATTTTTCATTAAAATATAACAAAGATTCTGTATTTGCTACCTAATTAGTTTTACCAAGTTACGCCACTGTGCTTTAAAATAAAAGAATTTTTAAAAAGTTTATGAAAATTCTGAAATATTGTCATTGTAATATAACGAGGAAAGAAAATATTGGAAAAGGAAGAATGTTCTATATATTATTACTTATTATATAATATTTTATCAATAAGGAATAAAAAATTTGCTGCATTAACAAATTTCAAAGCACCGAAAGAAATAGAGAACCGATTTTTTCAGTTACTCATTTTTGTAGGATGTTAAAAATTTTGAATTTTCAAAATCAAACATTCTTTTTACCACATTGCGTAGGTAATAGATATATCTAATTTAATCAGATTCTTTCAGAATACCAATCAGTGTCATCTAAATAGATAAGTTCAGCTGTTAACTGTTATTTGTTTTTAAAAATTTACTATCTCTCTTGTGAGTTTAGATATATCCCAAGCCCGATTAGAGGGTGGAGTAGCCGAGGTTGCAGTCCCGGGGCCCAGGCTTGAGGAAGAGGCTCGTAGTTGTCGGTAAAAAAGTCGGGAAAAAAACTACGAGATCTTTTCCTTACCACTTATTATTTTTTAGGAAGAGATTTTTAAAAAATCTGGTTTATTCGCGGGGTCCGTCATTTCTTCCCACGGCCCTGTAGGGGAGAGGTGTGTCAGTAGTAACAGTGGGTCAATCGTAACTTTGAAATTTGCGAGACATCTATCAATCCTATTGAGGGGTATTGCGTATCATAAGGTGGCTCCTGAAGTTGTGCTTTACTGACAAAACTTTCAGTTAATACCATGTGGCGGTTTTCTCTCAGCAGTGCCAAATGTGTTTATATAAGCTAATCGTAAATTTTGAGTTGGTTGACAATTTTTTGATTTTTGCAGTAAATACCCCATCACTTGGAAGTAAATTGATTTTATTGGAAACACAAGCAAACAAATAATATTATCAAACAGGTAATTTTGCTTTTTTAATCATAGTTAAAATTTGACGAATTTTTTTAGAAAATTAAACAGCACTGCAACAATTGTAACAAATTCAGTAGTGTTAATTGTAACATGTTACAACTGACATTCCAGTAATTTTATGTATCCACAATTTTTTTCTTTAGTATTTTAAATTTAAGCACATAGAGCCGAGAGTGCGTATATACTGACACATAGAGTCGAGAGTGAGTATAGTGTTTTAAATAAAGTTTAAAAATTCTTACTTATTTTCAGAATTCTAATTTTTGAGGATTAATTTTAAATTTTATGGCTAATAAAATCTTTTTTAGTTTACATTATTATTTTTCTAAATAATGCTTTGTGTTGCGTTTAAAATTTATGCTAAACAAAATTAAACTTTATATTTCAGGAATGAATCGAATGATAAAGGTAAACGGTTTCGACTAATAATTTAAAAAAAAAAGAAAGAAAAGTACCTTCCATTAACGGTTACAATTTGGCAAAATCCGTTGGTTTTATATATAGATTTTCGGTTACGGTTATCATTAAATTCAAAGCCCCTACAATTAGTTTTCCCTGTTGGTTCAGTCCTTAATCTAATTCACCCTGTTTTACAAATAAATAAACAAAACAAAAACTAGGATAGGAACCGTATTCGATAATGTATACCTGAATGTCGTTCGAAGAGTAAGATAAGGAAAAAAAAATCAGACCTGTTGCCAGAGACTGTGGCATTTGTCACCTTACTCACTCAATATGTAATAAAGAATTTTGGAAACAAAATTAATTATAATAACTAACATGCACGGAGAGAAAAATCCTATAATTTTTGTAGAGAAAATTTCAGAAAAATTACCATGCTCCCCTATAATCCGTGCGCGATCGACGACCAAAATAAAAAATATGTGCTAGCATGGTAAAATTTAATGTGGTGCTAACACAACTTTTATCACACTCTTATGCATATATATTATAGTTTAATTCTTGTTGTCGTACTCTTTCCTTTGCGCATCTGACCTTTGCGACCTTATGTTGGTTGCACTGTACCTGTAAAAACATGTATACAAAAATGATTGCCAACAATATATTCTAATACATATACTAAAGATAGGTAAATAACAAAAAGATGAATTAAACGATGACATCATCCTAAGAGAGTGTAAAAGAAACTGACTGCTAGCTGCATCAAGGTGCTTGGTGCGACTGTTTGACAAAGTTTCTTCCACAGTCCACCCCTATGGTTCGCATGTAACCCGCTGATTGAGGTACATTTCATTACAGCGTTCCCAACACAACCAACCTTCTTTCGGTTTTTTTTCTTTCTATTATTAGCATGTTAGCATGGTAATTTTTTTAATAAAAACAATTAAAAATTATTTTTTTGTCGGTGGAACTTTTATGGAACTTAATGGAACTTTTTACTGTGCTGTTTTACAAATTTTACGGAGATAATATTACGAAAAGAACATCCCATCCTTTAAAATTTTTATGATTAATTATAATCTTTATATTTTTACCTTACAGAATTGAATATGTTCGTCTTTTACAAGTCGATTGTAGTGTTGAGCACAGTAATTTTTATAGGAATTTTCTCTCCGTGTGTAAATTCCACTAAAAAATGAGTGTTACAATTGAACCTGAGCCCTGTAACAATTTATCCTCTGACGGTAACCATTTTCTAACATTACACTTTGGTCCACATAAAAGCAGTTATTTCAGTTATGGACCAACATAGAATATTTTTGTGTAGCTCATTCAAAACCTGAAAGATGTCCGTATCTTGTGCCAAAAATTCAATTCCCTGTGACTAATAAATGCAAAGTTACTAGCCTGTATATTTTTTTTGTTACTACTGACACACCTCTCCATCCCGACTGTTCTTACTGGTGTTTAAAGAAAGTGAACCTTAGGAACAATAATGAAAACATATTTTCTTTTAGAAATACAACCGGTATTTGACACTGAACTCTAACATAAAAAAGAACGCAATTATTGTTGTTTAAATCAATAACTTCACTAGCTGGTACCAGTACTATGCGTTCAGCTAGCTAATCATATATCGCAAGTCTATTTTAGTAGGTGTATAATTATGCGAAAATGTCAGATAACATCACGTAGTTAAAAGAGCCGATATTTTCTAATTACAATTTCTTTTCCGTGTCAGTTCTTGAAAATCAGCGATAATAGTACGCGATAATATTAATTCTTCCAAGAATTACATATAATTAATAAATTGTTGAATTAAATTAATTTTGATCGACTTTAAAATAGTAGTGTTTAATAAATACAGCATAAACATTTTTATGCATTTTTATGTAATTTTTTCGTGCTTTTTTTCATACGGTGTTTAAAAAGTGCCCATATTCACAGACCAAGTAACATATTATACATTATATTCTATAGACTAACTGTCTCAATGTATAAATAAGGCACCCAAATACAGTGGCCATCCAATGGTACGTGCTCCGATTTTACGTAGTAACGTTGACTTGGTCATTAAAAATGAGATTAAACAGCGCAGTTTGACAGAAATTCTAGAATGTCCTATTTGTCAACTAGCAAAGATATTGAAAAATCAATTGTACCATTTAATTGTCCATTGAAAAAGAGGTCAAATTACACATTTTGACAAATTTTCTAGAATATTTTATTTGTCAACTAACAAAGATATTGGAAAATTTACTGCACCACTTAATTGTTCAACCGAAATTAAACTAATGTAAACCAAATGTCCGATTTTGACAAACAGTTTTTGCTAATTGATGAATAAAATATTCTAGAATATTTATCAAAATGTGCTATTCCGTCTTTTATTCGATGACCAATTAAATGGTGCAATCGATTTTTCGATATCTTTGTTAGTTTACAAATAGAACATTCTAGAATTTTTGTCAAAATACGCTGCTAAGTTTTAGCGCTCAATTCAATAGTGAAGTTTGTTTTTTGGTATCTTTGCTAGTTCACGAGTAGAATATTCTAGAATCTTTCTCAGCTTCTGCTATTTGGCGTCTTTTACGCTGATGAATGCGATAGTGAAGATGATTTTACGACAGTTTTCTAAAAGTCGTCACTCATATTCATTAGTATAACATTGGATTTCCTTTGTCTACATAACCGAATTTTAGGTGTAAATTGTCTCTTAAGATAATTTTGTTTTAAATAAATTCAGATAAATAATATTTACCAACCCCGGAAACAAAAGTTTACCGACGCCCCTGATCTCCGATTTTACGTAGTTCCCCTTAAATTTGCACCGACCACTACGTAAAATTGGATTTGTGGTATACGACCAGTATACAACCTAATAGTATTTTGTAATATAGTAATCATTACAATAACTAGTGGTATCCGTAGTAAGGTTTTAAAATAAGGTGGGTGGATCATGGAAGGCCATTCTCCTTAGAAGGCCAACTATTAAAAAGTCGTAGTTGTTGACATGTAAAGACATATTCCTTCTACATACACTAAGATCCATCAAATTCAAGACCACAGACGCGGTGACGAGTCGCTCGCGCCGCTATTGCCGACAGTGCGATCTCACGCTTCGTAGACTTCGGTCGTCGACGTTACAATTGTTATTCGCGCACACAGCAAAATGTAAGTTTCTAGTTAAATAACCTATTATTATTTCATATTTTTGTACTGTGAATTGTCGTATATATGTTTATGGTACTAAAGGAAAAAAATAGTTTTGCCTCGATTTAAGTTAAAATATTGCTAGTGTTCCTAGGAGGCCGGTTCCTTATAAGGCCAATCAAAAATTTGACGGTTGGCCTTGCTAGGGTACATGCGCCTTACAAGAAACATCTACAAACCATGAACATATGAACGTTGATTTTAAACATTCTTGTCTAGAAGACTGATTATGTGCCATGATAAGTTTGTGAAAATTATAGTACTGTCTGTAGTGTCCATTATTTTATTATAATTAAAATCAAAAAGTCATAGATAATTGTTAGTTTGGCCTTCTTAGGAACATTGAGGCCTTACAAAGAACAGACCCATAAGAAGACCATTTTAGATAAAAAAAAAGTTTTTAGTTTCATTATAAAACGCGTTGGCAAGTTATTTGATATCAATATAATGCTCATTACTACTATTTTTAAATAATTTCCATTAATATATTCTTAGTTATACGATGGTGTTCAAGGAATGTTGGTTAAGTTTTTTATAGTTGATAAAATATATTGAGCATTTAATGTTTCGCTCAAATGAAAGAGCTTATTATGTAGCTTTAGTAAAAGCGGATATTAATTGTTACAACTCTATTTTTTTTTTTTTTTTGAACGACTGATGTATAATATCGGCCTTGTTTGGAGCCGTATTCCTTGCAAGGCCATTTGAAAGAGCTTAAGAAAACTTAAGCTTAATAAATAGTGATTAAAGCTAGGTTAAAAAATAGTGATTTATATGGTACACAATAAAACAAAGTATTACTTAATAATTTGTTTCCTTCATTTATCATGTAAATAAACGAATAAAAAATGTTTACTCGTTAGAGTGGCCTTCCATGGTCCACCCACTTTAATTATTTATTGTCAAAATGTAATATTGATAATAAAATTTAACTTTTTTGAGAAGAAACTGCAAAATTTTAAAAGAAAGAAGTGGTATTCGTTTTATTTTCAAAATATATACATATAAATTATGCTCTGCAATAATTATGCTCCTATTTGCCGAAAAATTGATAATACATTATATTTCTTAAATTTTACCCGTCTCACCCCGTTACCCGTCTCAAGGTGTTCATTGCACTGTGTGCATAATGTGAATAAAAAGCAAGAGAATGTAAGAAATTTAAACATTAATTGGCGATAAAATTACTTATTGATTGAATTTAAGCATTTTATCAGTAATAATTGCATCATTAAGTTTTCTTACAGATGTATTTTTTCCAGTTTTTATAATATTATAAAAATGAAATAAATTGTTTTCATGTGTAAACTAATATTTTATCTTGTTTAAAAAGTAACTTCTAAGGAAATCGTGAGGTTTTGAGCATTTTGAGCTATATGTTTTCCATGAAACTCTTTTGGATGAAAAAAAGGATGTGCTGTATAAAATTAAGTGTGGGATATGTATAAAAAAACAGAGGAAATAAAAATAAAACAAATAATAATAAAAATTAAATTTAAAACAAAAAATTCCATCAAAATATTTTTCCAATCGTCTGAACATTTCAATTTTTATTGAATCAATATAAAAAAAAATTTACATTTTATTGCATTTTAAAATTGACAATATCAGTACAGCTAGATACTGGGTGATATTTTAAGTTTTGCCATTAAAATATTTTGTTTGCAAATCTCCTAGCTTCGATAATTTGGTCTTTGTCATTTCTATCATCTAAAGGTGATTGATTTTGTAACCATTTTATGTCTCAAATACATAAAAACCGCATTTTAAATTTAATATAAATTCAAACCAATAGTTCAAGCGCTAACTGTATAATTTTGACTGTTATCGAATATCCAGTTATTTTTTCAGAAAAAATGAAAGAAGACAGCATAACAAACATAAGATGTTTTCTATGATTTTGAACAATTCCTGGTAGAAATGTATGTAGGTGGACTTTGATGAAAACAATGAAGATAAACAGTGTTTTAACAGTTGACCCGGTTGCGTGCAAATAAGAAATGATAATTTCCTGCAAGCACCTTTTTTGGGTTTTTGACGTTTTTTGTTTTTTTTTTTTTTTTTTTTACTCGCCATTGCATAAAGTGGAAGAAATGGTGCAGTAATACCCATCGAGAAAAAATGGCAGAAGATTTTCCCTAGCCGAGAAAGGTGGAAATTAAGGAGTTAACTTACAGGAAAATTTCTGATGTTTTATACGATTGTTTTTTACCTGCCAATTAAAGGCAGGAAAGTCTAGGCTGTAATTAGCGGAAATTAAAAAAATATTTCAAGTAAAATGAAAATGACGGAAAAATCATTAAAATTTTTGTAGAAGAATTTTTTACAGAAAATTGCACTTCCTAATATCCAAACTACTTGCCATTTTCTTTTCATCAATTACGTACACATTAAACTTTCTTACTTTTAATTGGTAGGTAAAATAAAAGATCGTATAAAGTTTCAAAAATTTGCCTACACGTTAACTCCGTCATTTCTACCTTTTCGGCCAATGGAAATTTTCTGCCATTTTTTCTTGGTGGATACTACTGCAGCATTTCTTCGATTTCGCACAAGAGCAGTTAAAAAGAAAACGTCAAAAACCCACTTGCTTCAAAATACGCCTGCAAGGAAATCAATTTCTCGTTCTCGCGTAACCGGGGCACTGGTTAAGAGATTGCTTCCTTGACACACTAAAGTTTATCGCTCCTCAAAAAGACAAGTAGAAAAATCACAACCTTTCGCCTGTCGCTGGTTCATGGTCTGTAAATAAGGCCAGGCACACATTGAGCTGCGTCACGCAGTAAACGCAGGCCAGGGCAGAGCAGAGCAGGGCAGAGCAGAAAAGCATGTGTGGCTGGGCGCACATTGAGACGCAGTTAATGCAGGCAGGGCAACGCAGTATCAGGGCAACCGAATAGCACGAATTTAAAAGCAGAGCAAAGTAGAGAAGCACTACTTTTCTTCAATATCTTCAATTGTTTTCATTTCGATGAAATAAAACCAACTAAAACTCGAGAACGTGTTACAATGTCGCGCAACATCGCGCAGTTTTTGTGTCACATTCACGAGTGCCACATCAGTCTCGTGCGACGCAGTACTGCTCTGCTCTGCTCTGCGTTTCAATTCGCTCTGTCCCATTCTATAACACGAGTCACAGAAACTGCGCTGCCCTGCCTGCGTTAACTGCGTCTCAATGTGCGCCCGGCCTAAATGGTGTTAAATAATAAGGTAGAAATATCACTCGGTACTTTTTACCTCACAAAGTTTTTTTTAAAATATTTTTCCGAATAAATGAAATGAAGAAAAAAATGCCATACACACTAATAAACACCATTTCAGTTGAGAAACGGGAAAATTAAAATGGACGACATTTAAAAAAAAATGTAAACCAGTAAAAAGACACAAAATACAATCGACTTACTACAGAATACGAGCCATTACGTTAGGTACTTTAATACTACAGGAGCTACTATACCATCCAACATATATATCCACGTCTGCCTACGTCATTTTCAAACTATAGCGCGAACCCCAATAAACATAAAATAAAAACGTAATAATAAAAAATCCAATTGTTTCCCGAAAATGTCTAACTAAGAAACAACGAAAGTACCCGCACCTATGGTATGTAGATGGAATACGAACGAGCGATTCGCACATTTGTTCCTTATGATGTGACGACAATGCTGTGTTCGTCTATATATTAAGACGCCATACTAGCACCAGTCAGCCATGTTAGTAGGCACCTATACCTATTTACTACCGTCATCGAAGTCGTACAAAAAGGAAGTAAAATCACGTGCGAACATAACATTTAATCTAAAAACGGGCTTAATAAAAAAAGGCAATATATTCAATTTGTGTTGTTGAATAGTGTTCATTGCCTTTGTACAATTTAATGTCACATTATAATGCTGTCGACATGAAATTATGTTTTTAGGTTACGGACGGAACATACATTTACATAAATATTATCGAGTATGTGATTGCCTATGTGTAGGAATGAACTATTTTCTGTTGTAAACGTTTTTGCTGTTAGATATTATTAAATATTTGTAACGGTTTACAAAATTTATTAATATCAAACATCCACGTTGAGGCACTGTTTCATGATGGTATGCTTTGAATCAAGTTGATTGATTTAGCTAAAAAAGCTAAATCGTATTAATTAGTAAGTACAAAATAGCAAATCAAGTAGGTAACAGTGGCGAAATCATCCAGGTCATGTCACCCATGACCTCAGATTTAGCTGAAAATTTTTTTATTTGTTTACTTAACCAGCCTAATCATCTGTACAAAATTTAAAAAAAAATCTCTAATAGTTTTCAAGTTATGAATTTTTGAAATTTAGCAAAATAGGGTTAAAATGATGTTTTCGTGGTATCACTAACGGTGACGTTATTATATTAAAAAATCCATAACTTCTGTAATATTTAACATAAAGCAATAATTTTTTCATCAAAATGTTCAGAAAAGGCAGGAGATTACAGGAAAAAGTAAATTTGGTTAACTATCACTTCATGTTTCTATGTAATGCTTTGTTAGACTTAAATTTTGAGACATTTTTTAATCGATAAACAAAAAATCTTTAAAAGTGATTATTGACCAAAGGCATAGCAGTAACCGTAGTAATTTTTTTTTAAATTTATCCCAAAGGTGTAAACTAAAATAATCTGGAACAAAAATAATGGTTTTTTACCCGCTAATATTTTTCAGACACGTCCGACGTCTGGAAGCTCAAAAAACAAGTTTTTTGGAATGATTTCCCAAAATTCAAAATTTTTGTTTACACCATTGGAAAGAGGAGAAAAAATCATATAAAAAAAGTCTTTAAACTATTATTCTATGTCAACTAGTTTCCAAGAAAAACTAATTTGAGGTCATGGGTAACATTTTATGTTTTATTGGATGATTTGAAATGAAATGACCCAGTAATTTTATGTAGGTAGTGGTTTGTTTTTCGATATCTTCCAGTGAAAATTTGTGTTCCAGAGTAATTAAATTCATAGATCAATCTTTTCCTTGTTAAAAAATTCCCGAAATTGTCTTTATTTTCGCCTATGTCTATAAAGGTATTTTTCGCCTTAAGTAAGTTGAGGCTTTTCAGTACGTTAAAGACTTGGATTTTAATAAAACAAAAAGTATTATGTTCACTAATTTTGATCAGTCTTATTATTTTAATCGTGTCAAATAACAATATTAAGTTTCTTAAAAGTTACAATTTTTTTTTCAAGTTTTTTCTCAAGTAAATTTTTTTTAAGTATTTTTTTATTTTATTTTATTTAACTTTTTTTTATTTTTTTTATTTTTCTTGTTTTGAATAACTATTATAGTTTTTGAAGAGGACTGGTCCAATTTAATCGATTAGAACATTACTATGTGGTATTTCATATTTGCTAGTGACCGATCGAACCTTCGGTTTCGGTTTCGGCCATAGTTTCGGTTTTGACCAAAAATCAGCCGTAACTTCGACTGCACCAAAACTCAGTATTCGTGAATTGTCGCACCTCGTTTGGGCGAGTTTGTGCCTCGTACATACACTAAATTTCAGCATGCAATTGAAATTTGAACATGTCTAAATAAGTTTCGGTTTTGGTTTCGGCTGCAAATCCTGGGCGGACACTAATATTTGCTATTAATAATTAAAATAATTTACTTCGCAAAGAAGGCCACTTTTATTTTGAAAACTTTCATATAACATTGACAATTGAAGGCCTTTCTTGTGATTTTAACATAAAAGCCAACATTGAAGTAAATTGTATTTTATATTATTAATTGAATATTTCTGTTCCGATTTTGTTAAAAAATTGTATTAGAACTTCCCCCTCCCGCTTGCACTGATCAGTTTTAACATAAAACTCGGTATTCGAAATTTAAAATTACCCACATGGTTTTCTTTTAATCAGATTTTAAATTAAAACTTCGGTACTGAAACATCTATTCCACCCAGGGGCACGCGTACCATAGGTTGGGTACTACTGCAGTCGAGTAGGTAATGCGTATTTTGAATGGTTGAAATTCTTGAATTCGTATAGACGTACCTATATTTTTGGTAAAAATAATGTTGTAATTGCTTAATTTGTGCTAATATATTTTTCTTGTACTAAATAGTGCAGTAAAAGCGTACTTTGACCGTGCATTTCGGGTAGGCAGCAATTTTTTTTTTGGAAGTCGTAGGGGGGTCAGTGATGAATGTAAAACCGAGTTTTCGGGATCCGCGGTGGTGTCGTTTAGCCGCCATCTTCGAAAGAAGGTCGAATTTTATTTTTTCGAATATCTCCAAAACCGTAAGTCTGACAAAAAATTTGTAAAGACCTTATTTACAGATAATTTTATTTTCTACAAAATTTGTTATAAACTTTTTTACACAACTTTAAAAACAAAAAAGTTATCAACAAAAAACCATGAAAAATTTAGGAACGAAAACTTTTGAAGCCAGATAACTTTTCTATTTTTAACCCGACAAAAAATATGCTTCTTATCTTTTTTATAGTTTACTTTTCGACGAAAAATTTGAGGTATTAAATTTTATCATCCGACTTCTAGTTAGAAAGTTATAGCTCTCCAAAAGTAGGTAGGTAAAAATTGTAACTAAAAAATCGTCGACTCTTAAGTGACATATTAATTTTAAAATACAATTATTTTATATTGTTTTACATTTTTTGGCTAGTATGATTTTATGAAAAAATAGATATTACATATTAACCTGAAATTAAACACCTTTCCGTACCACCCGTGGCGCTTAAAGCCCCTCTCTCGTAATATTTCTTTTCACAGCTTAAATCCTCATTCATAACAAATCTCATCCATTTTTATTTGTTTAATAAAAACGCCCCTTTTTTTATTTAAAAGAACAATGTTTTACAAAATTAAATTATTAAAATTATAATATAAGTAATTTATAACAATGCGGAAAACTCTCAGAAACAGACGCTAAACCGTATTATTATTATTATTATTATTATTATTATTATTATTATTATTACTGCGTTTATCTGTGATTCACTAAAATTTATGTATTAAATTTATATTTAGTCCCACACCGTTGGACAAATTCGTTAGCCAGCCATGTCGGATGCCTAGAACATGGTTTTTTTGACCATTTTTCGTGAAAAAAATTAGTGCCAAATTAATGCCAAAATTTTCTAAAGTTAAAAATTTTTTTCGACATTTATTTACACCATTAGAAAGAGGAGGAAAAATCACTTAAAAGGGTGAAAAATCACAGAAAAACGGATTTTCCATTTTTCGTGAAAAAAATTAGTTTTTTGCCAAAATTTTCTAAAGTTAAAGATTTTTTGACATTTATTTACACCATTAGAAAGAGGAGGAAAAATCATTTAAAAGGGTGAAAAATCACAGAAAAACGGATTTTTATAAACGGAAATTCGCTATGTTATGCAGGATGAATATTCGTAAGGTTCTCCTCCAGCCCCAGTATTCTGGATCTTTGTATCTTGCCAACCACGACTGTACTTGGTGATACACTCTGAATGTGTGCATACGAGCTGCATCTTGTGTGGGCGGGAGTGAGGCAAGATTAAACTTACTTTTAATTGTTGATTTCGCGAATCGTTTGTACCGCAATATATTGATCGATTATTCATGCTTATCACCGCCATACAAAGCAATAAAAAACCGCTCTCCAACAGCACTCAATAAAATGGGGTCTACTTCTTCGTTCTGAAATAATTCTACTCCTGAAGCCAGCTCTGAATTTTTTTCAAGAGTATATATAAATTTCATTTTGCCCATATTGTAGGTTGCCGATGTTGTATCGCACCCAGAAAAAGCATGAATAAACAAAATGTTATTACTTACTACATCCCCATGCCTCAAGCTCGATGTAGAGTAAATTTTATCAGGCGTGTTGCCTTTTTTGGTTTAAAGAAAAAAACATTTGATTTGTTACGCCCAAGACCAATCAGCAGTACTAAAATATCTATATCTTCAGCAACGATTGTTACGGAGTCGTACAAATCACACTTCTCCAGAGCAGAATTTAGAATTAGTGAATCCGCGTCTGCTTCTGCTTGCTCGATATTATAGTCCCATTCCAGCAGTACTTTCTTTAGAAGAGTAATTAAATTTTTCTTGTTATTTTCATTTGAAAGAAATTTTTCTTGTGGGATTGTCGGAATACGATTGCTACTGCAAATTATATCTGCACAGTGTTGCTTTTTCGACCTCCGAAGATGTTCCCACGATTTGATGCCAGCTATGTTTGGATCGTCAGAGTAACCATCAAAAACTGTACCTACTGATGAACCAAAATGATTTTTAATATATTTGGCATAATTTTGACAAATTACTTTAAATGATACGTTCCGCTCCCACACAACTGTATGGAGAAGGTATCCACCGTCAATAATGAAGAATTTATTTTCTCCAAGCTGCACGGGCGCACTAAGTGGTAAAAATGCTTTGAATAAAGAGGATTTCATGCCTTTCCGCATACCGTCCTCTGTAAACAACGATAATGGGAAAGGTGAAAGTTCGTATTTAAAGCATTCTTTTATATCGCCGATTGACTGCTTGGATATACATATTCTTTGGAAAATAAGCAAAGGATTAACTACTATTGGAGATTTATCCACTTCAATAGATTTTGAGACTGCGCTCAAAGGAAGCACTTTATTTTTTCTTTTGAAAGATAAATTACTGAAATTTTTGTCAATATTTTGAGAGATCATGGCTTTTCCAATTTCAATTGCACGGTCACAGTTAATATAATCTGGGGCAATAATGCCAGTAAAAACTGATATTAATTCCGGATTTTGGGTGTCCTGATTTTGCATTTCGCTGTTTTTATTAATCAGTGTTTTCCAATATTTTATTTTTGGTAATATCAAAGAAAGATTGTTTAGTTCGAAGGATCCATAATTTAGAATTTTGAGACTGCCAAAAATATCGTGCATTATATGTTTATACAACGAAAATTTATGAAGTTAAACCAATTTCTGAGCCTCTCAAATTATATTTTGGAACAACTAAAACCATCTGTGACGCAAGCTGTGAAAACTTGAAGTTTAATGACATTTTCTCATTACTTTAATTATGATTATATGCGAAATTATCAAAGAAATTTCAAATTGTCACTTTTCACTCTTATTTGTGAACAAAATTCCGATTCAATTTAAAGAAGGTATAAAAGTTTGCATTTTCATAATTTCTGAATTAGGTCAATTGGAAATATTAGTTAAAACATAATTATTTTTGTCAACATTATTTTTTGCCCCACTCCCGTTGAAAACCACTGATATAAATAAAATTTTCTTTAATTTTTGTCCCCCTCCTAATACTTAACATTTATTAATAGGAATGGATTATTCCCAAAAATTTTAACATTACTGAAAATTATTATTTAACCATACTTCAAAAAAGGCGTTTTTATTGGTCGACTATAGAAAATTTATTGAATATAAAAGTTCCATAATAGGTCAATAAAAATACCAGCTATCAAACTATCAAAATTTCAGGCCAACCTGACAACCTTTAATAAAAGCCGCTACAGATATGCAGGTAGTGTGAAGAAGTGTAGTGTGAAGAAGTAAATGATGTAATAACATGATAATAATAATAATAATAATAATAATAATAATAATAATAATAATAATAATCAGCACCGATGAGGTGTTACAAATGCCAAAGGTACCGCCACGTCTCACAACGATGTACAATTGAGCAACAGATCTGCGTGTGTGGTCGGCCGTTACATGAAGGACGGCCATGTGACGAGCCTATCAAGTGCATCAACTGCGGGGGCAATCACTCGGCTAAGTCGAGGAATTGCCCTATCTTCAAGCAGGAATCAGCCATCCAGGAGCTGAGAGCTCTGGAAAGACTAACTTATCCAGAAGCGAGACGGAAACTTCTTGGCAATACGCCCCGTCGCTCCGCTCTGGATGGCTATGCACGCGCTGTTGCAGCCCCCGCCCCAGTAGCGGCTGAGAAAACAAATGAAATTAAAGAGATCAAGGAAGCCATGAGACAGATGCAAGTAAATATGCAAAAAATGCAAGAGTGTCTCATGCGCTCTGTGGGTGTAGCTGGCCCTACTCCCACACCAGCCGCAGTGCCAGCCAAGGTCTCTGAGGCCAAGAGGGTGCTGACAACCACCCCTCAGGGACCTATTGTGAGAACTGTGACGTCTTCTCCAAAGAAGTCACCGAAGAAATCATCGTCAGGCAGAAGACGTCACAGCGAGGGGGAGAAGGAGGTGGCCCAACAACGGTCCCCGAAAAAGGGACCAACCACCTCCACCTCGGAGGCAGAGTCAATGCTGCCTCCACAAACGACGGCTCCGCTGCCCCAGCGGCAAAAGGCGCCGTCCCGACCGGGCACACCTACCCGCCCGGTCTCCTCCCTCCCGAGTCGCTCAATACCAACACCAGTGAGCGACTCGGATATGTCGACCGCGTCGGTGCGGACGGGCGTTAAACGTCCTACCACCGACGCGTACACCAATACCTCGGCAACGGATTCTGATAACTCCGACGCCGAGGTACAAGTTGTCAAACGCAAAAAAGGCTGGCCCAAGGGGAAACCTAGGAAGTAGCCACACTTCCTAGGGAGCAACCCAAGTAGTAACAGAAATGGCTATCGTACAGTGGAACTGTAATGGTGCTAAGCACCATTACTGTGAATTGCAGATGCTTCTGGCTGAGCACACGCCTATGTGCGTGTGCCTCCAAGAGACACATTTACGGCCGGCGGAACAATTTACCATCAAATACCATAAAATCCGCCGGCACGACGTACAGCCAGACATCAGGGCGAGGGGGGGTGTTGCTATCATCATCAAAGATGGCGTCCCATTTCGGGACCACCCGTTAAACACCCCCCTACAAGCTATTGCAATACAATTTTTAAAACCGCCCCAGTTCACAGTATGCTCGGTCTACCTACCAGATTTCGACTGGAACGTCGAAGATTTGACCGAGCTTACATTACAGTTACCACGTCCATTTTTGTTACTAGGAGATTTTAATGCTCACAGCCCCATGTGGGGCTGTAGCACAAGAGACGCCCGTGGAAGACTCATAGAACGGTTTCTAGATGAGTCTGAAGCGGTCTTGTTGAATACCGGTCAAGGTACTTTTATTAACGCAAGAACCGGTGAGCTGTCGGCTATCGACTTATCATTTGGCTCACCGGTAATGGCACACCGTTATGAATGGACGCTGGCGTCTGATTCATACGGTAGTGACCATATTCCCATTATATTGAATAGTACCACGCCGATGACTCCACAATCGTCTTCGCCGAGATGGCGTCTCCGTCAAGCTGACTGGGACATGTACGTTGATTCATTCCGTACACCCGAGCTGACTGGAGACGTAGAAGATGATGTGGAGCAAATGTCCTCCAGTGTCATTGAAGCAGCATACAAGAGTATTCCGAAGTCGTCCAGCATTCCACCCAAACGTCAAGTACCATGGTGGAATGAAGTCGTGAGTGTAGCAGTTGCAGAGAAAAAGCGGGCGTATAACGAACTCAGACGTCGCCCCACGCAGGAAAATGTGATAGCCTACAAGCGTGCTCAAGCACGCTGTAAACGCACAATTAAAGAACAAAAGAGGCTATCATGGGAGCAATATGTTTCGGCCATAAATACCTCCACGACCACCTCAGAGGTATGGAGAAGAGTGAGGGTCATTACAGGGAAATATTCCCGTTCACCTATGCCCTCCCTTCTCGTCGTCGACGGTCGGAACATCACTGAACGCGCGGAAATAGCTAATTGCTTAGCTAAGCACTTTGAGCGCGTCAGTGGCTCCCAAAACTATGACCCGGACTTCCTGCGGATCAAGATCGAACAGGAACAAAACGATCTTGATTTTTTCTCAGATGAATCCCTCCAGTATAACCAACCGTTTTCTATGCAAGAATTACTGGAGGCGCTTCGGGGATCTGGGGACACATCCCCTGGACCTGATGAGATCCCCTACGCCATGATCCGGAACCTGCCTTATCCTGGTAAGTGTAGGTTACTGGATCTTTACAACGAAATTTTTAGGCAAGGCGTTTACCCTCCACAGTGGCGGAAAGCTACCATCATTCCGTTGCTAAAAGAGGGCAAAGATTCGTCGCAACTAACGAGCTACCGTCCAATATCCTTGACTTGCTGTTTCAGCAAGGTATTGGAAAAAATGGTGAACAACCGTCTCGTCTGGTGGCTGGAATCCCACAACCTCATACCTAAACATCAGTGTGGGTTCCGCCGATACCATTCGACAACGGACCATCTTGTTCGCCTCGAGAATGCCATTCAAGACGCCTTTCTCCAACGAAAACACCTTGTGGCAGTGTTCTTCGATTTGGAGAAAGCTTATGATATGACCTGGAGGTATGGCATTCTCAAGAAGCTGCACGACTGGGGTTTAAGAGGTAACCTCCCTCAGTTCGTAAAAAGTTTTCTGACTGACCGTTCCTTTCGTGTCCGGGTAGGTGACACTGAGTCTGAGGCCCACTCCCAGGAGAATGGTGTTCCTCAAGGCTCCACCATTAGTGTCACCTTGTTTTCCATCGCAGTCAGTCATATTGCAGCTTCAGCCCCAATTCGTCGTTGCTTGTACGTTGATGACCTCACCATATTTTACGCAGCCGATTCCATCGAGGATATTCAACAACGGCTGCAACAAGGCATCAACGAAGTGGTGACTTCTGCAGAAGCTCTTGGTTTTCGTTTCTCTCCACAAAAAACATCGGTGGTTCACTTCTGCAGAAAGCGCAACGCACATCCGGATCCTGTTCTCACATTGAAAGGATCCAACCTTCAGTGCGTTGATAGCGTCAGGTTTCTAGGACTTATTTTTGATAAACAACTTACGTGGCGCCCACACCTCCAAGCCTTAGCTGCGAGTTGTCGTAGGACAATAAACATGCTTAAGTGCTTGGCTGGTGCATCGTGGGGTGCGGGCCGGGAGTCGTTGCTTCGCCTGTATCAATCGCTGGTTCTGACCAGGATTGATTACGGCAGCATTGCTTACTCCTCCGCCCGGGCGTCTGCGCTTCTACTCCTAGATCCTGTTCACCATGCAGGCATACGACTGGCTACGGGAGCATTTCGAACGAGTCCTTCTATGAGCCTCTGCGTAGAGTCGGGTCTTCCTCCGCTGCGATTGAGACGTGAGCGTCTCTTGCTCAATTATGCGGCGGGGATATATGCAACACCTTCACATATAAA
This sequence comes from Brachynemurus nebulosus, assembly GCA_035578155.1. Classification (NCBI taxonomy): domain Eukaryota; kingdom Metazoa; phylum Arthropoda; class Insecta; order Neuroptera; family Myrmeleontidae; genus Brachynemurus; species Brachynemurus nebulosus. Next base: position 8,902,279 of record JAPWDM010000001.1, on the reverse strand, counting down.
CCACCCAACTCTATTCAGATACCGTTTACAGGGGCTCTATGGTCGACGTCCCACCGTAAGTCGACCAGTGGCCGTTCGAACGCAGGAGTTATTAGAGAGTCTGCACTTACAGTTCGCCAAGGTACTTCCCAAACGTCCTATGGAAGTACCTCCTTGGCTGATCCCTAACGTAAGGTGTCGTTTCGACCTGACTGGTCTCAACAAGGAGGAGACCAGTTCATTCGAATATCGATCCCGCTTTTATGAGATCATTAGCGAACTTGACTCTCTCTGCATATACACAGATGGTTCCAAAACAGCTACGGGTGTGGGAAGTGCCATCGTCATTCGTGACGATCCTCACGCTTGGTCACTTCCTCCCCAGGCCACTGTGTATACTGCGGAATTATTTGCGATTTTGCAAGCCCTGCGATTCTGTCGAACATCCGAAGACAGCGCATTCCTCATTTGTTCCGACTCGTTGAGCGCGTTGCAAGCGATCTGCCACTCTCATACCATCGATCCACTGGTGCAGAACATCCGAACGTGTCTCTACATGCTCCGCCAAAAGTCTATCACCTTCTTTTGGATTCCCGGACATGTAGGGATACCTGGCAATGAACTCGCCGACCAGGCAGCACGTCATGCAGCCGAAGTCGGTGAGCCACAGGACATTGCCATACGCCCAGAGGATCTAAGAGTGTGCATTAGATCCGCGATCGATCAGAAATGGCAACGTGAGTGGAACAACCTCACGGCTAAGCTCAGACAGGTGAAACCTGAGGTCCGAAGAACTCCGGCACCTGTAAATCTGAGCCGGCGAGAGAGTGTGGCCCTGACGCGTTTACGCTTGGGCCACACGGCGTTAACACATCGTCATCTTCTCGCCGGTGAGGATCAGCCGAGGTGCGCCGCCTGCGGGACGGCGCTGACCGTGAGGCATATAGTTGAGGAATGCGTAACCTTTGAGCCTTTGCGCCAGAGGTTGCAGCTCCCGAATAATGTAGCTAATGCTTTAAGTTATGATGCTGTCTCTGAAAGAAGGATGATTGAATTTCTCAGAAATTCGAACCTTCTTCAGAGACTGTAGGGGCATTACATCTCTAAATTTTAGAAAGTCGTCTCTTTTTATCTCCCCCGACAGTAAATTTTATTTCAGCGATTTTAACTTATGTGTACTAAAATTTTTGTGAGTGTTTTATTTATTAACGATACCCTGTTCCAGCTGGTCTGGCAGGGTACTTTTAGTCTTTGGTTATGCCACTAAGGGCCTTTACACCCTTAGTGGTACTGTTTGTTATACATACCTGTTTGTTGTTTCCGTTATTGTTTTTTAACGATGTACCACCAAGGGCTCTTTACACCCGAGGTGGTACATCATTTGTTCCTTTTATCTGTGATATTTTGTTATGCCGCTGTAGGCCTATTGTTATGGCTCTACAGCGGTATTGTTTTAACCCCTTATTGCTTCACTGGTCGGCCTGTGGCCTCCCAGTGACGCAATAAGTTTTTCTGTGATACTTACCTGTGATATTTTCTCTAGTCGTTTTCTGTGTATTGTCTAGTCAGGTCCCTCCACTCCGGGGTCCTTTGCGCCTCGGAGGGAGTTCCAGCGATGGCTTCCAGGCCTTGGTGACCGGACGCTCTGTCTAGTACTTATCGTACCGTCACCAAGGACTGTCCGCTCTTTTTAAGCCCTGGGATGGCAGGGCCCATCGATGGATTTTATTATGTGTGTTTGTCCGTTGTCTAGTGCATTTATGTGTCCCTGTCTTTATGTGTTGTTTTTATTTATATCGTGTTTGGCGGCGCATGCCCTCCGATGGCGATGCCGCCGGGTGCTGCTGACCGCGCCATCCACCGGCTGCAGTACCCCAATTTTAGTCAAAAAAAAAAAAAAAAAAATAATAATAATAATAATAATAATAATAATAATAATAATAATAATAATAATATTAATAATAACAATGGCGAATGGAACATGTCCACATCGTTCCAATAGTGCTCAGTGCCAGCGGGGTCATTCCACACACACTACATAATAGTTTGAGCCTCTTGGGTCTCCCAAAATACACATATGTCACTATGCAAAAGGCAGTGATCATAAACACGTGTCGTATAGTACGGAAGTTCCTCAGTAATACGAATCCGACTGCGATATGTGAAAGCACAAGACCTGCTTCTACTCCATCTGAGCCATCTACAGTGAGCGAACAATACACTGACACTCATCCTACTGACACACAACACACATACATAAACACACAATACACTAACACTGAAAGACAAACACTTAACACACATACAGATCCAGATTCGTCTGATGGAGAGGGGGGATCGAACAACTGCCGCACTGTCACTGTTACCGCTCTGGTGCACAATCCTCCTCAATTCAATAACACACAAGGTCCGTCAACCTCTGTACCATCTAAACGCGCAGTTCCAGAAACACCCGATCTTAATGGGCAATTTGATGAACCAGAAAACATCTACACCAAGAAACGTAAAATAGAAAGACATATCCACACACATACACAAACACACACACAAACACAAACAGTCCTTTCCCTTCCCTCTGTCCCTACTCCTACCTACCATTTGAGGACACGAAAACGAACTAGGCTTTCACAGCCCTCTGTCATTGAGCCAACATCTACGCTCCCACAAAAGTCTCGCCGTACGACCCAGTGTACACCAAAATAGACGAATAACACCTCGTTTCAAGTAGCAATAACAACAATATAGGCAGTGATGTGACAAACCCGTCCGTGAATGTACTACGGTACTTTTACGGATTGGTTTGGCACATTACCCTTCCACAGAGCCTAATACCTTGCATAATGCCGGTATAGGTGAATGTTACCCAGTACTGTCCTACTGAGTAGTGAGCGCCAGGTTGGCGTAAAAGTCTATAATAATAATAATAAACCCCCAGGGGCTTGTTGTAACACCCGGTTGCTTCGGTAGTCGGTTGCTACGACAATTCGGGAAGTAGCGCTCCCGGGTCCCCGAGCTAAGGCCAGGTACTTTCTGGTACCTGGTGCGTGGAGTCAACCAGCGCTAAATGGTGGTCTCTGTTAACGGGCTAACTACCCCTAACAGGTTTTCTACTAGTTTCAGACGGTAAAAGAACTAGGAAGGCTGGTCGTGCTGCGGGTCTCTCGGGTGGGCCCGCTAATAAAGGCGGAACCAGTCAAAATTCATCTTCTCGTCTCGTGCGCCTGGAGTGGACGGACAGCTTGAGGAGAGATTTGCTCACGTGCCGCACACAAAGTGAGCCAAATAAGAGAGGGTACATGGCAAGGATGCACGCCATATGGTGCCAGATGCATCCCGAACACTCTAATTTAACGCCACAAAATCTGCGTGACCATGTAGCCCGAATTATAAAATTAAACATACCTACCGGACATGACGATAATCGAGAAGCTCGCGAAGAAGCTAGGGTTGCTGAAACTGCAGTGGTGGAAGTTGAACAGGATTCTGCGGTCAACGGTGAGAGCTCGACCAATAACATCATAGAGCGGGATCAACCGGTAACTTTCGGTGGCAGCGTAGTTACTGAGGCACAGACGGACTTGTTAAATCAAGCCAACACAAATACTGTGCTAGAGTCTAACACCAGAACAAGTTCAACTCCCACACAGAATGATGCCGATCTAAATAAATCCCTTTCTGTCTCAGACAATTTAAGAAAACAATTTCGCGATCTTCTCGATACCGATTTAAACTTTGACAAACGACCACGTCCCAAATACAGACGGACGTATGTAAAGGGCGAACAACTGACCCTACTAAACGAAATTTTGGACGATCATTTATCCCCATCCAGTGATCTCACCGACGTCGACAACGCAGTATATGCAGCGATGCGTGTCCTGACCCCATGTTCTAAGCAGGAAAAGACTGCAGAGGAGAAGGCACGTATTCGTCTTAAACAAATTGACACCAAGGTGAGGGCACTACGACAGCTGGTATCGCGTATCCAATGTGTGATAGAATATATTCAGACCAACAGGCGTTTTACGCGAAAGGTACGGGCTTTTGCCAGAGAACTAAGGTACCGCTATCACACGATAAATTTGGGCAATCTGTTGACCATCAAACAGACACATTTGGATAAGATACGCGCATTGGCCCTGGCCAAGAAGAAAGTAGCCCGGCGTGAACGGTGTATTCGGGAAAATAAGATCTTTAACTCGAACCCTTCACGCCTGTTCGCATCTAAAAGCCCTGTTGTGGGGCAACCACCGACGGTCGACGCAATAGAAGATTATTGGCGGGGGATATATGAGACGACTAAAGAGACTGACTTGGACTGTATTCCCATCAGCCAGTTTAGATGGTACTGCAAACAACAGCTTGGCAAAGTGCCATCTCATACCATTATAACATCTGTTGATAAAGAGGAAGTCGAACTTGCTTTCAAAGGCAAGAAGAACTATTCGGCTCCGGGCATTGATGGAATAACGAATTTTTGGTGGAAGAAGCTCACTAGTACCCACCACCACCTTGCCCGTATATTTTCAAATTGGTTATTTAACTGTGAGCCAATACCATCGTGGCTCGCTGAGGGAAGAACGGTCCTAATACCGAAAAAAGGAGACCTATCACAACCACAGAACTACAGACCCATAACGTGCCTGAACACTGTGTATAAAGTGTTCACTTCCATTCTATACGAACGCATCTTGAAGGCGATTGAACCAGTGTGGAGTTCGATCTATGAACAACGAGGTTCAAAAAGAGGAATGTCGGGTTGCAAAGACAACTTGCTGGTCGACAGATGTATCTGTCAGGACGCTAGACAGCACAAACGCAACCTGAGCATGGCCTGGGTGGACTATCGAAAAGCATTTGACACAACGTCGCATGAGCTCATTATCTATTTGCTCCATTGTCTGCGAGTCCACCCCGACATTATTAAATGTATTGAACACCTGTTGCCGCTCTGGAAAACAAGGTTCACAATAACATCCAGTGAACACGTTGTGTCGACGGAGTTGGTGACATACAAACGAGGCGTATACCAAGGAGACAGCCTCAGTCCACTTTTATTTGGCATCTCGTTGTTGCCCCTGTCAATCAGTCTGAGAGAGGAACCCGGCTACTTGTGTGGCCCGGTAGGAAATCGCGAGCATAAAGTCACACATTTATTTTATATGGATGACTTAAAACTGTATGCCTCGTCAGAGAGTGATCTCAACTGCGCTCTAAAATTAACACACAAATACACGCACGCGATCGGTATGGAGTTCGGACTGGACAAATGCGCGGTGGTGCACTGTAAGCATGGTGTAGTTCCGAATTTTGATTCACACGCCCAATTAGTGGATGGAAGCATCATAGAACATCTTGATGAAGGAGCGACCTATACGTACCTTGGTGTTGGCGAAAGTCACATCCAGGACGTGAAGAACATGAAGGCCGCCTTAAGTAGTAGATATAAGCGCCTTCTCCGACAAATTTGGAGTTCCGAATTGTCGGCGAAGAATAAAACCAGCGCTACAAATATGTTAGCCATACCCATCCTTTTATATACTTTTGGCTCAATTAAGTGGAATGTGAATGAATTGGAGGAACTAGACCGAGACACGCGAAAAATAATGAACATCAATCGTAGTTTGCACCCACGCGCATCGACACAACGACTTTACCTCCCACGAGACCTAGGGGGTAGGGGGCTCCTGTCAGTCGAACGTTTACATGACCGTATAGTCTTAGGTACAGCTTGTCGTGTACTTAACAGTTCAGACCCGCTATTGCAACTCGTCAGGGATCACGAGCTTGCTGGCGTAGGCGCATTTTTATTCACAGCAGCGCAACGTGCCGCCGATATCTTGGGCTTAGCCTTCGATCCGCGTAATCGCGACGGTGATGATAACATTCTTTCACTATCACAGTCGCGCCAAAAGTCGGCAATCAAGAGAGCCGAGCAACAACATCTGCTCAATCAGCATCGCGACAAAGTTCACCAGGGTATGTTCTACCGTCATCTTGACAACCTTGGCCTTTCGAGCGAACTCACTTGGGCTTTCTTGAGAGCTAATGGACTTAAATCGGAAACGGAGGGCTTTATCATGGCAGCTCAAGATGGAGTGTGGAACACCTTAACACACCAAAAATATGTGATGGGTAATAAAGGGGTTTCGAATACCTCGTGTCGGGCATGCAAAGCATACCCGGAAACCTTAATGCACCTGACTTCAGGTTGTTCTTATTATGCTAAATCCACCTATATCCATCGCCATAATGCAGCGTTGCGTGTGCTTTACTTTTATCTTCGTCATCATTACGAAGTTGACAAAACACCAGTCTTGCCCTACGATCCTGCGGAAGTAGAATCCTTTGTTGCCAACCAAAAGTGCAAGATCTTTTGGAATATGCCGGTTGCAACTACCAGGCAATTGACCGCTAATAAGCCTGATGTTGTGCTCCAAGATTTAACATCCCAGACTATGTATGTTATCGAGTTCTCTTCTCCGGCGGAAACTAACATAGTCGAAAAGGAGCAGCAAAAAAGGATTAAATATCAAGATCTAATACACGAGCTGCGACAACTGTACCCGGGCTATACGGTCCGCTTGGTCGTACTTATAATCGGATGTCTGGGGGGTATGCATAACTCCTTTGTGCGCAATCTTAACATCATTCCGGCTTGTAGATCTCACGCCAACATGTTAGCGGCGTCAATGCAAAAAGCAGTTATTATCGGGACGCTCCGCACGCTTCGGTCGCACGAGACGACTTTTTCCGGGAGTTCATGAACACCTTTGAACCCCATGCCCCGTTTAGAGCGGGTCCTCGAACATCCATTGGACCTGCCCTCGAATCTCCCACTGTTATGGTTTCGCAGCGAGGTTCGGGGATTTATTAGGTAGGGAAGACCAGGAAGGGGATGCTGTATGACGGACATTACGTACCTGACCTAGAAGTACCTGACCTGGTACGCTGCACGGACACTTTTTCCTCCGCCTGGGGGTTTTTGAAGTGCAGTCGCGATATTTACGTATAATAATAATAATAATAATAATAATCTCGGACGAACGTGGCCTAGTCATCGTACCGGTCTCCCGTGTGGGTTGACCCCGACATCTGACAGAACGGCACATGTACCCAGTAATCAGTTATCTGACAGAACAGTACATGTTGCTCAGTAATCAGGTGTCACTGTCCCTACACGTGTGAGTTCGTAGGTGTTGATGAAGCCATTTCGGAATTGTTGAGACTATGGGGAGCGGAATCGTGCCACAGAGCAAGAAATTTTTTAAAATCTGTGATATTGTTGTTTTTATTTTTTAATAAGATTGTTTTTAATCTGTTTTGTCTTAACGATGTACCACTGAGGGCTTTTTCCACCCGAGGTGGTACATCATCTTTTTATTCTTATCTGTGATATTTTGTTGTGCCGCTGTGGGCTTGCTGTTGTGGCCCCTCAGCGGTTTTGTTTTTAACTACTTATTGCGGCACTGGTCGGTCTGTGGCTCCCCAGTGACGTAATAAGATTTTCTTCTTATTTTTTCTTTGTGATGTTATTATCTTGTGATATTTTACTCAATATTCTCCACTCCGAGGCCCTTTACACCTCGGAGTTTCATCGTTGGTTTTCAGTTCTTGGTGACCGGACGTTCTGGCTAGTACTTAGCGTACCGCCACCAAGGACTGTCCGCTCGTTATGAAACCCTGGGATGGCAGGGCTCATCGGTGAATTTTATTATGTGTATGTTTGTCCATTGTCTAGTGCATTTATGTGTCCCTGTCTTTACGTGTTGTTTTTATTTATATTTCTCGTTTCGGCGGCGCATGCCCTTAGTTGGCGATGCCGCCGGGTGCTGCTGACCGTGCCATCCACCGGCAGCAGTACCCCAATTTTAATCAAAAAAAAAAATAATAATAATAATAATAATAATGAATAATATTTTTTTTTTTTTTTTTTTTAGTTATTTTATTGGCCTTATCACATACAATTGTAACATATAGCCATTAATCATTATAAAAATAATATAATTACATATGTTTACAAAAAAATTAAATATTAAATTTTTACAAAAATATTATGAAACACAACAACACAATACATGTTAGTAAATTGGTGCAAAATTGTTATTATACATAATATCACAAAGTTTATATATATTTATTATAATATGATTCAGGTCACTCACGTCGTTTTTTTATTAAATATTAGTATTGCTTTTTTTCAAAAATTTATAGGTAAGTTTAGCTACTTCACTATTTGGGTTGTCTATTAAAAAGTTAAAATTAACCGGCAACGTATTTATGTACTTAATTATATTTTTCAAAAAATGATCGATTTCATCTTTTATTTTATTACATTCTAAATAGTGGTCAATTATTCCGTCTTTGCCACAGGAGCATAAGGGACTGCTTTTGAGTTTCTTCTTGAATAAATTATGTGGAGTATTTGTATGATAAGACTTAATTCTAACAATCGTTTTAATATAATCTTTACTCATTGTATTCGTGAACCATGTTTTCTTTTGGACTGCCCCATAATGATATCGATAATTTCTACCAGTATTCTTATTTTTAGATTGGAACCATTCATTAAATTTGTTGTATTGTTCTTGTTCATATGTTCTGTTGATTTCATGTAGAGTATCTTCAACTTCTATAATTATTCCATCTTCACAAGCTTCCTTAGCTAATTTGTCAGCAACTTCATTTCCGTCAATATTACTATGACCTGGTACCCATAGTAATTTAATATAGTTTTTATTTTCGGTGAGATGTTTATATAGTTCCTTTACTTGACAAACTAATTCCATATTACAATTTACAAAGTTGTTATTTAATAAGGTTTTAAGGCAGTTCATGGAATCTGTGATTATTAATGTGTTTTGGTTGAATTTGCTTATAATAGACTGGAGGCTGAATTTAATAGCTAGCATTTCCGCATACCAACTGGAAACCGCTCTTTGTATCTTATATTTGGCCAGTGTCTTATTTGAGTCGTTATAAATTGCGAAGCCACTAATATTTTCTTGTGCTTTTATAGATCCATCTGTATAAATGATGTTATCCCATGGTTTTTCGTTTATGTAATCCTGTAATTTGGCTTTGATAACTGGGGTTGCTTCGTATTTTGTTAAGTACGTAATATCAATCTCTATTTTAAGTCCATGTGTATCAATATCATATTGGTAGTAAGGTATCCTATTTGTAGGACTGTGCAGATTGTTCATGTTTCTGTATGCCTCTATCAACAGTGGGTGTTTTCTATTTCTCCAGAATTCTTCATTCCAATAGTTCATGACTTGTCTGATTTTATTAATGAGTGTGAGATTATTGAAGTGGATTCTTTTCGCTAAATATTTTTGTGTTATGTATGTCCTGCGGATACTTAGTGGAGGATGGGCACATTCGTTTAATAAGACTTGAATTGGAGTTGATTTTAAGGCACCAGTAATTATTCTAAATGCTTCATGCTGGATGGTGTCCAATTTTGATAGTCTGCTTTCAGTAGCTGTAGAAAAAAGGGTGGCCGAATAGTCAAAATGAGGTTGTATGAGGGCATTGTATAGATTTATAAGTGAAGTTGGGTGCGCACCCCAAGACGTCCCACCAACCACTCTTATAATATTCAAGCCTTTTGCACATTTATTTTGGATATTATTTATTTCTGAAGTCCAAGTTGATTTACAATCGAAGTATACGCCTAGATATTTTACATTACTGACCACTTGGATACTTTTGCCATTTAGTTTTATCAGAGGACTGAATGATAATCGATGTCTTGTGAATACCATTGCTTTAGTTTTATTTAATGCTAGTTCCAGATCTAAGTAATCTAATTTTCTTTTTATTCTATTTAGAGAATGTTGGAGGGTTTCTTGAGCATTTTCCAGAGAGGAGTTAGATGTGTAGATTACAATATCATCAGCAAAAGATAGGATGTTTGTATCACTGTTAATATTTTTGTCTAGTTGATTGGTATATATTGAAAATAAAATTGGGCTTAATAAAGAGCCTTGAGGTATTCCGCAATTGGCTTTATATGGACCTACTAATCCGTTGTTAGCTCGAATATATACATTTCTGCTTTTGTAATATCGATAGATCCAGTAACTTAATTTTTCAGGTATTTCCATTTCCAACATTCTTTTGTATAAAATTTCGAGGTTTACACTATCAAAAGCAGATTTTATATCTAAGAACAAGCATAACATGTATTCGTTTTCATTGTATGTCTTCTGGATATCCAAGTTTAGAATGTTTAAATTGTCTTGCGAGCTCATCAGTTTACGAAAGCCAAATTGATAGTTAGCTATTTGTTTATTTCTTTCTAAGAACCATTCAATTTTTGTTTTTAGAATACTTTCCATTGTTTTCCCCATACATGATAGTAGGGTGATGGGTCTAAAGGAGTCTACGTCTTGTATGGATTTATTAGGTTTCGGTACCGGGACCACTATTGCTTTTCGCCAATCTTCGAAAATGATACAATTATTTAAAGATTTATTAAATATCTGTACAATAATTTTCTTAAATGGGAGTGGGAGGTGCTGTATCATTTGATAATGTATATTGTCAAAGCCTGTGCTCGTCTTTTTACTATGATTCAGACTCATTTCAAGTTCCTCATAAGTAATTTGACTGAAAATTTGGTTTATCCTGTTGTTCTGTTGGTTACGTATTATGTAGTTGTTATCATCATTAGTAGATAACTTCAATTTTTTGCTAAATTCACTTAAGATGTTGGGATCATTTATTTGGGTATTTGTGTGATAGTGTTTATTGTTAATACTTCTAATTTTTTTCCATACTTCTGTAGAGTTAGTGTTTGGATTAAGCGATTCACAAAATTTTTTCCAGGCTTCTTTTTTTTTATTTCTTAGAAATTTTTTAGTCTGAGCTTGTGTCTTCTTATATTTTATATAATTCTCCATGGATGAATTTTTATTAAATGTGGCTAACGCTTCTCTTCTCTGAGCTATTGCTTGGTTACAACTATTGTCCCACCAGCATGGTTTTGCTGTGTGGGGGTTTCTAGGAATCACTGTGGGTATTGAATTGGCGCTGGCTAGGTTCATTATATTAACAATTTCTTCATACTGCAGTTGAGGGGATTTATTAGATATTTCATATATTTGGTTCAATTGCTCCTCTATGTTTTGGGAGTATAAATTCCAATCAGCTTTCTTATAATTCCGCTTACTAGTTGCATTGCTTATGGTAGGTTGTGCTTGTTTGTGTAGTATTTCAAACAGAATTGGATAGTGGTCGCTACCTAAGTTGTCTTTGTTTACTCTCCAATTATTGATCATGGGTGCCACGAGCGCCGAGGTTAACGTTAAATCTATTATACTATTGCGCCAATTAATTCTTGGGACTCTAGTGGCTGAGTCATTATTAGCAATGTAGATTTGATTTTCTTCTATGAATTCCATAAGTTCTTTACCCTCTAAGTTGTTAATTTGGCAGAACGGATCCCAGTAAATATGATGAGAATTCAAGTCGCCAGCTATAATTATCGGCATATTTATTTGCATTTTTAAGTCGTTCCAGTTCATTTTAGTTGTTTTATGATTAGGCGGAGCATATATTCCAATAATTGCTATTTCATTACCATTTATCGTGACAGTGATTGCTAGTATTTCAGTATTGTCATTAATATCTATTAAATTTATCCGTTGATAGCATATTTTTTTATGTATAAGTATAGCGAGTCCTCCAAATGATTTTCTATTGGCATCGATCGCTCGATCTTTCCTTTCTATTTGATAATTTTGTATATAAAGGGGTTTGCTTGATTTTAAATGTGTTTCACATAATATACAAATGTCGGTTTTATTTTGATACAGTAGGTTTTTTAACTCGTCCTTTTTTATATCGTCTAGACCACGACAATTCCAGTGTATTATTTTGAACATAATATATAAATATATATAAATTTGTTATTTTAAAATTATTTTTTATGTGTTATTGTTTAATTTTTAACCTAATGATCACTAATTAATATTAATATTTTTAATCACTTTAGCATTCAGATGTGAGTATAACTGTATTTTATATGACACTATGTATTATTATTTTTATCTTTGGATAGAACTTGATCCTGATCTTGACCTTGATCTTGTTTGTATTTCTTTTTTCTCTCCTGGATGCGTAAATTCTGGTGTTCGATTTCTACCTAAAGTATTATGTCTATTCAATTCATCATATTCATTTTCATTTATTACTACGATTTCGTCCAAATTATGCTGCTGAGGTTTTCTTTGTTTTATTTCTCGTGTATTTTTTTGATTTTTAGTTTCTATTTCAATGTCCGCTGCTTTTGTTTGTTGCTTTTTATCATTTACTTGATAGTTAGGTTTATGTATTAATGCTTTTGTTGAGCTTGTTTTCTCTTGAGTAGTAACTTCTTGATCTGAATCAATTTGTATTCTTTGTTCTCGTATGAATTGTTTTCTGCTCTTATTTGTTTCTTGGTCTGTGCTGGAGAGGGAGTCGCTGTGATATCTTTTAGAGCCTTTATTATGGGTACTTGTTGGCTTACAACGTCCATATCTCGATATTGGTGGTGGAGAATAAGAAGGTATATTTTCTGTGGTCTTCATTTTGGTTAATTCAGGAAATTCATCGTTGTCTTTTAGAATATCAAAGCGATTATTTGTGCGAACTGAATATAACGCGTTATTTTTAACAACAGACGGGATTTCTAGTGCTGCCTCTTGAAAACTGATGTTTTGTTGAGCCATTAGCAAACTAATATCTTCATTTCTTTTCCATTCGGGACAGTTTTTATCTGTGGACTTATGTTTTTGATAGCAGTTTATGCAATTCAAGGTAGACGCATTGCATATTTCTTTTGTATGTATTTTACTACCACAATCTTCACATCTTACATATTTACTTTTACACTGGTTATAGATGTGGCCAAATCTGTAGCATCTATAACATTGCCTAACTCTTCTCACGTAGGGTTCGCACGGGAATCTTAATTTCCAAAAGTAAACATAGGAAGGAATGTTTTGTCCATAAAATAATATTTTCAACGTTGTTGTTGGACTATAGCTTGTTTCACCATCTGTAGTTACTCTTCGAGAAATTCTAGTCAGCGATTTTATTTTGAATTGTCTTGAATCAATGGAGTTTGTCAACATATCTTCAGTATAGTCAGTATCTACACCTTTGATTATTGCTGCACGTGCAATTAAAAATGTAGGGATGTATACAGAGAAACCTTTTAGTTTTAGCTCTTCATTATTGATGATTTCATTTGCAGCTTTCGAATTTGAAAATTCTATTATCACTCTGTTTCTACCAACTTTTTTTAATTCGATGACATCTTCTATTCTTGTATTATTATGAACTATTTGGGCAACTTTTAGTGCACTTATTGTTATTCTTTTATCCTCGTCGTTATTATATTTTTTTTGAACAAACACTTTGTATGGCCCTGTGCAATATCTTTCATCATATTGATTTACTTCTCTTTTCTCCTTATCATCGATTTGTTTTTTTTTGGAGGTGTCATCGGGTGGCTCCATAGTCACATTTGTGTCTGTGACGTGGAGGACACCTTTTATAGTTTCAACTATAAATTAATTATGCGTTTATGTATTTTTTATATAATTAATTTCCAATTGAATCACAAATAGACACAGTTACAATTAAATAATAATTCACAACGTAACAATTAAGGTTTGTATCCTTCTACTGTTTTGTATGAACTGATGAATAATATTTAAATGCTTAAAACAATATCATTCAAATAAAAAAGATAGTTTTATTTATTTACATACCTCACTTACCTTTCTTTACAGCGCGCAAACTTGATAACTGTATGTTTAATAATAAAAATAAGTACGTCAAATTGTTCGTTAAGAAATTTCCTATGAAAAATATAAGAAGCCTTAATCTTGTCGGGTTGAAAATAGAAAAGTTATATGGCCTCAAAGTTTTCCACTGCTTAATTTTCCACAGTTTTTTGTGAATAACTTTTTTAATATCGATTTTCTGACAAAATGTTTCAAATAAAAATTGTAGAAAATAAAATTTTCTATAAAAATGGTCTTTACAAAATTTTTGTGAGCCTCACGATTACAAAGATATTCGAAAAATTAATTTTAACCTTTTTTCCAAGATGGCGGCTAAACGGCAACACCCCCAGTCCCGAAAACTCAGTTTTACATTCACCACAGGCCCTTCTATGAATTTCAGAAAAAAAATTGCTGCCTACCCGAAATGCACGGTTCGATCGTTTTGAGCGACGCTTTTACTGTAGTAAAAATACATTCTTTATTTCTGTTTTTTGTAGAAGAGTTTAATATTTATGTGCGAGTAACCGTGTGTACGTAATATATAAAAGAGAAAATAATAAAATATTTTGTCAGAAAATTAGTTCCAATGGATGAAAATAAAAATTTCCTTTTCTCGTATTTATTTTTGTTTATTATTTTCTTACATTTAATAATATTTTGTTTATATTCTTTTCCAGATTTAAATTGAATAAATGAATTGTAATTTAAGCTTTTTTTTTTACTTTGTTCTTCCACTGGTTAGTCAGTTCAATTGCTTTTTGCTTTTTGTTTGTGATAGAGATTCATAAAGTTGTGTTTCTTTTTTACGTCGCCCGGTTTTTTATATTATAGATCATTTAATTTTAAATTAGTATAGTAAAAAGACAAAGCGTTTTTATGTTTTCTATTTTTTTTTATACCGTCAATGACATTCTTTTACATTTATTGTGATTAATGAATAGAGGAATAGTATTTGCTACAATCGAGTCGTATTTCAAATGGAAAAGATCAGTGCACAAAGTATATCATTTAAAAAATACAAGTTCTCAAGTGCAAGTTGTACTTGCGCTAACAGTGTTCCGTACAATCAGTTGTTTCTATAAACTTTTTGTAATGGAATATGAAAGTGGATGAAATACTTTTTCTAATGAATTTTACGTCTGTTTACGTTTACCAGAAATGAACAGTGATATTTAGGTACTAAATGAAGTAAATGTACTTAGGGAATGCCTTTTTTTCTTTTAATAATAACTATTAGCAGTACTATTTATTTTAAAAATTGTATTGGATAATATTTTTTAAATATTATTGTCAGTTTCTTTGAATAGCTTATTATTTCTATGGATAACTAACAAAATTTTACAAATATTAGAGAATATTTAGGTGCAGAAATTGTAATATGTTTTTCGTGTACAAATTTATCAGCTATTCCTTACTTATTCTTTAATTTTTAAAACTCACATTATAAAAAATTACCAAAATACCCGTTTAAAATAATATTAATACAATTACTGATTAACAACATCTTGATCAAAGCAAAATATGTCGTTAAATTTTCTTCTTACATACCAAGGATGTTGTGCAAGGAAATTCAGGTTTGATAATTTTCCTCAATCTACACCCTATTCTTAATGTTTATGAATGTTTTCAGGTTTTTTTGAGCAATCCTTCTGGTAATAAAGGCCGGAGTCAAAAATTCTTATAACGTTTTTCCAAAAAAAACAAAAAAAAATGGATTGCAACATGGGGTAAGATATTTAAATTAAAAGTTAGAAGAAACTGAAAATAAATTAGGGTGATGATTGGAAGCTGAAATTTAGAAAGTAGAATGAAATAACTTAATAAACTTTAACAATATTTATTAATCAAAACTTCTAAATTTACAAATTTTCAAACAAAGTACGCAAAAATCATCAGTTGAACCTGAATGGAAACCTGCTATTGACCACTATGTCTACAGGTGAATAAAGAAAAATATTAATTTCAATATATTACAAATTATATTTATAAAAATTAATATTCACAAATTCCAACAACAATGAATCAATTAGTCAATGAAAATTTACAAATACACTCAAAAAAAAAACCTTAGTAAAATTTAATAAAATTCGTATTAAAATTTGCGTCAAACAAGGGTCGTTGTCAATTTTAATAAAATAAAATTGTAGAAAATTTTATTTTTTAATCACTATTTTTAATGTTTTATTTAACAACATAATTGTTGATTTAATTGTTTATTAACCATTTTTTGGTGATAAACTAAGAAGAAGACATTTTAACTACTATTTTAGCATAGTAGACTTATAATGATTTATTGTTAAACAATTACGTACTGATACTAACCCTACAATCACCATATTTACTTGTATTATTACTGTACTTATCGTACAATTATTTTATTGTTGATTTACTATATATAATATTAAATGTATAATTTCTTCATTGATGATTTACTTTTTTTAATTGTTAATTTAACTATTTTTATTGTTTAGTTAGATAAGGATAGCTAATAATAAACACAAATATTTGATTAAAAGAAAATTTTATTTAAAAAAAAATTCTTTTCTTTTACATTTTTAATACAAAAAAAAATTACAGTAATGTGTTTGTTAGTGAATGCATGCGTTCTTTTGCATCAAACTATTTGAGCAACTTTCCTTAAAATAATGATTTACAAAATAAGAAAACTCATCGAACATAAATGACTAAATGAATTTAAATTCTTTTCTTTTACATTTTTAATACAAAAAAGAAATTACAGTAATGCAACCATTTAGACTAATTTAGAGTATTTGACAATAACTTCTGATTTAACTGAAATTTAACAAAAAAACTGTTCCATATATTTTATTTTTTATTTTTTAGTGATTTTTATTTATTTTTAATAAATTTGGAAAGTAGTGTCCTCAAAAAAATTATACTATTTAATTTCAAATGAAAAAATTGCTGCGAAACAGTATCATTGTAATGACGTCACAATTTGGAAAGAACCACATTAGTGTGAATACTTTTACCTCAAAACACACCATGTCAGAGTACAAACGAGTAATTATTTGAATTTTAATCGATTATTATTACTGTGTATTTAAGCTAATGAAAATGATCAAAATCGATATACTTGTTTACAAATTGTGACGGCACTAAAGTGATAGCACTGATAGCTTTTGTTTTTAATCAATTAAATTACTGTTGAAAATAAAATCCACTGAGGTAATGTTGGAAAACTGTAATATATAGCACCTATGGAATGTACCCCAGCGTGTGTCCCTAAAGGATTATTTGATTCAAAATCATCAAAATACATAAAAAATGGTATCGAATTGTTACGTTTGTTTTCTGGAAAGCTAGATATTTTATTTTGCCATAATTCAGATGTTATAAAATGAGGCACAGAATTCGACACAATGTTTTCTGTATTTTCAGCTACTGCTCTATATACTCCAGGTATTTCAAAAAAATTTTTAAACTGAAACTTTAATGGTAATATAGAACCCTTAGATTCTAATATTTGAAAAGATGAAGACGAATTTTTATGAGTAATTGATATTTCATTATTTATAATAAACTCTTCAGGACTTTCATATAGATTTTTAT
The DNA here is from genome assembly GCA_035578155.1 of Brachynemurus nebulosus. Classification (NCBI taxonomy): domain Eukaryota; kingdom Metazoa; phylum Arthropoda; class Insecta; order Neuroptera; family Myrmeleontidae; genus Brachynemurus; species Brachynemurus nebulosus. The sequence continues at coordinate 8,884,940 of JAPWDM010000001.1, read as the reverse complement.
ATTTAACAATTTGTAAGAATCTATCAAATGTTTCACATTGTTCAAAAGAATTTTTTATTACATCTAAAATTTTTTCAAACTGGAATTTTACACTATCGTCTAAGATATTTGAAAATAGTTTATATAATTCCTTTAACATAACATTCATCAAAATATCTTTAAAATCATTAAGAACTTCTTCAACTAATTTTCTGGTAAGGTTCATTTTACCATATAAAGTGCACGTAAAATTTAAAATAGCCTTTTCAATTAAAGAAATAGAGAAATTTAGGTCAGTATCTCCTTGTGTAGAGTAACCAGAACTAGCACTATGTTTGGACCTTGAACTATCACTATTATTTGAAAATGTGCTCTTTTCCTTACAATTGGAAATTTCCGAACAATCTGAAATATTTTTTTTAAATAGATCTTTACAACTTCTTGTGAAATGGCTTCGAAAACTTTTCAAATTGTACGTTTGCTTACAATTAAGGCAATAATAATCACTAGTTGATTTTAAATTATGTATAAGTTTGTAATGTAAAACAATGGATTCTATATCTGAAAAACTCATCGAACATAAATGACAAACCAACATTATTGATTATAAATTCAAAAAAAATTAAAGTTCAAATTCTTTGAATTACTAGGGAATATAAAATATATAGTATAAAAACTATAAAAGGAATATAAACGAGTTAACGAATAAGTAGTAAATTATCTTTTGTAAGTTAATTCTTGTATTAAAACTGCAATATCTGGAGACATTCGTTCATCACCGTCAATTTCATAAAAAAAAATTTGAATAAATATCCAAACGTTTTTGCATGCTTGCGGATATTTTAAATTAAGAACCAAAAAAAATTTTAAAGCAGATATCTATAGCTGCAAGTAATGAGTCAAATTTGTATTTTATATCATCATAGTAAACAATAAAATTCTTATTATTAGAATCATAAATAATTATTGGTTGTAAAGAAAGATTTTTTGTTCGTAGTTTCAAAGAAAGTGTATCGATTGATGGATAAAATTCATTTACCGAATCAATTTGTAGTAAAAATGACTGTTGAGAGTCTTTAATAGAAAAACGACCAAGTTTCTTCTTTTTTGCTGGTGTTTGTTTTTCTTCAAAGTTCTCTTCTCCATAACAACGAATAGCAGGAACTAATAATGCGTGTAATAAATTAAATGTTATTATTTCTTCTTCATGACTGTCTAAATAAAAAAAAAAAAAAAAAAACAATTAGGGAAAGAGAAAAAACATAGTTAACAAAACTTAAATTAGTACATATAATATAGTGTTTAAAATCAATCATCAATCAAACAAAATAATATTACTAAAATTAACATTTTATAAAATGCAATGATTGTTTAATTTTCACCACTTACCCGTTAAAGTATCCGTATTTAATTTCTTTAAAAGATTTTGAGCTTCTTTATCTTTAATCCGGGAGTTGTATATACTGATAATTTTGTTTTTAAAAATATCCCATTTATCGTAGAAGTTTTTAATCTTTTCTGGATATAATTTATCAAAATCTTGACTTATCTGAAATAAATGTATTATGTAATCATTTATTAAAAATATAATTACGAAATATTTACCAATAAAAATCCTGATGAATGTTTTAATAGCGGCCAACGCTCAAGAACTGGGAGTAGTTTGCCTGTCCTTTGAATAATTTCTTTTCTTCTAATAGGGAATGTCCTCGACCATTTGATTTTTACTTCTTCCCACGGTTCTTTATATAACTGCAACCATCTAATGTCAGCTAGAAAGTCTAAAAGTCATTTAAACGTAAGTAGAAATATAATATGATAAATTACGCGAGTAATATTGTTTATAATATTTTTTACCTTCATCAACAATTGGATTATGCAAATTGTCTAGCTCTGAATGAGAATGAGAAATATTTTTCGGAATATTTTCTGATTGAACAAGTCCAATTTTCCTATATCTTCTTTTCTGATTATAATAACGACTATAAAGGCGACCACCTGGATTTTCTATTGAGCCATGTTTCGGTGGAATATAATAAATATTCTATAGGTACATATAAAAAAAAAATAAATAAAAAATGACTTAAAATTATCTTCACAACAATTATTACCTCATCTTCATTGAAACGTGCAGCAATTTTTTTTGAAATGTCGGAAAAGTATTTTCGGGAAATATTTTTATAATTACTTAAGTGATATGATACAATAGTCAATTAAAATATTTCTGGATGTTTCTCCTAAGCTGTTATTCTTTTCAAAATCTTGCAAAACAAAATTACCAGCCGGGAATGTTTTTAAAATTATATCAATATCCTAAAAATTATCCTGCAATGTAGCCTTGAGAGTATTCACCAAAAAATATTAAGGGGGGGGGTAAGGTTTTAAAACTTTTTTTTGCATTTTTTTTTTTAAATTTTTTTTCTGAATGTACATGTCGAGCGTGTTGTGTCAAAATTTCAAGTAAATCCGAGCAAAACTAATGAAGATACAGCGTTATGATGTTCACCGCAAAACAACTTTTTCTCGAGGCGCTTCCGGAGATTCGCTCTCACGGACTTATTAATTGATATTTGTAATTGATAATTTTTTTAAGGATACTTCAGATGTTATACTATAACGTGTATATGAAATAAATAAACCAACATTATTCATATCTCCAAAAAAAATCATGAAAATATGTCTTTTTTTCGCTTTTAAAACCTTACCCCTCTTAAATCACTATAAAAATAACAACAAATACAAATATTTACAAATATTTCCGAAAGCTAATGTTATTTTTTGAATGGCTATGTTACAAAACAAAATTGTAGTTCATAAATGCGATACGCGAGAACGTAATAGTTTTTTGAATTTACTTACAAATGGTTCTGAATCTGAATTTGATGATGTAGAAGTTGAAGAAGTATTGCTAGGTGTTGAACAACGTGATAATGATGAAGAATCCGTAAAATTATTATTAAAAATTATATTTTCAATATCTTTTTCCCTGTTGCTTAAATTAGGATCCAATATATTCAAAAATAGTGAAAATTATATTATTTGATAAATCCTTCCAAATAATGTGTTATAAAAACTACTAGAATTTTTATAATTAAACTGAATTACAGAATTTGATAACACAAAATCGCAACGAACATAATTATAATCGTTAGATTTCAGTAGTTAACAATTAAATTTCAATAGCTAATAAATTTATTTAAAATGTTGTTACGAACTGTTTAATATTTTAAAATTTTAAGGTATACATAATTTGAAAATCAACAAAGCATAACTACATACTATACTTTCAGAATATAAAACGGCTTTAATTTTTAAATTTCGAATTTAGGAAAAACGAACATTGTAATTAAATACAAACAAATAAAAAAAATTAACACTTACGTTTTGTTTTCTCCATTCTGTTAATTTCTGTCTGAAAGCAATTTTTACGCCAATAGTGCTGTTTGAGAAAATTTCGTCCAAATCTTTTTCTAGTAAGGCCTTTAATATTTCTATATTAATCGATTGCGATATAAAATATGAATAAAATTCCACAAATCCCCAAGAATGCAGTAAATTCTTCAGTTCGTCATTTTCTGAAAGCGGATTTTCTTCGAATTCCTGAGAAATTCCTTCACATTCCAACGCCCTAACGTCTTCAGCACTGCTAGAAATATTATCCATGCTAGAAATATTATACATTTAATTACATTTACAAAAAAATTAAGAAAAAATAACGTCTTAACTTAATCATTAAAACGTGGCGTATGTGTTGGCGTACTTTTAACAATATGGGTAAATTGAAATATAATATGTGGTGCAATATTTTCGATGTTTACCGCAAAAAAGAAACAATTATGTATACATACAATTATTTTATTTAAAGAGTTAAAGCTCAAACACGTATTTTTTGTTACACGTGAAAGGTTAAAGTAGATTGCTTATAGAACAAACGAAAAACGTTTTTGATATTACCGATTAAAAAAAAAAAATTATTGCATCACATACTATAACTTCAATTTTCCCAACAATATTGTTTTAATATGAAATTAATATGTAAATATCCAATTATCTAAATATTTTACATACCTTTTTTATGTAAATCACTTTTTTAAGGGTAGTTGCTTAAATAGTTTGATGCAAAAGAACGCATACATTCACTAACAAAGTAACAAACACAATACAAACGCCAAGTTCTGTTTATGCGCAGGGATACGAAATTCGAATACAGCGCTCCAGGTGGATAATATACCAGTTTAAATTTTAAAGTACACCCTTGGTTAAAATTGTAATATACCACCCGTTTTTTTTTAAATATCTCATTTAACATATTTTAATATTATATTAGATAAACTCATTTCATTTTTGTTTAATACAATTTTTTTCTTATTAAATACATTCCGAGTGCAGCATGCTATTTCAGATCATATCAAAAATGTATTTGAAAACTTGTTTGATTCAGATATTTTAGAGAATTATTGAGGGAGTTTTATAAAAGCTATTTGAATTTCTAAATTAGTCGACAAATTACATCTGAAAAGAATGGCAGAAACTGAATAAAAAAAAAGTGGAAAAAATATATATACAATATTTCTCTTAAACAATACTGTTAAAAGATAAGAGGCGCTGTTTATTTTGTTCGGAAGTGTACATTCTATAGCCACTGTATATATTTTAGACAAAGGTGCTTTGTACTTTATAAAAGAAAGAAAATACTTTTTTTACGTATGTTAAATTTTCATTCATTCATACCATTTTTTAAACTATGTATCTTATTTTAAATTACAATATTTAGGTACTTTGTTGTCACTTGATTTGATATTCAAAGTTAGCGCCAAAACTGAATTTGGTCGATATATATGTATATGTGTGTATATGTACATAAGTCGTACAAGTTTGTACCAGGCTCTGTATCAACAATGTATTATTATCAGTTAACAATTTTTTTAACAACGACATTGTTGAGTTATAACGTTAATTTTATATTTTATGTTAAAATTAAGTAGGAAACGTATTAAAATTTGACAAGTTTGGTGTTGCCAAAAAAAAAAAAAAATTGATACTATTCAGTCGTATTCAAATTAAAAATGAAGTATTATTACATGCAAATATTTTAATAGTTAAATCTAATATTTTCTAAGAATTATACAATTACTATGCAAAATTTTCGATTTTACCAAGGTATTTCTTTTCAGTGTAAAACAATGTTATTAATTTTCCAATCGATAAATACATAAACTTTTAAAATATTTAAGGTTGTTTAATATAATTAAATGAAAAGTTATTACCTGATCACACCTGATCTTTGTTTAATTCAGAATTTTACCTGTTATCGAGGGGTGTGACAGATTAACGAATAATATAATATAATACAAATTATTTACTCATATTAAACGTAGAGATTACTGAAAATACGCAGAGATTATCCCGGGAGAAAATAATCTTAATCCTAAATAACGCTAATAAGACAAAAAGAAAGATTAAATTTGGATAACACAAATGTATGTAAAATAATCACAAAACATACAATTGCTTAAACAAAAATGACATTAAATTTTATTAAGAAAAGACTCACGTTTAATTTAATTTTCATCAAATATTATTGTTGTCATAAATATGGAAAAATACTATACCATTAACACTAAACTACACTAAAAATCTCCCGAATAATCCGAAAGTATTGTTATAACATACTTAATTAAAGTTTAATAAGTTAAATCAAAAGAGTGTTTGTCATGAAGTATTAAGGACCAGGTGACTGGTGGTAATGAGACGTATTTACCGCCTATATAGTCCACTAATTTATATGCTGTGAGATAACAGAAGCTTATCTCCAAACTAACTGAATGTAATGCATTGCAATACAACAACCCTTTTTGTATTTTCAGCTGACTTAAATATGTTTGTATCTTTTGTTCGGAAGTCGCTTGCGCACTACCTATGGAATTTTGTAGTATATAAATACGAATTCTTTATTTTATGAAATTACATAACACACGTACCAATGATTAATTACGAAATATTTTTAAACTGTATATGTGTGATACAATAATCATAAAATAGAACAGGGTTGGAATGGGTATGTATTTCAAATATTATAAATTAATTTTAAGAAAATTATATTGAAAATATTTAAGTAATATACTGACTACATTTAAAATACGTTGCAGGACGAAAGTATGTAGTTATATATATCTTATACTGGATTCGTGCTTTACTAGGCTTTCATTTGATACCTTACTCGGTACTCTTGGCAAAAAATTTTGTTTTTACTTTACAGGTTATTTCTTAAAATTAACCCCCAGAATTCAAATTCAACTTCACATTTGTAATTAAGCCACCACACCCTATCTCCGTGCTAAGTTTCAAATTTTTGCGTCGAGTGGTTTCCTGTGACACTCGGACAGACACCGAAATGATTGCATAAGTGTTCCGTTTTGCCAATTTTAGCAGGCACCACTAATAATATATAAGTTTTGTGATCTACAGCACACAAAATGGTCATCCTACAAAAACCTACGCGTGAAAGGCATCGCTTTTAAAAGAAATTAATTTATAACTTTCGAATAATAGAGGCTCTGTTGCTACAAAAATAAGTATTAATAATACTTATGGTCCTAATAATCAAAAACTGAATCTCATTGAAAAAGGTAACTAAATTAAAATATTCCTTAAATATTAGGATTAATAAATACAATATATATATATATATATATATATATATATATATATATATATATATATATATATATATATATACAGGATGTCAGAGCATCATCCTTTTGAGGGGTGACTCATAGCACCCTGTAGACACTAAAACCGTAAGAATTTTTTCAGAATTAACAGTCGCGTCATCCCTCAAAAAGATAAGAGGTATTTCTCTTACACCCTGTATATATATACATATATATATATATATATATATATATATATATATATATATATATATATGTACACACGTACATATTTATATATATGATATATATGTGTGTATATATACAAAGAAAAGAAGAAGAAAGAAAAGAAATAACTCTTATCCTTTTGAAGGGTGACGCGACTGTTAATGCCGAAAAAATTCCTGCGGGTATATATATATATATATATATACCTGTATATTATATATATATATATATATATATATATATATATATATATATATATATATATATATATATATATATATATTTATATATATATAAAATAGAAACAAAAACTATTATATTCACGTATTACTAAAGAGAATGTATTAAGAACCATTGTTCAATTATTAATTATAAAGTACAGTATTAATTTTTAATAAAAACCGGTAACGTCCACAGTGCTTATATCCAAATTACATACTAAGAAGGTACGACCTATTCAGATAGTTTATTCAGTGAGCATTCAATCTAGGATGTATAATATGTAATTTTATTGTTAAAATATTAACAGTATTTAGTTTTAACTAAGTAGTTTCCAATAGGTACTTCAAACTGATGTTCTGATATATTCGGTGAATTGGTACATGACTGTGTTTCTCCCGTCTGTCTCACGTTAGTTTGAAATATTAATATATTATCTGTGCAACTGTATGTGTAATTTCTGAACCATAAACTTATTGATTAAATTTTTAATCACATAGACAGATCCGGCTCGACCAAAGGCGGGACTCGGTGCAAAATTGTCTTGCGGAGCCTTGAAACAAACTCAATTAAACATTGACAATTTTGAACAAATGGTAGGTTCTATAATAGGACCGCGGCTTTTCAAAAGTTACCGGCGTGCGCTAGGGGTAAGAAAGTTAAGGTCACTATTGAGAAAATCCAACGTTAACTTGCTGAGAACTATTTTTCGGCTTGCTCAAGATGAAGTTGTTTCATATCTAATTATCTCATAATGTAAGATTCGTTTTAAATATATCCACTGCTGTCATCTTCGCGATAGTTTTGTTGAATATCCTGCTCTGTTTGAGACAAAATGTAGATACAATAATTATTTGATCATTTTTTAGTCGAATTTTTTAGTCGAATTTTCTCCGAAAAATTAGACTTATACAGTCTATACGATAAGAGCTGCGAGAGGCGAGACCAGGGGCGCTATCCGTTTTCGGACCCGTAGAACACGATTATGTAAAAAAAAAGATGTCTGATATATATATATATATATATATATATATATATATATATATATATATATATATATATATATATATATATATATATTTTCCCGCAACCTTTTAATATGTGTAGGGCCCCCCTATGGAAGTTAAGAGATGAAATTTGGTAAGTGGGGCTTATTCCGATGCACAACAATACTATCAAAGTGGGGTCAAATTTTGGGCAAATTTTTTTTCGGACCCGACCTTTAAGGGGGTGGTGGGGGGCGGAAAAGCAATAAAACTTTTCCAAACCGGTTGGAAATAATGTTTCGGTCAATTATCTACAACATATCCAAAATTCAGCTTCCTAGGATGATTTGGTGGGAGTGGAGGGGGGAAAAACGATTTTCGCTGGATCTAACAGGCCCCCAGCCCCCCAGAATTAACGTAGAGGGTTGAAATTTGGTGTGTTGATAAAGCTCGTACCTAGGTTGTGCTTTTTGGAGGTTTTAATATTTTACCCCCACCCCCCTCATTTTTAAGCTACAATTTCATGCATTTTCGACGTTTTCGAAGTTTGTACCACTCGCACAGGTCACCCGAATAAACCTAGAGGGCTGAAATTTTGTATTCGGATTGAGTTAGTATCAAGGGGGTGCCTTTTGGGGGTCTCGACTTTTAACCCCTACCCCCACCATTTTTATACCCAAAATACCATGATTTTTCTTGTTTTTTAACAGTTTCGTTCGGGTCAAAATCTCCCGAAATAAACCTAGAGAGCTGAAATTTGGTGTACAGGTTAAGCTAATAGCCAGACACTGTTTTTTGGAGGTTTCAACTTTTAACCCTTACCCCCACGATTTTTACGCCAATATTTCCTTAATTTTTTTGCTTGTTTTCTAACACGTCTAGAGACTCCATAAGGAAACCTAGAGGGCTGAAATTTTGTACGTGTATTCAGTTAGTATCCAGCTAGTACCTTTTAGTGAGTCCACATTACTTTTCCCCCCACTTCTTCCATTTTTACATCGGAATTGAATGCTATTGTTAAATGTGTTTTAAATGCATTACTTTTATTGTAAATACAAGTAGGCGAATAGTAATTTTAAAAAATTTAAAAAAAAGTGAATACAAATGAAATACATACATATTAAGTAATTTGCAAATGTTATTAAAGTCACTGTTTATTTATTTATTTAATTATTATTTAGGAATTTTGGATTTTTATTAGTCGAATTTTCTCCGAAAAATTAGACTTATACAGTCTATACGATAAGAGCTGCGAGAGGCGAGAGTAGGGGCGCTATCCGTTTTCGGACCCGTAGAACACGAATATGTAGAAAAAAAAAATGTCTGATATATATATATATATATATATATATATATATATTTTCCCGCCACCTTTTAATTTGTGTAGGGCCCCCCTATGGAAGTTAAGAGATGAAATTTGGTAAATGGGGCTCATTTTCGAGGCACCTCATACTATCAAAGTGGGGTCAAATTTTGGGCAAATTTTTTTTCTGACCCGACCTTTAAGGGGTTGGTGGGGGGCGGAAAAGCAATAAAACTTTTCCAAACCGGTTTTAAATAATGTTTCGGTCAATTATCTACAACATATCCAAAATTCAGCTTCCTAGGATGATATGGTGGGAGTAGAGGGGGGAAAAACGATTTTTGCTGGATCTAACAGGCCCCCAGCCCCCCAGAATTAACGTAGAGGGTTGAAATTTGGTGTGTTGATAAAGTTCGTACCTAGGTTGTGCTTTTTGGAGGTTTTAATATTTTACCTCCACCCACCTCATTTTTAAGCTACAATTTCATGCATTTTCGACGTTTTCGAAGTTTGTACCACTCGCACAGGTCACCCGAATAAACCTAGAGGGCTGAAATTTTGTATTCGGATTGAGTTAGTATCAAGGGGGTGCCTTTTGGGGGTCTCGACTTTTAACCCCTATCCCCACCATTTTTATACCCAAAAGAACATGATTTTTCTTGTTTTTTAACAGTTTCGTTCGGGTCAAAATCTCCCCAAATAAACCTAGAGGGCTGAAATTTGGTGTACAGGTTAAGCTAATAGCCAGACACTGTTTTTTGGAGGTTTCAACTTTTAACCCTTACCCCCACGATTTTTACGCCAATATTTCCTTAATTTTTTTGCTTGTTTTCTAACACGTCTAGAGACTCCATAAGGAAACCTAAAGGGCTGAAATTTTGTACGTGTATTCAGTTAGTATCCAGCTAGTACCTTGTAGGGAGTCCGCATCACTTTTCCCCCTACTTCTCCCATTTTTACATCGGAATTGAATGCTATTGTTAAATGTGTTTTAAAAGCATTATGTTTATTCTAAATACAAGTAGGCGAATAGTAATTTTAAAAAATTTAAAAAAAAGTGAACTTACTTTTATGACAAATGAAATACATACATATTAAGTAATTTAAAAATGTTATTAAAGTCACTGTTTATTTATAAATTAGGAATTTTGGATTTTTAGTATTTATAAAATAGAAATTTTGGATTTTTTTGGAAAGAAAAAATATCTTTATAAAGGCCTTCCAGTTTACTATTTAAGGTCCTTTTTTAATTTTTAAAACTAAAACATAAAGGCAATTAGCGGAAAAACATGGGCAGGAATGTCCTCGTACGAATTGTGTTGGCTATTTTTCTGCTACCTGTTTTCGGCACAAAATTGAAATTTACTGAGATACAGCCCTTAAATACTTAAAACCTTTTTTTAAAGCTTCGATCAGCCGAACACTCATCACCAGTTTTGGAACCAACAAAATGACAATTCGGTTGTAGACTTTCAATCACATTTCGCTTGTAGACATTCAATACCGAAGATGAAGGGGAAAATTCGACTACCGTGATGGGGCCCCGCTGCTCACGGCGTTTTTAGTCGAATTTTCTCCGAAAAATTAGACTTATACAGTCTATACGATAAGAGCTGCGAGAGGCGAGAGTAGGGGCGCTATCCGTTTTCGGACCCGTAGAACACGAATATGTAGAAAAAAAAAATGTCTGATATATATATATATATATATATATATATATTTTCCCGCCACCTTTTAATTTGTGTAGGGCCCCCCTATGGAAGTTAAGAGATGAAATTTGGTAAATGGGGCTCATTTTCGAGGCACCTCATACTATCAAAGTGGGGTCAAATTTTGGGCAAATTTTTTTTCTGACCCGACCTTTAAGGGGTTGGTGGGGGGCGGAAAAGCAATAAAACTTTTCCAAACCGGTTTTAAATAATGTTTCGGTCAATTATCTACAACATATCCAAAATTCAGCTTCCTAGGATGATATGGTGGGAGTAGAGGGGGGAAAAACGATTTTTGCTGGATCTAACAGGCCCCCAGCCCCCCAGAATTAACGTAGAGGGTTGAAATTTGGTGTGTTGATAAAGTTCGTACCTAGGTTGTGCTTTTTGGAGGTTTTAATATTTTACCTCCACCCACCTCATTTTTAAGCTACAATTTCATGCATTTTCGACGTTTTCGAAGTTTGTACCACTCGCACAGGTCACCCGAATAAACCTAGAGGGCTGAAATTTTGTATTCGGATTGAGTTAGTATCAAGGGGGTGCCTTTTGGGGGTCTCGACTTTTAACCCCTATCCCCACCATTTTTATACCCAAAAGAACATGATTTTTCTTGTTTTTTAACAGTTTCGTTCGGGTCAAAATCTCCCCAAATAAACCTAGAGGGCTGAAATTTGGTGTACAGGTTAAGCTAATAGCCAGACACTGTTTTTTGGAGGTTTCAACTTTTAACCCTTACCCCCACGATTTTTACGCCAATATTTCCTTAATTTTTTTGCTTGTTTTCTAACACGTCTAGAGACTCCATAAGGAAACCTAAAGGGCTGAAATTTTGTACGTGTATTCAGTTAGTATCCAGCTAGTACCTTGTAGGGAGTCCGCATCACTTTTCCCCCTACTTCTCCCATTTTTACATCGGAATTGAATGCTATTGTTAAATGTGTTTTAAAAGCATTATGTTTATTCTAAATACAAGTAGGCGAATAGTAATTTTAAAAAATTTAAAAAAAAGTGAACTTACTTTTATGACAAATGAAATACATACATATTAAGTAATTTAAAAATGTTATTAAAGTCACTGTTTATTTATAAATTAGGAATTTTGGATTTTTAGTATTTATAAAATAGAAATTTTGGATTTTTTTGGAAAGAAAAAATATCTTTATAAAGGCCTTCCAGTTTACTATTTAAGGTCCTTTTTTAATTTTTAAAACTAAAACATAAAGGCAATTAGCGGAAAAACATGGGCAGGAATGTCCTCGTACGAATTGTGTTGGCTATTTTTCTGCTACCTGTTTTCGGCACAAAATTGAAATTTACTGAGATACAGCCCTTAAATACTTAAAACCTTTTTTTAAAGCTTCGATCAGCCGAACACTCATCACCAGTTTTGGAACCAACAAAATGACAATTCGGTTGTAGACTTTCAATCACATTTCGCTTGTAGACATTCAATACCGAAGATGAAGGGGAAAATTCGACTACCGTGATGGGGCCCCGCTGCTCACGGCGTTTTTAGTCGAATTTTCTCCGAAAAATTAGACTTATACAGTCTATACGATAAGAGCTGCGAGAGGCGAGAGTAGGGGCGCTATCCGTTTTCGGACCCGTAGAACACGAATATGTAGAAAAAAAAAATGTCTGATATATATATATATATATATATATATATATATATTTTCCCGCCACCTTTTAATTTGTGTAGGGCCCCCCTATGGAAGTTAAGAGATGAAATTTGGTAAATGGGGCTCATTTTCGAGGCACCTCATACTATCAAAGTGGGGTCAAATTTTGGGCAAATTTTTTTTCTGACCCGACCTTTAAGGGGTTGGTGGGGGGCGGAAAAGCAATAAAACTTTTCCAAACCGGTTTTAAATAATGTTTCGGTCAATTATCTACAACATATCCAAAATTCAGCTTCCTAGGATGATATGGTGGGAGTAGAGGGGGGAAAAACGATTTTTGCTGGATCTAACAGGCCCCCAGCCCCCCAGAATTAACGTAGAGGGTTGAAATTTGGTGTGTTGATAAAGTTCGTACCTAGGTTGTGCTTTTTGGAGGTTTTAATATTTTACCTCCACCCACCTCATTTTTAAGCTACAATTTCATGCATTTTCGACGTTTTCGAAGTTTGTACCACTCGCACAGGTCACCCGAATAAACCTAGAGGGCTGAAATTTTGTATTCGGATTGAGTTAGTATCAAGGGGGTGCCTTTTGGGGGTCTCGACTTTTAACCCCTATCCCCACCATTTTTATACCCAAAAGAACATGATTTTTCTTGTTTTTTAACAGTTTCGTTCGGGTCAAAATCTCCCCAAATAAACCTAGAGGGCTGAAATTTGGTGTACAGGTTAAGCTAATAGCCAGACACTGTTTTTTGGAGGTTTCAACTTTTAACCCTTACCCCCACGATTTTTACGCCAATATTTCCTTAATTTTTTTGCTTGTTTTCTAACACGTCTAGAGACTCCATAAGGAAACCTAAAGGGCTGAAATTTTGTACGTGTATTCAGTTAGTATCCAGCTAGTACCTTGTAGGGAGTCCGCATCACTTTTCCCCCTACTTCTCCCATTTTTACATCGGAATTGAATGCTATTGTTAAATGTGTTTTAAAAGCATTATGTTTATTCTAAATACAAGTAGGCGAATAGTAATTTTAAAAAATTTAAAAAAAAGTGAACTTACTTTTATGACAAATGAAATACATACATATTAAGTAATTTAAAAATGTTATTAAAGTCACTGTTTATTTATAAATTAGGAATTTTGGATTTTTAGTATTTATAAAATAGAAATTTTGGATTTTTTTGGAAAGAAAAAATATCTTTATAAAGGCCTTCCAGTTTACTATTTAAGGTCCTTTTTTAATTTTTAAAACTAAAACATAAAGGCAATTAGCGGAAAAACATGGGCAGGAATGTCCTCGTACGAATTGTGTTGGCTATTTTTCTGCTACCTGTTTTCGGCACAAAATTGAAATTTACTGAGATACAGCCCTTAAATACTTAAAACCTTTTTTTAAAGCTTCGATCAGCCGAACACTCATCACCAGTTTTGGAACCAACAAAATGACAATTCGGTTGTAGACTTTCAATCACATTTCGCTTGTAGACATTCAATACCGAAGATGAAGGGGAAAATTCGACTACCGTGATGGGGCCCCGCTGCTCACGGCGTTTTTAGTCGAATTTTCTCCGAAAAATTAGACTTATACAGTCTATACGATAAGAGCTGCGAGAGGCGAGAGTAGGGGCGCTATCCGTTTTCGGACCCGTAGAACACGAATATGTAGAAAAAAAAAATGTCTGATATATATATATATATATATATATTTTCCCGCCACCTTTTAATTTGTGTAGGGCCCCCCTATGGAAGTTAAGAGATGAAATTTGGTAAATGGGGCTCATTTTCGAGGCACCTCATACTATCAAAGTGGGGTCAAATTTTGGGCAAATTTTTTTTCTGACCCGACCTTTAAGGGGTTGGTGGGGGGCGGAAAAGCAATAAAACTTTTCCAAACCGGTTTTAAATAATGTTTCGGTCAATTATCTACAACATATCCAAAATTCAGCTTCCTAGGATGATATGGTGGGAGTAGAGGGGGGAAAAACGATTTTTGCTGGATCTAACAGGCCCCCAGCCCCCCAGAATTAACGTAGAGGGTTGAAATTTGGTGTGTTGATAAAGTTCGTACCTAGGTTGTGCTTTTTGGAGGTTTTAATATTTTACCTCCACCCACCTCATTTTTAAGCTACAATTTCATGCATTTTCGACGTTTTCGAAGTTTGTACCACTCGCACAGGTCACCCGAATAAACCTAGAGGGCTGAAATTTTGTATTCGGATTGAGTTAGTATCAAGGGGGTGCCTTTTGGGGGTCTCGACTTTTAACCCCTATCCCCACCATTTTTATACCCAAAAGAACATGATTTTTCTTGTTTTTTAACAGTTTCGTTCGGGTCAAAATCTCCCCAAATAAACCTAGAGGGCTGAAATTTGGTGTACAGGTTAAGCTAATAGCCAGACACTGTTTTTTGGAGGTTTCAACTTTTAACCCTTACCCCCACGATTTTTACGCCAATATTTCCTTAATTTTTTTGCTTGTTTTCTAACACGTCTAGAGACTCCATAAGGAAACCTAAAGGGCTGAAATTTTGTACGTGTATTCAGTTAGTATCCAGCTAGTACCTTGTAGGGAGTCCGCATCACTTTTCCCCCTACTTCTCCCATTTTTACATCGGAATTGAATGCTATTGTTAAATGTGTTTTAAAAGCATTATGTTTATTCTAAATACAAGTAGGCGAATAGTAATTTTAAAAAATTTAAAAAAAAGTGAACTTACTTTTATGACAAATGAAATACATACATATTAAGTAATTTAAAAATGTTATTAAAGTCACTGTTTATTTATAAATTAGGAATTTTGGATTTTTAGTATTTATAAAATAGAAATTTTGGATTTTTTTGGAAAGAAAAAATATCTTTATAAAGGCCTTCCAGTTTACTATTTAAGGTCCTTTTTTAATTTTTAAAACTAAAACATAAAGGCAATTAGCGGAAAAACATGGGCAGGAATGTCCTCGTACGAATTGTGTTGGCTATTTTTCTGCTACCTGTTTTCGGCACAAAATTGAAATTTACTGAGATACAGCCCTTAAATACTTAAAACCTTTTTTTAAAGCTTCGATCAGCCGAACACTCATCACCAGTTTTGGAACCAACAAAATGACAATTCGGTTGTAGACTTTCAATCACATTTCGCTTGTAGACATTCAATACCGAAGATGAAGGGGAAAATTCGACTACCGTGATGGGGCCCCGCTGCTCACGGCGTTTTTAGTCGAATTTTCTCCGAAAAATTAGACTTATACAGTCTATACGATAAGAGCTGCGAGAGGCGAGAGTAGGGGCGCTATCCGTTTTCGGACCCGTAGAACACGAATATGTAGAAAAAAAAAATGTCTGATATATATATATATATATATATATATATATATATTTTCCCGCCACCTTTTAATTTGTGTAGGGCCCCCCTATGGAAGTTAAGAGATGAAATTTGGTAAATGGGGCTCATTTTCGAGGCACCTCATACTATCAAAGTGGGGTCAAATTTTGGGCAAATTTTTTTTCTGACCCGACCTTTAAGGGGTTGGTGGGGGGCGGAAAAGCAATAAAACTTTTCCAAACCGGTTTTAAATAATGTTTCGGTCAATTATCTACAACATATCCAAAATTCAGCTTCCTAGGATGATATGGTGGGAGTAGAGGGGGGAAAAACGATTTTTGCTGGATCTAACAGGCCCCCAGCCCCCCAGAATTAACGTAGAGGGTTGAAATTTGGTGTGTTGATAAAGTTCGTACCTAGGTTGTGCTTTTTGGAGGTTTTAATATTTTACCTCCACCCACCTCATTTTTAAGCTACAATTTCATGCATTTTCGACGTTTTCGAAGTTTGTACCACTCGCACAGGTCACCCGAATAAACCTAGAGGGCTGAAATTTTGTATTCGGATTGAGTTAGTATCAAGGGGGTGCCTTTTGGGGGTCTCGACTTTTAACCCCTATCCCCACCATTTTTATACCCAAAAGAACATGATTTTTCTTGTTTTTTAACAGTTTCGTTCGGGTCAAAATCTCCCCAAATAAACCTAGAGGGCTGAAATTTGGTGTACAGGTTAAGCTAATAGCCAGACACTGTTTTTTGGAGGTTTCAACTTTTAACCCTTACCCCCACGATTTTTACGCCAATATTTCCTTAATTTTTTTGCTTGTTTTCTAACACGTCTAGAGACTCCATAAGGAAACCTAAAGGGCTGAAATTTTGTACGTGTATTCAGTTAGTATCCAGCTAGTACCTTGTAGGGAGTCCGCATCACTTTTCCCCCTACTTCTCCCATTTTTACATCGGAATTGAATGCTATTGTTAAATGTGTTTTAAAAGCATTATGTTTATTCTAAATACAAGTAGGCGAATAGTAATTTTAAAAAATTTAAAAAAAAGTGAACTTACTTTTATGACAAATGAAATACATACATATTAAGTAATTTAAAAATGTTATTAAAGTCACTGTTTATTTATAAATTAGGAATTTTGGATTTTTAGTATTTATAAAATAGAAATTTTGGATTTTTTTGGAAAGAAAAAATATCTTTATAAAGGCCTTCCAGTTTACTATTTAAGGTCCTTTTTTAATTTTTAAAACTAAAACATAAAGGCATGTCCTCGTACGAATTGTGTTGGCTATTTTTCTGCTACCTGTTTTCGGCACAAAATTGAAATTTACTGAGATACAGCCCTTAAATACTTAAAACCTTTTTTTAAAGCTTCGATCAGCCGAACACTCATCACCAGTTTTGGAACCAACAAAATGACAATTCGGTTGTAGACTTTCAATCACATTTCGCTTGTAGACATTCAATACCGAAGATGAAGGGGAAAATTCGACTACCGTGATGGGGCCCCGCTGCTCACGGCGTTTTTTTTTATATGTGGCGTATTTAGAAAAAATTATTTTAATTATTTCTTTTTCCGTTTTTTTCTCCTTTTTTATTATTATTTTGTTTATTTTATTTCATTCTTTTTTCATACTTTTTGTAATTATGAATTTCACGTGTACAACAGAATAGCAGTGGAACAGTGGAAATGTATATGTATTTTTAGTCGAATTTTCTCCGAAAAATTAGACTTATACAGTCTATACGATAAGAGCTGCGAGAGGCGAGAGTAGGGGCGCTATCCGTTTTCGGACCCGTAGAACACGAATATGTAGAAAAAAAAATGTCTGATATATATATATATATATATATATATATATATATATATATATATATATATATATATATATATATATATATATATATATATATATATTATATATATATTTTCCCGCCACCTTTTAATTTGTGTAGGGCCCCCCTATGGAAGTTAAGAGATGAAATTGGTAAATGGGGCTCATTTTCGAGGCACCTCATACTATCAAAGTGGGGTCAAATTTTGGGCAAATTTTTTTCTGACCCGACCTTTTGAGGGGGTGGTGGGGGGCGGAAAAGCAATAGAACTTTTCCAAACCGGTTTTAAATAATGTTTCGGTCAATTATCTACAACATATCCAAAATTCAGCTTCCTAGGATAATATGGTGGGAGTAGAGGGGGGAAAAACGATTTTCGCTGGATCTAACAGGCCCCCAGCCCCCCAGAATTAACGTAGAGGGTTGAAATTTGGTGTGTTGATAAAGTTCGTACCTAGGTTGTGCTTTTTGGAGGTTTTAATATTTTACCTCCACCCACCTCATTTTTAAGCTACAATTTCATGCATTTTCGACGTTTTCGAAGTTTGTACCACTCGCACAGGTCACCCGAATAAACCTAGAGGGCTGAAATTTTGTATTCGGATTGAGTTAGTATCAAGGGGGTGCCTTTTGGGGGTCTCGACTTTTAACCCCTACCCCCACCATTTTTATACCCAAAAGAACATGATTTTTCTTGTTTTTTAACAGTTTCGTTCGGGTCAAAATCTCCCCAAATAAACCTAGAGGGCTGAAATTTGGTGTACAGGTTAAGCTAATAGCCAGACATTGTTTTTTGGAGGTTTCAACTTTTAACCCTTACCCCCACGATTTTTACGCCAATATTTCCTTAATTTTTTTGCTTGTTTTCTAACACGCCTAGAGACTCCATAAGGAAATCTAGAGGGCTGAAATTTTGTACGTGTATTCAGTTAGTATCCAGCTAGTACCTTGTAGGGAGTCCGCATCACTTTTCCCCCCACTTCTCCCATTTTTACATCGGAATTGAATGCTATTGTTAAATGTGTTTTAAAAGCATTATGTTTATTCTAAATACAAGTAGGCGAATAGTAATTTTAAAAAATTTAAAAAAAAGTGAACTTACTTTTATGACAAATGAAATACATACATATTAAGTAATTTAAAAATGTTATTAAAGTCACTGTTTATTTATAAATTAGGAATTTTGGATTTTTAGTATTTATAAAATAGAAATTTTGGATTTTTTTGGAAAGAAAAAATATCTTTATAAAGGCCTTCCAGTTTACTATTTAAGGTCCTTTTTTAATTTTTAAAACTAAAACATAAAGGCAATTAGCGGATAAACATGGGCAGGAATGTCCTCGTACGAATTGTGTTGGCTTTTTTCCTGCTACCTGTTTTCGGCACAAAATTGAAATTTACTGAGATACAGCCCTTAAATACTTAAAACCTTTTTTTAAAGCCTCGATCAGCCGAACACTCATCACCAGTTTTGAAACCAACAAAATGACAATTCGGTTGTAGACTTTCAATCACATTTCGCTTGTAGACATTCAATACGGAAGATGAAGGGGAAAATTCGACTACCGTGATGGGGCCCCGCTGCTCACGGCGTTTTTATTTATAAAATAGAAATTTTGGATTTTTTTGGAAAGAAAAAATATCTTCATAAAAGCCTTCCAGTTTACTATTTAAGTTCCTTTTTTAATATTTAAAAGTAAAACACAAAGGCAATTGGCGGATAAGCATGGATAGAAATGCCCTCGTACGAATTGTGTTGGCTTTTTCCCTGTTAACTTCTATCGGCACAAAATTGAAATTTACTGAGATTCAGCCCTTAAAAACTTAAAATCTTTTTATAAAGCCCCGATCAACCGGACACTCATTATCAGTTTTGAAACCACCAAAATTACAAATCGCTTGTGAACTTTCAATTATATTTCGCTTGTAGACACTCAATACCGAAGAAATAATTTTTTATTTTTTTTATTTTTTATTTATTTTTTTTTTTTTTTGAAAGAAAAAATATCTTTATAAAGGCCTTCCGGTTTACTATTTAAGGTCCTTTTTTAATATTTAAAACTAAAACATAAAGGCAATTAGCGGATAAACATGGGCAGGAATGCCCTCGTACGAATTGTGTTGGTTTTTTTTCTGCTACCTGTTTTCGGCACAAAATTGAAATTTACTGAGATACAGCCCTTAAATACTTAAAACCTTTTTTTAAAGCCTCGATCAGCCGAACACTCATCACCAGTTTTGAAACCAACAAAATGACAATTCGGTTGTAGACTTTCAATCACATTTCGCTTGTAAACATTCAATACCGAAGATGAAGGGGAAAATTCGACTACCGTGATGGGGCCCCGCTGCTCACGGCGTTTTTTTTTATACATTTGGTCAGTTAACTTCGTCAGTTAAAAAATTTAAACGGTCAGTATTATATTTTTTTAGCAGTATTTAATCAACTTGAGCAGTAAAACGTGGTCAGTAATAAAAATGAATTTGGTCAGTTATTTTATCCTACAATGGTCAGTAAAATAACTAAATGGTCAGTAAAATAAATAAATGGTCAGTAAAATAACTAAATGGTCAGTAAAATATCTAAACGGACAGTTAAATAAATAGTTAAATAAATAGAATTATATTATTATATTCATCAGGGATTGTGAAGAAAACTACATAAAGCCTCTACGAGCATAGCTGGGCGTGGGATTCGAACACTCGACCTACCAGTCGCAAGTGCCAGTGCCTAAGCTCGCTCGACCATCGGAAATTCATCCACTGGAATCTAATCTTCACCAATGTTGGGTAGTTAATTCAAATACCACTTAAAAAATTATAAATACGATTTACTAAAAAAAAAAAAAAAATTAATAGGAGTCTTATACCAAGCGAGTTATGACTTTTTGAAATTTTCCCAAAAAGGAGTAGAATCAAAAATGAAAAGTACTTTTTTAATAGTGTATACTATATGTAAAATATGTACGATTCACCAAAAAATTGTTTAATAAGAGTCGCATAATAAACGATAATTTTTTGACAAAATTTCAAAAAACCATAGCTTGCTTATAACCCGACTTTTATTAAATTTTTTCTCTTTTGGTAAATCATATTTTTATTACGTCTACTGTACACTGTTAAAAATATTGTGGGCTATTCAAAGAGGATTTAAGATAAATTTAAGATCAATCTTAGCTAAGATAAAACTTAGCTTATTCACAGACGACTTTAGATTGGATTCAACGCTAAGTTCAATTTTATGTCTTACTTAAATTTAAAATAAGCCAAAGACAGACTTAAATCCATTTTAAATATAATTTTACATGAAATTTTTTGACATTTGGACATTTTATCAAATTTGAACGAACTTTTTCGAATAAAAATATAAAATTTACGTAATTAAATATTTATATTAAGTATTGATTTAATATATATTTTAAATGTAAGTAGATTAAAAGAAAAATTGAATCAAATTAACTTAGTTTTATAAGTAATTCAACCTCTAAATATTTTCAGTTACAAAAAAATTTTCATGTGTGACGAAAACATCGATTTACAGCATGTATTTGACGAAAAAATTACAATTTTATAGATAACTAATTAAAAAGTAGGTGGAAAAACAGAAAAACTAAGGAATTATTACTTACTTCTGTGTCAGAATATTTTCACTTTCTACATACATTTTTTGTGTAAGTACCTACGTATTTTTTTTTAATGCAAATACTTATAAAAAAAAACGGTAGTTTGACATAATATTTTACAATATTTTAGTTATCTATTATTAGATTTTCTCTTAGTTGTTTTCCCTACTGAAATGTTGAAAATTATCGGAACCATACTGAAATTTATTTAATGTTTAAGGACTTAAGCGCCACAGTTTATGTTTAAAATTTGTATTTATTTTACACTTTTTTTTGTAAAAGTTTTTAATAAATAAAAAAATAATTTAGTATATTATGTTATAATTTATATATTATTATGGCTTTATACATAAGTCAATCAAATTACATCAAAGTAGGTATATCATAATATATATTAATATAATAAAAACACAGCACAATTATATTATATAAATGTATATTTAAAACACAAGTTTTAAAAGACAATTCATATTTTAAAAAAATAATATTAAAATAGTCACATAATATCACTTAGGTATTTCATAAAATAAAAAATATATTTGCCAGAGCGTCATGTTGTGATTTTAAACAAACAGCCCATACTTACGTACTGACATTTTAAAAGTTTAACAAAGAAATTTAAATTTTCAATAAACAGATTTTTCCGTTAATATTTACTATTTATTATAAATTAAATTAAAATGTATAACCATGTATACTTTTATATTATTTTATTAATTACGGCAAAAATATTAAAAATTTTAATTATTTACTGATAGAATTTTCATTAATTTAAATATTTCGCGCTACTGCTGTTCAAATATTTTTCGTTTTTCTGATTGCTTTCAATTGGTGAATTAATTGTAAAGCTTGTATGCACCTCACAATGTATCATTATAACTAGCTTGAAGCTTGCTTTTACTAAGACAATTTTAAAGTCTTAGCGTTAACTTTGCTAAGTTCAAACTTAGAGTTATCTTAACTTGTCTTTATGAATAGCGCTAATTGTTTCCTAATTGATGACACCCTGTATATATAGGCACGTAATAAACAAATATCTAACTGTACTAAGTATATCATATTTCGTTTCGTCTTAAAAGGCGACTTTTCCTGTCATAAAAATAAATTAAACTTTTTAATACCTACGACATTTTAAGAGCACGTAAATGAACGAAATAATAAACGTATTGTCATCGAATAAGATAAAAGTTATATATATATATTTAAAATGAGCAACATCACCGGCTATGAATAAGATGACGAAATTAATCTGTCAAGGCACAGTATAAAGGTGTTGCCTGGTGTCAGTTTTTTTCATTCTTTATATTATACATAAATTTACGTAGGCATCAGATAGATTACACCCTCATTTAATTAACGCTAATGAACGTTTTAAAACAATGGTTGTATATCAATGCGGAATAAAAATTGTAATTAACATTTAGAATTTAAGGTAGCGCCACACTAGTTAGAGTGCCGATCACAGTTCGATACGGTTATATGATTTAAAATACAGTTAAAATTAAGGCGGCCAACTTTTATCGAGGTTAACTTGTCCAAGTCATCTGGTCAACCAGTTGGTCGGAAAACGACATTTCATATTACACGATCAAATGTTATTCCAACTAATGACGGAAATGATTCCAAGATACAATAATACCATTTAAAATTACAGAACGGCATTTTAATATTTCTCTAATGCTTAAGAACATGTCGATATGTATTAGTGATGTCGAGACAAGGAGCTGTTGGTCGATTAATCGACTAAAGTTATTTTTCAGACAAAATTAGTCATTAGTCGAAAATATCGAGTATGGAGTAATCGACTAATCGACTAAATTTTTAGTCGAATTCATGAATAGGGTAACCTATGTAACTCTTCCAAAAACGACGTTTGGTTTGGAATTTAATTGATAACATCGTTTTCTTTTTTCTTAAAAAAAAAAATCATAATGTTCTATCACAATTTGTTAATCGTATAAAAGTAAAAAATCATACAACTAAATAATATTTTTCGATTTCGAAGTTATTAAATTAGTCGTTGTTAGTCAACTAAAAAAATTAATAATTTTAGTCATTTAATCGAGGGTAAAATAGTCGACTAAAAATGACTAAATGTAAACAAAATTAGTCGACTAAATCGAATAATCGATTAATTAGTCGACATCACTAGTATGTATCTGAATTACTTGGTAGACGAAATGGCCGAGAAACGACATTTCATATTACATGATCAAATGTTATTTCAACTAATAGGATATAATAATTCTATTTAAATGACTGAAGAAAGGTTAAGAAACACTGTTCCCATAATATATGCAAATCTCATACTTTTCAATTAAATTTTTCCGGGACGCATTGTACTCATTCGGGGATTTTTTTAACAAAAAAATCAATTCGGGACAGTAGCTGCTTTTCCGGGACTGTACCTTCACCTCTAATTAAAATTGAATTTTCATTGTTTCTTTTTATGAAGAAAAATGCTTTTATATGGTTGCCAAAGCATTGTTTACACAGACTGTACAAAACACGTTTCGCTTGGTTTAGTTATGGACAAAACACACTTTGAAAAAGTAATGTTGCAAAAATATCATATTGTCACTTCTGTGTACATAATCTCACAGCCAACATGTGTTGGTCACAAGATCCAGTGAACTAATCAATGCACTTGTTTTAAATTTTGAATGAAATATATGGTAAGGGACAAAACACTGTTTGATTTTCTTAATTTTAATGAAACAAAATTTTTTTGACGGCATTTGAATTGCGTAGTCTGATAGAAATCAGTGAGAAGAATCAAACGATGATGTGCTTAATTCCATTTTGAATTTCCTGTGACAAAACACATTTTGAATTGTCACTCCACATAATATATGATAATATTCTACCGGGTCGAGAAGCCACTATAGTGTGGAGCGACCCTTAAAGTGTTCTTGTACAGGAAGGTGATGTATTACTTACCCACCATGATGAGATATAAAAGAAGAAAAAATGTTACTTTGTTTGCAAGAAATTCATCATGTCTTCAACAACCCATTTATTTTTTTGCCAAAAAAAAGGGAAGCTTAAAACAAAAACATACACAGTAATCACCGTGCAATTGTTATTGTACTCGTACAACGTGGATTAGATAATAATATTTACGTTTAGTTTCTCACACACTGTGCGACAATACTGTTCCGCATGTTAAAGTGCAATAATGACCGCGGTGTAAAGTTATAAAAAAATCCTGTTTTGCTCGCATGATATTATGATGATAATATTCACACAACTCAATAGACAGTTAGAGAATAATAATAACCATTAGAAATAATATAACGTTGCGTATTTCGTTTCGTTTGTTAATGTCTTTTGCACTTGAGTGTGTGAAAATGTTTGAATAAAATGTAATGGTTTAATGAAATAGAAAGATGACCACCTGAAACAAAATGATTTGTTTTTAGACTACCGTAGACCCGTATAACTTTACCATAATCTCCGATTGAAATTTTTAAATCATATTTAATTTTTTTTAATAAAATAAACTGATAAAAACCTTCAATTGGACTCATAAATAAATTTTTCAGAAACTAAAATTACTGGTTAAAAATTTAAAAAAAAATAATATTGGTGCAAAGTTCAACGAATTTTTAACTTTACCAGTCCATGTTTTTTAGTAAAATATGAAATATACTGTAAAATGAAAATTTGCATAGGAGTTTCTTATGTAACGTAGGTCAGCACTAAGAAAGGATTTTTGAAAATTCGTCCCCTAAGTGGGTTTAATAGAAAATGAAAATTTGTATGTAAATTCGTTATTTTTGAAGTTAGTGGTACGTAAAAATATGTTACTATGGCTATTAAAATAAATAATATATTATTTAACTTGAACTTTGATTGACAGGGAAGTTCGTCATTTTTGAAGTTAGAAACGTGGATATTGATTTAGGCTTTTGAAAACATTAAAAGTGAGCAGAGAGTGAGTACCTAATAAAAAAATGTCGTCGATGGGACGCCTGTTTTTTCGATCGTAACCAGTTCGTACTATTGACTCAGACGTATTATCTTCATTAGAAACACCATACATATTGTCAAAATACAGTCAACACCGATTACTCGGTGCAGTAATGGGGAGAGGAAGGACGGACAAATCAAAATCATGGTTAATCTAAAATGGAACTAAAATAAAATTTAGTCATAAAAAAGTTAATAAAAATATTCAGAAAACCAGACTGCGTATAAAGCTAACTAAAACGGTGGAAACAAGATGAAACAGTGAAAAAAAATAATTGTAAAAAGTTAAACAGAAATGTCTGATGCCTTTGACTGCTTTACTTTTAAATCATTTTTCTTTTTCTCTACTTGGCTTTAATTTGTGTTTAAAAATTATTTCTATTAAAAATTATTATTGTTTAAGAGAAAATATATAGGTACGCATGCAGCGGCTGGATTTTCACATTCATCCTGATTAATTTGCCCCCAAATAATTGGAAACTGGCCGTAATATTTAATATCATTTTATTACCACATTACAGCATCTAATTAAAAACCCCAAAAAATATTCGATTACGAAAATAAGCCGAAAAGAAGGCACAAAAATGCAGGTCACCAATGCTTTTTAAAGATACTCCTCCTGCTAGTGGGTAGGAGTATGTTTTGGCTTTGTTTACTCTCTTACTTACTACTTTAGTATTATACTCCAGAGTGGTGCACGCCAGCAATTGTTTACTCTCAAGAGAATATTTTCAATATTTCTTTAGTAAAATACTCCACAACTGAAAATACTGCTACATTAGTATAGAAAGTAATTGAAATCGTCAATTTTTCACTCTTTTAGTAAAATACTAAGTTAGTTACAAAATCTCCTGGTTAGTGCTCGTCGCTCTAGCAGTTTGTTAGAAATATCTGTCACTAAAAAAAAAGTTACTATAAGTATTATAAACAGACACAAAATGTGGCATGGTAAAGTTAGTTTTAATAGGTAAAGTTAAGGGGTTTTACGCTTTTACGGTATTCGAAGTCTTACTAATTTCTGATAACTTCTAAATCTAAATGAATGTTGTTATTTACAGTAGACCCTCTACAGTCCGGTACTGCACCAGTCGGGTTCACCAGTAGTCCAGGGTTTTAGATATCAGAAAAGTGCTTGTGATAAACTGACGGATATACACCAAAATAATTTCCTATTCGATCGATCAATTTGGTGCGCACATTATTTATTTAAAACGGCAAAATTATTATTGCATGTAATATTTAAATTTTTTTTAATCTTTAATTTTCGTCCAATTCTGTTAAATAACATACTTGGTTTTTTGTCTTTGCTATGTGTTTTTTTACGACACGAATCTTAATTATTTTTTGTTATTTAACTTAGTTAATTTATTTCCTACTTTCTCTTAAAGATTTCAATATCCTTGTTTATTTTTCATTTTTGTGTGTTACCCTCCATAAAGTAAATTCTGTAATGAAGAAAATACGTCATGGAGTAGAATATAAAAAGTTACAATTTCAAATCCGTCATCCAGAGAAAATTGCTTTTTATATGCCGTTTAATTACATTGAGTATTCATTTACTCCAATTTTTCTTCTATTTTTTCTACTTATCAGTTCTGTGTCCCGAATTAATTATAAAAAAATCAAAAATAAATTGTTGATATTTCATAATTAACACAATACAGTTCGCAAGTCTACACAGTAAACTTCCCAAGGGGCCGACAATATTTGTAACACGTTAACGCAACGCTGTACCACGTCAGTAATTTTGTATAAAGCGTTACAGGTGATAAGATAGACAAACGTAGCTCCCTCTCTGTCTAGTTATCGT
The DNA here is from genome assembly GCA_035578155.1 of Brachynemurus nebulosus. Classification (NCBI taxonomy): domain Eukaryota; kingdom Metazoa; phylum Arthropoda; class Insecta; order Neuroptera; family Myrmeleontidae; genus Brachynemurus; species Brachynemurus nebulosus. The sequence continues at coordinate 8,857,667 of JAPWDM010000001.1, read as the reverse complement.
GGATAATAATACATTAAGTGTTGTACAGCAGACCTGTTGTAGCTACCACACCTATTATATAGTAATAGGTACTATGTTATTCATCTATAACGTTTACAGAAATTATAACTATATCGAGATTGTATTATTCATGTTACAGGCCAATACCTGTCCGCGACAGCATCACACGCATCTGTAAACATTGATGGCGATCGATTTCTGCAACTGTTTTGGCCTTCAGTCGTTTGGTTCTGGTATACTAGGACTGTAAAGTCGAAATTGCAATTTTTTTTTTAAATTGTAAAATTAACAAAGTAATTTCCATCAGTCCTATAACTAACTTATTCATAATATCATTGTTATAAATCGTTATCCTACTTAAGAACTAATACTACAATTTTTTTTTTAAACTTCTCGCCTTAATTCCATTGTGTTAATTCCACATTTTTAACACTTTCAGCCTCACGACTTCGGCATCTGAAAATAATTAAAACAACCGCAAAGGCCGATTGCGATCAATGATTAATTGATTACGCATTATGTATGTGTGCGATGTTACCACACCGATGTGATTGAACTCAACTGATACAGACACCAACACACACTACTCTCTTGGTTTCTATAAAAAATTTTAAAATAAACAATATAAAAACTAATAAAAGTATTTGTTTGTTCTTTTTATTTATTTTTACCGGTTTATCATCTATAAACTTTCTGCAAATCTCTAATTGATTTGGATGTGTTTGAATGTCAAATATATGTATGTACGTATCACATATATGTACATGTTGAATCAGTTTATATATTTGTTTATCTAAAGTTTCTTTAAAAATACTGTCGGCCTCCGGGGAAGTTTACTATGAAAGTGCTCGGGCCTCGTAGTATTAATATCAATAACTTCAACTTAAATTGGTTATAAATTACCAATTATTATGAAATAACGAAAATCGCTATAATGTACCTTGTTTCTTTTATACTTTACTGTATATCTGAACGCAAATTTGTATTAAAAGTTTTATTCTTTCGCTTGCAAGTTTATCTTAAAGTCGAACTTTAAGTTTCAATATACAGTAAGTGGATAGTATGTTCGTAGATATAAACGGTACATAAACAACAACTCATTGTATAATTAAACTCATTTGTTATAAACTTTGTAATTAAACAAGTTTAAAAAAAAAATAAAAATATATAATTATAACACTTGCAACTACTTTTACAACTATAATAAACTTTTTTCCTCTCTTATGGCAATAACAGATTTACTTTCTAGAAAATAGATTTGTAAGCAAAAATAAAATATGTAATAAAAATTGAATAATTATATTACTCTCTAAATATATCTGTTTTAATTAAAACTGTTATTTTATGACCAAACAATATAGGTATTTATTGACAGCGGCGTAAAATTTCTCCATCATAAAATGATTAAAATTTAAAATGAAATTATTATTTTTTAAATGAATACTTCTATATAGTGAGGATGATTCTACGTGACAGTGTAATGAAATCTATAATAGTCAAGAATGTTATGAAAGCGGTAATAAGGTTTGACTGTAATTAAATTTGTAATGGTTGTAAGTAAAATACATTAGTAAGTAAATAATATTCGATTTTATTTAGACTATTTAATTTTTCCACAAAAATTTTGTTGTCATATTTTGTATTATTTAAGCTTCCAAAAGTTCAGATCGGTACCTATATGTAGTAAATGTGTGTAGTACCGTGTCGATTTCGAAAAATTTTCTTTCTTAATGAATTTTTTCTTTAATAATAATAAAAATATACACATACATATACTAAGAGCATTTCTATGATTAAGATAATATTTCTGTTCACTAAAAACTGGATAAAATTAGCTTTACTTTACTTTCATTATTATTAGCTATCAGATAACATTTCTATTTGTATTTTTTCAAAGCCATAGGCTTTTGATATAAATTTATTTATGGATACTTTATTTAAGTATTTATGCGGATACTTTAACCTAATTATTAAACTGAACCCACTTTCGCATCTTATAGATTCTGGTTCTAACTTGTTTTGTTTGTATAAGAAACTAGCTGACCCGGCAGACGTTGTTTTCTCCTTTTCGGTACGGTGCCGTGATGAGTTTGATTTAATTTGAAATCCTTGTATAAAAAATTTTTATTACTCAGGAATATTATTTTTTGACACTAATTAACCAACCTTTATTGTAAATACTAGTTTTTGTAGGTACCTATAAACCATAGTCTGAACGAAACAAATATATTGTGTGTATATACGACCTCAATCGGTTAAATCGATCAGAAGTTGGGCGACCACTAACAGACGCGCCAACAATTATATATATATATATATATATATATATATATATATATATATATATATATATATATATATATATATATATATATATATATATATAAAGATAGAAGACTGTTGTTGAACGCAATAACAAAATAATTTTGCGTAGGTTGGTAAATATAAAAATGGAAACTAATCAGGGACTTAATTTCCCAAGTGAAAAGGTTTCCCTGTAGTCAATTAATAAACCAAAAAGAAATTTTTAAAATTAATTAAAGATCTCCCTTGAGATTGTAAACTTCCATTTCAATTAAAAAACCAAACTTAACAATTTGCAAAAAGGAAGATATTTATTAACAAAAAACGTGGATATTTTTGATTATTTTATAAACCTATTGTTTTTTGCACCATTATCTCAATTACATAAAAATTCAAGCTTCCGTCTTTTTAACTGAACAAATGCTTTAAATTTACATACATACAACGTGCAGTATTAAGCTTGAAAAATTTTCTATACACTGATGACTGATCCTTTCGTACAAAATGAAACACTTCAACGGTGTTGGTTGATAATAATCGTTGTTTACAATATTCACTTGTCATATTCTACGAGGAAAACCAGCCTTGAAGAATATAAATTTAAAAAACTTAAAAACTTCAAAATGAAAAATAGGAGCAGTAATCCTTATTTAAACAAGCAACACGAGGAGGTCACTAATGACATAATACAATTTCCTCCGATGCTGGGCAAAAACACGCACAACCATTCTTTAGCCAGCCATGTCAACGACGAGTAAAAAAGGAAACGGAAAAAGGTGGACTTATATCTAGTTAGTGCTATTAAAGATGGACTATTCCACACCATAGTACCGCTCTAGATACACTCTGACAAGGAGATGCACCCAGAGTGAAATTCGGGATTTTGATGAAACTTCGCTGGTGTGTAGTATAGGTAAAAATAATGAACCCGTATTTTTTTTTATCGGCCATCGTCCACGTTTAGGGAGTGAAACCAGCCCCTAAAGTTGGGGGTTCAAATCGTATTTCTTAAGATATCTCGAAAACTATAAGAGATAGAGGAAAGCTTTAAATTAATGAAATGTTACTCTTTGAAAGACCTATTCACCTGTATAGGTTAAACCAGGGCTGGGTTCATAAGGGGGGCTGGAGGGGTGAAAATGGGGGTAAATTTTCTTGCACAGCCTGAATGGTTAAATGTGTCAAATTTTTACCACTATAAATAGAAAGAGCATCAAAAATTAGGGGATACGTGTTTTTGCGTTTTTTCGAAATGTGTGTGGTATCCAAGCCACATAAGGAAGAATAACATAGGGTAGATTATATATTATTATCATTGATTGCAAATACGTCCTATATTTTTTTATATTTATGTTTATTTTCATCATGAAAATGTATTTTTTTACTTTCCGATAATGATTCATATATTTTTCAGTACTAACTTAATTGGTAATTTAGCCATGTGTACATTTGGTTACTCATATTCGATATTTTTTACCCTAATTTTTGGTGCTCTTTCTATTTATAGTGGTAAAAATTTGACACATTGAACCATTCAGGCTGTGCAAGAAAATTTACCCCCATTTTCACCCCTCCAGCCCCCCTTATGAACCCAGCCCTGGTTTAACCTATACAGGTGAATAGGTCTTTCAAAGAGTAACATTTCATTAATTTAAAGTTTTCCTCTATCTCTTATAGTTTTCGAGATATCTTAAGAAATACGATTTGAACCCCCAACTTTAGGGGCTGGTTTCACTCCCTAAACGTGGACGATGGCCGATAAAAAAAAATACGGGTTCATTATTTTTACCTATACTACACACCAGCGAAGTTTCATCAAAATCCCGAATTTCACTCTGGGTGCATCTCCTTGTGAGTCCAGTCTTGCTCCGGTAAACTCTTGTTATGTATACATTATAGCGTTGTTTACTGTTCGTTCTCAATCAACACTATCGAGCCACTCTGGATGCACTCGCGATTGGGCTCCGATAAAGTATTCTTTGAGATGTATTGGTCTTGAACCGTATTAGTTTAGGAAAGTAGGGGCGTTAGGATTAAGAAGTTATGCTTTACATTTTGAAAGTTAACATTTTGAAAGTGAACAAAACATGATTTTGGATAAAATGACAAAAATATCAATGTCGTATACTTTATGTAAGTTTTGGATAAGGTGATATTTTAACGACCAACTTAATAAACATGAGCTGTAGTAGAACATTGACTACTTAATATCATGTTTTAAGCATTTAATCGTATGAATTATTAGAGAACGTTAATTTTGAGGGATAAAAATTGTACAATTTTTCATAATTTAAGTATTAAATAACACAAAAAATTATTGAAATCATTCACACATTTAATTTTCCATCGTAACTTATAACAGTAATTTAACATTGGAAAAGGTGTAACATAATTTTTTAAAGATTTTTATAATGGTCATTTAAAATTTTTTTTCAACCACTTGAGTGGTAAACAGGTAACCACAAAAAACACTTATCATTCTGTTTTTTGGTTACTTTAGTTACAAGCAATAACAGGTCATAAAAGTTTATTTACTTACTGTCAATTAGTATACAGATTTCTCTACAGAAATAGTCACTTATAGAATAATCTATTATTCATTTTTATCAAAACAGTATTTTCAATGAACATTATTAATTTTTGTTCATTTTTCTTTTCAATTTTCATCATCTTTTTGGTTGGAAAAATAACCGAACCTATTAATTGGGTATGACGAAATATTTCATTATGCCCGGAAGACTACTTCGATGGGCATGACGACATTTTTCGTCATGAAAATTAACCTTAATATGTTGAACGCATAACGTTTTGCAGAGCATATTATATAAGGCGCTATTGTTATGGCTAAGGCGATATGTTTTAAATATATGAATATATGTATTTGATTTACAATATTAAATGGGTAGTTCTCAGTTGTCATTTTTGTTGAGAAAAGTGGCATAACATAAATATTTTATTTTTTATTTTTTTTTTATTTTATAACAAGAGTTTTGTATACAATTAGGATCTTTGAGATTATCTAGATCTAGAAGATGGCTAATCAATTAAGCTATTTTTTCGTGTTTTACAAGTGTCCAGAGGAGATACTCTATACAGGAAGGAAATATTATCATTGGCTCATCAAAAAAAAAAACATTATTATCTTAAGGGGGACCACTATTGTGACCGCCTGAAAAGAAGGTGATTTATGGGAATTTTTTTTAAAGAAAACTACTGTATCGAAGTTTTTAATATTTTAAGGATATATTCTGTGATATATAATAAACTCATGGTAAAATTTTTGGACCAAAAAATTGAAAATTCAGTGAGTTATTCGAGATCTCCCAAGGCTCCAAAAAAAGTTCCCCCACTGTTGCAGTGATAGCAGCCTTCACACTGCTTGAAATCAAAAAAAACCAAAAAGCCTATTAAACTAGAAGCTATGGTCCGTGCCGTAAACCTCAGTCGAAAAAAAAAGTTGAAATTTAACAAAATGGCGGAGTTTTTAAAAAATAGTTTCAAATTTTGCGCGAAAATTTGATGGTTTTTGGCTTGCGAAAATTACATTTTTTATTCGATCGGAAAACTGGAGGTTCATGGCACGAAGAAACATATATAAAAGAAGCTGCCATAAGAATCAAATCGATCGAATGATTTGTCTTCGAGTTATAACTGCAGCAAATTTGAAAAATGTAGTTTTTCCTAATTTTACCTTTTACTTTTAATCACTGAGAATTTTTACTAAAATTTTTTAAGATGTACTGACTATAACGGTCATAGTAAAACTAGATGAGTCGCTTAAATGTTCCAGGGTCTAGCTTCTCCACAATATGTGACTGGCAGCCACGTCCAGAAACTCCGGAACTATCAACCTTCATACATTTCTCAATACCTCAAAGTTAACAATGAAAATCAGAATCCAGTCTTCGGATGGCTGTGGCTCAAAAACTATTTGAGATATGCACTTGAAATTTTAGTATGTTATTTCTAAAGGTATAGACTATCGAAACATGCATGCATTTTCCATTTTTTTGAAGACGTCACACTAGTGGTCCCCCTTAAGAGTTAAGTTTAATTAGAATTGTTATATAAATTATTAAATTATTCTATCAATTTTCGAACAACCTTATTTTATAAAATACTATAATATCATTATTTTAAGTTATTTAGACATTGGAAACAAAATTTAACCTTGGAATATATAATATCATTAATAGAAATTATTTTTTAACCAAATACCAATCCTAAAATGCCCATAAAACTTTAACAAAACTCTACTAACAAGGGAAGGTTCCCAGGCGTCCGCCTCCGATTTCAATGCCGCTGAAATATGTTATTCTACGTCGAAGTCTAAGAGACACGTATTTTGTTTTATCGGCGGAAAAACGGTTTGGAAGTGTGAAATCGCCCTGCAAAAATTGGAGTAAAAATTTAATTTTTCAAATATCTCGAAAACAGTAAGAGACAGAGCAAAAGTTTAAATTGGCGATATTTCTCTTTTTTAAAGAGCTATCTATTGATGAGCAATTTGTTCAAGTTACATCGGCAGGGGTGGTTTGGGGTTAAAATTTGTGGGTTAGTTTTGCGAAAAGGAGATGAAAAATAATGAAAATTTTGTTTACAGATTTGAAATATAAATTATATATAAATTATAAAATATATAAATTCGTTTATTGACTGATAAGATGTTAAAGGAACAGGCTAGGGGAGAGACTATTTTCAAGGATAAGGTGCGATTGAAACGAAACTAAGTCAATCAAGGTCATGAAATTCATTTACAGTAAAGTAGACGCAATGTTTTAAATGATACTGACGTTATATACATATCACAATAAGACATTAAGAGTACCTACGTCTTAACTGAGAATCACCCAAATATCATATTTTGTTGAAGTAAATAAAATCAATAAGTTTAAAACAATTTCCTTTTAGTACTTGAGGGTGATCATATTGCCTATCAACTATAAAAAAAAGTCCCCATTGTAAAAGTTTATTTCCCGGTTAACAGGGTAATCATACTCGGTCCGTACGTTTATTTTTATAGTTTCGGATGCAGTTGAGAATCCGAGGCTGAACCTCTCTACTACGCATATAGACATAATATCTGAGCTAATTTAACTAACAGTATATCGAAGCTATTACTTTTTGCGCCACGGGGCTTATTTCGATTTTTAATTAATATTATAAAAATATTGGCGAATCGATTCTTTTACTACGATATATAATTCATGTAAATAACATTTTATTACAAGAAATTAGAATAAGTCGCGTATTCAGAACCAATTAAAATAATCTAACCGTCAAGTCTTTTACCACCTACAGGGATAAGGTGTCAATCATTCTACGAACTATATATAGCCAAAATATTAACTGAAATTACAAATAAATACAGGCTTCCCTCCTATAACACGGTACTCTTGTTCTTAGAAAAAGTATTATGCGAAACCGTGTTAAACCAGACTAGAAGACTAAAAGTCAGAATAAAAAGAGGGTTACGTCCAAAAAAAATTAAAAAGTAGGCTAACTCGTACAGAAACACGGGGCAACGTGCGACAAAAAAAAATTTCAAAAAAAACGACCAAAAAAGCGTCCAAATTTCTCCGGAACTAAGGATTTTAAGTTGCCTCTGGGAACTTTCAGCTATGAAAAAAAGCAAACAATGTCAAGTTAAGTACAGCAGAAACTGTTTTTATGCAATACTTTTAATGCCCATTAAAATGAGTAATGAGAAAAGCAACAAAACATATAAGAAATATAAACATTAATTTGCAATAAGTTGCTTATTGATTGCTTTTAAACATTTACCTAATCAACACTCAATACATTGCATAAGATTTATTGGGTCTAAGTTATTTATTAAAGCAATTTTTATATAATATTATGGGTAAAGATAAAATTAAAAATATTCTCATATGTAAATTAATGCTTTTTCTTATATACAAAAGCAACCTCAAATTTTTCGTGTTTTGAGTTATGTACAGAGCCGGACCTACAGTTATTACGAGGGCGGGGCAAACTTTGCTGTTGGCGCCCTCCCTAAGAAAAACGTTAAATTAAACATTTTGGCGCACGGATATTTTTTACATTTTTTTCCCTACAAAAAGTAAGTGACAAGCAAAAAAAATTCGTTTTTGGCTAGCGCTGCAAAAATTAGGTGACGAGCAAAAAAAAAAACATTCCATTCACCGTTTTGGCGCCCCTCAACTTGCGTTTTTGGCGCCCATGAAAACTTGCAAGGGGCACGTGCCCCCGCTGCCCCCTCCTAGATCCGGCCCTAGTTATGTATTTTCTATTAAACTTTTTTAAGCGGTCCCGATCTATCGTATAAAAAAAATTTAAATCTAGAGGGAACTATACCTACTTTTTATAGCTAATAAATTTTTTTTTGGCGCCTTTTTTTATGGGGTCTTTATCCACCTCATAAAAAGGATATACTGTAAAATAAAATTAATTAATAAATATCTGTTGTAACATATACCTATTAGAATAAGCTATAAATCCGTTTTAAATATTAAAATTCAAGAATTACCTTTTTCATCGATACTGCTTAATATATGTAATAATGTAAAATTTTTACAGTTGAACGATGCCGTCTTCACTGTTTGAATTTTCTACTTCATTTGCTTTTCTTATTGCATTCATTAAAACAAAAATTTATTATTTTGATTTGTTTTGCCGTTCTTACAAATACATTGTATATTTTAGTATTGGTATAAACAATTTTGCAGCTCATCTTCTCGAATTTTATATTCTTTTCAGTAGAACGATTAATAATCACAAAAAACAATTATAAATTTTTGACTGAGTTTAAACCTTCCTGTAATTTAAATCCTAAGTCAAATTATTGTTCTGACAATCTTCATCACAGTACTATCTACATAGTCTGATAAATAAATGTATGTTAAGGGGAGATTCGCCAAAAAACAAAAAAAAAACCACAAAAATCTAGCTTTTTTTGTCGAATTTTTCCTTGAAGAAATTATACTCATACAGCCTATACGATAAAAACGGCGAGAGGCCAGAGTAGGGGCGATATCCGTTTTCAGACCCGTAGAACACGATTCTAAAAAAAATGTCCGTTATATACATACATACATATATATATATATATATATATATATATATATATATATATATATATATATATATATATATATATATATATATATATATAGGATGTTTCAAGCAACTAAGAACATATAAATTTTAACACAAATTTTGATACAAATAAATATTTTATTAAAAAAGTAAATATGCAACATTGTTTCTACATGTCTTAAGATTAAAAAAAAAATTTAAAACAACATTCAAAAAAGAGCTGAGTATAAATGGCTTTGAAGTCAACATTGCGAGTTTTTTTCCACCTTGATGGTTCCTCGCATTCTGAAATCCCCAGTGAACCAAAATCGAAAAATCAAGAATTTTTTGAAAATATACATATTATACAGTTATGGCACTAACTAGGATCTAAAAAAAAAATAAAAAACCAGCTAGAAATCGCATTTTGAAAGTCACCGCTTTTTTTCGATTCTAAACAGTCGTCATCTTGAAAATATATTACGGAACCAAGAGATCTTAGTTCCTGCCAAAATGATGGTATGGAGGAATAATATGCACTTTGATTTATGTTAATATCTCAGATACTTTTTGAGACACATGAGGAACCATGTCGAAAAATGTACTTTCGAGAAAAAAGTATTTAAATTTTTTTATTTAAATTGAATTATAGTAAAGCGCGTGCACTAAAATGCTCATAATTTTTTGATTTTTTTTCTTAAAATAAAATTAAAGGAGAATATTTCTAACACCTTAAAGAATATAATTATGAAGAAAAAAAAATCGATTTCTTTTTTTGTTTTTTAGCGAATCCTCTTAACTAAAATTTTTTATATGAAAATTGTTGTATAGCTAACCGTGTTATACAAAAATTTGAGTGAAGCTGTGTTATCGGAAAACATGTAATACGAGAGATACATGTAACTTGTAAGCAAATCTTAAAAACATGGTATAGGTAGATATCATTAAACATTTTTTTGCTATTTTTAATTAAAATTTTATTTTTTATTTTTACCAAAATATCAGTAAGTAATGTACGAATTAAAATTCATTAATTATTATAAAAGATAAATTCTAATTTTTAGTAAATCATTAGCTTTATTTCTACATTCCAAACTTGATATTTAATATAATTAGTGGTAAGAAACACCGATTATAATATGTATCTGCGTCTACCACGATTGGGTCTGTCTGTCTGTCTGTCTGTCTGTCTGTAATAAGGTATGTAAAATAACCGAACCGGTATATTCATGTATAATATGTTGCGATAAAACAGAGAATAGTTAGTTTAGTTTGCACCTGCTCGGTTTATTTATAGTTCTTTATAACATTGAAAATACCTTTGTGTATAAAATGTTTCGTTGGGAGAGATTCTAACTTTAGAAAAAAAATCAAAACTTGAAAAATTAATCTTTAGAACAGGTGTTTAATTCATTTACAATAATCAATTATATTTTAAAAGTTTCTTTTTAACTAATTCCTTTTCTGATCTGAATATTATATCATAAATATGTCACGTCACGGATTGCAAGTAATTTACGAATATTGCATGGGGACAGATAATTTTTGTGTTCTCAATAATTTTGTGAAATGAATAAATTCCTTGGTGTTTAAGCCCAAAGATTTAAAGGAACTTGTATTTTCATTTTTATGTAAATTGATTTCAATTAAAGCAAAATAATATAAATAACTGAATTTATAGAATGGAAATTCGATAAAAGAGTAAAATTTTAAAGTAATAAGATTGCATGGAATGCATTTTTAGTATAAAATATTGGTTATTTAATTTACAATTACATTTCTTATTCAATACCAATTTTGTATATCTTCAATATCAAAACCATAAGTGTGTTATAAAGCTTTAAATTTATTTAATTGTATTATCTAAAATATTTTTATTAAAAACAATATCACATTCAGTTTGAATATTTAAAATTCTTTCAAATGATTACTACATGTAGGTATATTGCTTTATCAAATCCTACTGACATTTATGCACATAATTTGTTATTAAATTTTCTTTTTCATTTTAATAATATAGGGTAAAATCCCCTATACCGGAACGCGATCCAATACTGGAACAGCTTTGATATTTATATATTAATGAAGTTATTTCTGAAAGAAACCTCTGATAACAAAAATTATTATTATTATATATATATATATATATATATATATATATATATATATATATATATATATATATATATATTAAACAATTTTTGTTAAATATAGTATTTTGATCCTTTATTTACGTCTGATACTTAAACCATTCTATGTTTCCTACATTGACGTCTAGATGTCACTCTATGTGTCATATTACTCATATAACACGCCTGTTTGTATATCAGTTCCCAACTCCTAGTGTCATTAATATTTCGTTGTTTGGATATTGATGTCGACATTTTGTAAAAGAAAAACATTAATAAATAAAAATTTTTGGGTTGTATTTTTTTATAAACATATTCATTAAAAAAAAACTTTGTTTGATGCTCATTAAGAAAAAAAATTGGTGTTTAATTTATTTGTCAATTTTTATAAGCCAGTTTAATTACACACCTAAAAATAGTGTTTCGGTATATAGGGGCTTTTACGTTACATATTTTTAAAATAAATCATGTATAGTTAGAAATTCATAAATAAGTCAGAAATGAAGCGAAATTAGACCCACCTCGTCTCTCCTTTTTTGTATTTTTACATTAGAGTATCTATATCTATAGTGCATCTAATTTTGCTTCATTTTTAAATTACATCATACAATTTCTAGTTGATTTGGCTTTTATCACAATTATCTAATGTAGTATTGAATTCTTACAATATATGGGTGAAGCAGCGAACAAGGAAGGATATATTAGCGATTAATTATAACATTTTGGTAGAATGACAAACAACATGGCAATAATTTTTCGATATTTCTATTATACTTTTCATAATGTAATGTTAAAATAATTTTCTAACTTCGGCTTCAAATACATAACAAAATTTTTTTCAGGTTTCATGGCCAAGTGATGAAAATAGGAATCATATATTTTTATCGCTTCATCACTTCCGTTCAACTGATGTTTTCGAATACTAGTTTTGGATTTTAGCGAATTTTCGAATCGGAAAGTCAGCTATTAGGGCCACTGTCATGACGCAAATGAGTCCGGGACTAGGACAGAAATTTGTTTTGGGGCCCTAGAAACCGAAAATAAAATTTGCTAAAATTTATATATGTGTAGGTACCGTAAATACGGATTACTTGAGCCCAGATTTGTAAATCATCTGATAATTTTTAAAATTTAGCGTAACTGTTATATTTATTTGGGATAGAGAAATTCAGTATATTATTCTGTATATGACTACGGTTAGTTTATTATATAATATGGATTTTTTTCTGATGGTTCATAAATTTTAAACATCTTTAGATTTTAGTGCAAGTTAATTTCAAGATCGGGTTACTTGAGCTCAAACCTAAATTTCCAAGTGAATTTCATTTGAAAACAGTATGAGACCATGCGGGATGTTGTTTTGTTAGCTAAAACACATTGTACAAACATGTATTTATTCAAAAAACATGAATAGGTACCAAAACTGAATAAAAATTTTCAAACAAACATTGTAATGGATACCAAATTATTTTTATGAGTTAAAGTGTGTCTTTTGATCTACCTAGAGAGAATAATCCTTTTTTGATTAGTGCAGGTGGAGGTATTTTCTTAACTATATCTTCCCATTTAGAGTAAAATACGTCCTTGTTCTTGGACCACTTCCATGCCTTTTTAATTGGATCCATGTACCATTTTATACCAAAGTTATAATGGGCTCAAGTTACCCTAATGAAGGTTATGTTAAGTGCGGTTTATCAAAACCTTAAATTAAGAAATTAAGGAAATAGCTGGCATATGAATGTGTCTTAATTTTCTTTAGTAACGAATCAAGTATGAAAATTATACACTTACTTTACTTTGTGAGCTATCGAAATATTTTTTACAGTTGAAAGTTAGCAACTTCAAATAGAGGTAAACAACACCCGCCTGACACCTAGTGTAAATTTTCAGAACTACCTAAACATAAATACAGTGAACTTAGTACTGTTACCTATCAGATAAACCTGTAACTTACTTTTACTACTGGCTACACTAAGCACAAAAGAAAATAATATTTTTTCCATTTTGGTCTCAAGTTACACCTTAGGGCTCAAGTAATCCGTGTTTACGGTATATATATTTTATGTGTCCGCACGATAACTCTCAAACAAAATGTCCTACTTTTACAAAATTTGATGAAAATGTTGGATTGAAAATGGGGCATCTTTCATAAAAACAATTAGCTTTTTGCCAAAATTTCCCCTTGTTCAAAAATTATTGTGAAATTTTTTACACCATTTGAAAGAGGAGAAAAAGTCACATAAAAAAGGTCTTTAAGCTATTATTCTATGTCAACTAGTTTCCAAGAAAAACTAATTTTTATAAATGGAAATTCGCTATGTTATGCAGGATGCTGCGATAGGAGTATTATTGTCTCTTTTAAAGTTATGAAGAATGCAAATTTAGTAAGTTTCTAGTGCTAGATGGGTGTATTTTTAAGGGAAGTTTGCAGGAAACAAAGTGATTGCTAATTAAGATTTTTAAAAATTTTATTTTACAAAAATTTTTGAAATTTCAACCACCACCCCTCCCCGGTTCCTTCCATGGGTAAAAGTTTCTATCCACTTTTGGTATACTAAATTACCGGTAATATTTCAAAATTTTTTCATTTTCGAGTAAGGTAAGGACCATTGAAGAAGAATAAGAAAATTCAGTTTGTCTAAATCACTTGATCTATGGAAAAAATTGTACCCTTAAAACAATAAATACATTTTGTAGATTTCGAAAAAATTCAAAATTATTGGATGTTTTCAAAACGTTAAAATAATATCAATAACATGGGGAAGATTTTTCTTTCGGACTTTTTGTTTTTCGATTTCTTTAGGCCCTATATTGGCAATGATTACATTTGAAATTTGAAATAAGTCCTCATAGACCTTTTCGACGTCAACAAGAAATGTAAATACCTCTTAATAAGAGAGCAGAAGTATCTTTAAAATTTATAAACAGGAATTTTTCCGCAATTAATAATTCAACACTTTTAAACAAATTTACCCAATTTTAAACGATCACCCTACACTAAAAGAAACTACATTTCACTAATAATAAGCTATTTTAGTCTTGAAAAGTCGTTATTAGTTATACCAACCATCTTAACGTAATATTTTGAAGCCGCGACCTCTATTATTATGTAGGTACAGTACTTAAGTTTTCCGTTTTATGTGAGTAAGATGTACTCGAAAATTTCTAAGAATTACAAACATCCCTTACACACAATCTCAAATTTATACAATGCGATAAATTGTAATGAATATAACTGCGTTATAATAACTCGAAAGTTACCTGAAGAGGAGACTTTTAATAAGAAAAAAAATGTACCATGTGTTTAATGTATAGGTTATATATTATAGGTAACTTTTAATATTTTGATATAATTTTTTCATTTTTTATTAATATTTTTCATTTTAATTCAGTATTTCAAAAAATATTGTATGCAAGACGAGCAAAAAAATTTTCTTGTTCAATCGTCGTAATTGTTCAAATTGATAAGCATCCATTATTTTCAAACATACACCTTGCAGTAAAAAAATTAATTTTTGAATTTCCTAATATAACCCTTAATAAAGCCATCAAAATACCTAATTTAAATGTAACTAATTTAAAAAATACTAATTTAAAACTTAATATAAAAAGTACCTAATTAAAAAAAAAAATCGAATGAGTCAAGAAAGTGATAAACTAGTAGGTTTGAAGGACATTTTGAGAACTTTGGAGGATTCTGAAATAAAAATGGTTGAAGTTTGAGTGACTTACCACTTTCCAAAATGTGTTGAAGTTTTTGAGCAATAACTTAACTTTAGTAGAATTTGTAACTACCAATACACAGCAAAGAAAGAATATTGAGAATTTTGTAAATAAATAAAAGTGTATATTGTGTAAAATAAATGGCTTTTAATGAAACTGTTAACTTTATTGTCACGTCTGTAACCCCCCCCCCCCTCAGTCACGTCCGTAACGTTTTCTCAATTTTTTAAAAATAAATCTTGCAATGTTTTCAGTTTAGATATATTAACACTTTCAGTCCCATGGCTTCGGCATCCGAAACCAAACAAAACATCTCCAGAAGCCGACCGCAATCATTGATTAATTGATTAGTTGGTTGCGCATTATGTGTGCGATGTTTATCATCATTCATCACACGGATGTGTTCCTACTCACACAAATACATACCAACACACACTATTCTTTTAGTTTTTATGTATAAAAAAAATTAACATATAAACAAAAAATACATAAAAAATATAATTTATATTACATAAAAATACATAAAAAATATAAGTTATATTTAGTATGTAGGTATCACGTACGTATGTTTACAGTTTTACACATACATGTTGAACTGTGTTGAATCTATTTAGTGTTAGAATAATTTTATTTTATGTATTTGTTCATATAAAGTTTTTTTTTTAAATATTGCCGGCTTCCGGGGAAGTTTACTATGAAAGTGCTCGGGCCTCATAGTGTTAATGTTTACCAGTAGACATTTTTCTTAAGATTATCAGAGAAAATTTTAAATTACATATTTCTCAAACAATTAACAGATTTTTAAATAATTGTAATCGTATGTCAGAACCCAAGTGCTTTTCACGTCACGCCCGTAACACTAACTTTATTAGCTCTAGCATTAAAACCAACAATGTTATATATTTTATATTCAGTACAAATATTGTGTACACATTTGTCTATCTGCTTAGCATTGGAAATTTATAAAAAAAAAAAAAAATAACTTCTATTTTTTTTTTCTTATGAAAAGGCGTGTAAATGTCATGTCCGTAACAAAAGAATGGCTGCAAAGCTCGTTAAGGCAATTATTACGACACGTGAAAAAAAACACCTTCATTTTGCTACTTATTACTTAAACAACTATTAAACATTTCTATCAGAAAATTTTCAGTCTATAGTATAGTTCCGGATTAACTCATTTTCTCTAGACAATTTCTTTTTCTTGGTTCTAGACATTTTTTTTTTACCGGGCACCCTCCCTCTCCCACAAGAAATAGAGCAATATATTCAAAATTGACAGTTTAGCTTGGACATTTGTTCCATTTGTAATGATTCGGCCCTAGTCTATAAGACCCACCACCAGCATCATTATTTTTATAACATTATTTAGTCACCAACTGTCTCATATTCACGATAAACACTTGGTACAATTAAAGACATTTATCTAGCTCCCATTATTAAATAAATTAATCTGTTTAATCTTTCTACATGTGTAGGTTTTCTACGAATATCAAGGCTAAATTTACTGCAAGTTTTTTTTTTTTTGTTATTCGTATTGACTTTGATATACATAGATATATATTATGTTCAAATATCATTTTTTATTTTATTTATTTACAGAATTGATTACAATTAATCTGATCAAATTGTTAGAATTTTATTTTTTTTGTTTACTAATTGAAAAGGAGATATTTAGCAAATTCCTTCGTATTTATGTAATCCGATTATATCGTATTTAAAAATGTCACAACTGAAAATAAATTACTGAAATTAGACTAAAATAAGAAAAAATATTAAGAATTATTTTTGAGGTAGCTAAAGTGACAGAACGCGTGGGTAATTTAAAATATTTTTTTATTTTTATTTTTTTACATTAACGAAATTTTACTACAAAAATTCAACTGCTACAGCGGGGATCATTGTGATAATTGAGGCGGAGACAGTAATAAAATCTTTACGCAATTTGGTGAAACCGTTGGAAGTTCCAAACACTTACCTGAATTCGTCAGCTGGTTACGTAGTTTTCAAATTACAAAATAAGTTTTTTGTCAAAATTCAAAAGTATTTACAAATATGTGTGTTAAAAATAGTATTAATGTAAGTGGTATCTAAATACGGTACTTGACTGTATTCAAAATTTGTTTTAAATGTGAAATAATTTTATGTATTATCCTTAAATATATTCAATTTTAGCAGTGACAAATAAAAATATTTTTTAGTTATTTAAAAATTCTATTTTTAAAATTACAAATTTTAAGCCTTCATTTAAATGACTAAAAACGCGGTAGTATTTGAAAATGACGTCATTTTTTTTTTAACAAATATTATTACCGTAGTTACAAATTGCATTTTCACATTGAAATTTTCACAATTCTAATTGACCCAACTGAAGTTGTTTTTCTTTGTAATTTATTTTGAACTAGCTTTTACCAGCGGCTACGCTCGCGTGGGTTTTAAAATTATGACATCTAGTTTAATCGTATAAGGAGAGCTCTTACTTTTTTCCTCGGAGTTTTCCCACAGAAATATTTTTCCCGGATAAAAAATAGACTTTAACATTCTTTTTTTATATCATTCTAAATATATTTCCCCACGGAAATAAGACTTGCCACAGGATTTAGATATTTTCCCGGGGTCGAAAGTAACTTATGTTTATCGCTGTTTATTGTTCTTTCTGTTAACAATATGCTAATCAATTGTCCGTTGTTATAATTTAAATATCAGGGTGACCGTACCCCAGCCCGGTGGAAATTTCATCTGTATGGAATTTGTTAAGAATAGTGATTGTGCCAACTGACGATAACTGGATAATTACCGGTTGTTTATTTCCTTATAGGATACAAATATGTAGATAATCTTTTGAACAGTAAATAAGTAATTTCATAGTAGTCGTCGGTAGAAATATTATTATTTATTATTGGTGGTATCTATAGAAATATTTATTAATATTGTAAAATGTAAAATACATTTAATTAGAAACAAATGAAAACTTTGCTCGTTTAATAGTATAAGATACATTTTCCCACGGGAATTAAATATTTTCTCGGGATAAAAAGTAGCCTATAACCGTCTCTGTGCCGCAAAATAAGTCTGTGCAAAATTTTAAGTTAATTAGTTAAGCTGTTTAGGCGTGAAAGCCAGTCAAACAAACAAACAAACAAACAAACTCACTTTCGCATTTATAATATTAGTTAGGATTTTTTGGTTTGTAATTAATTTTGCACTCAAATTATATTGAGGGAAGAAATACACCGTCAATTAATATGTAAAATATCTTTATCAAGGTGTTGTAAATATTATGTTAAATATTATGTAAAACTGTTTTCTTAAAGTGCATTTAATACTTGTAGGGCTTTATGAAAATCTTACGGTGATGATGCTATTGGTTGCATCCAAGTGAAACCAGTGGGGATTCTCTGTACTGTTAAGTGTAAAATTTTGCTTGAAGATAAAATAAAAATCCAGAACATATTCTGTTACATTAGCTGTAAATGAAGAAGATAGCAAAGTAAAAAGTTGTAAATACCACTAAAACTGAGCATGATGAATGCTGAATGTTGTGTAAAAATTTGACATGACACCGTGTACCGTGTTGATATGAATGAAAGCGACATCTGTTTGAGTCAAATCGTGACGTCATTGCATACGTCCCTACGACGAGCCGTTTTTCGCGCCAATTTGTCCATTTAAAATTAAACGGTGGTTTCTTCAAGATTTTTAAAAAAATTAACAAAAATCAACTAATTTGTACGTAAGAACATGCATTTAGAATCATTTTTCAATTGCAGTCAAGTACCCTATTCCTGAACTATCATTTTCTGTCTTGTATGATGATGATTTTGGAGATTAAGTTTATATTATTATAATAGTTCAGTCAAACAAAGCTTTTATGCATTTAAACAATAAAAGAATTTTGTTATGTTTATGCCAAAAATCATTACAATTTACGAATATAAACCAGCTATATATGTAACCGATTTCATGAACACTCATCATATTCTTTCAGATGTTCCCGAAGCCAGACAACGTTAACGAAACAAGTTTTTGAAAACACTGGCGAAGAAAAGAACCACACTTTTCACACAAGTGTTTTGTAGTGTTTCGCATTCGTGTTATGTACGTATATATCCAAAAAAAATTGGTATGGATTAACGCCGGCAAATTCGCTCAGTATGTCATAAAAAATGCGAACGTGGACCACCATGATGTACTTGTGTCATGCCAAAACGATTAAAATAATAATGATAACACATTTTTCTTGTGTACCTAAAAATATATAGGTATTCTTATTTACTTTTTTTACATAAGGTACCTACAGACACATTTGGTAATTTTGAAAAAATGTATCAGATAATAACATATTTAAAAATTTATTGGATCATGTCTTTCGATATGATAATTTGTATACTGAGCGCCTCATTTTTGTTGGTTTTGTAGATTTGCAAAGGGCAGGATCGGATTTCTAAATAGAGAAGCATGCTATGAGAATGAGAAGAAAATACCGGATTTCTAAACAAGCAAAGTAGGTGATTGCCTATATAGGCAGTCCCGCATTCTCCATAGGGACCCTTGAACACAAGAAAAAAAATTAAGATATATCTCTAAGATTTTTTTCTTGAAAATTTCTGTTGGGCAATACTGAATATGGTATTTAAAAATTAATATTCGATATTCATCTATATTCATAACTATTTCGGGATTAGATGGAGGTCTAGATTATGATTTTGTATTACGTATACATATACCGTAAATAAAATCTTTCTATTATTATTTTAAAAGTTGACAAGAAAACTAGATGAAGTGACCATCTATTGCGCATACAAAAGGACGATTTTGTTGTGCAATGTGGCATATAACTTCCTCGTCTTATATCGTGTTAGTATAAATCAGTGTTTTTCAACCTGGGGGGTCGCGAAGCCTTTTTTAGGGGGTCGCAGTTACATTAAAAATAAAACCACTCTAGTTCAGTTTATAATATTTAATGAAGAGAAGGTTAATTAATGGTTGCATTAATGTGGTAGTTTCATACTTTCCCGCAATAAAGTTTCAAAATTGCGGCTTATTTTCAATAATAAATCCGAATTTTAAATAATTGTCGTCATATAGATATTTTTTCTCTGGTTTCGTTTATTACTCTCATTGGAACTTGAAATTGACGATTGTGCATATCTTTCCAGAAACTTATCCATTTTCAATAATTATAATGAGCACAGAATTTTGAATATTAGACAATAAAAAACAACAAGGCAATTCAATTAATTTAAACACCAACGCGAGTTCACAATTCAACGAATTCAAATGAATTATCCTTGGAAGTGTTAAACGGCGATGTCCGTCGCGCGTGCGCGGGTCACTTTTTACGCCACGCGCGCGTTTAGAAGCTACTATAAGTCATCAACTTCGATGTCGATACAAAAATTTGCCTATTTCAAGTCCTTAATTACGTATTTAATCGATACCTAACTATGAAAATATTCAATAATGATGAACGGATTCGATATTTATAGTATAAAAAAATAAAAGTTAGTAAATCGCGGACGATGGGAGGTTGCGAAATATTTTTCCATACTAAGGGGGTCGCGCCATGAAAAAGGTTGAAAAACACTGGTATAAATCAATGCAATGTATGAAAAATGGATAACAGTTGTAACGATGTTACGTTATCGATACTATTGAATATTGATTTTAAATGTTGTTTTTGAATTATTATTTATAAATAATTTCGAAACAATTCTCATTAAAAATTCCTGAAAATCAACAAATAGGATGATGGTCATCGTTTGTTAAAATAAATAAAACATAAAGATAAGAAGGAGAAGTATACATATGAGATCTCAATAAAGGAAATCAATATAATTTGAAACATTGTAACATGAAGACGCATTTTGTTGGAAAGTATTATTTTTTTTAAATAAAAGTAGGTATTATTTAAGAAGATAGCTAGTGTTTTTGTCATTATTATTCATTTTGTTAATGTTTTATTTTTTTGTAATCGTTTCCTTATTTTGTGTGGAAAAAGTTAGATGTCGGAGTTTGTAATAAAATAAAAAACATAAGGATATGGTTACACAGTTCCCCGTTGTTCTCTTGAAGGTAAGCGCGCGGACACTATTAGAAAAATTTACAGCACAATGATATCGAATTTGCGCACAGTAATATTAAAATTCAAAAGAACTTTGTTACTTACATGTAACATTGTCGACATTGTAATTTTGTCGACTTTTTAAAATTATTGGAAAGTTTGTGCCGTTTTTGGTGTAAATGACCATCCCGATTTTCTTAAAATGGCTGAAAACTATGAATTTTGAATGCTCAAAAGTTGCCGCTAATTCTTGACAGTTTGCCTTGGCTTTCGCTTTATTTCTTGATGGATAAATTCATTGTCAATACACACTGGTTGACCGTAGGGAGCTTTAGAGCCAAAGAAAAATTACCCTTCTATCCTACAAGTTCTATCATAATGCGCATCATCACCATAAACACTACAAATATTTCTCGTTGCGTCAGCTGCATTAGTACGTTTTTAAACTCGTATAACATGACATGATGTTCTTTGATGTCTAAGATTGCCCATCGCTATTTGCAAAAAAAAAGCAAAAAAAAAAAAAACAATTATTCGAACACTGTTTAAAGATATATGATACATATTACAAGCAACACTATCGGCGTAACACTAACATGTTGGTAAATGTTACGTCTGCGGTTGCTACTTGAAGAAATATGAATTCACCCGAGCGGCTCCGAAATTGGCGCGAACTTTCCAGATGATCTAATATCAGCTGAATTCGAATTGTCTAATCTGCCAAATGCGTCGCTTCTTCCAGCAGATCGCCAAATCCTGTTATGATTCTTATTATCAATTTTTACTGGCATTGATAATTTAGTTTAAAATTAGTATTGTACCTACTCAAGTAAGTACTGTTTGAAGTGACGCACAAATTACTTTGATTTTACCAAAATTGTGCAGACGAAAGATATGATGAAGGCTTCAGTTGAGAGGAAACACAAAACCATTGAGACCTTGAAAATTTGATCAAAATTGATCGAATAGTTCTGGATTGGAAGGTTTTAGGGACGCATAGACCTATAGAGTAACAGATAAAGAATCAAAATTGTTCAAGAAGCAGTTCATGGAAATTTTTATTATGCAAAACAAAATTTTCACCTCTCCAGAGTAATTGGGAAATTTACGCCATTATGGCAGACTTGAAAGTAAACTAGAACTGCCTGGGGGTCCCTTTATACCTAAATTCCGCTCTGATACGTCTATACAAAAAACGATCGTAAATAGGACGCTCCGGGCACATAATTTTTTTTGATAATGTAATATAGGGCACACATGACTTAACAACATCGATGTATGTTGATTTAATTAAAATTTTTTTATCCCCTTATTGCTTTTGTATCGAAAGTAGGTAATTTTTGCAATTAAACGTTACAAATAATTATAACCCATTGATCCATACAATATTCAAAATATAACAGAGGCGCTATATAAATACTGTGTGTTTCAGAAAACGCTTCCAGGATAAGTGAGGTAAATGCTATTATTACTATGAAACTGAAAACCGATTTGCATACGGACTTTTTTCGTGCTCTATTTCAACCTGTCAAAATAGACTTGACTTCAAGATACGAACCGTAAGATTTCCAAGTACCATTACATAATGAAGCAGTGAATCGCATAAAACGTGTACCAAATCAATCAAAATTGCAGAAAAATCGTAGGTATTACGCAATATTTTAAAAAAGGCGCCTTAATATTAAAAATCTTGAAAACTGGTAAATATGAGTGGATTAATTAAAGTTGATTAATTTTTTCACCGTTTGATAGAACTCGAGTAGCATTGTCCATGGAACCTTAAAACGCCGAAATCAATTTAAAAGTTTTTTTTTTTTCAAAAATAGCGGTTAAAATTTCAGAATATAAAATTCATTTACTTGTAAACTACCGAGTTTTTGTGAGCAACTCTAGGTATGCTGCTTACTTACTGGACGCACTATTGACTAATAATATTTTCGCTTTTGCTGTTGCAAGTGATTTCGGGAAACATGAACTCTACAAAGTTCAAAAGGGGATCAATATTCAGGACACCTAGTAAGTAATAGTCAGGTGAGCAAGTCACTAGTAAGATCAAAGTTAAGACTCGCCTATCACCACTCTTAACAGAAAAGTCAACCAAATGGCTGGGCGTGTTTCGTCAATGCTTATTGGTACTTGCAGTTTATTTTCATAATTCCTGATGGATACTGGCATAGTTTCTTTAACACACAGACGCATACCTCCCAAATCCTACCCGCTACCACTTTTAAAATATAAAAAATAATGATGTGGATGGCGTCTCTTATAGAGAAAAAAGGGACATAAACCCCATGGTGGAGATCTCAAGAAATTGAGCTTTGTGAAATTCGTTATAGTGAAGCCATGATAATTACGTTAGGCTACTAGGGGAGAGTCTGCTATATTTGACCGGCTCCTAAATTTTATATAACTAAAGGACAGATATAGCCATTTAACTATGAAAATATTAAACAACTTTTGAAATTATTTCTTAGTACAAATTTAAGTAGTTGTCAAATAAATAGTCTTTTAAAACTCACAAATTTATGAAAAATTGTTAAGTGGATGTTAAATTTTCATCACTTGCCGTTCGACTAAACTCTTAACAGGTAGGTTCAACTTTTTCTTTTTATGTTTATGTTTCATCTAGAACATATGTAATTTATTATAGCGACATAACCTCAAAAATATATGCATTAGATACAGACAACGGTCATTGTAAAAAAAAAACACTACAGTATCCTAAATTGGACATAAGTTCCTATAATGGACCGGTTCAATTTAAAAACCATTTCATATTAACAATTTTTATTATCCCTAAAATGAGAGAGATACGGCCAGTAGAAACAGGAACAGTTAGAAGCACATCACAAAATATTCCAATACAAGAAATTTTTCCATTGACTTCAATAAAACAAGGAATTAAAGCTAAAAATAACCGTAAGGATCAAAAAGCAAGAGAAATTAACTAGTTCCCCTTACAAAAATATTTTAAAGGTGTTCAAAAACGAATCATGGAAAAGTAAAATGTTTAAAAAAAAATTAAAAGAAAAGAAGTAGAAGAAATGGTTTTTGAAAAAATAGCTAAGTAAGAGTTAATCTAATAAAAAAACTGGAAGTTGATATTGTGAAATTTGCGAAGAAGACAGAGTTTAGCCAATGAATCAGTGCATGATGTGTAGAGAATGGAATCATGTAAAATTGTAAAGTGTGTAAACTCTTTGAAAAGAGTAAAAAAATACTTTTGTATTAACGGTAAGAACTTATTTCTGAGTTTTTTTTTTTAATTTAGAGTTGATATGTACTTTTTGTTTCCACTATATTTTTTCTTTACTATGTATAATATTTATTTTGGTTATAGATCTATAGTACATTATAATAAAAGAAAAATAAAATCATAGTTTTTGAACTTTTTTCTCATCTTTCGTTTAATTATATGCTATTATCAACGGTGGTCCAATTTAAAACTGGACCAAATGACACTATCTTTTTTATGCCCGATAAAATCTTTTTAAAATTCAGGTAGAGCTGAATTAGTATTTTTGTTTTATAGCATAAAGATTGATTAATTAGACAATCAAAAATGATGGTTGTATCTCGATTGGTTTTCCTGTTGTAAGCAAAATTGTAAAAAATGATCCAATATAGGAGACTGTCCCCTATATATTTTCTTTATAGAAAAATCATGTTTCATACAGTTCACTAATAGCACAAGCTTTATACATTTCTCAGCTATTCTACTTGTCTCATTCTCATCAATAATTCATGTAATTTAATTGAAACTGCATTTCTGATCGTGAATGCTTTAGACTTTCCTTGCTCAAACTATTATCTGGGACACTTGGTAGATACCGCAATCGTTAACTTGGTTGGATGATATGGGCGACATGAAACCCGTAGTGTGTTGAAATTGAGATAAAAAAAATCAATTTTTTTTTTTAAAAAAACCTTCCAAAAAAACATTTTTTACAATAATTTTATCAACCACTGGTATATAAAATAAAGGTACTTTAACTTCACAGTGACCACCTGTTTTAAAATATGCTGTCAAGCCAGTTTCATAATAACCTATCTGTGGAAATGTATTTATGTATGTATATGTGTGTATATACAAAATGACTACCTTTATATATTATATACATAATGTATAAGATTTTTTACATTGCCGTTCATAAATATATGCCCACCTAGATTTTGATGAATATGTGTCGATAAAAATCAATATTAAATCAATGATAATATTGCTTTGTAATCCGATGTGCCGATATCACTGTTCTGGAAATTTTTGATTTCCAAAAACTTTTACAAGCTTATCAGTTTGTCATGTAGTAGTGATAGTATTAAAATTCTCTAGCAAAGTCCGTTCCGGGCCACAGCAGAGGAGCTCAGAGTCATTGCTAAAAGTAATTTGAGCAGGTACTTATAAGACATTTAGTTTTTTTTTGGAACGTTATTTGATATTTTTTTGTGTTCTTCAACTATATTTTTAAATATACTATTGCCCGTTGAAGTACGGCCCTATGTAGAAAGCTCAGGGACTCAGCATCAGCCTCGGTATTAATTCGCCACTGATAGTGACGTACTGAAACAAGAAACCACTATACAGTCCGAGTACTTTCACAGTAAACTTCCCCAGGGCCGGTAATATTTTTAAAGAAACTTTATATAAACTTTAGCATCCAGACTGATTGGGTTGTCAATCTAACTAATATAAAAATTCCAAAACCAGTCCTCTTCTTATTAGCATTGCATCCTAAATTTTCATTCTCACACACGAACAGCAACAATCGTAATAATACCAAACTCCTTTACAAAAGTCTAGCTGATTTTGATCTTGCAATTGACAATTTGGACAACGCTGACAAACAATTTTTGAAAATGAAAGTGACGGAACAGTTATCCAAAGTATACAATAAAAAATCCTCTAACCGAATTATTGATTCTTTCCTTAAGGATCTAATAAAAAACACAAACTCTTTCATAAAAGAACATCCAGAACTTATAATTACTCATTCAGATAAAGGCAACAAAACTGTTATCCTTAAAAAAGAAACTTATATTAAAAACACAAAAAGCCTATTAAATGATCGGAAAATTTACAATATAACAACAAAGGACCCCTCACATAACCTTATTAAAAAAATTAATGACTACATAAATAAACTTATTAATTGCAATTTTCTACCAAAATCTGTCGCATACAGGCTAAAACCCACACACCTTTCTCTTCCAAACATGTATTTTCTTCCGAAAATCCATAAAGATTTCAATTCCCTGGATGAACTCCCTTTCCGCCCCATTTGTGCCACGAATAAATCCCTTTTTTACAATATTGATAAATTTTTTAGCAATATAATAAGAAAATCTTTTCATAGCACCTACGATATAAAAAAACTCCTTTGAATTCGTGGAAAGAATCAATAATTTTAAATTACCAGTAGGTTACAAACTTGCTTCACTTGACGTCCAGTCTTTATTCTCAAACTGTCCCGTCGACATATTCATTGAAAAGGTTAAGGATAATTGGAACACAATAAAAAATAACACGAGTTTAGATTTGAATACATTTATTGAAGGTTTGCATTTAATATTAGACAATAACTTCTTTACCACTAAATTCTCCACAGGCATTTTTCACCAGGTTAGTGGCTTCCCAATGGGAGCCTCTCTGTCGGTTACTGCTTGCAACATAGTTATGGATCATCTAACTGATACTGTTCTGGACCGACTGGACTGTACTGTACCCTTTTTCTGCAAATATGTTGATGACATTTTTTGTGCCTTCCCTTTTGACATGTTTGATCATGTTCTATCCACATTTAATTCTTTCCACAATAACCTACAATTTACCCTGGAAATCGAAAAAGATAATAAAATAGCTTTTCTAGATACGCTTGTCTATAACAACCACAACATACTTTCCACTATGTGGTATAGAAAACCATATGTTTCCTCTCGTATTTTGAATTTCCACTCCACTCATATTTTCCAACAGAAATACAATGTTGCCTCTAACCTCATTAGTAGAGCTCTTAAACTTAGCCATCATTTACACCGTCCAATCGCACTAAAAAATGCACAACATATTTTGAAACTAAACAATTATCCGTGGACTTTAATACGTAACATCACTAAAAAACTTGTGTTCAATCTTTTCAATAATCGCTCTTACATCAACAAAAAAACCGATAAAAATCAGCAATTTTTCTCCCTTCCGTATCTTGGACAGACATCTAAAAACATAAAAAACATTTTAAAACCTTTTAACTTGATACCAGCTTTCAAATATCCAAATAATCTTAATAAATTCTATTCCAATCTGAAACCACTTGATCCTGTATCTAGTTGTCAAAATGTTGTATACATGCTTCGATGCTCCGAATGTCCGTCGGCCTATATTGGCAACACAAAACAGCGTCTATCGCAAAGAATTGAACAACATCGAAGAAATGTCAAACGTGGCGATCTTGCATCTGGCTTGGTACAACACGCATGGAACAATGACCACCGTTTTGATTTTGACAACCCCACCATCTTACAAACAGAGGCTCATTGGAGGAAAAGATACTTTCTAGAATCTTCTTGGCTCTCCTCTAGTCATCCAAATGCTAATGTTGCTGCTGATTTGTCGAAATTGGACAACACTTACGTCAATGTTTTCCAGAAATTTTCCCCTCAACAACTTCAATAACGGATAAAAAGGGTCATTTTAAAATCGCATGTTCAGTTTCTTACCATGGACACTACATCTATTATTACTATTATTTTTAAAAAAATTTTATTGTTTTCTTTTTGATAAAACTTTTTAAATAACCAAATTTTTCAATTTTTATATTTTGACACAGTTATTATTTTTAATAATGTAAATACTAACAACTTAACACAACAACAAAAATTTTTTTATGTAAGTACTGCATGTTTTTTCAATATTTTTTATATTTTAAAATTTTTGACATTTTTGTAAAAAAATTTTTGACATTTCTAATGTTTTTGTTTTTGTTTACTTCTATATTAAAGCATCTGCCATGAAGATGGGGTTAATTTCCCCGAAATCGGTAGCAGAAAATTAAAACAAATATTTGTTTTTCATTTTGATGACTTAAACTCCTAATATCCTATTCCTTTATATAAACAAATACATAAAATGATTCAACATCTGCAAACATACGTACATATTACACTGATATTTTTAATAAAATCAATAGCAGGAAGTAGGATAATAAACTGGTAAAAATAAACATCAAAAATAAAAATTTATAAATATTTTTAAGTGTTTCTTTTATTCTTCAAATGTTTATAGAAACCAACACAGAGAGTTTTTGTAAATACTTGTTTGTGGTAACATCGCACACATAATGTGTAATCATTAATCGCGATTGATCTTTGCGATTGTGTGATAATTTTCGAATGTTGAAAACGTAGACAGTAAAGTTGTAAAATAAAATATTTGTGACAATATTGTGTCATGAAATGATAGCCCATTTGGCGTGTAAGGTAATTTGCGTGTCTTGTTGGCAGTTTTGGTGTTGTATTGTATTGATGTAATATAGATTTAGATCCATGATTTCCTCTCTTTGATATGTAACGCGCAAACTCGAGAAAGGGATATATAGCCTTCCTTATCGTTGTTTTAATTTTAAAAAGTCAGTTAATGAACAGATAACATTCACATACGTTTAAGTATTAATTCAGTAATCAGTTTCAAGTAGCCAATTTAAATATTTCTTTAAAATTAGATAATTTAAATAGCCGGTTTAAATATATTTTGTTGGCATGTATAGATTATAAAAATTTAATAGGCAACTGTTTTCTTTCGCGACACAATTTAATACGCGCATTAATATATTGAATGAGTACATCATAGCGTGTTGTTTACTGCTTAAAACGACGATACGTGAGTGTTCAAATTTGGCAATATGGCGAAGTGAGATATACGTGTTGCCTTGTTCGCTCGTTGCAAAACGAACATGAACAATGGTATTCTTTTTTTAATTTTTTGAATATTAGTACCGTTAACAATATCAAAGTGGTAATCGTTTAAAATTAATATGTCAACATACTCATTGGAATATTCCTCGTGTAATGTATCTTAAAAATTATTCTTCAACATGGAGTCATACTTTCTTTTGGATTTCGAAAAGACAAAATACAGTAGTTTGGGTAATATGACAATCATTTATCTATATACATATATACCTTTTTTTAATATTTTTTTTAAATAGTTTTTATATGGCTGACCTTTCCATGTCAGTCATATTATATCTTCATTGAAACGTTGTAGTTTCAAATTTAAAAAAATGTCGTCACCTCAATTAGTGTTAATTAATCACTATTGTTGGGTAAAGAATGCGATATGAATATTTAATATTTAAAACACATATATAATCTTATTTTATTATTAAAGAAAATTTCAATTATAGTTAATATAAACTTTTCTCTTTTTTAAATTTATTACGTAATTCTGACGTCATTTTGGTGTTCAGATATGTTGCTAAAATTATCAAATTTTTATATATTACGTAAAGTGTTTTGTTAACTTGCATCTTTTAATTCAAGTTTAGGTTTCTTGAATAATTTACAATATTGTTACACCTTTATACGATATTTATATTGTTAATTGTTAAATATTTATTACTTAATGACAAAAAATTATTTAAATATAAATAAATTTAGATTTAACTTATTTGATACTTGTTTTTTCTACATGCACGCCATATATACAGAATATTCCCGTTATTTTTCAGACTTAAGGCCTTTTGTAATAGTACATCGATTCTTTCCAAAACCATATTTCAATTTATATCGGCCTTATATCCTGGTGTACATGGGCCCGCACCGATGTTGTTATAATTATTCGCAGACACCAACTGTCATTATTAAAATTTATAATTAAAATCTAAATAAATACAATTATAAATAACCTTCGGGCATTGACCTTAGTACAGGAGCCGAACACCCTTGTAGTCGAGGAGCCCCGGCCTCTCAAAATTTAAATTCCTTTAAAATTTTTTTTAAATTTAATTTCCAATGTCACAATCAATTAATTTTTTAGTATTTAGTATTAACATTTAGTATTTTTATTTTTTATTTTTATTTTTATTTTGTGATAATTGTTGCAACAAACTTACGGTATTCATACTTTCTGTGGCGACATAGTATAATACTGAAAGGTGGAAGTGCATCAAAGATAAAAATCTCTTTTTCTACTCATAAAACCGAAGAAGGAAAACGAAAATAGTCAATACTTGATACTCGTAATCATAACCAACACCTAAAAATTAAAAATCACAAAGTGACTGAAAAAATTATCCGGATCGGCCGGGAATCGAACCCAGGATTTCCTGGTAACTAGCCAGGCGTGCTAACCACTACACCAACGATCCTATATGCTTGACAGGTGCCCGAGCCGGACACCATTCAATCATTTATGTGTATTAGTACTCTCTCTGATTCGAGAAACATTTACAATTTTAATTTCAAATATTATCGAGTGCTTGTGAGACACTACTGCGTATGACAAACTTTTGAATACTGAAAGGTGGAAGTGCATCAAAGATAAAAATCTCTTATTGTACTCATAAAACCGAAGAAGAAAAACGAAAAAAATCAATACTTGATACTCGTAATCATAAGCAACATCGTTTTTCTTTCCCACGGTTAAGCCGAACAAAAAAAAATTCGATTCTAAGCGTTGATTAATATCAATTTCTAATAAAAGTGTAGCAGGTCCATTGCTTATTTTAACGAAACTGTATAACACAACATTACTCCGTTGTATATTAAACAAAACATTAACTCTTATGAGAACCAAGTCGTTTAAGCATTTCTGAAATTAAACAAAAATTACTGCGTAAATGCATATCCATTTCCAGTATATGTATTTGCGTAACCAAAAATTACTTCAAGATATAATTAATGATAATTTACACGCAAAACAGGTAAATAATTTCTGAACAACAGTGTACAAGCGTACACAGGCAAATTATACAATGTACATATAGTTAAAATATCATACAAAAAACAAAAAAAAAACATAATATTTCTGCATGCTAAATATTAGTAGTACCTTTTGATATACAAAAGAGAACACAACAATTATTCATAATTAAATTTAAAAGAAAAATAAAAAATTATTATGTATTTCTCTGGTTGGTAAAAATTGGTAAACAAATTACTAAGTAGGTACATTTTTAATGTAATAAGACTTTAATAATAATTGCTGCTGCCGTCCTGTAATAATAATTGTTAACTGTACCTTGTATCTATTTGTTTATGGTACAGTAGATACCGCTTATTATGATCGTCATTATAGAGGAGCAGTGATTTTTGATAACAATAACCAAAATTAAGTACCTACAGTCACTTTTCGACTTACGACAGGGTACTCGAGTCGGTTCCGCAACAAAACTAAGGATGACGCAATTGTATATCTGGGGCGTGACTACAGTTTTTGCGCCCTGGAGCGATTTTAATTCAAGCGCCTCCCATTTCAAAAGTCCCTTTTTCCCCAGAAATGCAACTCGCGAGAAAAATAGACTAAAAAACCTCCAAAGAATTTCTGAGTTTCCTTCTCTGTAAGTAATGGGCCCTGGGAACTGGGCAAAAAAACACTTCCTGAAATATCGCTCATCATCTTCCCTTCTTGCGCTCATATTTCGCTCTGTTGCGTCCTGAAGCGAATGCTCCGCCTATTACATTGTAGTTACGCTCCTGATATACAAGTGTGAGATGGTCGTAGTTCGAGAAGTGGCTGTATTTATATCAGATTGAGCTCTACTATCAAGCCTGACTAGTTGGGTACGATTTTTGATTGACAAATTTGCCTATAGTAATTGACTTTTGATGTTAACATGATAATTTGACGGCATGGTGGTATTATTATTAACGACGTAGTCTTTGAATGCAAAAATTTGTCAATGATTTTTTTTTACAAAAAAATTGTTAGTGTTTGTCTACAAATGTCTCTTTTTGTATGAATAATTATCAAAAGAGCCGAAATTTAAGCATGTTTGTGCCATGACTGAGTACCGACGATGATACTATCAGCATGTTTATAATATCTGACGTCTACTGTATAATGTATATACGGTTTGACTTTCTACTTTTGGCAGGAAATAACTAATACTACAATTATCGTTGTTTTGTGTTCTGTTATTTTAATATTTTATGTTTTACTACCTTTGATTTCTTCTAAAACATTGGTTACATTATGAAGTAAATAAATGTACGAAAGTAAATATTTTTTACAAGATATGTTTAAAATTGCCTGAATCCACTTCTAGGGTTAATAGGAGGGGACCGGAAAGCAATTGAATAACGCCTACTATCTTGGTTTCTTTCAAGTCACATAGAGAATTTTCATACAGTTTATACATAAGGAGAAGGGAAAACTCTGAAATGATTTTATTTTTACTCAACAAATAGAAATCCACTTTAGTTAAAGGTTAATTTTTAATCGTTTTTCTTTTAGATCTCTAACGAATCTAATTCCATATTTGCATAAATTGTTTTATAAAATTTAATTACTAAAAAAGTATAGGGTTGACCGGGGTAAATGTGAATTGGGACAATTGTGAACAGCGTCTATAATTTCTAAAATAACATTAATTTTGTTAAAAGTCAAATCTTAGTATGTTTTTCTGTCCTTTCTTAATATGCTATTAAAATTTCATAACAATTCTCCAAGTATTAGTATCTTTTTTTTTTAATTTGAAAAAACCCTTGCAAAATTTTGTGTATCTTACTTCGACCAATCCTCAAAAAAAAATTTTTTTTAAATACATTTTCTTTTTTTTAAAAGGTAAGAAATGGATAAAGGTACTTCTAAAGAAGTGGTCTAATGCCCGAGGGGGGTCCTTATTAACTGCTAAAGAAATTGGACAGTTTATTACCAATTCACAATTACCCCATGATTTTTAAATTCCGGGGTAATTGTGAACGTCATTCACAAATGCCCCCATCCGGTCAAAAATTTCAGTAGTGTCCTTATCAGAGTTGAAAATGTTGATGATGATGTACAATGACATTATTTTACAAGTTTCCGTTGTACAAACAACACAAAAAAAAAATAGATTGTTGTTTTTTGTTGATGTAAACTAAATGTATTTCCTTGAAAAAGTCTTATTTTCCTTGTTTTTGTGTGAAAATCATGTAATTTTTTGATTTTTATTTGATAAAATGATAAAATATATTCAAAATATTATTTTTAGCTGGTAACAAATTTGTTCTTACAATTTTTGTTATTTTTATTCAACCTTGATTTTTTGTACAAATTTGAGGTAAGCGTAACTTGCATTAAACAAAGAGAAATTGTGACCGCTAGAGTATGATGAAAAATTTGAAAGTGGGGTAAATATGAAGAATTTGAGTTGGCCATACTCTGATGTACCTCACTCCTTTTGTAATCCATTCTAAATAATTTTTCTGATGGCATTGACATTCACCCCGAAATTCATAAGATTTGCAAAGCCGCACCGGGGAAATGTGAATGGCTTATAATATTTTTGTTTTTCATACGAATTTGCTCAAAATTTGTGTGGTGCATCCTGAATAATGTAGAATTAAAAATAAATCAACTATAATGTGATATATAAAATAAAAAATACTTAGAACAACGCTTTTATCTTAATTCATGAAAATCCATTCACGATTACCCCGGTCAACCCTATATAATCTTAACAAAAAGTTATCTTTTGCCCTTTGTCAGATTAACTATAAAAATAGTAAGGCCCTAAAAGTTCCAAAAAGAAAAACAGCTAATTTGAGACATCAGAAAAGCTCTAACAATAATTAAGGATACAATTTATTACCGTTCGTGAATTGCCTAATATTTTACTAGGTCAAGTTTTAGTACAAATTCGATCTTTTCTTAATTTCTTCTCAATCAATTTACTTAATGATTTGATATAAATATTTCTAAACAAGCAAGATTTCAGTATTCTGCTACAGAATGGAAAACTAAAAAAATTATATCCTGCATTACCTATGCAATAAGACTAGTAGTCAGATCAGTCTCCAAGTATCTTTAACCCTAGAATCATACGTCGGTCTACGAGAAACGTTAATCATACATCGACGTCGTTTTGACGGATGGACTTTTTACGGAGAGTTTTAGCGTTTATTTGTAAAAAACATTTTTTTTACATAACAATACTACAAAAGCGAACAAAATATTTAAAAAAATTGGATTTGGAAAAATTTCTTAATGTAAATATTTATTAATTTTTTTAATCTTTTTATCAAAGCATATTTTCATTATAAAAATTAAAAAATAGATAAATACATCAATTGTAATAATTAATTTATGAACTATTATGAGTCAGTGGACATGTGTGACTTTACAGAATGCGAAATTTCTCAGTCATAGATACTCCTATAGATATGTAGTTATTTCCCTATTAGGCACATTTGTAAATTTTCTAAAATTTGTTAGTAATTTTTCGAATAAGATCTGAAAAAATAATAAAAATTAAAATATTTTCCACAAAATAAATTGTTAATCTTTTATTAAGTCATTCGAAATGCATTCTTTAGTTTTCGATTCAATATATTAAAACTTCAGTATTATGTCGTCTCTATAAGTCAAACAGCTGTAATCATCTTTCACATTATCATAATCATTGAATAAATTAATTATAACATCCATATCTTTAATAAATTTAAAAAAAAAATTAGGAAAACTTTTATATGTAGTGTACAAAATCTTCAAAAAAAAACATACGTTAATCATACATCGACGTCCTTTTAACGGACACTATTTCAATACAAACAAAACGACAATGACTATAAACAAAATAAATATATGTGGTGTGTTATAATAACAAATATTTTAGATAACAGAAATCTCACAACAAACAAGTAACAACAAGTTGAAGTATTGGAGCAGGTAGAGAAGTTCGTACGTCGTTTTGACGTGTACGTATGATTCTAGGGTTAAATGAAAAAGCTTGCCACTAAAGATTTTTTTTTAGTTTGACTGGAAAAAATGATCTAGTACAAAATAAAAACTTATGGAATTGTCTGGAAAAAAATGTTACCCAACTTTTTTCACCAGGGTAACATTTTGACAAGAAATGACCTTATTTAGTTGAATTCAATCACTTGATCATTAAATTCTACAAACACTCATTATTAACTTACTGCCTACTGATATTAACCCAAGTGATTAGCCAAAGTAGTATATTAACCAAAGAGATATTTAGAAAGCCTCACTTTTTTATCCTTTCCCCTTCCTTAAAGAGGGATACGTAGTTTTCACAACACGATTAAATTACTGTTTCATGAAAGAAAATGTTTGATCGGAATTTTTTTCAAATTTCGCCCTAAATATCAACGGCTACTGCAGCCTACTGATTAATTTGAGCAATTTTATTATGTTACCGACGTTTGTGGCTACCCAAATATATCAATTCATAATGGAAATAATTCTTTGAATATACATATATTTTTTTAGTCTGGGCAAGTTTAGATGATTTAGATGATATTATTTTTCTAAAGTGTATGTCTTAGAAATTGGACCGCAGATGACTTACCTCATTTTTAATCGTGAGATGAAATATACCTGAACTGATGAGCAGGTATTACCTATATACACTAGTAGGAAAATGTGGGTATCTTTTTTTTTCTGTATTATATATTTAATTGTAATTAATTATATGATAACTTCAGACATTTGTTTTACCGTTTATCTTGAATCAGAGACGCTATTATACATAAATCATCTTGTATCTATCGCTTTACTAAACGTAAAATAAAAAATTAAAAATATATTTATTTACATGTATTAAATCAAATATATTTTGATTTTTATTTCTAAATTGGATGACTTTACATTTACTGCTTTAGTTATTAATTAATTATGTAATGTTAAATGAACATAGTAGACAGAAATAGACAAATTTTATTTATTATTTCTAGAGCAAATTTTATTACTAATTAATAAAATATATTATTTTTTGTAAATGTAAAATTTTTTTAAGATAAAATTTTTTTAGAATTTTGAAATCAAATGGCCAGTGGCGATTTAGTAGCTATAATTTTTATGTTAATAATTTTTATTTTCGTTGATAACGGCGACAGTGAAATTGAAAAAGCATCCAGAAATAAACAGAATTTTAAAAACTACACGCTTGCGCAATGGATTATAGATGCTCAATTTAAATGAAATTGAAAGGTACATCAAGAGTTTATTTTCAAAAGTGGTCAACTCCAAATTTATAATTTTTCAACTGAAAGTGGTAGATGGTACTTAATATCATTCTTCATCACAGAACAAATAGAACGAATATAACTGTCTCTTTTCTGCAATCACTTATGTGCAAGTATGTGCATCTTCGGCTGCTTAGTGTCAGTTGCTCAGTACCCGTCGCTCAGTGTAAGTCAGTCAAACAACAATAAATTTGATTGTTGAACCGGCACAAGTAGCGTTTTGGTATCACACACATCACATACATGTATGCGAACCAAAGGTCACGTGACGGCTATCACCACTCACACAAACAGAGTTTACCGCACAAATACAAAGTAAACACCGTGCACGTATACAACATATTTTCTATCTCAAGTGGTTACACAGGTTCCAGTAGTATAGAAATATGTATTTTCTCTCTAGTTGCTCTATGTTCTTCATAGTCTGTGACTTTCAAATTTAATAAAATCTCATATATTATAAACATGTCAAATATAAATTTACCTTTAGTTGATTTTCAATAGTAGCCAAATCCAGACGTCTTTCTTTTCAAAACGTATCAAGTCCATTTCAACCAATCCTGTAATCGTAAATGTGAGTGCCATATTTATAATTTTGAATGTTACAACATGATTCAGACTTCTGTAGACTTGTTTTCTTTAACTGGTTTCTTTTTAAAATCATTAAGATTTATGCAATAAAAGGGAAAAGTTCGTAGAAGTACTGCTTCATCAATCCAGGAAAAGAACAGCAACATTACAAAATAATAAACGCTTTCAAGCAACGAAGAAAAGATATGTTATTTTCATGCATTTATAATAGCTTCAAAAGATTAGGGTTGCACATTTCATAATAAAATTTTTTATTTTATAATAGGAATATAGCCATAACCATAAGTTTGTATATAATATATTATATTATCATTAATTTGTATTAAATATTGTTATCAATAGATAATAGAAATAAAATAATTACCAGATAATAGATTAAAATTTCTTTTAATTTCTTATTATATTTAAATTTTTATTAAAAATTCCTTTTAAACTACAATATTCAAAAATTAATCAAAATGTACATGTACAAATTAAGTATTTTCACTTATTTGTTTTAATACAATTTTTTACAACCCTGATTCCAATATTATGATATTAATGATAGTCATTCAAATATAGTCAAATCCTAATCGATCTACGTCATCCCTACCTAATAAACAAAATTAGTCAAATCCAACTTTAAATTCCTTTTTTCTCCTGTAAGCTCTGTAAATGTTTATATTTTTTATAGTTCTTTATATTACTTGATGTTTAAATAACCAAAAAAAAATTTTACTAGCGAGCCTAACTTTTTTTTAAAGCTCGTACAAAAACTTGTGATTTTCTCTTAATATCATAAATTGGAGATGACCGCACTTTTGAAAATAGGCTCCTGACATATGTCATATCGAAAACGTATGGTTCACTTCTAGATTCTTCATTCTATTACTTTACTTATGAAAATCAAGCTTTTTGAACCAGGAAATGAATTGCTTAATTAATTTCAGTAAAAATAACAGTTTTATTTAAAAAAAATTGTAAACCCCAAAACACTTTTTTTTCCTTCGTTTAAGTAAATATTGATATACATATTCTATTTCTAGGTCACTGTCCACTGCGCTGACTATTTTCGCTGACTCGATTGTGTCGCTGAATATGCCCTGTACAACTCCGATTGATTAACTGCCCCATCAGGCCGCCTGATGACGGACGCGCCTGAATCTGAGTAACTGCCCGCTCTGTTGCCTGCCGTCGTCTTATATAGGTATCTGAAGTTGGATGATATGTTTCTTCTAAATCCTTTTAGAGACTTCTTACTGTTGTTTTCTTGAATAACCTGTGGACGTTTCTGGTAGGTCCTCGAACATTCCACCCAACCTTACATAAATATAAAAGAACATGAACAACAATATAGCAGCTTAAAAGTCCTTGTTGAATTGGGAATTGAATCCAGGCTCCTCGGGTTATGATCTTAAGTGCCTAGCCACTCCCGCAACCAGTCTTTGAATAGCATGACGTACACGATGTGTGTGTATTAGTACAGGGAGCCCCAATAGGGTGTGTACATAGTATTGATTAAAGTGAAAAGATCGATTTCGAAAACTTCCATTTTCATCATTCTATCTTTTCATTTACGCTTTTAAGGTATTTAAAAATTTTTGTAAACTTAATGACGTCACCAAATTAAAAAATTCTTTTTTCTCAAATCAAATTATATGGAAGTGTTCTGATTAGGAGTGACTGGTTTAAAAGATAATTTGGATGTGGACTTTTAATTTTTGTTATCGAAAGTTCCTCTTGCGAATGATGCGTATCAAGTAGACCTAAAGTATGTTTTCCTTTTTTTTAACAGAGTTAAAGTAATAATTGAAAAACCACCGAAAAAATTTGGGTTTACCTCCGTTAAAACTTCTGTAACTGCACCTCATAAATACCTAGATTATGTTTGCAAAATATATAAACGGGACCGATTCTAACTAAATTTGACGTTACGTTGCTTCGAACGTTTTTAGTTGGCGGAGTAGCAATACAAATAGATTAAAAATTATTCTTGCATTTTCCTTAAAAATATTTATGAATTAAATCTTAGAATATCCGCGATTACAAGCAATTTACAAGTATTATTATACTCATTTGTTTTTGTCTAAAGCTATAATAAAGTCGAATTGTCCGGATATGACTCACCATCAAACGTATAGTTTTTGAAATGATTGCTAAAAATTAAATTACATATTTTGTGTTTTAAAAAATAAATCTGGCTTCGTATAAACGATACAAATGATTTCAGTAAAATTTTGAAATTGTTTTATGTATAAATGTTGCTTTCCAAAAAATAAAAATTGTATATTTACCCCTTTTAAATTCCTGTACTAATTAATTTGTCCATAGCCTCGAGTTTTATTATGACGGTTCTCCTTTGTAATAATTTTTAATAAATATCTATAATTAAAAAATTGTTTACTTACAAAAAAGGAATTCGTTTGATACGAACTACTTAAAAGGGGTAAATGGCCTTACTTACTAGTCCATTTACTTACTGAAAAAAAAATGTAAATTCTAATTTTGTTTAAAATTTATAGAGCAGATGCAATCGGTTTTAATATCTTTCAACTATCAGAATGATAAAAACGCACTCTCAATGAAAGAATCTCGCTATAAATAATGACGTTGTCGCCGATTAAATGTACAGACAAAATCCATTATAACGAAGGTCAATAAATTTTTAATAATATTAATTATTTCTGCCATGAGATATGCCATTACACATTAAGCGGAAAAGATGGGTTTACAAAGTGTACCATCATGTGCCAGGGTGACATGAAAGTCACGATTTTTATTGTGTCGCATATAAAGTATATAGAACGGTTTTGGCTTGAGACACAGTCGGCACACTAATATGTAATTGATTGATCAAAGTGGAATGACAGACAAAGAGAGGATCGATCGCTTACTTGGCAAGAAGCTTGATTTGTTTTCAGGACATCCTGGGTTCAGGACTCCAGTCGATCCACTTTGATAATTTCTCAATCACTGCTATGACATATATGCTAGAGTAAATCGTCTGCTTTATTTTCAGTTTAGCTTTGCCAGTGTTTGGTAGTTTGATAGTTTCGTTGCACACCTTCAGGAAACAGGACACTTCGAAAAACCAAAAATTCTGTATACTTATGCATGTAATGTGACAACAGGGGGAGAAGGTCTCAAGAGTACAATAAGTTCAGGAAAGAAGGAAAACACTGTCAAAAACAGATTACAAGAAATTATATAAAATTTTATACTGATAAACAGTGTGTAATTTTACAATAGGGTCCTCATTCTTTACTTTTGTATTATTAAATAAATATATTTAGGTACGTTAATTATATCAAAATACGCACATCTTTTCTGTTACAGTACTAATAAAGGCTATGTTTAAAGCAATGAATTACCGTAAAACCGTCTAGACCCGGACACTTTGCACCAATCTTCAAAGTAAATAATTTCTACATTAACCTGTAACAATAAACATTTGTTCTTGACATCATTAGAGAGACAAAAACATCCTCTAAACAGCTGTACCAATAAAAACTACGGATTTCAACTTTTACTATCTTATTTTACAGGATTACTATCCTCCAGTTTTTCAAAGAAATTAAATGTGTGTCTAACTTAGACATGTAATTTTCGTCATAATTTTCATATTGTTTTAGTTTTGACATGTATGTGTTCAGAATTTTATCGCGCATCATTTAATGATGTTTGAAGTTATATTCGATCTGTATATAAAAAAATACATGCTATACATATATATTCGTTTAGACCCGGACACATCAGTTTATTACACTGTGGCCGCGATTCGCACCAGCTGTAACTCTCACTATTCATACGTTAATATTCCCCCCAGAATTACGCGGTTTATGCCTCCTTCTGGTGTCACATCGCATGTTTACTTCACAGAGAGGCATACTATGCATTGCCCCCTTTCCCTTCCCAAAAAAATATTTTGAAGTCTTCGAAAGGTTCAAAGAGATCAGACGATATAAAACACTGTCCTAACCCCGACGGGAGAACTTAGTTTGCATGTTATTACATTATTTAAGTAAGTGTCCGGGTCAAG
Organism: Brachynemurus nebulosus; assembly: GCA_035578155.1. NCBI lineage: Eukaryota > Metazoa > Arthropoda > Insecta > Neuroptera > Myrmeleontidae > Brachynemurus > Brachynemurus nebulosus. Next base: position 8,816,599 of record JAPWDM010000001.1, on the reverse strand, counting down.
ACCGATTTAGGGTGTAGACCCGGACACTTACTAATTATTGTTTTTTTTATTTTTTTTTGTTTTTACTTATAATGAAACAAATGGGTCAGGAATATATCAAATAATATACACTCTTTCTAATGGTAATATTTTTATTGGTGATATCTATGAAAAAAACATGTATAAACATAAAATTAATCAAAAAATGTAAAAAAGTGTCCGGGTCTAGACGGTTTTACGGTATATATTATTACACTAAATTTTTGAAAAACTTTTATAGTTTGTAGATACTAAAAAATTGCTAATTTTTGCAAGGTATTTTTTACAGTAGATAAAACAAAACATGTAACTTGTATAACATAATTTTTCCATTGTTCCCAAATCTCACAAGCATCCTTATAATATTACAAGGATATGAATGATGGAATAGTATGATATTCGCAACCAGGACAAAACAAAACAGCCAGAATAAAAATTCTATTGAAATAAGTTATTGTAGTAATGGCGCATCTTTAGAAATTTCGCTAAAATGAAATCTTACTCTATATTCACTTAACCTGTTTTATGTGAGCAAATTCCTGTCGCAAAAATGATAATATGAAAATTAAGGCTGATAAAATCCTAACGATATTTTATAATAATTTAAGTACGCACCATACATAACGCAAAGAAATGGGTATTAAGCGATATAATTTAAACATATGTCATGCTACTGTGATTTCCAACACTACGGCGAAGAAGACGTTCTACTGGAAATACAAGCTGAACAAGTCTTTTATCAACAATGAAAGTAATAACAGTCAGTGTTTCTTGACATAGAACTTAAGAATAATAATGAAGTCTATAACTGTTTTAAATACAATACAACGTTTTTTTTTTCTTTTGATTATTTTTAATTACATATTTCTTGTCATTTATGTGGGTAAAAATTTTTTTTATTCAACCAGATTATGTGCGGACAGTTCAATCCTTATTGTTTCAATAACATAAAAAAAATTGATAAGAAATATTTATTAACAACGAAGCATGGTAAATCAATTATTAATTTTTAACCAAGAGTGGACTCTAACTCCGATAACACATAGTCTCTTTCCCTAGAGGTCTTACGTTTTGGATACCTCCTACTCACATCAAGTTTTATCTTTGAAGGTATCAAAAACCATTCCCATGGAATTAGTTTATATAAATAATATCATTATTTTAATATATCTTTCGTTATGAAACCCGAAAATCAAAACAATTTATCCTTAGTTATTTTCGGCTCGGCAACTAAAAATTGTTTAACGTACTTTGGAATTCTAAAAATAATTCTTTTCTGATATGTGAAGATATTTTAGAATGAAACTTTGACTGTCAGAGCCGTGAACAGAAGCATAGTTAACCCCGGCAATAGAACACATTTAAAAAAAAAATTTTCCCCCCAAAAAAGTAACAAGCAAAAAAAAAGCTCCCCGAGTCCCTTACCGACAACTATGAGCTCTTTCTTCAAGCCCGAGCTCCAGGGCTGGAATTTCAGCTACTTTCTCATTGGGCCTGTTGACTCTTAGCAAATTCAATAATAATTTGATGATTTCCATCGTTAGGTTAGTAAAACAGCTCTTTTTAGTTCATTTAAGTTCGATTTACGCGGTTAAAGATGTTTTTTAGCAAGTTTTTACCCTAAGAACGCTTCTTACACATATATAGTATTAATATAACTTATGGACAAAACAACTTGTATATATAGTGCGCGTAATCTATGGTTTGCTGACAAACTATACGTGCGTTCTAAGGCTCAACAGTAAATCTGTACAACTGTGACAGTGACAAAGCCATGAACATCCTTTGTCAAAACTCAAGTCAAATTGTAGGCAGTGCCTACAAGTTTAATTGACTATGAGCCAAGTTATCATTAAAATAAAGTTTTCTAACGCTCCTTTCACATTGCATGGTTTTTTGCCGTGTTAAACTGAATATTCTCATTTGATTTTCAACATCATACAAGTAACAAGTGTGATTAAAGTTAATTCTATAAATCAGAGGAAATAATAAGTAGGATTATTTATTAACACGCTCTTTGAAGATCTGAAAAATGACAAAAATAAATTTTTTAACTATTTTCGGACGTTTACAAGCTCCTTTGATTAATTTCTTGGCGAATTTAACGTAAAAACACACAATTTGGAAATTACATACAATCTATTAAAATGCTTCTTACCACATTCAACATTAGTTTCATCCATTTCACAAATAAAACTAATAATTAACAAAATTCAATAAAATAATGTTACTGCCGTACGTTAAAAAACCGTCAAATGTGAAAGCATCAATTTAATTACATATATACTACTGAGTTAAAAACGCCGTACGGCAACCGTCAAGTGCAGTGGCAAGAGACGGCTGCTACACGACACGGCAACGGCATTTTGCCGGGACCGTGTAATGTGAAAGATCTAATGCTCTTCTTCACTCCACTAAAAAAATTCGACCGTACGGTTTTTTGCCGTACGGCGAAAACCGTATAATGTGAAAGGAGCGTAAGGTTCACCATAATTTTAAACATGTGTTCATCAGATAAACGGAAACATTATCCACTTTTCTCAGAATTTTCCTGGAAGTCACTTGAATTATATTTGATTTTCCTCTTCCATCATCAAAATCGGGCAGACAGATGAACCAACAGATAGACATGAAGCCAAAATTGTTCAGGAAATTCTAAAACGTTAAATGCACGTATTATTTATTGCACATTATCAAATAAAATGATTTACCTTTCATTATTTTGTCAAGTACATTTTTTGTATACAATTGTACTTTATATTATGAGTTGCTGGAAAAAGAAATCGGTATATTACTTGTATATAAAATTATATAGGTATATAGACGGATACGCAGAATTAAAGGAGGACTATGATATTAAATTCTTTTTCCTTTTATGTTAGTATTTTTTTTTTTGTTATTCAAGTGGAACGAAGTCAAATTTAAAATTAATTTGAAATAGTGTACTTATTAAAAGATATTTACTTTGAAACTCCTTACAAAATAATATAAAATCATTAAAAAGATTTCAAGTTTTGCCGCATTAGGTATCAAATTGATTATTTTTTTAAATTTCAAGGAGAACCGGCTTTACTTAATTTGTAAATTATGTATTTTACGGATAATTTTTAGTCGTTGTCGTACATATAATAATTGTAACAGTAAGGATGAAATTTTCCAGACACTAATATGGGATTAACATTCAAAACTGAAAATCATCTATTTTTCGAATTTGAGACACTCCCGAACTTTGAACCGTTTGATCATATTTACCTCACAATCAACTTCTTAATCCTTTCAATATTATGTTTATTCAACCAAATATCGTATAATTATATATCTTTTTTTCGGATATGTTTTGGTCGGTAGAAAATTTTTCATACTTTACCCTGAAAATTCCCATTCTGAAACAAAAATGACGAGCTTGATCCAGGAAAAATGAACAATCATCATCAAATATTTGTCGAGAGATACAGAGAAAATGTTCTAGCGGAAATGATCGTTTTTACGAAATAATGCTTCGACGGAAATCAATTAATAAATGCAGTCTTCCCATTTTTGATGTTAAATACTAGATGAATTTTTCTTTCTCACTCTAATCCACGATATTTGAATGTCAAAATTGCTATTGTCTTCCTCCGCGTAGCACAATGACTAATTGATAAAAATTTGGACATTTCGTTTAACGGAGTTGCGCCGAGATAGTCAGGTACAAAAGTATATCAGCGAAAAAATGTACTTTTATCAAAAATTAAATATGGTATTAGGTAATATTCTTCAGTTATTATATTTGTATATCACTTGTTATTTTTTTTTAATTTCCGCGCGCCTATGTTGTAGTGATATAAAAGCATTGTTAAAAAAGCGTTTATACGTTGTATAAACGTTGTAAAATGATGTTTATAAATTGTATTTTAAAAACGGCGTAGCGAATAATTGTTATTTCTTATTAAAAAATAAGGTTTGTTACTTTGTATTTTAACACATAAATTTTTATCACACTCCTTTGATACGTTTTCATTTTACTCAAAAAAAAAAAAAAAATAGATTTTTCCTATAAGAGCCCGTATTAAAATTACAAAACTTTGAAATAGTTTTTCTCAAAATTGGAGTAGTCAATTTTAATCGGAATAGGCTCAAATTATTGATACTGAGTTAAATAAATATTTAGAGAAGTTTCGTTAAAATCCTTTGAAAAATCGTTTTATCGACTAACTACTTTAAAACTCCGTGAAATTATGAATTTTTGTATCTATAGCTCTTCGAACCTTGGAACTCTTAAATATGACAGGGTCAAAGCTACCTTATCATATAAGTCAAGGGCCACGAAAATATAAAATTTAATTTTGAGCAAGAATGTACTCTTATGAGAAACAAAAACAAAAATACTTTTTTTGTTTTTGTTTTTATTTCAGTTATTTTTATTTTTTGCAAAAATTCTTAAGGCAAATGACGATCCCAGAACAACTCTGATTTAGACTCATAATCAGTGACTTAATCATCATTTATAGTATTTTGGACCTTCCAATTTCTGTGGCAGCATATAAAATATTCAATCAGTAATGTTAGGAATGCTAATAAAAGTGTTTGTTAACAGCCTCCATCATCAGTAACATTCTTAATTAGTATACACCAAATCAAAATTTCGTCTTGACTGTATTTGAACAATATCAGTTTCAACTTTTGATAAAGTTAGGTGTATCAATATCCTGTTATTGTCACGTTTGATTTCTACGTTTTGTAGCGGGTTTTCATTACTTATATTGTTTCGTGTAACTGGTATTACCAGGACCGTTGGAATTTTAACATAACGTGGTGATACATACCATTCTTTATTTTTTTTTTCAAAAATCTCTTGAACAATTGAACCACACGTGTAAGTGTGTTGGTCATTTCATTCATCTTTAACATAAAATTTAACAATGAGAAATCAAGCCCAAAAACAATTGTACCGGATTTTAACTAGATAAACACGTATATGTGTGTATAGGGTCATTTCGCCGGATTTCGTCCAATTAGTGGAGTTCATAGTGGCATAAAAAAGATATGGGGTAGTATAAAAATTATGAGTCCATGTCTAAATGCACGTTCAAGTGGTTCAAGTGTATATAATTTGATTTGATTTTTGAGTTCTATACGGAGCTAATTGTATCTTCATGTGTGTCAGAGTCAAAGAGGATTTTTTGTAAACGACACGTAACTTTATCATAATTTTCGATTAAAATTTGAAGAAAATGAAGAAGAAATTTAGTTACAGTATCTACATTTAAACATATTTTTAAATATATATATTAGATGAAAATTATAAATATTATGTAGAAGTATACCATTTAGTTATTCCTCTTTATTTTATAATCATTTAGTAACATTTACACGTAATATTTATATTTTCAATAAAGATACAATTAGGTCCGTATAGACCTCAAAAATCAAATCAAATTATATAAACTTGAACCACTTGAACGTGCATTTAAACATGGACTCATAATTTTAACACTACCCAAAATATGTTCTGTTCATCTAATATTAATGGATTATATTGTTATTTATTGCTTGTATACTCTATTTTAAGTTTAAATAAAATAAAATGATATCTAACTAATTATTAGGTCATCCGGAAAGTTTGTGCCATTTTCGGAGCTGTTCGGATGAATTCATATTTCTTCAACATGTCAGTGTTAGGCCGACAGTGTTGCTTGTAATATGTATCATACATTTTTAAACAGTGTTTTGGTAATTTTTTTTTTTGTCAGTAACAATGAACATTCTTAAGGAACATCATGTCATGTTATACGAGTATAATAAAGGTACTGATACAACTGACGCAACGAGAAATATTTGTAGTGTTTATGGTGTGATGCGCTTTCTAACAGAACTTTAGAAAGCGGTTTCAAGGGGTTTCAATTGAAAGATGAAACTCCCTCCGGTTGACCTGTGTGTATTAACGATGAATTTATCCGTCAATAAGAAATAAAGCGAAACCTGAGATAAAGAAAGAAATAAAGGCAAACTTTTAAGAATTAGCGGCAACTTTTGAGCATTCAAAATCCACAATTTTCGCCCATTTGAGGAAAATCGGGATGGTCATTTACGCCAAAAACGGCACGAACTTTCCGGATGACCCAATACATTCATTTTTTTTTTTTAATAATAATGATAAATATATGGATTCTACTAGTTTTCATCCAGAAGAATTAGTTGTCGTCTACATGTAGGCTAGTTTTCGACCACGATTTACGATGAGGATTGTTATAAAGAAGTTAGTTTTAATAAAAGGCAAATGTTTATAATTTTTTAGAATTTCTTATCTTCCTTTTTATACCTTATTTTATTTTATGTCAATATTTTTTTTTACTCTAAGGCCGTTATCTAAAAGTTTGAAAATATCATCCATACATAGAAAAGTAATTGGACGAAAACTAAGAAGTACAAAGTTAACGTTGTTTTCAATTTTCAAGTAGTAATTCATTCAAAGCAAACAGTTGAGTGGACGGAAATTAAGTCTAAAATAAAACTTTTTAATATTTTACAATATTTAATTAGATTGAGAAAATAAAATAAAAGTCATTTGATTGTTTCCATTTTCGTCCAAGTGGTCCACAACTGAATATTTTGAAGAATTGATAATTTAATAACCGTTACTAAAACCGTTAATAAAATTTTACTACTACTTTTTAAGTTACATTTATAATTTTTATTTCTTGTTATGTTCAATGTGTCTTAAATAAATACTAATAACAAAAAAAAGAAAAAAAAACTAGATTGCGCCAAAAACAGTATTAAAGCTTACCGCAAAGCCACGTCGTACCACTGTCTTTGCTTTGCCAAAAAAGTATTTTCTATCAGTGTTTTTATTGCTTAGATATTAGGCTTCTAATAAATTCAAATATGCTCAGTTATCTGTTTTTATTCCCAATTTCAAATACAATTGAGCATGACTCATCTTTAAAGAATTAAATAATTCTTTTATCCGAAACAAATCAATTTTCTATTCTTTTCTAAAAAACAAACAGCAAATTTACAATTTACGCAAGTGCAATAATCAAAGGTACAAAGCGAAGAAAACGAAAATTCTTTAAGTGCATGAGTGATGAATTATGGTTAAATTTAAGTGAAATGGACTAATATTAATATTCTATGCTATTGTTTGAAACAGTACAGTACCTGGGCAACAAATCGGTGAAATGACCCTATTTTAAGTACATTTGTACACACAAAATACGAATGCTGGTCTCGTTCTATATTTATTATCATCAGAACCACAAAAAATTAAGGTGGCATAGATAAAAAAAATCAATGTAACTTAAAAATACAATAAACAAAACATTTTCTTATTATATTTAATTCAACCGAGTTCATTGGATTGAATAAAATTATAGACAATATAACTGGTCAACTATATATATTGCTCATTATACGCCGGAATCTTTCGGTCGCCACCTGTCTAGTATCGGCCAGCGGATTGGTCCAGATTGTGTTCTGGTTTTTTTTTTTCCTCTTCGCTCGATCTTACCACGATGACGCTCTGATCTGATGAAGTTGCTCCGCTCCATCCGCGTGTATGTACCCGCGCGTATGGAGTCAGTCGTACGAACGGTTGCTGCTGCTTGCTATAACTTGTCTTGTTTATAACTATTTCATTCTAGCTTGTTATTAATTAATATGACGATATCTTTATTTAATGCTTCTATGTACATGTATATGTTTTAGTGGTTTGTAATTTTTGTAATTTTTTTCGTCTTTTTTTTCTACAGTTTATTGTTTTCGTTTTTATTCCCCTGGATTCTGACTTTGAGTCTCAAATATTGATGCTGTTAAATATAATGTAATGTTACATATGAGTGTGTATTTTTTGTATTATATTGTACTAATGTGAAATTGATTTTGATAATACAGTATCTTTCTTTTTAGGTTGGGTAACTGAATTTTATAAATATTATATTTTTATCAAAATATTTAAGATTTTTTTCTTTAACACATATACAGTGTGTTATTTGAATTGATTATATAAATTACTTTTTTATTACCTACTTTATTTTTATAATTTTATCAAACGATTTCATTATTTTGTTCTTATTTCCTAAAATAAATTTATTACGGGTTTCGAAACTAATTCGTTTCTATGTTTAATTTTATTCTTAAATATTATGCGTTTCTAAATTCATACGTACTCGTCAAAACGACGAACGAACTTCTCTACCTGCTCCATTACTACAACTTGTCGGTGCTCGCTTGCTGTGAAACTTCTGTTATCTAATTTATTTGTTATTGTAACACTTAAGACGTATAAATTTTGTTTATAGCTATTGTCGTTTTTTTTTTTTTTATACTGAAATAGTGTGCGTCAAAAGGACGACGATGTATGATCAATCTATATTTTTTTTAAAGATTTTGTACTCCACATATAAAAGTTTTCCTAATTTTTCTAAAATTTATTAAAGATATGGATGTTATAATTAATTTATTCAATGATTATGATAATGTGAAAGATGATTACAGCTGTTTGACTTATAGAGACGACATAATACTGAAATTTTAATATGTTGAATCGAAAACAAAAGAATGCGTTTCAAGTGACTTAATAAAAGGTTAGCAATTTATTTTGTGAAAAATATTTTAATTTTTATTATTTTTTGAGATCTTATTCTAAAAATTACTAACAAAGTTTAGAAAATTTACAAATGTGCCTAATGGGGAAATAACTACATATCTATAGGAATATTTATGACTGAGAAATTTCACATTCTGTAAAGTCACACATGTCCACTTACTCATAATAGTTCATAAATTAATTATTTGAGAAACATGTTTTATGATACAATGTATGTATTTATCTATGATATTTTTTAATTTTTATAGTGAAAATATGCTTTGATAAAAAGATTAAAAAAATTAATAAATATTTATATTAAGAAATTTTTCCAAATCCAATTTTTTTAAATATTTTGTTCGCTTTTGTAATATTGTTATGTAAAAAAATGTTTTTTGCAAATAAACTCTAAAACTCCCCGTAAAAAGTCCATTCGTCGAAACGGCGCCGATGTATGATTAACTTGACTCGTAGACCAACGTATGATTCTAGGGTTAGGGGAAAAGAGCCGAATATCGGACGGTTGCCTAATTTCGGATATATCAATATCTGCTATACAAAATAATGCCAGCTATCCAGCAGCCCAATTACTATTAATACGAAACTAGATGGAAGCACTGCAGAGCTTTCATCGACCTCTCTGTGAAAATCGCGACATAACCAATACACATTTGATTTTTGTCTCGAAAAATATTACATTGTGGTTTTTATAGGCAATATTTTGAAAAAGTACTTTATGGTTTTATGTCTTCATTGTACTTTATTAATTGCTATAACTATTACTTACTTAAAAAACTCAAGTTTTGTAGAAAATTTACACATTTCTTTTAAATATTTTTATCTTTTTATTTACATGTGTGATTTCTCAATATCGGATACATGGCGATGCTCAATATCGGATATCCGATTTTAGGAGTCACGTTATGTGAAGTAATAAAGAAATGGGATATCTTAAAGCTTAAAAAACATTTGGTGTTCCTAAAAGTACATTGGAAGACTATATCAAAAGAAATGCAGATATAGATGAACTGCTGTAAGGTAAACTTGGTCGGAAACCTACCTTCCATCCAGAAGTTGAAGATGAGTTAGTAAAATACTGCATAGAAATGGTCAATAGGTATTATTATGGTTTACATGCATCAGGTATAGGTACGAGTAATAGCATTCCCATTAACAATAAGGAAAACATTCGTCATCAGTTTTCTGATAAAGGGCAAGCTGGTAAGAAGTGGTTGTCGAGTTTTTTAAGAAGACATCCACAGTTACCATTCCGTACACCGGAAGCTACCACAGCCGTTCGTGCCAAAGGATTTACTAAAAAAAAGGTGTCATATTTTTTTGATATATTGAAACCAGAATCCAAATTTAACCATGATCCCACCCGAATTTTTAACGTCGAATATAACATTTATAGCTATATTTGCTGATTTTGAAAGTTCCCTAAAAACATAAATAATGATTTGTATTAATTTTGAAGAGACTAAAATTATTTTAAGTTTTTTAAGTTACTGTGATAAGTAGGGTACCTAATATCGGATATCCGATATTAAGATATTATTGGGTATCCGATATTAGGAGCCTACTTGGTTAAAATCTGAATTTCTTATTAAATTGAAATACATAATTTTGTGTACGATTTAACACTACTGGTATCCAATTCGTTTAAAGTTCATATAATATATGGAACCAAGATCACGTACAAAAATTTTTATTTAACTACGATTACACTTAATATATTTTTTACCTAATTTTAAAAAAGTATCCGATATTCGGGTCCTTTCCCCTAAATAATGAATCAAACTGTAAGACTGATATCTATCGGTGTATCATAGCTTGAGGAAAGACCGCAAATTTAAAATATCCTTATCGCAATAAGATCCTCGAAAACCTGCTTGCATAGGATAATGGTTCAAAAAAGTATCTTACGTGATTTTTTGTTCTTCGCCAAGGTGTAAAAAATATCCGAAAAACTTTTAATTTTGGAAAATTTTCTCGAATGTTTCTAGGTAAAGAACTCATCCGTGCGTGTAGCACTTCTAACTATTTCACCAAATTTCATGAAATAAAGACGTTCCATCCGAGAGTTATCGTCATAATTTCAGACTCAAGTCTCACCATTACAGTGGCTATAATAGCTGAATTTTCTGTCCGGCAATTCACAAAAAAGTGGTGCGGTGTGAATGCCTCGTGGAAGGTCCACACTACCAATTTCGTGTTTAGATCAATTACCCGCAACTTTGAAGCTCAGTAGTTGTTAACGGGGGCTTAAAAGTAAGAAATGGCTATAGGATAAGTGAAATAAAAATTCAGCCTCAGCCGCAGTTTTCAATATGGAAAAATACCTCAGCAAACTAAGAAGAAAATTTTCCTGTAATTTTATAATTGTTTTCCTATATAGTAAAATTTCATGTTTATATATTCAGAGATGTAGAAATTATGAAGGTGTAACAGAGGAACAGACGGACAGGCCAATGAAAATCATGAAATTATAAGGGTTCCAAAATTTCTCCTCGGAACTCTAATAGAGTATTTCCTTAATAGGAATCCCTAATAGGAAACACGTACAATGAAGTCCAGTCTGGAATCAATATCATTTTGAATCAATATCAAATTTCATTTCATTTTAAACATTCACAAACACTCGTTACCAATTTATTTTAAACTCATATAATATCTTTTGGGAAATAATACTAAATAAATTGGAAAATAGAAGTTCTCTTCGGACAGGCAAATTTATTTTATAAATCTATATTCGATTTATCCTTATAAAGTGCATGCGCATTTTATACAAAAAACTTTCTCTCCTTAAAATACATAATAAGTCATTATTATACTGTGATTAAAAATTATACCAACTAATAGTATATTATTCAACGAGCTAGTAATGGTAGCTATTACTCACGAAGATGAAATTGCGACATGGGCCGAGCTTGCGAGGCGAGTGTCGTAATACATCTGAGTGAGTAATAGCCATTACAAGCAAGGAGAATACAATATTTTTTCTACGATTTTTTTCCTTTTTGATTTAAATAAAATTGAATATAAATTTTAAATCAAATTTTTAATTTATTTCTAATTTCATTAAATGTTTGTGTAATAAGTATAAAACGATCGAAACAAAATATATACTACTTTGTTTACTTGGACGTTACTACGCAACATATATTAAATTAAAACTTGATATATACATTAGTCACAAAACAATCGCAAACCCATTGAATAATGGTTAATACTGTGATTTCATTGGTTAAAAAGGTATTGAGTAATGATGATTCCTCCACACCTTTGGATAATGCCTAACTTTCTCAGCAATTAACAGATATATAATGAGTGTGTTCTTCAACAAAAGTAGAAAAATATACTTAAACACTAATTTAGAATAGTATTTCAAATTTCTTATTATGAATATCTTATCTGCATAATTATACCGAAGAAGTAACAGATGTTTTTTTTTTAAATTTTAAAATTATCGAAGCACTTGTGAACATTATCAAGTATGGTGAACTTTTGTTCGTATTTAAACGTATTTTCATGTATATGTATGTACTCATTTTTAATATTCAGCTGAACTGAAAATTGAACACACTATTTATTTTAATATGTATGACTAAATCGTTGTTTTTTTATTAAAAATCATATAGTCTAGGACTCGAACCGAGGACACTTCATAACCAGTCATGCGCCTTACCATTACGCCACCAAACCAGCCGATCTAGAATGATAATTTTTGAATTATTATGTGATTTTAATTAGAAACAATATCAATTACATTTAAAAATAATTGCACTGTATTCCCAGGTGAATTGAAACAATGTCTTAGCAGAAATTCCATTTCTCCACAGAAACTTCAGATATATCCAGTCAAAGGAGAACTTTTTACCTATACCTGTATATGTTACGTGTACTTAGTTATACAAGTTTTACATATATTGATAGATAATAAGCCCCCGGCCATAGTATATTATGCATAAACGAAGAGTTTAATGAAATAGATTAACTAAGAAAAGGAATATGTATTTATTCGAAGTATTAAAACATGTCTGACAAGATTTTTACTTTGAAATTTAATACGAAACACCGGATATGACGCAAAATGTGTTAACTAAATACATATACACACACATTTAGATACTATGGTTACAGATTGGTATGTGTGTGTATATTCAGAATAAATAATATGTACTTTTAAAGTTTCAAGATTTAAATACAAATATACACAACATCATGGTATAAAATAATATTTAAATCTCTTTTAAATGTTAACGTAAATTGCAGTTGAAATACTGTTGATGTGATCAGTGCGACTATTTTTAATATTTAATAATAAAATTATAATTTTTCATAATAATAACAATAAAATATTATTATAAATTAAATATTTAAAATAATAACGTACAGTTTTGTAAGATATTAAATATATAATATCTATGTAAAATAAAATTTAATTAATATTATATTAGGATTATTTTATAGTTTATACGGACTAACAGTATACAGTGATTTTAGATAATCCCCTTGAAAATGTGTATATTTTGTAATATATGGTTGAATTTGATAGCTCATAAAATTTTGGTGAAAAAATCTTCAATGAATGCCTGAGGAAAATCGAACATAATTGTGAGTCTCCCATGAATGCTTCCAGGGAAATCGATCATAATTATTATGTTCTTTTCAGCAGTCAAACCCTGAATCTAAAGTTGGGTTCTAGCATGTTGTTTCTAGTAATTCATAAACTATTTGCAGATGCGTAACTTACAAGTAAAGGTCCCGAGGCGGAACCTACCGATTTTGATGTAATTTGTAGATGTTGTAGAACACTAAAAAATAAGCGACAAGTATTTTTCTATCTGCGAAAAAACGGTTTGAAGGGATGAATTTACCCTTTAAATATTGGAAAAAAATATAACTTTTCAAATATCTCGAAAACAGTAAGAGATAGGGCAAAAGTTTAAACTGAGGATATTAGGCTCTTTTGTAAATTTTGTTTGTAAACTTCAAATCTACGTAAGAAAATTTAATGGACCTGTTTTCGCTCAATTTTCTAATATTAGGTTAAGTAGGGGTTGACTGTGTCGATATAATCCTACTATTTGAGTAATTCAAGAACTCCTTCGTATCATTTAGAAATAGTTTAAGACAATTAGAATACTGCAGGAATGAAAATCTCAAATTCAAAATTCAATTGAAGCAATAGTGGCCAGGGAGTGAATCACCCTCTTAAATTACATACTACCTAGTTTTCATACACTCATTTTACTATTAATACACTGGTGATGAGTATTAATTAGGGATGTTATGGCTATTCGTAACCGTAACCAAAACTACCGGATATCCGCAACAATTAAATATCCGAAACCGAAATCGTATTCGAAAATAAAAGTTTCTTAAAAATCTTAAGTTCATAGTGATGAAAACGCAGATTTAAATACGTTATTTTTTTTTGTGTCTTCAAAAATTGGGAGTTTTCAGCTACGAAGTTGGGACAGAAAAGTAGCGATACTATACTATGATATTTAAAAGTTTAAATGCTGTTATTAACGATTATCAACAGTTTCAAAATTTGTACTCAACTGAAAATTGCAGATTTTATAACTGTCATTGGTTAAGGTCAATAATCTACAGAAATGTGTGTGGGATATGAAACTGTTTATGTAGGTACCGTCAGTTGGGACGAATCTGGACGATTTTTTCAGTTTTTTGGCAAAAAATTGCTTAGAGTTTATCTAAAAAATTCTAAAAAAATAATTTAAATGCTTGAATATCACGGACATATAGGGCAGTAATAAAAATATCAAAATTGGTACTGCAACATTTTTTTTTTTTTTGGTTATATGTGTCTAGATTCGCCGCTATGTGTGGGGCGAATCTGGACGGTGGTTTATGTGCATATAGATAAAATCGGACATAAAAAATTAAAAATAGCTGAATTTCCAATCTGGAAATTCGCTAAGATAAATAACTGCATCAGCGAATGACTTTTGATGGGTGGAATAAAACATTTTGGATTTAAATGAATTTTATTTCGATTTGCCTTTGAGTCTATCATACAAGATCGATTTGGGAACATGGAAATATTCAGCAGCTTGTGTGAGCGATTTTCTTTTATTTTTAATATCGAAAAGAAGGGGCGCAACAACTACATATCTACAGGGGGTCCAACAAAAATTTAAATTATCAAATTTTTAGATTACGCAGTTCTCCGATAACAATGGAAAATGTTGTAATAAAATGTCGTCTCCGAAAATTTGATTTTCAAATAAAAAATATTAGTAAGCCACTAAAAATTCTACTTTTTAATATACATAAAATAAATTGAAGGAAAATTTCCAGGTAATTTTAGGCGGTCCGGACTCCTTGGACCTCCAGGGTTGTTGCACCTCTGTCGAAAGGAGACCATTTTATGTTATCTAGACTACAGTTTATGTAGTTTATACCCACTTTCTTTTTATATGGGCGCACCATGGTGTATGAATTCGCCTCACCTATAGACAATTTTTTGTTAATCAATTTATAAAAAAAAAAAATTAAGCACAAAACAGCTTTCATTTTTGGTACATATATTGTCAAAAAAACGCCAAACATTTTGTTACCAGTCCCTACTTTATATATAGGTATATAACTGTTTTTTTTTTTTTGTACAGCAGTTTCTTAATAACATTTCAAAACGCGTGTTATTTTTAAAAATTGTAAACAATGCGCCTGTAAAATAACAAAATAAAAAGATCACCGCTCACCGTTCACGTTCACCGCTTTTCTTTGATGGCTAACTAATAACTGACAAAATTCAGTAGCATAAATTGATCTATGACCTTGTACGGTCATAACACTGACGAAGAAATATCGAAAGACAGCTTTGTCTAGATTTGCCCCTACTGTCCAGATTCATCCCAACTGATGGTACCAACTTAATTACAAAATTTGCATTTTGTTAAATATTAGATTCAATTCTAATAAATTTACTGCTGTCAAAGAATTTATAACAATGCTTATAATATCAACTTTTTCACTGGTACCGTTAAGAAATATCTGTATATTAATAATACGAAAAAAATGTCGACACAAGCTGGCATTAATAATTGCTTCAAAGTCGGGAAGAACTGGACTAGTTCTTACAAGAAATATATTCCGCTAGTTTTCGATTCCGAAACTTTGATTTATCAAAAACACCCTAATATCGAAATTATTGGTTTATTCTCATAATTTAAAAGAATTATAAAAAAATGTTACAAAACAATTGATTCCAGCCCAAACCAGCAGGCAATTTGTTACAAACTATAAGGATAGTTTGTTACGGAATCAAAAATTTCTACATATATAGTTCGTAATTTAATAAAAAAAAGAAATTCATTTATTGTTTAGTAACACTATATAGTCCACGTGTCTACATTTTAAATTTCCCTAGAAGCCAGCAATATTTTTAGCACGTTGATGCAACGCTGTTTCACGTCAACAATTCCGTACAAAGGGCATGCAGATAAGGCACACAAACATCGTTCTTACGTTTACAGAAATCATCATTACACTGAGAGTGTGTTAACCATGTTTATGCTACCTGTCCGCGGTAGTATCACACATGTGTGATCAAGATACAGTAAACAGTGACGCAACTAGATTCATTAGTTCAATGGGGGTAGGGCGGGGCTAGTTGTGCAATTTTTCACTTAATGGGTAATATCTCCTCAACCGTAAGTCCAAATTTATTGTTATGCATACTGATGTGTAGGTAATTTTTTCCTTTTCTAAAGTCCCCATAGTAACATTTTTCTAACAATTCACATTTAAGAGATACAGCTGTTTAAATGAAGGAAGTCCGACATGCTACCCTATTGGTGAGGTAAGTTGAGCAACGGTACGGGGTAAATTAAGCAGTTAGAAAATGTAGCCAAACCATGCCTTAGATGTTTATCAAACATAAAATAAAATGATTATTTGGGAGACAATCTTTTATTTATAATGCTTTAGTGACATAATAGTGAAACAAAATATAATTTTCTTTGGATATTAAACACAGAAAATAAAATTAACAAAAAATCAACTTCAACTTAGAATTTAAACTACAATCTTAAACTTAATATTTGGAATATACTCAGTCTTTCTACTTAATATCAGACTTTAACGTTTAAGTAATTAGTCAAAAGGAATTTAAATTAAAAGAGAAACATTGAGTAGATATTAAGAACTTCATCATCATTGTCATTGTTACAGTTAATGCAAATGAAAGTTATATTGCTCAACTTACCCCACTCAGATAATTTGAAACAAAACTGAGGTTATGAGCAAACTGTTTGAATTAGAACCAAATTCTTTCTAGATATCAAAAATATACTAAATTTATAAAAGTCTAACACTTATTTGATTTAACATAGATAATATTTGTCTCGTATAGAAGAAATATTCACAAACAAAAGTTTTTTACTTTCTATACGCAAAATAAATAAAGCGTGCGCATACGTCATTCGATCGACAGGTTGCAATTGGCAGTCGCGTAATGAGTTCTCCTTTCCTACCCGCTTCTATCTGCCATATAATGTATTAGCGTGCGATGTATAGTTTCTGAGATATTTCGATTGCTCAATTTACACCTATGCTCAACTAGCCTCACTCTACCCTACGCCACATTAATTTTAGCCCAAGCGCCTCTCCTGTCCACACGCACTCACCCATCAACCAATTAGCCTTCTACGCTCAAAGTTGTGATAAGCCATAAAAGAAAAATACTGCAAGTCTTTCTCTGAGATTTAAACCATGCCATAAACTATCGCTCAAAGGTTTAAACTTTTTCTAGATCATAAAGACGGTAAAATTAAGCACTTTTAAAACAATTTAAAAATAATTATAACTTCTACCAATTTATCCGCTTTTGTATATTTTCGCGCATAAAATCCATTTTCAAGTACATTTAAAAAAAAAAGATCTTTCTACAAGAACTCAAAACTGCTAAAATAAAATATGTTAAGAGTAAATAATGTTAAAATTTGCAATTAGTTCAATACTTCAGAATCTCTAACGTGTGGTAGTAATAAAATTATAAATGCCGGTTATAAATATTCATGGAATTTTAAAAGCATAACAAAATAATTCATTTTTTTTTTTTTTTATCAAGTCTACACCACAGGACACCACTGCAAAAGAAGAAGAAATCTTGTTAGTAAATATTTGTGAATTCAAACATTTATAAAAGCCGTGAGGATAAAATATATGTAATTAATAAAATGTTATTTTTTATTTTGGCCGTATCCTTTTTTAAATAAATGCAAGATTAAAAAGAAGATTCCTATTATAAAGAACAATAAACAATATGCACACTAGTTTAAAAAAGTTTGAAATACCTTTTTTCAATTTTTCGTTTTCTATAATGAATTTCTGAAAGTCATATTTGAAATTAACATGACGATCATGGACACCTTATGACGTCCGGTGAAACCTGATTAATCCACACACCAATACCACATTATACATAACACATCAGCAACTCCAAATAAAGCGTGTATTAGCTGTGAAAATAGTGTACCACTTGGGCGTTTTGTCATTACAGCCTTACAGGTTATGATCGTCAAAATATTCAAACTGTTTTACATAACAAAATGCATTATGTAAAATTCAATCTGTTGTTACCGTCTCAATTAGGTATTATTGTGTATATATATTACGTCATTAAAATTGACTCTAGATTTGAATTTTGGTACGGAACACTAAAAAAACTAATCTCTCGAAAACAGTTTGCGGAATATGCGAGATATGTATATAGGCGAAAGTCAGTTGAAAGATGTACACATGTTTTTGCAAATAACAGTGATATAATACATATAAACAGCGATGCATACAAGCCCCTACCTACAACAAAATAACTTAACCATTCATTTGCATCTTAATTATTAAGCAAAATAGTAGTTCACTCCGATATACTGCTGTTTGTGAATATACATTCACTTACCTACTATTCGCAGACAACATCTTATTTGGCGTTTATGATTTAACACCGTTGCACTCTGCGCTCTATGTGTCTATAAGAATGGCGAAGTTAACAGATTTTAATTTATAATAGATTAAAACCCGATCTACACTATCTCTCCGCTCTCGGTACGATATCGCTACGTTCCCGATTTGATAAAATATTCTTACACAAGAAACAATGAGGCCGAGCACATGCTGAGACACATTTAACGCAGGCTGGGCAGCGCAGTTTTTGTGACTCGTGTTGTAGAACGGGACAGCGTGAATTGAAACGCAGAGCAAAGCATAGCACCAATGCGTCGCACGAGATCGATGTGATACAGAAACTGCGCGATGCTGCGCGACATTGTAACACGTTCTCGAGTTTTAATTGGTTTCATTTCGCCGAAATGAATAGAATTGAAGAAATTGAAGAAGAACAGTGCTGCTCTGCTCTACTTTTAAATTCGTGCTATCTCGCTCTACAACAAGAGTCACAGAAACTGCGCTGCCCTACCTGCGTTAACTGCGTCTCATTATGCACCCGGCCACACAGTTTATTTCTCGTGCTTTGCTGCCCTGCCCTGCCCTGCGTTTACTGCTTGACGCGCCTGGCCTGGATGTATTTACATCACCGCTCCGATATCAGTAGCGGTACGCTCCCGCTCCACTATCTCTCTAATACCAATTCCACTCAGGTAATATTTTATCGAAGCGATATCAGACTTGTTATGACTTGAACTGGAAGCGTACCGAGAGCGGCATTATAATATGAATGGGGAACGAATAGGTTCCAGCATGGTATCAGCACTGTACTGTGAACACAAGAAGATTATATCGGAGCGAGACCGAAGCGGGAGCGTGCCGATATCGGCACTATAGTGTAGATCGGGCCTAATTGTAAACGATGAACTGAGCGATGAACGTGTACGTACAGGTGTTGTGATAACGATTGTATAGGAACGTTAACGAGAAAATCTTTGGTAAATGTGCATTATAATAAGTCGGCGTCGTTATTGTGTTATAGTATATTGTAGGAACCATGGAAGATTTATTTCGTGAGTTATTTTGTTTTGACTGAAGTCAATTTACATGCAACGTTATGCCCTTCAGTGTTGTTACAGTGTGCATGATGGATGCTTATATTCATAATTTGCTTTAAAATGTTATGATTTTCAAATGAAATGATTAATGACAACGAAAATAATGGTAGACTATTTACGTAAATCTGGAGTCAAGATCATCAAGAAAAATTCGTGACGGTTAAAATTCTAGCAAGAAAAATGTAATACTAGATACAATAATCGAATACGTTTTGCGTAATAGCCGGTGGGTGAAAATCAACCTTCTTCGCCCATCGAGTCGAGCTGTTCCTTTGATATTGTGGTATCTTGAAAATTTTATTTTTTAAAATAAAATTTGTGTAAAATGTAAGTTGTACGACAAGGGTATCGTTATAAGAGTATTTGTTTAATTTCTATCAGATGTTACATATTATATAGCAAGATTTTTTTTTTTTTTTTATTTAGCAACGATCAAATTTTTGGTTAGGATATGGTTTTGATATACTTATTTGTATTTAGTAAAGCATAACAAATTATCATTTTGAGATTAACATTACTACAGGTTTTATGTTGTAGAAATTTATAAAAATATATTAAAACTTGATGAAAAGAAAAATATAAAATACAACAAAATTTCGGAAAATGGCCTAATGACTTGGCCTTTATAATTCATGATGTTGACGCTAATATATTATTTTATTTAGGAGTATGTGAAGTTTCTGTCTTATGAACCATCAACAGAGTTGTGCCATGTGATGTAAAAAACCAGTTTTTTACATTTTTATGTAAAAAATTGTAAAATACGTAAAAAACTGTAAAAAATCGTAAAAAATTGTAGAAAATTTTAAAAAATGTAAAATACTTAAATCATTTGTCATTTCACTGACAAACAATTTATTTTGACGGTTATTACTTGTTTATAAGTTCACATGAAAAAACGTGTAAACAAAATGTCAACACAAAAATGATTTTCTGCTGGTGGAAGGCCATCCACAACTGACTACAAAGCTTTAAATTTTCAAATTAGCAAACTGAGTTTTGACAGATCAAAAAAACTACTACGTATGTATTTATCTCTCTTTAAATTATAATAACAATAAAATCATTGATGATAATGATGATGAAGATGATTGATACCTTTAATAAAATTTAACTGAATAAATAAAAATCTTTTTAATATTGAATTCTTAAATAAACTATTCTATCAAAACTAACCTTTCTTTTTCCTGTTTGTCCCCATTTATATTTTTAATTTTCAAATTACTTAATTATCAAGTTTTACTTTGCAAATATAGCAAATACTTCAATAACAAATATGGAATACTGCAATAACGCTTAGGTACATATCTATTTAAAAAATTTAGTTTTTTACATTTTTTACATTTTTTTTTTATCAAAACAAGTATGTGTAAATTACACGCACAACTCTGACCATCAACAACGGAACTGGTACTTTCAAAGTCCATATAACTCCAGAAATACCGAAATAAGGCCTCAGTTACTTGCTAACGTGCTATGTTTCAACAAAACTACTCTTGACAATGGTAGGTATTTAGCTTATACGGTTGTTTAACACGTTTACGGTTATGAGGAATTATGACAACAGACTAATATGACAACTAATACACCAATTACAGTACTCCAAATTATCCAAGGTTCTCGAAACCGAGGCTATCTCAGTTAACCGAAACCACGGTTAAAAATAGCTATTGGCGACGCAAAGATTCTCACTCACGCCTCTGGTGGTAAAATTAGAACTAATATCAAGGAAAGGATATACTGTGATACAAAATCTAGTAATCCGCACATAATTGAGTAATCTAGTAACCCACACAAATTTCTTTCGACCATTAAACGTACCTATACAACAATTTTCACCTGAGACAGCTTTCTATTTAAAAAACCAGAGGCGCTAGCGTAATCTTTGCGTCGCCAATACAATATACACATTTTTATGACAAAACTAAAGTGTAATTTCTTAAAAATAAGTACATACGTAACTATTTAATTTATAGAGGGAACCTTACAGTCTTTAACACTCAACTACAATTTACAATAACTGTAGAAAAAAACATGGACCACCTCGGATAATCCAGAAGCTAGGATAATCCGGAGTGTAATGTATTATTATAAGTGGTGCACAGAACTACGTGTGCTTAAACCTTACTAGTGTAAATTAAAACTCACATAGTGATTGAAAATTTATCAAACTGGATCGGCTGGGACTGGAACTCAAGATCTCTTGGTAACTAGCGCACTAACCAGGTGTCTTTCCCCCTAGAGCACACGATCCTCTGGTTTGATAACAATTCAATCACATATATGTATTTCCACTTTCTTTCAATGCAAAAACAGTTATTTTAAATTCAAAAATATAACGAGTGCTTATTAGTGTACACTTTATGTGGAATTCAATTCAGGTTTGACGCTATACAGTGCTCGTGGCCATGAACGTGTTAAGATACGTAAGATGGGTAAATATTTGCTCGAATACTTATATATAGAAAGAAAAACTGAGAATTATATAATATTATTTTGGCGTAATTATTTATATTATAATTATGTATCTTAATGCCTAAATAAAGAGTAAACAGAGTATTGACTATGTACATGATAACAAATAAGAGTTGTGTAATAAAATATTAATTAATAAATACATATATTTAGAATATAAATCAATATTGTTAAGATATTTTAATTAAAATTATTTGCGGGGCTGAGAATTGTAATTGCTGTTGTTATTGATTTTATACATATACCTATTAATATTACATATATATACAGGTACTTATATACATATTTTATGTACTTATTGCGTAGTAATAATAATGACGATACAGGGAATTAAATTTTATAAAATATTTTTTCCCGCCTACCTTCTGTATTTGCGTACCGTATTACAATCGATTAAATTCAAATTATTAAAAGGATTCGATTCCCTAAAGATTTACCCGTAACATAGAAATTTAAAAATGGATTTTATTTGGATATACATGGTGACCCACGACGTTTTGACCAGGGAATATTTCGAAAATGTGATTCAAAGTGGCGTAAATTATGGTGTACTCTCTACTTTTGCACTTTTTTTTCAGTTCTAGTTAGAAAATATTATAATGGAACACTGAGAATTTTCCTTCATTAAAATTAATAAAAACTTCGAACGATCGTGCAGTTAAAACTGT
Source organism: Brachynemurus nebulosus (assembly GCA_035578155.1). Classification (NCBI taxonomy): domain Eukaryota; kingdom Metazoa; phylum Arthropoda; class Insecta; order Neuroptera; family Myrmeleontidae; genus Brachynemurus; species Brachynemurus nebulosus. The sequence continues at coordinate 8,793,833 of JAPWDM010000001.1, read as the reverse complement.
CCCCTAGGGTTCTGGAGATCCAAAAGCACCCAAAATAAACAGCTGGACGGTTTTTACTCAAATTTTGCTCAAACACTGTTGAGATCTGACAAAAATTAATATGGACTCCAAGTAGTCCCAAGAACCTCAAAAAGGGCTAAAGATGTCCACTATAACCTTGAGATCTAAAGGAGGATCGGAAATTAAAGAACTCCTAGAACTATCAATATGGGACGTTAGGAAAATATCTCAAGGCATGAAAATTAGATATGCTATTGAAATATGAATATGGCTACCGTTGTGGAACGAACGGAGCGAAGCACTATAAGAAATTGATATTGTTCAGAATTTCGGAATCAAAAAGGGCGCGGATTAACAAGTTGAATGTACAGTCAAATTCCTCCAGGACAAAAATACTTTGCTAAGTAATCCTTTTACTTAATCCTGACCATTCTATCAATTTTTATGAATTTTTGTTAATTTTTTCATTAAGAAGTGACAATTTAGAGTAAGACGTAATATTTTTTATCCATATTTCAAGAGTTATTTTCTAATTGATTACCCTGTTGGTTATCCTTTATGACAAATTAAATGTGAAATAGTTGTTCACTTATCATTTTGGAGGTATAAGGACTTTCTGTAGGAATTTATTTTATTAGCATACATCAACTGCATTAAAATTGTTTTATTTTTTCGGCAAATTAATCAAAAATTTGAACTTAAGGATTATTAAATTTTATGTTTATTTAAAATAAAGGTACATACCTACGTAAATATACTTCTAAATTTGAAAATAAAGTAATTCATTTTTGAAACATAAAAACATTTTTCAAATTTTAAGGTGTACGAATACGAATGTGGCGTTGGACATGTTGATACAAATTGCATGCATAACATTTTTCATAGAGAACTTTTTTTTAAAAAACTATTAATGAAATTTTTTTAGCTTATATAGGAAGTAGAAGATCCAAATATTAATATAATAAACAAAAAAGTTCAGATTTGTGGGAAATTATGGGAATCCATTTGGTTTAAATTTTATCATATGAGTAAATATGCTGCTGTACGAATATGAGTATGGCTGACTGTAGGTACCTATCTTGATAAAATTTTGCTCAGATTCAATTAAGATAACGGAGACATGAAAATGAGGTTAAAATTATCTGCTAGGGCCTTGGTACCTATACGCCAAAAAGGACCTAAAATATGAATACTCTGCATAGGTGGCTTAAGATGCAGAAATTAGTCATGTTGTTGAAATATGAAAATAATTGTTTCTTTAGGGTCGTTTGGAAAACAAAGCCAGAGGGACACAGAGAATTTTGTACCTACAGTAATTTTTTTTTATTGTTTAGTTGCGCAACAACTAAGGTGATATGTATCGTACTTTGGTAGCGCTATTGCATTTGGTGAGAGGATAATAATTATTGATAATTAAAGTGCGAGGTATGGTCAGGATCGTGGAGAGAAATGGCGGAACCCGGGAATAAACCGCATTTTTTTGAAATTTCCTCCCTAAAAAATAAGTAGTGAGCAAAAGCTACCGACCCAGCTACTCCACCCTCTCATACGGTCTGGGTACGATAATATTGGAGATGAAGTATATATCCCAGTTGGTTTCGAATTGACGATCTACCAAACAAGATCGGAGATGCTCACCACGTGATCAACTTGGGTTTGTATGGTAATTAGAATCATAATGGTAATGTATGTTATACTATGTCTAAAAATTATGAAATTTTTTAAAATTCACGTTTAAATAATATATTCAATGTTTTTATTATGGTAGATAGGTATTTGCAAAAACATTACAATACACTTTTATAGAAAATTATTAAAACCACAATGTTTTTTTTTTTTTTTTACATAGTTAAAACTCTATGTATATAACCAGGTACTCAGGTAATAGAAAACAATGTAAATAACTGCATAGGCATGTATATACAATCAACAATTACATAAATTACTCTTTTATATTTTTAATGAAACGTTTAGACAATGTAAACGCTATATCTTTGTAGTTTTATAGTGGGTTATTATTTTCACAGTAATTAGATTAAAAGTTTCGCTCATTGATAATTAGAAAATTTATTCGAGGTAATGATTGAAAATTATATAATGCAAGACTGGAAATTATCCTTAATTTGAACTACATTCAATATTGTAATTATTGTTTAAACTGAAAAAAGGTGTCCATCATAAGAGGTATCCTCGATGGCGTTTGCGAATTTTAATGTTTATTGTAAACTGTGAATGTAAAGCAAGAAATTTTCTTTGAAATTCAAAAAAGAGTAAAAGATCATTGAAGAGCAATTTCGAATTCGACCATTATATTTGAATTTTAATTAGCATTAAGCATTGTGTTAAGTATTAACACAACACATATAGAAAATAGAAAGTCGACTTTTATGTCATCGAAGATGACATATTAATATGGTTGTGTGACTGAATAATTATTGAGTTGTAATCCATATTGAATAAACGCAAGAGGGCTGTAGAGTTAACAACTATAGAGTTTACAAAAAATCATAAATTAACACTTTCACTGAGATGACATTACTTAGTGCGTGTCAAAAACACGCATTTGACGAATTTTTTTCTCTTTAGCCCAGGTGTTTTTGGTAGCAATATAGACGTTCGTTTCCTGTACTACTTGTAATACATAAAAGCAACCAGTTATAGCAAACGAATCAGAGCACTCTCATATTTGTTGGAGCCGTTTTTCAGTTACCGAACAGACTCGAGCTGGATAGCAAGGAATGGATCGCGTATATAATGTTGGTAAACGTGGTGAGCTCAAAATAAAGCTGAAACTAAAGTTACTAAATTATAAAAAATATCCAGGGATAGTATAAAATAGATAAGATGGTGATAGGTGTATGTCAAGTGTCTATTATAAATAAGCTTCTTTAGTGGGACAGTTAGACCGTAATGTTGTACCTGAATTATTTAAAGTACTTTTTTTTGAGTTAAAAATGAAGAATATATGTAGGGGAGACTGGGGTAAAGTGGCCATTGTAGATAAAGTGTCCATTGGCCTTTACTCACCGGAAAATATTCCAATCTTGTGGCGAAGTTGAATACTAACTTGTAGACAAGCCATTAGTATTCTATTAAAACGTCAGTGATCAGTTCCCTAGATTGTATGTATTATAACGAAGTTTCCGAATTTTCGAGTGTTGATGTAAAGTAAGTTTGAAGTTGTATTCTCATTATTTTTTTATTAATTACGAATACAATTTTTTAATTGGTATTGCTAAAAACACTGTCTAATTACTTTTAAAATAATATAGTTATCGATGAATCAGAAAATTCTTTCTTTAAATTAGTTACAGTTTGCCGAAATGGCGTCTAACGGGGTAAATTGGCCAGGCTTATAATGGGGCAAAGTGGTCAATGTCTCCGATCGCTGCTCAAATTGAATCTTAGAATATTTTCACATATTATATTAAATTCAGAACTTTTATTTAGTTCTTTATATTTTAGAAACAACAGAATTGCCTGAAATCATTTTTTAGGGTTCCGAGAAAAAAATGTGAAAAAGGAACCCTTATGATGAGACTTCAATGTCCGTCCGTCCATCCGTCCGTTGATATATAATAATTAATGATACAAACATAGTTTGATTTTGTATATAAACATGTTTATTACTTCAAGATTTCTTTTTGGGTTAAAATGGGTACCCCTGACCACTTTACCCAACATAGTGGGGTAAAGTGGTAACTTTTCACATGTGGCGAAAAACAAAAATTGCAAAAATACCTTTCAAGATATTGTTGATATATTGATGGTTATTGGTTCTGCACTAAAGCAACTATATGCTAAATACTTATTAATCTATATTTCTTTTCAAATAAATAAACTAAACAACATTTTGTCTTAGAGTGGCCACTTTGCCTCAGTCTCCCCTATGTGGAAAAAATCGAAAAATTATTTTTAAAATATCGTTTTCATAATTTGGGACTGCAAGGGTTTGATTGACTAGCTGATTGCAATCAAATTTGAGAATTTTATCGGAAATGATTATCAATGTCTACGCGCAAACGCACTTCAACTATTTATTATTAATTATTGTTAATGTTTTCTGGAAGACTGGCGATTATTGACTGCAGAGGTAATATCAAAAAAAGTAATAGCAGGCCATTGTTGTAATTTTGCTCAAAAAATTGATCTAATTTAACAGTACAACGCCGTTGACCAGCGACATACAACTGAAACGATTTAACAATAGTTGTTAATGTTAATATAATGAAGTTTATCAGGATTGTTTTTGCCAGTTACACTCCCCATTCCCCATTACAGAATAAAAGAATTGGTGTAAATTAAATAATAAATTTACAAATATGGTTAGGTTAACGTGAAAATTTTGATTGGTTTGCATCGTATGGACAAAGAAACATATAGATACAAAGATTAATACATATATGAATATCCTTTCATTTTGTGTGTGTGTATTTCTGTGTGTATAGGTATGCTATTGTGGGAAAGAAAATTGTCATCACTGTTGTGTCATGACAGAAAATGGAAAATATATTGCTTTGTCTGAAAGAACCCATACACAAAAATAAAATGAACTACTTTTTATGTTACAGCAAAGTAGAAAGTTTTTTTTTATTTTCGTTTATTTTTTTTTTTTGTCTATTGCCCATTGTTTTAAAAATATTTTCACTCCCATGTATTGTCAAATAAACAATATGCTATATTAGCTTGACAAAAAATTCCCTTTAGAGGACAAAGTCTCCCTTTTTATATTGACGTCTCCATAAAATAAAACCCAACGCATTCCGAACATTTTAAGGTTTCTTCGTAAACTGTAGACAGGTTGGTTTTGGTAAAGTAGTTATATTAAAGGAACGTTAGAGTCATGTGGAATAAATTTGCGCAAATGTTATATTTTTGAAACTGTTAAATCATTTGAACCATTTTAAAAACATCGTCAAATGAATGTTTTTTATTTAAAAACATTTTTTTTTTTAACATTAATATTAACATATTGTTAGTCTGTCGACATCCTATCGTGGCTACGGTCAAAGCTAGATATATACATAAGGATACTTGGGGGACGTCCCCCGGGGCTTCCACACAATAAGGACACCCACAAAATTAATAATTCATCTCTCAAAACAGGAGTGTAATAGACGAGGATGAGTATGATTCTCTTCAAAACAGGAGCAAAAGTAAACAGTTTTCTTTGCTTGTCGTGCTGTTAGGGGCCTCCACAAGTGAGGTACTCATAGAAGCCACCACACGAGAAGTGCCACGGGGCCTTCACAAAGGTAAATTCGACACTGACTAAGGCATTAACATTTATAAAACAACCATTAGACTCCAGCGCTTTATAAGATGAAAGTCCCTACTTTTCTTTATTAAAGAACTGCAAGCTGTGTCACTGCAAATTAAAGTAATTAAACGGAACTATTGATATAATGTAGATTATCAGGGACTATAGAATTATTGCGAGTGCAAATGAAACTATCGTTAGTACTTGCGATGCTAAAAAATAGGATGCAACTTTACACAGGCTTGGAGAGCAGAGTTGTGGCGTCCTAGATTGTCGCTGTACAAAATAAACATGCGATGCCGTAACGTCACAGCCATATAAGTCAATGTGCTACATATAAGTGCTTACTGGATTTGCAACGAACCCCTAACGGTGCTGGAACCTATATTTAATTTATTCTTTTACAGTCTCATTCTTAGCAGCACAACGTGATATATCCATTTCTATGATTTCCATTTACAACTATCAAAATGAACTAGCTTTAAAGCTCATTGTAGCCAAATGTCATTTGAGTCAAATTAGTTGAATGATTTTCTTCATCAACATCTGTTTTATAATGGCTGCGCACACATGCTCGTCCACTTTTGTCTTCGCTATGTTACGATAATAGTGTATAATACTTATGGCAGTTTTTTGGGGAGTTTGCCAATTTACTTTAAAAAATGTACACTGTCTCATTTTGTTCAACTTGCAATTATTGACGTCACAGTGGCTTAAAAAAAGTGCGCACTCGTGTCCCAAATGACTCTACCATGGGACCTGAAGTTTTACTTTTATTTAAAATAAAATTTTATGTAAAGAAGATTTATTGAATAGAAATGGTATTAAATAAAATAAAATACGACAAATATAAAAACAAAAATAGAAAAGGAAAAGATTAACAATTCAGGGAATTGAGTTTTGTTTTGAGAATTATAATATCGTAGAGAGAAAAAATGATTTTATTAGAAAAAAAGGGATAAAAAGGAACAAGAGAAATTGGCTATTTGTTCCAATATGTATATATGAAAGAAACAAAATTATATATTGCAAATTGTTCTAGGAACTGAAATTGTAATTTGAACTTTTTCCGTAATGATGACATTAGCGTCTTGTATTTCAGTATTCAATTAGGTAGTATAGTCTGTGGTAATCTCATTAGTAACAATAGATAAAGGAAAAAATAATTCTTCTTTAGTGTTCCATTTTAGAAAAATTAGTAACTATGATTTTCAACACATCGCTCTAATAGATCTATTTTCTATATATGTATACAGTACCTATGCCTGAGGATGAAATTTTATGTTTCGAAATGTCCCAATATAAATAATTAATTTTTATTAGTAATTATTGATAATTTTCTCTCCAAACTCTATCCCTTAACTTTTGAACAATATCGTCTAACTCCCCTTTCTGATAAAATAATAGACCGTAACCTCGGAAAATTATTTCAGCATCTGCCTATCTGTCTGTCTGGTTCTTCTTCGTATACATCTGGTGTAGTTGAGTTTACAGGTTTGAAAGTAATAGGGAGTAAAATGAATTTTATAACATTTGCAAATATTATTTTCTATAGGTTATAACTAAATATTCTCTTGAAAATTGCAAGAGAAGATTTCGAAATAAAGATACATTAAAAACTATATACTAAAACACAGATTTAACAACAATTTCATATAATAGATATATGAATTAACATAATAAATTGTTGTTTTTGGTATGCTGTACCAGAATTGAGAAACCGGAATCCTTATGGAATAATTTCGGTGTCTGTTTGTCTCGCGATTTTCTCTGAAACTACTCAACGTGAAAATTTGAAAATTAGCACAGAGATAGAGGGTGCGGTGGTCCAATTATAGGTGTGACATTAAATTTCAATTCTGGGAGTTAATTTAAGGGGATAATTTTGATGACGTACCCTGTCTCATCCTATGTAGCAGAAAGAAGTTTTCAACTCTTGCACAGATTAAAAACATTCTTGTGTAGTATGATGGGTCGGGTTTTGCATTATGTCATATTCATAAGAACATTCTAGATGTTTTAGATACTATCTTGTTATACGCAGAATCTTGTAACGCCAACAAGGAAACGCAAACAAGGAAAAAACAGTGTATTTAAGAAAATATTCCTGTCGCAGCATCTTGCATAACATAGTGGATTTCCGTTTACAAAAATTAGTTTTTCTCGAACACACAGAGTGATGGTTCAAAACCCTTTTTTATGTAATTTTTTCTCCTCTTTTCAATGATGTAAAAAAATGACAAAAAAATGTTGGAAGGACTTTTAAACCTGGGGAAATTTTGGCAAAAACAATGTCATTTTCTACTCCTATGTTCTTTAAAACAAATTCCTGTCATAGTTCCGGACTCATGTCGCGTAATAAGAGTGGTTGTAATAGCTGAATTTCCAATTCACTAAAATAAATACTACCTACATATCGCGCGTGCTCTTTCTCAACCTCATATCTGAAAAGTCCCAATTTTTGGAGACACAAAAAAAAACGAATTTAAATCTGTGTTTTCATCATTATGAACTTAAGATTTATGCTAATTATATATATATAGATAAGAATATATATAAATACAATATTTAATGTTTTTTGTGTGTCCTAAAACATGCAGTTTTTTACATACGAGGTTGAGAAAGAGTACGCGCGATATACAATTTATATTTTCCAACAATTTATTTTACTTACTTATATTAAAAAGTGAATTTTTTAATGGTCTATTGATATTTTTCATTGAAAATTGAATTTTCGTATTCAGCGGAGAATTGGTTTATCAAAAAATTGGGTTAAATTTTTATTGGACCCCCTACAGATTTGTAGTCAGGGCTGGGCCTACCCTAAGTGGCGTCCGGGGCACGGTGCAGAAATGGCGCCTGTCTTTCTGATGAAAATGACGAAAGAAATGTTTCATTTTAAACTTTTTCCCTACAATAGAGGCGAGCAAAGAAAAAACGTCAAATTCGTCAAGTCAAGTTTGGCGCCCGGGGCACGTGCCCCCGCTGCTCCCTAGATCGGGCCCTCTTTGTAGTTATTGCGTCTCTTTGTTATTTATACATGTTTTATAGTAAACAGTGTCGCTAATAATAATTATTGGAAAAGGAAGAAATAGGCGGCGCGCATTGGTACCTTTTTCTTCGATTCGGGGTATTGGTCTGCATTCAGCACAACCGTTTCAGTACACTCACTGTTTCTTCTGTAAGAATATTTTATCGAACCAAAAGCGAACCGAGAACGTAACAGGAATGGCACGGGCCTTAAAATTATTATCAACATCTACAAGAAATAAAAGTCGTATATGAACGTACCCCGATAATAATATTTCTAATATTATTTTTTCGGTTTTATTTGTACACATTATTCAGTCAGTACCTACACACTTCCATTCAGATAAAACAAATAGATAAATACAATTAATAGCTATTTAACCTGAACCTAACAATACAATGTAGATATTGTAATAATATGTAATAAAAAGGGTTCCATGTATTATTACACATATCCGAACGTTTTGTTGTAGGTAATGTTGCGCCTAAAAACAAATTAATGTAACGTAATACGTATATATCTATTTATTTATAAAGAAACGTTGTCGTCGTATAAATATACGACGGGATAATTTTCAATTAATTTCGGTTATGTAATTAGGCGCCGTTTGTTTATTTTAGTAATTACACACTTTTGAAATGAAATCGTAATTAATGAAATATAAAACGGGACTTAATTGATAAATAATTCTCTAGCACCACACATAATCATAATATGTGTTTACCCATGTATAGGTAATTTGTGGTTTGTCTATGTAATTAACTGTAAAATAAAAAAAAAAATAATAAAAAAATAAATTGTTAATAATCTATGGTAGCACATCAGTACAATTATCAGGTTCAAATATGTGATGATTGAAATAGAAAATTTTTGTTTCAATTAAAATCAAACTCGGAAATTAATACTTGAACCACGCAAACAATGGGTAGAAGAGGGGGCAGTGGTCTAGTGTGGTGAAGCGTAACGGAAGGTGGGTAGGAGTCCTTGTAAGTGTGACGTCACGTTTGAAGAAAGCAAAGAGCACTGGTGCCATAGAGAATGGCATATAGGTACTAAGTTGATTTATGTGTCATATTTACTTTATATAAAACTAGCCGTATATACCCACCCAATGGAATTTACCATTAGTAACATCTTAAGATGTCGGCCAGTGTTAAAGATTTATTAAAGAAGATATTAATGATTTTAATAGCCATAGGAACATGTTTTTATACGATATCTCTAACCTCAAGAATGACGAATTTCTATACAAATTTTCATTCTTTATTCAACTCACTTAGGGGACGACTTTTCAAAAATCCTTTCTTAGTGCTCACCTACGTTACATAGGGAACTTACCTAGAATTTTGCATTCTTCTAAAACCAACGGTTTAGGCTGTGCGTTGTCTGTCAGTGTTAGAGATTTATTAAGTAGATTAATATTAATTACATAATTTGTAGTATTACATAAATCGATCCAATAAAATGAAAATTATAATCTAATTTGCTAAAGTTTTTATAGATGTTTTTTTTTTTTGTACAAAAGTGCGTTTTAACACAAACTTAATTTTAACCGTTGATCTATTGTCAGATAACTAGCTCCTTGTCGCACTAAAGCTGATTGATAAGCACGTTAGTTATAATATCGAGCCATTACCGCCGATTTATCGTAAGCGACACTTTTATCGAAATTGAGATTTTTATTGCAAGCAACATTTTAAACTGTAACGGACCAAGCAGTGTTAACGTTTTTCTCCAAAATTTGTTAATTAACGAGTTATAGCAACTGCTTTGTTTATCGTTAATACAACACATTTTTCACATTTTAGCGTAACCGACAATAGGCATCTTTATCGTAAGGTTAATAGCCCATAATAGGAATAATAGGCTCAGGCGTAATAAAATTAAGACAGCAGAAATATCGCAAACGCCATACAAATATTTAAAAAATACTTCTCCTGTAAAATTTGATATTTTTCGGTTACGCTAAAATGGCGGTAATGGCTCGATATATTTGTCTTGATCACGTGCACTTTTTTGAAACTCAAACCTGAGAATAAATAACATATCAAAATATGGTTTCAAAACTGTTCACGTCCGACTATGAATAAACACGTAAAACTTCTTAAATGTTTTGTTTCTTCGTAGCTATACCATATTTATGTACATAGACAACTGGAATTATATTAGAACTAGCGCTATATGCAAGCATATGGATTGTTGGTGAGTCTGTCACAAGTTTCTTTTTCATATTTTGTTATATAAATAAATATGATGGCTGTAAGCTTTTCCACTACTCACTCTCGTAAACTAAAACTTTCTTATTCACGTTGTACAAAACTTGAAATGAAAGTACGTATAATATCTGTGTGGAGTTTTTATGCTTTCAAATTTATGTCTAAACAATATGTATATTCTTGGATTGTAGGATAAATGAAATTTATTATACACTTTTTTTGAAAGTTAAAACAATATTCTGGAATATAAAACAATAACAAAGTCCGAAATAAAACAATAAAGTAATACCAGTGTGAAATATAATTTGCTGTTATTGAAATTCTTAACGACAATTTAAAAATCATTTGTCGTAGATTTAGCCTCAACATTCGAATATCTTCTTTTAGTTGTTTTAAATCTAGCTATTTTGTAATTATACACGGAGAGAAAAATCCTATAATTTTTGTAGAAAAAATTTCAGAAAAATTACCATGCTCCCCTATAATCCGTGTGCGATCGACGACCAAAATAAAAAATATGTGCTAGGATGGTAAAATTTAATGTGGTGCTAACACAACTTTTATCACACTCTTATGCATATATATTATAGTTTAATTCTTGTTATCGTACTCTTTCATTTGCGCATCTGACTCGCGACCTTGTGTTGGTTGCACTGTACCTGTAAAAACATGTATACAAAAATGATTGCAAACAATATATTCTAATACATATACTAAAGATAGGTAAATAAAAAGATGAATTAAACGATGACATCGTCCTAAGAGAGTGTAAAAGAAACTGACTACTAGCTGTGCTAGCTGCTTGTAACACAGTCTGATAAATCAAGGTGCTTGGTGCGAACTGTCTGACAAAGTTTCTTCCACAGTCCACACCTATGGTTCGCATGTAACTCGCTCAGTGAGGTACATTTTATTACAGCGTTCCCAACACAACCAACCTTCTTTCTGTTTTTTTTTCTTTCTATTATTAGCATGTTAGCATGGTAATTTTTTTAATAAAAACAATTAAAAATTATTTTTTTGTCGGTAATGGAACTTTTTACTGTGCTGTTTTACAAATTTTACGGAGATAATATTACGAAAAGAACATTCCATCCTTTAAATTTTTTACGATTAATTATAATCTTTATATTTTTACCTTACAGAATTGAATATGTTCGCCTTTTACACGTCGATTGTAGTGCTGAGCACAGTAATTTTTATAGGAATTTTCTCTCCGTGTATGTTTAATATCGGGTTATCATCTGATAACTGAGTGACATCTCTTACTGTTTAAAAGTGCTCCAAAGAAGGATATGCTCCATAATTTTGAGATCTGAATTCGAAGAGTAGATGTTTCTATCGTAAATGTGGCGCTTTTAATATTACCGAGCGCAGGTAAACGACTTTAATTGCGATTTTTGTATTTTTTCGCGCACCGTGCAATGTAGTTCATTGCAATTTCAATCGGTTTGCGTGACTTTACAAAAATATTCTTTAATTTACAAGCTATTGCATGACATTCTAATTCCTTTTTCTTCTAAAAACAATATAAACATTTTTTTTACCGAATATTTGTAAAAAATAACTGATTTTATTTTTCAAAGTGGTCCTGAATTTTTAATTTTTTATTGATTTTTAATTTTAATGCAAAACGTATTTATGTATGTTAACGGTAAACATTTTACTTTTTGATTTCGGTTGAGATTTGAGACTTGTAGGTTGCATGGCATAAAATTTTGAAGTATTTTTCTTTAAAAAAATTTGTCGAAATATCTGATATTCCATATTTTACGATATGCTTTATGCCAACTCAATAAACTTTCCCATTTTCCTTTAAAAAGAATCTTGAAAAAACTTGAAAAATAAGAGCATTATAACATCTATAACATTTACATGTAAAATTTTATTTTCATATGCCGAAAGATTGTAGCAATTATGGGGGTTTATGGAAGACGGACGGTCAGACATAACCAATTCATAAGGGTGCCGAAATTTTTTCTTCGGGATACTAAAAACGATTTATGCCTGATTAGCCTGTTCCCGTTTCGCATGACCAATTAAAATTTTCCGATTCCCCTAACGATTCAAATTGTGGTATCGTTTCACCTGACCATAAGTTGGACGATGGGTACCTTTTTTATTATAATGTTAAAATAACACCATAAGAGATTTTAAGGAAAATTTAAAGAAAGTGTGGCAACTTTCCTTCTTACTTTTTCCAAACTTAGGACTAACAGTAATTTTTGATAGATGGAAAAACTACTGGTGTAGTTAAAAGTTTATTCGCTTTACGTTTCGTCAGTTTAAAAAAAATTTTAAATAATATACCTATAAATATACGCATATTTACATTAATTTGAACTAATAAAATTAATTTCTCTTATGCTTAACAGTGTAAGCTATTTGTTCTAAACATCTTCCTACTGTTATTTTATTATTTAAGTAGCTTTCTTGAATTTGTCTTATTCTTTTATTTATCTAGTAGATCAGACGAATCACAACCATTTGCAACCAAACGCAACCAAAGTGTACCAAATTTTAATTTCAGGCAAAACAAGAACAGGCGAAACAGGAATATACCCTAAAAACGAAAAGGAATAGATACGTATTTTCCAAAATTACCCTATCCCTATTAAGGAAATCTGATCACATTTTCAATTTCCATTTGATACATACGGGCAGGACTCAAGATATCTTTAATTCCATCAGAATTATACAAAGGTAAAAACAAATATAATAATACCTAAAACATATTTACATTTGTAATATAAATAGAATGCGAAGAAAAGTTAAAAAGATATCATTAACTTACTCCATACATTTTATTATTCAAGCTGTTGTAAAGCTATTAAATTTGAAATTGTATCATTGTTCAAAAATAATTTTAATTTCAGGTATTACATATGTATGTCGCCCCATATATATGTATGTAAAAGTACAATAATTTATCATCCATGACAATATATCATTGTTTGTAAGAAATTTAATACGTGAAAGTTGTTTACATGTTTCCCTAAATAACAGTCAAACCCTTTCACTTTTGTACATATAGGGTAAGTGCGGGAGAGATGCCGCAGTAGCCATAATTCGTCCGTTGATTGATAGGTAGCGCTATTAATGGATTATATGTTTAAAACAAGTTACTTATTTAAGCTGTATATGGTAACATTTATGATTAGTCCATCAGTTTAGTAATTATTCAACTTTTTCTTATTGAAAAGTAAGTTTTTTAACATAATATTTTATCAAGCATTAGAATTTAAGAAAGTATATAGTTCATTGTTTTATTGAAAATGAGTTTTGTTATTAATTTAGGTATATTTTAAAAGTACTGTATAAAATTCTAGGTTAGAATTCCGCACTATACTTGCTAAAGTAACATGCGGCATCAATTCCAACAAAAAGGAGAGATGCCGCATTTAAAGTTGGTATAGATGCTGCATCATATTATACCTCTATTATGCAGTTTTTTTTTTGGGCTGTAAATTATGCCACATTAATATAAAAGATCCATTAGTGGATTAGGAAGAGCTCTCATATTAGTGAAGATAAAGGAAATAATGATGATTGCCTGTGTATTGAATGTTTTGAAAAGTACTCAGAAACAAAAAAAAGGTTAAGATGTATAAAGTGCCAAAAATGGTTACATATGGGATGCACCATGTATGGAGATGTGTGTAAAATTCAAAATTTTTAATATGAACTAAGCGACGTCTCTCCTTCTTTGATGCGGCATCTCTCCCATAGGTGTGGGAGAGACGCCGCTTTGCAGGCTCTACAAATATGTCAATTATGAATCCTTTATGACTCAAAATTTAAAATTATTTATAAATAATTTTAAAGAACAATGTTTACATTTATTGTGTACCAAATTTCAAATGAATTAAACGCATACTTTAAGAATTATCAAGTGTTTTCAAAATGTGCGGCATCTCTCCCGCATTCACCCTATATGCGAACTTTAATATTATATCCTCTTAAAATGTAATAATTAAACACTACATCAGCAAACAGCAAGCGGCAGCATCCATTAGCTTCCCGTTCTGTAATTATATACACTTATATACTAATTACCATCAAACATGAATATTATCTTAATTTTAATTATAATTGTACCAAAAGCTTGTCAACTTTTAATGCAAAAAGAAAGGTTTTTTTTCTAGATATTATGTAGAGTATGTATGTATGTATGTGTGTAGGTACCTATGTTGAATTTGAATTTTGTACATTTTAAATAAACCACTAGAGATTTCTTTAAAATGAAAAGCATGTCACAAGAAAAATAATATACAGTACAAGCACGACAGTATTTTAATCAAAGGACAATAAGGAATTCTGTGGACCGAATGTTTGTCATGTTTGTACAGTGTGCTAAAACTAAAACTTATCCAAAGATAATTTTTGTGTTAAAATAATTATTATGAAATGGTACAATGGAATGCGTCAATATAAAAGTGGAATTTTACCTTATCTAGAAAGAATTTTCAATTATGTTTTGCGTTAATTATTATTATTTAACAATCTAACTATTAAACTGATAAGGAATGCAAAATTTTATTGTCCAAATACTTTTGATCAGCCATTGTATATAGAATTTACTCAAAATTATTTTAATTATCTCATTATTTATATTATTCTATATATAGGTAGGTAATACTCTTATTAATTGTGTCCTTTCTAAGCAATTTTCTAAAAATAAATGTGTGTATATGCGTGTGTATCTGCAAATTCATTTATACTTTAAATTACCGAAATATTAATTATCAGTTTTGGAATGCGAAAACATGATAGAAATGCTAAATTCTTTACTAATATTATTGATTTTATTACCAATTCAAAGTCGCATTATCTTTTAATTTTAAAAAGTTACCTATATGAAAAATTTTAAAGAAGAAATTTTTTTATAGGATTACAGGAATGACTACAAATTATAACTAGTCCATGTTAAGATCAAAATTTGGAATTATTTAAATGTGGAATTTAAAAATGTATTCTATGTTAACTATAGAATTTAAGGAGCCACATTTTTTTAAACAATTCTTCTCAGCGCCACCACCACAATATTTCTAACATTAAAGTTAGTTCTTTAGACTTCTTGTTTGTAACGAAAACCACTCACATCATTACTAATGAGATGTATACAATAAAAATACATTCGGGAAAATTCAACGAATTTAAAGTTACGTGTAGATTTCCTGCTTTAAATTTTTTCAAATATGACATGATTTTATCTGTGACGCAGTGTACGTACGTACGCATAGTTTCACTAGAAAATCTAACGACACCAAGAGAATAAATTGACGATGTGATGGTAGTTCACAGAAAATTAAAGATCATCATCCTATTTTGGTCCATATTCAAACACAACTATAATTACTATGCTAATGTGGGAGGAGTTTTCTGAATCCGCCCAATCATTTCTATCTTGTTACATATTTGCAGTATGTACGAAATATAGTAACAACAGACCTTATCCTATGTACAATATGTGGGTACTAGACTAATAATACTATATAAACTAATGTACTAGCCTATGTAGCTACACTTTACCAGTTCAATAACACAATCTGTCGCACACAATATTCAATCCCGCAGATCTGTTGTACATATATGTACAGTCAGCGACATTTGTATTCGTACGATAGCATATTTACTCGTATGATAAAATTTAAACCAAATGGATTCTAATAATTTCCCGCAAACGTGGACTTTTTAGTTTATTCAAATCTTTTACTTTCTATATAAGTTAAAAATTTCATTAATAGATTTTTAAAATAAAGTTCTTAGAGAAAAATGTTACAGATGCAATTTGTATCAACATGTCAACACCACATTCGTATTTGTACACCCTAAAATTTGATTACTATTTTTATTTGTTGTCCAGAATGGTCAGGATTCCTTGGCAAAGTATTTTAATATTGAAAGAATTTCTCGCGTTATCGAAAGTCGTGATATATTGCGTGTAAATCAACAAATAATTTAGATTGTTCTAAAAAGTAGGAAAATACAGATTGAAGGAGAGGGTAAGGTTAATTCGTACAAAAAAGGCATGTTTTTGTTATTTTTTTGTGACGACACAGTTAAAATCTCTTTATTAAGACCAGTGGTACATTAAAGTATAACATTCGGAGAATATTGTATAAAATTTTTACGAACAAATATTAAAAAATAGAGTAATGGCAGCAATTATTCGAACATGTCTCGGAAAAAAGTAGAATTGTGGTGCCCCTCATAACTTGGTGCTGGATCATCCGAAATAAAAAAATTAAAGTTCATTCGTTAGATAATAGTTTTCCTCAGGCAGCGCTGGGAGGGTTTTTCGAAATTTCAATTTTTCACTTTTTTGGAACACTTTGGGAACGGAAAAACACGATTTTTGCGAAAAAAATTGGCTAATTTGTTATTGTAAAATAAAAATTATTAACAAATTTGAAAAAAACTCCAGTGTTACCTCGTAAATTTTGTACAAAAATAGTGTTCAAAATTTCAAATGGATCGGTGCTGTAGTTTTGAAGTTATGAGGGGCACCGACTTTGAAAACGTGAGCTGTGGGGAAAACTCTTTAAAGTTTTGAACACTTAAAAATTCTTGCATCAAACTGATATAGAATACTTACTACTAAACTAAATTTTGTACCCTACACTGACAAAATATACAGTACAGGTATAAACACGTTAGTACTTCCATTGAAATTTCTATAATATAACTAAGAGAGAGAGATATATAGAGAGAGAAACATCTGCCAGGTAACAACAAAAATGCTTATAACTTCGTCAATTTTGCTCCAATCAACTTGAAATTTTCAGACAATATTCTTGAGATATTATGCATTCAGTTAAAAACATAAAAAAATGCAAAAAAATATTTTAATACCTTACCCTGCCCTTAAGGGCAAGGACAACGTTAAAAATCTTAATTTTATTTTGAATATATTGTTACCTCAAAATTCATAAACGTTATTTACATAGTTATCCTACGCAATACATCACGTTTTTTAATAACGCGAGAAGTTATTTAAACACGAAAATACTTTCCTAGGTAATCTTTTGGTAGTAAGTAAAAATTTCAATTTAACCGGATGTTATAAGCGGTTAAGTGAGCGATTTAGACTCATTTACAATAATTTCTACAATACATTCGTCTTTTTAGAACTATTTTTATCAAATTTTTACTAAAGCTGCAAGCTCAAATAATGAAAATACCCCTGTCGCAGCATCTGCATAACATAGCGAATTTCCAAATTTTGGGGACTGGCGGATCTCATCTAAGAACTGTACCTATTTAAAATAGTTTAGCTTTCTAAGAGTAAAAGATTTTTTAAAATCGGCTGGGTAATTAGTTTTGATATTTTTGGAACCCAAGAACCCGAACGGACTTTGTGCAGCATAGTTGTATCCATCTAAAATAATTTAGTTCTCTAACAGTGAAAAAATTTTCAAAATCGGTCGGTTAGTTTATTTTTTACAATAATGGGAACAGTAAACCCTGGCGGAAATCATACAACATAACCTTTATTCATCTAAAATAATTTTAGTAAAAAGTTTATCCTAACAGTAAAAAACGGGTCCTAGGGATCTCATATAACTTATGGTAGTTCGTAAGGTTCTTGTGGACATCATTTAATTACTTAATGAATTCAAATACTTTAACTTACTAACGGTGAAAAAATTTTCAAAATTTTCGACATTCGCTAAAAAAATCATTGAAAAATATTTGATATGTTTCGATCAATTAATGGTCAACATCAGCAAATAAAAGTTACTAAAATCGAAGAAAAGAATGAGTTATTTGTCCGTAGAAATTAAAATACAAATTCTGAAAACGAGCAAAGAAATATTGAAAAAACTAGATCGGCAAAACATTCTGACAAATAACACTACCCAACTAATACTTGCCAATTTGAATGAAACTTAACATACTTATTAAACAGCGAAAAATATTAAATACGTGTTTTTTTATTTCGGCTAAATACGCTTTTTAGGGGTAGAAAACACCATTCAACCTCTGTAGATGAAAACAGTTATAGCTAAATATTTTTGAAACGGCATATTTTTTGAAAAAAGGGCTGAGTACCAAATTTGTAGAATTTAAAGCGATGCACTTGATAGTGACCCTGAAATCGATTTTCAAGGTCAGTTGAAAATGATTAGCCATTGCCGAACTTTGACCATATCCTGTACCTATAAGCAGTAATTTCATGTATTGACTCAATCTATCTTCAAAATTGATTTGTTGCGTTATTTTTCTAAAATAAAAAAAAATAAAAACCTGACGAAATGAAAAAATAGGCGCAAATTTATAGAAAAAATTAGAAGAAAACATTTTTGTAAGTAATTTTAGAAGTTAAGAAAAGATTTAATATCACTCCAATTGTAAGTTAAACATTAACTTTATGTTATATTAGAAATTTTCAAAATTTTTTAAAATTTTTATTGCTACTCTATAGTTATCATATTAGGAATTAAATTCAACATATGATTAACTATTATTTTTCCGATTGCGATTGAGCAAGTATTTTTCAAAATTACTTCTTGATCACTCATTTTCTATCTTGCATGTGAAATTCGTTCGAATATACTTTGAACCATTTAGGGATGAAAAGTAAACTACTCCTTTTGAAAAATATTAAATGATTTTCAAATGACTTTGGAAATTGACCTCAAGGTCAACTTCAAAGTCAAGTGCATCACGAGAGTCAAGTGCTTCAAGATCATCAAGTGCATCACTTTGAACTCTATAACTTTGGTCCTAAGCACTTTTTTCAGAAAATATATCGTACCATAATCCACTTCTATGTTGATTCCTGGTCTCTTTTCCTGCGTTTCTAATATTTATGTCAATAAAAAATGTGCTACCGTAGACAAGGATGAATAGGTACGCATTCAGACTTCACACCGTATTTTTTTGTATTTATTTTACGAGTACCTAATCTTTAATATATTAAAAATTTACGCGAAGATGGTCACTTTATCAGCAGTATCCAAAAAAATTTAAAAATATCCGTGGTTTTTGAAAAATTAACGAAAATCGTATAATTTCTTCTCTATGAAAAATTGGGGTCAAAAGAGACGAGAAAAGAGTAAATGGGGACAACCCGTAGGGTCGACCAAAATTGAAATTCTAATATAAAATAATTTCGAACTTTTTGTATTTATACATTCAAAAAAGAAATAATAGGTACTTGATGATTTTCTGTAAAAATAAACGTAGAATCTAAAATAAAGTTTATATACTCCTGTCGTTTACCCCTAAGTTTATATTCCTCCTATTCTTATTTTAGTTCAAAAAATAATTTTTCAAAAGACTAAGACATAATAATTAATAACAGTGAGATTCTACGTCCATTTTCAGACTTTTGTTTATTAAATTGCGTAAAAGCTAGTAAATGCAATAACAGATATGATGAATTTATAAGGATTTTCTTGTACTACAAAATCTTAAAAATATGGAAACGCGTACTTTTTTTTCGTTAATTGTGTTTTATTCTTTTGCACAAAATTTTAAAAATACTTTATTTTCTTAAGAAAGGGAGGCAACTTTAGTCACAGATATGCCTATGAACAGTTTTTGGTAATCCGGGAAAAACGAAAACACTTTTTAAAATTTTTTTATTGTTAAAATCGAAATGTTCTTTTAAAGAGGGTTAAAATTACCATATTTTATATTAAAATTTTAACACAATCACTCCCTAATTAACGAGCCTTACTTAATATTAGCAAATTGAGAAAAAACACGTCAATTAGATTTTTTACACAGATTTTATTTGTTATATAATTCAAAAGGATATTTTAAAAATGTGTATGAATGGCTTTCATTAAATAAATTTCAATATATTTTCCATTTATTTTAACAGTGGAATGTCCTTATTAGTGGCTATACTTTCGGCTTGGAGCGAATTAGACGAAGATTTTCTTCTAAAACCAAATTTAATAATTAATTAAAGAAATAAAAAAAAATTTGTGGATTTCCTACCGTTCAAATATAATCTTTATTGTATGTAAAAATGTTATTACATTTTTTCAAAAAACTGTAAGTAAACTGTAAAATTTTCTTTACAAATATGTTAAAATAGAGAAATGTTTCCTTTTTAATTTATTTTTAACTCTTTTTAAATGATTCACTTTAAAATTTTTTAATATTTCTTAATCGAAATTTCATAAAAGAATGTGTCAAAATTTAAAAAAATTTTTCTTTGTTAAAAAAAAAAAATTGAATGTGCAAAATTATTTAATATTAGAATGCTCTGATTATACAATTCTAATCATAACTGTATTGTCAATTGGATAAAAAATTACGTAAAAATATTATTGTTTGAATATGATTTAACGTAATTTTTATACGATTGAAGCAAACTCTTATTAATTTTAGGAAGGTGTAAATATAATCTAAATTCTGATCATATCACATAACAGATATCGTCGGGATTTTTTTTGTAAAAAAAAATGGAACAGAGATACATTATAAAAACATTTAACTGACAGAGAAATAGAATATAGCCGAATCGTTAAATTGGATTAAAAAAATCATGACACGCTACTTATAAAGCGGTTTTTTTCGAATTTAGCTCGCAAAAAATGAGACAGAAAAAAAAAGAATGCGAGTGCGAGTGAAATGGAGAACGACATATTTCCTAGTTTTTCTCGAAAAGTAAGTAATTTAGAGCAACCGTATAAAAACATTTTTTATGCATTTTACCTTTTACAATGGCTTAGTGTAAAAAAAAATTTGAAAAATTGCTTAATTCTGGCAAAAAACTCATTTTGTTAACAAAAAACGCCCGGAAAACCTACTTCTGGGCATCCGACGTGTCTGGCTAACGAACTCATCCAACGATTTGGAAAATCGAATTCGCACACAAAATTTCATAAGCATTAAACGTTTCGTTCGAGAGTTATCGCGCGGATACATATATATATATATATATATATATATATATATATATATATATATATATATATATATATATATATATATATAAATTTTAGTGAATATCATTTTCGTATTCTAGGGACCTCAAAACATATTTCTGATATGGTCTCGGGCTTAGGTCGCACCATGACACCTGGCGTAAAAGCTGAATTTCCAGTTTTGGAAATTCGCTAAAATAATGATTGTTATATGGTGCCGGGATCGCTGATTAACCTGTAAGTAGTTTAAATTAATTAATTTTTATTTTCAAACATTTTTCCCTCGAAAAGAGTTTTTTTTTAAATCTGTGTACACTATAGCTCAAAAAATTTTCAACTAATCGTTTTAAAATTTACAGTTAATTTCGCTATACAATTACGCCCCTAATGAACCTATACTTGAAATAATGTTATTTAAAGTATTTTTTTTATTACAAAACAAGTTATAAAAGATGGCAAAAAATTATGTTCTTTTCCTTAAATATCTCTAAAAATGCAATTTTTAATTATTTTTTTTTTGCGGGGGGGGGGGGGGAACTTAGGTTTATGTAGAAAAAAAACATGCCCTTAAAGTAAATTTGAAACCCTATTGATTTCAGATGAAAACTGTGATCTCCAAAATGTACACAAACTGCTACGTCTGAAGGTAACCTCCGATGAGTTGCAACTGATATCTTTCATATTTTCCAACTAAATGCTTTAAAAAAATTACAATAATTATTTGAATATATGCACAAAATTTTCTCAAAGTTTAAATAAATTACATACATTCCTTCCTTGCCAAAAAAACATCATGTCAATCGCTAAAAGAAAAGTTGTCTTAAACCTATTTTCCCCCTTAGATTTTATCATACGGATGATACGATTCTATGCTACTGTATGAATACGAGTGTGGTTGACTGTATATACATACATATTATGTACAATTGTATAAAACAAAGTAAAATACAAAGCTTATTTTCTTCATTATGTATTACAATTTTACTGTACTACTACACATTCGTCTGCCGAACATGTACGAACGATGACGATTTTTTTTGATCCCTTATTTACATTTACATTGTTTTTTTGTGATTTCGTTGCACAACAAACAGTAAGAGGAAATTTTAAACGGAAATTTCGTTCTATAAACAATCGTTTGGAAATCATTCTATTTTGACAATAAATATACATATGTGTACACAACCATGCCTACATCGAAATGTAGTGAAAGAAATAATATAAGTGTTTTATAACAGAGGTTCTGAAACTTTGTCCCTCGTGTACCACTACTTTTAAACATAGACACTAAAAAACCACTTCTACAAAAACTTTCGAAAAGTATGTTGTAGGAAGTTAAAAGCGATGTCATCTTGAATGAAAATACCCCTGTCGCAGCATCCTGCATAACATAGCGAATTTTTGTTTATAAAAATCAGTTTTTCTGTGATTTTTCACCTCTTTTAATTGATTTTTCCTCCTCTTTCTAATGATGTAAATAAATGTCTCAAAAATTTTTTAACTTGAGAAAATTTTGGCAAAAAACTAATTTTTTTCACGAATAATCATCAAAAAAAAACCATGTTCCAGGCATCCGACATAGCTGACTAATGAACTTGTCCAACGGTGTGGGACTAGATATAAATATAATATATAAATTTTAGTGAATATTATTTTCGGTTTCTAGGGACCTCAAAACAAATTTCTATTATAGTCCCGGGAGAGTTCTTTCGGAGATCTAAAAATAGGACTTTCTTCGGAACCCTAAAAAAGGCATATAACATACAAACATATATACATATGTATGTATATAACTATTTACGTAGGTACTTATACCTACTTTACGTAGTATGTATAAGTAAGTTCATATAATTATATATACGCCTGTCGCAGCCTCCTGTATAACATAGCGAATTGCCGTTTATAAAAATTAATTTTTATCGGAAACTAGTTGACATAGAATAATGTTTAAAGACCTCTTTTATGTAACAGTCGCGGGTTCAAGTCGCGTCATGACAGTGGCTGCAATAGCTAAATTCCATTCTGGAAATTCGCTAAAACAGAAAAATCTCTGACATAATTGTAAATAAAATACTCGAATTTACTCAATAGACCTGAGAATCTGGTTTTAAAAAATTCGTCAAAGAACGCTAACTGCGAAAATTAATTGTTTTAGCTTTTAGTTTTAATCTAAATTCCACTATATTTTCATTTAATGTATGAACACGTATTCAACCATTATAACCATTAACTAATTTATTATTTTAATATTTTTATTAGCAAATATTTTCGATAATGCTTCTCATTAAACTTTACAATACATTTGGTGAAATTCCAAAATTTGATAATAACTTACTGTTACACTGTTCCCCCCTTACATAATTTTACCTTTTACCTTGCCTGACGCAATCCCTTTTGAGAAACCCTGTTCGAAAGCATGAAAGCTTGAAATAATTTTTATAGAAAAACTAAATAAAAGAATATGTAATTTTGAAGTCGAGGATCTTTGTTTACGTAGGTATTAATATACAGTTATTGCACTGATTACAAAGTAGCAGTTGGTTGCATTTTGAACTTTGAGGCTTCATTTGTACATGAGTATACTAAGTCTATATACTATTTTATAATACAGTAGACTCTCGTTAATTCAAGCCTGCGATAATTCGAAACTAGAAAATTCATTCTCTACAAAATCTCTTTATATTTTGAACTAAAACAATACCTTTTTATACACTTGGTAATTCGAACGAAAAAATCATTGCTACGTAACAAAACGACGCGTTAATTCGAACTCATCGGCGTCAAACACTCGACAATTCAAAGTTGCAGAGAGAAAGAGACAGAAAGATTGTTAGTACATTTTGAGACAAGTTCAAGTTCATTCATCGCAAATGTTTAAAAAATTAAAATTGTTAACTGTGATACTTCGAAC
This sequence comes from Brachynemurus nebulosus, assembly GCA_035578155.1. Taxonomy (NCBI): domain Eukaryota; kingdom Metazoa; phylum Arthropoda; class Insecta; order Neuroptera; family Myrmeleontidae; genus Brachynemurus; species Brachynemurus nebulosus. The sequence continues at coordinate 8,769,526 of JAPWDM010000001.1, read as the reverse complement.
CTGTCTATAATTCGTAATATTTTAAGAGTCCCTCGAGTTTCGAATTAACGAGAGTCGACTGTATGAGCATTTGTCTATGGTTTAGATATAGACATATTACCGCAGAGAGACTAGTGTTGGTTGCTTAGCTCTTTTTACTCCCGTTATTAATATCTACATATAAAAACTATGAATTAAGTATGAACGGATATTACACATTCCAAATAATTTTTATTTCCGTTGAATTACATAAAGTATATTTAATGTCAGTTAAAAGTTCATTTCTATTACCTATACAAAATTAATAAAGAGTAAATGGAATATACATATCCATGTCTCAAAGATACATTTAGAATTTAAAATATTTTTAAAATATTATGAGTTTATTTACTATTCATCTGGAGTTTCTGTAACTTCTCGTGGTTCAGCATAGTAACCAATTTTATACTAGAACAGACGAATTTTAAAACAGAATATTTCTAATGGGAATATACGTGTTTCAGTAGAATCAATTAGGGGGAAAGCGGTATCGATTATAACATTTTGAAGAAAAGAAAATATACCCCGTTTCAAATACAATTGAGTAGATAAGTCCTCGTTAAAAAATTAAATAAATCTTATATTCGAAACAAATCAACCTTGTAGTCTCTTCTAAAAACAAACTGAAAATTTAAAATTTACGCATTTGCAGCAATGAAAGAAATAAAGCTAAGAAAACGGGAATTCCTTAAATTCGTAAGTGATGAATCATGCTTAAATTTAAATGAAATAGATCATATCTGAGATGATATCTACAAAATCTTATGTCTTATGTCGAAAATTTGGTGGAACAATTAAATCGAACCTGAACAATCTTTCAGCCCGACCTTTGGACCTTCCAGAGTTGATTATTTAAAATAAATAAATAAAAGGATGATGGATTTTGTTTTTGTCACAAATGTTATCAAAAGTAGCAATCCTGAAGTTGTAATATATGGCCGCAAGCTCAAAAGACATCCAGAAACTGAGGTGAGGGAAACACAAATTGTATTATTTCCATAGTTTCCAACCAAACCAAGTAATTACGTTTTTATATGAGTGAGTAAACTTCTATTTATGATTTTATTCTAATATGATAGACAAAGATAAATGCAGATGTAGATAAAATAGTTCTTTTTAACTTGCGCCCATAATACATAGATACTTAAAATGTCCAATTTTCCTTATAAATATTATAACTACGTGTGTTTTTGCCAAATGTGATAATGTACATATGTACACTATCGTCATATATTTTTGCAGATTATAATAATAGCTATTTGTGTATTAATAAGAGCGCAAAGTGATACATTGCCGTTCGATTGAGAATCTCATGAGAGCGGCAATGTTACTTTGTGCTCGAATTACACACATAATTTTTTCTACAATCTTGTAAAACGTATTCGTTTTATTTAAAAAATACTAAAAAAAATAATAATGGACGTTCAGAAATATCTAGAGGTGTATTAGAAAAATTGCTGTCACTGTTGCATATTTCCATCATTTAAAGCGAAAAGTAACAGTCCTCAGCAAACACATATTTTGCGCTTTCTTCACAGAGCGCAAAAGCTTACTTTCAATTATGACTGTAGAAAAATTTATTTACCAAACATTTTAAAAAATTAGATTGTAATTAAAATAAATTAGTTCGAACCTCAATGACAACTAAAACTTTTAAAAGCTTTTACATCTTTTGTCGGTATAGTCTCTCGTATTATTTTTGATCAATGTGTTAGCGGTGTTTTGATCAATGTGTTGGCGGTGTTTTATTACCGCCTAACACAGCAGACAACTGTTCTCTAACGTAGCAGCATAGCTGGTGAAAAACAGTTCTCAATTTAGTGCAGCACAACTCTATGGACATTTTTAAAATACCCCTGTCGCAGCATCCTGCATAACATAGCAAATTTCCGTTTATAAAAGTTAGTTTTTCTTGGAAACCAGTTGACATAGAATAATAGTTTAAAGGCCATTTTTATGTGACTTTTTCCCCTCTTTCTAATGGTGTACAAAATGTCGCAAAAATTTTTGAATAAGGGTAAATTTTGGCAAAAAACTAATTTTTTTCACGAAAATTGCCAAAAAAGCCATGTTTTGGGCATCGGACGTGTCCAACGGTTCGGTACTTCCAGTATTTTCACCAAATTTCATAAACGTAAGAGATTTCGTTCGAGGGTTCTCGCGCGGACACATATATATATATATATATATATATATATATATATATATATATATATATATATATATATATATATATATATATATATATTTATATATATATATATATATATATATATATATATATATATATATATATATATATATATATATATATATACATATATACATATACACACACTGAGAAAAAAATACAGTAACTTTTACTGAAATTTCTGGTAAAAAATTACTGAGCTCTCTGGTAATGCGGACATAAGTGACAGGCTAAGCAAAAAATACGATAATTTATAGTAAAAATTTTAAATTATCCTATAGCGCAGTAAAAATTACCGTATTATTTATAAATAAGGCTTTTTTTTTATTTATTAATAAATAATTGAATTAAAATAGTTTAAAAGGATATTGATAGAAGGGTAAGCATTAAAATCAAATTATTAATATAGAAAAAATTTTTTGTGGTTTTTTATTATTTGTGGAAAAAAATATATAAATTCTTTATTTGACATATTACATGATAAAACAATAGGCACATTACAATAATTTGTATAAAAACATATCTCAATTAACATATCAAAACTAAACAAAAATTCATGAAACACAACAATTTTTTGTTTTAAAAATTTATTATAAAAAAAATAACACTATATAAACATCCAGTCACCTTGGCTATTGAACATTTGAACAACTAAACGAACAAACTGGGGAGTCCTGGTTACTTGCTGTCTGAAGTCGTGTTGGCCGTGTTAGACAATGCTCGGTGCTATTGCGCATGCTTGTTTTGCTTGCGCATGCTTGCTATTCTCAGTTTATGTGATGCTTGGCTATGCAGTGGTGTGTGACAAATAACAAATGCACAACGACTCAGTAAAAATTATTCATATGTCCAGATAATTTTACAAAAAATTAAGTAAATTTTCCCGGTGTCCACTTGAAATTTTACTAGCCCATCGAATTTTACGCAGCTGTATAGGAAAAATTCTTAAGGTGTATAGGAAAAATTCTTAAGGTGTACAGGAAAAATTTTCAAATGAATCGTAAAAAATAATGTTTGAAACGCATTTTTTATATTTTTGCTTAATAATTTCCTACGGACTAGTCACTTAAGACTCGTTTACCGGAGGCAGCTCAGTAATTTTTACTGGAATTTTTTCTCTGTGTATATAAATATATATATATATATATATATATATATATATATATATATATATATATATATATATATATATATATATATATATATATCTTCAGTGTACTCTCGTTAATTCGAAACTCGAGGGACTCTTAAAATATTACGAATTATCGAGTGTTTGAAATATCAAATGATTACAAATATTTATAATCATAACAAAAACAAAGGCCCGTGTACGATGATATGAACAAGTTTGAACTGAGTGTTTGACGCCGATGAGTTCGAATTATCGCGTCGTTTTGTTACGTAGCAATGATTTTTTCGTTCGAATTACCAAGTGTATAAAAATGTATTATTTTAGTTCGAAATATAAAGAGATTTTGTAGCAAACTCGTAATAGCTTTGAATTATAGAGTTTCGAATTATCGGAGGTTTGAATTAACGAGAGTCTACTGTATATATATATATATATATATATATATATATATATATATATATATATATATATATATATATATATAAAATTTTAGTGAATATTATTTTCGGTTTCTAGGGACCAAAAAACAAATTTCTGCCATAGCCCCGGGCTCAAGTCACGTCATGACACTGGCTGTAATAGCTGACTTCCATTCTGGAAATTCGCTAAAATTAGAGAAAAAATTCGAGAAAGAATATTTTAAAAATCTTCTAAACGGATGTCCGGAAATTGTGAACAAGTAGTCATCAAGATAAGAGGTGGTTACCTTGGTGAAGCCAGAATCTAATATTTAAGCCACAAGTTGATTTTTTGTAGCAATATTATAGTATAATTATTAAATATGATGTCCAAAACATGTCCAAATAAAATTCATATTTTACACCAAATAAGTGTGATTATTGTCATAATGTTTAGCTAGATACTGATGAATTTAGTGAATTTTCTTAATGCCCGGTTTTCTTCACTTGTCTCCTCCTTGTAAAAGCCAAATAATCTTTAATTATTCCTATAGCGTTTCTACTTATTTTTAAAAATATTCTAATTATTAGCATGTGCAATATCAGAATTATATGAATGAATGAATGAAAGAGTAGGGTGTGAGCCCCATGAGGGGTCCACTGCACGTAGGCCACTTAGTTGGACCCTTTGTGCCCCCTTAAACTAAGAGGGAAAAATCAAATGAAGTCAAGCCCCTTGATAAAGGAAAGCAAGCACTTCACATTGATCTCCTTGATAAGTTCTGGGGTCAGGTGACTGAACCCCAGATGTCGATGCCTTAACCGCGACAGTGCATCACAGTTGCACAAGATATGGTAGGAGGACTCCTCCTCCCCGCCACATTTCCTGCAGGTTGCGAATATCAGAATTATATTCTTTGTTGTCTAATTCAATGGTACACTTTATATCAACTTCAATATGCACTAACTCGATAATTTGTGCTTTACTACGGGTATATATTTTCCACTATATCATTGATGAGTATTAATTATAGTATACTTTTTGCCAATATAATTTTTTACGTATGGGAAGGACGCTTGTTGACCACTATTAACGACCATCAAGTTTTATGACACAAAATTAATTAATTTTTATGATAATGATAGTTTATAAATATGATTGAAAGTGCTGTATACTAATACCCCGCTTTGCGTCGTTTCGGTTTGCGTTTTTTCGAAGTTGCGTCGCTGCTGAATTAGTACTAATTTTCGCTGTGCGTCGTTAGAGTTTCGAAGTTGCGTTGCTTTGGGTTCGAGTCTTTAATTTTTTTTTCAAAATTTTCTTTTTTTCTAAAAGATGGCACGACTTTGTTGTAATATGGTGGATATGTATCTATTGACGTTGTAATAAAGATTGATAAATAGACGAAATCCATACTGCCGGATTATATGGTATGGTTATCACATGGTAAATGTATTGTACGTAGTTTTAAATTTTGAAACAAACTGATATACAAATATTGAACGTATTTCTGCATCGCGTGTACGACGTGCATTGAAATTTTTTGAATTTGTTTCTTTTGTTTTTTTTTTTTTTTTGTTTTTTTTTGTTTTTTTTTTTTTTTTTTGTATGTATGTAATAAAATTTTATATAATTTTTGTTTTTAGCGAATTTTCAGAATGAAAATTCAGCTATTACAGCAGCTCTTATGGTAAGACCTAAGCCCGGGACTATGGCAGAAATTTGTTTTGGAGCCTCTAGAACTCGAAAATCTACTTCACTAAAATTTATATATATATATATAGATATATATATATATATATATATATATATATATATATATATATATATATATATATATATATATATATATATATATATATATATATATATATATATATATATATATGTATTTATGTGTGTACGCGATAGCTGTCGAACGAAGCATTTAATTGTTACGAAATTTGGTAAAATCGTTAATTGTTCAAAACGCTTGGATAAGTCCGTTAGCCAGACACATCCGATGCCACAGACCGGATATTTTGGGCTTTAAAGTCTTTTTTTTGTGTTTTTGATCAGAACTTAAAACTTTTTCAAAAATTTTATTACATTATCAAAAATTTCGTAAGAAGTTATATCAGAGAGCTTTTTATACTTTTCTTCTATATAACGTGGTTCTTAAGAAAAATCAAAAATAATCTCTTTTTAAAAGTCTCTTTTTATTTGTTATTTCACTCTACCTCGTTTGATTTTTCTATTTAATATATATTGTGTTTATAAATGTGTCTAAGGGTGTTTCGTCACTAGTTATTTCTATTACCTAAATATATGTCAGATTTCTTTAATTAAACATTATGAATAATGTCTTAATAAATTTATAAAGTTATATTATAAATGTTAATCAATTAAACTGTACTATTTATTTGATTAAATAAACTTTTGTCATATTTTTTTTGTGGTGTTGAATGGCCCTTAGCTATTTGTAAACGAAGTACAAATTTTGATAATGTTAGTTTTTTGTTTTGTTTTTTTATAACAATCTGTCAAATGGAATCATTTTTAAATATATGCATATAATATGCATGCATGTATATAACCTAATTATAAATATTTTTGTTTTAACACATTATATTTATTATTTTGAAAATTTTCTTATTTAATTTTAAATAAGATGAACTAAATTAGAAAAAACTAATTAATGGTAAGGAAATTTTATAAAAAAAAAAAAAAATATATATTTGACAAGATTTTGATGACATATAATTGGTATACTTTGGAATTAAAAACAAAGTACATGGGTACAATATAGTGTTTTTAACAGAAAATAAAATTTTTGGAACAACTAAACAGTGCCGGAACAACTAAATTAGCCATGTAGCAGGAGCCAGCAGTTACGAGCCTCGCGCTTGTGTCCAAAAAAAACAATACAAATTCACACAACATGAGTTATTTAACAAAAAAAAAAAAAAAAAAATATATATATATAAAAACGAGTTTTGGCTCAACTTACATTTGAATGCTAAATCAAATCTACATAAGTGACATCTTTGACAGAATAGACTTTTTGCTAAAATAGTAAAGTATGAAAATATATGCAAACGGATTGTTTGGTGTAAAAAGCGCACAAAAAAGAACTTGTAAAAACACCAATAAAATTATGTATCATTTAATTAAAAATAAATTTTAATCTTTCTTAAAATATTTTACATTGTTACACATATAATTTAATTTCCATTAATAATTGTTAATGAATTTTAACCTCTTTACACACGACAGTTAGCTATTCAAACATTTTTACATTTGTGATTAAGTGTTAATTCGTTGTTGAAAACATTCATCACAAAAGATTGGAAATTTCTTTAGTGTCCAATAGATTGCTTGTCTACAATTTAATTGAAATACTCATAAAACAATGTAAAAAATAAAAAAAATACATTAATTAATTATTAAATTTTTTGAAATATTTAACATCTTACCTGAATGGGGTTATAAGTTCCAAAATATGTTACAACCTTTCAAAATGTTGAACAATAATCCTATTTCAAATTTTAAATTTGTAATTCAATATCGACTAGATAAAATGTTTACAAATGAAAATGATTTCTACACAATAACTAAAAAAAGTAATAGCCCATTTTCTGAACAAAGGAATAGACATTAAAGTTAAATATTAATTGTGTAAATTTAACTTTAATGTCCATTAAAGAGATTAAATATTAATTGTGTAGATAACCCAGCAGAGGGCAACAAGTTACAAACAACAAAGCAAATTCCTCAAAGCGGCAAATTTAAATAATAAATAAATAATTATAATTTTTTGTTTAGTCTATTTAAGAAAATAATTAGTCAATTAAATAAGTGTTAATTTATAATTTATTGAAGTAATAATTTTGATTACTAAAATCTAAATCTTTTTAACAATGATTTATTATTAAATAATCAATATATAGATATATAATACAATTAGAAAAAATGTTATAAAATTTTGTGAAAAGCACACAGCCAAGGTTACTTAACGGATTTCGACTAGTGAAGTGTCTATGAATAGAGCATCATATCAGGGGTGGCACAAGAGAGCCTGAATTTTCAAATTTGGTTTCATTATTAGTTGTTATCGTTAGTTACGGAGCCACAAATTTTAATTTTTTTCCAAAGCAATTACACGTAAAGTAAAATAAATTGTTTATTCATTTCTCTTATAGAAATGGATAAATGGATCTCAGGTAACTGTACTATTATTATTTAAATTAAAATAAGATGATTTTGTTAGTATAAGTGAGGGCAAAATTATCACCCAGGACCTTGGGACCCCAAAAAAAACTTCTTCATACTAAACAGCTGGGCGGATCTCAAGAAGATGTTGCGAAAATTAGATATGCTACTGAAATATGAATATTACTTGCTTTTATAGTATTAATTATTTAAGTAACTGTTTTTGTACAGAATTTCAGAATAGCGAATTAAAAAGTGAAGTAAGGTTTTAGTGAAGTAAGTGAAGTAAGGAAAAACTATTATTACGGATATCAGAGCAAAGGTCTCAAACTAAAGCTACAAAATACAAAAATGTATTCCATTGCACGAAATTATATAAATCAAAATTAAAACAAAAATAAAACAAAACAGACACCTGAGTGAAGCCGCAGGACGGAAAGCAGAAAAAAATTATAAATTTTTCTGTTACTTAAGTAAAAATTCATTTAACTATTAAATTATTATTTTAAGCGACTTTCCATTTTGGAACTTAATTTATGACGGAGAATGTCATGGAAAGATCCGAGTTTGGGACTATACGGCAGAAATTTGTTTAAAAACATATATATATATATATATATATGTACATATATATATATATATATATATATATATATATATATATATATATATATATATATATCTATATATGTTATATAATCTGTTGACGCAGTCCATTCATGTATCATATGAAAATATCGAATAAAGTTTATTATTATTATTATTATTATTATTATATATATATATATATATATATATATATATATATATATATATATATACATATATGTATATACAGGCTGTAAAACTCTCCCAAATAACTCTCGTCCTTTTGTGGAGGGCGACTCCTAGCAAACTGTAGACACTAAAACCGCGAAATTAACAGTCGCGTCACCCCTCAAACGGATAAGAGTCATTTCCTTTACACCCTGTATATAATATATGCACACATACATATATACATATATATATATATATATATATATATATATTATATATATATATATATAAATATATATATATATATATATATATATATATATATATATATATATATATATATATATATATATATATTTGTGTGTGTGTCTGCGCGATAACTCTCGAATGAAGCATTCAATCTTTACGAAATTTTGTTAGAAGTTCAAAAGTCTCAAAAGCTGGGACGAGTTCGTTAGCTGATATGTCCGATTTTTAGAAGCCATTTTTCACCGTTTTTAGTGATTTTTTGGTTAAACTTATTTAAATGCATATGTGCTATACTATATGTGATCCGCCAGGGTCCTGGGGACTCAAAAGTAAAAAATTAACTACTCAACCGATTTCGAAAATCTTATCACTGTTATAGAGTTAAACTATTTCAGATGGATACAAGTTGTTATATGAGATCCGTCAGTGTCCTATCTTTGAAAATTCGCTATGTTATGCAGGTGCTGCGACAGGGGTATTTAAATGTTTACTTTGTTCAGTTTTCTTTTTAAAAAGTAGTATTTTCGTAACCCTGAAACCTATCTTCGATCTTTACATGGTTTGCTATAGAAAATCATAATTCACTTTGCGTCGTGTTTTTTTGGAACGTAACCACGACGCAAATTGAGGTATTGGTGTATATTGAAGTAATTATAAATGTAATGAGACCAGTCGGGATACCGTATAGAAGGTGAATTTTTTTTTTTTTTTTTGTAGTAACCACTGAGAATTCGCAAACCATAAAAGATGGATAGTAGTTTAAAGGGGTATTCTTGTATAGAAATTCGAAAATATCGATTTTTATTTCATATTTTCAAAGTTCATACTTTTAAAAATAAGCTTCGAAAAGGAATTACGGAAATTCGAATTATTTTCGGAGTTATGGTTTCCCTGTGTACTGTGTATCTTTTCAGGGTTAAATTCAAATTTTTAATATAAATTACTCGAAACTAGTTTTTTCGATACGGTTGATATGATATCTCAATTAATACTATCAAAATTGGTCCGACGTAAGGATTTTTAGAATTTTCTTTTTACTATTTTTAAAAAATTTTCGGAATTGAAGAAAGGAGGTGAAAGACTGATTTTTTTTTAAATGGAGTCCATTTTATGAAAAAATTTATTTTTTAAAATTGGCTATAGGTCCAACTAATTCTACATTCTTGTTTATTAAGAAAGTTTGTAACGATTTCAATTTTGAATTTTTTTTTTAATTTTTATACATTTTTACACTTTTCAAATATCAATAAAAAAACTGTTAAAAACAGGGATACTAAAAATGTTTATTGTATTTTTTTTTTATTACGCCCGTAAAATCACCTCAAAATCGAGCCTCTCTAGACTAGAATACGTCCTTAAATGAGGAAAACAATTTGAATTTGTGTACGTACGACAAATTCACTAAAAGTATATTGATTTTTTCTTGTTATACTAATAACAAGGTAACATTATAATAACATTTTTATGCTTTTTAGACATTAAAAATTATGCATTTTGTTGCAATCTGTTTTTTTACAATCTCATAACATTAGAATCAAATATTTTCTCTAGCACCTATATTGTTTTAATTTTGCCAGTTAAGTCTTGGCAAATATTTTGTTACAGCTAATCCCCGAAGAAAACCGTACTCGAAGAACACAGGCATCTTCCTCCGAATTACACGGTTTCAAACAACACGATTTTTAAGTAATTCTTTAAAAAAAATAAAATACACATATTATATACATATTTAATATAAAGTTACATCGGTCCTTAATGTACGCTAATATCCGTTCCATGTGGATTTGATTTCCACCAATAAAAATCGTGTAAATTGAATCTGTCATTATAAAAGAAAAAGTACTGAAAATAAAAACTACTAAAAATTTTAGGGAATTTTATAATAGAAATGATAACAAATATGTAGAAATTTACATATTTAAATTTTAAAATCATTATTTTCGACATCCATAATTTTCGATAACGAAAAGTAGATTTTGACAGTCTTGACATGTTCGGAATACCCACAACTTGCTTCGCTTAAGCCTTCAAAAATTTTGTTATTTTTGAGCTAAGACGTACCGTTTACGATATATTTACGATGAAAGTTTTCAGTAACGTAAAGCATCATATAATAATAATAATAATAATAATAATAATATTTATTCATAGCCACATACATGGATAGAAAATGTCACAAAAACTACAAAACATAATCAAACAAACATAATAAAAAAATACCCCTGTCGCAGCATCTGCATAACATAGCGAATTTCCAAATTTTGGGGACTGGCGGATCTCATCTAAGAACTGTACCTATTTAAAATAGTTTAGCTTTCTAAGAGTAAAAGATTTTTTAAAATCGGCTGGGTAATTAGTTTTGATATTTTTGGAACCCAAGAACCCGAACGGACTTTGTGCAGCATAGTTGTATCCATCTAAAATAATTTAGTTCTCTAACAGTGAAAAAATTTTCAAAATCGGTCGGTTAGTTTATTTTTTACAATAATGGGAACAGTAAACCCTGGCGGAAATCATACAACATAACCTTTATTCATCTAAAATAATTTTAGTAAAAAGTTTATCCTAACAGTAAAAAACGGGTCCTAGGGATCTCATATAACTTATGGTAGTTCGTAAGGTTCTTGTGGACATCATTTAATTACTTAATGAATTCAAATACTTTAACTTACTAACGGTGAAAAAATTTTCAAAATTTTCGACATTCGCTAAAAAAATCATTGAAAAATATTTGATATGTTTCGATCAATTAATGGTCAACATCAGCAAATAAAAGTTACTAAAATCGAAGAAAAGAATGAGTTATTTGTCCGTAGAAATTAAAATACAAATTCTGAAAACGAGCAAAGAAATATTGAAAAAACTAGATCGGCAAAACATTCTGACAAATAACACTACCCAACTAATACTTGCCAATTTGAATGAAACTTAACATACTTATTAAACAGCGAAAAATATTAAATACGTGTTTTTTTATTTCGGCTAAATACGCTTTTTAGGGGTAGAAAACACCATTCAACCTCTGTAGATGAAAACAGTTATAGCTAAATATTTTTGAAACGGCATATTTTTTGAAAAATGGCTGAGTACCAAATTTGTAGAATTTAAAGCGATGCACTTGATAGTGACCCTGAAATCGATTTTCAAGGTCAGTTGAAAATGATTAGCCATTGCCGAACTTTGACCATATCCTGTACCTATAAGCAGTAATTTCATGTATTGACTCAATCTATCTTCAAAATTGATTTGTTGCGTTATTTTTCTAAAATAAAAAAAAAAAAAACCTGACGAAATGAAAAAATAGGCGCAAATTTATAGAAAAAATTAGAAGAAAACATTTTTGTAAGTAATTTTAGAAGTTAAGAAAAGATTTAATATCACTCCAATTGTAAGTTAAACATTAACTTTATGTTATATTAGAAATTTTCAAAATTTTTTAAAATTTTTATTGCTACTCTATAGTTATCATATTAGGAATTCAATTCAACATATGATTAACTATTATTTTTCCGATTGCGATTGAGCAAGTATTTTTCAAAATTACTTCTTGATCACTTATTTTCTATCTTGCATGTGAAATTCGTTCGAATATACTTTGAACCATTTAGGGATGAAAAGTAAACTACTCCTTTTGAAAAATATTAAATGATTTTCAAATGACTTTGGAAATTGACCTCAAGGTCAACTTCAAAGTCAAGTGCATCACGAGAGTCAAGTGCTTCAAGATCATCAAGTGCATCACTTTGAACTCTATAACTTTGGTCCTAAGCACTTTTTTCAGAAAATATATCGTACCATAATCCACTTCTATGTTGATTCCTGGTCTCTTTTCCTGCGTTTCTAATATTTATGTCAATAAAAAATGTGCTACCGTAGACAAGGATGAATAGGTACGCATTCCGACTTCACACCGTATTTTTTTGTATTTATTTTATGAGTACCTAATCTTTAATATATTAAAAATTTACGCGAAGATGGTCACTTTATCAGCAGTATCCAAAAAAATTTAAAAATATCGGTGGTTTTTGAAAAATTAACAAAAATCGTATAATTTCTTCTCTATGAAAAATTGGGGTCAAAAGAGACGAGAAAAGAGTAAATGGGGACAACCCGTAGGGTCGACCAAAATTGAAATTCTAATATAAAATAATTTCGAACTTTTTGTATTTATACATTCAAAAAAGAAATAATAGGTACTTGATGATTTTCTGTAAAAATAAACGTAGAATCTAAAATAAAGTTTATATACTCCTGTCGTTTACCCCTAAGTTTATATTCCTCCTATTCTTATTTTAGTTCAAAAAATAATTTTTCAAAAGACTAAGACATAATAATTAATAACAGTGAGATTCTACGTCCATTTTCAGACTTTTGTTTATTAAATTGCGTAAAAGCTAGTAAATGCAATAACAGATATGATGAATTTATAAGGATTTTCTTGTACTACAAAATCTTAAAAATATGGAAACGCGTACTTTTTTTTCGTTAATTGTGTTTTATTCTTTTGCACAAAATTTTAAAAATACTTTATTTTCTTAAGAAAGGGAGGCAACTTTAGTCACAGATATGCCTATGAACAGTTTTTGGTAATCCGGGAAAAACGAAAACACTTTTTAAAATTTTTTTATTGTTAAAATCGAAATGTTCTTTTAAAGAGGGTTAAAATTACCATATTTTATATTAAAATTTTAACACAATCACTCCCTAATTAACGAGCCTTACTTAATATTAGCAAATTGAGAAAAAACACGTCAATTAGATTTTTTTACACAGATTTTATTTGTTATATAATTCAAAAGGATATTTTAAAAATGTGTATGAATGGCTTTCATTAAATAAATTTCAATATATTTTCCATTTATTTTAACAGTGGAATGTCCTTATTAGTGGCTATACTTTCGGCTTGGAGCGAATTAGACGAAGATTTTCTTCTAAAACCAAATTTAATAATTAATTAAAGAAATAAAAAAAAATTTGTGGATTTCCTACCGTTCAAATATAATCTTTATTGTATGTAAAAATGTTATTACATTTTTTCAAAAAACTGTAAGTAAACTGTAAAATTTTCTTTACAAATATGTTAAAATAGAGAAATGTTTCCTTTTTAATTTATTTTTAACTCTTTTTAAATGATTCACTTTAAAATTTTTTAATATTTCTTAATCGAAATTTCATAAAAGAATGTGTCAAAATTTAAATAATTTTTCTTTGTTAAAAAAAAAAATTGAATGTGAAAAATTATTTAATATTAGAATGCTCTGATTATACAATTCTAATCATAACTGTATTGTCAATTGGATAAAAAATTACGTAAAAATATTATTGTTTGAATATGATTTAACGTAATTTTTATACGATTGAAGCAAACTCTTATTAATTTTAGGAAGGTGTAAATATAATCTAAATTCTGATCATATCACATAACAGATATCGTCGGGATTTTTTTTGTAAAAAAAAATGGAACAGAGATACATTATAAAAACATTTAACTGACAGAGAAATAGAATATAGCCGAATCGTTAAATTGGATTAAAAAAATCATGACACGCTACTTATAAAGCGGCTTTTTTCGAATTTAGCTCGCAAAAAATGAGACAGAAAAAAAAAGAATGCGAGTGCGAGTGAAATGGAGAACGACATATTTCCTAGTTTTTCTCGAAAAGTAAGTAATTTAGAGCAACGGTATAAAAACATTTTTTATGCGTTTTACCTTTTACAATGGCTTAGTGTAAAAAAAAATTTGAAAAATTGCTTAATTCTGGCAAAAAACTCATTTTGTTGACAAAAAACGCCCGGAAAACCTACTTCTGGGCATCCGACGTGTCTGGCTAACGAACTCATCCAACGATTTGGAAAATCGAATTCGCACACAAAATTTCATAAGCATTAAACGTTTCGTTCGAGAGTTATCGCGCGGATACATATATATATATATATATATATATATATATATATATATATATATATATATATATATATATATATATAAATTTTAGTGAATATCATTTTCGTATTCTAGGGACCTCAAAACATATTTCTGATATGGTCTCGGGCTTAGGTCGCACCATGACACCTGGCGTAAAAGCTGAATTTCCAGTTTTGGAAATTCGCTAACAGGTGTATTTTATAATAGACTCTTAGCTCAAAGTTTATGAATGCTCAATTCAATTCCATTTTAATTGCAATGAATACACATTACCTACACATTATATACCTACTTACAAATGTATATGAAGTGGAATCCCGTCTTTCGTAATCTCAAACAACACGGTTTCAAAGAACATGGAATCAATTAATCGGGTTCTTCGGGGGATTGCTGTATTTACAATTTGGCCCGTCATCGATGTAAAATTTTGGGAAGCCCTGATGTATAAGTGTATTGAATATCATACGTACATAGGTACTGATTTCTAACATTACCCAATTAACTCTAAAATAATTCCTGTAGCTTTCATTAAATATTTTTATTAATCACATCAACAACTATTTATTATTTATTAGAAATTAAAAAATATAAAATATGTATCAGGTTTCCTTTCCCACACATATTTTGGTGGAACGTGAAGAAATTTTTTTTTATATTTAACATAAATAATTAAAATTTATGTTACACGAACGTTTATGATTCAATAACGATCCCATTTGTTGCTCATAATATTGACAAGCCTGTATGAGTATGGCTGTAGAAAAAGCAGATCATTCCAAAAACATAAGGTTCAGCTAGCGAGCGACTGACTGAATAACTGTTCAGGCAGATAAATTTAAAGACGCTTATAGCAACTGAACAATTTTTTTTTCCCCAAAATAATTTATGTAAAGATTTCGTTATAAAATTGTACAATTTGATTTATGATCGATTTTAAAATCCAATTAAGTTCTTGTTATTGATATACCTCATACACGGTGTTTTCGGCTACCAAAGTCATACAAATTTATATTAAGGTTCGCTCGTATCGACATTGAACGTAATCGACATTGTTATATGGAACTGTGCAACTTGTCCAATTTTAATGACGCTTGGTAAATATGACGTTATTTCTTCGAAAGTATTCCTTTGTTTCTTCAAAATAGCATTTTACATCACACATCTTTCAACCCTCTACCTAGTAATACGTCACAAAATCGAGACCCCCCCCCGCCCCATTAATGAATGATTAGTTTTATTATTTTATTAATAACATATACAGCAGAATCTCTGATTACGGAGACCTCTCTTAACCGTACCTCTCCTATAGCGAAAACACTCTTAAGCGGACCTGCGTTAATCGGATACGGACACAATATTTTTTGACGAAGACATATTATTTAGTACATTATTACCTCCATTAACCGAACGCGAGTACCTACATCTAATGCGTATGTATACCTATATGGGTTAAGTATAATTTTTCATGTTTTAACTTGTTAACAATGATTCTAATGTGACGATGCATTTGTAAAAGTTATATTTTTGTATAAATATCTAAATTCGTTCATAAAATTTATTTGAATGAAAAAATTAAAAAAATTTTGAATTAAAAAATTAGTTATGACTATTGCATTATTTAATGGGTGGTTCTACTTTTAAAGTCCTTCAAAAATTAAGGGGGACCACTAGTGGGACCACCTGAAAAAAAGGTGATTTTTGGGAATTTTTTTAAAGAAAACTACTATATGAAATCCTTTAATATTACAGGATATATTCGCTGATATATAACAAACTCATGATAAAATTTTTGGACCAAAAAATTTAAAATTCAGTGAGTTATTCGCGATCTCCCAAGACTCCAAAAAAAAAGTTCCTTCACTGCTGCAGTGATAGCGACCTTCATACTGCCTGAAATCAAAAAAACCGAAAAAAGCTTATTAAACTAGAAACTGTGGTCCGTGCCGTGAACCTCAGTCGAAAAAAAGCTGAAATTTAACAAAATGGCGGAGTTTTTAAAAAAAAAGTTTCAAATTTGGCGCGAAAATTTGATGGTTTTTGGCTTTCGAAAATTATATGTTTTATTCGATTGGAAAACTGAAGGTTCATGGTACGAAAAAATATATATAAAAGAAGCTGCAATAAGAATCAAATCGATCGAATGATTTGTCTTCGAACTATAACTGCAGCAAATTTGAAAAATGTAGTTTTTCGTAATTTTACCTTTTAGTTTTAATCACTGAGAATTTTTACTACAATTGTTTACGATGTACTCACTGTAACGGTCATAATAAAACTAGGATGAGTCGTTTAAATGTGCCAGGGTCTAGCTTCTCCACAACATGAGACTGACAGCCACGTCCAGAAACTCCCGAACTATCAACCTTCATACATTTCTCAATACCTCAAAGTTAACAATGAAAATCAGAATCCACTCTTCGGATGGCTGTAACTCAAAAATTATTTGAGATATGCACTTGAAATTTTAGTATTTATTTTTGAAGGTATAGACTATCGAAACGTCCAAAAAAATATTTCCAATTTTTTGAAAACGTCACACTAGTGGTTCCCCTTAAGGTTGTCTTCCCAATAACGAAGGTTAAAACTATATATAGGTATAGAATGAAGAAAAACTTTGATTTATTTTATTTACCTAAATAAAGTTAATAAGTCCTATTTAGATGACCTATCTTCATTTTAGGTACTTTAAATTAAATTAAATTTTTTTTATGAAAATGGCGTCAAACTTTTGTTGCGGCATATCCCCATTAGGTATTGCTTGGAACTATTACGTTTCTTAATGAATTTCAAATTATTTTTGCGTAAATATGATTTGCAATTATGTAATCTTTACGATAAAGTTTTCGTTCTAAATGATCGCTATTCACGATTAATAACAATCTTGTTGGAAAATTGTATACTTCGTCACGAAGAATTCCGTCTGAATCCAGTAATTCACAAAAAAAATATTGGTTTCAGTAAGAAATTTAATAATCTGCTGGTCTGCGGATACTGAATCTATGATAATTTTCCTACATTTTAGAGTCACATGAAATGTATTAAATAGCTTTCTCTATTTTTTAGCGAATTTCCAGAAAGAATTCTGGAAATTCAGCTATTACAGTAGGTCTCATGACACGACTTAAGCTCGGTACTATGGCAGAAATTTGTTTTGAAGCCCCTAGAACCCAAAAATATTATTCACTAAAATTTATATATATATATATATATATATATATATATATATATATATATATATATATATATATATATATATATATATATGTATGTATGTATGTATATATGTATTAGCACGATAGCTCTTCAGGAAAAACCGCTAGCTTTACGAAATTTGGTGACAACGTTGGAAATCCAAAAATCTTGGATGAGTTCTTCAGCCAGACACGTCGGATGCCAGGAACATGGTTTTTGTTCTTGCAAAAAATTAGTTTTTTGCCAAAATTTCCACTTATTCAAAAATATTTGCGAAATTTTTTTACACCATTTAAAAGAGAAGAATAAATTACATAAAAAAGGTCTTTAAACTTTTTTTCTATGTCAACTAGTTTCCGAGAAAAACTAATTTTTATAAACGGAAATTCGCTATGTTATGCAGGATGCTGCGACAGGGGTATTTATTGTTAGGACAACTTAAAAGTAGAACCACCCTAATGTTGTTATTTCCGCTGTCCCTGTTAAGCGGACACCTCTGTTACCCGGACAAATTTTTGCGTGATACTGCTGTCCGATTAACAGAAGTTCTACTGTATACAAAAATTATGTCTACGTAATTTTATTTATTCACAGAATTTTGATATAAGACGAAATTATTGTTATTTTTTAGCGATATAGAAAAATAGTAAAGTTGGTGTAGTGTAGGTATTTTAACCCTAGAATCATACGTTGGTCTACGAGTCAAGTTAATCATACATCGGCGTCGTTTCGACGAATGGACTTTTTACGGGGAGTTTTAGAGTTTATTTGCAAAAAACATTTTTTTTACATAACAATACTACAAAAGCGAACAAAATATTTAAAAAAATTGGATTTGGAAAAATTTCTTAATGTAAATATTTATTAATTTTTTTAATTTTTTTATCAAAGCATATTTTCATTATAAAAATTAAAAAATAGATAAATACATCAATTGTATCATAAAACATGTGTTTCAAATAATTAATTTATGAACTATTATGAGTCAGTGGACATGTGTAACTTTACAGAATGTGAAATTTCTCAGTCATAAATATTCCTATAGATATGTAGTTATTTCTCCATTAGGCACATTTGTAAATTTTCTAAAATTTGTTAGTAATTTTTAGAATAAGATGTCAAAAAATAATAAAAATTACAGTATTTTCCATAAAATAGATTGTTAACCTTTTATTAAGTCACTTGAAACGCATTCTTTAGTTTTCGATTCAATATATTAAAACTTCAGTATTATGTCGTCTCTATAAGTCAAACAGCTGTAATCATCTTTCACATTATTATAATCATTGAATAAAATAATTATAACATCCATATCTTTAATAAATTTTAGAAAAATTAGGAAAACTTTTATATGTGGAGTACAAAATCTTTAAAAAAAAATATGGGTTAATCATACATCGTCGTCCTTTTGACGCACACTATTTCACTATAAAAAAAAAACGACAATAGCTATAAACAAAATTTATACGTCTTATGTGTTATAATAACAAATAAATTAGATAACAGAAGTTTCACAGTAAGCAGGCACCGACAAGTTGTAGTACTGGAGCAGGTAGAGAAGTTCGTTCGTCGTTTTGACGAGTACGTATGATTCTAGGGTTAAGCGCCACGTCACGTTTGTTCGAATCCCTTCCCCCCTCTTCGTCACGTACCATCACGTTACTTAGTTGCCACTCTTCCTCATTTTACATACGTATTTTAGGAACGCCTGTTTCTACATATTCCGTTATGCTAAAAAATTTTTACCGTTTTAAAATTTTTGTTATAAGTAGCTTGAAACACACCATCTAAGAATACATCATCAAAATGCTTCTTGCTATAATAGTTGGCTCGTTCGAGTCCGAATTGGGACACTGTGTACATGTAGAGATACTCTATTTACAAAGAACAACATTAATTTTTATTGTTATTATCAATAATTATTGATTGTCATTAGTCATTACGTGGATAAATGACAGTTGCTCTTTGTATTTAGCGCGTCGAACCAATTCATTTAGAATTTTTGTTACAATTATAAATTATGTTTGCTGGTGGCCAAAGTACTTAATCATGACAAGAAGTATATATTTACGAAGAAAATATATGTAATATTAGTTTAAAACTTTAAATAACTAAATTCATTGTTTCAGTTGTAGGGTAACCATGCCAAATTTTGGATAGGTGTTAAAAGTTTTGGAGTGATTAATCAAAAAGCATTATGTCGCAAAAATTCAAAACTGAGTTAGGCATATCAGACTAGACAATTCAATTTCCGTAAAAAAAGTTTTACTCCATTAAAATTAGGAAAGAAAATAATAAATTTATTTAAACTGGGTTGTTTTTATACTCATGTTTGATTCAAACAGTGTTTTATCCATCATATAAAACCATTTTTCTTTTCATATAAAAAACATATTAACGAAAAATCAATTTCAATTGTACTTTAAATCATGTAATCTATATAAAAATAACTTGAGAAAGACAAACTTGTAAATGATACGTTAAATAGCTTTTGGTAATTTTCCTACATTTTGGTAATTGTGACAAAATACGTTTTGAAATGTCACTCCACAGTTAAGTAACACTATGATAAGTTTATCAACTTAATTATTCTTTTCATTGTTGAAATATAACATCAGATTTTATTAAAACCGGATAGAAGCGCGTGTAACCGAGGGTCTCCTGTATCTAAAAAAAGAATTGAGGAATATATAATAGGTAGATTTAGCAACAATACCTGATAACGTCAAACAAGGCTGTACAAACACAACGTCTTTTTAAGGTGGTCCTACTGAGACATGTAAGTACAGCCCAACCAACATAAGGTTGCCGGTCAGATGCGCAAATGAAAGAGTGCGACAACAAGAATTAAACATATAACATATATGCATAAAAATGTGATAGAAGTTGTGTTTGTCTACTGCGTGTACAACCTTGACCGGCAACCTTATTTTGGTTGAGCTGTGTATACAAAAATGTGAATTACGAGAATATTGCCAACATCAGCATCGGAGTGATGATATCATTAATATTTTCCTAATTAACATTACTAGCTTGTACTCAATAGCCTTGATACCAACAGACCAGTTAATAATTATGTACACAATTATAGTATACCTATATTAGTAAGGTGTGAGCAAAATAAAGATAAAATAATATTTTTGCATATTTTTTCTTATATTATCTCAGAAGCTAGATAGTGATTAGTCTTCAAATTGGGTGGAGCTTTTGTTTATTATCTTATACTATTAAGCGAGAAATATTTGTATATATGTATGTCTTTTTTTCTAACAAAGGGCTCTAACGATTTTGATGAAATTTGTTATAGAGGAGCTTTTGGGTCTTAGAAAGCGCTGGGTTCGGTCACCCTGATATTATGTAATTAATTAGGATAAAAAAATTATTAGCATTTTAAGGTAGACCAAGCACTAGGCAAGTATTGACAAATTGAAAAAATTCCGACCAAAGTTTGTTTTTTCTTAAAATTGTTAGCTTAGGTATTAATAAATTATTAAGTTTTTCCCCTCCAATAAACATCACGTAATCACTTTTAAGGAGGGAAAATGGGTGAAATACATATCCATTAATTGTTGAGAAAGTTAGGCATTATTCAAAGGTGTGGAGGAATGATCATGACTCAATACCTTTCGACCAATGAAATCACCGTATTAATCATTATTCAATGGGCTTGCGATTGTTTTGTGCATAATATACATATGTATCAAGTTTTAATTTCATATATGTTACGTAGTAACGTGTAAGTAAACAAAACAATTTGAATTTTATTTTGATCGTTTCCATAGATACACATACAAACGTTTAATCAAATTAGAGATAGATTAAAAATTTTATTCTTTTAATAGGGAATATGCATGTTTTTCATTTATTTCAAAAATAAGCTGATGTCAAAAAAATCAGAAAAATATATTATGAGTACAATTTGCGCCTTTATTTCAGAGAAATAAAAATTTTTTTTTTCATTTTACATTATCATTATTTAAACAACACCATTTGGCGCGTTGACGTCACTTGTAGATATTCAGATAAGAAAGTTATTTCCACCCGGGCCAGCAGCATTGTTATATAATTCGTTCTGCAGATGGCACTCCTTCTGATAATATCAAAAATCTAATCGTTTATTTTCCACTGCTTTCCATATCTGTCAATATTTTAATTTTTTTGAGGAATAAAATTTAGCAAATATATTAAATAGTTAATGAATTAATTAATTATTATTAACTAAATTTTAATTAAATTGTTTAAGATCGTTTCCTTTTATGAATTTTTTCAGAAATTAAAATCAGTGAATATTTTTCGTTTATTTTTTTTCATAGCAACTCCTTTTTAAAAAAAATAATGATAAATATTTAATATTTTCCTAGTTACCTAAACCAATTTATTTTAAAAATATTTTTTATATTGATTATGATAAGTTACTAAAATTTTTAAATATTCAAAACTTAATTTTTATTCTACATACTTGATATATGTTTTCGTATCAGTGACAAAGTTTATAGAGTGTATCCTATTATTTATGGTACTCTACGTTATACCTTTAGTGCATATTTCATTCAATATATATATCTGCCGCGCACACTAGTTCGCTCCCGCGGTCAGAAAACCCTGAAGGGTCGTATACTAGTTCGCTCCCGTGACCATATACTAGTTCGCTCCCGCGGTCATAAAACCCTGAAAGGTAGTATACTAATTCGCTCCCGTAACTATATACACAAATTGAACAGCAAAATGAGAATGTTTTTATTTATGTTTTATAATTTAATATTAAATACATTATTTTAGTGTAAATTTACATGACATACATTTTACAAAGTCGAATCTACTTATTACATTTGGTTTCAATAACGAAATTTTCCTTTCTACAAATTCCTTACGCAAATTAACTGCCTTGCGATACACTTTTTTCTGTTGATGAACTTGTTTCTGTTGATTTTCTGTTATATACATATTAAAGACAATAAAAGGACTTGTTAAGAAATGGGGAAAACCCAGAAGAAAGAAACAAATACACATGTATCCGAAACAAGTAGCAAATTACGAATTTGATGTTGAACGAGTTTTAGGTAGATACCAAATAGTGGGCGGCGAGATTAAATAATGAATATTACCAAAAATTTTTAAATTAACTTGAATAATTATAAATGTAAGGTTGAATAATATACATAATTGTAGGAATTAAATTTTGATATTCACCATATTCATTACCGATTTTCACAAAGTAAAATTATCTACAATTAATTCCTTTTTTTTTAAATCCTACCATATGCTACTGATTTTGGTGCATCAAAAACAAATAAAATTTGAACTAACGTAAATAAAACACAACACACTAAATGTCCATTATTAACTGTAATTTTGAACGCTTTTAAAAATTCGAATCTTAAACAAATAAAATTGTAATTGTTAAGTTATTTAACTAATTGTCATTTAGGTAATTAATTTTACCTGTCAGTAGATAACGAGTTGTGAACTAACCTACGACCCTTTTTCAAGATAAGATTAAAATTTGACCGCGGGAGCGAACTAGTATACATCCCGGGAGCGAACTAACCTACGGCCCTTTTTCAAGATGAGATTAAAATTTGACCGCGGGAGCGAACTAGTATGCACCCTATATCTGGCATATTTGGCGAAAACATACATTATACGTCACAACCAATAGGACCGTTGTTCAATTACGTTGTTCAAATGTACCGTTTTAGCGAAATTTTTATTTAAGGTAGATAATTTACATTAATTTCGTTATGAAAACTAAAATTAATCAAACAAAAAGAGCTGTCATAAGAATTTGTGACATGTATAGAATATTCTAAAAAATGTTTCACAATTTTCTAAAAAACATGCATATTCCCTATTTAAAATTTACATTCAATTTTATTTAAATCAAAAAGAAAAAAAGTCGTAGAAAAAGTATCGTATTCTACTCGCTTACCAAGGCTATTACTCACTCAGATGCATTACGACACTCGCGTCCTAAACTCGGCTCCTGTCGCAATTTCATATTCGTGAGTAACAGTTATCATTACCAACTCGTTGAATAATATACTATTTCTATAAAATAGGAATGGAAATGAAAATTGTTTCCATTCTGCATCCGTACATGTTACTCATGTATGTAGATA
Source organism: Brachynemurus nebulosus (assembly GCA_035578155.1). Classification (NCBI taxonomy): domain Eukaryota; kingdom Metazoa; phylum Arthropoda; class Insecta; order Neuroptera; family Myrmeleontidae; genus Brachynemurus; species Brachynemurus nebulosus. The sequence goes on along the minus strand of JAPWDM010000001.1, from coordinate 8,745,350 downwards.
CATATATTCAAATTTCTATTTATAAACGAGAACAGATTTTATAGATTTCTGGTATTAATAAACATATAAAGTATTTATTGTTAAAGAGATTTCTGGCTAATTCCCAGTGGGATATTTAAAAACCAACGACAGTGTAAATTATATTTATTGTTCCTATGTTTCCAAAAAAAAAAAAAATAACTATTTTCTTTCACATGTAAAATTTAAATATTTATATTTACGCACGAATTTTTTTTGTATGTAGGTATATCTTTTTTAAATGGTTTTAACCAAGATAATCTTTTGATACAGATACCTAATTAAATAATGCGAGCTAATATCAGAAATATTTTATTTACCCTACAGTGCTAATTATTTTATTTTTAAACATCAGAGGAAAGTAGATGAAGAGAGGTATACCGACGCGCCGATTGTGATGACGTAGATGGCGAATTCGGTGAATTTCTCATAGCGGCAAATTTAAATTATAGATTATTGTAGTGTTGTCTTTTTGTAAAAATTCAGATATGTGACGTAATTATGTCGTAGATGACGAATTGCGCAAAAAAAGCTTACCTTGGTTACAAATGCAGCGTACCTTTCTCTATTTATTTTGCATCAGAATATGTAAAGTATTTACATAAAAAATTATCCTTAGTACCTATTCCATATCAAAATTGGCCAAACAGAACACTTACAGAATCACTTTAAATAGTTATTAAAATAATTCGCTTCCGGGGCAGATTTACTATTTTTATCTTGCTATATCCTTTTGCTTCCGAGACTACTAAAGTAGCGGAAGCATTGTGATCACTTTTGAAAAATAAAAAATTTTTTCTCTCCAAAATCAAATTTTTTACGCACATTTTACGTTTTAGAGCTTCCTGAACAATTTTGGTTTGGGCTGTCCGTCTGTCTGTCCGTCTGTGTGTCTCCAATTTTGCACCAAGTGGCATAACTTCCGAACTATTCGATTGTTTTTAATGAAATTTTCAGAAATTATGCAGTTTGGCTCCGCGATGGTCCCCTGTGAATTTAATCAAAATCGAAATAACGGTAGCAACGCCGCTACCATGTCATTCCAAAATTGCACCAAGTGGCATAACTTCGGAACTACTCAATTCTTTTTTATGAAATTTTCAGAAATTTTGTAGTTTGGTTCCTATATGGTCCCCTATGAATTTAATCGAAATCGGAGTAACGGTAGCTACGCCGCTACCATGAAGTCCCATTAAATGTCAATATCTTATTTACTGCTAGTCCTATCTCGCTCAAATTTTTAGGGTATATTGGGGGTTAGATTTTAAAATATTTTTGCTATTATTTTATAATTTAGCCTTTAAGTCTTTTGAGTTACAACAGTTTTTTATAAACTTCAAGGCGAAAATATAATTTCACGGTATATAATATGTATATTTGGTAGAATACTGTTTTAAAGCCTTTTACGACTACGAGGAAGCTGTGTGCCCACCCTATTGGCAGCGTATTTTTCTTTCTTTTACCATTTGAGTACATAAGAAATCAAAATCATTCCAAAATTTCACTTGCAAGTTCAACTGGTAAGAAAACGTACCCAATTTCTTTATCGTTCTAACAAGACAAGTTTTTTTCTACCTCTCTAATTAGGACTAAACTGTATAATTTGCTTTAATCCTACGAACAGTATGATCAGACGGTTACATCTTGGTAGTAAAATTACTATAAAGGTCAATGGATTGGATTAAAAAAGTTATTAATATTTCGCTACCAAAAGCGGTATCTACAGGTTGGAAAATATATCTATAAGTCTCGCTGCGAAAAAAGTAGGTGGATCTCACCCATGTAATTAATATTTGTTAATATACAGTATACTTGTTTTATAACGAACCCGGTTATAACGAACTTCCGTTTATAACAGTATTGAAAAAAAGTCTCGTTTTTTGTTCTATAGGATGCAATAATAGAAAAACTCGGTTATAGTGAACCCGGTTATAACGTACCTATTGAAGCCTGTCCGAAGTACACCGAATAACGAACTTGCAGGAAATTGTTGCTCCGTTAAAAACCAAAACAAATAAAAGTAATTACATAATTATGGTTCATTTCAGTTAAATTTAACCATGCTTCGTCACTTTAAATTTAAATAATTTCCGTTTTCTTGACTTTATCTCTTTTATTATTGCATTTATGTAAATTTTAAATTTGCGGTTTATTTTTAGAAAAGAATAGAAGATTGATTTGTTTCGAATATAAGAATTATTTACTTTTTTAACGAAAACTCATGATCAATTGTATCTGAAATGAGGTATATGTCATTTCTTTAATTCATTTTTTGTGCTTCATTTCGTCTCATATTACGTAATTTTCTAAAAAAAAAAGAAAATTTAAATAAAAAGACAACATTGCTTGCGATTTAAGATTAAGGGTATAAGAGAAATTATAATTATTTTAAAAAATGGTACGAAACGGCACAATGTTTGTAACGAATTTAATTTGATAAAATCAACAGTGTTAACAATTTGTGAAAAACGAGTATATCGCTTGGTTTCTCGAAATTTTGCAATTTAGGAATATCGAATGTTGTTTGATTTTCCGAAATTCAACAAATTGGGAAAATCGAATTAAATCGTTTGCACACTAAAGTACAAAATTTAGAAAAATTTAGAAACATTAGTAAAATCAGTACATTATAATATTGATGAAACTATGCCTTTGTCAGTAAACATTAGAAGGTATGAATTAGTGGTGCACTTAATGAATGCAGAGGAAATGCGAGAATGAAAATTCTCAATCAGGTTGCATATTTATTATGTATTACGTTATTTTCTTCTAATTTTTATAATAAAATCATGTTGTTTTGTTTAAATAGAAAGGTACAAATACAACACGAATAAAAATATCCTTATCCGATTATACCGAACTTCTGTAATAACGACCCGATTTCTGCGGTCCCATCAGGTTCGCTATAACCGGAGTATATTGTATTTGAGCCAAAAGTGTTTTCTAACAGAAAAAATTTGACAATAAATATGGGGCAAGAAACGGGCCCACTAAATTTCTTTTTAATCCGATTATCTCATGTTTTTAGGATAAATTTTATGTTTTTCAAAAAAAAAAAAAACATCTGGAAAGCACGTTTACGATCACAGAATATTCAGAAGCAAACTTCGTATCTCTATATTAGCTTTCTCAATGTGGACAAAAGCTTACGTCACAAATGACCTAATTTGTCTCCCACTCCAAACGCACAACAGGTTACAACATAAATCTCGTATCAATGTATATGTGATATACACTTGTGTGTGTATCAACGTAACACTCTGTTTGTTGAAAGAGGGAACTGCACTGTATATGTACACCGTGTACTTGCTAGTGTTTCGGTACCTGCATATTACTATATTATGTATTCGCTTATTGTTGAAAGTGATTGATAACAATCGATCTGAAAACGGCTATAGTTGTTGTGTGACTGACACACTTAAGCGGTATCGAGCCACACTCAGCCACACTGCTATCCACAATTTTTTACGCATACGCTTAGGGCTTGTTTACGGTATAAACATGTTTATAAAAATTTGTTGAATTTTAGCCAATAAAATTATTTTTTACCCTTGATACTAAGAAATATCAAAGTAATATAATTTAGTCAGAGCCGTCCCTAGAAAAATTTGGAAACAACGTGGAGTCTGCTAATTTGTGATTTTCTCAAACTGTTAATTCTGAAAAAATTCCTATGATTTTGTGTCTACAGGGTGCTATGAGTCACCACTGCAAATGACGAGAGTTATTTACTTTCCACTCTGTATGTGAAAGGATTAAGGGGAGGTTTACTCGAGAGTCCTTAAAAAATTATGTATTTTTCTAGAATTTTTTCTCAAGAACGGAAGTAAATATCAATTTCAAATTTTGTGCACATATTTATTAAGTATTAAACTACACAAAAAAAAAAATTTTCAAGGAAAATATAAAAAAGTGTCCATTTCATAGATAGTGCAGTGTGACGATCCGAAAATCCAGTGCCTTGTTGGTGGACATCCTAGCGCCGCTTATAACCACAGAAAACCAAAAACAAAAAGATTTATAAAATATATGAAGAGTACCGGCACCTCTACCTATAATATCAATAAATTGCTGAAAGAAAAAAAATGGCGGATCTTGGAACTTTTGATTACGATTTTTGTCTTATTTTTCGCTCTTTAAAGTAAATTTAAACATAAAAAAATATTGATAATGTATCGAACATAGGTGGAGGTGCCGAAGAATTGAATTATCTTTAAAATAAAAAATTAAAAAAAGAATTCATTGAATAGTTTTTGAGTTATCGTGTCTACCAGTTCCAAAAATATAGTTCCGAGATATTATAAAATATATATAAAGAAACGTATTTTCAAAATTTTATATTTAATACTCATTATTGCAAAAACTAGGCTTTTTGAATTTTTTTTTTAAAGAAACTGGATTCGGTTAATGTGCAAGAATCTTGTTTTTAAATTATTTTCAGTAAAATAACTTTGAGAACATATTCTACACATAATTTGCCATCAATTTCGGCAAAAAAAATCGATTTTTTTTTATCAAATCTCAAGTAAACCTTCCCTTAAATTACTTTCAGCCAAATCACTTTGGGAACATATTCTACACATAATTAGCTACCAATTTCTGCAAAAACAATCGATTTTTTTTAACGACTCTCAAGTAAACCTCCCCTTAAGTTGATCAAATTCTGTTTATTTTCAAAATACTAAGTTTAAGATTGGCCACCAGATATAATCAGATCATTTTATCAAATTTTCAAAGCTTTGGAATAAAAATCTTTCTTTTCTATTTGTCGCCAAATCATCTTACACCGATTCTGCGTTTAATGAAACTTTTAGCTTAGTTTTAAGTATTTATCTAGGTAATTTTTAGAAAAACACATTGTACATACATCCCCTTAACTATAATATTATTCACAAGAACATCTTACACTTTTGGCGTAATAAAGAATATCATAAATTAATTAAATAAAAACATAATTTGTAAATTTAATGAGACCCCTTATGTTCTGAAAGTACTTTCATATTATCAAATTTATATGTACATATACTTATTCGCACATTATGCATACATAATATCATGTTATGCTGTTATGTTATGTTAGTTATTTAAAATAAATAATGTACCTATATTAACAATTACACCAAGTTATTTAAATCATGTGTGTGTTAATGTGTTCCAAAATATGATTTAACAGTTTCACTCGTACATTACTCACCGTCGTCATCTCATATTGTAATTAACTAGAGTGTAAGTAATGTCACGCGTGAATACATTAAGTTTTCAAATTAATGTAATGTACAGAAGTATCTACAGACGTTAGAGACTGTACCTACGCCACAGTACAGACTACAGTCATACAGACAGACTTGTAAGTACCTACAGACAACTACATACATACATACAACGTAGCATTATAATTCTATCTCGTTTATTTCCTCTTGGCAAAAGTATCTGTGTATTTCCATACAATACACTCCTGTACAAAAATCTATTTGTCTACGATTACCATAAAAAATTGTTTATTTATTGCACTAAATACAATCTAGGTAGGCTACATTTTACATACAGCTGTACAAAAAGTTGAACTTTACATGCACCTGTGCGTAAAGAGACACAGTACACTATATTTTTATTAATATTTATATACTGTGTATCACATTAAAATCTATACAAAAATTTTACCTAGCAACTGAATGTTTATAATGTATTCGTATTATTAAATTTATATTATTTATTGTGAATTTCATGTTAGTCGTAGATCAAGTATAGTACGTAACTCGGTTGTAAGGGATATTACACATTCACGGAATTACGCACTCGTCACTTCGCGGCTCTTGCGTAACTTTTTCGCTCGTGTGTAATATACAAATTCTTCCAAACACATCCACGTAGTAATTAATACACTATTATAATTTATGACATTATATATGTGTCATCAAGCTTTCTGTCTATGTACCAAGGAAAAGAAAATTCGGTCCTGATAATTTTCGTCCAATCAGCAGCTCATTCTTAATGTTCGGGAATTTTTTTTATAGATTTTTCTGAGCAATTTTTTCTAGTGATAAGAGTCGGGGACAGCAACTTTTAAGAGCTTTTCCAAAAAAAGAAAAAAATGAATAAAAAGATACGGTGTAATTTATGACATATATGCGCACATATCGTCAGCTAAGTATTGATTTGCACCAAGTCAATTTTTTAAAAAATTTTTTCTGGTAGTGGTTTCGGCTTCTTCAATATCCAAAACTAACAAAACAACTATCTAGAAAAAATGTTTAAAAAGTTGACTTGGTACAAACCAGTACTCAGCTGACGATATGTTTGCAACATATTTGCAACATAGTTACAAGATACTTTTAGGCTGGGCTACAGTCGAAAAAATTTCTGATATTTAGAATTGATATTGGTATCAATGATCAATTTATAAAACTGGTATCAACAAATTTGGTATAAAAGCAATATGACGGACCAAAGTAGATGGAGAAACGTACGCTACATTTGAGTCCAAAATAAGCTTTATTTGCGCAGTTCGCCATCTTCGTCATAATTACGTCACATATTGGAATTTTTAGAAAAAGACAACCTTACAATTATTTATTATAATATTTATACAGCGTGAGTTTTTTTAGAGTTACCATTTTTATTACATCCAAACCGTTGATAACAGCTAAGACCATAAGAGCTATAAAACTCTTGACTGTAGCAATCGGTTTTCCCCGTTGGTATCTACAACTCTTATTTGAACAATTTTTCAATTAACTCAACGATTTGGCTGTAATAAAAATGGCAACTCTCAAAAAACTCACGCTATATATATATGTAATTCGCCATCTACGTCAGCATGATCGGCGCTTCGGCATACTTTTCTACATCTACTTTGTGACGGACCTGGACTTGCCATTACCTAAGTTTTGGGATACCAAAATTGACGCTTTGGAAGTGTGTAGAGGGGTTCACTAAAAGTTCAGTGGTGTAGATTTTTTTTTAAATTTTATTTATACTAGGTACTTGGTATAAAAATAAGTTACATAAATTACTCACTATATGTAAATATGTATGTAACATTAATAAATACATAGTTTGATACTATATATCATAATTATGTATAGTGTATTTATATGTTTAATACATATATAATATAAATTTGAAAATATACGTAAATTTATATTTTTATTTACGTTGCTACGTTCTTATTTTTTACGTAATATAGAGAAAATTAAAATCAATTGGGAATATTAATATTTATATGAATATATATGTATAATTTCCCGATATGTACTTTACAAATGTAATTTATTATGTATACAAAAAATAACTACGCCACTAGTACATTAATGTCATATATTAATCAACATGGAGTCCATGTCAAATTAAATTTGACTTATTATGTACTTACTTGTGAAAAGAAATTCCAGATTTTTGTTTTGAATCTTTTCCACTTTTACTAGTGCACATCCTTACAGCGCAACAAACCATGTTCGTCTTGTTTTTATTTTTAAAAAAATAATTTGTAATATTGAATGTTTACACTTTCAATAGATTACCGTGGTTACATGAATGACAGATAGGACATACTCAAAACTTCACCGACATACTTATATACAGCTAGTCCAGTGTGACGGACTATGTATAATCGAGTACCATTGAGCTCCAAAAAAACAAATTATTAAAATTGGATCATGCGAAAGTTTGGTAACGTTGCTAGGTAATGAGCTTGATGCTTGATGTCATTTTAAATTTGACACAAAATAACATTATCAATTTTTTTGAATTTTAACATAGGTATGGGTTTTGGCTAGGGTACAGGTGGTTAAACCAGATACCTATTGAATTATATAGCATGCATGATTTTCCGTGCAGCGAAGAAAATTTTCTTACTCCTTTTGAACTGAAGGGTAAAAAGTTTTCATTTCTCGACGTAAGTACTTACACACACACACACACCCACACACACACTATATAGACGACGGAATTAATATCCAGACGAAGTATCCACAGAGTGAACCCCCAATAGATTGTACATGAATTTACAGGAACAATATGAGTGAGTAGTATCAGTTAGTAGAGGTAGTAAAAGAGATAGCACCAAATAGCAAACAGAATATCCACGCTATAATAATGTATGTAGGTACCGTTTCGTTGTTCTTGTTTTATACCCAACGTGCTCATTGTCAGTGCAGGAAAACCTTCGGGGATACGAACATTATGAACATTTTAGGTAAGGTAAACACACCCAAAGCTAACAAGGATCCAATAGTTGACATGTTTTAACAATGAAAAAAAGTTTTAGTAAGTATTCTTGTGAAGGGAATGTACGTTTCTTAGTATTGAGTAATTGATCAATTTACTATTCCGTTTTTAAAATAATACGAAATTAATTATCTATGGCCTAGGGGATAAGGCGCTTGAGTCAATAGATCCTGAATTCGGTTCCCAGACAATCTAGTTTGATAATTTTTCAATCACTATGTGATTCGTAATTAAAATAATTATTTGGTCATAGATTTCTACTGCCGTATTATCCAGATTGTCTAAAGGATTTCCTTTAGCAACATTTTATTTTTTATTGCCCTGTTCTTAATATTCTGCTTTTAAAAATTTATGTTTTAAAATATATAATTTTACATTTGGAAAATACCCGGATGAACTTTCTTCATGCAACCAACTATTTTACAGATTTGTACTATTTTGACTATAGGACAAACATTTACGAAAGATTTACTATCGATAATTTTTGATATCGGTAACTCTAAAATTAAATAGTCGTAATCAAATCGTAATACATTCTGTTATTCCACTGTTAACTGAAATTTCCTTATTTTTCATTAGAGCATCGGAGTTAATTCCTCTCAAATATTAACACCTTGACGGTCACAAAAAGTCCAATTAATACACTATTTTAACAGCTAATACACTTTATTTGCAATTCTTGACTTCCTGTGTGTGTGATCTGTTAATGATCGTTAAGGTATTAATACTATCGGTTATTGGTTTTCTTATATGTCAGGTTATGGACCCTGCCAATTTTTTTGTATGCGAGCTACTAATACCAAAAGTTGTTGAAAAATAGAAGTTATACCTTTATTGATACTAGCAGTTTTTTTTTTATCTTTTGCCTTTAGAAGCTTATTTCGTTAGAAGATATATAATTATATCATCGGCTTCAAAAGAAAAGTGCCTAAGTCCATTTTTAACAAAGTTGAAATTAACCTCTAAATATATTGTGGGCTATTCATAAACGATTTAAGATAAAGTTAAGATCAATCTTAGCTAAGATAAAACTTAAATTATTCATAGACGACTTTAGGTTGTATTTAAGGCTAAGTTCAATTTTATCTCTTTCGTAAATTTAAAATAAGCAAATGGCAGACTTAAGCCCAACTTAAATATATTTTAACTTAAAATTACAATTATAATTTTGTAAAATTTTGACATTTCATCAAATCTGAAGATATTTTTTGTAACAAAAAGAAAATTTCTTTTCCCAAAAAAGGGAAATTTTTGGAAAAGAAATTTATTATAGATATACAATGGAAATAATCAAAATCCATCATATGCATGATAGTTATGGAAAAGTACAAAATATTTCAAAATTCCTGGTTTTGAATGATATTTGCAGTAGTACTGACTAATATGACTAAATGATTTTCATTGCTTTTTAAATTAATGTAATATTAATATTATATATTAATTATATATTTATTTAAAAAAAATAATAATTACAATTTCTTTTTATATTTACCTTTGAATTATTTTCCATTTTTTTTTTTTTTAAATAATTTCTTAAATTATTAATTTTCTTAAATTATCCACACATTAAAATTATTCAATCGTATGCCAAACACAATTTAACAATCAAATTCAAAAATGGAATGTATACATATATACGTATGACGCGTGAACGCGATGTGTCCAATCCACCAATCAACAAGTAACATAAACGATAATAATCTAGGGAATTTTATAACAGCTAGATTCAAGTATATCTTTACTAAGTTAAGTTTAAAATCTGTCTATGAATTGTGTTAACTTAGCTAAGTTCAAACTTAGAGTTATTTAACTTGTCTTAACTTGTCTTTATGAATAGGCTAATTATATTTAGAGGCTAAATTCAACTTTGTTAAAAATGCACTTAAGTACTTTTCTTTTTAAGCCGACGATATGTTAAAATTTCAATGCAGTAACATTACTATGGTTTTGAAAATGTGTCAATGTGTCAGGCACTGGATGCTTTACCTTTTAGTATGTACCTATATCTACGGTTAGCTTATACATACAATAGTGTTGACACAATGGAACACAGTGGTACCAACTCCATCCATCTTCACTTCTCCGTAAAGCCTTCACCGTTTTGTTCTATTGAATATGTTTTACTGAAGAGGTTCTCGTATACCTACGCACGCAGTTTATTGCAGTTTTGTCATTAATGTTGTCCCTATTTACCTGATACCTAACACTTACTCCCAATTAATTTGTTGGGATTTCACAATGAAAGATAAATAATTGTTTGATATGATTCATTGTTTATTATTATCCCGACAGGGAGTATTCCCGAGCATTTATCAGTAGGTATATATGTATATGCAGACAACTTGTTTACAAGTATTATAATAATAAACTTTTTAACACTAACCTATTTGGGTATAGGTAAGGAAGTAGATGGTTTTAATTATTTTTAATTGTTTTTTCTTATAATTTATTAGAATAATTTAATTAAAAGATTTCAAGATTTTTTGTTTTAATGTTCCTTATTCTTTTAGTATTCTATTGTGCCGCAATCTCTTGCCTTGGAACACATGGAAATCGAATTACCATATACTTTATTGCAGCATCCTGCCTAACGTGGCAAATTTCCTCGAATTTATTTACCCTATTTCTTAACTTATGTATTCTAACTAAAAGTTCGCTTTTTAGGTTCGGTTTTCACTGACATAATTACTCTACATCCAGATTAGGTTAATTCAACCCATTACCCTAATTCAAAGCGCTTCGATAAAGCCTAATTTCCGAAAAAAGAAATTTTTTAATTTAGTGACGTCACAAAGTGTACTAAGAATTTCACAGCCTTTACGAACTGATAGAGCGATGAAACTGAAAACGAGTTACAGTTATTTGAGGTTGTTCTTTTCATTTTTCCCAAAATTTGGCAAGTAGAATTGCTAGAAATGAACTTTTGTTGAACCCGTCAATTGTTCAGTGCCTTGAAAATTGTAAATGATGAAATAGGTTTTGAAAGTCGTTTTTGTAATTCTAGTTTAAGTAAATTTTTTATATTTAAAATTTGCAATGTCAAAGAGAACTTTGCAGAAAATATGACCCCCTCCTTAGTTGAGAACTGAATTCTCACCTGTTGTCGATCCCTGATTCAGATAATGACATTGCTTCGATGATTATTGTTTGTACGACATTAAGCAGCACTAACAATCCACCCAGCACTAAGCACCCAAGAGTTAGTAAAAGTCGCTGTTTGTGTAGACTGATTTTAAGACTCAAGGCGAGGGTATAAGGAGATTTTATTCCTTTGTTCCTTCTTTTAATGAAAAAATTAGTTCGGTACAATTTAAGGCAGACATAATTTCGCCACACAGATATGGATTTTCAAATTATTTTAAATAGTATTAATATACGTAAATCGTACATTATATTTAGATGTATCTACAGTACAAGTTCTTAATAGTCAATACCGCCACAAATATGTATGCATCTATATTATATGTGCAGTGTTGTGCTTATCTAGATAACGTTATCTGAAATTTTATCTAGATAACGTTTTCATTATCTATTATCTTTTATCTAGATATTTTTAAAAGAAGTTATCTTTTATCTTATCTTTTTATTAAGCGAAATAAAAAGATAAGATAGTAGCAATAAGTACATCTCTATTTTGTCTGGAAACAAAGTTTGGAGCTAAATTCACCATTTCCCTATATTTACTTGGTCGACCATGTAATTCAGATAACTTGACACTTTCTTAAGAATTACAAAAATATTTAAAAACAGTTATTTCATTTTAAACAGAATTTTTGTAGCCTGGAATCATTTCCGTCATTAGTTGGAATCATATTTAGTTGGGTAATATAAAATGTCGTATTTCGACCACCTGATTTACCATGTAATTCAGATAAGTATCGACACTTTTTTAAGCATTATAGATATTATGACTAAAAGCGATTTTAAATTTTAAATAAAATTCTTGTAGCTTGGAGTCAATTCCGCCATTAATTAAAATAATAGTAGATTGTGAAATATGGAATGTCGTTTTCCGATCTCTTGTTCGACCATGTAATTCAGATAAATATTAACACTTTTTTCAACATTAGAGAAATGTTAAAAACAATTCTCGTATTTTAAATGGAATTCTTGTAGCTAGGAATCAATTCGGCCATTAGTTGGAATAACAATTAGTCGTGTAATGTGAAATGTCGTTTTCCGACCACTGGGTCGATCATATAATTCGGAAAAAAATATCGACACTGTTTAAGCACTTTTTTAAACAAACAATTTTGTATTCTACTGTACTAAACGTGTGCTATCATGGCCCGTAATTGAAAAAACTAAATTCCAAAACATCCGATTTTTATTGCCAAAAACCTTTCTTTAACATTTATATAATTTATTGTAATTAACACATCTTTCTGGGAACCGGCGAGGTACTTTCGTAGCCCAGTATACGAACCGATGGTTGAGAAACCCTACGAACCGATGGTTGAAAAACACTGATCTTGTGCATTATTTCTGTAAATATTATCTTATCTGTTATCTAAAATTTTATCTAGAGAACGGTTAAATTATCTGTTATCTTTATCTAGATATTTTAAATTATGTTATCTATTATCTGTTATCTAGATAATAAAATTCGATATCTGGCCCAACACTGTATATGTGTATACTGATATACTGTATAGTTAATATTTTATAGGAGCATAACGCATTAAGAGCTTATACTGTACTTGTATACATGGGTAGTTATACAAACGAGGGAATCTTGGACGGCCCAACTCATTTTGTGTATTAATATTTTGAAAAATACATTTTTTCTAGATGGAAACTGTAAACTGTTATAAAAAATGACACTTAAAATGTAGTGTGGCATGTCTCCTGGCATGTCACCTCTCCAAAGTAAAACATAGCAAACTAAATAATTATTTTTTCTGAATGTAAAGAAAAAAAATTTACACTGCAGTAGTAATCTATAATATTGGTACTTTTTTATTGTATAAATAATTTTTGAATTTTTTTATATTTTCTTTAAGAAATTTTCTATTGAATTTTGTCACCCGAATTTTCATCATTCTCCTATCAAACCAAAACACTTAAAAAATATAAAAAAAATTATATTCCGATCAAATCATCGTTTGTCGTAGTAATTAATTGAAATATAATAAATAAAATAATGTACATGTTTTACTTAATTTGAGGTTGTATCAGTTAATTCAGTTCACGTTGTAAGTGAAATCGTACTTGGTCCAGTCAATTTCTCACTATCCTGGTCAGCATTTTCGTGACAAATACTGTGGATATAAGAAATTTTTTAGTTGTATATGTTGTAAATATGCTGTACTGTAATAGAGGACCTGTTTTTTTTTTATTTTATAAAACGTTATTTAGCCGATTTTTAAAGAATATTTAAAGAATTCTAAGTCTCCTGGCAGCTCCAAGAACGGGATTAAATTTAAATAATGTAAATAAATTAGGTAAATCTCATTACAATACTATCGTAAATGACTCCGTATATTTTCTAATAAAAAATTAGTTAACATTTTTTTTTTTTGTATAATATATGTATACTATATAATTAATGGAACTACTAATACATATACTACTAATATAATATAATATATATATATATATATATATATATATATATATATATATATATATATATATATATATATATAAAACTGTGATAAATGACTTGGAATATTTTTAAATAAATAATAAATTCGCATTTTTTTTTTAGTTAATTTTTTATTTATTTATTCTTTTACTTTTTATTTTTATTTTTTATTTTTTTTGTAATACATATATACAATATATAACTAATATAACTACTAATATATCTACTACTATCATATAATATTATATATTAAACAAATAATAAATTGTTTAATAATTAAAAATTTAATAATAAAAATAATAAAAATTGATTAATAATAAAAATTAACAAATTGTTTAATAGTTTAATAAATTGTGTATAATAATAAAAATTAATATAAGAAATTCTCTTGTGTTAATTTTAGTTTTTTACTCATTTTTCACTTTCCTGGATATATTTTTTTTTATAATGGCCATAAAATTTATAATTATTAATTTTTTGACTGGTCACTTTGAAATTGTGTGAAAAATGACATCAGCTTGAAATAAACTACTTGCCAAAGCTTATGCATGAAAAAAATGTCGAGCCGGAATTAAGTCCATTTTTTTCCTTCATTTGTATAACTACCCACATATATTTCATTACTTCTAGTGTCACATATCAACAACGAATGATAAATTATCGACATCCATCTTCACAAATTAGTATTTATTTATAAATCACTCATGTAATATGTGTACAGGTATTTTGCTATCTGTGGGCTCGTATACCTGTACTGTGAGAGAATTGATTTTACATTTTAGAGATATTATTGTATTCACCTATGATACCTAGGCTAGGTAAGTAATATTTATGGTTGGTTGTACCGTTCTTATTTGTACTTAAAGTTTGATATAATTTCAATTGACATTAACTTCCTTAATTGCTTTAACCTGCATCATGGCTAATTTAATACTTAAATAAATTTTATAGTAAGACCTCTCAAATTTTTATTATTCACCATACTCGGGAGATAAAGTACTTAATCTTTGAGCGAGATTATGGAATTTTAATATTTGAGTGTAAATTTACATTTTTATCATCAAAATTGTATAAGTAACTAGTGGCTTGCTCTGACTTACAAAATTTCAATTAAAAATTAATATTTTTAACTACCTTGAAAACAGTAAGAAACGACGCATTTGTTCTTTTTTAAGGAGAGGGTAAGGTTAATTTGTACAAAAAAGGCATGTTTTTGTTATTTTTTTGTGACGACATAGTTAAAATCTCCTTATTAAAAATAGTGGTACATTAAAGTATGACATTCGAAGAATATTGTATAAAATTTTCACGAAGAAATATTAAAAAATACAGTAATGGCAGCAATTATTCGAACGGGTCTCGGAAAAATGTAGAATTGCGGTGCCCCTCATAACTTGGTGTTGGATCATCCGAAATAAAAAAATTAAAGTTCATTCGTTAGACAAGAATTTTCCTCAGATAACGCTGGGAGGGTTTTTCGAAATTTCAATTTTTCACTTTTTTGGAACGCTTAGAATGGAAAAACACGATTTTTTGCGAAAAAAAAAATTGGTTAATTTGTTATTGTAAAATAAAAATTATTAACAAATTTGAAAAAACTCTCCAGCGTTACCTTGTCAATTATGTACAGAAATAGTGTTTAAAATTTCAAATGGATCGGTGCTGTAGTTTTGAAATTATGAGGGGCACGGACTTTGAAAACGTGAGCTGTGGAGAAAACGCTTTAAAGTTTTGAACACTTAAAAATTCTTGCATAAAACTGATATAGAAAACTGATATAGAATACTTACTACTAAACTAAATTTTGTACCCTACACTGACAAAATATACAGTACAGGTATAAACACGTTAATACTTCAATTGAAGTTTCTATAATATAAATGAGAGAGAGAGAGATATATGTAGAGAGCGAATTATCTGCTAGGTAACAACAAAAATGCTTATAACTTCGTCAATTTGGTTCCAATCAGCTTGAAATTTTGAGACAATATTCTTGAGATATTACTCATTCAGTTAAAAAAATAAAAAAAGTGCAAAAAAATTATTTATTTATATAAATAGTTTTTATTATATATATTCTTTAAATTATACTTTTCGTTACCGATAAGTTTTGATTGTAGATATCTCGTAAATGGTAAACGTAAAAAATATAGTAAATTTTAAAGAGATAACTAGAGTAAGAAACATATTACGACAGTGGCTTTCATTATCAAAAATTATCAGTAACGAATATCTTTTATATAATGTGAGGTATACCGAACAGATAAGGTTTTTAAAGTTGTAATGTTATTCAAACCGCAGTTTGTTTATTCCGAGGTAGTCCACCCTTAGACATAGGAAAACAAATCAACTAAATTTTTGTTGTAAATTTTGACCGTTTTACTGTATATCTGTAATTCTATTTCATATAATACGCATATTATACCTATATGTAAGAATCTATATATATTTAACAATCAATCAGTTATATATTCCGTTCATTCCGCACATTTATGGATGTAGTCAATAACTGTACATTTACATGAATTTTGTAATATTTTATACATTTACAATAATGTAATATGTAATGTAATATTACAATATACTTAATAATTTTGAATCGAATCTATAATGTTGTTGTTTTTGAAGTCTTACTTAATTATATTGCTATTTGAATTGCTTCCAAAACTACTAACGTAGCGAAAGCATTGTGATCACTTTTGAAATATGAAAAATGAATTCATGCGCATTTTACGTTTCATAGTTTACTGAACAAATCTAGTTTCGGGTCTACCTGCCGATCTGTCTGTCTGTCTACCTGTGTGTTCGCAGATACCATCAATTGGCATAACTTCGGAGCTATTCAGTCGTATATGGTTTGGTTCCAAAATGATTCCCTACGAATTTCATCGTAATCGGAGTGATGGTAACCACAGCATGTCAGCGCAGCTACACCTTCAAGTTCAATTCGTCTACAGACTGTTTTCATTAATTTTGTACAAAAAACATAACACTGACAGACAAAAATGACCTTAATGAAAGCTAAATGAAATTGAATGGATTATTTTGTATTTACAACTAATTTGTAATTAACCTGCGTTTTTGAAAAATTTCAGTCACCCTCAGTTAAAATAACTTATATTTTAATTTTATTCAGGATTTTCGGGAATATTTAGCGTTAGGTACATCTCCTTTGAGTGCCAAACAGTAGTCAGCTAACATGTTCGCACTCCACTTGCCTTGGTACCGTTTTTCCATCTTAGATATTTCTTGGTGGAACCGCTCACCGTGTTCGTCGCTAATGGCCCCCAAATTGTGAGAAAAAAATCCAAATGTTAGTGTAAAAGGTGTATTTTGAGCGACATATTGCATCCCATATCCTGGTAAGCTGTTAAGAAGTTGCTAACCAACTATTTATAGTTTTCGGCCCTGTGGTTTCCAAGACATTTATAAACAATATTTCGAAAACATTTCAATGCAAATTTTTCGATCGGATTAAGTTTTTATTCAAACTGTTTATCAGTCCGTAGGTATCTAATTTGTGGCCCTACAAATATACCCCTTTTGATTTTAGCATCGCTGATTTTTGGAAATTTCTGTTTCAAGTAACAAAAACCATTTCCATTAGTGTCCATAGCTTTGACAAAGTTTTTCATAAGTCCGAGTTTGATGTGCAATGGAGGCATAGGCGGATCCAAGGGGGTGGCTGTGGGGGCTGCAGCCCCCCCTTCTTTGACCGACAATAGGTAACATTTTTAGTTAAACATATAGGTACCTTCAGAACACACAATTCCCCAAAATTCCTCCTGGGATTAGAGGCAGCCTTCCCCTCCTTTTTCAACTGGTTGGATCCGCCCTTGAATGGAGGTAGCAATACATCTTCAGAATTTATTAAAAGAGGGTGAAGAACATTTCGTTTACCTAGTATAAGAGCGTCTCGCTTAGGCTTAGGTCAGTAAGTAAAATTGGTGTAATCAGTTTTGTTCAACAGAAATTGAGGGTGATTGAACAAAACTAAGTGTAAGGATTATTTGTGGGTAGGTAGTAGTGTTTAAAAAAGTGATTCGAATTTGTTTAACAAAAACATTGTTTACCAGTGAATTTTCACATATTTACCTGAGAAAGTATCGATGTAATTATGATATCAACTTTTATAGAAAAAATCTAAGCACAATAAATATCGTTTCGTTTTGTCAAAATTAATTAACCGTAAAAGTTAAACAATATATTATATGCATTTATCTAATGTAAATCAATATAATCTCTATAATGATAAAACAGTATGAAGAACCGGTTTCGTTTGAAAAGAAAAAATGTATGTCATGATTAATACGAAATCGGTAGAAATTAATCAATCGATTAATTTTAATTTGGGATACACAGTCGTTATTATCGGTATCTTGTTCGTATCTTATCAGTACAATAATAAATAATAAATAATTCACTAGTACGTTTAAATTTGTAAATAGAAATTCCAAATTTTATTTTTAAATAAAATAATTATTGTGTTTTATTGTATCCGTGATAATAAATACTTACCTCATTATTATTATCTTATTTCTGTGTGTAATTTTTTTTTTCAAATTGTTTTTTTATGATAAAGAGTTTAAAATTTCTCTTCCCGATGCTGTCACAGTCATACTTAAGAGGAAAATAGCTTTAGAATAAAAAAAAAATTTATGAAGTATTTGCAAGACGTCTCTAGAATAAATTTCCTAATTTTCAGGGCGATATTCGAAATCCTTCATATGTTTTAGTGTCTAAACATAAAACGTGCCAGAAAGTGTGTAATAGCGTTTGTGGCTTATTCGCATGGCGTATGGCTGCATCCTATGTAGGTATATGAGTGTAATGCAATATGGGTGTTGGTGCTAATGATGTGCACTAGTGTCCGACCGAAACTAGTTTTTCAACCGAAACCGAAACCGAATTTCGGTCGCTATCTCAATTTCAACCGAAATCGAAACCGAAACTTTCTTTTAAACCAATTTCTTACTACCTTATTTAGATTTCAGTGTATTTAAAAAGCCCGTATTTAAGAAATAATTAGTTATTTAATAAAAGTAAATAAAAAAATTTGGAGGGATTACCCACACTGTCAACTTCCCATTGGTGTCCTAAAGACTAAAGACTACTATTATTTTTTCATTTTAGGGGGCTCCTCCCCTAGGCCCCCGATAGAGGCTTTGCCCCATGCACCATACCGGGGGTTTCGCCCATTGTACCTAAAGGTGGGGGCCCTTATCAAACAAATGATCTCATAAATTGTTCTCGAGATATGCGAGACAAAAACTATTTCATAAAAAGTTTCTTATTTCCTTTTTTTTTTTAATAGGTAATATAATTATTTACTGGCGTTTTTAACATCAAGGAAGGTTCTTAGGCCATTATATAATAATGTTATGGTAAAAAATCCATATAAGCTATGTTATGTTACTAAAGCTAATTCCGATTTTTTATCACAAAAAACAAACCGCTAATCCGAATTTGCTGAAAACTTTATCCGGTCTTAATTTTTTGATTACGCATCTAATTAAATTAGTCCGAAGTTGATATCGTTATTTATTCTCGAGATATGCGAGACGAAAAAAATTTACGAACGAACGAACTAATGAACGCACACACAGACATCACGCTAAAAACTATGGATTATGATTCTAGTGGTCTTGAAACGTGGAGATATATCAAAATTAGCGATTCGTAAAAACGGACCCATTACAATAACTTCCAATGGGAAGTTAATAAATAAATATAGAGAATAAGAGAATTTTTTTTAAGATTGATTAACCCACTCTTGGACCCTAGACATTTTTTACTTATCGGCCCCCCTTTCCCTCTCCTTTGGGCCAGATTTAAGTACTTATGGGAGAGCCTGAGGCGTCTCTTAGGTGAAAGAATTTCACTACTACTTTTGTCAAAATTTCTCCGAAAAATAGAATTGACGAGCAAACAAGAAGACAAACTTATTCTTTCTATTCTAATTTTGAGAAATTCATTATCATTTTATGCGGCTCCTACTGATTGCTTAAAAAACTAAAACAAATCATAAATTTTGATTCAAATATTCAAAATAGATAGTTTAACCGGGCCCTAGACATTTTTCTCTTTTAAATATCTATTCGATGATCTGGCCCTGAGCGCAGGCCCGACGAGAGTGTTGGGTAGCTGGGGTTCTAGCCCCGGGGCCCGTAACTGTCGGTTGAGGGCCCAGGAAAAAAGGTTTTTTTGCTCATAACTTATTTTTTGGGAGGAATTTTTTAAAAGAATGTAATTTATTCCCGGGGCCCGCTATTTTTCTCCACGGCCCTGCCTGAGCGAAGTATATGGTTATTGTAATGAACTTTCCAACAAATCATAGTAAAAGTAAACTTTGGTATTAACAAGAGAGTGAAAAACATGGCTTGAATAATCCTGATCATCTCACGAACGGAGTTTCGGTTGTTTTGCTGCCGAAACGGAAACTAAACCGAAACTCCAATTTTTCGCCGAAACTGACCGAAATCGAAAGCGAAACCGAAATTTCGGTCGGACACTAATGTGTATCAATAGTAGAGTCATGACAAATGACTCTTTTTTGAAGAGTCACACATTTGAAAGTGTCACGCTTTTAGTGACATCTGTATTTCGACACTATATATGACACTATAACCGAACATTCTTCATTTATTGTTCTAACGGAGGTGACAATCCTTTTTCTTTTTTGAAACCGACCATATTATTTTAAAATTTGTAGAATATGTTCAACTACAAATATTCTGATTTTTTTTTTGAAAAATTTTTTAACTCGTTATTCGAAAGATATAATTATGAAATCCTGTGAAATAAATCTGTTTGATCACGGCTTCTATTCTTTTCACACTTTAGTTTTTAATTTCACTTCTTTGCCATTAAGTATTAGCGTAGCATATATTAAACTCGTAAAATAATAACTAGCTCATAAAAACTGCTACGTTATGTTACAAGTTAATTACTGGTTGATGCGTTCATTGTATGCTGGTAAAGTTGCAACACCAGAGATAGTGAACATTAATTTTGCTCTTAAATTTTGCTGAACATAGTATGTAGATACATAACTACATATTATAAGCATAGATTTAATATACACCTAAACCTTTTTTTACACGGCACCAGTGTTCCCGAAAATTACGCCAAAAAACAAAACTGTGCATAAAAAGCGGTATGGGTGTATTTATTAATAAAATCACAAACTTTTATGTCGTTTTTTGCCGTAGGTTCAACATATGGAATTAATCATTAAGAGCAAATTACTAATCATTCTAAATTGGATGTTTAGTTGCATCTCGTTATCAGAATTAATTTTTAACTTACATGCTAGATAATTGATATTACAAAATAACTTCCATAAAAGTAATATGGCACATTTCGATGATCACTTACTGAGGTGTACAGACTCCGCTAGAGAGTCTATGCTGTTCGCTGGCTGTAAAACACAGGGCCGGCGCGACCATATTGGCGAACTAGGCGACCGCCTAGGGCGCCGGAGATCGAGGGGCGCCAAAAATCTGGGGACGTAAAAATTATAAATTTTTCAAGCACTGAAACTATTTATGTTAAATAAATTCACTTTTCAAACGATTTTAATATTTATATATGAAACGTATAATAAGAAAGGGGTCAGTCAACCTTTTTCTTAATTATCTTTTTTTATGACTCTTTATTAAAATATTTTTTACTGCTCAAAAAAGTGTCAATGTTTATCTGCATCACATGGTTAGCGAAGTGGTCGGAAAACGACATTTCGTATTATACGATCTAATGTTATTCCAATTAATGACGGAAATGATTTTAAGCTACAAGAAATTTATTCTGAGTTAAAGAATTGCTTTTAAACGTTTCTCTAATGCTTTAAAAAGTGTCGATATTTATCTGAATAACATGGTCGGCCAAGTAGTTGGGACACGACATTTCATATTACACCACCTAATATTATTCCAGATAATGGCGAAAATGATTCCAGCCTACAAGAATTTATTGTTATTTATTAATACATAACTTATTGTTAATAAATAAGCATTAAGTACTGATTTAATTGTTTTAATATAGGGGAGACTGGGGCTAAATGGTAAATTTTTGGCAAATATTTTTTTTTGAGGCACTAAATCCTCAAACATATACACATAAACACAATTATATTGTAGACAAATTAGTCCTCTACAACTTTTCATGATGAAATTTGTGATGTTTCTACGAGAAGTGCATATTTTTTCCTTTTTCCTGAAGTTAAATTTTTTTAACATTTAGCCCCATGGTGGGGCTAAATGTTAAATGGGTGAAACTGAGTGCCTCAACATATTTCTAGCCTACTGAAACCACTTTTTGAGTTGTATAACGAAGTAAATATGTAAAAAGATATTAAAACGGTGAATGATGTAAAGAAAAACGCCCATTTATTGAAAAGTACAACTTTTATAGGGAAAATGAAAAATTATCAGTTTGACTTATTTTTTTTCTGAAAATAAAAGCTACTAAAAATTTTAGAGAATTTTATAGTACAACTGATAACGAATATGTAGAAATTTAGATACTTTAATTTTAAAAATATCGTTATTTTCGATATCGATAATTTTCGATAACGAAAAGTAGGTTTCAACAGTTGCAATATGTTTGGAGTACCTACAATTTGCTTCGCTTGAGCCTTCGTAAATTTCGTTACTTTTTTGCTACGACACACGGTTTAGAAGATATTTACGATCAAATTTTTCAATAACGTAAAGTATCATTTATAAGCAAACATAACAAAAAACAGGTACACTTTATGATAAACCGAAATCAGAAGACCTATACACAATTATTTGAAATAAGAAATAGAAACAATTTATTGAACATATAAAGCGACAAATAAGAAGAGAAAATAGAAGAAAATTAAAAAAAAAAAACCATTTAACATTTAGCCCCACCAGTGATTTAACACTTAGCCCCAAGGAGCGTTTTGAGCTTTGACAACGATCACACAAATGATGACGGTAGATATACAAAAAGTTTTTAAAGATTCGTATTCACAATACATAAATGAACTAATATACTTACTTTGATGAAAATATGTCCGAAAAAACTCCTTTTCGGATGGAAAGTATGGCAGCAAAGAAAATTTATTTGGCATTATCGAAACACATTTAAGGATATGTACACCATAAGGCTCAGATGAACTTCACATTACTAATTTCGTTTGCTTTTTAGTCAAGAAGGCCCTCTAAGGGCAAAATTTCAGCTTTGTAACTGTTAACATTCAAAAGATAATGCAGAAACATGGTTTTGACAATTTACCATTTAGCCCCAGTCTCCCCTACTTTGTGAAAATCTTTTACAAGTTAAAAATTGAAGATTCATTGTATGACTTTTAACTGTTAATATGTCTAAATAAGTGTTTGTCAAATTCGGGGGCGTCAAAACATATTTCACCTAGGGTGCCAAATAACGTTGTGCGGGCCCTGGTAAAACACCGAACAGGCCTATATGCTTTTGGGGAAAAAATTCCCACTTTCCAGGTTATCCCCTGAAATTAATCCCTACGTTTAGACCACCGTGTACTCTTTCTCTGGGAAGAAATTCAAATTTTTACATCGAATAATTTTAGAAAGAATCGCCTGTGATAGACGAATGAACACCGAAGTGATTCCTTAAGTGTTTTTACCACTTCTCGTACGGGACACTAAAAAATATTTTAATGATTTGCCAGAATTTAAATAAAAAGTTATAATTAAAATAAAAATTTGCCTTTATATGCTCTCAACTTTTTTAGTATGAAACCCACACTTACAGAAGTTCTTTTGTAGGTACCTACTTAATTATTTTGAAAAATAATTTATTTTTATTATTACAAATTATAACCTGATAAAACTTTATTACAGTTATTCTCATTAATACAAATCTTTCAAAAAAGTAACTTAATAGACGGTGTCTTGCGGATTAAAGGTTAATATTTTCTTTATGTTTTTATTAAGCAACAACATCATCACTTCCATTTATCATATTCAAATTAACTGAGAATATGCTTTGTTCGCTAGTGTTCAATTATCGAAGTAGTTCAATTATGGGGTATTGTAAATCAATAGTTAATTCTTGGATTTATCGATCAGGCAACTTATTTTATATTGTTTACAATATAAGTGGACTGAGAATAATCTAAAGACAGGAGGCCAAATAAAGATAAAACCACTAAAAATCAAAAAATAGAAAGAGAAAATAAATGAATTCTTGATTTTCCTTCTTTGTAAGTAATGGGCCCTGGAAATTGACACAAAATCCACTTCCAAATAAAAAAAATATTTTTCCTTCGTTCGGCCATGTTTTTACAAATTGTGCCGTTTTTTGCCATGTGCCCTGAAGTAGAGATGTCGATTTTAAATCGATTAATCGAAAATCGATTAATCGAAGCTTAAAAAATCGATTCTTTTTTCGATTTTTTTCATTTGAATCGATTCATGAATCGATTATTAAAAGTAAGAGATCGATAACCGACTTTTTCCAAAAATAACTTCATTTTAATAGTAATTCTACAAACATGTGTTAAAATGAAACACCAAAAACTATTGTTAATTGTCACTTTTTACTCGTAATATCAACGAACCCCTCCTATGGCTCTATACAAGTCAAACTATTAATACAAAAGGAAGGAAGAGACCACCTATTTGTGCAAACAGCGATCCCTTTCTCACAAAAGCGACTTATTTAGAAAACATTTTTTTGTCAATTTGTTTGAAATTTTGAATCAACTTGGTTCAATTCGTGGTATTCGTCCTACATATTTAATTGCCTTATTTTTTATAATTATAATTGAAGAGTTAACTCATTCATCGCCTTACATCAAGTAAGTCCCTTAAACAAAAATTATCAACTAATTTTATTAAACTTTTCAAAATTTCGATTTTTTGGATCGATCTCACAGAATCGATTTTTTTAGCCGATTTTTTTTTGAATCGATTTTTTTGATTTCGATTTAGATCGATCCAAAAATCGATCTTTTTTTTTGAGAATCGACATCTCTACCCTGAAGCAACCGCTTTAACTGCTGTATTGTAAATATGCCTCTGTCTGCCTATAAAAATAATAATAATGAATAATCACTAAATATTAAGTAAATTCGTTCAATATATCGATCATTTGTTTTCTGTGGCTTTATATCTACGAATTTATTTATTCAAATAATTTATTTTCTCAAGAATTCAATCTTGATCCTGAAAGATACTAAAAATCAGGCATGATCCTGACAATCATAACTAAAAATCATAGATTTATTTTAAGTAACAGTTGTAAGTCAAATTAATATTTATAATATTTTATATTTTTATCGAAACTTTTTATCAAATATTTTATTAATATTAACAAGGTTTTTTATATTGTATAAATTTCATAATGTAATACTATGAATTGTTAATAATAATTAACACGATTAAAATTTTGAAAAATTATTACCTACAGCAAATATACATAAAAAACCAAACACCAGCAAATTTTTATTTAAATATAACAAATTTTACATAATAATTATGTATAAGATAATTATTTAAAACTGGTTGAATAGAGATTTTATTTTTATATATCCCAACGTTCATGTACCTACTGAAAAAACAGAGATATATTAATTTTTAATTAAGATAACAGATATCTAATATGTTCGACTATCTAGATATCTTGATCTATTTCACGTAACAATATTATCTTATTGATTTATCTAGGTATACGTCTACATGTAAAGACGGTATATACTCATTTATTAATATAGTAGTCACTTCAAATCCAATTAAAATAGTAATTTTTCCCATTTGAAGTAGGTATTCATTCCGAAGTAATATAAATAAGTATTTAATATAGATTTAAATTTGTTGAAAGATTTTTTTTACATAAATCGTCTCCTATATAATGACCTATTAACGGAATTTGGTGTTACTATAATATACCTATGGTTTACCCTCACATTTGGACAACCATATGAGGCCATCTACCAGATTACTCTATAACTACTGAAGCGTAAAAGAATGACAGCTAACAAGATAGACGAGGTGCTAGGCACCGAACGAAGTGAGTATGCAGTAAAAGAGGTATAGAATTTGACTTTTGATTATTGTTAAAGGGTCTTAGGTGAGTATGAAAACCCATGTCGTCGACCTCTAGGGCGGTCGACAAATTGGGTGGGAAGGGGGAAAGTTACAGAAAAAGCCGATCGGGAGACCCCTTATATCTTGCTTTTTATTGATCGTAGAGTGATGATTTTTTTTTAAGTTTGTTTGCAATGAAATGATCTAAAATTTAGGTCATATGCAAATTTTTGATATACCTAACGGTTTTCGTGTAAAAAAATGAAAATTGGAGGCAATACTTAAATTGTAACGTTGCCTCCAATTTTCATTTTTTTACACGAAAACCGTTAGGCATATCAAAAATTTGCATATGACCTAAATTTTAGATCATTTCAGTGCAAACAAATTAAAAAAAAAATCATCACTCTAGGATCAATAATAAGTATCAAGATATAAGCGATCTCCCGATGGGCTTTTTCTGCTACTTTCCCTCCTCCCCCCGAAATTTGTCGACCACCCTAGAGGTCGACGACACGGGTTTTCATACTCACCTAAGACCCCCTAACAATAATCAAAAGTCAAATTCTATACCTCTTTCAATGCATACTCAATGTCACCTAGCACCTGGGCTAAGACGGGTGGATTTGAGACTAACCGGAGATTGGTTGCGACTCTGAGATCCACACAATTAATTTTTTACAAGAAGAGGTGCAAGTGTGGTCGTCACCGATATCAATCAAATTTCGTCTGCTAGTAGAGCATAATATCAATATTAAAAATTTACAATATTAAGGTTCACTTCTCAAAAACACAAGAAATATTTTTAGGTAAGATATATTCACGTTATTTAGTACGTTTCATCGAAGTAGCTGTAGCTTAGCGGTAGTGCGGCGGAGTGCGGTTAGTGGGGTACCGGAATCGAATCCCGGTACAAATGTATAATTCAATTTTTTTTCCTTAATAATAATTAATTTAATTATGTTAATAAAATTAAGCCACGAATTATTACTTGTTTATAAGTCAGTTTGATACATTAGAACTTTTAAAATATGAAATTTTTACATTTTGAAAAATTTAAAAATATGTGGAGAACATATATTTACAAGATGAACTTTTACATTTTTCAAAGTGTAAAAAGTTTATATTTTGAAAGTTCTAATGTATCTAATTGAGTTTTGTGTTTATGTGATATACCCACATCGAAAAAAAAAGATTTTCAGAAAAATTATATTAATTCATTAGTTTTGCGACAAGTAATATTTCGTACCTTAATTTTCTTAACATAATTAATAAATTATTTGTTATTAAAAAAAAAATGAATAATCCACTTGTACCGGGATTCGATCCCGGTACCCCACTATCCGCACTCCTCCGCTCTATGCTAAGCTACAGTTACTTCGCTGAAACGTACTAAATAACTTGATGATATCTTACCTGTATTTTTGAGTGGTGGACCTTAATATTGTAAATTTTTAATATTGATATTATACTTTACTAGCAGACGAAATTTGATTGAAATCGGTGACGACCATACCTCAACCTCTCCTTGTTAGCACCTATTCGCAACCCCCTTTAAAGAAATAAAAGAGAAATTGTTTATTTACAAATGAACAAGAAGTGATATCAGATAATTATACCTACTATTATTTATTCAAATAAAAAAAGCTATCTGTTAAGTTTGCTGTGAAAATTACTTTCTTACACATTTTTGTACACTATATACTTTATTTGCAGATATAAAATGGGTCACTAATTTAACTATAATGTTGGATTTTTCAGAAATTGTAGACATTGAAATTAGTGAATTTTAGAATATTTTTATGGTCTAATGAATAGATTGAACAACATACAAACTTTTTTAATTATCATTGAAAATAATTACTTATTTATACAGAATGAATAAAAATAAACACTAAATTTAATTTATTGTAGTGTTTGATATACTCGTACATAACCACCTTACGTAATAAAATTAATTTCACTAGGAGAACTCAAGTTTTTTAATAAAAGTTGAAATATATATGGATGTGTGAATACAGACAAATATTTTAACATTTAAGTCTCGTATAATAGACAGAGAAAAACCGACAGAAAGAATAAAATATTAAATAATTAATTTGCATCCTAATTAGAACGAAGGAAAAGCTACTTCCATTGTAATTGTAGTATACATACATACATATACATACACGGCACAGTACGCCAATAGTAGGGGAGATTTGCCTTGGTTGGATCACTCGTTTTGATGAGCCACCACCTTATATTGTAATTTAAACCTTTCCAGCTACAGTAATTATTGCATGCGTAATTACTTTTGTATTTGAGTGATTGAAAATAAAAGCTTTTTCCAGAATATTAATAGATTTGAGCGTTACTTTATGGTATTCCATATTTGTTTATTTTTCCAGAATTTTGATTTGGTTTTGCAAATTTTTTCCATTTATTACTTACCAAAATGATATAAATATTTATAAGTAACTAAAATATACTTGTTTGCTAATTTAAGAAAAAAAAGAACGTCAAGTTGCCAAATGTAAGTTGTACTTGCGCTAACAGTGTTCCGTCCAATCAGTTGTTTCTATGAATTTTTTGTAACGGAATATGAAAGTCGATGAAATAGTTTTTCTAATGAATAAATTTTATTCCTAAAGTAAACCCTATTTTTCGATTTCAGAACGATCGTATAATTACTTGGTCTGTTTACGTTTACCAGAAACGAACAGTGTTGTTTACTGAATGAAGTAAACGTACAAGGAACCGCCGTTTTTTTTTCTTTCAATAATAAGTATTAACAGTATTTATAATACACACACCGGCATAATTAGCGGAACATAAAAAAAATACGCTGCCAATAGGGTGGGCACACAGCTTCCTTGTAGTCGTAAAAGGCTTTAAAATACTATTCTACCAAATATACATATTATATAATGTGAAATTATATTTTCGCCTTGAAGTTTATAAAAAACTGTTGTAACTCAAAAGACTTAAAGGCTAAATTATAAAATAATAGCAAAAATATTTTAGAAACTAACCCCCAATATACCCTAAAAATTTGAGTGAGATAGGACTAGCAGTAAATAAGATATTGACCTTTAATGGGATTTCATGGTAGCGGCGTAGCTACCGTTACTCCGATTTCGATTAAATTCATAGGGGACCATATAGGAACCAAACTACATAATTTCTGAAAATGTCATAAAAAAGAATTGAGTAGTTCAGAAGTTATGCCACTTGGTGCAATTTTGGAATGACATGGTAGCGGCGTTGCTACCGTTACTCCGATTTTGATTAAATTTATAGGGGACCATCGCGGAGCCAAACTTCATAATTTCTGAAAATTTCATTAAAAACAATTGAATAGTTCGGAAGTTATGCCACTTGGTGCAAAATTGGAGACACACAGACGGACAGACAGACGGACGGCCCAAACTAAAATTGTTCAGGAAGCTCTAAAACGTAAAATGTGCGTAAAAAATTTGATTTTGAAGAGAAAAAATTTTTTATTTTTCAAAAGTGATCACAATGCTTCCGCTACTTTAGTAGTCTCGGAAGCAATATAAAAACCTATTTATTAAACAATGTTGGCGGTTTTTTTTTATTTTTACTTAAAATAATAGTGAAGTAACGAATCAATTGACTTTCCATAGAACTGTTTTTATTTTATTTATTATTGATGCAATTCTTTTTAAGAGGTCTGTCACTTTCGAATTCAAATGCCGTTTCTTCTAAATGTGGTCAAGCTTCAAACTGTTGTAATTGAAGAATGGCAAAGACTGTCCCAGGAAACTATAGATCACATCATTCTGAGTGGAAGATTTGGTAAGAGCACGGAAGGAACCAGACGGGATTAAAACGCTGTGTTCCATTTTTCTATTTGTTAAATTATCTTTAACTTAAATTATTCTTAGATGACATAAGATTCTAAAAATTTGGCATTTTATATGGTTACTTGTTTTGCTACCGAAAATAAAGGTATATCGACTTGTGAACATGTATTTTTAAGTGAATAATTAAATAGGATTAATATTTTCTTGAAATTAAATGGTTTGTTTGATTTTTACAGATATTTTGTATGTTCCGCTAATTCTGCCGGTGTGTGTATTTACATATTATAAAAAACTGTATTAGATAATATTTTAAGTCAGAAATTTACATCTACTTAATAAATCTCTAACACTGACTGACTGACTGACTGACAGACTGACAGACAACGCACAGCCTAAACCGTTGGGTTTAGAAGAAAGAAATTTTGCACAGGAGTTCCGCATGTAACGTAACTGAGCACTAAGAAAGGATTTTTGAAAATTCGTCTCCTAAGTAGGTTAAATAGAGAATAAAATTTTCTATGGAAATTCATCATTTTTGAAGTTAGAGATAATATATTACAAAAATATGTTACCATGGCTATTAAAATAAATAATATGTTACTTAATAAATCTTTAACACGGACTGATAGGAAACGCAAAGCCTAAACTGTTGGGTTTCGAAGGACGCAATTTAGCATAGGAAATATGAAAAATTAAAAGTCAGTTGTGTAAACGTTTCGGGAAATTTATTTCCTGAAGGGTTAAAACAGGAAATGAAAGTTCGTACGGAAGTTCGTCATTTTTGAAATTAGAAACGTGGATATTGATTTAGGCTTTTGAAAAAACATTAAAAGTGAGTAGAAAGTGAGTACCTAATAAAAAGATGTTGTCGATGGGAAATTCCTACGGGTACACGGCTAGTACTTAAATATTATTGTCAGTTTCTTTGAATAGTTTGGATTTTTGATTTCTATGGATACCTAACAAAATTTCACAAATATTAGATAATATCCAAGTGCACAGATTGTAATATATTTTTCGTGTACAGATTTATCAGATATTCCTTATTTCTTCTTAAATTTCTAAAATTCACTGTATAAGAAAATTTCCAAAATACTCGTTTGACATACTATTAATACAATTATTGATTAACGTCTTGATTAAAGCAAAATACATATATCATCAATTTTTCTTTTTACCTATCAAGAAAGTTGTGCAAGGAAATTCAGTTCTGATAATTTTCGCTCAATATACACCCCATTTCTAATGTTCGTGAATTTTTTCAGATTTTTCTAAACAATCCATCTGGTAATAAAGGCCGGGGACAGCAATTTTTATTATCTTTTTCTAAAAAAAAAAAAAAGAAAATGGACAAAAGTATGTAGTTATATAATATTACTGAATTCGTGCTTTAATAGGCTTTCATTTGATTCCTTGCTCAGTGCTCTTGGCAAAAAATTTTGTTTTTACTTTTCAGGTTGTCCCCTAAATTTAAGCTCCAGAATCGAAATTCAACTAGACTTCTGAAATTAGATCACCACACCCTATCTCGACAATCCGTGATACTTGAACAGACACCGAAGCGATTGCATAAGTGTTCCGTTTTGCCAATTTTTGTAAGTAACACGGAAAAGCAACAAAATACTCATACTAAATCTCATTCTCGGCCGGTAAATTAATTTTTGTGGAAGAATCCTCGGCGTTCAGCCTCGAGTTCTCAAACTGCATTTGAGCCCACAAAAATAAAACTAATGCTCAATCAAAAATTTTTTCATTAAATTTTTTCATTAAAACTAATGCTCCTTGCTAAGTAGTATACTATTTATATATTTCTATGTATTAATGATACTTTGCCAGACAATTTGCCTAATAGCTTTTGATGATACAAGTTCTCTTCATTAAACTTGTACAAGATCTAATGCAGGACATTGAATATTTAATATGAAATTGCATTAAGTAAAACAAAACACTGGCTCAAGTAATTAACATAATAGCTTCTGATCTTTACAACTATCTTTATTAAACTTGTACAAAATCTAAGGTAGGGATGCATTAAGTACTTAATATGAAATTGTATTATGTAATACTGATAATAAAAAAAAATAGATTTCAAAATCTTTACAAAATTTAAATTCTTTTATATGTTTAATACACACAAAAGGTTAGAATATATGTAAGAACACGGCTCTCCCCCCAGTCCATTTTTCCTTTATCCTTGATATAGTTGGTAAATTCTTACCAAAGAATTAATTTCTGTAAAATGTTAGTTGTCTTATACGTACATAATGCATTGGATAACATGAGTAAGTACTGCTTGTGCTACGAAAACCGACCAAACGGACCTTGGTTGTGTGCTTAAAGCAACACACAACACTTCTGACTTGACACAAAAAAATCCTGAACAAACATCCAACCTGAATGGAATGTTCTGAATAAACCACCCATCTGAACGGGTGTCTATTTACTGTTTATCGTTAACAAATTTCCTACTATTTCTTTCGGTTTATTTTGCATACTTGTGCTTTCAAAGTTTATAATATTTTTATATGTTTAATATTTTCATATTTAATATTTTTATATATTTAAAATTAATCAAATTACAACAAATAATAAAACAATAGTAAATCAAAAATACAAATATTTAATAATTAAAATAAATGTGTAACATTTTCGCCATTAAAATAATTTTAAACAATTAATCAGTGTTTTCATTTATTTAGAATATTTTCTTTGGTCCTTCGAACTGTATAAACTTTTTACTGAAAAACTGCCCAATAGTAATCATATAAAATTATTTTTTGGAACAAATCAATTTAGTTAATAAAAAGGAGGGGTATCGATAAACTAAGAAAATTAACCCCAAAATATGACAAAAAATGTATCTATATTTTTTTTTTATATTTCTCATTATTTTAGCAAAAATACAGGACACTAACTTAACGCTACAATAATTTAAAAGTAAAAGTGACTACGTTTTCTTCGCAAGAAAAATCGACCAACTGTGATCAAAACGCCCTTTTTTGGAAAAATGTACCCTTTTTTACTATATACCGGTTTTTTTTTTTATACGTGAGCGAATTTTTTAGTGCGGTAATTGTTTTATATGTTGTTCTTTAGACGTTAACAAATATAAAAATTCAAAAATTAACATCTTAAAAAAAATGTGCTCATATCTAAAAAAAACTCAATATAGTAAAAAAAGTGGACAATTTTCCAAAAAAAGCCATTTTGACCATAGTTTGTAGATTTTTTTTTTGTGGAGAAAACGTAGTTACTTTTAGATTATTGTAGCGTTAAGTTAGGCTCCTGTATTTTACTAAAATAATGAGAAATATAGTTAAATATTTTGTCCTATTGGGGTCAATTTTCCTAGCTTATCGATATCGCTTCTTTAAATAACTTTTCCTTGTAATTTTTTTTTCTCTTTTTATTGCCCTTATCATGTGTATATTTCAGATATTTTTATTATTTGGTTTCTACCTATTATAATTTTTCAATTAGGCTAAATTTCAAATTTTCGAAAATTCTTTTCACATTACCTCTTTTCTATCAATGAGCAAAGTATAATTATGTCATATGGTACAATCAACAATTTTAAATTTGAATAAGAAGCGATGGTTACTTACTATACTTTATCGCTATTAACAGTATTCTAAATGTTAATTTAGGAAATAGGTAGACCAAATGTCTACCTATCAATTTCCGCTACCTATCAAATGTCTACCTATCAATTTACCATTATCCCGCAGTAAAAAGTATGCTAAGTCTTGACCCGGGTAATAAGGTATCACCACACCAAATTTCATTAAAACCCGTTCAGTAATTTTCGTGTGATTAATACACATGCTCAAAGTGGTTTTTGTATATTTTCTTTTTAGGAACAAGACATTTTCCCGGAGTAACAAGTATCTGAGATGTTGACTCAGGTAATACGTTATCACCACACCAAATTTCATCAAAATCCGTCCAGTCATTTTTGCGTGATGCGTGAACAGACAGACAAATTTAAAAATCGTTGTTTTGATGTCTAAATGGATAATTGTCTAGAGTACCAGTACAATTTTCAAAAAAATATTCCATATACAGACACGTTCTCGTTACAGTTTTGTTATATTATATGTATAGATGCTGTACAACAATTGCATCAACATTGTAAGTTGTAGGATTTTAAAAAGATTTGTCTGTCTTTTCTACCATCTAATTTTTCTAAAATACTCGGACACTTTCTTAATCAATTCGTTATACTATACATAACACCTAATTTAATTTATAATGTTATACACTGTCTGTTTTTGTATTGTTGGCGGTGGGTCTAAATAAATCTTTTCTCAACACTTTTTCATTCAATTAATCATACGAAGACATTTTTCCTTAATACCAAAATAAATTCCTTTTACAATTAGTGATGTTGTCACAGTATAATTGTCGTAATTTTTTAATATCATATATTTACATATTAAATTAAAATCTGACATTAAAATTTTAATTTTCAATTTACCGCGTGTAGATAAAGATTAAAAGATTTAATTTTTGTTATGCATTTTGTAATATTTTAATAATTATTTATGATTTTTGTATTGTATGTTCATGTTCAGTTTTTATATCGCAGGCACACAAACTAGACATCAATTAATTACGAGGTAATGAGTCACTTTATAGGTGTATGTAAAAATGTATAAAGTGTCAAAAATTAAATTGTAAATTATTTCAAGGAAACGAAATTTTAACCCTAAAATCATACGTTGGTCTACGAGTCAAGTTAATCATACATCGGCGTCGTTTCGACGAATGAACTTTTTACGGGGAGTTTTAGAGTTTATTTGCAAAAAACATTTTTTTACATAACAATACTACAAAAGCGAACAAAATATTTAAAAAAATTGGATTTGGAAAAATTTCTTAATATAAATATTTATTAATTTTTTTAATCTTTTTATCAAAGCATACTTTCACTATAAAAATTAAAAAATAGATAGATACATCAATTGTATCATAAAACATATCTTTCAAATAATTAATTTATGAACTATTATGAGTCAGTGGACATGTGTGACTTTACAAAATGTGAAATTTCTCAGTCGTAAATATTCCTATAGATATATGTAGTTATTTCCCCATTAGGCACATTTGTAAATTTTCCAAACTTTGTTAGTAATTTTTAGAATAAGATCTCAAAAAATAATAAAAATTAAAATATTTTCCACAAAATAAATTGTTAACCTTTTATTAAGTCACTTGAAACGCATTCTTTAGTTTTCGATTCAATATATTAAAACTTCAGTATTATGTCGTCTCTATAAGTCAAACAGCTGTAATCATCTTTCACATTATCATAATCATTGAATAAATTAATTATAACATCCATATCTTTAATAAATTTTAGAAAAATTAGGAAATCTTTTATATGTGGAGTACAAAATCTTTAAAAAAAATATAGGTTAATCATACATCGTCGTCCTTTTGACGCACACTATTTCAGTATAAAATAAACGACAATAGCTATAAACCAAATTTATACGTCTTATGTGCTATAATAACAAATTCAGTCTTATGTGTTATAATAACAGTTTCACAGCAGGCGGGCACCGACAAGTTGTAGTATTGGAGCAGGTAGAGAAGTTCGTTCGTCGTTTTGACGAGTACGTATGATTCTAGGGTTAAAATCAACTGTTAATGTTGTCACATGTTTTTGACTGAATTCTACAACCAAATGTAGCATTATAACCAGTGTTGGGCAAGATATCGAATTTTATTATCTAGCTAACAGATAGTAGATAACATAATTTAAAACATCTAGATAAAGATAACAGATAATTTAACCGTTATCCAGATAAAATTTTAGATAACAGATATGATAATATTTACAGAAATAATGTAGGGGTTCAATGTTTTTCAACCGCCGGTTCGCGTACTGGTGCCCGTAGTGAAAGTACCTCACCGGTCCGCAGAAAGATGTGTGAGTTACAATAAATTAAAATTTTAACAAAAGTGCTTCAAAAAGTGTCGATATTTATCTAAATTCCATGGTCGACCAAGTGGTCCAAAAACAACACTTCATATTACATAACTAAATATTATCTAATGGCGGAAATGATTCTAAACTAAAAAAAAATTCTATTTAAAATTAAAGAAGTGCTTTTAAACATTTCTCTAAAGCTTAAATAAAAAAGTATCGATATCTATCTAAATTACTTAGTAGAGTAAGTGGTCGGAAAACGACATTTCATATTACATGACTAAATTTCATACCAACTAACGGCCAAAATGATTCCAAGCTACAAGAATTCCATTTAATAAAATACAGGAATATTTTAAAAATTTCTCTAATATTAAAAAATTTACAGTTACAAACTTAATTACAATAATAAATAATTATTCTGGATATCCACCTTTTGTAATTCTTTAAATTTGTAAATTTTAACGTTGGTTTTTCGTCTTATGTAGCTTAAGGGAGTTCTCCCTTGTGACGGCCTGCTTTTTAAGCATTTTTTGGAAATTTTTTTTGACGACCAGTGAAAAGTTAGAACTTTGAATTTTTATCATTTATTTATTACTATTGCAAAAGTATGTAAAACAAATTTCAATTCAAAATCTTCATCAGAACGAAAGTTGCACCATTCCAAAGACACCAGCCTTGAAAAAAAGGACGCTCACTTCCTGCACGATTTCGGCTGATTGGCATATCTGAAAGAAAAAAAAAACGGCGTTTTAATCTATAACCCTAAATGCATCCAGTGAACTAGAATCATTTAAAAATATTGGAAATTGGGCTTTTAACAGACTTCTGAAAAAAAATGATTTTTTTTTTTAAATTTTTCGTTACGAAAAAAGTAAAAATACTCAGAATTTTTACAAGTGCTGAGTCTACCCTATAAATTTCAAGTGAATCGGTCAAAAACCGTTCTAGAGATATGATGGAGGAAAGTTTAAACTACACAGTTTTCAGAAAAACGCGTTTAACGTTTCAAGTATTGTTGAAACTATGAAAATCTTAACTTATCATCAATCTATGCAATGCCTAGTCCATAGAGCACTCCTTCCTCTTTCTCTTGGAAGTCTTGCGAAGTGGTTTGCTCCGCTCTTATTTAAGATCCGATTTTCTTATAACGTCACACGGGAGAACCCCCTTAAACTACAAAATGTTTTATGAACAAAACCAAGAACAAACAACGATCACGTTAATAATTACAATAGTAAACACATCAGTTTGAATAAGATACATACATATAATAGAACTTTGTTTTAGAAAGAGTTAGTTGATCGGTACAAATAACAAGGTGTGTAGTAAGTAGGTAGAGTAACCAGTCAAACACCAACAGTTAATTTTAACTATTTTATTTTCTGGTTAAACGTAAACTGTATTGTTATAAACTTTAGCTAGCAATTTATATCTTTATCTTCATTGTGTTTTAAGCCAAACGAAACTTTTAGTGTACAGAGTGGACAATTATTTTAAAGTTGAGTAAATAGAAAACTTTGGAAATATTTAGTTTTGAAAACTTTACGTATATGTGAACTTCCTCAGGCAAATGTAAAGTTCAATTTCTGCAGTAAGTTAAATTTTAATCGCCTGTGGCTTCATTTCATTGTATTCGTTCTATAGCCTCAATTGAGAGTACCTACTAATAAATATTCTATAAAAATATTTTACTTAAAAGGAGATACACCCAGACTGAAATTCGGGATTTTGATGAAACTTCGCTGGTGTGTACAATACAGAAAAATAAAAAACCCTTATTTTTTTTATCGGCCATCTTCTACGTTTACGGGGTGAAACCAGCCCTTAAATTTGGGGGTTAAATCGTATTTCTTAAGATATCTCGAAAACTATAAGAGAGAGAGGAAAACTTTAAATTGACGAAATGTTATTCTTTGCAAGACCTATTCCCTGTTTAGGTTAAATCAGGGTCAGGTTCATAAGAGGGGCTGGAGGGGTGAAAATGAGGGTAAATTTTCTTGTACAGCCTGAATGGTTCAATTTATCAAATTTTTGGCATCATAAATGAACTGCTAACTGCAGAAAGGAAACATGTCCAAAATTTTTAAAATATTTTTGTTGTTTTAAATTCAAGATGATGTATAGACTTGTACTCTATCTGCAGTAAACACGTAAATGAACTACTTACTATGGCCATAACAGATGATAGAAAAGTTTCCTTTCTGTTGTAAATCATCCGTCTATACATTATCTTTAATTTGACACAAAAAACGCATTTGAAAAATTTTGGACTTATTCCCTTTCTGCAGTTAGCAGTTCAAATATAAAGAGGCCAAAAATTAGGCGATACGTGTTTTTGCGTTTTTTCGAAATATGTGTGGTATCCAAGCCATATATAAGGAAGAAAAAAATAGGGTAGATTATATTGCAATATTATTGATTGCGAATACGTTCTATATTTTTAATTTCGTCAATTCCAGGCTTTCCTCTATCTGTTATAGTTTTCGAGATATCTTAAGAAAAACGATTTGAACCTCCAACTCTAGGGGCTGGTTTCACTTCGCAAAAGTGGAAGATGGCCGATAAAAAAAATTCGGGTCCCTTATTTTTGCCTATTCTACACACCAGCGAATTTTCATTAAAATACCGAATTTCACTCTGGGTGTTAGTAAAAAATACCACGATCATTCTTGATTATCTCGAAAACTATAGCAGATAGGAAAAAACACTTTATTAGACACGACACTTTATTTTTAAATTACTTTCGGTTGATGTGTATAATTCCAGGCTCGGACTCACTGGAGGGGCAGTTCAGCAGATTGGGAATGAAAAATTGGGAATTTTTTTGTCATCTTGTACCATTTGAATTTTGATAAGGCTTGATGTTGCAATTAAGTGCATTAAGACACAGTTACTGAATTTTTTTTGAAGTCGTCACTCAATTGGAACCCTATGAAAATACCATTGGATCGGATATTATTCTTGTTATTATCCTTAATAATGAGGACTGGTACGATAATAAATATGTCTAATATTCTTAAGAGTGTTTACCTTAATGTGGATTTGAAATTATTTTCCTATTAAGTAACCAAGAAAAAGCATTTTGTAATTTTCTAAATTTTTTTAGTTATCTCCATAACTACTCAGTTTTGGCCGCCAAAATTGTAGATATCAATTACTTACAGCCTCGTCGCTTCCGGGGTCGATTCACCTATACTTATTCGGCTATACCCTAATAAATTTCAAAAATCACACAGATTTTAAATTGATTAATCATTATATCATATAATTAAATATAATCTCAAAAAGCATTTTTTATGTCGTTATTTTTTGTCCAAAACAGTCTCTCGTTATTCTGTCACATAGACTTACTGAACTGAATTATATATCCAGATATTATGCGGCACCATTTGTAGTTAGCTAAATTGTGAACACCCAATTTCGTAGATACCTATATTATTTTGTCGCATAAACTCTTTCACGATTAACGTTAATTGTAGTTGATATTTTGGCATTTTAATTATGTAATGTTTCTATCTACCTGCATACATACATGTACCAAAATTGGATTAAATTAATGGGTAATTAAAAATTTTCAATTTTACAATAATAATAATATTGCTAAAATTTAATATTCCATTGCCTAAATATAATAAAATGTTTATGTAATTCAGTTACATTATCTATAGTTGACAATACTATACAGCGTTTGTAACCATTGCCAAGTATGTATAGGATGTTTCCAAATACCAGTAATATACGTTTTAACACTTTGAACATATATAATCATATACCGTGGCTCTTCTTTATTAAGCTAGAAAATTAACCGTTTGGAATGATTAGAAACGGTTTGAAACGGACTAACAATGGTTAGTCGCTTAATCGACTTAAGTTGTTTTTCAGAGAAAATTTGTCATTGCTCGAAAATTTCGAGCGGAGGATAGTAGACTAATCGATTAAATTTTTACTCAAATTCATGAACTGGGTAGCCTATTATTTATTAAATCGCAATCATGGTAAATGGATTAT
Organism: Brachynemurus nebulosus; assembly: GCA_035578155.1. Lineage (NCBI taxonomy): Eukaryota > Metazoa > Arthropoda > Insecta > Neuroptera > Myrmeleontidae > Brachynemurus > Brachynemurus nebulosus. Next base: position 8,705,729 of record JAPWDM010000001.1, on the reverse strand, counting down.
CCAAAAGAAACAATTTTGTGGTATCCTACACATATACCTACTAAAATTTGAGGATGAAAATTTTTTCCTCATAATGTGAGGAAAGTTGTGGGCATAAAATTGTTTCTCGTTTTAGGTTAAATCTTTGTCGTTTTGCTTAATTATAAATAAAAATAAAACTCTAAAATATTGCTTATGCCAACCTGATGCTTGCTGGTTCTTTTACCCTTATATTTTTACTATTTTTTATTTCTTTCTTTATTAATACTCGTATCCGACCGAAACAGGATTTACAATCGAAACCGAAACTGAAACTTTGGCCTCGGTCACAGTTTCGGCCGAAACCAAAACCGAAACTTATTTAGACATGTTAAAATTTCAATTAGGTTTTTGAAGAAAAATTTTTTTTTGTCATAAATGGAAAAATCATATATAAGTTTTATAAGAAAACTCTTTTTATTTTTTTTTTAACGTAATAATTAAAAAGTTATATTAAATTAAAAATAAATTTTTAAGCTTAGAACCGATAACGGGCCGATAGTTTCCGAGCACTTATGTGACGTAATAAAGGTTATATGGCTTGAACATAGGTACATTAGTGTTTTTTTATTTTTAATGATAATAATTTAACTCATGTGTATCAAGTCCAATAAGAATAAGTATTGTAAGTTTTTCACTTTTACCATGGAAAAAAGTTAGGGCAGACTTTTACGGCGATAAAAATGGTACCAAACATTTCATTGGTCATTTAATTGTAGGTAAACACGATAAAAAAATTTTACTGGCTTCAGAACCATAGTAGCAATATATTAAATTATACTATAAATTATAAAATTTATTTTATTCGTTAAATTTTCTTACCGTATTACACTTGAGTATTCTATTTTTTCTGAATAAATTTGTGTTTTCTACAACTCAAATTTCTTGTCTAAGAGCAATTTAATTCGAAGAATTGTCAACCCAAAAACGCTTCAGCTCCGCCGTCGCGTTTTTGTTAGTTGACATTTCTTTTAACGTCACAGACATCATCTTTATGACGTCACCGACTTCGCGATCTTTTGTAATGCTGTTTTTAACCAAATAATATTGTTTAAAATTTTTCAAGTTTTAATTAATTTATTATTTATTATATCATTGTTAAAAAAATTTTCGCATGGATTATCAAAATTGTTTATGATATAGATTTGAACTAATCCAGAAAAAAAAAATGATATTTATTTTTTATTCAAAAACCCAATTGTATGTCGAAATCTGAAAATTCACGAACACTGGGTTTCGGTGCGGCTGAAGTTTCGGTTGATTCTTGGCCAAAACTGGCCGAAACCGAAACCGAAGGTTGGGTCGGTCACTGATTAATACCACTGATGCTTTCTAATTTTTTCTCCGTACCTTATGTAACGTTTCTCATTTTATCTCTATTTGAAAGTTGTAACGTACTATTAACATGATTTATCGTTACCGTTAATGAGATATCATTGTCGTGAGTTACCGTTTCCTTTGAGTGTTCCATACTATAAACAGATTCCATTATATGTTCGTTGTAGTCTGAAATACATATACTGTATGAATATTTTATACATACTGTGATTAGCTACACCTACATATGTATACCTTCTCTATTTTATTGTATTTATAATTATTATTAAAGCTAATTATGTACTTATGAATGTCATTACTCATTACTAATTGTTTATTATACGCAACCTCTACCATACATACACACTATATGGGACCATACATACATAGTCTGTCGATGTAGCACTGTGAATGGATACATCATATCACATCAGCAGTAGGTACCTAATTTTGAAATGAATGAGTTGTTACACAACATATTGTTTAATTTATCTAATTGAATTAAAATTAATTAATGTAATTATTATATAAATTAAATATGGTAGCTCTCTCCCTGCTAGTACCTCTGTAAATAATATACAGTACATAATATATAAGTACTGTTAATATGAACGATACAAGTATTAACCCTAAGGCTGACGAGCACCAAATCAGAGAAATTTACTACTCTAGTTTTGTAAACTACTTTAGTTAGAACTAAGGAAGTATTATACTACTTTAGTATTTTACTATATTAGTTTTGCTCGGAGAGCTCATTGACAAGATACTTCTTTAGTTTCAACTACTTTAGTTTTCTCCAAATACTCTTTTAGCTATTAGAAATGCGTGACGTAACGTAAAAAGTTTGTCTGAAGAAGTTAAAAATTATGATTTGGGTGGCATCCACTATAAACAAAAAATCTTTAGAGAACAAATTTTTAGTTTCTATTTCTTGTTTTTCTTGAAAATTTTGAAAATTAATACAAAAATTTTATCACTTTCATTTTTCTTGTATAGTGACCCCCCCCACCCCAAGTAAAAAGCTTGCTTGTATACACGTCTGTCTTTTCTATTTTGAGCAGTTCGTACATTATTCGGTGTAGTAATGGGGAGAACAAGGACGGACAAATCATTAAAAGGAAAAAAAATTTTTTTCATAAAAAAAGTTAATTAAAAAAAATAAAAAAACCAGACTGGCAAAGTAGCAGACTAAAACGGTGGAAACAAGATGAAATAGAGAAAAACAAAAATGAATAAATAATAATCGTACCAAGTTAAATATAAATGTCTGATGCCTCTGACTGCTTTATTTTTTAATCATTTTTCTTTTACTCTACTTGATTTTAATTGTGTTTATAGGTACGCATGCAGCGGTTGGGTTTTCATTTGCCCCCAAATAATCGGAAACTAATTGTAATATTTAATATCATTTTAATACCATATTACAACATCTAATTAAAAACCCAAAAAAATGTTCAGTTACGAAAATAAACCGAAAAGAAGGTACAAAAATGCAGGTCAGCAATGGTTTTTAAAGCAACCCTTTTACATACTCCTGCTAGAGGGTAGGAGTATATTTTGGCTTTGTATACTCTCTTACTTACTACTTTAGTATTATACTCCATAGTGGTGCACACCAGCAATTGTTTACTCTCAAGAGAATATTTTCAATACTTCTTTAGTAAAATACTCTACAACTGAAAATACTACATTAGTATCGAAAGTAATTGAAATCGTCAATGTTTCACTCTTTTAGTAAAATACTAAGTTAGTTACAAAATCTCCTGTTTGGTGTTCGTCAGCCTAAATTGTACGACGATACTTTTAAGTATTGGTTTTTAGAAACTTCTGTTTGCCAAAAAGTTTTAGAGTAAGAAAATTATAATTTAAATTAATTTTTAAAAATTTACTGTTACGTGTAGATTAATACGAGCGAGTGTATTGGAAAAGGATAGATTCAGATGTAAAGGTAACGGATCGGTTTTTTTTTAAACAGAAGAGGACTATAAAAGAAATGAATTAATTAAAATTTGAATATAAAATATTGAATTATATTACTTTAGAATATATGGTTTAAAAGTTACTGGACTAAAAAATGCCGTTGGTCCACTACCCACAAAATCCTCTTGGTATACTAAGGGTTAAACTTACATATACTTGAACTGTAATGTTATTACTTAAATATATCAAAGAATCGTTTATTTCCTTTTTTCAGTGATTATCCACTATTTTTCAATTTAACCACTACCCACAAAATCCTCTTGGTATACTAAGGGTTAAACTTACATATACTTGAACTGTAATGTTATTACTTAAATATATCAAAGAATCGATTATTTCCCTTTTTCAGTGATTATCCACTATTTTTCAATTTAATTAATTTATTAAAAATAGTATTTTTCAATTTAATTTACGTGATATATCAAAAGTATTTTTACGTTTTGTACAAATAATTTAATGTTGGTTGAAAAGTATAGATAGTAAGTAGTAGGGTGATTCAATTAAAAAAAAGTATGGACCGGGTGCAGACTACAGAGTAGGGGTAACGAAAGCGATCGCAGCGCTTGATCTGGCAGAAATGAGCAGTTTGGACGGCTCTTGCTATTTAGTACAGTTACGCTCTCTGGTGGTAAAAAATTAAGTTAATCAAATTCGGTCTAATTGCTATGGTATTTATATTATTATTTTATTTTATTGAAAATTTATAAGACACAACTTTAACGAAGGACGTAAATCCTATTAGATATAATTTTGTAAGATCGTAAGCGAAATTACTGCTCTCATTGTCAGTACATTTGGCAGTAACAAATTTTCGAAATGGGTCACGATAATTGTGTCCTGTTCTCAAATTTAACGTTAAAATACAGGAAGAAACAACAAATGTAAATTTACAAATTTCTAGCCGATTCAAGAATAATTAAAAATAAAAAGAATTTTAGACGAAAGTGGAAAAGAAGTAAATATTTATATATCACCACTCTTAGAGGATAAAACTGAACTTCCCAAAGAAACTCAAGGAATTAATATACTACAATATATTGTTCGAGTTCATGTTGAAAGACATATAAAAGTGGAACTACCAAATTTTAAATAAAATTCCTCACAATTTATATATTTCGTTTCACTAATAATTAGAGTCAAGAAAAGTTGGGCAAAGTCAGAGACGAATTAATAAAAAATCAATAAATTGACATCAAACGTTTGGAAAATTTTTGCAAAAGTTTTGCAAATCAAAACCAAAAACTACAGAATCCTGCAATTTTTTTAAAATTCAACATAAAGAAGCGAAAAATTTTTTAAAAAATTTTATTATGTGAGATCTATATCAAAAAGAAAAAAGGGCCCCAAATTTTATTGCATTAAAGTTTTGCAGTATTTGTTAGTTTAACTAGCTAAGCGTATTATACAAAATAAAATATTACCTGTCACCCATCATCGGCATTCCTTTAAGTCTAAGCAGAAAAACAAGTGCTTTATCTCTCTTAAACTTTTTAAAATTTAATGTGCCTACCTCGCTTACAACTTTTTAAATTTTTAATTGTCGTACACAGATACACAAATACACTTACATAAAGTGACTTACCCGACTTTACATGATACAGTCGTCCATTTCATTCAAACACATACAAAAAATAATTTTTGACGACATCCTAGGTATGAACGAATTAAAACAGAAGTTGTGAATAAGTAAATACCGTACATATTATTTTTTTCGAAGCAAAATCGTCATATGCGTTAACACCTTTTCGGTATTAAATATTTTTTAATTTGTATGTGATTTTTGTTTTAATTAGAGACGTCTGTATGTCTAGACCATAGAACACGTCTAGGCTGATTATAAATACATATTTCTCGTAGTTATCGGTTTAAAAATCTATACGTAAAAAAAAAATTATTTAAAAAAAAATAATTTAAACAGTTAGTGAATATTATCTTTTATTTAGTGTTTTCGCAAATACATTATATTATATATTTGGTATAAAGTTACATCAGACCTCAATGTACGCGAATATGTATATCAAATGTTGATCCGATTTACACGAATAAAAATCGTGTAAATTGAATCTGCCATTATAAAAGAAAATTGCTGGAAATAAAACTACTAAAATGTTTGAGAATTTTATAGTATAACGAATATGTAAAAATTTACATATTTAAATTTTGAAAATATTTAAATTGACATCGATAATTTTCGATAACGAAAAGTAGGTTTCGACCGTCCCAATATGTTCGGAATACCCATAACTTGCTTCGCTTAAGCCTTCAAAAATTTCGTTATTTTTTCGCTACGACGCACCGTTTAGGAGATATTTACGATCAAAAGTTTACGTTTGCGAAAAGTATCGAAAACTAATTTTTTCGAAAATATTCTATTAGTGACTAAATTAATGGGACTAACAAAGCCTAAATTAACCAATTATAACCAATCTATGATAACTTACGCGGTATCGATAATTTTCGATAACGAAAAGTAGGTTTCGACAGTCCCAATATGTTCGGAATACCCATAACTTGCTTCGCTTAAGCCTTCAAAAATTTCGTTATTTTTTCGCTACGACACACCGTTTATGAGATATTTACGATCAAAAGTTTACGTTTACGAAAAGTATCGAAAATTAATTTTTTCGAAAATATTCTATTGGTGACCAAATCAGAGGGTCTAATAGAGCTTAAATTAAACAATTATAACGAATTTATGATAAGTAGTTCGTTATCGATAATTTTCGATAACGAAAAGTAGGTCTTAACAGTCGCAATATGTTTGGAATATCCACAACTTGCTTCGCTTAAACCATCAAATATTTCGTTATTTTTGAGCTACGATGCACAGTTTACGAGGTACTTAGAATCTAGGTTTTCAGTAAATTTTTATGATAGACCGACTTCAGAGCTAATGAATGCTCAATTTCATTTTATTTTAATCGAAATAAATACGCATTACATATACAAATGTGTATGTAAGTATGTAATTCAAATTCCGTTGCGTTATTTCTTTAAAATTTTTTATATTTTTTTATTTTCACACTTATAATAGAAAATGCCTATCTTTTGGAGTCTCGAACAACACGGTTTCAAAGAACACGGAACCAGATAATCGTGGTCTTCGGGCGATTGCTGTATTTTTATTTGGTCAATTTATATTAATTTCGAGTATATTCTCAATTATTTTACAACTATTTATCAGGTGAATAAATTTTTTCATTAAAAACCTATAATTTTGTTTATTATATATATTTTTGTAAAAATTTTGCAAACATTTTATTGATTTTTTATTAATTCGTCTCTGACTTTGCCCAACTATTCTTGACGCTATATGATGACTAACAATGAGTTATGGTTATATCATGTATAGTTCATATCTTACAAAAACAAATACGGTCCTGTTGTTGCCCGTAAAAATCTTGACTCTACTAATAATGTTTTATACATGAATGGTGTATTTTAGAAATTTTACGACTCCAATTTTTAAATTGTCAAATAGAAGTTGTCTAATTAGATGGGCTTGTGTCAAACAGCTATGGCCACTAGTTCAGAGCTCTCCTACATTTCTCATATATTGTACAGAAACCAATTGATTGATTTTCGAAATTTGTGCAATAAACTGAATGTATAGAAATTGTACTTAATTAAACCGTAGTTTAACTTTAAATATTAAGTGAAAAAATGTTGCAAAGCAATAAATAATTATTCTTGCAAATTAATAATTTAAACTCTTTCAATAAATAGCTATCAAATGTGACATTACAAAATAAGAAACAAATCAAACTTAAACAAATAAAGTAGTATTGCCCAATAATATCTACAGAGCCTACAGACGTTACAATGTTCATTCATTACACAATATATTTCAAATTATTTTTGATCAGCACAATATATTGTACAACCCTTCAATATAACCTACAGACGATCCATCATATTGTACAACCTTAGATTTTGTGCAATATTATTGAGCGTGTAGGGGCTGCTTTACAAATGTTCTAAATCGTACCAGTATTGCATAAAACGTAAATATAAATTGGGGACAAATATGTCCCATACCCCTTAGGGGGATAACAATAGAAAAGTTTAGACACTTAGACATTTTGTAAGTTACTCAGTAACAAATACCATAAACAAAATACCATAAAACCTTTGTTGAAAATATCAGATAGCATAAATTTGACCAAAGTTCTCATACCCAAAAAGAAACATCATAGATAACATTTTCTTGAATGAGTTAAAGGGCCGTTGAAACAAACTGGCAAGTTTAAAACTTTACCTGTTTGAATGTTCATTTTAACATATTTGTAATCGAAAAAATTGGATTTTGATCAAGAAATTGGGTGTCAGAAACCACACTATAATCGTAAGAATATAACGTTGGAGCCGAAAGCAGCTATTATACATTAGAAAGGATATTTTCCTAAAACTAAAAATTCTTTTTATTTGTCGCATTAGACGAAGTAAACTATAAGACATATTTAATTGTCAATATTTTAATTCAAAATAATCGAAATAGTGAGCACTCTGAAGTAACAATGGAGACCTTCGCTATAAGATTCCTTTCTGGCTAATCATACCACATCTCAAGCCACTTAATAATGGTTTTAGATGTACACATAGAACCAATTTTATTGTGATCAAATACTAATTTAGCTTTTCTAACACTATATTCATAGCTTCTTCATGACAATAGTTTACACTTTCTCATAGCAACGAGGTTTGTTGACATAACTGTACATACTTACGACGATATCAGTTTCCATAAAGTGAATTAGAATGAAAATTGGTTTTCTTAACTGTGTACACACATGTGTATGTATATTTACCTTAATGTCAGCATATTCTACCTTTATGTATTTTGAAATATTATCCATTATCCAATATACTTAACGTAATGCAGTGCATTCTTCTCGACAGATATCAGCTATTTATATGTAGAAACATGACTAGGTGGAAATCACCAAGTGTAAGTCGATTCTAAATATTCAAAGTAAAATTGAAGCCAACGCTTGGTCCAACATTGGTATTTATAAATCTTTTGAATTAATACTAACCAACTACCCACCCATTCAGCGAAATGGATCGACCACCCGTTGTGGTTGATCACCTTCGCTCAATAAACGTTTTCATTTTTTGAGCGTAACATACATAAATAAACAAAGGAATGCAAAGAAATTTCGAAAATTAAAATCTTTTTATAAACTACGTTCCGTTTGCGACAATAATTGATAGATTTTTGCACTTTACACGAGAGGTTTCTATTTTTTTTTTTTTTTTTTTTTTTTTTTGAATAAATTTAGGTTTGGTTAACGAAAATTTGTTGTGTAGCAATTTAACGAGAAGAACTGTCAACTAACAAAAACGCGACAGCGAAGCTAAAGCGTTTTTGTTAGTTGACAGTTCTTCGAGTTAAATTGCTTTTAGGCAAAAAATTTAAGTTGTAGAAAACACAAATGTAGGTATTCAGAAAAAATAAAAAATTCAAGTGTAATACGGTAAGAAAATTTAAGGAATAAAATAAATTAGTATAATTCATATTATTATTTAATACATTGTTACTATGGTTCTGAAATCAGTTAAATTCACCAATACGAATTTTTGTTTCATTTTTACCGTGGTTACCTACAGTTAAATGACCAATGAAATATTTGGTACCATTTTTTCGCTGTAAAAATCTCTCCTAACTTTTTTTCCATGGAAAAATGAAAAAACTACTATATTCTTATGGAACTTGGTACACATGAGTTAAATTGTCAGATTTAATTTAAATTTTGCAAATCAACTTTTTTTCTTTAAATCAAAGACATATATTTTATCATTTCAATAAATAAATATTTTTTAAAGAAAGAAATATTTCTTCGACGACTAAAAAAAAAATCATAGAAATATTTTTTTATTTAAAAAAAAAAAGGTTCAAAGAAATGAAAGGTACAGGGGAAAAACGATCAGAGTCACAAAAAGAAAAAAAAATTCCAAAATTCATGCTGTTGTATGTTGGCAGTATGCAGAATATTGACCACGTGCTAATATTACACGTTAAAATAAAACATAGTCCGTGATATGCAGGGGAAGAACAATTTTTTTTTGCTGAAAAATACGCATATAATACATGATTCAATGTCAAATTTCGCAAAAATGACTAGCCGTCTATTTTCTGCTGTCATGGCGTCTTCTAGCTTACTATATTAGTAATAATCACCGAAAGTTTAAACCAGATCCTGTGCGTGGTTTTCAGGCAAAAATTTTTATATTGAAAAATGCGCGATTCACACTTTAAAGTTTAAAACTAGTGATGAGCAAATGCAAGACCAAGACTTGGCAGTCTTGGTCGTGGTCTTGTTCTTGCATTAAGAGTCTTGGTATTGGTCTTGCTAGAGCAGTTTGAGTCTTGGTCTTGGTCTTGGTCTTGTTATTGCTAAAAAATCTTGCACTTTTTTGCACTTTTTATTAGCGAATTTTTTTCTTCTAAAATGAGAATTTTTACTATCTTTACGTATTAATTATACTTGCAAACTATTTAAATAGTTTAGCAAGAGTCTTGCTTTTTTCTTGCTTTTGTCTTGGTCTTCCTCACTTGAGTCTTGGTATTGGTCTTGCAGCCATACTTATAGTCTTGGCGTTGGTCTTGCTCGTGGTATACATAGCCTTGGTCTTGGTCTTGGCCTTGCAAAAAATGCAAGACCAAGACAAGACTACAAGACCAAGACTAATTTTGCTCATCACTATTTAAAACCGCTCTCTCCTGAAAAATTTTCTTTTTGTGTCTATGATCGTTTTTCTCCTGTACCCTTCAAATGTTTAGAAGAACAAAAATTGAACAAAGCAATAGTTTTAAGAATGTATAGTTTCTTAATTTTTATTGCGATAATCATCTTAATAATTATGGCGTTATTTGTTACAGGTTATCAAAAATGAATACTCTGTTCACATCAGAAAATTAGCATCAGTTTTACAAAAGGACGAGAACTGTAGCCGACAAATTTAATATGCTACCTCCTAAAGGTAAGAATCATTTTACATAATTTATTTTGGTAACTTACATAATAACAAATTACAAACGAATTTTGTATGGAATTTATTATAACGAAATCGAAAATTAATTTTTCAGTGGTAATAACAATAAACATTTTGAGAATTTCATAAATTTATTTTAAAATAAGTCAAACCGCAAAAAGATTTTCGATTGACCGTCACAAAATTTTGGTATTTGAACTACGAAAATATTACGTATAAAGGGTAATTACCTTATTTACCGTATTTATTTGTTCATTTTCGCACTCGGTCCAATATTTAAATAAAAAATTTTATAATTTCATCCGAATTTACAAAATTTATATCATTTTATTGATAACGTTAAAATAACTGTAAAGATTACTATAACATGATTTGATAAGAATCGAATTGAATCATTTATAATTATAATTACTCTTATAAGTTATGATATTATTCAAAAGTAATAACATATTGTTATAACAATGGATACAATGATTGATGAATTATATGATACCTAATTACTTCATTCAAACTCTGTCAATCAAGTATATTATTTTATTATTAATTCAATTTGTTTTAAGTAAAGTCAGTAAACATTTATGCTGTATTTTATTACAATTAAATTATCTATTACCATTAGCGATACTAGTAGTAATGTTATTGGAGATCCTCTCCAAACAGCATAAAATGCTAGTTAATATTGCATACAAAGAGTGTTTCAATACTAGGCACATAGAAATTTTAACGTAGGAGGAATATATTTTGATCTATGACCAAGGATATAGATATGACGTTGTATTATCTTTATTTGTTATGCATTAATTCAACTTTCTTTAGATTTTAGCATACTTCTGATTAAATTTCTCATAATTTCTTGGCGTATCCCCCCCCATGTTTTTACAAGAGCATTTTGTAGCTCTTGTAAGTTATTATGATGATTTCAGATCCGGTTTACGAGCTAACCATCTTCTTAAATAAAGAATACCAACTGCTTGAAGGTATTGTACGATACAACCAGTCGCATATAGTCTTGCATTGTGGTGCATTAAAATGAAATTTTCGCGAATAAAGTATGTATTGTAGGGGAGACAGGGGCATGTACTAACAGATTTTACTTTTTTACATATTAAACGGAAATGAAACTAGTTAGCGATTTTTTTTGTAAACGTTATGAAGCATCAACTATCTGTCTATAATTTTTGATAAAAAAAAACTTACATATCCCTTGTACTTTCTATGGAAAAACCCATTGTTTTAAAAAATGTGTTTGTTAATACTTATCCCACTTTTGGGGCAAGTTTTAACAACGTTGGGGTAAGTATTAACATTAGAATTTTAATATGATTATGATATTTTGTAGATATGGACTTATAGGAAATAAAACAAAGTATCATATTTAACGTGTTTATTATTAGAAAGGAATTAATTTGACATAGAAAATTCTTATTTTAGATTTATCTTTACTTAATTAGTTAAAGTTAATCATTATTTTAATTTTTTCTGGGGCAATAGTTAGTCAGTCCTTATTAAGTAGCAAATTACGTCACTTTGACCTTCATAACGAAACAAAAATTGGTAAATTTTCAGTCTTCGATAGACAACCACAATCGTTTAATATCTTCTATATTAAAAATATTTACTTATTAAAAAAATTAGTCTTCGTCTTATTTAACATTATTATAATTCTTGCAATATATGATAACTCAGACCAAGCAAAACTCTTCCTCTGCTTCGCTGCAGAAAAGATATAAAAATTAAAACCATTTAAATTTAACATTCACATATGTACACACACATACATGCAAATATATTTAGCAATGTCACGAAAAAAATTTTGGTAACTTCGAAGCATGAAAATGACGATATTTGGATTTTGAAATCGAGATGAATACAATAATCTCCTGATAGGGAAGTTAAAAACATAGTCTTTGTTGCATAAAATTTAAACGAGGTAAATGTTAACGTGTTAATACTTACCCCATGCATTTTGTTAACACTTGCCCCGAAGGTAAATTTTTTACAAATTTAAATTTTTAAAAAAAATACGTTCATAATGCGGTAAAATTTAAACAAAATACAATACCAGATGGAATATGCTACCGTTTGAAATAAATTTAGTCTCTTTTAGGTATACAATCATGCTTCAAATCAAAAAACCGTCGACTTAAAAATGTTCTTTTACCTAATAAAATCTACGCCTTACTCACAACTTTGTTTTACGGCAACCGGCCGAAGACTGATTGGTCACAACGTGTCCGTGGTCATCTACTGATGACAACAACCGGCCGTACTTAATTTTTTCGTCCGTAGTTTGGCGGAAAATGGCCTGTTAATACTTACCCCCGTTAATACTAGCCCCTGTCTCCCCTATCACATAGTCTTCTAAAATTTCAGTGATATACAAATCTGCATTCAAAGGTGCTCTGTTGAAACCGTGGAGTTCTGTTTTTGCCTTTAAAGAAATCCTACCCCATACTGTTAGTAAGCCGGCTCCGAATTGTACCCTTCGAACAATCTTACATTGTGCGTAGCACTCCCCGGGCCTTCGATAAACTCGTAAACATCCATTTTGAGCATGCAAAATGGGACTCATCCCATTCATTCCCAGTCCGAATGCGGTATTGTCTGGCAAATTGTAGACGAGCTCTTCGGTGATCTACGGTCAGCGTTAGTACTGTAACTCATCTTTTGGATTGTAGATTTCTTTCCGTAAGCCTTCTACGTATAATTTCGACACTATACTACTGTAATGCAACAAACGGCACAAAGTCTTTGAGCTATTTCAGAAATAGCTGTAGTCCGATTTCGGAGAGTGCATAAATTTCTTTACTGATAAAAGATGATTCATTTTTCTGCTTATTTAATATGACAATAAAACAAGAATTCGTAAGTAAATACTGATTTTATTCTCATGAGTCTAAATTTCGTTCTCTTGACTCATCTGTAATATAAACATTATGAATTAAAAAATAAATAAAAATTTCAAAATGCGCCACTTTTTTGTGGAGCAGTGTAGATGGTAAAAGTTGTAGTAAGGTTTCTGTAGCTCAGGGGTGGGCAAGCGGTCGATCGCGAACAGTTCGAGAGTCGATCGCAGACATTTTAAGTAATTTACCAGGTTAATTTAAAATCTTTTAATTTAAAATATGTATTAAAAATTTAGCAGACGATGAAACATGAATTAAAAATTAAACGCATATCTACTCTACAACTGACATGACTATTTCCAATGCAGCACTGTTGCCAGAAGAGTTTTGACAAAAACCTCCGATGAATGGTATTCGAATAGCCCAGAAATAGCTAAATTGTTTACGTAATAACCCAAAAATAGCCAAATATAATGTCGCTCCAAAAATACAGTCCACTATTAAAAAAAAAAATTATCCCAGAAATTTATTAATCATGCACATTACATTCCGTATTAAATAAATATTACTAGTGTCCGACCGAAACTAGTTTTTTAACCGAAACCGAATTTCGGTCGCGGGTTGCTGTCTCAGTTTCTGCCGAAACCGAAACCGAAAATTTCTTTTCAGGCAATTTCTTACTACTTTATTTTAATTTCAACGTGCTTAAAAAGCCCATATTTGGGTAATAATTAGTTATATAATAAAAATAAAGCAAAATAAATATATAAAATTTTTTTATTTAAGTGACTCGGAACAGAGCCGAGTTGACCCATTTTTGCGTGGGCGCCCATATGATAATTTGTAGGGGTGATGGGCTGGAACATGGATAAGGAATATTGGATGACGAAAACTGATTTGCAAGTAGCCATAAAAATTCCCAAATTTCGATATTTCCCCAAAAAATAACATAGGCGACCAAAACAACCTCATTTCCTTTTCTCTGGGTCCGTTTTTCAAAAATGTTTCTCCAAAAATAATACTTTTGAGTAAATTAAACAGAACGTCGTTTTCTTTTCACCGGGTCCTTTTTTCGAAATTTTACAACAAACATAACCAACTAGGGAGGACCGCGATTTACGAATGGTGCATATTCTCCACAAAAATACCATTCACGTGCAAAAAATAAAACGTCATTTTGCTTTCTTCCGGCTCCTTTTCTGAAATTTTTGTCTAACCATGATCAGCTAGGGGACCGCGGCCTGCCTGCCCCTGAGTATGGGCGCCCTTGCATTCTTGAGCCGTAGGCATTTTCTTTTTAGCATTTCCCTCCTCCCCGAGCCAGATTTACCTATGGGAGGTCCAGGCGTTTCTCAGGTGAGATTTTCACTACTACTTTTGTCAAAATTTCCCCGAAAAGCAGAATTGAAGAGCAAAAAAGAAGACATTTATTATTCCTATTCTACTCTTGTATTGAGAGATTCATTATCATTTTGCTCGGCTTCTATTGATTATGTGAAAAACTAAAACAAAGCGTAAATATTGATTCAAATATTCAAAATGGATAGTTTAATCGGGCCCTTCAAAGAATCGAGCCCTAGACATTTATCTCATTTGTCTATTCGGTGATCTGGTCCTGAGCGGTGTATATAATTATTGTCATGAAGTTTTCAACAAATCACAGTAAAAGTAAACTTTAGTATTAACAAGATTAATTATACTAAAATCAAAACACTTTGTCAGTAATAAAAATGCGTGATCAGAGCATGGTATGGTACATACAATATTTTCATTTTTAGGGACAGTGACTTCCAAACAATGGCACTTTCCACCAAATATAATATTTTTTATAAGCAAGCAATAACATTTTTTTAAATTTTATTTCTATTATCATACATATACTCACATACTTATGTGCACTATTTTACTATCAAAAACAAAAATATATGTAAAATTGTGAGTAATTATTGCTGTTTACATGTGTATTAAAATGCACTTACTTAAATCTCTTGTTTAGAACGTCTGTATGTTGTGTATGTATTCTACAACTAGATGAGTCACTGAAGGGACTATAGTATGATAATGATAAGGGTTGGTATTGAGATACACTATTGGCTATTGCGTTACTTAAATACATATAAATTCTTTATTTTTAAATAAATTTATTAATTATCACTGTTAACAGATATTTTTAACTTTACAATTTCTTAAACTGCTATCTACTGCCAATCTTTTTGTACAGTAAGGAATATACAAACATATGAATAATATTTGTAAGTTTTAAATTACAAATTTGTAACGAATGTAAAACGGCCTTTACGCTAATATTCCACCCTATAGTACCTAAAAAAACCATTACAGTACATGAACAGTACCACGATTTGTTCACGTGATTACTGACAAAGTGTTTCGATTTTAGTATAGTACTTCTCGTAATTTATTGAGAGTGAAAAACATGGTCCGCATAATGCCGATCATTTCACGAACGAAATTCTGGTTTCGGTCGTAGTTTCGGCTGTTTTGCTGCCGAAACCGAAACTAAACCGAAACTCCAACTTTTCGCCGAAACTGGCCGAAACCGAAATTTCGGTCGGATACTAATTATTACAATGAAAATTTGGAATTATGGTAACCCTATATTTCCCTACACGTAGAGAAAAATTATATAATTTTTGTAGCTAAAATTTCAGAAAAGTTACCATGCCTTATAATGCGTGCACGATCGACGACCAAAGTAAAAAATATATTATAGCATGGTAAAATTTAATGTGGTAACACAAATTCTATCACACTCTTATGCATATATGTTATAGTTTAATTCTTGTTGTCGTACTCTTTCATTTGCGCATCTGACCCGCAACCTTATGTTACTTCGGCTGTACCTGTAAAAACTTCGAAGATGCCCGATCTTTTCCGACCTTCGATTCTTTATGATCCATACAAAAATGATTTACGACAATATATTCTAATACTGAAGATAGTGGAGTAACAAAATGATGAATTAAACGATGGCCATCCGTCAAGACATTCTAATGAACACTACACCACACCAGCTGACCAGCTACTTGCAACACCACCAGTCCTGCTATGTGACCTTCATATATGATTGTGTTGATACTTTCTGCAGCTTGCCTCGCTATGTGACAGCCTTGATACCTTCTCTTTCTTTCTTTCTACTATATTAGCTTCTTTTCTTCTTTTCTACTATTCTTCTATTTTAAGACAGCATGGTAATTTTTGTAAGAAAAACAATTAAAAGATATTTTCCTGTCCGCAATGGAACTTTTTACTGTGCTGTTTTACAAATTTTACGGAGCTAATATTACGGAAGCAATATTTTATCCTTTAAATTTTCTATGATTAATTATAATTTTTATATTTTTACCGTACAAAATTGAATATGTTCGCCTTTTACACGTCGATTGTAGTGCTGAGCACAGTAATTTTTATATGAATTTTCTCTCTGTGTAGTGGGTATTTGATATGAAAAATACTTTATTTGTTTTTAATTTAACTCATTTCTCGGAGTCGATCGCGCATAAATAAGAAAAATTAATGTCGATCATACCAGTATTAAGTTTGCCCACACCTGTTATAGATGAACGTACGATAATTAACTTGGTACCAACTTCAAGAACTGTAAAATTTAACTTGACTTATGGCGTAACTCCTTTCACTTTTCAGTATTATTATTATTATTATTTTGAAGTCTTCGAATAGTTTTTTTTTCAGCATGCTACTAGTGAACGAAAATTTGAAAACTTTTAGTTAAATTTTTTTCATGTTAGATTTTTTATATCCTTGGTAGCTTAACTTACCCCGTATGTACAACGAAGCAGATCAATAATATTATCATTCATTACGTTACAATAATCAAATCAATCAGTCACGAATCATTGATAATGAAAACAATGGTGCCTATTAATTGATTATATAATACAACGTTATCTATTGTTTTATATGAATATCTATATCTATCCATCCATATACAGGCAAAGTTATGTTGAGGTTTATATTTGTACGTACTTATACCATCATCGTCAATATCATCACCATTTATTGGTTTCTGTAGTGCACTTGACAAAAAACCAAATATAATTCCGATTATACATATATAATTAATTACTCCTTATTATCAAAATATGTAGGTTAACTGGGAATTTTAATAGGTACCCACTTCTATTGATGAAAATATCTAGTTTGGTATTTTGTATGAATAAAAGTGTTCTCTCCATAGTCTTTACTTTTTTTCTCCAACTAAAATTGGTATCTAATCCATGTTATCCTTACTAATATTATAAATGCGAAAGTGAGTTTGTTTGTTTGTTTGACTGGCTTTCACGCCTCAACAGCTTAACCAATCAACTTGAAACTTTGCACAGACGTTGCTTGCGGGCCAGAGACGATTGTAGGCTACTTTTATTTCGGGAACATATATTTCATTCTCGAGGGAAAATGCATTAAATTACAACAGCTGACTATTAAAAAACGGATAAATGATTTCAAACTTTGTATATTGCCAACAGAAGGGATAAGAAAGGACACAAACTACTTTATACCCCGGGAAATTTCATTCCTGTGGAAAAATATATATTTTAAATGAAACAAAAAATGATGATAGACAAATATGACGATATACAGCGATAAACATTGGTTATTTTTTATCCCGGTAAAATATATCATTCCCGAGGGAAAATGTATTTAAAACAAAACAATGAAATAACAACTGACTATTAAAAAAAAGCATGTTTGACTTCAAACTTTGCATATTGTTTACAGAGACGATGAGAAAGGACACAGACTACTTTCTATCCCGGGAAAATATCTAACTCCCGTGGAAAGTCTTATATCCCGTGGGAAACTATATATTTAAAACAGTATAAAAAAGAATCATTGATTTCATTTGGACTTGGCATGTTGTTAAAGGAATGTTATAGTCTGTTTTTTACCCGGGGAAAATATTGTATTTCTATGGGAAAATTCCAAGAAAAAAGTAACAGTACACAGAGAGGAAATTCATATAAAAATTACTGTGCTCAGCACTACAATCGACGTATAAAAGGCGAACATATTCAATTTTGTACGGTAAAAATATAAAAATTATAATTAATTGCTATCTGCTAATAGTAGAAAGAAAAAATAGAAAGAAGGTTGGTTGTGTTGTGAACGCTGTTGAAATGTACCTCACTCATAGCAAGTCACATAGCCAACCATAGGTTTGGACGACCAACTTGGTCGGAAGGGTCGGACCAAGCACCTTGATCCATTAGCCTGTGTTACAAGCAGCAAGCAGTATTCATTACAGTGTGTTAGAGGACGGGGATGTCACCGTTTAATTCATCATTTTGTTACTTCACTATCTTTAGTATTAGAATATATTGTTGGGAATCATTTTTGTATGCATCATAAAGTTCTTACAGGTTCGAAGTTTTTACAGGTACCGCCCAAGCAACATAAGGCTGCGGGTCAGATACACAAATGAAAGAGTACGACAACAAGAATTAAACTATAACATATATGCATAAGAATGTGATAAAAGTTGTGTTAGCACATTAAATTTTACCATGCTAGCATATATTTTTTATTTTGTTCTTCGATCGCGCACGCATTATAAGAGAGTATGGTAATTTTTCTGAAATTTTATCTACAAAAATTATATGATTTTCCTCTTCGTATACCTACTCGATGCGCAATAGCGACGTAATGAAAGATCACTTTATATGTTTTAACTAGATGCCATAATTTCAAATTCCACGCGGGTGGAGCTGCGGGTAACAGCTAGTATTCACATAAACGTCATCGAAAAATACATGATATAGTGCACCTTCACCGTTTAAGCCATAGGACTACCAATACATTCTGTTCTTAGATAAGTTATTCAATGTTTCTATTTTCTTCAGGAATGAACAGAATAATTTTTGATAGGCTATGTCAAATAAAAATTAAAATAGAAAGTTTTAGAATTAAAAAGTTGAAAAACTGCGAAAATCATCAATTTGATAAATAAATAAAAACTAAATGTTTTGAGAAAAAAAAAAGTGATTGATCACACAGCTATTTTATTTCTTTTGAAATATTTTGTTGAATTAAGAAATATTTTTTGCTGCATTGCCAATAGTGCATTAGTTACAGTAACTATAATGTGTATCAATTTTATGTTATACACATGTAGTGTCAGTGAATACATCTTTTAGTCAAAACCTTTTAGTTATTGCTACTATCTTTTTTTTGTTTATGCGGCTTTATATAGTACCGTGACTTATTAAAAAGTGGTTAGGGCAACTATTTCTAGTTAGTTAAATTTCTTTTTTAGTGACAGCATCTATATCGTTTTTTCAGTTTGAACTATCGTTTTAAAATTCTAAATTTTATGTTCATCTAATTCATAATTATTGCCCAGTTTTTCTCGTAAAATTGCTAGAGAAAGCAAGGATTTATTCCGAAATATGCAAACCGCTCGTGTAATAATTGTGATTTTTGATACAAATTACTTTACACTTTAAAATATAGATAGGTATTTAGTATGTAAGTTATGAAACTGAAATTTTTGAACAACATAGTACTCGTACATTAGCAGAACTTTCATTTACTGCTTATTAGCTTAAAAACAATTCAGTTAAACTCTCGGATATGCTTACATTGTTATTTAATTGTTAGATACCCTTTTTTATTTGTTTATTATTCATAGATAGTTTTATTAATATTTTGCTTTTTCTAAATTGTTTTATTTATTTCAATATGTATGTATTATTTTTAATATCATTCTTGTTTTCTTTGGTAAAATAATAAATAAAATTTATAGCTTGAATTACATTATTGTAAAACAATGAATGTCCTTTTTAATATTGCTAGATCGTTAACTATTTGTTTAAAATAACGCCGAAGAGATTTTGTAATACCCAGCTAGCGAAGTTTCGGTTGCACTAACAGGACCGGCTTTAGATTTTCAAGTATAAATTAATATATATCAAATAAAATATTGAGGAATTCTAATCTATTTTTGTGCTTGGATTAATGCTCTCTTAATATGAAATTTAGTGCCTTAATTTTATATACAAAAATAGGTTACAATTTCTTAATATTTTATTTTATATATCTTAATTATAGTTGGAAGCTTAAAGCCGGTCCTGTTCGTGCAACCGAACCTTATACCTACTAAAGATTTGCTTCTAAAACTAATTTTGCCGATTCAAAGACTTACATGTTGTTTGCCTGATAAAGACCGCGGCCATACTTGAATACTATTTAACCCTTTTTAGGGTAAACAACCAATCAAATTCAAATGGCACACAGACGATTCCGTATCATAATTTTTTGTACCACTTATTTTTCATCTCTTCTGTGCTACTACTTATTTATATAAATATTCTTTAGTTATTGGACAAAATTACTCGTCGGGAATTAAATTCCCAGAAATCGAAAAGTCCTAGAGTTACCTATTACAATCACAGCTTGATTGAATTTGCGTGAACTAATGCTCAAAGGCAAATCGTAATTTTAGTAGTATTTAGTTTAGTGATCGATTTCCACCACCAACTAATCTAATTTGTTCTAGTTTTAAAACTAATTTGGAGGCAATATCTTAGAGGTTATTAAACTGAAGTTTCAAGGTAAATTCAGCATTTAAAACTATTTCGTTTGCAGTGAACTGGAATTTAGAAAAATTTAAACTTGTATCAGAAATAAAATTATTTGTACCACCCGAGTAGAAATTTTGTAGGGTTGGAATAATTTCCAGATCAGCCAAACCATAAGAGACTCAGAACAAAAATGTAGCGCTTTTTCATTTCCAGCCCTGATCAGGCTGCTCCCGGCTCTACTCAGGGTCGGATCAATTCAAACATAATAAGGCCTTAATAAAGCAAACGGGATCAGGACCAGAGCAAAAAAATTTCAGTAAGACACTAATAAGGAAATTAAATCAGGACCGGATCGAGAAAATCATAATAAGGCCCTTATGGGGAGATAAAATCATGGCCGGATCAATCCAACCATAACAAGACTCTAAGAAGGGAAACGGAATCAGAGCCAGATCAAGCAAGTAGCGCACTCTGTAGCAGGCCGACCTAATTTTTAACTAAAGCAATTTTGAAATATTTTCCTGTACAATCCATCCATTTTCTTTTGGAGAAAAAAGAGTGCATTCGTCGCATTTTGTCACATTAAACTTACAAAAAATTGTTCATTAGTTACAAAAATTTTAAAAAAATTATTAAAAAAAAATAATAATTAATGGAAATTTGTGGATACAATTAGAATGGAACAATCCAAATTCTGAAAAGTTCGAGAAATTTTTCCAGTTGGGATCACTATCTGGTACAAATATGCTTAAATTAAAGCTTTCTGTTTTCCCAAAAGTCATTTGGAATCAATATATTACGGATGTTTATTGCACATATTATATTTCATTCATTTCAATATTTTATCCCTGAAATATTCACATTTTATGACACATCCTGTTTATGTATCCGCGTGCGGCCTTTTTTTTTTAAGTGAGACAATAATATAAAGAAGAGGTCAATCTAATTTATTAAAACCATACATACATACATATGTGCATACTTTATGTAGGTACATGCGTAGCAGGCACAACGCTAACGGTTCAATAACAATATAACACTGTTTTTGGATAAATTGAGCGTAAAAATACCCAATTAGTAGGAAAAATTATCTGACAGATGATGTCGAATTACCACCACGACCACCGTAACCGCCGCCACCGTCACCAACATCATTACCATCGAGCTAAAACTACGCCATCAACAGCGGACGTCCTGACAGTAAGCTGTTAGATAATATAGCAGAACCGTACAAGAAGAAAAGTTTTAAATGAGTAATTATGGCCATTATGTTATACACATATACATAACGCACACACAGAGTAGTAAGTACTACACGTAACATTTTTATGATATAAATTACGTGGAAATTCTTTCGTAAATTTGCAAATTATTCGTTTAATGAAGTGCAATTATATTATGTATAGGCCGAAATATAAACTCCAATCAATTTTATAGATGAAAAAAATTAATTTATAGCACTAACTCAGAATTGTGACGATTTCGATTTTTGAATATTATATCTACAGATGCAGACGTGGATGCGGATTTTTTAAAAGCAACATCTGCGGATGCGTTTTCTTAATAGGTATTAAAAGCTTTGCTTTTACAGTCAAGTCTCCTATAACGCGGTATTCTTATTACGCGATCTCTATAGAACACGGTTTTCGTACAAGAAAAATTTAAACAACTCAAATGACTAGAAAAAGTTGCTTCTGAAGTCGGTCTATCATAAAATGTACCTGTTTTTAGTCGAATTTTTCAACTGAAAAAATTAGACTTATACAGTCTAACCTATACGATAAGAACGGGACGAGGCGGGGAGTAGGGGCGCTATTCGTTTACGGTTCCGTAGAACAGATTCTGAAGAAAAAACGTCATATACGTATATATATATATATATATATATATATATATATATATATATATATATATATATATATATATATATATATATATATATATATATATATATGGGGCCTCGCTGCTCACGGCGTTTTTTATTAGTATGTTTGTTTATAAATAAGACTTTCCGTTATCGAAAACTTTGATCGTAAATATCTTCTAAACCGTGTGTTGTAGCGAAAAGTCAACGAAACTTTTCAAGGCTTAAGCGAAGCAAGTTATAGGTATTCTAAACGTATTACGACTGTTAAAACCTACTTTTCGTTACTGAAACTTATCGATAACGAGTTACTTATCATAAATTGGTTATAAATGGTTAATTTAAGCTCTGTTAGTCAGCAATAGAAAATTTTTTAAAAAAATTACTTTTCGTTAATTTTCGTCATTGAAAAACGATGTGTCGTAGCGAAAAAATAATGAAATTTTTGAAGGCCTAAGCGAGGCAAGTTGGGAGTATTCCAAACATACTGGGGCTATCAAAATGTAGTTATCATTATCGAAAATTATCGGTATCGAAAATAACGATACTTTCAAAATATGTCAAAATCTATACATATTCGTTACTATTTCTGTTATAAAATTCGAATCTTGAAAATTCGAAAAACTTGATACTTTGACAATGTAATTTATTTTATTTTTTATATTCCATATATTAACGCGGTACGATTCACTTAATTTGTATTAATTCGCAACCTCCATATAACACGGTCTCCATATAACACGGAAATGGATTCCGTATCGCGGTATACAACTTTTTTGGTTTCTTTTATTTTTGTGATTTCTTCAACGCCGTTTCCATAAAACGAATTACTGATATCAATTAATTCTGAGTCTCCTGTAACGCGCATTCCATATAATGCGGTATGAATTAACCTCGTTATAGGAAAGTTGACTGTATTTGGTTATCATTATTTTATATGAGGAATAAATCGATCAGCTTTTGAATTTTCTCGATTCTTTGATAATACTCTTTTCAAAAATACGTATAAGTACTTACTTATACATACATTTTATAATTCAAGATTAATTCCATAAGCCTTTTAATTGGCTGAATTAGCTTTGAGTTTCGTTTAAAGTATATAAATTAAAATAAAAAATATCAGAAAATTTAAGGATATTTTGTAAGTGGCTAAAACTATCGGTTTCTTGATTGAATTGAAAACCAAGAAATTTATTTCTTAATGTATTAATATGAGTGATGATTATATCGTAAAAATTATTTCCGCATCGGTATTGGCACTATTTTAATGCGGATACGGATGTAAAGAACTGATGCAGATGTTCCGCATTTGATCACTCATTATATGACTTGACAAAATCAGTAGGTACCATGGGGACGCAAGCCATCACAGTTTCCGACTATAAATCAGGTTTAAAAATTAGATTGCCACGACAGTGAATAAGTTAAAAGCTCTTGGAATAGATTCTACTGTAGGTACCACAAAGGACAGAGACCCCGCAACTATCTTTTTTCTGAAATCACGAGTGTGTACTTCTGTGCTCATCAGGCTTCTTAGTTGTCAGTTTGTTAGCAGCAGTCGATGATTGAAGATCAACCACACGATAATGGACTTGATTGTTGCTGGTATGGTTACATCCCCTAGTACATGCGTATGCTGTCATAGCTATGTATGCAATAACTGAGCCACGTGACCCTCCTACTATCTGCGTTACTCACACAAATACACAAAATCGCACAAATACAATGTAAACCCAGTGTGTGTATACAACATATTGTCTATCTCTTACATGTTAAACTGGTTCCAGTAGTGTAGGCATAGATATGTTGTCTCTATTACTCTATGGTAGGTACAGTTAGCCATTCTATCTCTATCATAAAATAATTTTTGGTACATCTTGTACATCATTTAATAACAACTATGTACATACTGATAGACAAAAAATAATACCATTTACTACCCGTCATTGTGTAACTAACCAACAAACATTAATGCCACAATGCCGACCAAATTGTTTATTTTCTAAATACATATAAAATCAGACTGATATTTAATAATGGATCTTTTCACTTCAGTCAAAAAACTTGTTCATCATTTCTAATCTAACATTATGTTTAGTCATTTTGTAGAACTAACATAAGGTAACCGCTGCTGACTATAATGATTTTAAATACTGAATATTACATATCAGAAGTTGTTTTAACAAATTTATTTTATTTATGTAATTATTATTTTTATTCTATTACCACAGGCAAAACAATGTTAATATTTGATGATTTGATGAATTATAAATTATTTTAATAATGTTTAATGTAAGTTTTCTAAAGGTCGAATTTGATATAACAATATCTGCAATGTATTCAAATATTAAATACAT
The DNA here is from genome assembly GCA_035578155.1 of Brachynemurus nebulosus. Taxonomy (NCBI): domain Eukaryota; kingdom Metazoa; phylum Arthropoda; class Insecta; order Neuroptera; family Myrmeleontidae; genus Brachynemurus; species Brachynemurus nebulosus. The sequence continues at coordinate 8,680,792 of JAPWDM010000001.1, read as the reverse complement.
AGGAATGTATGTAGGATTAAAGTATAGGAATAAAGTTTTCAGCAAATTCGGATTAGCGGTTTGTTTTTTGTGGTAAAAAAACAGAATTAACTTTATTAAGGGAGGAGTTCAAATAAAAAAGCAACTTTTTTATTTATGACTATTTTGTTTGTTGAAATTTTTTTCAAATTAGGGAGGTTTTCAAATAGAAAATTTTGTTTTTGAAACATTCCTTACTCTCCCCTGTGGGAGGAGGGGGCCCTTTTTTACAAGTTTTTAAGCGTGTACAAGGAACGCCATATCTCAAAAAGTAATGAATATTTTTTAAATATTCTTTCATTATTTTATTCCTAAAGGACCTGCCCATAAAGCTGAGTATGGGTTTCAGGTAATTTTAAAAATTAACTATAAAATTGAAATCCCAAACTTCTAAAAAATATAAAACCCAATTTTTATTTTAAAAGAAAATGCTTAAAAATAGTTACAACTGTTCAGATGGAAAAAGCATACTCCACTTTATGCGCAATATGTTTATGAACAAAATTAAAAAAAAAATTAAGTCTCTATCTTTTCTAGAACTTGAGATATGATTTTCCTTGTCGGGAAAAACACAACTTTTGGGAAACGGTAAAAAACAAAAATAATAACAAAAGAAGCGGTTTATTCACTGTTTATTAAAACATCTACAAAGGCATACAAATAAAAGAACATTATCTTAGTGCATACTATAACTCATGTACACACCAAAATTAAATATTACTGAACAAATCGCGAGGAGGAGCGACCGTTATCTGCAAAGGAGCAGCAACTTGGCTGTGCGGCGGCTCACAAATAAATATTTTTCTACTTGAAAACAATTTTTTCGGCCATGTTTTATATATCACCGTGAACCACAGAACAAAATAAAAACAAAAAACGAGATTCGAAAAAATTTTAGTTTATTAGCCGTTTCTGGCCTGAACTCCCTACTTAACAGTGAGCGGCTACTAACCTTTGTTTGTTTACTTCACCTTACAACCATTACGAACATTACCAACAAGGACATTACCGTTTTCATTAAACTTTCAATTATAACAGATTTCATTACACTCACTCACATGCACACACACACACACACACACACACAATTCTGGCCAATTTTTGCAAGAAACCACCAGAAATGGCAAAAAATAGCCAAAATTTTGGCTTTCAAAAATCGGTCGTGTCTGGCTGATAAACTCATCCAAAGGCATCGGACTTTTGATCTTTCCACCAACTTTCTTGAAAATTGGATGGTTCCTTCGAGAGTTATCGCGCAGACACATATATAATAATATATAATATATATATATATATATATATATATATATATATATATATATATATATATACATATACATATATATATATATATATATATATATATATATATACATATATATATATATATATATATATATATATATATATATATATATATATATATATATATATATATATATATATATATATATATATATATATATATATATATACATATATATTTTAGTGAAGATCATTTTCGGTTTATCAAAGCCTCAAAGCGTATCTACAAGCGTATACACATCTCAAAAAGTATTTGGTTAAGCATATTACTCCTCAATACCGTCATTTTGGCAGGAACTACGAACTTTTGGTTCTGTAATATATTTTCAAAATGGCGGCTGTTTATAATCGAGAGAAAATGGTGATTTTTGAAAATTTATTTTCAAAATGCGATTTCTGGCCGGTTTTTTATTTTTATTTTTCTTAGATCATATAATTAGTGCCATAACTGTATATGTAAATTTTCAGAAAATTTTTGATTTTTTGATTTTGGTTCACTGGAGATTTTAGAACGCGAGGAATCATCAAGGTGGAAAAATCTTGGAGTGTCGACTTCAACACAATTTATTTACGCAATTTTTTGTAGTCTCAAGACATTTAGAAATAATGTTGTATATTCAGTCTTTTAAGAAAATGTTTACTTGTATAAAAAAATAATAATTAAAAAAGGTTGATTTTTGATGTTTTTTTGAAAAATCTCGCCTTAATTAATAATAATGTGAATTTCTTTTGAACATTTTTTTTTTTGTTCGTTTAATCAAAACTGTAAGCTGTTTAAATTTTTAAAATAATAATTTAATATTATTTTTCAATTTTGCTAGTAAAAAACGGACATGCATATTTCGGTGAGAAGGCAAAATAGGGTCACGGTTCACTTTAATACTATAATCAAAACCGTCAGATTTCTATTAACAGTAAAACAATATACTTTAAAATGTTCAAACACGAAAAAAAATTATTTCGTCAATGATTGATGAACTTTTAATTCGTTTAAAACTTTTAAACATTGCCAAAAAAAGTTCACAAATATTTCATACAGAATTTTTTTCGGCGCTTCGGCGAAAATATGAATTTAATAGCATAATCTATTAGTGTTTATTTGAAAATACAAGGTGCTACTCAGTATTACAAAAAATTTAATATAACAGTGATTTTTATACACACGTTTATAATGAGAACAAATGGCGGCCATAGCACGCAGTAATTAGTAATAAACAGAGAGATTCCATCAATCTACGATCTGTAAAAATCATTTTACTATATTATGTAGGTACCATGGTTAATTATTTGTATCTTAGTACGTTTATTTTTAAATGAAATACTGGATCACAAAATTTTATCACTGGCAGTCTCAAAAATTGCATACGGCTAATAATTTATTCAAAAAAACTACTGGTGGCGAAACAATTAAACAGTTGCAATTTCTGAATGCTCATCGTTCTAGAAAAATTACCTATTTAGAATTTTTTAAATGTTCAATAAGACCTGTACCCAAGGGCACCCATATGATGATTTGTAGGGGGGGAGGCGCTCGAACTGAGTGTAAGGAGCATTTTTCATATTATTGAAGACGAATGGCCATTTGTAAGTAGCCATAGAAAGTTCCAATTTCGGCCATGTTGTAAAACTTTATCCTGTTGCTAAAATACTCGGTTACGTTAAGGAAAAAACACTTGACTACCACTACACTTATATATTTTATCGTTTCCATAACAGCTAGAGGGGCCGCCCCCTTTGTTCCCGAGTATGGGCGCCCTTGCCTGTACCTCCAAGATAATTTTTCTATGAGTTCTGCATCAAATTCAATGGAAAGCATATTAAACTGTTTGACTAAAGACGGTGAAAAACACTGCAAAGAAAATTGTGTTGCTTAAGGGTAACTGTATCGTGTCGGAATCATAAACTAACAGTAAAATGCCTCTTAGAAAGATCCAGGGTACAAGGTTTCAATTGTTAATAGGATTAAAACATACAGTCAGAACTTTACGTAAACACGTTTTTCTTGAAACAGTAATTTCAAATATTATCCATAGTGCTTGTGAAAGTATGGCAAACTTTGGTTTGTATTTAAACATACGTGGCTACATATGTAGGGGAGCGGTGGCTTAGGCGTTTAAACGTTTGGATAGTGATCAAGAGATCCTTGATTCAAGTCCCGGATAATCCAGTTTGGTAATTTTTCAATTACCATGTAATTTTTAATGGGCAATTTCAAAGTTGGTTCACAAAGTGACTCAAAAGAGATTGGTAGGATTTTCTTGTTAATTTTTGAAAAACATGGTCTAAAAATTCGTAGGATTTTTTATTTATTTTTAAAAAACATCGTCATTTTATTAAAATACTGAATCAAAGAACATGCTAAATTTATGTTTGCTTTTTCCAAACAAAAAAAAAAAAAAATAATAATGAACGTTTTCTGCTGGTAACCGATCATTTTGCCGGATACGCTTAAAATTACATTGTCGCTATTTTTGTTTTCTTTTGTGTTTAGTAAAAAAATTTCCTTTTTGTACTCATTCATATGGATAATATACAGGGTCGTGACAAGAAATGACGAATCCTGGGGACAAACAAACTATTTCAAAAATTTTTACCTAAAAATACAAGAGACGCGAAAAAACATAAAGACAACTCTTTGCTCTTTTGCCAGGTTCTGCTTTCCAGGCCCGAGCTCCGAGACTACAGCTCCGGTTGCCCTCCCACTCGTTGGACCTGATAATATACCACACTGTCAAGTTATCAATTGTCGTTATTAGAGAATATTTGAGTTAAAATAACATTCATTTATTTCTTGTGCAGCTTTAAAATTTTTTTACATGATCGTGTATTTTCATGCATTTACCGATGCTGTTGACAATGCTGGTAAGTTACACTTCCCGAACGTTTGCTTATATCCATGAAAACCAAAAAATAACAATGCGGTAAGTAAAATAGGTGCCCGGTAAGTAAATAGGAGTGCGGTAAGTGAAATTAGCTAAAAAATGGTAATTATTTATTTATATTGAAATTAAAAGTACAATTTGAACAATTAGGAAAATTAATCGATTAATATGAAAACTTTAATTAATTTTAATCGATTAATATGAAAATTTCACCTATATTATCCGAATTTTATTTTTTATTTACTTTATATTTTTGTTCTTTAATTATTTTAAATCGATCGTGCAAAATAGTATTTAACGTTATTGAGGTTGTAAGTTGCATATTACACACGAGCGATAAAGTTATGCAAGAGCCGAGCAGCGGCGAGTGCGTAATTGTGTAATGTGCGCGAGTGTGTAATATGTCTTACAACCGAGTTACGTACTATACTTTATCTATGACTAATATTAAATTCACAATAAACGATCAAAATTTGGTACAAATCTACAAATATCAATACATTAAAATTATGTAGTATTTGAAATTTATTAAAAACAAACGTAAGCATTCATTTGCTAGGTAAAATTTTTGTACCCATTCTAATATAATATGTATCATGTAAATCACTATTTAATATATAATAATTATAAGAATTAATAAAAATGTAGTAAGCTTTGGTATTTTACGTATTTGTACATTGTATATAAGTGTAAAGAGCCATTTTTTGTACAGTTGGATATGTGGCTGTATGTAAAACGTAACTTAGATAGTATTTTATACAATAAACAAGCAATTTCATGGTAGTCGCAGATAAAATATAATACAATACACGATGCGTTAAGAGCCTTTACTGATTTCGAAAATTGCAAAAACTTGACCCTGCGGGTCTCGTTTTCGCAACATTTTCTCGATCAGTAAAAGTAACTTACCGAACTTATATTGTAAAATGATATTACAGTTGTATTTAAAAGACAACTTATAAATGTTTTTCTAATAAACAAAAATTATATATGAATTTGAACAATTTAAATGTCTTTAGAATATTCAAACTTAAATATTTACAAATATAAATTAATGTAAAATTTTAGAAGCATTATAATTTGAGAATTCTATTGTGAACAACCTTACAAGATTATATTGAATCAAATCAGGTATTTTCATTATTTTGCGACATTCATTTAATTTTTAAATATTCTAACATCATCAATACCTACCTTAATCCCCAATTTTTGGCATTTTACTATGTAGATATATTTAGAAATGAAAATTTTTTATTAATGTGGTTTATTATATAAATATTTTATATGTTTATATTTTATAAATATTAATTAGAACGGGTTTAATTTTGATGCAAAAAAACGATTTTTTTTAAACATATCGATATATTATTTTGCTTTTGATGTAGTCGCCGCTTCTGATTTATTATAACAAATATAGGAATTTTTCAAATCCATAATTATTACAGTAATCATAATTATGTATAATGAATGGTTATTTATCATAAATGATTTTGAAATCATTATCGCTCTCGTTTGGCTCACTCGGCTCACTTGATTACCATAGCGGAAATTAATTTTAAATTTCTCTTTTTTTATAAAATTGATAGATTCTGTACTATCACAGGATGTTTTTGACGTAGATCCGTCAGTGATTCCAAACTTGTTTTAGTGGAAAATGTTTGTGCATTCCAAAAACGATTTCTGTATTCAAAGATTAAAAAATTTTTAAAAATTCTTTAATTTTTTTAATCAAAAAGTAATTTTTTCGATTCAAGAATATATTTTTTTGACTAGATACTGAAAAAAATTTACGAAAATATTTTTTTGGATCAAAAATATTGATCCAAAGAAAAAAAAATCAAAGAAATTTTGAATCTTAACTAAAAGAAATTAAAGCTAAAATTTCGTTTCCAAAAAATTATTTTTTCATTTAAAAAAATTTTTTTTTTGGATAAAGAAAAAGTTCTGAGAGTATGGTAAAAAAAGACGCAACTATGCAAGCAAATTGCATTGCTCTTGTAAAATACTATAGATTTTAATCGAAGCTTAGGTAGGCGGTTCTGTAGCCCGAGGATCCGAACCTGAAAAGGCAGGGACAAAGTTACTGGTAACAGCAAGTTCAAAAATCTTTTTTACTACTCGACTGTATTTTTGCGAAAATTTTTTTTTCCCAATGGCCCGTCATTTTTCTCGCCGCAGCTCTGTGTTTTGCTCTCGATTAATTTTGGAAGACACAACCTAATAAATGATATCCAAAATTGCTGGCCACGAGATCGACTAGAGATAACTACTTTTTTATTTTACTAATCAGCAAAAATTTTTTAATCGAGAAGTTATCGAAGTCACGCAGCGGCGAGTGCGTAATTGTGCGAGTTACGTATGTACTACACCTTACGTAATATGCTTTACAGGCAAGTTACGTACTATATTTTATCTACGACTAATATGAAAACTTGATGTCAACATTCAGTAGTTAGGTAAAATATTTGTACAGGTTTTAATATGATATAATACAATACCTATATAAAAATTAATAAATCTGTAGTAAGCTGTGATTTCTACCAACAGTCGTGTGTAAAGTACGGAATTTCGCACGGCTGTTTGTAAAGCATAGCTTACCTAGATACGTAGTATTTTATATAATAAGTAAGCAGTTTCATGGTAGCTGTAAATAAAAATATTTTTTGTTATCCAAATATGTTATAACTTACCATGTATTCATCCTAAATGAATCATCTAGTTTGTTTTCCATTTAAAATAAGAGAACATACAGTCATCTATTGTACTGTATACTTTCACAGAGAGGCAGATTTAGCGTAGGTATATAAACATCAGCTTTGATGTGAGCAAATCTCATATATAAAGAAATTTATGAGTATTTTCTGAAATTTAAATCATTTCTATGAACATGTTGATCATCACTGTTCTCATAACACGTAAACGTTGCGAGAATAATAATTATTTATTAGATATTAATTATTTTCTAAATACCGATATAATTCCAGCAGCAGTAACAGTCGCAGTAATAATATCGAACAGAGCAGAGTGAGGCCGATAATGAAAAGTCATAAAAATTTTTCACATTACACAAATTTGTTTATATGTAATTGATAATTAAAAATAATTATCGTACATTATCTAGTTATTACCAATTTGTACCTAAAATTAAAAAAAAAATATTTTTTCTTTTTGAAATTAATTGATATACATTTAACATCAAACGAATTTCGAAAGATTAATTAAATTTACTGAGGCAATTTTTATTACTTAATTTATTAAAATTTTTTATATTTATAAATAAACTTTATTATACAAAAAAAGTTATAAATAACGGAAATGTGAAAACATTTTTACAATTAGCGCATTTTTGTTTAAGAGTTTTTTTATTAGAATTTTTTAATTTTGTTTCATAATATTTAAAGTTTGAAAAATTATGAAAAAAGTACTGAAACAATTCGAAAATATTGTTAGCTGGAATTTTTAATTGTCTGCATATTTATTTAATCATTTCATAAAAATGTACATATACTACAAAATTTGCTATATACACCTGACTCTTTTTTGAAACGGTTTTTTACACCAATTTGAAGTTGCACGTTTCAAAAAAGTGTTCCTTTTTTGAAAAATTTATTTAATATAATACGATTTTAAAGTCATTATTATGTAATTACGTACGTGGCGATTTTGTACACTCTTTGCTATTAATAAGTATATAAAAAAATTCACGTTTTACCACACTTCAAAAATTAAGCAGCACTGCACATTGCTATAATAGTTGCCGGGGAATCCCCTAATTCAAGAACTCTTACACTCGTATAATATTTATTTATATAACATATTACATTGTTACACTGCTTAAGTCTGCAATTTTACTATAGAAAACTTATCTTTTTTACATTTTTTTAAGATTTCGTAGTTCCAACCGCGAAATCCTTGTAGATTCCTTATGTCTGTCATCGCGTTGAGTGGTCCACCTGCACTCAACTACACTAAAGTTTGTAGTCGTCTGGTTTTTTTTTTTTTTTTTTGAGAAAGAACAAATGAAAATTTTTGAATTTTTAATGTCTTATTTACATCTTAAGGTAACAAGAAAAAATTTTTTTGAATAAATTAAACTTTATTTTAGCGAATTTCCAAAAGTGAAACTGGAAATACGCTATTACAGCAGGTGTCATGACGGGACCTAAGCCCGGGATCATAACAGAAATGTGTTTATATATATATATATATATATATATATATATATATATATATATATATATATATATGTATATATGTGTCGCCACGATAACTCTCGAACGAAACGTCTAATGCTTATGAAATTTTGTGTGCGGACTCTATTCTGAATTGGCTCGGCTAAGTTCGTTAGCCAGACACGTCGGATGCCCAGAAGTAGGTTTTCTGGCCATTTTTTATCATTCAATCCTATCATAAGACAGTTCGATTTTTACATCGTTGAAAAGGAAAAAAAAATTATGAAGAAAATATTCTTATAATTCTCTTTCTATTTTAAGTATTTTTCGAGAAAATGTAAATTTTCACCATTATATTAGTTTTCTTTCTTTGTTAGTCTAATAAGTAATTTATATTTATATCTCAGTTCTTTATGAAGTATAAAAACATTTCACTTTTTTATTAAAGAATTTTGTGAGAACAAGTGAATTCACATACATGTGTTATAACACACATACATGTATAGAGTTTTGTTTCTCATTTATTGCATTATAATTAGCATGGTTCTATCTCATGTTGAAAAATGAAAATTGAACAGATTTTCTAAGCTAATGTAATGAAGAATTTTTTTTTTTTTTATTGAATTTTTAAGTAAACAAGAAATTGAAGATTATGTTATATAATATTATTAAATATGAAACAAAACAAAATATGTACAATGTACATATGTATGCACGGAAAAATATTTTGAATCGATTTTGAAAATTTTTTCACTAATAATTAATAATGTTAAAAAATTAAACCATTTCAAATGGATTTAAGGTATTTTATGTGAGGTCAAGGTTTTCGGGACCTAAAAAGGCCAGAAATTAATTAACCAATCGATTTTAAAAATTTTTTCACAGTTAGTAAGTTAAAGTATTTGAATTAATTAATTAAATGATGTCCGCAAGAAGCTTACGGACTGCCATAAGTTATATGAGATCCTTAGAACCCTTTTCTTACTGTTAGAGTACTAGACTTGTATGAGTTTCGCCAGGATTTACTGATCCCATAATTGTAAAAAATAAACTAAACGACCAATTTTAAAAATTTCTTCACTGTTACAGAGCTAAACTATTTTAGATAGATTTAGAATACATTATGTAAGGTCCGCCAGGGTCCACAGGACCCAAAAGTGTCAAAAATAAACTAACTGACCGATTTTGAAAATTTTTTCACTGTTACAGAGCTAAACTATTTTAGATAAATATAAATTACGTTATGTAAGGTCCACCAAGGTCCATAGAACCCAAAAGTGTCAAAAATAAACTAACTGACCGATTTTGAAAATTTTTTCACTGTTACAGAGCTAAACTATTTTAGATAAATATAGATTACGTTATGTAAGGTCTGCCATGGTCCATGGGATCCAAAAGTGTCAAAAATAAACTAACCGACCGATTTTGAAAATTTTTTCACTGTTGGGGAACTAAGCTATTTTAGATAGACATACATTACGTTATTTAGGGTCCGTCAGGGTCCATGGGACCCAAAAGTGGTAAAAATAAACTAACCGACCGATTTTGAAAAGTTTTTCACTGTTACAGAGCTAAACTATTTTAGATAAATATAGATTACGTTATGTATAGTCTGCCAGGGTCCATCGGATCCAAAAGTGTCAAAAATAAACTAACCGACCGATTTTGAAAATTTTTTCACTGTTGTGGAGCTAAGCTATTTTAGATACATATAGATTACGTTATGTAGGGTCTGACAGTGTCAGTAGGACCTAAAGGTGTCAAAAATAAAATAACTGACCGATTTTGAAACTTTTTTACTATTACCGAGGTAAACTATTTTAGATAGGTACAGGTTGTGTTATCTGAGATCCACAACTGTCCTGCGGATGCAAATGCGGCGTAGAATGCTACACAACGGGTTTTGAATATATATATATATATATATATATATATATATATATATATATATATATATATGTATTACGTATGTATTACGTATATATATATTACATAAAGTCCGCCTAGAATATACGGTCGAGCTGATTTTTTAATGAGGTCCACCGGGATCTTGCAGATCCGAAAACGCCAGTAATAAGCTATCGAACCGATGCTAAAAAATTTCTCACTGCTAGAGAACTAAATTATTTTAGATGGATACAACTATGCTGCACAAAATTCGTTCGGGTTCTTGGGTCCCCAAAAATACCAAAACTAGTTACCCAGCCGATTTTAAAAATTCTTTTACTCTTAGAAAGCTAAACTATTTTAAATAGGTACAGGTCTTAGATGAGATCCGCCAGTGCCCAAGATTTGGAAATTCGCTATGTTATGCAGATACTGCGACAGGGGTATTATTATTATTATCACTTGAAGTTGGTGCCTCAAAAAAAAGCACCTGGATGGCCCGGAGGGCTTTGACTCTTCGGGACATCTGAAATCAAAAATTCTTAATTAGTCTTAACCTATACATATGTCGTTCGGGTCGGAACTAGAATTGTGAAATTTTATCGAAAAATAACAAAATGGCGGACTTCGAAGGAAAAGTCATTTTTTTCTATGGCTGTCTATGAGTTTTGATAAAAATAAATACACAGTGAAAAAAATTGTTTTAAAATTAACACATTTCACATGTCCAGAACGGTCCACTCAATTTTTTGTGTTATATTAGCACAAAGCATATGTGTCAAATCTTTATACAAGATTTATGTCAATGATTTAACACACAACAGGACATACATTTTGTGTTAATTTTACACAATTACTTAGTTATAATTTTACCACAATTATGTGTAAAATTAACTGATTTAGAACGTAAAAGTTTACTCAGTAAATGTGTTGGCATATTATTTTCTTAAGTTAGTATTTATTTTTTTATTTATTTATTATATAAATGAAATGAAATAGTCAAAAATAATTTTCCAGTACTTAAACTTTTTTACTTAATATTTCTACAAAGTTGTGCTCTGATGAAAATAATGTTGAAGCAATGACCAAAAATTGTGAAGATCGTTGTCAAACTGAACGTGGAAGGCAAAATGGAACGACAACTCTTCCTTCTTTATCTGATCTTCTCTGCCCTTTTAATGTGTTCTGGAACGCCGAATATTCGATAATTTTTTAATTAATTGAAGTAAATTCTGCAAACAAAGAAAAAAATTCAAACTATAATATTTTTAATTAACTTACCAATTTTTGATATCTAAATAATTAAAACTAATTTAACCTTAGGAATACGTTTTTGATTTTGAAATATTCCGACTGCTTCTATACATAGATATGTTTCTGTTGAACGCACGTCGCACATTGTGCAATATGTTACTCCAATGATTATGGTAGTGATGCTACCAATGGTATCAGTTACCACTACCCCCGCTATTATAACTAAAGCAATAGATGCGAGCGAAACCAGTTTTTTGGTGTTGTAAATACACAAATAAGTGTATTTATGACATTCTTTCGCATTTTACATAAACATTGTGTTATTTGTGTGTTGTTTAAGATAGATTAACATTTTAATTCTGTTAAATCAAAATTTTTGTTAATATTTTCATTTAATACAAACACTAAATGTTACATTAACACAGGGTTAGGTTACTTATTTAACACAAAAATTTTAACCACTAGTTCTTTTTTTACGCAGAACACAAATTTTTTCACTGTGTATAGAAACACATGTAATTTTTGGTCTTGCTACTATTTACTGTTAAAAAGTGCTTAATGGATGTCCTTAGTAGCTTGTATTTAAAAATAAACCAGTTCGAACCCGTATCAAATGCGTATTCTTGGACAAGTCTACCCTACTTGGCAATTAAGCACTGTTTTTACTAAAGAAAAAAATATCTCAAAACATAAAAAGTGTTTTAATTAAAATATTTTTGCAAGTTCAAAACGCTGTTTTACAAATTATTTTTCCCAATCAAATATTCATGTTTTGAGAATATGTATCAGTAATATTATTGTGTGCTTGGTAGGAAAATAAATCAAAAAAATGTAAATATGAAAAAAAAAAAATTAGTAAAATGGTAACATGTTGCTACGCCTCTTTAAAATTGGGACTAAAATTCCTTAGGGGTACATTTTGTATACATGTATAAACATATGTGGTGTATACGAACCTATACGTATCTGTTAATTTTAAATTTAAAACCTAAATTTATATATGCACGATGCTTGGTAGGTACTGTTTATATAAACATGTTATTTTTAACTAGGTTTTTTGTCACTGACAATAAATTCTATGTTTATGAGCACAGTGAATGTTCGTAGCAGATTCATACCAGGAAAATATTAACACTTTATAGTCTGCATTTTCAGCATCTGAAAATTGCCGGAATAACCGTAGAGGACGATCGCGACCATTGATGTGCGCGCACACATGTATGCGCAAACAGGTATTGACTTACAACAAACACACTGTCTGTAGGTTGATTTTTGTAAATATTTGTTAGAAGAATAACATAAACATAACACTTAAAAACTGTACTGAAATGCGTACATTTTAGTAAAATTACAAAAATAAGTGTGTGTAACTGTTATTGCTTTTAATAAAAATGTGTATGTTTACACAATATGTTGAATCATTTCATTATTTATATAAATTTTCCCTGAGGAAGTTTACTGTGAAAGTGCGCGAATTAATACTAAGCACTCTCAAGCACGTTTTATGTCCAGAGATTAAGGCATCTGAAAGTTTCGAATATCGCTCTGAAAATTTGGGAGTATATTTTTAAAATATTTTACTAATATTCTATGAAGAAAAATTTCAATTATTTTTCTTTTTCGTTGTAAAAGTATTTCTTTCCGTAATTGTATGTCGATTCGCCAACAAAATGAATCACTAGTCAGTTTATTATCAAAACATTTTATCAAATTTAGAAATAATTTTTATTATTCTTCAGTATCAATTTATTATTTCGAAGTTTTTTTATATCAAAAATATATTATACCTTTTTACCCTATCATTGAATTCAATTTCATTATTTCTGAATATTTATCCATTTTGGTTGAATTTATATATTTCAGATTTTCGCCTACGGCACTTACAGTAATCATTATTTTATTAGTACCTATTGTTATATGATATTTGTCAATTTTTAAGATTTTTGACATTTATAACCATGGTACATTTCGATAACAATTTGAACAAAATATTATGTTTCTGATATCTAGCAATGTTGTTGAAAACTGGAATTACTGCTGGAGCAAAAATAATAAATAATCATTTATTGATGATGATTATTAATAACACTGCGTTGCAAAAAAAAAAAAAAAAAAAAGAAAAAAAAAAACGAAAACAAAAATTAAGTACCCACTTTAATTTTGCCTGTTTATTCAATCATACATATCAGCGCCCGTTCTAGCGTTTACACCGTCCCGGGCAAAAAAGAAAAATTCCGCCCCGGTATGAAACCGGCGACCTTTTTTTTGCTCGTCAGTTGTAAAAATGCCGCCCCGGGCAAATGCCCGGATTGCACCCCCCTGGAGCGAACCCTGTATACATTCCTCAATAAGAATATATGCGTACTTTTTTTCTGTCACGTACTGCGTTTTAGGTACCGTAAAACCGTCTAGACCCAGACACTATTTTACATTTTTTGGTTAATTTTATATTTATACATGTTTCCGTCATAGATATCACCAATAAAAGTATTACCATTAGAAAGAGTGTATATTATTTGTTATATCCCTGACCCATTTGTTTCATTATAAGTAAAAATAAAGAAAATAAAAAATAATTAGTAAGTGTCCGGGTCTACACCCTAAATCCGTCTTGACCCGGACACTTACTTAAATAATGTAATAACATGCAAACTAACCGTCGGGGTTAGGACAGTGTTTTATATCGTCTGATGTCTTTGAACCTGTCAAAGACTTTAAAATATACCTCTCTATGAAGTAAACATACGATATAACGCCAGAAGGAGGCATAAACTGCGTAATCCTGGGGAATATTAACGTTTGGATAGTGGGAATTACAGCTGGTGCGAAACGCGGCCATAATGTAATAAACTGATGTGTCCGGGTCTAAACGGATGTACTTTTTTATATATACATCGAATATAACTTCAAACATCATTAAATGATGCGCGATAAAATTCTGAACACATACATATCAAAACTAAAACAATATGACAATTATGACGATAATTACATGTCTAAGTTAGACACACATTTTATTTCTTTGAAAAACTGTAGGATAGTAATCCTGTAAAATGAGATAGTAAATGTTGAAATCCGTAGTTTTTATTGGTACAGCTGTTTAGAGGATGTTTTTTTCTCTCTAATAACGTCAAGAACAAATGTTTATTGTTGCAGGTTAATGTAGAAATTATTTACTTTGAAGATTGGTGCAAAGTGTCCGGATCTAGACGGTTTTACGGTGCGACAATTAACATATTAGTAAAAAAATTAAAAAGTAAAGTTTCAAATAATGAAAAATTATTATAATAATGAAAAGTTATTATAATTTATTTAGTAAGTAATTCGAGTAAAACCACCAACAAAATTTATCATTAAAATATTTGCACACATTAAAATATAAAATATATAGTCAAAAGTACATATTGTACACAAAAATATGAAAAATATTTAACTTTTTCTTCTCGTTCGAAACGCCAACAGTAATCTCCTAACATAGTTGCATCCCAACGACCTTGAAACCATTCTTCAAGCCTTTTTATATCCTGATGAAACTGCTCCCCTTGTTCATCACTTACAGCTCCAAGATTTGAAATAAGAAAAGAGAAGTAGGAATGAAGAAAATGAATTTTCAATGACATCCGGCATCCCACCTTGCTGTATGCATTTAGCAAATTGTTCACAAAGGCTGCCTGTATACGGTCAGTAATAGTGTCAGTATTTAGGTGTATTAATAATACTGAAGTATTCGTATATATAATTTATACAATAAAGATAATGATTCATTATTTTTGTTAGTAAATACTGACAGTATTACTGATCGTGAATAGGCAGCCTAAGAGTTCTGCGTTTTTGGCTCTGTGATACCTATTCGTGTGACCAATACGTACGCATTTTTCTTTCTCTGAATCGAAGCAGTAATGTACTAATATGGACGCCGTAAGGATCGTTTAAGAAAATTTATCGATGTGTACCTCAAAAACAAGACGTGATAGAAACAAAAGACAAACACTGCCAGTATACTCTAACTGACAGAACTATAATAGCAATCAGTTTTTCGGGTACCGAAATCGTGTCATACAGTGTAATTAAATTGAAAAAAGAAAAAATTT
Source organism: Brachynemurus nebulosus (assembly GCA_035578155.1). NCBI lineage: Eukaryota > Metazoa > Arthropoda > Insecta > Neuroptera > Myrmeleontidae > Brachynemurus > Brachynemurus nebulosus. The sequence continues at coordinate 8,665,183 of JAPWDM010000001.1, read as the reverse complement.
TCGAATTTTGTGTTCTGCTTACAAACAATGTTATTTATTTCTAGGCCATGATTGGTACACTAAAGACTAAACGGAATGAAAAATACTGGGTAGGCGTTTTTACTGTGTTGACTTTAAAATACATGATGACAAGCAAAAGTCAAATAGCCAGAATATTAATTAAAATATTATGCAATTTTTTATAAGCAATAGATCAAATCAGTTAAAAATGATCTGACGACAGTAGCAAAAGAAACAAAATTCCAAATTTTCTAATATGTTAAATTTTTGCTCTTTATTTTCACAAATATGCAGACTTTTAGGTTTGTGTTCTGATCCAACAGAATTCCCGTTGTCTAAAATGTGAAGTGTAAATTTAGATGTAAGTATGTTATTCTTAACTCATACATTTTGAAAGATCCATCGTAGCAGACATTAAAAATAAATTTACCTCTTTAACAGAACTGTTCCAGAAACTGATTTTAAAAAAATTGTCTTACCCGCGTCGAAATATTAAACCTGCATTAATCCTACATTACTGCTTTTAATTGAATTAAATAGGGTTAAAGTAGTTTCAGAATTATATGTAAAAAAAGCCTACATTAAGCCTACATGTTGTCGCAAAATGACAGATTCTCCACTTATAGTGTCAAAGTAGTATCTCTACTGACCCTACAATACTGCTCCTTGACCCTTAAAATCAGGTGTTGTGAGGCTGGAAAGAGGTTCTTAATCGTATACATACAATACACACACATACGTACATACGCATCCATTCATACACTCACAGAAGCATACATTCTTACATACATACACACATACATGATAGGGTTTTAAAATGAATGCAAAAGTATTTTATTATTTTACTGTTTATTAATTTTAAGTTTATACATTAATCACAATAAAAATTAAAATTTTGACCTATGTATTACAATATTTTAAACACTATTTCTATGGTAATATTTTTTTTTTTTTATATAATTTTTTTAACAATAACAATTCTATGTATATTTGACAATTAATTTAATTGTTTGATTCTTGTTAATAAAATATAAAAAATTAAAATAAACGAAGCAATTTTCGAAGTGGAAAAAGTTAATTTACCTGAAGTAGAACGAAATTAAAAATATACGTAATATATATGCCATTTGTTTATTCTTTGTAAAATTTTGATGGCGCCAATTTTAAAAAAATATGTTGAAGGAGCAAAGAAATTGCTGTTTATGTTATAAATTTAATTTTTAATGTAACTCTAATTAATAATAATCACGGAGAAAAAGTTAACGTCTCTACTTTAATAATGACAAGATATTTAGCAAAAAGTTCATTTAAACAAAACATTTTTAACAATTATTACGATGTAACGTTTTTTCAATTTTTTCACAATTTTCACGTTTAGTTCATCTCAATTTCTTCATATAAACACAAAATTTTAATTTTTCACCTCACACCTGAATTGTAGGATTCGTTTATCAGGTTAAAATTAAAATTTACACTTATTATTTAATCAACTTGAATTACAAATGATTTACGTAATACTTTGTTAAGTTCTTTACATTTAAATTGATAAAAATTAAAGAAATAATTATTATACAGATTTGAAAATAACACTGATACACTGTAGTAAATTCGTTTTAAATAAATCACCTAATAATTTGTTTAAAATACTTAAATTCTCATACATAAACTTCTTCAAACGTATTAAATACATTTACGCGTCGTATAGTCTGTCGGCCATCTTGGCTTTATTCTGTTCGTCGTGTGTCTCGTAAAATCTAGTCTTATGTACGTTGTTCGTCTTTGTCATTAACCGTTCCTGCGTATATTATTTAAATTGTCCATCACTCTTTAAATTTTAAATCGGATATATATGTAGAGTGTCTTTCGTGAATTTCACACCATATGGGAAACTTTTTACTATTAATTTTTTTAAAAACTATTTTAGTGTAGTTGGAGCATCAGTAGAAATGAAAAAATAGCTAAATACATCTTACCTCCGCTTACTATTTGGCGGAAAACCGGAAATTTCGTGAATTATTAAAAATGGTAATAATTGGAAAGTTGTTGGTCATTTCCTGATTAAATTTTGGCGTCATATCAAATTTAAGTGTAGTAAACATATTCCGATAGCTAAATATTATAGTCTGCAAGAATAAAACTCAAAAAATCTGTTTTTTGAAAATACGGCTTTAAGTAGCCCGATACAAAAAATTTTATGAATTCTAGCAAAATACAAATCATACCGTTCTTTGAGATCTGTTTATTCATAAAATCACAATTGTCATCAATGAAATGAGATTTGCGTAACGAGTATTTTGACTACTAACTGCAAAGAAAATAAAGAAATAACTTTAGAAGAAATTTATTCATGCTTGTTAAAATTCCAATATTACAGAGCGTGTCTTTTTGTGACCAAGTTAAATTTTTCTATTGAAAGACCGATGTCTGTAGTAATATTTTCATGATAATTGTGATTTTATGAATACGCAGATCTCAACGAATGGTATAAGTTTTATTTTGCTAGAATTCGTACAATTATTTTGAATTTAGGGTCAGTTAAATTCGTATTTTGGGAAAGCAGATTTTTGGGCTTTATTTTTGCAAACTGTGATATTTAGCTTTCGGAATATATTTACTATGCCTAATTTTGATACGATGCCAAAATTTCATCAGGAGGTAATCAATAACTTTCAAATGATTATCATTTTTCATAATTCACAGATTTGAAATTTCCGGTTTCCTGTCAAATATTAAGCGGACGGTAAGATGTGTTTAGCTAGTATCTCATTTAAACTGATGCACCAACTAAGCCCACTAGGATATTTTTCAAGGAATCAATAATAAAATTGTTTCCCATATCATGCGTACTTAATGAGAGACACTGTATATATGTATATTGTTTTCGTCCATATATTTTTTTAAACTAATAAAATGTTTGGAGACTACATCGAACCTGTTCAGACCTAATATTTAATTGTTTAAAAAGTGTTAAATAGCATTAAGATAGGTTTGTGGACGGTTAAGTAGCTTCAAGGTAGGGTTATTATTTGTAAACATTGTGTTTGTAGGTTCATTGAGAGTCGATATAGGTTCACTTAGGATGAATATAGGTTCATTTAGATGTTAGAAGGGTCAATGCAGTGTGAAAATCTTGACTCGGGTACTGTTTCAAAAAATTATTTTGTATATTTTGTTTTGAAATTTTCATTATTGTTCTCATATTGCTTAATAAACTTCATACACAGCTCACGTAATCTTGCTAAACAGCACAGAGCTTAATTTCTAGAATTTTAGATCATGGGAACGTTACCCAAGGACGTCCGAAATTGAGTCCTCAAGTAGCATAGGTTTTATAACGCAGTTAGCAATTCTATCCTATATTAAGGAGGGGGTAAGGTTAATTCGTACAATAAAAGGCATGTTTTGTTATTTTTTTGTGACGACACAGTTAAAATCTCTTTATTAAAACCAATGGTACATTAAAGTATGACATTCGAAGAATATTGTATAAAATTTTCACGAAGAAATATTAAAAAATACAGTAATGGCAGCAATTGTTCGGACCTGTCTCGGTAAAAAGTAGAATTGCGGTGCCCCTCATAACTTGGTGCTGGATAATCCGAAATAAAAAAATTAAAGTTCATTCGTTAGATAATAGTTTTCCTCAGGTAACGCTGGGAGGGTTTTTCGAAATTTTAATTTTTCACTTTTTTGGGACACTTAGAAAGGAAAAACACGATTGTTTGCGAAAAAAATCGGCTAATTTGTTATTGCAAAATAAAAATTATTAATAAATTTGAAAAAAACTCTCCAGCGTTACCTCGTAAATTATGTACAGAAATAGTGTTCAAAATTTCAAAAGGATCGGTACTGTAGTTTTGAAGTTATGAGGGGCACCGACTTTGAAAACGTGAGCTGTGTGGAAAACGCTTTAAAGTTTTGAACACTTAAAAAACTGATATAGAATACTTATACTGTTAAACTAAATTTTGTACCCTACACTGACAAAATACAGGTATAAACACGTCTGTACTTGCATTGAAATTTCTATAATATAACTGAGATATATACCTATATATATATATATATATATATATATATATATATATATATATATATATATATATATATATATATATATATATATATATATATATATAGAGTGAAACATCTGCTAGGTAAAAACAAAAATACTTATAACTTCGTAAATTTTGCTCCAATCAATTTCAATTCAAATTTCAATCAATTCAATTTTTGAGACAATATTCTTGAGATATTATGCATTCAGTTAAAAAAAGAAAAAAGAATTATTTTAATACCTTACCCTGCCCTTAACAATACTAGGAGATTAAACACATAAAAAATTCGTCAAGTGCGTGTTTTTGACACGCATTAAGCTAGGGCTTCTCAGAGCCGTAACGTTCTACCCTAACTACTCAGAGCGTTAAAGATATTAAAAAGTGGATGCATAGAGCTACTGGCGAACCCACCACTTTAAAAAAAAGGATAGTGCGATGGTGATACCGCCAGGTGGTGTGGAAATTCACCAAATATATTTGACGATTTGGCGTAGTAAGGGCAATCAATAATCCAATTATTATTGCGGAGTGGAAATTATTAGGCCACCAATGTTCTTCTAAATAATTTTTGTACTTGCAAATAATTTTGGTTATATTACATACATATACGTACATACTGTATTTCATTATAATAAAAAGTTAAAAAAAAATAGAATTTTGTAATTTTTTTTACTGTAATTTACTGTAACAAGTTAAAGAAAAATAAAAATTTTTAAATAATTGTGTAACGTAAAAGTCCCTATACCGGAACGTGTTCAATACTCGAACAGTTTTAATATTTATTTAATTTAGAAATAATTTCATTAATATATGTATAATATATATGAAAACTGTTCGAGTATTGAACGCGTTCCGGTATAGGGGCTTTTACTCCACATGATATTTGTTTTATGTACTTCTAAATAATTTTTGTACTTGCAAATAATTTTGGTTATATTACATACATATACGTACATACTGTATTTCATTATAATAAAAAAAAAAGTTAAAAAAAATTCGTCAAATGCCTGCTAGACACGTATTAAGGCAGGATTTCGTAGTTCAGTATCCAGAATTCCCAGATAAAATATTAAATTACCGTACCATATAATAAAAAATTCACCAAGTGCGTGTTTTTGACACGCACTAAGTAATGTCACCTCAGTAAAAGTGTTAATTTATGATATTTTGGCTCGTTTTTTAAGTACAGTGAGAATACAGCCCTTTTGCGTTTATTCAATATATACATGTACAACTCTATAATACAGTGAGAATACAGCCCTCTTGTGTTTATTCAATATATGCATGTATAACTCTATAATAATGTTTCCCCCACTATGATCACACAACGAGATTAATATGTCATCCTTCGGTGACATAATAATTATAGAGTTGTACATGCATGTATTGAATAAACGCAAACGGGCTGTATTCTCACTGTACTTAAAAAACGAGCCAAAAAATCATAAATTAACACTTTCACTGAGGTGATATTACTTAGTGCGTGTCAAAAACACGCACTTGACGAATTTTTTTGCATTTGTACAACATTAAGTTAAAGTGACTAATTGTAACACAACGCTGTACGGTGCCAACAATTCTATATATATTAAGCGTACCAACTGAGTGTTTTAAGAAAATGTTTTAAGAAAAGTGGAGTGATAAAATGGGTGTGTAATTGACATGGAATAGGTCAGGAACGATTTGTAATACATAATAAGTCACTCAAAAATTTTTAAAGGAATCCTTAATTATAAAAAAAATGGATTATATGTAATACAGTATGCACGATCCTGTTTTTTCTCTGTTTCGTGTGACGTAAAAATTGATTTAAACACTTCATTTGCATTTGGATTTTTTGCAACACTGTACTCGTCTTTAGATTTCTTAAAGACTGAATCATGAATCAATTTTAAATCATTGACAGCCGTCGCACTTCGTTTATTATTTATTTTCTTGGAAATACCATTTGAAGTTCCAGCAGTTTCATTTTCATTACTACCGCTTGCCTTTTTCTCGAACTACAAATTGGAAAAGAAACTACTCAACGTTTCGCCTGAACAACGTCACGAGTACGGCTAGTAATTGAATATAACAAGGTGGCGATTGAAAACCAATTTCAAAATTCCCTGACTTTGAATAAAATTCCAGGGCCTACTCCGAAAAAAATATTGTTTAAATTTCTGTTAATTATTTCTAAATGACGACCTTTTCTTTCTCGTCAGTGGCAAAAAATACGGTAATTATGCAGAAGCACGGCTCCACCTATTTTTGGCTCTAAAAGAAAAACTAATGATCCGATTTTAATGATTTTCTTTTAAAAATGTTCGCCACTACGGTGGATTAATTAAAAAAAATACTACAAATCGATAGCGATAATGGAAATACCGGAAAACTGTCTTTAAATTTGAAAAAATTCAATTTTTTTAGATTTTCTTTTTTTATTTTTTATGTATGTATGTCAAAGTCGAAGTATATTGTCAAAACTGACGAAACTAACCTGACCTTAACTAATCTCACCACCTAGTTTTTATATCGAAGTCGAAGTGTATTGTCAAAACTAACTAAACTAACCTAACCTTAACTAACCTCGCCACCTAGTTTTTATATCAAAGTCGAAGTATATTGTCAAAACTAACTAAACTAACCTAACCTTAACTAACCTCACCACCTAGTTTTTATATCAAAGTTGAAGTATATTGTCAAAACTAACTAAACTAACCTAATCTTAACTAACCTCACCACCTAGTTTTTATATCAAGGTCGAAATATATTGTAAAAACTAACTAAACAAGCCTAACCTTAACTAACTTCACCACCTAGTTTTTATATCATCTATTCTTACTTATTGTGATTCATTTTACCAGAATATGCACTCAAATCACGGCGTTGAAGTAATCAAGTCGTCAAAATTAAGTCAATTTTTCGAATTTGCACGCTCAATATTTCGGAAATGCAACGAGATATCGATTTTTTTTATTCTTGAAAAAGTATTTACTTTGGTCAGTTTTACTTGACTATGCACTCAAACACACATATAAACGCACACAGTAAATAACAACAGAAAATTTGAAAAAATTGAATTTTATCAAGTTTTAAAACAGTTTCCAGCCTTTCCATTATCGGTATCGATTTGTAGTATTTTTTTTAATTAATCGGCCGTAGCGACGAACATTTTTAAAAAAATATCATTAAAATCGGATCATTAGTTTTTCTTTTAGAGCCAAAAATAGGTGGAGCCGTGCTTCTGCATAATTACCAAAAATACTAAAGAGCAAAAAAATAAAAGTCGTCAAAAAACTTTTTAGAAAAACTATCAGTCTCGACGCTCTCGGCGAAATTCCCTGACTTTTCCAGAAATTCGAAATTCCCTGACTTTATCCAGGTTTTCCAGGTCGATCGCCACCCTGTAATAATTAGAAGTTAAATGTAAGAAAAGCAGTGTTGCCAGATTGGGTCCTGTGTGATAAATTTCGTGGTTGGGATATTAGTCATTTTTTTTTTCCTTGTCCAAGATTTTTTGCGAAAAACTAGAGACCAGTCTTGGGCTACGTTTTATTAAAAATTAGCGATTTTTCAGTCGAAATAGGGCTACTTTCGAAAAATTCATCTGGCAACCCTGAACAAAAATTCGTAAACATGGTGAAACAAAGACCGTAGGATGCATTGCTGAAAATTGTACACTTTTTTATGACTAGATATTTAGACTATTTTTTTTACAATATATTTTTAGAAAATTTGGTAGTTTCTAACGATGTATTATAATTTTAAATAGTATAATATTATCAATGTTTACATTTCATCAACTTGGATTATCGGAATTAATTGAAAAATATCTGAAGTAAACGGTGTGTTTTTAAGTCAAATGAATTAAATTGTGCCACTTTAATAATATAACTAGAGATGGGCAAAATACCCAATAATTACCCAAATGGCAATTTTCGCGGAAAAATTTTGCGATAGGAAATTTCCCGTCGCCCATCTCTAGTGGTACATAATATATTCTATACTAGCCGTACCCTCGACGTCGTTCGCTCGAAACATTGTTATAAACTCAATGAGAAGTATGTAAGTGTAATAATTATACAGAACTTGCAAAGAAGCTCATAAAAAAATTGTTGTAACTCAAAATACTTAAAGGCTAAAATATAAAATAGTAGCAAAAATATTTTAGAAATTAACCCCCAAAATACTTTAAAAATTTGAGCGAAGTGGGACTAGCAGTAAATAAGATATTGACATTTAATGGGATTCCATAATAGCGCCGTGGATACTATTACTCCGAACGCAATGAAATTTATAGAAGACCATCTAGAAACCAGACCGCATAATTTCTGACAATTTCATAAAAAAGAATTGAATAGTTCAGAAATTATGCAACTGGGTACAATTTAGTATATTAATGGAATGACATGGTAACGGCGTAGCTACCGTTACTCCAATTTCGATTAAATTCATATGGGACCATCTTTCCATTATTCAGGAAGCTCTAAAAGAAGATTTCTTTAAAAACCTTCTTTGAAACCAAGCTCTTATGTCAGAATGCGTTAAAATACTATACATAAAATGCATTTTTTATCATAACTGCTGATCCCATCATGGTCCCACTTTGAAATTTTTATGGTGCATTCCCTAAGTCACTATTATAAATATATATTATTTTCATAATTTTCAAAAAACACTATCTCAAAAAAATTTTCAAAAACAAGTTTTGAGGCTTTCCAAAAAAAATATTATTCCCAAAAAGTATTCAAGATTAGTATCAAATTAAAGCCCATTAATTCCTCATTAAATTGAGCAGTTATACAACTCTCTAGGACTTATAGAACTGAAACTAGAACATTTTATAGTGCTGGACTTGAGTAACAAAAAAGGGTATTTTGCAATTTTCAAAAGTATATAACTCAAAAACTATAAGAGTTAAAATTTTTTAAAAATTATATTTGAATTAAGGATGTTAAAGAGTACAATTAACCAAAGTTTCAAAAAAATCTGCAATAGTCAGGTTGAGAGCCTGGTTCGTTTTAAAAAGAATGGCCCAAATGCAATATTTTAAATGCCAGCGTCTGGCACATACTACAATTTAGCCGAAATAAACTTATTTACGGTTATAATTGATTACCTTCATTTTTTTTCCAAATAGTTCAGTGTTGTATCGTAGCCAGACTTTGAATAATTAAATTGGCCATCCGAATAGAATATATTATGTCCAGCGGAATGCACGTTCAATTATAGTTCGCTGAGATACATTTGTTCGCTGAGATGCATCACTATAACTAAAAAAAATTAAACCTACTTCAAGTTCGGAACAAAATTCAAATTTTGGATACCATCTTACCATATTAACAAATTAAAAATTTCTATATACGTATCTCAAATACTTCTTTAGTCATTCTCAAATGCGAACGAAATTGTTCCTCCGTATATTGAGGAATTATTTCCTCAAAGTAATTATTCATCATTTGGAAGAATTTCATCTTGTGGATCGCCTTCTCGTGCAACCAAAACTTCATCAAATTCATTTAAATGATTTTATACAAAAATAACCTTATATATATAAATATTGTATCAGTTTGACAATACTCTTGTTATCATCACGTGGCCACGTTTCCACATGACACATGAGGTCATGAGCTGTTTCAATGTGTCTAACAAAAAGTATTATATCTATGAGTGTATTCCATTTGAAAAGACATGCTTCAGTGCTGTACGTGCTGTATGATAATTCAGTAAACAAAATTTTATGTGGGCAAAAAGTCAGGAAGGATTTTAATAATGCAAAGTATAATTTAACAGGTGTGGTAATTTCGAAGAATATTTTCTTTCCTTATTTGTCCATTTTGAAAATATCGTTATTTTCGATATCAATAATTTGCGATAACGAAACTACGTTTTAGTAGCGCTAATCAGTTTGGAATACCTATAACCTGCTTTGATTAAGTCTTTAAAAAATTCGTTATTTTTTTGTTACGATGTAGGTCTTTTGTTTACGACAAAAGACAATTACGAAAAGTAACGAAAAGTAATTTTTTTTAAAAAATAGTCTGTATTGCTGATCCAATAAAAGGAACTAGGTAATGGATCCTGAAATTAAACAATTTAAGATAAGTTATTATTTATTTATTTACTCAATTTGTGGTAAGAGTCGGTGTCGATAATTTTCGTTCGGTAACGACAAAAAGGGTATTGCAGCAACACGGTAATAACAAAATCCCACTAAGATATATCAGAGGAACATAAATTTATTTTTGAATGGTAGAGAGAGTTCATTCAAATTACTGTTTTAAAATTTAAACAATATAATAATATATTATGTTCTCCTAATACCTATAAAAAAAAAATGTGAATTTTTTTGTTTTGGTGGGACTTTCGAAACTGGGACTTGAGGGACTTCATTTGGGACTTCAGGACACTCTACTCGAGACCAGGTGCTTTCAGTTTGGTTCCATAATACTTTCTGTGTAGAATATGTGGGACAAATTTAGTTATTAGTTTTATAACGTTTAACTACAACTATAACTAAAAATTGAAAAATTTAGTTGCAACTACAACTAACTTTTTAATTGCGAATAATTTAGTTAAGAATAAATGTTGACTGAAAATATGAATTAATCCACTAATTAGTTAATTAAAAAATATAGCTGATTGATGCCAACCCTGATACATACACCCCCACATAATTATGTCTCTATTCACGCCTGTTATGCCTCTATAAACCCCTAACTATGTCCCTATTCACCACTTTAACTTCCAACTTCATCAGAATAAAAACACGAAAAACACCAAATATATATGTACCCGAGAACACGCCTTCAATATAAAATTTAAAATAAACGTTAAAATAATCACTGGTCTCATTTGTGTTCAATGTACGATTTGTACCATATGTACGGCATGTTAAAAATGGAATCATGTACATTGCAACAATCAGTGGACAACCGTAGAATCGCGGTGGGGGTATCCACTTGTCATTAGTAAATAGAACTGAATTCCATTCACTTGCACTCGCAATTTTACTACTGCTTAGTACTGTTTCGATATGTTTACATGACATTTTTTACCTACAAGTTGCGAATACTAATGCTTAGTACTAAGCCCGTTTAAACAAGGTATTAAAACGTACCCATCAAAACGTATTCATGGTATTCATCATTTGTTATATGTGGTGTCATTTCATTGCAAATAATTCAAAATGTTTGAGATATGTTTATGCAAATTAACTTAAAATTTAATAATTATAGAAATTCTGTTTAATTAGGTAAGTATTGTTACATTCTCGCATTAATTTTTAATAAAAATATTTCAATTTAATTAAATTTCTTCAAAACGTTAATTTTAATATACAGTACAATGTGTCCCATTTTACTGTAATCCGAGTTATTCGGCCATACGGTGTTTCTTCGCCTAGTTATAGAATGACCGTGTTCCATTACGGACACACAACGACACTGTCACAATGCATTTCTTTTTTTACAAAAAACTAATTTTTTTAAATTTTATGCAAGACTAACCTTTTAATTGCATTTAAAAGCATTTAAAATGTTAGTATTGCAATAATTTTTTTTTAAAAAGTAGTTTTTTTGTGAAACATTAAATGCACTAGTCAATGTTGTTTATGATTTCTAAATGGAACACGATCGATGTGTATAATAATATGTATTTTATAAAAGATTCATACCTCTGACAGAATTTGACAGTAGGATCGATAGAGATAACATACAACAACAAGAGCACAATATAATTGTTTGGCAAAAAAAAATTAGCTTTCTTTTATGAAAACGCAAAACTGCTGTAATTTCTTTATGTATTCTTCACATATAATGGTGAAAGTGTTAATTTATGATTTTTGGCTGGTTTTTTATTTTTTAAGTACAGTGAAAATACATTTTTTAAGTACAGTGAATATACCCTCTTGCGTTTATTAGTATATGCATGTACAACTCATTAATTATTTTTATACTTTATTATTATTATTACCGATTACCACCTCCATCAAATTTTTGGTTTTAGACCAAAGTTATAAGGGTTTCGGAGCCCTGATAGGGCTTCGAAGCCCTAAAAAGAATAAAAATTCTTCGAAACATTCCGACATAAATAAGAAAAGCTTGAATTGACTGGTTAAACTACGAATCTGAGGTATTATGTTTCCAATTGCATATACGAAAAAATAACAAAATAGTAGATACGTCATTTTAAGCTTAAAATAATCGATCTAAACACAATATTAATTCACTATTATAATTCTACCTATAATATATTATTATAATAGAGTGAGAAAATTTGTTAGTATATCAAGATATGTCCGCTATTCGATCGATTTATACGTATATGGGTAAATGATTGTGTCCAGCCATTCGTTTCATCCGCAGTCGTTCCAGCAGTGTTGGTTGTCGAAATTGATCTTGAACAAAAAAAAAAAAATGTAACAAGAAATATTGATGTTGCCGGATTGGAAATCGGTACAATGTTATCTCACTGTCGTATCAACATGTTGTGCATATTTGTTTTTGTAATCGTCATCCTCTTCGATACCTACCTATGTATTTATGTTCGTAGCAAGGCACTAATTTACCTATCCGTCTATTCTGTGTATATAGATGGTCCTTTGTTTTTATCTCTTTATTAAGGTAGATAAAAACTTTCGTTCTCCTATTAAATTAATTAATTTTTAATGTTTTTGTTATCTTTAAATCGTTTTATATGTTAAAAATTAGATTGCTCTTATCTGCTTTTGTAGGTACATATTACCCTATATATAAGTCGGTGGTATCATATAGTATTTTATGAACCAATTAATTATTGTATTTAAAATAATTAACTATTCGTCAATTATAGTTTAAAAATTAAATTTGAAACATTAAAACGAAGAAAAAAATTGTGATTCGGTAGGATTTTACTGAAGGAGTCATTGTTATGGTTGAATATGGGAAGTCAAAAAAATAAATTATACTCCAGAAGCAGCCGACCGCGGGAGGTTCTTTGAATTTGAATAGTTTGACAAGGATATAGAAATTAACTGATAGGTAATAATAATGAAAGTAAAGTTATTTGTATCTAATTTCTAGTGAATAGAAATATTAATTTAATTGTATGAATGCTATTAGTAAGTAAAATACATATTAACTTTTATTACTGTTACGGAAAAATTTCATTAAAAGTAGGATTTTCTCGGTGGTGACACGCTACTGCACCTTTAGTATATATACATAATTATATACCTTGTTGAATACAATCTAACAGTAAGTTTATATGGTAGGAGAAGGTCGCCCAAAGCGGGTACCCCTCTTAAAGCGGGTAAGCGCTTGTATATCGTTGTATCGAATGTTTTTGTCAGGTCGTGTGTATACCGAGATTAACCGAATATCAACCAATATCAATCAGTTGCACTCGAACGCTTGTGTCGTTTAATGTCCTAGTTACGCTTCATCAAATTTTTTTGTTGGTTTTGTTAAAAATTTTGACGATAAATATTCTGTGACTAGTCACAAACCTTTTTATTTGTAATCTTTTTGGTACTACCATATTATGTTATCATCATTTGACTTTTAATGTAGAAAGAGGTAGACATGTATCGGCGTTCATTTTGAAATTATTCTAAGTTAACAAAGTCTTTTTGAGCAAAGCGGGTATGGGCAAAGCGGGTAGACAAAATAGAAGCATCTTAATGGAAAAAACTGTTGAAAGGGGAAAAAAATAAAAAAAATCTTCTTTGTACGACGGAATGAAGGAAAAAGTTTAAAAAAAATATTTCTGCCTTGTTTGTGGTGACTTTAATGTGGAACCACCTGAAGTAATATACTGCAATATGGAGGTTGTAAAGAAAGTTCCAGTTAATTGTTATAAATTTATTATTTTTGTCTTTTTTCATTTTTTTTTTTACTTAATTATTATTATTTTGAGTTCTATATGATTAAGAAAGTTTATGTTAAAAAATAATAACAGTATTTAAATACATAATATACTTACCCGCTTTGCCCAAAGGGGGTTACCCGCTTTGGGATACCTATACGGGCAAAGCGGGTTTTTGCAGAGGTTTTGCATTTTCTTTATTAAAAATAAATATCGTATAAACAGTTCTTAAGCGAAGTTTCATTTTAAAGTTCGATAACTGTTCTATCTGATAATATAAAAAAATCTGCTTATCGAGGTCAAAAGTCACTTTTTTGGGTGTTTAATCTTAGCTTACCCGCTTTGGGCGACCTTCCCCTACAAAATATGACTTCAAATACTCTAGGTTCCATCGAATATATCAGAAACAAACTTCGTATCTCTATACTAGCTTTCTCAACGTAGATAAAAGCTGACGTCACAGTGACCTAAATTTCTCTCCCACTCCAAACGCACAACATGTTAATACACAAAATCCATATCTATGTACACGGGATGTACGCTTGTACGCTGTATGCGTATGGAATTATGTATGTATTCGCTTATTGTTGGAGAGTGGTTGGCAATATCTAATGAGTAATAATGACAAACAATCGATCTTCATACCGCTACAGTTTCTGCATAACTAATCAGCTTAAGCGGTATCTGACACATTCAGACACACTGCTACCCACAGTTTTTTTATACATAAACTTAGGGCTTGATAGGTTCAATTCAACTAAAGTTTTTCGAACGTTATCTACAAATGAAGCAGAATTTGACGTACAATTTAAATTATTATTGTAATTTTAGTATAAAAATAACAAAAAGGAAAAGAAACAGAAATTTTGCGTATAAAATTTCTGTACTATCCACTCAAAGAACGCCGTTGTTATGTCACTGTGACCATAGAAATTCGATACAACTGAAAAATTTACTGTATAAATTTTTGATAAATTTTGATACTGTTATTTTCTTTGATTTCAAAAGTATTCCACAGAATATCGAGAGGTTATGGTTGTTTTGACAATAACTAATGTATGTAGATTTAACGCCATTATTTAACTTGACTTTTTAATTGTTAACAAATGTAATTTAAAAAAAAAAAAACCTGAGAATTTAAAAAATTAAAAAAATTTATAGTTACATCAAAAGAGAGCCGCTAGCCACGCGACTTCTCAAATACATTTTTTAATTATAAAATTAGAAATGTTATTAACTAAAAAAATTGTTTAGACATAAAAAGAGTTATGCACTTACACTACTGTTAAAGAATTTAAGTGTAGTAATATTTGGTACGTAAAGCGGAATCTACAATCTCTAAACTCATTTCATTAAGAAATCGAAACGGATTTAAAGAATTCTGTAACATCAAAACGTTCCCAATAGCATTGTTTGTTCAAATGTACTTCTATAATGATATACCGTAAAATAGGATTTATGGAACAATAGTCTTACCATATTTCACCAATATTCTAGATTTGATTAATGACTGATTGACTAGTTGAAACGAAAATGTTAAAAATCTTAGTTATTTAATTGACACTACAACAGAGAAAAAAGAACCCTATTTTATTAGCGTTGTTAAATATTGAGAATCTAAATTATCACCTTTAAAAGTTTCAATCACTACAAAATACCAAATACCATTAAGTCATTATTCCCTAATTTTGTACTGACAGTGTAGACACGTATTCTAATATTAACGTCTAATAAAAACTTTTTTCCAAAATTAAAAATCACTTTCAGATCTTTTCAAAATTCTATCAATAATTAAAAATGAAAAGAAAATTGACCTGTCTTTGTATTTATAGGGCGCAACAACATCTAAAATTGTTGTTGTTTTACTTTTTTTTTCTTCTACTTCTAAAGATTAAAAACTAGTTTTAAATTGAAAAAAAAAATTACTACGAAACTGGAATATTATAAATATTAGATGCGCCTATTTATACGTAACAAGAAACACATCTTCAGCGAGAACGTATAATGTGTATTCGTTTATATATTATAATAATCTACGTTCAAGATCAATAACCGACCAATTTCTCTCGTCTTCTTTTACAACCAAATTATGTAACAAGTGTTGTTACGTTAGAGACTGGCACAAGATGTTAACCATTAGAACGCTCCAATTCAATAATTTAGTAACTGCTAATATTTTTTTGATTTTTGCTAGGAAAAGGCTAACAAAAGGAGGCCAATTTTTCAATAGTTCACTATCAAACAAGTAATAAAGCTGCCTGGATAACAAAAACAATTGTCAGTGCTAGTTATTAATTATTCGATTTCTACCAGAATTCGGTCAAAATCATATAGAAATTTGTGTGTTTGTCGTGTTGTCTCCAATTATTGAACTAAAACTTTTTAACTGCACTCAAAAAAAATATTATTATTTTATAAATGCAAAATTTACTAACTAGTTGTGAATTTACGACAAAAACATTTTTTCGTCATTTTTACATATTTAAGGTATAATTAATTTTACGTAATTGATATACAGTTACGGTTACGTTAAACAATTAAAGATGTATTTTTAGATAAATGTGTGATTTTACTTCTATAATTACGTAATATTACATCGTTTGGATGTAATTTACTGATATCACGTGTTTGATTCTGCGCAACTGAACGTGTACGTTGCGTCAATTGAGTTGTGTTTATTTTATTAATTAAATATTTAAGGTTTATGTTTTAAACTGTATTAAAAAATTAAAATGTTATTAATTAATATTTTTTAATGTACTTCACAAAGATGTACATTAATACCTCGCGTATGTAATTTAGTGATGAGCAAAATTAGTCTTGGTCTTGCAGTCTTGTCTTGGTCTTGCATTTTTTGCAAGACCAAGACCAAGACCAAGACTATGTATACCAAGAGCAAGACCAAGACCAAGACTATAAGTATGGCTGCAAGACCAATACCAAGACTCAAGTGAACAAGACCAAGAGAAAAGCAAGAACAAAGCAAGACTCTTGCTAAACTATTTAAATAGTTTGAAAGTATAATTAATACCGTAAAGAGAGAAAATTCTGATTTGAGAAGGGAAAAATTCGGTAATAATAAAATACTAAAAAGTGCAAGATTTTTTAGCAATACCAAGACCAAGACTTCATTTTGCAAGACCAAGACCAAGACTCAAACTGCTCTAACAAGACCAAGACCAAGATTTTTAATGCAAGAACAAGACCAAGACCAAGGCTGCCAAGTCTTGGTCTTGGTCTTGCATTTGCTCATCACTAAATTGTAATTTTACTACTATATGATAATTTATTACCTATTTTGCCACTTAGTAATAATTTTTTTTTTAAATGCGTATCAAAATACATTTGCCTCTGTCCGATTATGCCAATTTTTAATGGACAGCACGAAGAATTTCGTGTAATAATCTGCTATGAACCTTTATTGAATTCAAATACTTACCTATTATTAGTTTGTTACATTAATATTACATCAGTTGAACCACATACATAATACTGTATGATTGTGTATGTGTATCAGTGCGCCTACTGAGCTACTCCACCTATGTAATTGTTTTTACATTGATTTTTTCAAGGAGAGGGAGGTGGTAGGTTAATGATTTTTTACCAATTTTCCAATCATTTTTTTTGTTCAAACAAACAAAAAAAAAAGCGACACACTGAATAGAGAACGCTGACTGACTGACGAGTGGAACCTGTTTATTCACTTATTTAAAAAATAATAACGTAAACATGCATTAATAATTTTATAGTACCTATTATTTATTAATAATTTTTAATACGGTGTTGTAATACATCATATATGTTTTGTCTTTAAGTCAAATGCCGAAACTTTTTTTAAAATCTTTATTTTCTACTTAGCTCTCTACACTACCCACCTGTGTATTTATTCCTGCCAATTGATACATATTAATATAAAATTTCAATACAAAGTATTAATAAGTAATGTAATTAATTTTATATTGTTTTGGCGGTAGACAGATATGAAATAATAATGCCGGCTCCACACGCTAATTGTGTTAGGACCACTATAGTTTGTATAGATCATACATATGGACACAGAACTCAAACGGAAGAATTACCAAAATTTGCCACGAAAATGGCACATATTAGGCTTTTTTTTCACCACGCGTGGCGTTAATTTTCCTCAGATACTGATGTGAATATGGCGAATATAGTAGGATAAACCAGAATGTAAATAGACGTGAAGTATCAAATGTAACATGGACACTCTTAACCACAATTTTTGACAATTTAGAAATGATTTCAAAAATCTTATAAAATTGTATTTTAAATAAATACGAAGAATTTATTCAGCTTAATTTTATCAATAATATCAAAATGATCAGGGTGTGTGGTGTTAAAAATTACTCTAGTGGCAGTGCGGCTGATAAAAAGCGATGAAAGAAATTAAATTTGAAAAATCCTTCACTTTTACCTCAAGTAAGTTAATAATACACAGTGAAAAAATTTGTGTTAACATTAACACATTTCACATGTCCAGAACGGTCCACTCAATTTTTTGTGTTATTTTAACACAAAGCATATGTGTCAAATCTATACACAAGATTTGTGTTAATGATTTAACACACAAGAGGACATACATTTTGTGTTAATTTTTCAGATTTATCACAGCTAGTTGCTAAACTTTTTTATTCAATATTTTAATTCCACTGAAGCTTAAGATATTTGAAAGTCGTCAAAAATTATAACGATTTTGTTCATATATTATTATAAATGAGACTCAAAGAATGCAAGGTAAGTCAGTTCTTTGTAGCAATTCTTACTTGTGTCCATACATATCTACGAAAATATATATAATAAAAAAGATGAGAGTTTTTTCAGTTATTGACGAATATAGTTTTATGAAACGTTTAAAAATGAAACAATTTTCTTACATTTTAAGGTTATTTTGTAACAAATTCAGTTAAAAAAATCATGTAAACTTATTTGAGATTGCATTATATAATATACAATCTTACATGTAAGTAAGCTTACATGATTTTTTGTAACTGAATCTGTAACAAAATAACCTTAAAATTGTTTCACTTTTAAACGTTTAATAAAACTATATTCGTCAATAACTGAAAAAACTTATAATTTTTTGATTTTGTTTAATAATAACCACTACTCTCATCTTTTTTATTATATATATTTTAGTAGATATATATTCTAATCTAATTTACCTACTTATAACATTCTTTTGCTCTACACAAATATTATGTTACTTCTTTGTTGTACAAAACAGGTTAACATTTTTATTCTGTTAAATCGAAATTTGTGTTAATATTTTCATTTAACACAAACACGAAATGTTACATTAACGCAGGGTTGTGTTACTTATTTAACACAAAAATTTTAACGACTAGTTTTTTTTTTTACGTAGAACACAAATATTTTTACTGTGTATATTTAACGGAAAATCAAGTAAACTAAATATTTTTTTCTAATATTACAGTTTGTTCTTTATGATATAACAATAAAACTACAAATTTCAAGTAATATTCAAATTATAACCACTTTGGTACCCAAGGAACACGAATGCCCTCTTATTTTTAGACACTTTTTTGAATGCGTCGAATTCGACCACCTTTTATAGTCACCATGAGAGTTTGTATAGAAATATTTCTTTTTTTTTTATTCAGGAGTCATGCCAGTGTGAACTCTTTTGAAAATCAATATTTTTTTTTAAAATTTCAGTTTTTGAAAGTTTATATTCCCTAGAATTTACTAGAGTTTAAAGGTCGAATATAAGGTAATTCTGGAATCAGAGTCTTCTCCTATGTCAAAAATCAGTACTTTAAACTCTTAAATGAGTTTTTCTCTTAAAAATGATATTTTTCAAACTTGTTGCAGCTCTAGCACGAATACAAATTACTCTTTCTAAAAGCACGAATACAAATTGTATCTTGATTAACTAAAAAATGTCAACTTGCCAATGTTAACTGCAAAAAAAAAAAAAAAACAATCCACAATATTTTCAGACAAAATTTGACACTTTTAAAAAATAACTATTATTAGGTTAGATTTTAATAATTTTCAAAATTCCAGTTCATGGTACATAGAAAATATCTTCTAGTTTAACGAATTTTTTTTATTTTAAGCGCTCTGACAATGGCAGTTAATTGAGCAATAGCGAAACTCTTTTCCTTTGGAGTTTCAGATGTTTCCTATATTTCATCATGTTTATACAAAAAATTTTTGTAAATACCACAGTTATATATCCAAAATAATTGCTGTAATACTTTCATATAGAAAAAATTCCTGAAAATCACTCGTAGTTACCCTAGTATGATCCCTTAAATTATTCGATTTGAATAGAAAATTTAATTTTGTTCTACTGTAATGTTTCGAAATTTCAGGTTGTACATAATTGGTGTTGTTCTTAAATGTTTTGTGGAAGTACCGGTTCCCAAAAACAGAATTATATAAATTAAATTATTAAGCTCGTCCTCAATTTCTGTGTTTTTAATTTTTTTTCTATTACTGCCGGAGATATTGCTTATAATTAAAATATAAAAATTATCTCAGATTATATAGTTTTCTCTTTTCTAAAGAAGCAAAATATTCCTATGTCTGTTATTTTTTGTATGCTTTACCTACTTCATATTTTCAAGATTGCCATTTACAAAAAAAAAAAAAAAAAATTCCTCGTATATATTGTAATATTGATATGTCAAATAAAAAGATGATAGTATATACCTAAGTAAAAAATTTACTATACAAATTTTGATACGAGTAAAAAGGACGCATGATTATTAGGCTACGATACGCTCGAGTGAAATCGTTTTTACGAATATCTGATAAGTATTGATATTTATTTGTGATGGGCGATTGACTAGAAAACTAAATATTTTGAGGAAACATAAGTTCAGTTAGCTGTAGACTACTCTGTCTTTGCTAATTTTTTTTTTTATGAGGAAGTTAAGAAATGCTACTTTCTGTTTTATGATTGCGTAGAAGATCAAAAGAATAAAAAATCTCAGTTAAGGCATTACATTACATTGACAG
Organism: Brachynemurus nebulosus; assembly: GCA_035578155.1. Classification (NCBI taxonomy): domain Eukaryota; kingdom Metazoa; phylum Arthropoda; class Insecta; order Neuroptera; family Myrmeleontidae; genus Brachynemurus; species Brachynemurus nebulosus. The sequence goes on along the minus strand of JAPWDM010000001.1, from coordinate 8,644,289 downwards.
GCCAGAAAAGAAAATTTTTTACCGGAGAATTATTTTCTTCGTAACGAATGACGCAAAATAAAAATTTTTAAAGTATATTTATTATACGTGATCTGAGGTACACAATTTGTTTTTCCTTTAAAAAAAAAATGGCGGTGTGGGAGCACGCCCAGTGCGGACGCTCTATTTTCGCAGAAATTCATAGTGGGTAGCATAACAATTTCCAACTAATAGCCAAAACATAATTTTTTTCCGTACACAAGATCATTTAAAACAAATATTGACTTATCTATAAAATAAGTGACACCAGTTTGAATAAAATTTTGCAAATCGATGAAAAAATCAACACTAATTTGTTTATAAAAAATTTATTTGCGAACTAATTTCAAAAATTTTTTGTATCGCCCTAGATAATTTCACTCAGAAATTTTGGGTAAAATTTCAAGTCAACTGAATGAAAATTGCTTGAGTTATCTTGCCCACCGTTTTGGAAAACGTAGTTTTGAGAAAAACGCATCTGTTTATTGTTCTGTGTGTTTATATTTGTCATTTTTAGTTCTTCATGAAAATATATCCAAAGTAATGAATTATGAAATATTATGTGTTTATATTAGGGTAAGTGCGGGAGAGATGCCGCAGTAGCCATAGTTCGTCCGTTGACTGATAGATAGCGCTATTAATGGATTATATGTTTAAAATAAGTTACTTATTTAAGCTGTATATGGCAACATTTATGATTAGTCCATCAGTTCAGTAATTATCCAACTTTTTATTATTGAAAAGTAAGTTTTTAAACATAATATTTTATCAAGCATTTAATTCATTAGAATTTAAGAATGTATATTTCGTTGTTTTAATGAAAATGAGTTTTGTTATTAATTTAGGTATATTTTAAAAGTACTGTATAAAATTTTAGGTTGGAATTCCGCACTATGTTTGCTATAGCGACATGCGGCATCTATCCCAACAAAAAAGAGAGATGCCGTATTTGAAGTTGGTATAGATGTCGCATCATATTACATGTTAAATACATAGACTTATATACCTTAATTATGCAATTTTTTTTGGACTGTAAATTATGCCACGTAAATATAAAAGATCCATTAATGGATTAGGAAGAGCCCTCATATTAGTGAAGATAACGAAAATAATGGTGATTGCCTGTGTCCTGAATGCTTTGAAAAGTACTCAGACACAAAAAAAAGTTGACTAGTTAAGATGTATAAAGTGCCAAAGTGGGTTACTACATATGGCATGCATAATGTATGGAGATGTGTGTAAAATGCAAAATTTTTAATATGAGCTATGCGGCGTCTCACCTTCTTTGATGCGGCATCTCTCCCATAGGTGTGCGAGAGACGCCGCTTTGCAGGCTCTACAAAAATGTTAATTGTGAATCCTTTATGACTCAAAATTTAAAATTATTTATAAATAATTTTAAAGAACAATATTTACATTTATTGTGTACCAAATTTCAAATCAATTAAATGCATACTTTAAGAATTATCAAGTGTTTTCAAAATGTACGGCATCTCTCCCGCATTCACCCTACTATACCTAATATAATAGTGTTTATTGATCTATGACTGACATTAGTGTCCACGTTTTCGGCATCCGAAAATAGTCACAACAATCGTAGAGGCCGATCGCTGTCAATGATTGCACAATTATGTGTGCAATGTTACCACAAACAAATATTTTATAAAACGAAACACACTGTGTGTTGGTGTTTGTTGGTTTCTACAAACTTTTTTTGGAATAAACAAAACACTTAAAAGTATTTATAAAAAATATTTTATATTATTACTTATTTTTATATAATTATTTTAACCAGTTTATTATATCCCACCAAAAACATAAATGTGAAAAATGGGCAAGTTCTAATATGTATTGTGTTAGCCTGAAAAAGAATTGAAATCAAAATAAACTGTCAAGTTTCAAACATATTTTTCGTGCAAAATCGGAATAAGATAAATTGTTTTAAAAAATATACATCAAACTTTTTTAAGGTAAATAATAGAAATTTTTCATTAGAACATGGCGAGTTTTTATTCATTTATCATGTATTACTTGGTGTTAAAAACTCCCCAAGTTCTAATGAAAAATTTCTATTATTTACCTTAAAAAAGCTTGATGTATATTTTTTAAAACAATTTATCTTATTCCGATTTTGCACGAAAAATATGTTTGGAACTTGACAGTTTATTTTGATTTCAATTCTTTTTCAGGCTAACACAATACATATTAGAACTTGCCCATTTTTCACATTTATGTTTTTGGTGGGATTTCACGACTTTTTGTAGGAAATGTAGTTTAATACAAACTGGTTCAGTTTAGATAGTAGGATAGCAAGCAAGCAGTACTTATTTCTTTTTTTTCGATTTGCAGTCTGATTTAGTTTTATTTTTACGTTTTTGACTGGCTCTTTTACTATAGGATTCATTTGGTATTTGAACAGCGATAAAATTTGGTCGCAAAATCCACTCTCTGTCCGGAATTTTTTGAATTTTGTTCTTTTTAAGGATAATTTTGTTTAAATCTCTTCGATACAAAGATCTAAGCCTATTGTACTCTGCTATTGCACTTTATTGTGCTTTAATCTGACTCGGGTCAAAATTTATTAAGTGAACACCTTGGAGATGTCTTACTCTGGATAGTGCAACCTATGCCTGAGCACATGCGAATATTGATGAGCCAATATCTAAAAGGGCACTATCCAGACTTAAACCTTGACTTTTATGAATCGTTATAGCGTACGCCAAACAAATCGGGAATTGTTCCCTGTATACCTAAGCTCGACTGAAAATTTTGAACTTAATTTTCAAAGGTTCTAAGTCACAAAATTAAATCATGACTGAATTGTATCTTCACTTTGAAAAATCATTTCCATGGCTATCGTAAACCAAGTATTTTACTTCAAATTTTTGTAAATTAAATTATTTTTGATGTTTATTAATCATAATAGGTGAAAATATTAATACGATTCATAGTAGGTAATTTGTTGCTATAAATAATTATTTTATTTTCATAGTTACCAGCAACTAATAGATTTGAATATTAAGGAAGGCTTTGAGTAATATTTTTTTTTATATAAAATTGCCCTGTATTTTTCCAAAGAAAGGGCACAAATAACGAAAATAACGAAAAATATTATGATTTTAGATTTTTCCCTTTACTGTTAGACTCAGATCTATATTCTGACCGAATTTCAATTTCCTATGTCCACTGGAAATAGGCCAGAGGTTTTGATGATCCCTCAGTGAGTGAGTGAATGAGTGAGTGCCAAAATTGTCGATTTTTGGAGACCTATACCTCAGGAACTACGAAAGTTAGGTCGATGAAATTTGAAATTGAGAGTGATTTCGAGTGTGTTATTGTGTATGCAAAATTTTAATTCAATACAACAAATAGAACTAGAGTTTTTAGGGGGTCAAAAATGGCTTGAAATAATTCGTGTAAATATAGCTTGGTGCACGTACGGCTGGTGAGAACTTGCCGACGCGCTAGCGCGCTTATTGATTACTTCCTGTTATTAATTTTATTAAAAATGTCATTGTACATATATACATGTTGAATCATTTTATGCATTTGTTTATACAAAGTTTCTTTAAAAATATTGCTGGCCGTTGGGGAAGTTTACTGTGACAGTGCTCGGTCTGTATAGTGTTAATTTTTCGATATTTGATGAACATTTATTATTCTTTTTTGTTCGTAAACTATTTTTTTGTTAGACTATCGTAAATATATTCTGGCTGAATAGCGGATAACGGGAACGATTTTTAGTTTCGCTTCCCCAACGCTTCCTAGATTCGCCTTGGTTAAAAAAGCTCTCCTATATATCGTTTCAAGATTCCTCGATGAACGGTTTCGACCTCGTCAGAAATCATTATAGTCGATTAATCGAAACAACAGCTTAAAAATCTATGTATGTATGTATTACATGTTAAACATTAGAGCCCATCTCTAATATTTTTACATATACCTACGTAACATTATACGCCTCATGAATTTGGGTAAAAAGATGAAAGACACTTTCCACACAATTGTCACAAAGAAAATATAAGAAACCTTCCTTGTTACTTGCTAGATATATACATATAATACCGTATATACATATACATATATTCATACGTAGGGGAGACCGGGGAATGTTGACACAGTTTTTAGTTTTCGATTTTTCTAATTTTTTGTATTACAGCTATTTACATGCTTTTTATACTCAAATATAACTTGATTATTAAGCTTCATTTTGACACCTATAAAAACCTTCCTACTATCATACCTTTTTAGATACTTAACTTTTTCTTGAGTGATGTCGCCTGTATAAACATGCCCCGTAAAGGGGGCATGTTTATACAGTACCTAGGGTAAGTATACACACTTTCTAAAATGGGAAAAAATAGGGCTAACAACTGTAAAAAAAGACAAATAAATATGCGAATCGGTTTTTATTAGCAAAAAAATAACACAAAACTTCCAATTCAAATACCAAAAATATATAAAATAATGAAAAATTCATAGGATCTACAAATCAATTAGGACGAGTCACAGTCAAAATCACTGTTACAGTTCATGCACACAAAAAAAATTGAATCAGTTTCAATAAACCTACAGTTATCATATGGGTAAACATACCCATGTGCCTTGTGTAAATTTGCCCCTTCGGCATACTTTCAACAAAATATAACCTATAAATTTTTTTAATGAGATTAGCATTTAACAACTATCTTAAAATAGCCGTAAAAGAACGGCCTAACAAGATAATCCATTATGAATTGTAAAGATCTAATAGTATAATTACTATTCACATCAACATAGTAGTGTAAAAATTTACTCATTTCAAAAAAAAAATTACAAATTTTGCTCTACGTTGTTTGTTACTAATAGTACTGATTGCAAACTGATGTACTTGCAAATAGCAGTCTCAGTAACTTGTTTGGCCTGACAAGTGCTGCGTTCCGATCAACGGTTTGTGAGCTATACGGATTGTGCAAACTTACCCCTGTGCCAAACTTGTCCCGGTCTCCCCTACATATTATATTTTTTATCTGCAGTATTGTCATCAAAACCTGGAAAATATTTACTGTTGGTTCCATAAAATATTATTATAGTATACGTATGTATCTAAATACGATGTCAGCGGCTTAAATAATTTATCTCATTATAAGTATTAAATTCGTTCTAAGCATTAAATTCATTTCAAAAAAAAAAAAAAAAGAAAAAAAATTAAGAAAATTATATAGCAATATAAAGTAACGGAAATAACGAAATATGTGTACTTTTACGATTAACGTATTTTTTCATATTAAATTAAGTGGGTATATCTAAATATTTTTCTTGAAAAGAAAAAATTCAGAAATGGAATTTTAGTTAAATGGTGTTACATTAATTTGCTTTTAATAATTATCTGTTCTAATTTACTACATATTTTTTCTTCTGTTTTTAACGGTTGGTTAATCAATTAAATTTTTAACAAATTCTTTACTTAATTCGATTTATTAGCTTAAGGTGCATATTAGTGACGTTTAATCTTCTTTTTTTTGAGTATATAATATTTTATTAATGTTTAATACATCTATCATACCCACATTCCATTGTAGATATTATAGGTATTATTGATTTATTATGTTAAATTATAAGGCTAAATGTCAGTTCCGAAGAAGAACTATCGCGAGTAACTCTTGAAAATCGTAATTGTAATAGTGGGAATTTAATTATTTTTGTTAATTTCTTACACTGGATCCATCTTGCAAGGAATTTTGTCCAACTGTAACTTTAAAAAAATTATCAAATTTTATTGGATTGTAGATCTAAATTAATCACAATCCAGATTCGGGTCGTGCCCTTAAGCGGTTTAAGAGGTAATTAAAATTTCCTCATCTTATGATAGACATTCGATCGATTGCTTGAGAAAAAAGTTTGTTTTCGATTTAAGTCAACTTCATTTTAATCAATTCATCGAGAAAATCTGTTTACTAAAAAAACTCAATTAAGCTACAATCAACACTTAATGTTAATTTGATAAAAAATTTAAAAAAATTGGAGGTCTAGTATGAGAGAATTGAAGGTCTATCATCTATAAAATCTATCAGTTCATCTATCTAAATAACTTTGGGAATATATTCTTATGTCTGAATTTTTGAACACCAGGGTGATATTACCCCTTAAATAACACATTATCCTTGAATAAACAACATTTTATTAAATTAGTTAATGCAATTGTTTGCTTATATTTTTAATATGAGCTTTTTCTTTGAAGAATTTTCACCATTTACTTCTAACATTAACGTAAATAAACTCATGAACAATAAAAAAAACAAAAGCTGTTGTTTAAATAAAACTGAGCGTGAAATAAACATTTTAGACTACTATTTATTTTTATTTTTTTGTTTAACAAAAACACAACACTTGCATATGTATGTATCTACATACTACACTGGCATACAGTACATAATGTATGTTTTTAGGGTTCCGAGGTTCATATGTTTTTAGGATGTTTAAAGACAGAGCATAATTTTTTACCATTTTTATAACTTTTTTGTAATAAAAAAATACTTTAAGTTATGATATTATTCCAAATATGTAGAGGCTATTAATTTTTAAAGTGATTGATTAAAAACTTTTTGAGCTAGTATATACATAAATTTAAAAAAAAAATCGTTTCGAGAAAAAAGCGTTTGAAAAATAAAAATTTATTCATTTATATAAACTACTTTACGGGTTAATCAGGGGGATTCCAGCACCATAAGGCAATCCTATTTCTTTTTCATTTGAGCTTGTAACTTGACAACATCAGTGTCACTTATCAACAGCATTTAATGTGTAAAGATTTAGTAATTTAAGAAAACGAATCTTTTGTCAAAATTATTGTAAATGAGCCTAAATTATCCCTTCACTTAAACACTCATAATATCAAACCAATAGAATTTTTACTTGAAACTTTGGGAATATATTTTTCAATTTACATATACCTACACAATATATTTTTGAATTAATAATTTGTAGAATAAAAATTTTTGAATTACCTAATCCTTTTTGAATTACCCCACCTAGTGACAGAAATGATTTCCGACTGCAAGAATTCTGTTTAAAATTAAAGAATCACTTTGAGTCATTTTTCTAATGCTTAAACAAATGTCGATATTTATCTGAATTAAATAGTCGACCAAGTGGTCGCAAAACGACATTCATATTACAAGACCTAATTTTCTCCCAATACAGGGCGAAAATGGTGCCCGACAAGAAGAACTTTACTTAAAATTAATAAATGGCTTTTAAACATTTCTCTAATGCTCAAAAAAGTAGTGTTAATGCTTAAAAAATGCTTAAAAATATTTCAAATATTAATCTGAAATAAATGGTCGGCCAAGTCGTCGGAAAACCACATTTCATACACTAGCGGAAAAAATTAGAGGATCAAAAAAAATTCCACATTTTTAGCGATTTTTCGAATGGCTGTATCTTTGTGAAAAATGGTCGTATCGGAGTCCTAGTCAAAACAATTTGAAGCTGGAAGTGTCTAGTTTTGAGATCTTGCGATAAAAAAATTTTCAAAGCAACGTCGTGTATCGCTCAATCCTAATAAATACACTAAAAAAAAAATTTCGAAATTTTTTTGGTTTCTTTTTTTGGTCCACGGACTTGGAAAAAATGTTTCCGATTTAACCACCATATAGACCGGAAAGAAAATTTTTGAAATTTTTTTTTCGAAAAATTCCCCCAAAATTTAGTTTATGCCAAAATCCGATATCTCAGCGAGAAGTGGTCGTATAAAGATCTAAAAAAAGCAAATTAACGCTGAATGAACAAGTTATCCGGTCCATATGGTGGTTAATTCGGAAAAATTTTTTCCAAGTCCATGGACCAAAAAAAAGGAACCGAAAAATTTCAACATTTTTTTTCAGTGTACTTTTTAGGATTGAGCGATACATACACATTTTGAGATATCTTGCGATTTTATCGCAAGATATCTTAAAACTAGACACCTCCAGCTTTAAATTGTTTTGTTTACGACTCCGATACGACCATTTTTCACGAAGATACAGCCAATCGAAAAATCGCTAAAAATTTGGAATTTTTTTTGATACTTTAATTTTTTCCGCTATAGTGTATTACACGACCAAATATTGTTCCAACAAAGAACGAAAATGATTCCCGAATGCAATATATCCTCTTACATTAAAGAATTGCTCTTTAAAGAACTCTCTAAAATGTTTGAAAAATTTTTAAGATTTATCTAAATTACATTCTTGGCTGAGTGGTTGGAAAACGACATTTCATATTACACAACCCAATGCAATTTCAATTAACGGTGGAAATGATTTGAGGCTACAAGAATTCTATTTAAAATTAAAGAATTGCTTTTAAACACTTTTCTAATGCTTGAAAAAATTTCGATATTTCTTTAAATTACATGGTGGACCAAGTGGTCGGAAAACGACATTTCAAATTACATGACCTAGTGTTTTCCAACCGAGGGTGGAAATGATTCCTGGCTACAAGAATTCTATCTAAAATTTAAGAATTACTTTTAAATATTTCTCTAATGCCTAGAAAATGTCGGTATTTATAGTCGAAATACGACATTTTATATTACAAGATCTACTGTTTTCAGTTACCTATTTTATATTTCACCGCTTTTATATTGCATTATACAAGATAGAATAACATTTTAATTTCATTTAATTTAAAGAAAAATTTGAGTATTCTATAAATTTGGGTACGAATATGCAGTTTATTATCGACTAATGGCTCTTTAATTATAATGGCCATAATTATACCATAATGATCACGGTTAAATACTTCTGAATTTAAATAATGAGGAGTGATAATATTAAAAATTTAAACTGACACACACAATTTAAAAATACTTAAGATGTAATTAAAAAAAAAAATTAATTGGTGTTTTGTAATCTAAGTATAATTAGATTTAAATTCAAAATAATAAAGTTCCAAAAAAAATACCACACATCATTTTTTGGAGTCAATAATTATAAATTTTTTACAGATAAAATCTATATGCACAAAATAATAATTGAAAAAAGAAACTACTTTGCATAAAAAATTCCATCTTTTTCATTTTGTAGGTTTATGCATAGTCACAACATATCTTTTCAAAGAGAATACCTTTCCTAGCACATTTAAACAAAAAAACAAAAAAATTCTGACATTCCAATTGAATTTTTTTGGTACCACTGTTTTAATTGACTCACTCTCAAGATTTACATAAATTTTGAGGATTTTTGTCGCTATATCTTTTATCGATAGCGCTGTGCTCTTGACAGCCTCATAAAAAATGTACAAAATATACCTCGTAATAAAAGTAAAATATTCTCGTTACTAATTTATTCAGTTAATGTGAATTTAATTAAACAAGTTTAATGGAATAAGTATACGTTACTTTTTTTGTCTGGGCAACATAAGAGTACATAAGTACTGTAATCGAAATTTTAATAAGACAGAATCCTACTTATGTATAGTTATATTTGGAGCCAGAATAATTTTCTTGTGTTAAAAAGTTGAAAAAAACCATGAAATTTAAATTATATAAGTATGGAATACAAGTTTAGTATCGTTAATATGTTATGCTACCGGCTTTTTTAGTGTTAAAATGTTTGAAATGCATGTCAATAATACAGAAAGGTGATAAAATTAAGATAGACATATTTTAAGTGAAATATAAAAATAGCATGCATAAGTGTGGATGGGCAAACCAAGACGGCAGGAATGAACAAAAAGTCAACTTCATTTTGCGAAATTCACTTTTAGCGAATTTTCATTCTGGAAATTCAGCTATTACAGCCGGTGTCATGACGCGACTTGAGCCCGGGACTCTGCCATAGGTTGTTTTGAGGTCCCTAGAACCCAAAAATAACATTCATAACATTCACTGAAATTTATATATATATATATATATATATTATATATATATATATATATATATATATATATATAATTATCGTGCGGACAATTAGTAAACATATATATAAATGTGTCCGCACAATAACTCAAGAACGAAACATTTTATTTTTAAGAAATTTCGTGTAAACGTTTACGGTTTTTTGGGCATTTTTCGTGAAAAAATTTGGCGGAATGAGACGGAAAAATCACATAAAGAAGGTTTTTTTTTATTTACAATTACTCTATATCAACTAATTTCCGAGAAAAACGTACTTTTGTATATGGAAATTCGCTATGTTATGCAAGATGCTGCGACAGGGGTATTTTACGTAATTCAATACAGAATTTTTTATCTTAATTTTTTTTTTAAATTAAAAAACGTATTTTTATTAGTCTTGTCTCTCGTATATAGAGACAACAACACCTAGTTTTCATGAAATAACCAAGTACACATATGGAGATATTTTGAGTTCCAAAACACAAGATTTTTGAGATAGCCGTTTGTTCGTTGCTGCCGTCAATTTTGGTTGAGTTGTTGAACTATTTGAGCCATACGTATAAACATTCAAGTAGGTAATAATTTCTTAACAATTAAAGTAGATATTGGTTTTTGGGCAAAGAAAGTGCAATACGAGTTTCGATCAATTTATCACGTTTTCCTCTTAGGTCAAGTCTACAGTATATATAATTACTTAATGGTTTAATAACATTTACGTGGAAATCAGTTCAAGTTTTGATAACCCAGGTCGGTTCCTTACGCACTCCGACAACTAAACAAAAATTGTTCTTTCTGATGACCTTCATCATCTCTTTTTGATCAAATGAATTTCAATTAACTGTAAATTCCAATAACATGTGATTTTGTTTGAAATTCAAGTTACAATACACCATTCCTTACTAATAAAAAGTTTACAAAATTACAAACAAAGTGTTCCATTTTCACATACATATTTGTGATCAAAGCCATTGAGTTAGTAAAGCTTCAACGTGTTATCTACTTCCGGTTTTACTTTTTTTTTTCATTATACTTTCTTCTAACAACAAACACGTAAATAGGTATATACAATACAACTTACAAAATATAAAATAAAAAGAACCTACAATGTTTTGTTCTATACACATAGGTACCACTTTGATCAGAAAGGCAAAAAAAAAAATTATAAAATGTACAAATATATAAAGAAAAAGAATTTACAGTAAACAACGCATAAACAAATATGTGCAGTGTGTGCCGCTCGTGCCACATTAAATTACATAAAAATCACTTTTCCAATTTTCAAAAAGAACAAAAAAAAAACATGCGGGTGGATGAGGAAAGGGGCATGCATACAAATACAATACCACATATAGTCCGGGAGGCGACCGTAAGAACGTGCCCCGATAAGCGGAACGCTTGAAACTTATTTTTTTAAATACTATCAAGTATTGACAAAATAAAATTGCAACCGTGCCTCAGTTTAGTGGGCACATTTAAATTGTATAATTTTTTGAAAAAGAAAAATTTTGACCACGAATTCACCCATTCCATTCCACCTTGGAATTAATTTCAAAATGTTCTATTCATCGAGTAGAACGTTTAAACATTATTAATTAACGTTTAAACATGAATTTGATTACAATTTGCAACAGTAAAAAAATAGCTAAGTGGAATAACCACTATTAAAAAATTGGTGAGTTAAAGAAGTAGATAGCTTAATAAAAAAATTATAGTAAATTAATCGTGGCTAAACTATGGAAAAAATAATTTTATAATGCTAAAAATATGATTAAAATTTTCTTGAGATCCTTTTGAAGAAGCATCTGAATTTATAAATAATTAAAATTAATTTTTAAATTGATAAAAAAAAAGCCATTTAAATAATAAACTATATGTATAGCAGCATAGGACTTCGAAAACTTTGAAACGCCCTGCCAAGTATTTTGCACCGAGATCGAGGAGGCACTAATTTTTTTTTTTAGTGTAATATTTTTCAAACACTTTTTGGTCATTTTTATCGTTTCGTAGAACTTTTTAATACGAAAAATATCAAAAGTACTCCAAAAATTATGGCACTTGTAATATGAAACTTATCAAAACCATGACAATGCAAAACAGTACTCTTGATAAAAAAAAACATTTAAAATACGTATAGCAGTATAGGACTTCGAAAACTTTGAAGCGCCCTGCCAGGTATTTTGAACCGCGATGGACGAGGCACTTATTTTTTTTTTTTAGTGTAATATTTACAAATATGTTCACACTATTTGTGAAGTTATTAAAAGTGGCGCTATTGCAAGAGGCCCGCAACACTCTTATGGAGTGAAATGTCGACGAAGTGAGGACGAAAGTGGGAGTGGAAAAAATTCCCCACCGTTCACGTAATCTATCGCATTGAGAGATGGTACTGTAAATGGTGCATGCAGATATATATTTCTTGTTTCTATTACTTCGCTACATGTTTCTTTTTCATGGTATTTTATTTTAATAAAAAAAATTTCTTTTTCTGAAATTTTAAACAAAAACGTAAAAAAATTTAATAACAAAAAATATACAGGTACCATAAACAGTACCTATGTTTGCGTAAATATTTACGGGTAATGATTAAAAGTAAAGATAAAGCGTGTGTGATAACAATTTTATTATCTTAAGCAGGGTTTACACTTGTTAATTTAAATTTTACACGTCTAAATTAATAAATATCTCCATTTCTACTAGGGTTCGAGATATGAAACTACACTTAAAATAAACCCGTATATTATGTGGCATTGAAAAAAAATGATCACATTTTGTCCAATACTAATGAACTTATCGAAAAATTTTGGTTTTTTTCAATTTTAACCTTTTGCACTCAAACAAAAATAAACGTGTTTCGCGGCTATAGCTGGTAAGACATGTAACACATGACATGATGCTTGCTTTTTATTTCTATGTTTTTTTTTTAAAACTTGTAACCTTTTTTCTCAAAACTCGAATTAAATGTTTTAAATGAGCTCTTTTTGTTAGATCTGTGATTTTCAAAAGTCGATTCAACGCGATCTATTGTCCACAGATCAGGATTTTAATGTTTAAAAGTAAAATATGGTTGACCTAATGCCCAAACCACCTTGCCATGCTAGACATATCTTATCAGCGCAAAGGGTTAATTGTAATTTTATCCATAAGTCACTTAAAAAATTTTCGTTTATTTATTTATTTTTATTTTTTAAAATCTTTATCGGTCTTGTTATTAATTAAAATTCACATAGTTTTTGAAAAATTGTCAAACTGGATCGACTGGGACTCCAACCCGGATCTCTTGGTTGTTAGCCAAGCGCCTTACGAATTAGGCTACCGACCGCTTATTCGAGTGCCAGTTCAATCCGGAATCAATCAAACACATCCGACCAACTTCAAAAACGAGGAGGTTCTCAATTCAACCCGCATGTTTTTTTTTTATGTATGTACATCGATTTCTCCCACATTTCTGGGCCAATTTGCGCCATTCTTGCTTTGGTTAGTAGACAAAGCCCTCCAGGTGGTTCCATAAAAATTTTATTGACATTGGTTAAGTAATGTTTTAACCATCTCCAATAATATGAATAATTACGGCAATTTTAAAATTTATGTAATATGCAAAATTATACTTTAAAAACTATAGTAACATATTGCTTCCGAGACTACTAAAGTAGCGGAAGCATTGTGATCACTTTTGAAAAATAAAAAATTTTTTCTCTCCAAAATCAAATTTTTTACGCACATTTTACGTTTAAGAGCTTCCTGAACAATTTTGGTTTGGGCTGTCCGTCTGTCTGTCCGTCTGTGTCTCCAATTTTGCACCAAGTGGCATAACTTCCGAACTATTCAATTGTTTTTAATGAAATTTTCAGAAATTATGCAGTTTGGCTCCGCGATGGTCCCCTATGAATTTAATCAAAATCGGAGTAACGGTAGCAACGCCGCTACCATGTCATTCCAAAATTGCACCAAGTGGCATAACTTCGGAACTACTCAATTCTTTTTTATGAAATTTTCAGAAATTATGTAGTTTGGATCCTATATGGTCCCCTATGAATTTAATCGAAATCGGAGTAACGGTAGCTACGCCGCTACCATGAAGTCCCATTAAATGTCAATATCTTATTTACTGCTAGTCCTATCTCGCTCAAATTTTTAGGGTATATTGGGGGTTAGTTTCTAAAATATTTTTGCTATTATTTTATAATTTAGCCTTTAAGTCTTTTGAGTTACAACAGTTTCTTATAAACTTCAAGGCGAAAATATAATTTCACGGTATATAATATGTATATTTGGTAGAATACTGTTTTAAAGCCTTTTACGACTACGAGGAAGCTGTGTGCCCACCCTATTGCCAGCGTATTTTTTAATTTATGTTGATCCAACTATCCTAAAAATAATTTTCTACCTGCACGTATGAAATTTGGAATATTATTTCATTATTCATTTATTAAGCAATTATCACTATAAAGGCTGGTAAGCACTGTCACTAAAAGGTATGAAATAAAAGCTTTTTTAAAAAACCGACTTCAAAAAGTAAGAAAATGATATAATAGCATGTATTTTGAAATTAAGCGGGGCGTAGTATAAAAAAATGTAGGTAGATCTTGAAGAATTCGTGAATTTTGTAAGCAAATCCGATCGCAATTTTTCATAGACACTCCGCTTGACTTCAAAATACGTGCTATTATATTATTTTTTTACTTTTTGAAGTCGGTTTTTTAAAAAGCTTTTATTTAATTTCAAATCTTATCGAGTGCCTTGAAAAATTGAAAAATTTTTAACATTTTAGCATAGTAAGATAGAACCAGTAGTACATTTGTAATTATTGGCAATCGACTTTCTCAAAAACGGCGTTTTCTTCAAACTTTTTGGGAAGGTCCTGTGCTTAAAATGTGACTGTTTCCTTGACGAAACCTACAAGCTTGTTATCAGTGCTGCCAAACCTGTTACAGCATCTCATCAGTACTGTCACCCGCTTGTTGCTATCTGTACAAAAAATGGTTGGTGTAACCAAAATTATCCTGTACCAAACAGTATCTGGCTTGTATTTGGTTACCGAAATCGTTCGATACAACGTAAAATTTGTTGTATCTTCAAGCCAATTTTTTTTGTTCAGAATTAAACATGTAATTCGAATTTCTCGCACCGTGTTAACATGTATACATAAAAAAAAAATGAAACCAATAGAGCTCTCTAACAGGGAAATTTAAAATGTCTTCATTCACATCACGCGTAACCTAGGGCGGCGATTAACAATGTAAACGCGACATGTTGCACAGCTTGGCGCCCACCAGTTAAATCACTTTAATTTCGAACGAGATACACACTTTTTATAACAAACATATATACCTATGTAGGGGAGACTGGGGTAAAGTGGCCACTCTAAGACAAAATGCTGTTTAGTTTATTTGTTTGAAAAGAAACACAGATTAATAAGTATTTAGCATATAGTGGCTTTAGTGCAGAGCCAATAAACATCAATAATATATCAACAACATCTTGAAAGATATTTTTGCAATTTTTGTTTTTCGCAACATGTGCAAAGTGACCACTTTACCTCACTATGTTGGGTAAAGTGGCCAGGGGCATCCATTTTAACCCAAAAAGAAATCTTGAAGTAATAAACATGTTTATATACAAAATCAAACTATGTTTGCATCATTAATTATTATATATCAACCGACGGACCGACGGACAGACATTGAAGCCTCATCATAAGGGTTCCTTTTTCACATTTTTTCTCGGAATTCTAAAAACTGATTTCAGGTAATTCTTTTGTTTATAAAATATAAAGAGCTAAATAAAATTTCTGAAATTAATATATGTTAAAATATTCTAAGAACTAAATTTGAGCAGCGATCGGAGACACTGACTACTTTAGCCCATTATAAGCCTGGCCACTTTACCCCGTTAGACGCCATTTCGGCAAACTATAACTAATTTCAAGAAAGAATTTTTTGATTCATCGATAACTATATTATTTTAAAGGTAATTAGACAGAGTTTTTAGCTATCCCAATTAAAAAATTTTATTCGTAATTAATAAAAAAAATAATGAGAATACAACTAAAAACTTACATTACATCAACACTCGAAAATTCAGAAAATTCGTTATAACTCATACTATAACTCATACACATACATACGTTATATACTAGGGAACTGATCATTGACGTTTTAACAGAATATTAATGGCTTGTCTAGAAGCTAGTATTAAGCTTCGCCACAAGATTGGAGTAGTTTCCGATGAGTAAAGGCCAATAGCCACTTTACCTCTACTGACCACTTTACCCCAGTCGCCCCTATGTATTTTGAAATTTATATAAAACGTAATTTAATAACCAAAAAAAAAAAAAAAAAATAGTAGGGGAGACCAAGGTGGGTTGGAACAGTTTTTAGGAGTTTATTAAATTTATTACGCGCGCAATTTTAACCAATTTGTTTTATATATAACGATACCTGTAAAATCAAAAATAACTTTTAGTTTGACATTTTTGTGTTCTGTAAGATGGAGTAATTATTACGCGAAGGTTGACACAGTTACAATGTTTAAAATTTGTGGAAATTTATAAAATGCAACTGCGGGAACAACAAATATGTATAAAATAAAAACAAAAAATTTTTTAGTGAACGACAACCCGTCAAAATTAATGATAATACAAAAGTCAAGAGATTTAGACAAGTTAAAAAATATAAAAATTAAGTTTTGACATGTTTCGGTCAATTAATGACCATCCTCAGAAATGTAGAAAAACAAACAAAGAGCATCAATCAAAATTAAAGGTTAACTGTAAATAAGATCATTCTTTCGAGAAATTGTCCAATGAATTGGCTTCCACAGCACGAGATTTGACTCCAGTGGACTATTTTTCTTTTTCGTTGGGGCAAAGGGGAAGTAAATCTTTGGCTTATGCTGATAAACGACTAACTGACGCTTTCCGAATCAACATAATGTCATTGTCGAAGTTACTTGATAATGTGGTTCAAAATCGGACTGACAAAATACCGGAAATTACACTTAAACAATAGATGCCGTAAAGTCATCTTCCAAACATTAAAAACAAATTTGGCTTTCAATTTATACGTGTTTAAAAGTTCGTGCGCACCAAGAAACAACCATTGACTTTATCCATATTGCTTTTAAAAGTTTATTTTAAATTGTGCTAAACACATAAAGGCATAGTAATGTTCCTTAAACTCAGTTTAAAAATTCTTTCACAAAGCATCTGATGATTGCCGAGTACCAGTGATCCGTGGATCACAGATTGGGAAAAGAGAGAATTCTCAAGTATATTTTTAACCTTTTTGAACCGCTTTAAATTTTTTTTTAATACAGTTGATATAAATTTTTGGAGTATTCTCAATATAAATAGCCAAAGTATTTGGATTCTTTGTGTACAAATAGTTTTCTTTAACAAAAGCTTCTAGCAGGATAAATAGGGTGAAAAGGCGTCATATGGGAAGCTCTATTGACCAGGGCTGGGAAAAATGGTTCATAGAAATCATTTAAAATAGAAAATGGAAAATGGTTTGCAAAAATGTATTTAAAATACAAAATGGAAAATGGTTTTGTTGAACATATTTAAAATTGAAAATGGAAAATAGTTATCTAAAATGGATTATAAAATACAAGATGCTTTTTCTACTTTAAATTTATTCTATAAATTTATATTAATAGTTAAGAAAATATCAAACGTACTGAAATTAAATACATAAAGGCAATCTTTTGAAAAAATTTTCTAAAGTTTGCATGATATGAAAACGAAACTTTATAAATATTGTTACTTAAAAATATTGTAAAATTTAATTCGGCCTTGACGTATTCAAACCTTGACGAATCTACGACTGCAACTTCTAAATAAAATTATGAAAATCGACATGTATAAATGGCATGTATAAATGGCTTCGTATCGACATGTATAAATGGCTTCTCTCTCGAGTTCACCTTTGAGACAAAAATTCAGAATATTTATAAAACATAATTAAGAGCATAATCTAATTTAATAATAAGAGAAAAATTACATATTTCAATTCACCCTCAAACCGAATGAGTGGGAAATTTTAAACTATGGTCCATTTCAGTTAAATTTAACCATGTTTTAGCACTTATGAATTTAAATAATTTTCGTTTTCTTGGCTTTATCTCTTTCATTATTGCATTTACCTAAATTTTAAATTTGCAGTTTGCTTTTAGAAAAGAATAGAAGATTAATTTGCTGCGAATTATAAGAATTATTTAATTTTTTAACTTTGAGTCATGATCAATTGTATCTGAAACAAATTTTTAAGAATCGATAAAAGAAGGGTTAAAGTATCTAAAAATATTAGGTTTATTATTGTAATATTGTTGTGAATATTACCATCAAAAAAAGAAAAATTGTTTCAACGTACCTTGGCGTCCCCTAATCTAGTGCGTTTTATTACTATTATTTCTTTTTTTTTTAATAAATAACATAAAAATTTATTTATGTATACCTACGTTTCAAAATAGTCGTAAAGAAGCTGGCTGCCTCCAATTTATTACTAAAATAATTTATATCAAGATGAACAATTATATTTAACTACAGATAATTAAAATTTTAATACATTAGTTTTTGTAAAATGTGAGAATGAATATTTAAAACTTTTAAATTAAAAAAAAAATCTTAAAACTTAAGAAAACGTAAAGAATTATAATAATCATAAATTAGAGAAAATGATCCATTTGCTTATCTTTTTGGTTAACACTGTCTCAATCGTTATGGATATAGTGAAATAATGCAAGAATAATTTATTATAACAAAAGAACCTACAAAAAAGAGCAGAATAGTGCATTCTTTTAGAAAAAAATCCATTTTTTCTATTTTTGAAAACATAGGTACTGAAAAACAAACTTGAAATTTTATGGCACTATTTGAATTTTGCAAAAATGGCCGTTATTTTTGTGGAAAATACCATTTAGTTAAAAAGTATTGACTATTGTGTAACATTTTTAGTTTTCTAATCAGAGAACATCCATAAACTACGTAGTTCCATTTTGGCAAATTTTGAACCACCCCTCCTTGTAGACTATAGGTGGCTTTTGCCTTTGACCCCCCTACCTTCAGAGTGGAACGCATTTTTTTTTCAAATTAAATCCAGAAGATATTCAATTGAAATAATATTCTTTTCATCATAACATATGAAAATTAAGGCACTTTTCTATAGTTCAGCATAAAACAGGTCTCCTTAGTGTAAAAAATTTAGGGGAGAGCGGAGCTATACCGTACACTTAAGGGAGAGTTGTTATTGCTCAGCTAATATTGAGTATAAAATTATAAGAAAATAAGCAATATATAATTTAGACCATTGGCTATTGATTTTACACAAAGAAATTTGAATTATTCCACTGTTTGCATATTTAAATTAAATTACAAAAAAAGTGTCTCTGTACGAAATAGCCCCGTGGGTTGGGGCTATTCGGTACGGTAAGAGGGGCTATACTGTACAGTAAAAAAATCGTCTTATTAAGGAAGTAAATAACAGTAATGCAATAAATTATTATACAAAACACATTTTATTACTTATTGTCGACTCAACTAAGAAATATCATAACGTAACTTATATTATTGGCATATTTAGTTCAACTTCCAAAAGTATAAAAAGTGTTAGGTTAACTTTTATTAAAAAAAGTGATAAAGTTTATAGAACGAAAGTATTTTATTTAAAGTTTTTACATTTAAACATAAATCGAGAATGTGACGGAGCCCGTTTCTTATCAAGTTATCACATGGCTTACAGTTAAAAAGTTAAATTTTTTAATTAATTTTTGTAAATTAAAGAATAATGAATGAATTAATACAATAAATTGTTTTTTCTTATTTTTCCTCGATACTGTCAAATTTTCCATTCTATTATTTTTTACCTAATTTATATCTCAATCAATACAATTCTTTCCGTTTTTAAATCCAAAAACAAGATCGAATTTGCTCCGACACTTAAACTGAGAATATTTTTCATAAAATCATAAACAAAGAAAACATAAAAAACAATAAAACATATATTTTCCCAACCATGCATTTTTTATGATTTGTATATATATATATGTATATTTAGGTAAGACAGGTATTTTTATACATACAATATAATACAGCGGCAATGTTATATGATAGCAAATCTGTACACATATTTACTTTATATGTCGGTACATAAACACATACACACATTATATTATGATGTGTGGAGAAACACATTTTTACATAAATTAACTTTTTTTTATTTTAAATTTTGCCCTTTTCTCTTTTTGTGTGCCATGTATTATTTTTCGTAAACGCTGATGTAATTTATTTGTTATATCATATATTACAATATACATAAATATTCAAAATAACAGCAGAGAATTTTTTTTCTGCGGTTGGGAAATATGTTATTTAAGTATATGCGCAATTTATGTGGCAGGAAAATATAGGAACGGGAAAAAAGTCATAACGAAACGTGTTTGTTTGCTTTTGGTAAATATAATCTTTTCATATATAAATCTGCAAAAATATTTACACAGACAACAAAATATTAGGGCAAACTAAACAATTTTCTAATACAGTAATTTTGTATAAAAAAATATTTTATAAAAAATTTTTTTTTAGCAAATATAGTAATTTTAATATTTAGTTATAGGGAAAAAGCCCCTATTCTTAAACACTAATTCAATACTCGAACAGTTTTGATATTTTATATATTAATGAAGTTATTTCTGAAAGAAACCGATAAATATCAAAATTGTTCGAGTATTGAATCGTGTTCGAGTATCGGCGCTTGGTGCAAATAGCTTATTGAGTGTTGTTTTAGAAAAACAAACTTTGAAATCAATGGACACTGAATCCAGGACTCAAAATTACAATGTATTTTTATTTTTAAGGTATAGTTACATATATTGGGACTACCATCAATATTAAAGTGGTGTTGGTTGCTGTTTTTCTTCCATGCTAACCGTACCTTGATACCAACTATATTGGTGAGTGGTGAATAAAATAATGATAAAGTAACATTTGTGTGTACATTTTTTACGTTATCTCAGAAAATAAACAGTGAATTGCCTTCAAATTGCGTGGAACTGTTATCTATATAACTATCTGACAAAAAATTTTTATTAACAATAAGTTTGTAAAAAAAAAAAAAAAAACTAATTATTTTTTTACAATATTAAATAGAGCAGTAAATTAATGCACTTTTAATTAGCACTTTCTGAATAATACTTACACAAAATTTGCAAATTTTTCCTAGAAAAGCTATTTTCCAGATAGAACTACTCATACGTTAACTTCTTACAAATCTTATTAGCGGATTTTAACTAGTTGTTGTATTACCTTTTGCACATATTATTTTATTTTACTTTTTACAAGGAGAGGGCACGACATGTTTTTATAAAAATTATCATTCCAGTTCTTGTATATAATTATAAGTAAATTTATAATCAATAAAATTCTTAATTTTTTTAATTAAAAAATGGTTTTGGTAATTTTATTATTTACCTATGTAGGTAAGAAAAGCTAAATACTTATTAAAAAATTATTAAGTAAATGGTTACGAATTAAAAAAAATACAATTACATTTTAATTTATGATATTTATTGTTAGAAATAATTATTTATTTTTGAAATATATTAATTTTAATATTTAATTAACAAAATAAAAAAAAAATAAAAAAATTACTTGCAGTCGGAATCGAACCCGTTGCCACTATGACACGCTACCGATTGAGTTAAACTAACTGTTATTTTGACATTCAAATGTATGATATATAAACATACAGTAAATGAAGTTAGAATTTTGAAAGCGTTTTTCTCGAAATTGACTGGTCAATAGGTCTTTTCACAATTGATTGATCTTCTAGGCGACTATAATCCTGCGAAATCCCATCCCAAAGTCAATTTCCCATGTCGTGCCCTCTCCTTGTTAGTAAAATTAAAATATTTTAACATATAATTAGAATTCTTCTTTTCCTCCTATTTTCACCCTCCCACAGCCGCAACAATTCAACTGAAGTAGGATTTTGAGGCTCCCACTCCAAGGTTCGGTGTGTAGCAGCAGCCTACATTACGTTTTCAACCATTACTCACGATTGCACCAAATTTTATTGGGGGCTACGGGAGGTAATAATGATATTATTGAAAAGACTATAGACACGTATTCTCCAAATCCTAGATACCCCCTTCACTTTTGTTATCATTCATTCGCATTAAGATAATATAAAGCAAAATCTTAGTAAGATAAAAAATAATGATGCGGGTGGCGTCTTTTATAGCCAGTAAGTCTGAAGAATGAACGTTAAACTGGATTATTTTTTATTTTTGGCATAAAAATATACCCGTATTATATCTAGAACAGGTAACATTGTATAGGTATTTATTATGCCTACACCAGATATTATAAATGTTTATTTTTAAATTTTGTTTGTAAAGTGAAATTATGTCAGCAATTGCTGGCAGTACATTAGAAGATAGTTCAACTTCAGAATCTTCAATTTAGGTCACTTATACATTATATATTTATGTGTATTGTACATGTATGTACATATATACTGTCTTCTGTATTTATTATAAATGTATAACTCATATCAACAGTTGTATTCTGTCATTTAGTGTGTCAACATAATGTTTTAGTTTATAATGAAAATTATAAATACATTTACAGGTACAGGTTGGATACGGAAAATAAACTGGAATGTACGAAAAACTGGTCAATTGTTTGATTAAAGCCTTGAGTTAGTAAAATATAATACCTCAAAAATATAGGTGTTCCAAAAATTTTCAGACCAATATTATTTTGTCCAGTCTTTCATATATTTTAGTCTTCAAGAACGTGAAGTAGCATTTGTGGCTTATTCGATGCCTACGTAGTATGCAATCTTGTCCGTAAATTTCGTACCATATGAAAAACATTCTACTGTTAAATTTTTGACAGAATATTTTAGTAAAGTTAGCTGGTGCATTGCTTGAAATGCACAAATCTTACCCCCGCTTACTATTTGACGGGAAACCGGAAGTTTAAAAGTTATCGATTGTGAAGAGTCGTAAAAATTTGATAATTATTGATCGTTTCCTCATGAAATTTTAGTATAATACCAAAAATTGGTCTAATAAACATTTTCCAATAGTTAAATATCAAAGTTTACAAAAATAAACCCAAAAGTTCCAAAATACTACTTTAAATAACATTAATTCAGCAAAATAAAAATTACACCATATCACAATTATCATCAAAATATTGCCACAGTTATTGACCTTTTAGTAAAAAACTTATATTTTGCCATATACAAGCACGTCTCTGTAACATTGGAGTTCCAATAATCACGAAATAGTATTTTACAATATACGTTCGGTAAGTTGCTTTTACTGATCGAGAAAATGTTGTTAAAACGAGATCCGCAGGGTCGAGTTTTTGCAATTTTCGAAATCAGTAAAGGTACTTAACGCATCGTGTATTGTATAAAATTTTTTGCACGATTAATTTAAAATAATTAAAGAATAAATATATTAAATAAAAAATAAAATTCGGACAATATAGGTGAAATTTATATTTCTATGTTATTACATAGAATGCAATGTATAAATATTATAAATTTTTATAGTAACTACGAATCTTTGTAGTGACAGTTGACAACTATATTTGTAAATAAAACATTAAGTGCCTATATTTAATTGGCGTGAATATTTTTTGGAATTTTCTATTAAAAAAAAATGAGGAGAATAGTTTGTTAAACTATAATATTAGTGAGAATATTGAAATTGATGACGCACTTTAATTTTAGCTGCAAATTTATTCTCGTAAAATGAAAGGAAGTTCATGAAAACTACAGAAAATTTTAATGATTAAACAACCTTCTGAAATGTCAATAAAATATGAAGACTAATGGCAACAATAATAATAATAATCTGCAAACTAGTGAAAATTTTCATATTAATCGATTAATTATCCTAATTGTTCAAATTGTACTTTTAATTTCAATATAAATAAATAACTATAATTATTTTTGAGCTAATTTCACTTACCGCACTCCTATTCACTTACCGGGCACCTATTTTACTTACCGCATTGTTATTTTTTGGTTTCCATGGATATAAGAAAACGTTCGGGAAATGTAACTTGCCAGCATTATCAACAGCATCGGTAAATGCATCAAAATTCACGATCGTGCAAAAAATTAATTATCATCATCTTATTTTCTATATAATTAGCCGTAGAGATATTCTTAAGAATAGTTCAGATAAGTAACTCTTCATTTCCAAGGCTCTCAAAACTACCAGAAATTTCGTCTGACTGCTTACTGTAAAGAACACTAATTGTACAAGACCGACTCTTTCTTGGCCAATTTTTTTTATCTTTAACAATTACATATTTACTAAATTTAACAAATTATGTGTAGGTACTACTCATCATGTTAAAGGTATAAAAAACGACACACTTGAAAAACTTTTTCGTCACACAATTTGAAAGTTTGAAATTTCGAATTTTCCTATAGTCGGTATCTATCTAAAACTGTATACATAAGGTACATTTTGTTTATATACAAGTTATATTTATAAATGTATAGGAACATGTATTTTCCATTTACTACTAAAGTTGAAATTCATTTTTTTTCTGTTTTTTGTAAACACATCTTCTATAAAAAAAAAGTTTTAATATCATATATATGAAAATATATGTATAAATCTATATATTAACTTTAATGGCATTACTTATTATTATTATATAGGTGCTGCTGTTTTTATACAGTAATTTTTAAATGTGTTTCTGTTTACATTTATGTAATGTAAATATGCAATATTGCAACCATACTTACTTATTTTACAAATCAAAGAGAAAAGAAGAATATAGTTCAATGAAATTTCTCTTGGAAAAGACACAAACCATGAAGAAATTTTTCTTTTAACTTTATTTGACTTAATTATTCCTTTGTAACCATGAAAATTTCTTAATAAATTCTGTTTTGGCACAAGAGATACACACAAAAAAATTAGAAGGTTGAATCATCCTGAACGGAATGCCACAAAAATGATTCGAGAAACAGTTTACCTATCCAATTTTTTATTACAATTTACTGTTAGAATTTCCGAAACAGGGTTTGTATTTTTCTTAAATTGCTAGCTGTGTCCCGCGGTCTCATCCGCGTAAAATTATCTGAATGAATGATCCAGTTATTTTTAAATCAGATATTCCAAAATTCTGCACAAAATCAATTATTTATTTTCCTTGGTACACTAAAGTCCCTGGGGGAAAATTTTAATCTCACTTTCATTTTTTTTCCGGAACCTCACAAGGAAATGCACCCAGAGTGAAATTCGTGATTTCGATGAAACTTCGCTGGTGTGTAAAACAGGCAAAAATAAGGGACTTATCGGCCATCTTCCACGTTTTACGGGGTGAAACCAGCTCCTAATGTTGGGGTTCAAATCGTATTTCTTAAGATATCTCGAAGACTATAAGAGATAGAGAAAAATTTTAATTTTAAGAAAAGGTATTCTTTGAAAGACCTATTCATCTGTATAGGTTCAACCAGAGTCGGGTTCATAAGGGGGGCTAGAAGGGTGAACATGGGGATAAATTTTCTTGTACAGCCTGAGTGGTTCAATGTATCAAATTGTTTCCACCATAAATAGAAAGAGCACCAAAAATTAGGGGATACGTGTTTTTGCGTTTTTTCGAAATATGTGTGATATCCAAGCCATATCAGGAAGAAAAAAATAGGATAGATTATATTGCATTACTATTGAATACCTTCTCTATATTTTTTATTTTAATGTTTATTTTCATCATGAAAATGTAAATTTTTACTTTCCGATAATGATTCATAGATTTTTCAGTACTAACTCAGTCGTAATTTAGCCAGATGTAGGTACATTTGGTTACTCATATTCGATATTTTTTATACCTACTTTTAGACTCCTAGAGTAGCGCGTGACAATTTTGACTTAATGTTCGTTTAAATTAGATATTCTGAAATTCTACACATAATTGCGTCCTTGTAGGTTATCCTGCTTTGGAGTCCCGATTTTACATTTCACTAGTGTATCTAATTTTCACACTTTAAGCCCTTTCCGTAAATATCCATATTGAGATGGATATCCAAATGTAGACATTTTTTGAAACCTCAAGGTCCAGTAGAAGAATTTTATACTTTTTCAAAAGTTTTTTTTTTTTTCAAAATCTCAATAATACATTAACACTTGACCCTAACTGATTTCTACTCATACTGGGTTGAATATTTTATATATCATATAATTAATTTATCAAATTAAAAATTAATATTTTAAAAAAAAGAAAAAACAACAAAATTAAATATAGATAAAAGATATTTTTTCTGTAGGTACCATACAAATAATAATAACTTCTCAAATAGAAATTAATTTCAAATATATTGTGTCAAATTTTTCTCTGGCGTTTTCAATCGAGTCTTGATTAATGAATAAATATACTATATGTACTCTTATAATATTCTCATATACCATATATCCATAAAACCTTACACTACTGTTAAAAAATCTATGAGTAGTTTTTACAGATAATATTTTATTTCTCGTAGTCCAACCAATTGAACTATATCATTATGAGCATCCATCATTGCACGAAGATCAATTATTCTTGAAGCAATGTATATCCTGTATTAAGCGATGCAACTGCCATAAAAATGTATATTTTCTTAACGTTAAGAATTTACTCATAGGTAAAAATTTATCCCATGACAATTTTGTCCAAGTAATTTACAGAAACTCATACCTTTTAGGTCGATTATTCTATACTTTTGGCCCACAACAATACTCAACACCAAAGTGTTATGGTAGCAGGGCTGGGAATAGTTCAAATTTTTGAAAACATCACTATTACGAATCTTTTCCAATATTATGAGAGACTTTAAACTTCAGTATGGTATCTGAACGCTGAAAGAACCTTATCGGAATCAGGTCATATGGTGTATATGATTTTTAATCATGTGTAGAATTTTCGGAGGTATCGCACTTTTTGAAAATTTTTTTGTTAAGTTTATTTGACTTGAGCGTATTCCATATTTGCTAATAGTTAATAAAACACTGCAAAAATACCACATTTAAAGTGATATTTTTGCAAAGTAAAGTGTTTTATTAACTATTAGCAAATGTTTTCGTTACCAAAAAAGCGTCTTAGTGGGTTCATATTAATGTCTAGTGTATTCTAGATATCATATAATTGTAGCTACATGCGCAGATAGGGTTGCCAACTGTCCCGATTTAATCGGGGTGTCCCGATTTTAGGGTGTCCCACGTCCCGACAACAGTAGTGGCGGAACGCTAATTGTCCCGATTTTTAACATCTACCATTTTTTTGACAATTTTAGTCCCGTTAGTCTCGCTATTTTTGTTTCCAAATTATCGCGCTTGCATGTCATGACGGCCAACGAAGTAGGTATATTTGATGTACCTATTGATAAAGTATACCCTGTCTACTGATTTATAACTTACGCAGCTTACAGTGTTGCCAGATTAACTCATTAAAATCCCTCCAAAAAATGGGAGAAATTATTTGACGTACATGAAATACGTAAGCGGCGTTCGAGTAGCCTAAAAATAATCAATGCCAAAGACGGTCAACTTTATGAAAATGTTTTTCTCCAAAAATAATACAGTAGATAAGCAAAAAAAAAAAAAAATTAAAAAACTTGATTTTTAGTTTAATAAAATAAAATAAAGAAATAATATTGTAATTTTAGCTTTAAGAAATAGTTTTGTTTAAAGGCTTGTAAGATCATGATTTAAATATGTAGCTGTTAGTAACAAATAATAAAAATAAAAAGAATATCTTTCCCACTGGCTGATTAAAAACGTTTTTTTTTTTAACAGTCCCGATTTTACTTGTGCCGTCCCGATTTTTTTCCCATCAAATTCCGAAAAATTCATTTTTAGAGTTGGCAACTCTATGCACAGAGCAGCCGACAGTTGAACTACCATTTTTACAAGTGCAATAGCGCCTTAACAGAGAGTCACTTTCTTTAAGGTTTTCTCTTATAGTTTTGTACTTCGAACCATTTGTGGGCTGGCCTTGCACCAACGACTAGTTTGTTCCTTGCTGATACACCCATCGTTCGCATCGCTTCTCCTCCAGGACGGACTCCATAATAAACATTAAAATCGCTTCTCAATCGGTACACTATTCTGACAGCTCAATACACTTTGTATGGAATTACTAACGTCGTAAGATGTGATATATGAGTTAGTTAAGTTTCACTTGACGTCTTATGACGTCAATGACCCTCAAGATGTTAGAAATATTTTAAGGCGACATTTAATTTAGGCAGAGGCGGCGAAAAGGGGCGCGATCTGACATGTGTAAAAAAGCTGGTAGGATTAAGGGAACTCCACAAAGTGATTACAGCGTTTTTTTTGCACGTACCTTAATTTTGAAAGATAAATTCTTTGAAAAATTAAAGCAATGGGCCTCGCAAAAATTATATCTTGCCCACTTCCCATTTTAGTCTTGCGTCGCCTCTGAATTTAGGGAACATAAATTTTTATTTTTAACCATCCTCAACATTACTTATTAAAATATCAAAGTTTTCAAACTTTTTAACAATCGTGTATTCGAATAGTTACAGACCTTTTACATTTGATATAGTAAGTGAAATGTTCTATTTTCTGTTATAACAGTACTAAAGTAATCACTATTGTGGATTTATATATACATATACATATATATTTAAGTAAAAAGAACGATATATGTATCTGTTGTACCGGCTACTAGTATATAAAATATAGTAGATAAGTACATTGATAATAAATGTAATCAAAGAATGTGATTACTGATTACACATCTGCTCCATGTAACAACACAAAGAGATAAATAAAAAAATTGATGAAGAAAAAAAGAAACGGTAGAAATACCAATGGTTGTTGTATGTCTTTTTCTTTTTTCTAAATATTATTATGTTCAACAATACGGTGGAAACAACATTAATCAATTTCATTTTTAGTCTTTTTTGAAATTTTAATAATTTTTTTTGCGATACTGTTATCGGTGAATACGTACTTGTATACATTTGTATTAGGTGTACAACTAAGTTCTACCCGTTTTTAAAAGATGGCGTTATCTCACAGCCGGTTATAGGTTAATTATTAATACGCATATATACATACACAGCTGTTTTTACTCTGTAAATTCATCAAACTCTTAATATATTAATCTTCAATATATATTTTTTTTATTGAGTTGAAAATGGAAGTAAATAGTGGGCACATTTGCCATTGTCTTCCATACGAATTTCATCAAGGAAAAAGTGCTGCTGAAGCTCAAAGAATAATCTGTGCAACTTATGGTTACAATGCTATTGATCGCAGTACGTGTTGAAGATGGTTTCGGAAATTTAAAAATGGAGATTTCATTTTAAATTATGAACCACACTTTGGAGCCTCCAACAATCAGTGACGAGGAACTGCAAGAATTACTAGACTAAAATTCTGCGTAAACACAATAACAACTTGCAGAAAAGTTAAACGTCACACAGCAAGCTATTTTTAAAAGATTACATGCTTTTTCTTGCCAAAAACGGGTAGAACTTAGTTGTACACCTAATATGTCTAATAATCGCATAATCATAATTATTATTGTTAGTTACTACAAGATACGGTAGTCGATAAGAGAATATGAGATGTTCAATTTTTTTTTTTTTTTTTGATCAATTGCAGTGTTTATAGAGATAGATAATGTATTATAAGACAGATGGAGATGTTTAAAATTGTATACTGTTAAATAAATGAGAGTTAGTAAAGTTGTTATTAATAATTACTGAATTCAGTTTATAACAAATCAACATGGAAGCTGGACTTAGTTCAGAGTACATATTATTTTCTTTTACATTCATTCATGTGTCACACAGGCTATTCCAAAACACTGATCGCATTGGAACTAATGCATCCCTTTCAAAAACATACATATTATGTTAGTTATAAATTTATTTCGTCAATTCGGCATAAATATATTAATATGCCGAATAAAAGTACATATTGTAGTTTAATTTACATCAGTTAGGAAAAGAAATCTATTGAAATTATGTTATCAATTGAATGAAATTTAGTTAGTAAATTTATTAGAATATTAGTAACTTAATAAAAGGTTAAACGTTTCACGATTTCTAAATAATTGTACATGTAAAAGTTCACTCTGATTGGAGTATTCAAATTCAAAAAGTTTCTCTTCATTGTTACAAGTAACGTTTCGATAATGTAATTCCATGAAAAAATATTTATTTGGCGTCGTTGGCTCTTTCGACTCAGCTCTCTGTTGTTGCAAGATGAAGTGCTTTTTTTGATAGTAAGCACTTACGGCCGGTTTTACATTCACATTTAAAGCCGACTTTAACACTAAAGTCAACTTTAAAACTGATTTTAGTTTTGGTACTGGTTTACAATCAAATCTAAAGCCCCGTTATAGTGTAAAAGTCGACTTTAAACTAAAATAAGAATTATCCCGACTTTTACTGCTTAAAGTCGGCTTTAACATATCATTGAATTTTGTTTATAAGCATAATTTTTCTATAAAATATTCGTACATTAAATAAATAGAATAAAAATTTTATTTGTTTGCTTATTTTCAATAATGTTTTTGATTATTTTTACGTCTTGGATTAATATCAAACATTCCTTTTGGGCTAAACTGACTGAACGATTTTTGAGTTACCCGCGATTTCTTTTATGATTCATTGGATTTATGATAAATTCCTTTTAAAAAGAAGTAATGTAGTTTTCTATTCCAATCTCACTGGCAGTAGCGAAAGGACTGAAATGCGTATTTTTTGAAATTCAATCATGTTGATATTTTCGTTTCTATAATTATTTTTTTAAAATGTAAGATTGGGCTACGATCATTCATACTTCGTTTTATCCATGCAACACTTAAAAGTCTTTTAACAAAAGTAAGAAGATCTGATCATTGTAAAACAATACTAAAAATAAGGTCGACTTTAAATTAAAAGTAGCTTTAGTTAAATAACCTTTAAAATTATCAATGTAAAACCGGCCGTTATAGAGATGCAAAATTCAACTTTTCTTAATAATAAAAAAAATAACCTTTGAGTGAAGTTTAAAGCAATATGAAACATAATTTATAAAAGCTTGAGGCGTTATCATTAATTATGTCTGTTGTGGATATAAGAGCTATTTTACATTTCAGTAGTTACCAAACTTAATTAAACGCCTCAAGCTTTTATAAATTATGTTGCATATTGCTTTAAACTTCACTCAAAGGTTATTTTATTTTTTTTAGCCCATTTTTAAATAAAAGCTTTTTCTTAAAAAACATTTTTTTTTACTTTAATTTATTTTCTACTTTTTAGTCTGATTACAATTTATTTGAAAAAAAAATTAAAGAAGTAATTTTTTACCTATATTTTAATCGGTTAATTTACCTTAATCAAGCATAACTATGGAAACAAAAAATTGCAATGTAAAATCAATGACAATATTTGACAATTCTAAATGTCAAAAAGTTGCACAGGACTAAAAATCAACAATTTTTTTTTTTTTGGAGCAATGTAGGACAAAATAATTATACAATATTGCATTGTCATCAAGGTTAGACACGTATGTAAAATTTGAAACCTCTAGCT
This sequence comes from Brachynemurus nebulosus, assembly GCA_035578155.1. Lineage (NCBI taxonomy): Eukaryota > Metazoa > Arthropoda > Insecta > Neuroptera > Myrmeleontidae > Brachynemurus > Brachynemurus nebulosus. The sequence continues at coordinate 8,612,849 of JAPWDM010000001.1, read as the reverse complement.
CAATTAGAACCTGTCTAAATTTTGATTCCAAGATTTGATCTAAACCAACATACTAACATATCAAGTTAAATAAAACCTTTTAAAAAAAGTGAACTTCAAAGTTAAAATATTGATTATCCCCTAATTAATATTTAACTGGGAATGTGTCAACATAGCGTAAAATTAGAGATAAATCAACCTATATATTATAGTGATCACAGCTGCTATAATTTAGAAGGATCTAAGGTTCATAATGTTTCTAAACATTTAAAATCTCTTAATATCTCTTATGTTTATATAACAGTGGGAATATTTCTTAAGAGCAATAAAAATCCTAAATAGTGCATTTTTGAATATTTTCTATTTTAAAGAGTTATTTGAACTTTATAACTTTCTAAAATAGAAAACGACGTTAAAATATATTTGGACACTAATTGTAAATAAGGATTCTAAACTGAAGTTCTAAAATTTGTTCTAAATTGTTCCCGTCCAACCTAGTCATTTGAGTTTTGGTTAAAATTAAATATACACCCAGAAATATCAATCAATTTTTGGAATTATTTGATCGTACGTATTAATAAATCTATAATGTAAATTCGTTACTTAAATAGAATATCCTTTTCTTACTTATAAATATAATAACTTTTTGTTTGAGTTTCATAAAATATAGTTTTATCATAAACAAGCTATTAAGTTGCTAATGTATCTGTAGACTAAATTTAATAAACTTTTTGCGCTTCTATACTTTACACACAAAAACAACACTTGCTAAATACATCATACTAACAATCTCAATAAAAACAAAACATTCTATATAGGTACATTATAACAAATTATTGGTTACATTGGAATAATCATGGTAATCATATTTCGATTACTATCATCATAATTATATTTTAACATATACTCACTGTATGCTCAGTATATGCTCTATACCAAGCTGGTCCAGTAAATACATTTTTCATACTTCCATTCATCACAATCTATACAATTTTTATTACACAAATTATTATAAAACTAACAATTTGTATGTACACAGTCGAGAAAAACTTTTAATTTGAAACAGCTACAGGCTATTGTTGTTAATTATTGACACATAAATATTTTAAAGGTAACAACTTACTATAGATGTACCTCAGGGCCGGTGCCACCATATAGCCGAACTAGACGACCGTCTAGGGCGCCAGAAATCGAGGGGTACGAAAAATTTGGGGAAATAAAAATTATAGATTTTGCAAGCACTGCACGTATTTTTGTTAAGTAAATTCACTTTTCAAACGATTTTAATATTTGTGTATTTTTATGTCAGAAAGGTTGATCGGATACATTCTATCTAGAAAAGTATATTAAGAAAGGGGTCAGCCAGTCTTTTTTTTAAATTACCTCTTTTTCGATGTGTCGATGTTTAGCTGCATTATAAGATAGGCCAAGTGGTCGGAAAACGACATTTCATATTACACGACCTACTTTTATTTTAGTTAATGACGGAAATGATGCCAGTCTACAAGAATGACGCAATCTATGACGCAGGAAAGACTGGTAGGCTTGGTAACAATATCAATTGAAGAAAAATTAGGGCAAACCATCGTCTTTAATAAACCAGGCAGTTCTTATATTTTCGAAGCTTAAGACTAGAAAAAATAAAATCTGATCTTCAGTTTTTTTGTTTTGTTATACTTGATTTTCTCCGTTCTTTTGTTTTCTTATCTTTTGTTTTTTTGTTATTTATTAGTAAATGTGTTTTAAACGGATTTAATTGTGTTGATATACTTGGTGAAAATTTTTACAGGTTAAAAGTTGAAGATTTATTGTATGACTTTTAACTGTTACTATGTCTAAATAAGTGTGTGTCAAGTTCAGAGGCGCTAAAACATATTTCGCCTAGGGCGCCAAATAACTTTGCACCGGCCCTGATGCACCTATAAGTATAGAAATAAAAATGTTGGTAGAAAAAATGATAACGATGAAAATGTTTATATCACAAAATTGTACCTATGTACATTTGTTCAACAATATCTATCTACCAAGTTGTGTAATTTCTTGTTGTACAATGTTTTCTTTTTCTTGCGAATAAATACAAATATAATTGGAGTGATAATCTATTATAATTAACTCACTTTAAAGGAATACGATGAGAGTATAATTAGAATTAAATACTAGAGCTACATACGTGTAGGTATAATGTTTGTAATAATCCGCTACAATCGGCAATAAAAAGAAATAATTAGATCAATTTTATTAATAACAGGCCGACGACGTGGAACTTCAAAAAATTCTCAGGGAGTATCTCAAGATGTTGATCTTTAAGTGGCATTCTTGTAAACAAAAAACCTAACTGCTAGAGTAGAGAAATTTTTAACGAGTAATATCAATAAATATCAATAGAAGTGCTAGTAGTTGAAAATATTTTTGCAATACTTTTTTCTTGTAATCTGTTAAGACGTTTTTTCATAACGCTTAATTTGGTAATATGTTTATAACTAAAAGCAATGGTTCCGAACGGAATTGGTATCACTCACTAGTGGCCGTTGAAGAGATCTAAGGAGGAGGGGGCAAAGAGGGCTTTGCGGAAAATTTAGGGGGCATTGAAGACCAATATCAAAAATCATTGCAATCGCGTCATTTTATTTGGTCGAAAGAGGATTTGACATTATATACCTACTAGTCAGCAATTTACTTATTAAGTCAAATAAATATATTATCAACAGAGGCGTAACTAAAAATTTTTCATCCTGGTGCGACTTTGACTTTATCGCCCACTTTTTTCCGAAAAATGTGAATGGTGAGCAAAAAATAACAAAACTTGCCAAACTGTAGAAATCTTCAAAATTTTTCCCCTGTTCTGTACGTACTTTATCCTCTTGCGCTCCTATTATCCATGCGTCCTGGAGGGACTGCTTCATCTGCCACATTGCAGTTACGCCTCTGATTGTCAATAGTAAAATCCAGCGAAGTTTAGACTGCTGATTTAAATTTTTTTAATTTTTACTATTTAAATTCTTTTAATAATAGGGTAGACCGGGGCACGTTAACACAGTTTTTAGTTTTTGATTATTATAATTTTTTGTATTACAGCTATTTATATATTTTTAGTCGAATTTTCTCCGAAAAATTAGACTTATACAGTCTATACGATAAGAGCTGCGAGAGGCGAGAGTAGGGGCGCTATCCATTTTCGGACCCGTAGAACACGAATATGTAGAAAAAAAATGTCTGATATATATATATATATATATATATATATATATATATATATATATATTTTCCCGCCACCTTTTAATTTGTGTAGGGCCCCCCTATGGAAGTTAAGAGATGAAATTTGGTAAATGGGGCTCATTTTCGAGGCACCTCATACTATCAAAGTGGGGTCAAATTTTGGGCAAATTTTTTTTCTGACCCGACCTTTAAGGGGGTGGTGGGGGGCGGAAAAGCAATAAAACTTTTCCATACCGGTTTTAAATAATGTTTCGGTCAATTATCTACAACATATCCAAAATTCAGCTTCCTAGGATGATATGGTGGGAGTAGAGGGGGGAAAAACGATTTTCGCTGGATCTAACAGGCCCCCAGCCCCCCAGAATTAACGTAGAGGGTTGAAATTTGGTGTGTTGATAAAGTTCGTACCTAGGTTGTGCTTTTTGGAGGTTTTAATATTTTACCTCCACCCACCTCATTTTTAAGCTACAATTTCATGCATTTTCGACGTTTTCGAAGTTTGTACCACTCGCACAGGTCACCCGAATAAACCTAGAGGGCTGAAATTTTGTATTCGGATTGAGTTAGTATCAAGGGGGTGCCTTTTGGGGGTCTCGACTTCTAACCCCTACCCCCACCATTTTTATACCCAAAAGAACATGATTTTTCTTGTTTTTTAACAGTTTCGTTCGGGTCAAAATCTCCCCAAATAAACCTAGAGGGCTGAAATGTGGTGTACAGGTTAAGCTAATAGCCAGACACTGTTTTTTGGAGGTTTCAACTTTTAACCCTTACCCCCACGATTTTTACGCCAATATTTCCTTAATTTTTTTGCTTGTTTTCTAACACGTCTAGAGACTCCATAAGGAAACCTAGAGGGCTGAAATTTTGTACGTGTATTCAGTTAGTATCCAGCTAGTACCTTGTAGGGAGTCCGCATCACTTTTCCCCCCACTTCTCCCATTTTTACATCGGAATTGAATGCTATTGTTAAATGTGTTTTAAAAGCATTATGTTTATTCTAAATACAAGTAGGCGAATAGTAATTTTAAAAAATTTAAAAAAAAGTGAACTTACTTTTATGACAAATGAAATACATACATATTAAGTAATTTAAAAATGTTATTAAAGTCACTGTTTATTTATAAATTAGGAATTTTGGATTTTTAGTATTTATAAAATAGAAATTTTGGATTTTTTTGGAAAGAAAAAATATCTTTATAAAGGCCTTCCAGTTTACTATTTAAGGTCCTTTTTTAATTTTTAAAACTAAAACATAAAGGCAATTAGCGGATAAACATGGGCAGGAATGTCCTCGTACGAATTGTGTTGGCTTTTTTTCTGCTACCTGTTTTCGGCACAAAATTGAAATTTACTGAGATACAGCCCTTAAATACTTAAAACCTTTTTTTAAAGCCTCGATCAGCCGAACACTCATCACCAGTTTTGAAACCAACAAAATGACAATTCGGTTGTAGACTTTCAATCACATTTCGCTTGTAGACATTCAATACCGAAGATGAAGGGGAAAATTCGACTACCGTGATGGGGCCCCGCTGCTCATTTATACTCAATTATAACTTGATTGTTAAGCTTCATTTTGACGCCTTTGAAGAGCTTCCTACTATTATACTTTTTTAGATACTCAGCTTATTTTTGAGTCATGTCACCCGTGTAAACATGCCCCCTTTACGGGGCATGTTTACACAGTACCTGAGGTAAGTTTACACATTTCTAAAATGAAAAAATTTAAGGGTAATAACTGTAAAAAACACAAATAAATATGTGAATCGGTTTTATTAACAAAAAGACAAAATGATAATAATAATAAAATATAAAACTTCAAACACTAAAAAGCATAAAATAACGAAAAATTGACAATTAATATACAAATTAGTATGAAATCGTGAGTAGGGTCTACACATCGGCTAGAATGGCACATTCAATTCAAAGTTGCTTTCACAGTTCCCACATACAAGAAAAATTGAATTTTCAATAAACCTACAGTTATCATGTGCCTATCTAAGAAAGTTAGATATGACACATGTGTAGAATTAGAAACCGATTGATCAGTATGTAAAAGAAGTCGAAAGTGCTGCGGAAGTAGACGGAGTATACATTCGGAAGAAAGCGTTAATAAATCAACAAATAAAACACGATTTAAGGAATATGTAAACATACCCCTTGTGCCTTGTGTAAACTTACCCCTTCGACATATTTTCAACAAGATATAACCTATAAATTTTTTTAATGAGATTAACATTTAACAAACTATCTTAAAATAACCGTAAAATGACGGCCTAACAAGATAATTCGTTATGAATTGTAAAGATCTAATAGTATAATTGCTATTCACACCAACATAGTAGTGTAAAAATTGCCTCATTTCAAAAAAAAAAAAAATTCTGTTCTAAGTTGTTTGTTACTAATAGCACTGGTTACAAACTGACGTACTTGCAAATGGCAGTCTCAGTAACTTGTTTAGCCTGAAAATGCTGCGCTCCGATCAACGGTTTATGAGCTATAAGGATTGTGTAAACCTAACCCTGTACCAAACTTGCCCCGGTCTACCCTACCTATATATTTGTTTATAAAACATTGAGCAAGTAATACACAAATTTTCACAAGTGATTTTGTCGAAAAGTAATGAATTTTTACAATTTTTTTTTTTTTTGATGGTAGGATGGGGGAATGGGGATGAATTTTTTTACGATTAATACCACTATTTGACAATACAAAAATATTTTTCCTATTTATTTTTATTTATTAATTTTAATTGTCATAATTTTTTGAAAAGAGTGTCTTTAAAAAAGGCCGAAAAAAATCAAATAGAGTATTAATCTGTAGGTAAACGGCTATGTCCCTATGGGAGCTTTTTTTTTCTTTTGAAATCTTCCTATTTTTTCACACGGAAAACTGTAAAAAATTTTGTATTTTTATTCAAACCTCCGCCATTTTTTTCAAATTTCAAAGAAAAAAAAGCTCCCATAGGGACGTAGCGACTTACCTACAGATTGATAATCTATTTGATTTTTTTTTTTTCGGATAAAAACTGCGGCCGCAATCGTGGGCACCGAATTTCGGCTTTTTTTAAAGACACTTTTTTCAAAAAATTATAACAGTTATAAAAAATAAATAAAAATAAATAAAAAAATATTTTTGTATTGTCAAATAGTGGTATTAATCGTAAATAAAAATCATTCCCATTCCCCCATCCCATCCATCCGAAAAAATTGTAAAAATTGACTACTTTTCGGCAAAATCACACTGTGATGGTACCTTAATAATTTTAAAAATTTGATCTCCAAACATACTAGTGAGATTTGCCAATCATTTGGTTTCTCATTTATATAGAGTTGCTGAAGCGAGGGTCCAGGAGACCGATATTTTTCTTTTACAGAGTTGAGGTTACAAGAGTATTATAGTGTAGGGCAATATTAAGAATGAGACAGTACCAGTTATAGCAGTTTATACCTAGACTGGACTAAAAAGATTAAACCGGTATAAAAACTAACACCTGCTTTTATTTCCGTAGTAATTTTTTTTCGGTATTTAGTAACTGCATAAGTGAAAAGACTGGAGAAGTTTGATGTCAGTGATCGATCATTTCACTTATAAGTTATGTACCAGCAATGGATGTACATATATAGTGATTTAAAAAAATAAATCGAATTCAGAGATCATTCGAACAGATATTTTGTCTTCAGTACCACCTTCGACAAAATTTTTGCATCCGCAATGTTTAGAGTTCTTTGTCGATACGCGGCGCGGTTAAAAAAAAAGATTGACTTATGAACAAAATTTACATATCAAATTTTTATTGCCGTCTACTATCATTCATTATTCTTACTACATGCTTCCTAGTTTATTTTTAAACTTACCTTACAAATGTAAACAAAAAATAAGGGTTCCGTACTTAAAGGATAAGAAAGAGATTCTCATCTGATCCGTGAGCATTTTTCTCAGTAACTACTACTGGTATTGAATTGAAATTTGATAGAAGTCGTTTCGCCCATTTCTGTTCGTTGAAAGAATTTAAAAAATATTTTTATTTTTATTCGAAAATGTGTGCAAAATAGAGGAAGAGGTGTGCTGAAATTTGAAAGTGTAATAACAATTACGAGATGAGGGGACTTGCTTAAAAATTTTAAAACTATATTCTTTTAAATTAAAGGAGTATTAGTTTTTTAATTATACCCAAAAAGTGTCCGTAAAATGTATTTTTTTATACCTTGTCGCTGTAGTTTACAGGCCGAAAAATCTATAATTCGGAAAAATAGAAAGTTTTATATACATAGCACGCTCCCATTAGCAATTCAGTCGCACACAAGATGTGTCTAATGGTATCCCTCCGTGTTTTAAAGCAAGTATGTTTGAATGTGTTAGTGTCTAAGTAATAGTTTGTAACAGTAACTCATACAAATATATAAATCAGAAACATTGACGCCCGTGATCTTTGACTTTCTCATTTAGCAATTTGGTCCCAGTGGATTGCGTAATGGGAGTTTCCTATGTACATACCACTCTCCCATGACACAAGCTCCCATTTAACAATTACCTCGTCACACAAGATGTGTATAATGACACCCGTCCCTGTTTCAAAACAAATATTTTTAAGTGTGTTAATGTGTTGTTTACAATTTAACTCTTGTGCGTCTTTTTATTTTTTACATGCTGTTATCTTCTGTTAAAAAAACAAACAATGATAAAAATTTATGTATTGAAGTTTTGTTATCTAAGTACCTAATAGTTTATAACAGTAAGTCATGCAAAAATATAAATCAGAAACATTGACACCCATGAACTTTGACTTTCTCATTTAACAATTTCTCCTCCAACGGCCCCAGTGGATTGCGTAATGAGGGCTTCCTATGTATACAAGAAGTATAATATGTATAAAAGTTTTTGACACTTGCCTACTGAAGAAAACGAAAAATAGGTTAATTTTTTATCTTTTTTCTCTCTCTTTAATTTGTTTGTTTTAATCGTAGAGATTGTCCAAATTGATAAAATTGTGTACTTCTTAAAAAAGATAAATACAGATAATAAAAAGAATTAATTATTAAATCATTGAACAATTGCCGATTTATTTAGAATTTTAAATTTATTGATACATATCTCGAGCTTAATGTTGCATTGTTCCATGTTGACTTTTTAAAATCTCGAGAAAAATGAGTTTGAAGTTTTGATATATTTTAAAATGTAATTGATATAATATGAATTAATTTTAAGTTCGAAAGAAGCAGGTATATATAAATTAGATTATATCAAAATACTATGTGAAACAGTAACAAATTGAACTAAAAAATAATTTAGAACATCCAAATTCTATGTGAAACATGGAACTTGTAATAAAATTATTCATACTTTTAGGAGATGGAACTTTGATGTTTTGTTGATTTCTACCGTTCTTTAAGGAATTTTGATTAAATTTAAATTTATATAGATAGACAATGAAATGGAGAACTCAAATATGTTAAAAAGTGCAAATCTCAGAAAAGTCAACATAGAACAGTGTAACACTAGGCTCATGATATGTAGTTCCAATATTATAGACAACGATAGCTACCTCGCTACTTAGTACACGCCAACTTTTCACCAATATTGTACGGAACCCTCTGATGTGCGCACGTCAGACTTGCACTTTACCTAACCTGTTTTAATAATCGGGCGATTATCAAACAGGAGTTAGTAGTAGTTGGATCAATAAAAAAAAATTGCGTAATATAATTTGCACTTTATAATCTTCAATGTCGTCAAAAAGTAATGAAGAAGGAAACGTAATAAAGTATACATAAAATTTAATGATGTGACAATGATAACATACGGTTTGCAAATGACGTGATTTTATTAACCAAACAAGATCAGTGTGTACTATAGAATAAAATTGTTATATAACTTTTTCAAGAACCGAGCAAATAAAAATTATTCAAAAAAATTAAAATTAACATGTAGAACCAACATATTATTTTACGGTTGATTATTGCATATAATTGGTACAAACTTGTAAATAATAAAAAAATATGGAATACCATAAAGTAACGCTCAAATCTATTGGCCTGTCTAATGTTACAAACTTGTCTATTTTCAGTTTCTTTGTTTTATAAATTAAGTAGGTTCCAAAGACCTTGCCGCCTTGTCGTGGTACTCACCCACTTTCAACCCTCTGCTTCCCATGCCTTCGTCAGTTCCACCATGCCAGCTTCTTCTAGGTCTGCCTCGTTTCCGGTATTCGGATGCTTTCGAATGGAAAACTTTCCGTGGAAGCCATTAATTTGATATGCGATTTACGTGACCAAACCCATAATTTCTTGCACTCGTTCATTGCGTTTGTGATCGACACTGGATATATTTGTCGATCATCTCAGATAATCAATTTCCAAAGTTTTTGTTTTTATGGATTTCCATCATTGTCCAAATTTTGCTACCATAAGTTGTAGTGATGTCATATGATTAGTCGATTAATCGGTTTAGTCGACTAATTAACATATTATATAACAATAAACATTAAGTTATTTGTTAGTTGGCTATTTCACGTTCGATTAAATGACTAAAAATGACCAATTTAACAATATTTCTGTACTATTCATTAGACTTCAAAAAATGAAAACTAAAAAATTATCTGTATGCATGATTTTTCGATTTTTCTGATTAACACATTGTGATATTGCATCCTTTTTTTCTTAAAAGAAAAATATTAAAACCCAAAAATTAAATTCAAAAGAAAACTTCGTTTTTTAAAGATTTAAAGAGGAAAACCTATTCATGAATTCAATTAAAGTCAATTAGTCGACTACCTCATGCTCGATATTTTCGACTAATGACTAATTTTTTCTGTACTAATTGTTCCGTTACTTGGCAAAATGACCCCCACGTATTTTATTTTAGCGCTTCGTTGTGTTGTGCCATTTTTAAGTATCAGGCCTTTTTTCGGTACTAACTAAATCAAATTTGTGTGAACACATACATTTAAATACACGTATTGAATTGAACATGCGGTCGATTGTTTGTCCAATGTAACGGCCGACCGGACCGGTCTATCCACACACTATCTGAAAAAGTCTGGCTTTCGCATGAAATTATTTAAAATATACAGAAGGTTACTAACGATCAAAAATTGCTGTAAAGGAATCTGACATTTTTTTTTTCTTTTGAAAATACAATATTTTACATAAACATAGCCTTTTAATTATAAGAAACATAGCTTAAATTTAACAAGTGATTTCTGACATTTACATTCAAAACAATATTTAACTTTTAATTCCCAACAACAAATAATATTATTATAGTTACATGAGATTTTTAACGATAACGTTTTGTTTAAAAAATATAAAAAAGCTCTATATTATGTATTTTAATATTATTCAGTTATGCACGGTATAATAATTCAATGCCCATCACTAACTCACATTCAGGTAATCATGTATGATTATAAATATGTATTTACACAAAAATATGTGGTTTATATGCATATATTGGTTTATACGCATATATGATTTTTTTCAGATTTTTCAACCATATTTTTTTGTATTTAATTTTGAACCGTTCAACAAAATATTACTTCCTTTGTGTTTATATAATAATGTTCTGATAAAATAAAAAAAATAAAAACCGAGCATGGATAGATAATATGTTCATCCCAATAAATATTCATATTTTTGTATTTGTACCTATAAAAAAAAAAAAAAAAATACATACATTTTGTAAATCAAAAACTCTTCATACAATGGACGGGTGTAGAGGAAATGTGTGCAAAATGATTTCACGAGGGGCAATTTTAAAGTCTCTTCAAAAAACTGATATACTCATTCATCAAACTAAATTTTCAACGTTTATATAACATTTTATTTAACGCTATACAGCGCGCGCATCTACGCAGTAAACTTCCCCGGGGGCCGGAAATATTTTCGACACGTTGACAATTCCGTATAAACCGTACGTACGTAAATAAGGTATACAAATATAACTCACCCTCTGTCTAGTTACTGTGAGTGATGGAGCAATGCGATGTGATCTATTATATACCTACATACATTACGTATTGTGCAAAAAACCTGTTGTGGCTACATATTTATTATATGTATTATGTTTGGCTATGCGTTTGCAATAGCATCACACACATGTGTGATCACTGATCGGGATTGACCTCTACGATTGTTCTCGCTATAACATAAATTCTGTGTCATCGAACTGTAAAGTTTGAATATATCACAGACTTTACCATTGTTTAGTGTTGATTAAGAGGGACCACTAGTGTGACCGCCTGAAAAAAGGTGATTTTTGGGAATTTTTTTTAAAGAAAACTACTGTATGGAATGTTTTAGTATTTTAAGGATGTATTCGTTGATATATAATAAATGCATGATAAAATTTTTGGACCAAAAATTTGAAAATTCAGCCAGTTATTTGCGATCTCCTAAGGCTTCAAAAAAAAAGTCTACTCACTACTGCAGTGATAGCGACGCTCACAGTGCCTGAAATCAAAAAACACAAAAAAATCTGTTAAACTAGAAGATATTGCCCGTGCCATGAACCTCAATCGAAAAAAAAGTTGAAATTTAACAAAATGGTGGAGTTTTTAAAAAAGGTTTCAAAATTGGCGCAAAAATTAGATGATTTTTTGGCCTGCAAAAATTACATTTTTTATTCAATCGGAAAACTGGAGGTTCATAGCACGAAGAAACATATATAAAAGAAGCTGCAATAAGAATCAAATCGATCGGATGATTTGTTTTCGAATTATAACTGCAGAAAATTTGAAAAATGTAGTTTTTCTTTTAGTTTTAATCACTCAGAATTTTATTAAAATTATTTACGGTGTACTCACTGTAACGGTCATAGTAAAACGAGATGAGTCGTTTAAATGGGCCAGGGCCTAGCTGCTCCACAACATGTGACTGGCGGCCACGTCCAGAAACTCCCGAACTATCTTCAAAGTTAACAATGAAATTCAGAATCCGCTCTTCAGATGACTGTAACTCAAAAACTATTTCAGATATGCACTTGAAATTTTAATATGTTATTTTTAAAAGTACAGACTATCGAAACATGGGAAAAAAGTTTCTAATTGTTTCAAAATGTCATACTAGTGGTCCCCCTTAAGGAAAATTTAAATTATCAAGCGTAATATTTTGAGGTCTATATACAGGGTCTTTTAGACACATGTCCCCTATACTCGTATACCTGTATAAAATAAAAAATGATTACCCATTATTGATGAATATTAATTGTAAATATGTACGGAAGATATGAAAATGTTAAAAACAGTGAACCTGAAGAGCTATACAAATATTCAAAAAGGATAAATTTGTTTATGTATCTGGTTTTGATTTCAATTTGATTTTTATTAATATGTGACAATTTATATAGGCTATGTGCGTGATGGCAACGACATCTATAATATCCATTTTTCCGGGCTCATTAACGAATATAAATAATGGTAACCGTGGAAATAAATAAATTTAAAATATTTTGAAACAAACCGTAAAATTTGAATACAAATATTTGCTAATTACAATTAATTTTTTTATAAATAAATTTGAACAATTTGATTTGTTCAATTTGAACGATAAAATACTGGATGAAGTATAACAGTTATATTAAAAAAGTAATTAAATAATTTTCGACGTTAATATGGATATAATTATCAAGACAGTATTTCCTTCCAACCTCGAACTATACAGAGGAGAAAGTTACTGGTGCCGGTGAAGCACGACAGGGAAATTCGACAATTAAGAAATGCTGGCATGTCATTTAGTTGGATATAGAGTCATAAGAAAAACATCAATAACTTTAACTCCTTATGAACATTATTGCATGTGACTATGTGAGTTAAAATACATCAAATATTTTTAATTCTGTATTTATGGATTGACGTGTAGATGTTAATACTGTCGACAGATAAATAAGGAATGACATATTAGTTGCAACTGCGTTTATAATCAAAATGAATCAATGTAAATACTTTTATTCAATATTTTTATTATACTATAAACACATATGAGCCCGTATTAATGTTTGTTTTCTCAACTACTCACGCTGCAATCGATTTAATTGTCCCCACTATATACTTCGCACTCTGCCTTATATTAAAGAAAAAAATATTTAAGCGATACTTTCATTTCGCTTAGTTAATAGAAATTTAAGAGATTTCGTTTGTGATAGAATGTTTCACCATGTTTTTAGACGAATAAGAAATCTGATACTTTAATTGACGCAAGCAAAAAAAGGCAGTTTAGCCCAAGGTACAGTACTCTACAGATATTCAAGCTATTTATTAAAGGACATATAAAGATTAACAACAACCTCTTTGAAAGTGTGCACAGATTTTTTGCATAATGAAGCAACAATTTCAAGAAACCATAAGCCCAGAACCAGGTAAGTGGAGCGGGCTGTACAATCCCTACAGTGATGTGGAAGATCGACATTATTTAGAGCTTGTACTGATCTTAAGGCAAATACAAAGCTCTTAATCTCTTATTCATATTGTATGAGAGTCAAATATACCTATGATAAAAGCTAACGAATCGGCAATAATCCAGCGTATAAAAATATAATAAAGTTACGTGGAAAATAAATTGGTTAATCTATTTAAATAAGTCAAAATTTAAAATTAATAATGTAAAAATATAATTAACAAAAAGATTTTTACAATTTAACTGGAATATAATCGTTTATAATTGACTCATTAATACGATGCTACACACTGAGAATATTAATAATATTAGTTTTTTAATAGTGACATTTAAATATTATTTCCCCCCTGTCCCTTCCCGGCGACCTGAACCATATAAGTTCGTTTACCATATGTTATATTATGTGTGCATTACGGCTCAGCAAAACATTTCAGATCCAGACTGTATCCAAATGAATTATGTTAGATATATATTTTATTACCATAGTGTGGTAATAACACATAAGCACCTCCTTAGTTGTTTGTTGTTATTTAAAACTTTAGGATAGGGATAGGCTAATCCGCTGTATTAAATTGGATCTGAAATAGTTTGCTGAGCCGTAGTATTTATATATATGTAAAGCATGTTAGACCAAATGAAATGAAAAGGGTCATTTCTATTGCTTCATACAATCAAAAACATATCTTTGTTTGTATGTGTTTCAACCATTTTAAAACACACATTATCAGAATATTAATGAGAATCCAAGTCCCTGCATTCAATTCTTTTGTAATACACATTTTTAATTTTCATTGTTAATTAGTGACTTTAAAGAATCTTATTAGCTGAAAAATACAAATACACTAAAAATAGTGATCGTGACGTCGCTGATTGAGAAAATCAATATAATATAAATACCGGTCACATTTTAATAATCAAATTTTAGTCAGGTCTGTCAGACAGGCATGCATGCATGCCTTTGTCATATCAACACTTTAAAAAATTTTTGACTTGTAACTTACAACTCGTTTGTGCTATGATAAAATATGATGTCACATTTAGTATTAATAGCTCGATTCATTTCCGTTAACATAACACTTGAAGTGTTCAACATTGGTACAATTTAAGTTATCTTAATGGAGAAATTTTGTGTATTATTATATATTATATATACCGTCAGTTGGGATGATGCTGCACGATTTTTTCAGTTTTTTGGAATGAATTGTTTAGAGTTTATCTAAAAAATTCTAAAAAAATAATTTAAATGCTTTAATATCACGAGCATATAGGGCAGTAATAAAAATATCAAAATTGGTACTGCAGACCGAACAGAATTACAGCGGCCTGACAAACAGACAGAGAGGCGAATTTAACGAAATTACAAAGGTTCCTATGTCTTCCGAATCCTAAAAATAACTTTTTTATCTAAGGGAACCGCTTATGTCAATATGCAGTAGTGTCATTCAACCATTTTTCAGTGCTTTTCAATACAATAGCTTAAAGTCACTTCATCACGTGAAAATGTAGGTACATTGAAAAGATGACCATTACATATTATACTATTTCACCTTATAAGTTATTGAAAAATTATAATATTATGTGATTATTATTTGTTGAGGATTATTATTTTAAATAAACGTGTATTATCGTCAATAGTAGCTTTGTTGGGGTAGTCCAGAAGCTCATTGAATATGAACACAAATGGGATAGTTATTCAGACATCAAAAAAAAAAAAAAAAAAAATGAAATTATAGTAAAAGGTGGTGATGATGTGGTGATACCACAATATGTAGAATGTTATATGAACAGACTTTTTGAATTGAGTTGACAGTTGAAACCATTTAACTGTGGGAGAGTCAGTTATTTGTTTATAAGTAACCTACAAATAAATACTTTTGTTTTATAAGAGTGTCGATTAATATAAATTTACATTTTTTCTTCGTATATTTGATCTCCTAATACTAGTATTATTAAAAAGTAAAAGCGATGAATATTGGCTAATACAGTGTTTTTAATGAGCAAAAGAAACTCCAAGTATAAGAGAATAATTTTAAACACTTCTTTTTAACTGTTGTGTTTGGTCAGGTTAAACGTGACATATCAAAGAAATTTTTTTTTATTTTCAAATCTATTCGACTTTATTCAACTCTTTGAACATTTGGTTCTAGGGACTTAAAGTTCTTAATTCCCTACTTATTAATATGTGATCATTTTCTGAAAATAATAGAAGCTAGTGACATGGGTACAATATATACTAAAACTTACTCATGAGTACATTTTTAAAGGCCCGGCGAGAAGGGTACGTAACCGGGGCTGTAACCCTGAGGTCCGGGCCCCAAAGAGGGTCGAATCCGGCCCACCAAGTTTTACTTTTACTTAATTTTGGACGTCGGTGGTAGACTGAATATTTTACAATAGACCCGGGACAGTTCGTCCCTGAAAACTTTTATTTCTCTTCACAACCCTAATTACACATAGGTACATATGGAGGGATAAGTGTAAAAGTGATACAAGTCCATAATTTCTTTTTCTTTTTTGAGAAAATGCCTTTAAAGTTTAAGAGCTGTAATTTCTTAAAATTTAAAGGCATTCCATTCAGACACTGACCCCGCCATATATAATTGGCTGATGCAATAATATACATATGCTTAATAAAGTAATACGATGGCGAAATACGTTTGGATAGTCAAATAACTAAACTTGCGACAAATTAATCTTGAAAGTTACTTTTTCTTACTTTTATTCACTTGATGTACTTTAATAGGCATTTTTTTTTATTAACTACATAAAATAAATTGCACAAAAATAGGTTTCAATGTAGTTATTTTTACGTTTTCTTGAAAAAATGTACTAGTATGTACAACTTTTTTTAAAACAGACAGAAGCGGATACCTATATGTATTCTTTTAAATAGATTTTTTATAATGTTAGATTTGTCTTGCACTACTATTCTGTTCTATTATAGGTACTAACGAAACAAAGCAACTGTTTTCTTCTACTCATTGTACAATTAATAATTTTGTATCACTGCATCTATAAACGAAATCAATGGATCTATTCTGAAAACAGATATGTATTAATAAGACATTAGATATCAGACAGTATCTCGTTAATATTTAACGAAAGAATTAGTTTCGTGATATGATCAATTTATCATATACATATATGATATTATATCAAAGACGAGAAAAAAATCGTAGTAATTAATTGTGATTAAAAGTTTCCCTGAAGATATTTAGTAGGTAGTGAGTCTTTTTCAATAACTATTACACATTCTTATCGTACATATATTTCCTCAATCATTCATTTGGTATGTTTGTAATCTGAGAGAATAAAATTGAAATATGAAATAATATATTACATGTATTTATAATGTTCCTGGGTTCAACAGGATAAGCTGTTGCATGATTGATTTCAACAGTCAATTATTAAAACGTAACTATACTATTTTTAAGATTTGTTTATTCTTTCAAATAAAAATCAGTATTTGGTTAATTATATTTAACTAGCTTAATTTTTTTGATATCAGATAATAGAGCAGTGTAGTGCTGTGCGTGGTATTATCATGAAACTACACTTTTTCTATGAAAGCATTGCTTAGTCAGATAGATTATGGGGGATTAAGAAAGCTAAAGGAGTACATTAAAAATTCTGTTAGGTACAACTTAAAGTGGATCCTGTTAAAACTTTATCGACTTTGAAAATTATAGATTGAAGTTGAAGAAGTTATATTAAATTGAATAATTTTTTGAAAAATCCTATTCGCTGTGGAGACTTTTCTCGTCGGTTTAAGATTAGTTAGTTGTTAGAGAGACGGCATTCCGAACATGGCTACTTGCTTAAGATTCAATAGTTTATTAACCTAAATATTTCAGGAACGATTTTCATTTCCAAAAATTTAGCGTCAGTTTCTAACTCAAAGCTCTTACTAGATAAAATAGCCTGAATACCAGACGAATCTGAAACTTTCAAGATTTCGGTGTTTGCTGTTTTTAGCAAATTTCGAAAACTCGAAATTCAGCTATTACAGTAGGTCTCATGACGCAATCTGAGTCCGGGACTATGGCAGAAATCTGTTTTGAGGTCCCTAGAATACGAATATGATATTCACTAAAATTTATATATATATATATATATATATATATATATATATATATATATATATATATATATATATATATATAAATTTTAGTGAATATCATATTCGTATTCTTATATATATATATATATATATATATATATATATATATATATATATATATATATATATATATATATATATATATATATATATATATATATTTATGTGTTCCCACGATAACTCTCGAACGAAACGTCTAACGCTTATGAAATTTTGTGTGCGGACTGGATTCTGAATTGGCTTGGCTAAGTTCGTTAGCCAGACACGTCGGATGCCCAGAAGTAGGTTTTCTGGCCATTTTTTATCATTCGATCCTATTATAAGACAGTTCGATTTTTACATCGTTGAAAAGGAAAAAAAAATTATGAAGAAAATGTTCTTATAATTTTCTTTCTATGTTAAGTAGTTTTCGAGAAAAACGTAATTTTCACTATTGCCTTATTTTGCTCTCTTTGTCATTGTAATAAGTAATTTATATTTCTATCTCAGTTCTTTATGAAGTATAAAAATATTTCACTTTTTTATTAAAGAATTTTGTGAGAACAAGTGAGGCCTATTCACATACATGTGTTATAACACACATACATGTATAGAGTTTTGTTTCTCATTTATTGCATTATAATTAGCAAGGTTCTATCTCATGTTGAAAAATGTAAATTAAACAGATTTTCTAAGCTAATGTAATGAAGAATTTTTTTTTTTTATTGAATTTTTAAGTAAACAAGAAATTGAAGATTATGTTATGATATAATATTATTAAATAAATATGAAACAAAACAAAATATGTACAATGTACATATGTATGCACGGAAAAATATTTTGAATCGATTTTGAAAATTTTTTCACTTATAATTAATAATGTTAAAAAATTAAACCATTTCAAATGGATTTAAGGTATTTTATGTGAGGTCAAGGTTTTCGGGACCTAAAAAGGCCAGAAATTAATTAACCAATCGATTTTAAAAATTTTTTCAGAGTTAGTAAGTTAAAGTATTTGAATTAATAAATTAAATGATGCCCGCAAGAAGCTTACGGACTGCCATAAGTTATATGAGATCCTTAGAACCCTTTTCTTACTGTTAGAGTACTAGACTTGTATGAGTTTCGCCAGGATTTACTGATCCCATAATTGTAAAAAATAAACTAAACGACCAATTTTAAAAATTTCTTCACTGTTACAGAGCTAAACTATTTTAGATAGATTTAGAATACATTATGTAAGGTCCGCCAGGGTCCACAGGACCCAAAAATGTCAAAAATAAACTAACTGACCGATTTTGAAAATTTTTTCACTGTTACAGAGCTAAACTATTTTAGATAAATATAGATTACGTTATGTAAGGTCTGCCAGGGTCCGTGGGATCCAAAAGTGTCAAAAATAAACTAACCGACCGATTTTGAAAATTTTTTCACTGTTGGGGAACTAAGCTATATTAGATAGACATACATTACGTTATTTAGGGTCCGCCAAGGTCCATGGGACCCAAAAGTGGTAAAAATAAACTAACCGACCGATTTTGAAAATTTTTTCACTGTTACAGAGCTAAACTGTTTTAGATGAATATAGATTCCGTTATGTAAGGTCTGCCAGGATCCATAGGATCCAGAAGTGTCAAAAATAAACTAACTGACCGATTTTGAAAATTTTTTCACTGTTACAGAGCTAAACTATTTTAGATAAATATAAATTACATTATGTAAGGTCCACCAAGGTCCATAGAACTCAAAAGTGTCAAAAATAAACTAACTGACCGATTTTGAAAATTTTTTCACTGTTACAGAGCTAAACTATTTTAGGTAAATATAGATTACGTTATGTAAAGTCTGCCAGGGTCCATCGGATCCAAAAGTGTCAAAAATAAGCTAACCGACCGATTTTGAAAATTTTTTCACTGTTGGGGAGCTAAGCTATTTTAGATACATATAGATTACGTTATGTAAGGTCTGACAGTGTCAGTAGGACCTAAAAGTGTCAAAAATAAAATAACTGACCGATTTTGAAACTTTTTTACTATTACCGAGGTAAACTATTTTAGATATAGGTACAGGTTGTGTTATCTGAGATCCACAACTGTCCTGCGGATGCAAATGCGGCGTAGAATGCTACACAACGGGTTTTGAATATATATATATATATATATATATATATATATATATATATATATATATATATATATATATATATATATATATATATATATATATATATATATATATTACATAAAGTCCGCCTAGAATATACGGTCGAGCTGATTTTTTAATGAGGTCTACCGGGATCTTGCAGATCCGAAAACGCCAGTAATAAGCTATCGAACTGATGCTAAAAAATTTCTCACTGGTAGAGAACTAAATTATTTTAGATGGATACAACTATGCTGCACAAAATTCGTTCGGGTTCTTGGGTCCCTAAAAATACCAAAACTAATTACCCAGTCGATTTTAAAAATTCTTTTACTCTTAGAAAGCTAAACTATTTTAAATAGGTACAGGTCTTAGATGAGATCCGCCAGTGCCCAAGATTTGGAAATTCGCTATGTTATGCAGATGCTGCGACAGGGGTATTAAATGAATAAGCTCACATTTAGATTCTATGCCTTTGCTGTCTCTTCTTACATTGCAGTGTTTCTTTCATATTTAAAGTCTGTACATTGCAAAAGTACACTATCCCAATAATTATTTATGCCTCCAATCGCGTTCTAATATCTTTGAAGTACCTATTATGAATATTTGTCTCGTGTGATGGTTTTAATGTAAATTTTCACTTTTTGTCACTATTAGTCGCTATTTTTGAGAAGAAAAAGAAAAAAAAGTGTATTTTTATTGTCAAATTGTGTTGATTTCTTACTACCAACACTAATGCTCTAGTTTCCTTGTACATGCAGTCCAATGCTCTTAGGATATCTTACAGCCACCCCGCGATATTAAGCGAAATAAGATGAAAGATATGTAAAACTTAATACTTTCTCTGTTACCTAAACTTTTGAACATTAAAATCCTAAAAAAATAAGTATAAGTTTTAATTATGTTCGTTGTGACTTTAGCTTGATATACGATTTATTAGCAAACTCAAATCACGTAGATCATTTTTCATATGTATATTTGGTGGTTCAATTTTAATTATTACTACTTATTAATAATTTAACCAAAAAAAATTGTCTCAGATTTTAATAATAAATGTGTTTCTCTTTTTAGCTATATCTTTATTAGATTGTTAATGTAGCTCTTGAATGTTTAATGTAGCTCATTGCTTTTATTAATCGTTTAAAATATATTACGTTTCTTGGCTTCTTTATTCTCACTCCCTTTATCAAAGTTCATGACAACCCTCTAAATAATTTTTTTTTTATTTTCATATATTTCTTCCTTACCCCTCCTTCTATAATCAAAAATTTTTAATATTAAGCTTCACCACATTACTTATACATAATTATGTTGCTTGCATTACTTACATTTTAATAGGGTAACTCCAGGAGAGACACACCACTTTTTTCTGTTACCTACAAAATCAACGCAATATACAATGAATTCTACAGTGTAATTTAAAGATTTACTGTTTTTACTTTCACAAAGTGTAAAAAAAATTTAAGATAACATTAATTTAAAAACATTACTTACCGAGATATTTATCTAAATGTTATTTTTACGACTTCGGATGCATTTTTGGAAACCGAGGCTGATTGTGGAGCATCTGTGTTCATTACAACAAGTGATGCATCTCTTCTTACAGTGCGTCTTTCCCGAAATTACCCTATTCTTTTAAATCTACCATCCGCTCTAAGATTTTAATATATTGTATGACACAATTATTTAGGTGATAATTAATGTTGAGTCCTCCTCTCTTTTCGTTAGGGCCGACCTCTTTCATAATTAAATGTAATGATTTACAGGAGTGGAAGAACGTCATAGACCCATCCAAAAGCATAGTCTATGTATATTCGAAAGAAGGTGAATATAAAAAATATATTTGGTACTGTGAAGCAAACTTTAGTAAACTTCGATCATATTTGACTATTTAAATAGCTACAAACCGAAAAAAAAAGTTTTTAAATATCCGTATCCGTATCCGTAACCGAAATTTCATATCCATAACATCCCTAGTATAAATACTTAAGGCTTTATCGAAATTTCACATTTTTAGCAAAAAAATTGCATTTAGTAGTGTTTTCTGTGTTTATCCTCACAAACACAGAATACCAGAAACGAACTTCCTGTCTTTATACAAGCGATACCAGTGTAATAAAAAAATGACGTAAAATTTCTTTCTCCCACTAAACTCACAACATATCACTACATCAACATGTCATTTATATACACTGACTTTGTGCTTGTATATACGTATAGTGTGTGTCTCTACATTGCTTATGTATCACATGCATACGTATAACTGTGGTATAACATATACCTAGTGTGTACCTATCCATATTGCTCCTGCACAGCTTGTGAATGACTGGTTAAGAACGTGTACAACAGGGCACAGAATGACCCAGTATGAACCACACAATTTTATATTTACATTTGTTCTATGTATTCTGTGTTCACAAATTACTTATCAAATTAAAATAAAAACAAATCGTCAGGTGCATGTTAAACTTGGGCAAGTAGTGTCTCGTATTTCCCTGACAAATAACTGTATTCCTGAAATAAACTATAATTCTTCATTTCAAAAAAATCTTTTTAATTACGTAAAAAGTAAAAAGAAAAACAAATATACGAGGTGTGTTCAAAAAGTAAGGTTTATGTTTTTATCAAAGAGCTTTTATTTATTCTTCAATATTCATGTTGTTCCCTTTAAAGTAATCCCCCTAAGATACAATACACTTGTGCCAACACATTTTCTAATCCTCGAAGCACTTCTGATATGCACTTTTTGGTATAGCCTTGAGCTCTTCCGGTGGCGCAGTTTTTATCTCCTTAATCGTTGCAAATCTCCATCCTTTCATGGGTTTCTTCAGTTTTGGGAACAGAATAAAGTCGCGGGGGGCTAAATCCGGTGAATATGGTAGCTGAGGCATGATTATGGTGTTGTTTTTGCGCAAAAAATCACGCACAAGTAACGATAAGTGAGCAAGTGCGTATCGTGATAAAATAGCCATGAATTGTTTTCCCACAATTCCGGACGTTTTTATTCGTATTGCTTCTCGCAATCGGTATATGACTTCAAGTTAATACTCAGCAGCTTCTCTAATGGTGATTCGACGATTTCTCAATACCATTTTCTTCACTTTTTCAACGTTTTGATCAGTTCTTGACGTGCTGGGACGTCCAGAGCGACGTTCATCATTGACAGCTTCTCGGCCTTCTTGGAAGAGCTTGTAATACTTATAAACATTTTTTTTACTCAGAGTAGACTCACCGTATACCACTGTTAATATTTCGAATATTTTGGAGCACTTAATTCCATCTTTCAGACAAAATTTGATGCAAATTCTTTAATCCATTTTTTTCGACAGCAGAAAATCGCCTAGCACACCAAACACTTCTAACATTTATGCCTCTCACAAATGAACAATGAATTCTATATAGCTGAAATTGTGAACATATGTTCGGGACAAATGTACTGACGCAAAAAAATAAAAAAATCGAAAAATGAATGTACGTAGCCCGAGAAATTTGAAAAGTCACCTTACTTTTTGAACACACCTCGTATGTATAGTTACATATACGAGGTATCCTTCCCGATGTTAGAAATTAGTTAATCTCCACTAAAATTAGCCTCCAGAATCGAATTTCATCTATAAGGTTCGGTCCACACTATAGCGCCGATATCGGTACGCTTCCGCTCCGGTTTCGCTCCGATATAATCTTGTTGTGTTCACATTACAGTGTTGAGACTATGCTGGTACCTACCTATTCGTTCTCCATTCACATTATAATGCCGCTCTCGGTACGCTTCAGTTCGGTCTCAGTTCGATACAAATATCCTTTCATAACAACTGAATGCAAGCGGCGCGGAGTGGAATCAAAAAAGTATTCACATTATCTATATAGGTCTGATATCGGTCCGATACCACTCTAATAAAATATTATCTGAGTGGTACTGGTATTAGAGCAGTATTTGAGTGAGAGGGTACCGTGACTGATATCGGAGCGGTATTGGAGCGACGATGTGAATACACTCATTGTTTCTTGTATAAGAATACTTTATCGAATCGGGAGCGTAGCGATATCGTATCTCTGTGCTAAATTTCAAATTTTTACGGCGAAGTTTCAAAAAAAAAAAAGTCGACTATTACAGATAAACGTACACCTAAGCGTTCGGCTTTACCAGTTTTGATATGGTACATTAATAAGGTACTTATCGTTAGAAATAATATCAGTGCAATTTATAGATACACAAGAATTATTATTTTAATAACAATAAAACTCTTTTTCTTTGGTATTTCTTTTAATCGATGCCGAATCATATACGCCATCGAAGCAGAATGACATCCAATAATAATAAATGTCAGCTTATTTCAGATTAAGACAAGTACATTAAAATGTCTATATGGATTATATTAATTATAATTCAACCTTTTTGAAAATGTCATTCCACAAATGATCCCGCACTGGATAACTATCAATTCTTTGCTCATTCGGTCAAATTTAAACAATACTGTTAGTAGTAAATATCGGCTATAGAGAAATTTAAACGAGTTTCCTAAAGGCTTTAAACACAGGCTTCAACTTAAAAGAGTCTGATCGGTTAATCTTAAAAAAGAGTCGGGGTCTTAATACGCTCTAAAGTACTTTAGCCATGAGCCCACAAGTTCACTGATTCCACTTTATTTTGCTTGTTGTTATGAAATTGTAGAAGATTTTCGGAGTTTTGGCCATCGATGTTATTTAAATACGGATTAATGATAATTCTGTCTTTTATATTTTGCAAGATCAAGACTAACACTATACATAATCTAGCAACACCAATACCAAGATCTAAGTGAGCAAACTCAAGAATTCACTATAATTATTGCAAATTTTCACAAAGTAAAATTATGTATTTAATAGTTCAAATTTGCCTGAAGCTCGTTAAATCAAAACTGACAAATTAAATATTTCACCATACTAATTATTATGAATTTCCCTCAAGTTGGATTATCTACAATTAATTACTTTTACAATGTTAGTCTATTCTAGAAGATTGTTGAGAAAGTTTTAGTAGTGCCAACGCATGACTCTTCACAATTCTAGCAAGGGATCTTGTACACAAAAACTCTAAGGTGGCCTGTACACGATCAGTAACAATAACAGTATTTACTGACAAAAATAATGAATCATTATTTTTATAATATAAGTTCTGCATACGGATACTTTGGTGCCGCGACTAGTGAACCGCAGACAGTTCAACCGCGACACTTCAACACTGACAGTCCAACCGACGACAAATAAGTCTAACTACTGATCAACCTAACGATAGACAGATCAACCGACGACAATTCAACCTAACGGCAGTTTAACTGAAGACAATTAAGGGTATACTATTTGGTTGGATTGTATTGGATTTGGTTACCTTTTTGATTAGATTAGTTTAGGTTTGTTTATAATTTATTGAGTTCGGTTAGCTCAAGTTGGGTTTGGTTATGACAGGTTATTTTATGTTAGGTTTTGATGAATTTGTTTATAATTTGTTGAGTTCGGTGACTTATGCTAGTTTTGGTTAGGTTAGGTTGGGTTTATTTATAATTTGTTGAGTTTGATTAGTTTAGGTTGGGTTTGGTAAGGTTTGGTTGGATTTGTTTATAATTCACTGGCTGGGTTAGTTCAGATTGAATTTGATTAATTTATACATTAGTGTTAATTAGTAAAATGCGCTGTGATTTAACTGTTCTACGGTTGAGTTGTCGTTAGGCTGAACTGTTGTCAGGTTGAATTGTCATCGGCTCACCTGTAATTAGCTTCAATAGTCGTCGGTTAATCCATCGTCAGGTTGACTGTCGTCGGTCGAACCGTCGCGATTTAACTGTCCGCGGTTTACTTGTTACAGAACGGATACTTTAGTTTTGTCACTACACGATCAGTAATATTGCCAGTATTTCGAAACATTGAAAGTATTACCTACTCATTGCGTACAGGACCTCAGGAAACTGTTAGTGAGCCGCCTACTAATAGTTTCTGGTAAATGTGTAAAGGAAAATAATTTGCACCGTTTGTAGTAAGAATAAATTAGTTTGGCTACACCTGGAATGAAAACTGGCATGGTCCACTTTATCTTCTTCAAGTAATTAATCGAGCTTACAATAATTAATTGTTATTACTGTATCATCTTACATATATTATTACTATTGTAATTCAAAACTATTATTGTAAAATCCAAATACACACATTCAAATGTCTCTAATAAACATACTTGTCCTAAAGACTTTTAATTTTAATTGTAAAATGAATTGAAATTAAAAAAATTACATATCACTTCCCGTTATTACAATAATAATATTAACTTTAATTACATTTAATTGTTTCAACGATTACAATATTTGATTTAACATTGGAAGTCAACACAAGATTTAAAAATATTGGTTTAATTTGTCTTATTTCTGCGCTAACACCTTTAACAGCAAAT
The DNA here is from genome assembly GCA_035578155.1 of Brachynemurus nebulosus. Taxonomy (NCBI): domain Eukaryota; kingdom Metazoa; phylum Arthropoda; class Insecta; order Neuroptera; family Myrmeleontidae; genus Brachynemurus; species Brachynemurus nebulosus. Next base: position 8,586,601 of record JAPWDM010000001.1, on the reverse strand, counting down.
TCATTGGCAATGAATCAGAAAAATAATAAATCGTTTTTCCATGAAATATAACACACACATAAGAGAAACACTGAAATTTTTTTTTCGTATAAAACTAAGTAGTCATCACCCAGGTATTAGAAATAAATTTAGATGTTAATAAACTAAAATTAGTTTACAAATTACAAACCAAGAACCAGTAAAAAAAAATCTATATATTTATTAAAATTAAAAATAATAGAAAACGACTTGACGTTGAAACGGCATTCGAAAAGAACAAAACAAGAATCAATGTAGATTATTAGAGTCGAACCCCAACATAGGAAATTTAAAAACACCAAAAAAAGTATTCTGGTTTTTTTTTTTGTTCGTTTTAGGTACTTTAATCAATTCAAAAATAATAATAATAAGAGAGACGATGTTTCTTCTTTCGTTTATAACGATTTTTTTCTTTCACTTTTAAATAATATTATTTTCATCTATCTACCTGATTTTTATTGATGGTAGTAAGAGAGGATGCATTCAGGTTGTTACACTTGACTTCCAAGTTTATTATTATTCTATTTTAGCGGTTACATACGTATAGTTCGATCGACGGTGTATAGAGTGCGACCGATAGGTGGTGGGAACGGAGAACGGGGAGCGGGGAGTGGGCGCGCGGACGTGAAAGAGACGCACACAGGTAAGTGTAGATACCTACCTATCTGACCAGCAGGCAGTCAAGTGGACACCCATACTTATTTGTCGAGATGAAATTATATCTATAACACAGTAGTGTATGCATAGCCGAGCTCTGGTGTGTGATCAAGTCAAGCGAGGCGCACCGCATACCTACCTCTTAACCTCTGCCTCTGATACACGATTGAAACGTGTGTAGTATCCACAGTGATCCACAGCGTATTAGGGATGGGATATAACGCAGCTCGAAACACGCCAGCATCATCAAAGCCGTAGAGATTTACAAAAAAGAAACAATAGAATTGTAAGAAAAAGGAAAATATTAGCAGCTGTGAGAAGAAACAGGAAGAAGATGCAACCGTCAACTGGTTAACGAACTTGGAAAACCATAAGACGCTCGTGGTATGTAGTGGTATGCGGTATGGGCTGAAAATGACAATCAATTTACATCAAATACTTAAAATTCACTATCAAGCTAAAAATTAACCCACAATACCAGCTTATAAATCAAAAAAAGAAAAAAAAAAGAGAAAGGTACTTATTAAGAACATTGAGAAAACTCAGTGAGCAAACCTATTAGATGGGTCAACTGTACTTTAGTCAATGATAACAATTATTTTCTTCGTTTTAGACCGAGCAAGGCTATAAATTCACGAGACTCTCGAGCCGTTGTACATACTTTCCAGAGATGGACGTGCTGTCTTGCAGCCCAGTCATTCATAATCCACTTAACTTTCTGGAATGATATCCCCAGGGCCAGCTCTGGACCCATTGAAGGTTAAGTTGAGTTCTGCTTAGTCTATCTATACCAGTGAAACGACAGCGATAAATTCATATATTTTAATGCGAGAAGTTTGATTGATTATATATTAGTTATTATTTTATGAATGTAATATCTCGAAGTCACTAACGGAAGCTTTGTTGGAATGTAAACTTAACCAAGCAGTAGCCGAAATCGGTAATCACAGACATACGATTACATTCTTTTATCCCAAGTAGTTTTCAATAAAATATACTCTTGAACAACAAGTTAAAGCTTTTTCTGTCAAATTTCGTATTTGAATTCGATTGGAGAAATTTTTGAATCTATTCCCTGTGGCTACGTCGTTTTTAAGCGCATATTGATATTTGGTCATTTATTTTGTCTTACTGCTCAAAATGCAATCAAAAAAATATGGTGCCAATGGGGTGCGGCGATTGCGATGAATTTCGTAAGGGATCAAACTGCATCATTATTGAAAATTTTATCAAAAACAATCGAATAGTTCAGAAGTTATGCCGCTTGGTGTGACTTGGCGCCACACAAACGGACTGATAGACAGACACGAAATCAAAATTGTTCAGGAAGCTCTAAAACGTAAAATTCACCTGAAAATTTTCTTTTTAGGAGGAAAACAATTTTTAATATTTCAAAAGTCATCACAATGCTTTCGTTACTTTCGTAGTCTCAGAAGCAAAATTTTTTGTGTATTCATTTTCATCAGCAGATACCTATGTATATCTAATAACACTTGCGCACATGGATTATTAATTCCGGTCACTTCTTCTGCAAGAGTACTAACAATAAGCAGCAGACTATAACCTGATAGTTGACTTTTCCACCAGTACATAAATCTGGCTGCGTACCCGCTACAACTGCCAATGTAGCCTCACTACACGTACTCCATTTTGAGAAAATCTGATAATAGGATTGTTACCCAGAATTATTATCATTATATTCGTTGTAAAAAGCTTAAAAAGTTTAACAGCACAATTATAAAATATAGTGAGTTAAATGTGTAAATTATAATATACGATCAATTAACTTATAGAGTGGACAATATTATGGATAATGTTATTTATAGCCCATCACTATATGATATATACCATATAAATATGTCGCTAAGATTGTACCACTGTACCCATCATGTATGTATTCATCTATACTCATTGTATTGTACGCTAAATGAGCACCAAGCGTTTCAAAATATTTCAACGAAATGTTTTTCAAATTTTTGTAAGAGAACTAATGATGTTTCAACGTTCAAATGAAAAAAAAAGAAGTTATCTTTCCGTTTGATATTGAATTAATTTTTTTTTTCAAATGAATTTTTAAGCTTATTTCACACGATATAGATGTATCATCCATTTTTTTGTCGATACACTAATTTAATTTTAAATATTACTAAAGACAAGATTATAGTAAGACTGTTTTTTTGGAAAATTGAAATTTATATGTTCCACATTTCCAATAATAAACGGAGTGGGGTGAACAAGCAGCACATAATATATTTTGCAAAGTAATTCAGTTTTTAGAAAATTTTCGAGTCGAATATTCAGCTATTACAGCCACTGTCGTGACGCGACTTGAGTCAGGAACTATAATAGAAATTTGTTTTGAGGTCCCTAGAAGCCGAAAATGGCATTCACTAAAATTTATATACATATATGAATATGTATGTATATATGTAGGTATGTATGTATACATGTATATACATAGTCACTAGATAAGTTTTGCAATACAAAATGTTTATAATCGCAAGGTACTTGCATTTATTTTTTTTATAAAGTTCAACTCATAACTAAACGGTAGCCATACAATAAGTTCCCCTGAATCATTTGTGCACAGAACTAAAACATTAAAAATTTTCGAGTGGTTGAAGGACGAGTTACGTGTGATTATTCGCTACAACTTTGTGCGAAGCCTGTTCGTAGACGAATATGTAGATAAAATGAAAACTTTACTCAAAGAAAAGTGTCTTCGTCGCACAACTATGTACCAGTGCTATCGTGAATTTGAACGTGGTAATTTCAGTGTTAATGATCTTCCAAGATCAGGTCGTCTTGTTGACGCAACTGTTCCATAAAACGTAGCAAAAGTCGAGTTATTAATAAAGGAGGATAAACGAGTTGTCCTGATAGTCAGTGCACAGTATAGACGTCTTGGTATGTCAATAAATATTTGCCTAAAGTTGTTCAGAAACTTAAAGAGATTCGTCCAAACTCAAGGATGGATAGCTGGCATTTTCACCACGATAACACTTCTGCTCATCGAGCTCATGGGACAGTTAATTTTTTAGAAAATACTGACATTAAAGTGCTTGGTCATCCTATCTACAGTCCAGATTTTGCTCCTGTGACTTCGCTTTGTTTCCGATTGTGAACGGCTAGCTGAAAGGTCGGAAGTTTGCGAGCGATTCCGACCTACTGGCGGCCTGGGATCAAGTGTGTCCAGAACTGCCAGAAGAAAAATAGCACGATATTTTTGACAGTTAGTTTTTAGGTACCACTAAGTGTATAAGCTGTGACAGAAATTATTTTGAAAAACTTTAATAAATATGGCTGTATTGCAAAACTTATCTAGTGACCTATGTATGTATGTATATACGTGTGTATGTACGTATTTATGTGTCCGTGCGATGACTCTCGAACGAAATTTAGTGAAAACGTTGGAAGTCCAAAAATCTTGGACGAATTCTTCAGCCAGAGACGTCCTATGCCCGGAGCATGGTTTTTTGGGAATTTTTCATTAAAAATAAACTTTTACCAATTTTTTCTCGAGCTCAAAAGTTTTTGTGACATTTTTTTACCCGATTAGAAAGAGGAGGAAAAATTACATAAAAAAAAGCTTTTGAGTTATTTTTCTAGGTAAGTTGGTTGGTAAGGTATGCAGAATGCTGCGACAGAGGTATTTTCTCTTGTAATAAATTTTTACTAAGTCACAAAAATCGATCAATACGAAAAAGTTTAAGAGAATTCTTTCTGCAGCGTCGTAGAAAATTAACCCACCTCAGCAACTCAGAAGTATAAGTGGTGAAAGCGCAGGGAACAAACGAATTTCACCTAATATTTAATTTAATTATTAATACTTAATAACAATAATGAGGCTCCACATCCGTTTCCGTCTTTAACAAACACCACTCACATCATAATTTTCAAACTTAATTTATACAATTACCAACAAGAGAAGTGTCATGCAGCAAGCAGGAGTCAGAGTTTAAGCTTTAGTTTAACATTATTGTATTGTTAATTTTAAATTGGGGTTTGATGACACTAGAAGTATAATTTTTAAGGATATTTTGGAGTAATGGTCATCAAGGAAAACAGAAATGTGATTTTTTCCCTTAAAGGCTACCGGTTTCGATTTTTCGTCTTTTTCAGGCCTCTGAGGAAAATTTATTGATATAAAAGTACATAGATAAAATATAAAAATATATAAAATATATTACATGAGGTACTTACATAATTATATTTATGTCAGACTAACATTTGAAAATAAAAATAACAACACTGATTAAAAAAGTTTAAAAACAGTTTAAAGCAACATTTAAAGTTTAAAATGATTAAAAATATGAAGAATATTATTTAGAAATATAGATAATTTAAAGAAATATAAAATTAAACTGTGCATCACGAAAAAATTTGTGCAGTACGAAAAAACAAATAAGGATAATATGAATGTATTTGTGAATTAATGTTAAAATATTTTAATGAAAAGTAAGTATTGCTACGATGAATTCCGAAAACAAAGTACCTTCTAATAAAATTAAGGTGAATGATCATAATTATTTAATTTTTTAAAATTTTTAGTGAGTGTGCGCAACTTTGGTGTTTTTAACAATGTCAGGCATAATCTTGTCAAAGTTACGGGTATATGTATTGTCTACGGAGATGGCGTCCTGGTAGAGATTTAGGTAACCTTTAGGGGAAAAAATCACATTTCTGTTTTCCTTGATGACCATTATTCCAAAATATCCTTAAAAATTATTGTATTGTATTTGTATTAATGTATGTCCAAATACGAATAAAAGTTTGCCATACTTGATAATAGTCACAAGCATATCGGTAGTAATGACTGAAATCGAATCAAAAGATTAATATTATAACAACTCTTTCAAATTAATATGTAAACCAAGGAAAAACACAAAATCAGCAAAATCGTCTTGACATGTAAAAGTAGCATGATTTATACCAATAAGCCACGGCTCTTATGGTAAACAGCAACACCATAAAACTAATAAATAATGATAATAATAAAGAAGAAAAAAATGAATATAGCAATATTATGTATTTATTATTAGGTAAGAACGCTCGTACTTACATTTCGGTAGTGTAAACGTGACTTTATACATCCACGTTTAATACGGTTTGACTATGATAAATGGATGAAAAGTGTTTGAAAATTTACATATTTACCTTTAATTTAAATTAAATAATTTATATTTTACTGCAGACAGAAAACCACAAATAGTAAAATATAGAAATGATGCCATATACATATACCTACCCACTTATCCACCAGTTACTTTATTTATGTTGAGGCTAATTTCAAACATCAGTTTATTCGCAGAATTTTGCAAAAAATAAATAAATAAAAGGTTTATTACATAGTTAGGTATCTTCGTAATAAAAAAATAAAAATATATTGTTAATATGTTAATAATTGGTATGCTAGAATGTAAATAATTATACCTAGTACAAACTGACTCTTACAATTTTTTTTTTAATTTTTTTTAATTTCGCAGTAACTTTTGCCTAGTAGATTAATATTTTTTGAAGAGTTTATTCAGAGGACTTTATAACAGAGGATCAAGTAATCTAATATTATTTGCTGGGCAATTCAGCCAACACAACTGAATTGTAGTTAACTCATTAAGGAGGGGTAAGATTAATGGGTAAGGTTAATTAAGGATGAATATATCTCAGTATGTGTAGGTCTAAAAAAATCGAAAAAATTGAGGTTATTCGTTATAATATAGGCTATTAGCGGTTACAATTTGAAATTTTTATCTGCGATAACCTTGAAATAAAATAAAAACTGAAGATACTGCTGAATTTTGGTTTTTTGGTTGTAACTTCGGATATTTTAAGTGAAATATAATGAAATTTTCAGAGATTATACTTTATAACGTGGACAGTAACTAGTTAAAATTTCAAGTCAAAATATCTAACACAAACCCTAAAAATTGACGTCAAATTTGAAAATTGACTGGTCAACGATTTTTGTGTATTGCATCGTATGAGTTTTTTTTCTTAAATTGTAGGTTTTTTATATACTTTATGATGGTGAATTTCATCAATATAATTTCATTATATTTCACCTAAAACATCCAAAGTTAAAACCAAAAAACCAAAATTTATCATTACCTTCAGTTTTTTTTTCAAGGTTATGTGTGCCCATAAAAATTTCATATTTTAACCGCTGATAGCTTATATTATAACGAATAGCCTCAATATTTTTCGCTTTTTTTACACCTACACATACCGAGATTTATTCATCTATGTTTAGAAATTATGACCAAAATGGTTGATTGTTCTCAAAATGGCCGATAATTTTCGTAGCGGCGATTCCAGGTGGTATAAAATGCTCATTTTGTATAGTATTCGATGTAACTATTTGCAATAAAAATATTTGAGGCGGGAAACAATTCCTTATGCTTTGTTTATTTGACTCTACTAAGTATATAAATAGTACCATGGGTGGTAAATGAATTAATTAGTTAGGTATGTAAGTACTCTGGTCAAAAAAGATATAAAAATTTGTGTGATGGTGGCAACGCCGGTGAGACAAACATTTACCTACCCGCTTCAAGTTGCTATAAAAGACGACAATATTTAAAAAATCTCGAAGTTCGTACGGGTGTCTACTCCATTATAAGATATAGTTCGTTTAGGTTGACATTAACTTAAACAAAAAGCTCGGCACGTTAGCGACTTAACAAAAGAAAAGAAAACCTATTTGGTGTCTATCTATTAAGGATTAATTCAATGCATATCTCACCCTCTAACGCGTGTGCTGTAGAGATGAGCTAAACGGTTATTTTCTAATAACTGTTATTGCAATAACAGTTACTGAAAAATAACTGTTATTTTTAACAGCTATTATAATAACTGGTATGGTATTTGGATATTTTAACATATTGTAAGATATTCGGTATGCGTATAAACGGTTCTGTTAGTGAAATATGCACAGATCTAAATACTGACGGATACTAAATAATCTGCAATATTTGTTCAAATACTTATCTATACAAGGATTTAGGCTTTATATACACAATTTTAACAATTTTATGGATAAAAAATTACAAATACAAATAGATAACTGTACAATAGACAATAGTTCATTTTAAGGGTTTTTTAAATGTGTTACAATAGAAAATGTGTAACTTGCCTGGGGCGTTATTATTTTGAAATTCTCCGTAGGTGGTTAAAATAAATTACTGTGATCCTTGCTTTCGAATATATTAATATTGCCCTATGTTATCGATATTTCCAAAGGAGTTATTTAAGTAACCAGTTACTGGGTGTTCCAGTTATTGACGATAACTGTTATCTTTCTATACTAGTTACAAAATAACAGTTATCGATATATCGATCATCTCTAGTGTGCTGTAGTAATTAAGAACTCTAGTCTTTTATTCAGTAACCGAATGGCTGAAAATTTGTAGTCGGTCCACGGTTCTTCTTAACAATTTTCAGTCCTAGTCCAGAAAATTTATATGAAAAATAGAAACGCATTCAACTGATCCTTTCCGGCTTGTCTTGAATGAGTTCGTTAGCCAGACACGTTCGATGTCAGCTAGGAACTGGCGACAGCCAAATTTCTGAAAATTCAATAAATTCTTGAAATTTATAAGCTACTTACATTTTCGTACCATTATCCTATATAAGCTGGTATTAGAAAAAGAATAATTTTTTTAACCAGAAATTCGCTATGTTATACTAAATGCTGGGACGAGCGTATTTGAAATTCACCGCCAAATATGTATTAAATACATACAAAAATATCGGCTATACACGTATATCACATACATATTAAATACGTGTCGGGAAATATATACACGTAAATAGGATGTTATGTACAAAATATGTATCTATACGTAAGGTACATGTACCAGAGATGATACAGTACATATGTTCGTTTATTTATATGAAAATATATAAATAAAATGTACCTATATATTATATGTATGTACGTATGTAGTGATATAAAATATGTCTGTCTGTGTAAACACACTTTTTGAAAAATTAAAATATGTAATATCAAGTGGCACTACCTATACAGCGGAGTTGTATTTTTGCAATTCTATTCTGTAGTTTATTATTAATTTCTCACTGCTGTCATATATCTGCTATGCACACATTTTTATTGTATGTCATAGATGATACACAGGAGAGGTGAACAATTCAAGTAATGTCAAATAAATCTAATAAATATTTGAGGTACGGTGCTACTCTATTTACGAATTGGTTCCAATATGTATAAAGTTTATAGGTATCTGGAGATGTTCGTATCTCAGAAGCTCGTTTTTTTCCCCTTGTTTTAGAACAAATCATTTAATCCACACTTCACTTTCGCCTGATATTCAAATAGTCTAGACCAGCGTTTTCCATACTGTGTTCAGAAAAATATTAAAAATAGCTACGAAGCAACATTGTGTGTTTTCTTTCTTTTGGAGGGGTGCTGTACTTTTGGGAAAAATTGTTGTATGTACAATGTAACAATGAAAAAGTTTTCTTTTTTACTCGTCAACTGTATTTATACGAGTGTTCCGTAAAAGTTTTTGAACTTAAAAAGTGTTCCGTAATGAAGAAAGTTTGGAAAACACTGGTTTAGACTATTGGAATTACTGACAAGTATGCCTATTTAGTTAAGAAGGGACTAGTAGAAAAGTTTAAAAAAAAAGTTGTATCTTCGCTAGATTATCTAATAATTTACAGTTTTTTTTTTTTTTAATTTTGGTATTTTTAATTTGCAAATTGTTGAGAGGGTATTTGACTCCCTACAAATATCCGGGAGCAAAAACTATTTATTTCTAGATCTATATGTAATATCCTCCTGTGTAAATTTCGTCAATTTTTAAATTTGAAGAGGTAATTACTAAAAAATACTAAAACTCTGTATAGTAAATTATATACAAGGTGGTCCAGAATTTTGTACCGTAAACAAGCACTAGCTGATAGTACGGTTAAAAATAATGGTACCTTTTTGTGTACACTTTTTTACCAAAACTTATTAATAAGGGAAATACAAGACCGTAAAGGGGTAAAATGAAAGCCACCTTTTACTAAATTTTTTTCAAATACTTAGCAAAAGCCACCTTTTACTAAATGTTTTTCAAAAAAAAACGCGTTGATATTTTAGAAATGCACATTTGACATTACGATAATTAAATTTGTCTTCTATCTTTGATTTATGAAGATGGTTTCGGTTTGGAACTGCAGGGGCTAGATTCGGAGATATGGGTGTCAAAAGAGAACAATGTTCCAGAATGTTCTAGAATTTTTCAGAATGTTCCAGACTTCTATTTCCGATTTTGAAAACATTCTAGAACATTTTCGAACGTTCTGTAACTGACTTTGTCCGAGCAAAAGCAGGGTAGCTGCGGCTAGTAATGTTTCTATAGTAAGGTTTCTATTCCTTTACACAATACCTTAACAGAAGTTTCACTTCAACTGCGTGACTTACACGAACTCCCTTTTTTTGTACAAAACCAATATCTCTCTAATTTTTATTTGACCGAAATTATGTCCCACTTAAAAAAATTTTGATTTGATTTGGTAAGAAGTAGAAGTAATTTTTACAACCACTGCGGGAAATGGTCCGGGTACCCACTCTAATTGGATCGAATCCTAACACTTTAATATCCACTATAAAAAGCCAATTTTGCTTGTGAATACATAGTGCGTAGTGAATACATAGTGCATATTTACTATTAAAACTTGTTTTCAGCGCCTCCACCATCGTGTTGCAAATTTGGTAATTATATTAATTATTAAAAAAAAAATTCTGGTACTCTACTTTAAGCAAGGCTATAAGCCTTATTAACACATTAATAAATATTTGCTTAATTTTTATTGGAGTGAAATTATGTCCCAGTTAAAAAAAAAACGCCGTGAGCAGCGGGGCCCCATCACGGTAGTCGAATTTTCCCCTTCATCTTCGGTATTGAATGTCTACAAGCGAAATGTGATTGAAAGTCTACAAGCGAATTGTCATTTTGTTGGTTTCAAAACTGGTGATGAGTGTTCGGCTGATCGAGGCTTTAAAAAAAGGTTTTAAGTATTTAAGGGCTGTATCTCAGTAAATTTCAATTTTGTGCCGAAAACAGGTAGCAGAAAAAAAGCCAACACAATTCGTACGAGGACATTCCTGCCCATGTTTATCCGCTAATTGCCTTTATGTTTTAGTTTTAAAAATTAAAAAAGGACCTTAAATAGTAAACTGCAAGGCCTTTATAAAGATATTTTTTCTTTCCAAAAAAATCCAAAATTCCTATTTTATAAATACTAAAAATCCAAAGTTCCTAATTTATAAATAAACAGTGACTTTAATAACATTTTTAAATTACTTAATATGTATGTATTTCATTTGTCATAAAAGTAAGTTCACTTTTTTTTAAATTTTTTAAAATTACTATTCGCCTACTTGTATTTAGAATAAACATAATGCTTTTAAAACACATTTAAAAATAGCATTCAATTCCGATGTAAAAATGGGAGAAGTGGGGGGAAAAGTGATGCGGACTCCCTACAAGGTACTAGCTGGATACTAACTGAATACACGTACAAAATTTCAGCCCTCTAGGTTTCCTTATGGAGTCTCTAGACGTGTTAGAAAACAAGCAAAAAAATTAAGGAAATATTGGCGTAAAAATCGTGGGGGTAAGGGTTAAAAGTTGAAACCTCCAAAAAACAGTGTCTGGCTATTAGCTTAACCTGTACACCAAATTTCAGCCCTCTAGGTTTATTTGGGGAGATTTTGACCAGAACGAAACTGTTAAAAAACAAGAAAAATCATGTTCTTTTGGGTATAAAAATGGTGGGGGTAGGGGTTAAAAGTCGAGACCCCCAAAAGGCACCCCCTTGATACTAACTCAATCCGAATACAAAATTTCAGCCCTCTAGGTTTATTCGGGTGACCTGTGTGAGTGGTACAAACTTCGAAAACGTCGAAAATGCATGAAATTGTAGCTTAAAAATGAGGGGGGTGGGGGTAAAATATTAAAACCTCCAAAAAGCACAACCTAGGTACGAACTTTATCAACACACCAAATTTCAACCCTCTACGTTAATTCTGGGGGGCTGGGGGCCTGTTAGATCCAGCGAAAATCGTTTTTCCCCCCTCTACTCCCACCATATCATCCTAGGAAGCTGAATTTTGGATATGTTGTAGATAATTGATCGAAACATTATTTAAAACCGGTTTGGAAAAGTTTTATTGCTTTTCCGCCCCCCACCACCCCCTTAAAGGTCGGGTCAGAAAAAAAATTTGCCCAAAATTTGACCCCACTTTGATAGTATGAGGTGCCTCGAAAGTGAGCCCCATTTACCAAATTTCATCTCTTAACTTCCATAGGGGGGCCCTACACAAATTAAAAGGTGGCGGGAAAATATATATATATATATATATATATATATATATATATATATATATATATATATATATATATATCAGACATTTTTTTTTCTACATATTCGTGTTCTACGGGTCCGAAAACGGATAGCGCCCCTACTCTCGCCTCTCGCAGCTCTTATCGTATAGACTGTATAAGTCTAATTTTTCGGAGAAAATTCGACTAAAAATTTCTGGTGTGATTTGGAAGTAGTACAATTAAATTTTACAACCACTGCGGAAAATTGTCCGGGTACCCATTCTAATTGCATCGGATCCTAACACTTTAATATCCACCATAAAAAACAATTCTACTTGTAAATATATATTGTTACAGTAGCATATGTACTATTAAAATTTGTCTTCAGCGCCTCCACCATCGTGTTGTATATTTCATAATATATATATATTAATTATTGAAAAAATTCTTCTTACTCTATTTTAGGCAAAGCTATAAGCTTTATTTACATATTAATCAATATTTTCTTAATTTTTATTGGACTGAAATTATGTCTCACTTCAGTTTTTGGTTTAATTTATTAAGTAATAGAATTAAATTTTAAATCACTGCGGAAAATGGTCCTTTTTGGTTGGATCAGATGCCAACACTTTAATATCGTCTCCACCATGGTGTTGTATATTTGATAATTATATTAATTATTGAAAAAAATTACACTGCCTTACAAAAAAAAATTAAAAATTAAGCACCCACTTTAATTTTGCCTGTTTATCCATTCATACACATCCCTCAGTAAGTATATATGCGTACTTTTTTTCTATCACGTACTGCTTTTTAGGTACGATAACTAACATACATAACTATTAGTAAAAAAATTAAAGTAACGCTTCAGTATACACATTATTTTAGTTAGTAATGAAAAATTATTATAATTTATTTAAAGTATAATTTGAGTAAAACCAACAACAAAACTTATCATTAAAATATTTTCACACATTAAAATATAAAATATATAGTGAAAAGTACATATTGTACACAAAAATATGAAAAATATTTAACTTTTTCTTCTCGCTTTAAACGTCAACAGTAATCTTCTAACATAGCTGCATCCCAACGACCTCGAAACCGTTCTTCAAGCCTTTTTATATCCTGGTGAAACCGCTCCCCTAGTTCACCACTTACAGCTCTAAGATTTGAAGTAAAAAAAGAGAAATAGAAAAACATTAATTTTACATTTAACATCAAACTTAACATCAAAACTATAAGAGCAATCAGTTTTCCGGGTACCGAAATCGTGTCACGCAGTGTTATTGGGGTACTCTATTTTAGGCAAGGCTATAAGCTTTATTAACATGTTAATAAATGTTTGACACTTTTACTGACAAATTATTACGCAAGATTTTATTGAATGCATACAAATTGTATATTTTATATGCAATATACATATGTAATAGTGAAAGTATGGACTTGAAATTATGAAGCGATTGGTAATGTCGAGATGAATTAAATGTTACTTGTAATCATACTTAAGTAAACTGTACACAATTGTACACAAAACATATGTATATATCTGTCCGCGTCTTTGCGAGAGTATAATATGTATGTGTATTTTAGATACATGTATGTATGTATGATGTATGTATCCAAAGCATAATAAAAAGATTTGATTATTATAACTGAGATCAGTGGCTTCTATACGTATGTTTGTCCGCTCGGCTCTCATTCGGCTCCAAGGTCACAGGCCTGATGCTCTCCCAACACTTGTCTCACAGTCGGTGTGTTCGTGTGACCACCGTGTATTGTCCTCTTTGTCAAAATATACGGCGACCGTATAAGTCTATTGCAGTTCGGTTCCCCCACCTAAAACTGGCAGCAGGCCGCACTTGACTCAGTGGCATTCCCCTGACTTGCCCCTTATTTAGTAGATTTGTGGATCTTTTGACGTATGTATGCTTGTTGTTTGTTGTGTAGATTGTAACGTCGTTATTAGAGTACAGTGCCGTGATCCGACGATTGTTACGACGTACCGCTGATGTCGTTATGTATGCGGTTTGGTCGTTGTGTGTTTTGGTTTTTTAATTATTTATTGTTGTGCTTAATGAATTTGCATTTGCATTTAAATTTTATGCATACTTGTGTTTACTGCTGCGTGTTATGAACATTTACGACAAATTGGAGAGATAATAAGGTGTTTATTTTGAATCTGAGTAATTTTTATATAATAAAATTATAAGTGAGAATTAACTTTTATTTTAGTGTTTTTATAATTATGTGTTGATGAAATTTTGAGGCTTAGTGAGTTTGTGTGTTGTCTGAAATGAAAATTTGGGTGTATTTGAATCAGTGATACCTCCAATAAGTGTGCTCAATTTTTTAGCCTTAAGTTCAGCTTAGTGTGTCTGTGAAAATTGTGATTGTGTTTTAAGTTGCCAAAAAGGATTTAATTTTATTATTAGAGTATTTAAAATGATAGAAATCTGTGCAAGGAAAGCATGTATTTGAAAACCGTTTCCAAGACTTTTTCGCTCTGTTATATTACAATTTTATTTTGAAGAGCTTTTATATTAATGTTAAGGGAATATTACAAATCCTTAAATTTTAATCAAATCACACCAATTTTTAGGGCTGTTTCTTAGGCTGTTTTCCCATTCATTTTTTGGAGCTTTCTCATGTCGAAGCATGATGCAAAAAAGGATTATTTCTCTTTAACGTTTAGTCTATTTTCATTCGATCATAGACATAAAAAATCTAATAGTCAATTTTTAACTCTTTGAATAAAAGTGATTTAAAAGTTATATAATGAAGATATTTATTCATTGCATAGTTTTGAATTGAAAAGGGGGAAAAGGAAAATTTTTTTTAAAATCCATAATCTATTGCGAAAAGTTAGAATTTTTTAAAGGAAAGCTATATTTTTCCTACTTAATAAGCTACAAGGTACGAAAAATATAATTGGTAGAATACAGAATAAAAATTTGTACCGAACGGTGTAATTTAAAAAAATGGAGTTTAAGAATTCTTAAAAAGAAATTCAAAACTTCGAGTAATAATCTTTGAAATCGATTTCAAAAATTAGGCAAATAATTTTCTCTCTTTTATCTTCAAATTCTAACGTTTTTCAGAACTTAAAAAATTCCCCGTTATTTTTTAATGTGTAAAAAATTTTAGTGTTTACAACAAGTTTACTACAATCATGGTGGGAGTGCAGGATAGTTGATAACTCCAATTTTTTTGTTTCATTTCTTCTTTCGTGGCTTCTTGTAGCAATTTACTTAAGTATTATTACAAATAATATTTAATTCATCCCCTGACGTCACCAACCGTTTCACAATTTTAATTTCACTATTTTCGCATCATTGACTTTTAAATATTATCTTCATTCAACTTGAAATATCAGCATTTTCTTTTCCAATGTGTAAAAAATTTAACATTAAAGTTTACTATACTCATGGTGGGAGTGCAGGACAGTTGATTAAACAGCAAGCACAAATTTATTATTAAAATTGTGAATTCATGAATGTCTACTCTTCAGTGACCTTTCATTTTTCATCGCTCTTCAAGCAACTTTTCGCAACAAGTGTTGTTCTTATTTATTGGTTTCTAAGTGTTAATTTCTTACAGTCACTTTTTTCGAAACTTTCATTCTACTGTGTCTCTTGCAGTTCCGTCCTTTTAAACTAAAATTCTCTGAATTGGTTTTAAAACGCAATCTTTCAGTCATTATCTCGTTATCACAAACTAATTGTCAGTTTCCTGTTTGTCTTTTTCTGTTATAATTACTCTTTCAACAATTGCAAATTTAAAACTTTAATGGAATTAATTAATTACGCCAAATGAAACTTGAAATCATTAATGACCCTTCATTTTTGGTTCGTTCATTTTTGGCGCGACGGCTCGAAGACATACATCATCATTCACTGACTGTATGTGGAATTTAAAAAATCTTAAACGGCAACATCTGTAGCGATGTAACGAGCGAACAAGATAGCGACAGGGACATATTAATTTCTGTGTGTGAAATTAAATATTCTTAAAATCAACATCTGCTCAACAGATAGAACACATTAACAAAGAGGTTTTTTCTTTTATATAAAAAATATTTCCTTTCTAGAAGAAATAATCTTGTAGATTAACCATATTTTTATTGCCCCAAATGTAATCTCACTTTTAAAGAATGAGATTTGAATGTCTGTAAATCATTAAGATCCAAAGTCGCATTAATTTTTTATATCTTTGACTCATTAAAGATCTTTAAGCGCTCTGAAGAAATTGTCTTATTACAATTAGTTGAGTTTGTATGAGAGATTGAAAAGTATTCCCTTCAACAATTAATCAGATATAATTTAGATAAATAGATAATTGAGGAATAAATTCATCCTTCCAAAATTCAAATCTGTTCGATTTCTGAGCCTGACTCGTTCCAAATACAGGACCAAAACTCCAACATAGTTCTTTTTTTGTTGTTGCCTTACTGGTTAAATAAGAAAAATGTATATAGGGGAGAGGTGTGTCAGTAGTAACAAAAAAAAATATACAGGCTAGTAACTTTGTATTTATTAGTCACAGAGAATTAAATTTTTGGTACAAGATATGGTCATTTTTCAGGTTTCGAATGAGTTGCACAAAAATAGTCTATGTTGACTTATAATTAAAATAACTGCATTTATGTGGACCAAAGGGTAATGTTACAATCGTCACCAACAGAGGATCAATTGTTACAGGGCTTAAGTTCAATTCTAACACTCATTTACACTTTAGTTATTATAATTAATCTAGTTTTAAAAATTCTTCCTTACATACTGAGTGAGGAAGGTGACAAATAGCACACTCTCAGGTAACAGCTCTGAATTTTTTCTTCCTATTACTCTTTTAACGGAATTCATATATACGTCATTGAATATAGTTCCTATCCTAGTTTTCCGTTTTGTATATTATAACGATTTTTTTTAATCCCATTAATGGCAGATTTTTTTTTTTCATTATTAACCGAAGTCGTTACCTTTATTATTCCGATTCATACCTAAAATATAGAGTTTGGTTTTGTTCAACTGAAATTTTTTTTCAGTTGTAACATGTTATAATCGACACTACTGAATTTGTTACAATCGTTCCATCGCTGTTTCATTTAATAAAAAAATTCGTAAAATATTAACTATGATTAAAAAATCGAACCTACCTATCTTATAATATTATTTGATTGCTTGTGTTTCCAATGAAATCACTTCTTTTCCAATTGACGGGGTATTTACTGCAAAAATCAAAAAATTGTTAACGCACTCAAAATTTACGATTAGCTTATAATATATATACACATTTGATATTGCTGAGAGAAAACCGCCGGATGATATTAACTGAAAGTTTTGTCAGAAAAGCGCAACTATAGAAGCCACTTTCAATAGGATTGATAGATGTCTCGCAAATTTTGAAGTTACAATTGACCCTCTGTTACTGCTGACACACCTCTCCCTTAGTCTTCTAGTAGCAGGTGACTTTAAACTTTTAAACGCAAAGTAGCTGAAACGGAAATTTTATATCTGGTTCTTTGCGATTACTTCTGTTCACAATTTAATACATAGAGGTGGAATAAAAACCGATCCAATTTTAGAAATTTTTAAACTTCTTTAGCGCGAACGTGTTCTATGGCGCGAACTGTATTTTTGTCAGGTATATCCAACTTTGTAAGTCTTCTTTTCATTGTAAGTTCCGAAGGTTCGTAAAAAATAACATTCGAGAAAACAACTTGGCTTTGAAAATTCATATCATATAATTTATATCGATTTTTTCGGTGGATGCTGAACGAATACTTAATTCTTACCGTAAGCAAAAATGCAGGATTGTATATGAATTTAAACTTTTCTTCTAGCTGTTATAATTTCTAAGTAATTTGATAAAATTAAATTTTTATACCAATCTTGAGAATCGATTTTACCCTTTAAATCGATTTTATGGCTGACAAAAAAATTACCTCCTTCGGGAATTCAATTGGGAATTCACTTCAAGACGTTTCCTCTTGTAACTTCTTAGATATCACCATGATCAGACGATCACTGAGTTATGACTAAATTTAAAATTAATACATAAACTAAATCTTTTTTGGTATAACAAAATCTTTTTTTTTTTAAAAAACCCATATTAACTAATTGTAAGCTATATTAACTAATATGGCAAAATTGTTTTTTTCCCAGATTTACCACTACCATTGACCAATAGCATTATGTATGACAAATTTCTTTTTAATCTAAAAGCCAGCGCACAGCGTGTAAAATAATTAAAAAGGTACTAGATTTTATTTTAATGTAGAAAACATTTTGATAACTTTTGATAAACTACTAATCAGTTCTGCTCAAAGTGCAAAGCTTAATCGTGAACAATGTTTCAAAGGGTACAATAACGTTCGGCTCTTTTCAGCTACTCTTTTGTGACTGTTTAAAAATATAACCTCTAAATTTATATAGGTATATTTGAGTTAACAATTTACATTAATTTTATTAATCTGGTAGAGAAGTTTTTCTGTTTTATATATTTTTTTAAAACGATATCATTATATACATACAGATGTACGTCTGTTTTAAAACTCTAGAGATTTTTATTTAATAATGAAACGTAGATATACATTATTCCGTAAAAACGTATTAAATTTTATGGCGTTTTGTCAAAAAAATTACTTTCAACAATGACTTAAAATTTCAAATGAAAAAAATTATCTCCATAAAACATGAATTTTTAACAAAGTGTATGAGTAAAAGGTATGACATCATATTTTTTCCATTCTGTAAATTAATAGTAAAATAGTGGTGAATTTTCATCAATATTTTATTTTAGTCAGCAAAAAAAAAAAAAGAAATTAACCACAACCCCTCGGAAAGCATATTTAATTATATCTGTTATACAGAACAAGATTTTTAGCTTTAACGTCACAAAAGTAGTTGAATTTATCTAATAATTTCCAATATGATTTTTATTCCTCTATCTGGCAAATATGTAATTATGTCTGAAAATAAAATTTGAAACGACATTTTCTTTGGATCTTAAAGACATAGAAGCCTGTCTTTTGTTTCTGTATTTGTATAGCATAAACGGATGATATAAGTATTCTATGAAGAAGTTGCTTTTACCTTACGTTGAGGTGTGTTTCAGAACAAAAAGTAAAAGGTGTTACAATGAATTAAACTCCTAATACCAAATTGCGAAATAGTTTGGAAATAAAACGTTCTTATTAAATTTGTTTTTATTCAGGGTATTTTCCATAAATTTTTATTGCTCTGATTTGCTATTTTGATTATGCTTGATCCTGAGAGTATCATTTGATGATTTTAATAATAAACCAATTGAACTTGTTGAATTCAATTTTCAACAGCCAGTCTGTCTTGGAATACGGAGTATTAATAGAGTTGATATCACCCACCGATGGGGGATCTAAGAGGAGTTTTTGCGTCAAGTGTAGCAAGCGTTGAAGATCGGCCACAACATTCATATATACTCATAAAAATGCGCTGTAAGGTTTGATTAGTACTAAAACAGAAATGAAACAGAATGTTAATAATGCAACGATTTAAGACTGCTGACGACAAATATGAAATTAAATATCGAAAAATTAATGTCGTTACATGAAACTCAGCTTTCTCACTAATAATAAACACAAATTTATTTTCTTGATATATATTTATTAATCAAACGTTGACTTAAACACTAATTTTTTTTTTCGCGAATCTTCTAACGAATCACTGTTTTAAAAAATGAGATATCTCATAAAAATTTTTAAAAACTACAGGTTATATTATTGATTTTAAGAATAGTCGGGATTTAAAATTATCAATTTCTTACAATAACTTTTTTTTTAAATTCAATTGTGAAAATATTAATGACGTTCAACCGAAATATCTTGATAGTTTATTTTCAACATTTATAATGATAGGAATAGTAGGCGTAACACAGAAACACTATTGCCTCCCCGTGCATTACAGTGACGACAATATCAAATTACAATCGTTAAAACTGTATGTTTTTTTATTTAAATTTTTATCAGTCGACTAAGCCACATTGCTCACTTTATATATACACGTAGAATGAAAGAAGTAGCAGCGCGGCTTAAGGAAACATAAATTTATTAAAAATGTGAAAAAAGGATAATGTTTCGTTGTTGTACCTAATCCTTTGTTTTTGATTCAAAGTTAAAGAAAAAAATTTCTATTTTTAAATGTTGCACAGATGGTTAATGTGAAGTTGTTAACGTTCAGTGGTATGAATCATTTATTTATTCGTGTATAATTTCGTGTTAACATAATAAAAATAGATAAAAATAAAATTGAAAATAAGATGGGGTGTGATTTTTTGATAAAAATTTTGATTAATCATCATTGCACTGACTTGTGATAAACAGATTTTCATATCGTGACTAATTTTTACCGGGCATTGTTTTATTATGTGATGGTGGTGGCGCAGTGGACACTGGATAAAGATGTTTTTTTAGCTTTTTTGGGGGTATTTGAAAACGATAACTTGTGCGCGCCTATTGATCGAGTGAAAAGGGTTAAATATTTAAAATTTTTAGAAAATTCTTTTAAAAATACTTTTAGCGTGTAAACAATTTTAAGTTATTTTTGGCAACTTAAAACATACTCAAAATTATTTTTCTAAAATATATTTAGTGGGTTTCATGAATAATTGGGATGAATAAGTGTTAAATAGGCCTCAGAATTTCTGATTCGGGATGTTTCACATCAACAAAAATTAATTATTGATTCTATGATTCTACAATTGACTGTGAAATAATTAATTTCGTTAAATTGATTTTATTTCTCTTTAATGGTTTTGATTATTTCTTAGGGGTACAAATTAAAATATTTGTGTTAATTTTAAGTTTTCTTAAATCTTTATCAAAAATAGTAGTTCTTAAAAAAGTCGTAAATTAAGGTGAGTTGTTGCATTAGTATTCTGAAAATATTGGTCAGTTGTTATTGCCACAAACTAATATTATTTAGTTGTTAATTTTTTAGAATTTCAAAGTCATAACCATTCATATTTGACCACATTATATAGTCAGTTTAGGACTTTACAGAATTTAACAGACAATTTTTTTTTAAAAACTATCAGTTTCAGATAATCATTTTATTGTTAATTTATTTAAAGTTTCAGAGATCATTTGATTGGAAAATAAAAGATTAACTTTAGCATTACCTAAGTAAAAACAAGAAAAATATTTTTAGGTAATCTTTTGTCATTCAATTTTTGGCAAAAATTAGCAAGTGATAGTTCTCATTTTTTTAAAATTATTTATTAACACTTCTTGTCTTACAAAATATGCGTCGGAATTGATTTAAATTTTGATATCTTGTGTTTTACGAACTGTTGCTACGAAAAAGAAAAACAATGAAAACCAATTTAAATCAACAAAACTGCGGACAACATTTTAGAATAAAAAAAAAATATTCAACTAATTTTCAAGCGCACATACTCCTACGAAAAATGAGGAAGTTTTTGTTAAATTTAAAATGAACGTTGCGTTCGTAGCGTAAAATTAAAGTCAGGTATAACTTGCAAAATTAGTTCAGTACCAAAAATATTTCCAGAAACTATATTTTTCTGACTTTGAAAATTAAACTACTTTAAATGCTACAAAACAACATATCCAAAAATTATTTATTAGTCTTTAGAATACTCTAATGCAGCAACTACCTTAAATAACAATCGAATTAAATTAATTACATTTGATTTCATTATACCTTTTTTTATTAGGGTGAATGCACGAGAGATGCCGCACATTTTGAAAACACTAGATATCTCTTAAAGTATGCATTTAACTGATTTGAAATTTGGAACACAATAAATGTAAACATTGTTCTTTAAAATTATTTATAAATAATTTTAAATTTTGAGTCATAAAGGATTCATAATTAACATTTTTGTAGAGCCTGCAAAGCGGCGTCTCTCCCACACCTATGGGAGAGATGCCGTATCAAAGAAGGTGAGCGGGAACAGCAAGCATAGTGCGGAATTCTAACCTAAAATTTTATACAGTACTTTTAAAATATACCTAAATTAACAGCAAAACTCATTTTCATTAAAACAATGAAATATACATTCTTAAATTTTAATGAATTAAATGCTTGATAAAATATTATGTTAAAAAACTTACTTTTCAATAATAAAAAGTTGGATAATTACTAAACTGATGGACTAATCATAAATGTTACCATATACAGCTTAAATAAGTAACTTATTTTAAATATATAATCCATTAATAGCGCTATCTATCAATCAACGGACGAACTATGGCTACTGCGGGATCTCTCCCGCACTTACCCTGTATTAAGTGCATCGGCTACGAGGCCATTAGCACCTGTAAATACAATAAGTAATACAATAAATAGTGTAATGTTTACAAAAATTTTGATTAGGTTATACGTTTTATTAATTTATCATACAATAACCTCCCCCTCCCCCCCTCAAGAAAAATAAAAGTGTTTATTTAAAAATGAAATGATTTGTTTTTACAGATGACCAATATCATTACCGTCAAACAAACAGACGAAAATAAATTTGGACTATTTAATGGAAAATGAAATAAATAGCAATTGATAAGAATCGTGTGAATAAAATATAACAACATTTACAAAAACGTGGCGCAGCGTGGTGGAGGAGAAGGAGGAGTCGTCATCGTCACCGACACCGACCGTCGGAACCGTATGGCACACACACACACACAACTGTACGAAATAATAATAAATTGGACGTGTGTGCCTTCGACGAAATATACACAAACAATTTATAAACGCTTTCTACGGGTGCCGCACGTTAAACAAATTAAGAGCACGTCACCGGGCCCATTGTTATCATCATTAACGTAGATACGTACGTACGTAACCGGGACGGATCATCAACAATTGCCATTAATAATAAACAATTAATGTGTGAAACATTGTGGAAAAATCCCCGTCTTGTGTGTTTAGTGAGTGTTTTTTTTTAAGTGCAGTGTGGATCAAACAAAATAATATCATTTTGTGACTAAAATATACCACCAACCTAATCCGGTCGAGTGTTCTGCAAAAACCATTTTCCAGTTTCGCAGTCAGAGTGATATATTTGTGTGTATTTATTTTAAATAAATATTTTTATTATGGTATTAAATTAATACCGACCAACTGGCTGGTTCATTCGTTCAGTCTCTATAGTGTTTTTTTTTTTTTTTTTTTGTTTCACTCCAACATATGTTATATCGAAAACAATCTTTACCAGATACCATATTTATTCCGCATATGCCGGTACTTGACGTCCCGCTCCTGACCGACTGCATGGGTGATATTGTGTGTGTTGTTGTATGCAGCAATAGCGGCAATTTTGTGTATTATTCGAACAATATTTTGTGACAATTAGTTTTCCGTTTTCCGGTTCTTGTATTCCGGCTGCACAGTTGGAACAGGCGTAATAATAAAACCTAATATCTTGTCGTATATTATGCAAAGTAAGTGAATTTTTATAATACTGATTATTGTCTTTTTTTCTGTTGAGAATAATTGGAACGCTTCAATTTCGAATGTGTTGCCAATTTACTATTATGAATTTGTATTTTCTATTCGGGAATATTGAATGTTAAGTATCAGTAGGTTTTTACAGCCGTTTTAAAATTAAATTTTATTACGACGATGCAGACAGAAAGAAGTATACCCATACAAAAAAATAACATAATTTTATGTCATGCAAAATAAAAAAATTGAACAACATAAATCATTTTGGTAACACTGGAAATTTTTTTAATTGTTAGTTTTATAACTATAAACCACCATGTTTTTATCGAAATGCAACTTATTCTTCACACATAACTACGAATGGTAGCGTGCTACCTGATCAAGAAAATCATGTAAAGCACGCGTAGTGTTTCAAATTTAAGGACCAGTCAGACCAAGACGGTCATTTTGCGGGCAAAGTGGATGTCATGTAATATTGTGCTACTTTCAAGTAGGTAATAATTTCTGAACACAATTAACCCTAGAAAACTAAACCTTTGTCATTTTGACGACGCACCATTTTATAAGTTCCGCGGTTACTAAACCTTCGTAAATTTGACGACGACCCATGTTTTTTTTTCTTTTAACTTAGTATACTTTCATACTTTGGCCAATGAAATGGATAGTGTTATTGTTTTAGATTGTATATTGTATAATTTCAGTGGTTTTTCTTTTAGTTAGAGAACTACATAAAATAGTTATTTTCGATACGTATGTGTAAAGTGAGGTATTCGACTAGGCTAAGGGACTGATAGGTACATACACAACGGGCGAGTGGAGGTACGCAGCGCACTCGATTTGAAAAAACAAAAAGTAAAAAACATCTCAACAGCAAGCTCTATTCCCCAAGCTATCTCTTTGCAAAATTGAAAGTTGATTGGTTAGGTGTGAAAGCAAGACAAACAAACAAACTCACTTTCACATTTATAATACTAGTAAGGACTAGTAAGGATTGTTCAATCCATTGGATTGTCAGGTTTAAATAAACTTCAATGAAAATAGAAATCATCATTAAAATTTTGGCTCCGTCGTAAAAAATATAAATTTTTCCTTATTATTCTAAAAGTTGGCTGGTAAATATGTTAGTGAAAAATAACAAAGAAAATTATATACTCAAATTTTGTAATATGGATTTTCCCAAAGTAAATCTTTCATGTTCTTTCTCATATAGTGCTTTATTTATTATATTTTTTAAGACATCTTGAAGTAAATTGAGAATAACGAACCTTTTTTGCATTAAGGTACCATCACAGTGTGATCGGCCGAAAAATAGTCAATTTTGTTCGAATGGGTAGGATGAGGGATTGGGGATGAATTTTTTTACGATAATACCACTATTTAGCAATACAAAAATATTTTTTTTATTCATTTTTATTTATTTTTTTTTATAATTATTATAACTTTTTGAAAAAAGTGTCTCTAAAAAATAGCGAATATTGATGCCCACGATTGCACGAAAAAATCAAATAGATTATCAATCTGTAGGTAAGCCGCTATGTACCTAAGTATGAAGGTTTTTTTTGCATTCCCATAAATTTCTTTTTAAGTCTTTGTATTTGTTTTAGCTATTTGTTCTGTAGTATGTCCTCTAGCTTTTTGCTTTGGTACGAGATTTAGGTTTGCAAAATGGCAAATTTTAAATCCATCGTAGGCAACTTTTTGAGATTCAGGCAAGGCAATTTGGCCAAATACCTGAACAGGTGCAGGATTACCTAACCTTTAGTAACTGATGCAAAACCACCATCCCTTACAATTTGGTATGGTGTACGTTGTTTCGAATGAAGTTTCAAAATTAGCTCAAAATTTGTAAAAAAATTTTCACTTGAAATCGCTCAAATACAAAAATTTCTAAAGTAATTACGCAGGTAGGCATTACCAACTGAACGAATCCAAATTGCTGTCGGTTTCAAAATAAGGTGGTGAGTCCATCAAAGGTACTGGTCCAATCAAAAATAATTTCCTCTACCAATGAACGTATTATTCGATTACATTTTTTTTCGTTTTATCAAAATTTTTCCAGCGTCTATTAATAAAGCAACGTTACTGGATAATACGGTATTTGTTGTCTGGAATTCTCTATAAATCTATTTTTAAATTGTTCTTGAAAATTAAAATATATATGTATGTAAGTTTATATCGACTCATGTATACACAGACTCATTCATATGTAAGTGAATGGCCCCCTGGTTAGTGTTGTTATATTTTCTTTTTAGGGTTCCGAAGAAAAATCTCGAACATTTTATAGTTTCGTCAAATCATGTATTTCCATTCTATAGGTGTAGGTCAAACATTTACATACTATACAACAAATGAATACTTTCCCGTAGGTATACGACATCGTGTGGGATGTCGTTGAAAAGGACTCAAAAAGGAGCTGAGGTCCCTTTTATACCAGTTTTTATTTTTTAGTCTCGTTTGGGAAATATCGACCTTCATAATAAGATTTTTTTGCCTCCTTTACCGTAAATTTTTTTTTAAATTTCTGATCTAAAAAAATCTACAGAGATTACAAATATCTAACATTTACTAACAAAACATTTAATTAAGTTTGCGTTGTGTCGGTAAGTTTCTGAGATAATATAGATAAACAAATTTTCGAAAATTCAAAAAGTAATTTACAGTAAAGAAGTGTATGTTTTGGTATTAAAAAACACTCCTCAAAAGTTTAGTTCCAGACCCGGCCGAGAAATGCTGAAAAATGAAAAAAATATTTATTTTGCCTAAAATATGTAACTTCATAAATTTCTTGTAAATTATTTATCTAATTTTTATTGACTGCAAATATTAGTAGAATCGTAAAAATTCTGTCAGTAACTAAAATGTATTATTTGAACTTCATTAATATACAAAAAAATAAAAATTAAATAAAAATTAAAAAAATAAATAATTCTCATTTCTGACATGTTCGCTTGTTGTAATGTCAGTGATAGATATCACACAGGTATCTAAACTTAAGTGAAACTTGCTTCTCCAGATTATTCAAATCAATAGCGTCCATTTTCTATATATTTTAATAAAAAAAAAATCAGTTTCATTTTTAATTATCAATTTTATTTTTAACAATGTAAGTTCTAACCACAGAGGACAGAGGTACAATAAGTATCTCTCCACTACTGGAATCGGTGTAACCAGTAAGAGATAGACAATATGTTATATACGTGCACGGTGTTTACTTTGTATTGGCACACTAAACTGTGTATGTGTGCGTAATCGAAGATAGAGGTGGCAGTCACGTGACCGGGCTCGCATACATATGTGTGATACCATAACGCTATGTGTAGGGATGTAACAATGCCATCACAACCAACATTACAATTAAATCCATTATTGTTTGACTGACCTACACTCGGTGGATGCCACTGAGACACTGACTACCTACGAGCCTAAGGTACACAAAAATGCACACTGCAGATTTCATGATAGAGATAGCTGCTGTGTCTCCATTACTCCGTGGTTCTAATCCTCATAGTAATATTAGAAAACTATCATAAACATATTTAAATCAAAAATATATTTAAATATCCTATATGTTATCCTAAAAATTATGAAAAACTTGAGTTGCTAAGGAACCCGGACGTGATACGTGTCCAACACGCACTTGGCGAATTTTTATTTTAAACTATTTTTATTTATCAAAAATGATGTTTGGATCGTTGCCAATAAATATATGTGAACGTACGGAGATAAACTTTCGAGTAAGTAGCTATATAATAATATCTTAATAAAATTTGTATTAGACGCTTGTTATGTGCAATCATTTCTCTGTTACAATTTCTCCATGAAAGAATAAAACGAGATTTGATATATTACATGGCAGTAGTAAATATAAATGGCCGAGTATTTAAAGTTTTATTATAGTCCTATATTTTGAAAAAGATTTGAAAGAAAAGAAAAATTGTCATTCGTTGTAAACTTTCAATAGTGAAACTTTTATAAATGAAATTTAGACTACTTAACTATAAAGTATTTCGCATTTTACAAATATTATGTCTATTAGTTAATGGAAATTAACTACATATAGTAAATATGCTTATTAATGTTAAATTTATCCAACAGGAAGTAATATTCCTAGAAAAGTTGAACCTTTAACTCTAATTTTTGATTCATCACTGCTACATTTCGTATCACTCCTTCTGAATAATTGTTGTGTGAATATTGTTTTTGCCAATTTTTTTAAAGTTGTTTTTTAGGATCTCCAAGAAAAAATTTCGGAACCCATAAGTATAACTTTATACTGTCCTGGTCCAGGGCTCGGTTTTTTTTAAATGCCCGGTTTTTTAAAGGACCCGGTCAAACTGTCTATTTTGAATATTTGAATCAATATTTGAGATTTGTTCTCCCTGTTGACACTTTTTTAAGCTTGAGAGAAATATTTTCAAAAAAAATCTTTAACTTTGAATAAAATTCTTGTATTTAAGAATCCATTAACTGGAATAACATTAGGTCGTGTAATATAAAATGTCGCTTTTCGATCACTAGGCTAACTATGTAATTCAGATAAATATCGACACGTTTCTATCAATTAAAGAAATGTTTAAAAGAAATTCTTTAACTCTGGATAGGTTTCTTGTAGCCAAGAACCATTTTTGCCATTATCTGGAATAATATTAGGTGGTGTAATATGAAATGCCGTTCACATTCTCGACCATTTGATCGAGAACAAGTCCGGATTTACCCTAAGTGTCACCCTAGGCACCGTGAAAAATACTGCTCCTGCCTCTCTTATAAAAGCAAAAATCTAACTTTTCCTACTTGTTTTTAGAACGCTTTACTAAAAAAAAATAACTGACGAGCAGAAAAAAAGGTTACATTCCTTTGCCGCCCTATCCTAAAAATTTTCCGCCCCTAAAATCTTGCCGACCCTAGGCCATGGCTTAGATAAATAGTGAAACTCAAGGTTGGATCATCACGTAAACAAATGAGGCAAATGACTCAATTTTGTTTTATTTATCGTTTTATATTTTTTGTGTGCTCTATATCTTGTGGGGGTGAGAAGGGGTCTGGTAAGAAGAAAATATCTAGACCCCAAAGTGGGTTAATCAGTCCCCGTCTATGAGTATGAATTTTTTTTTCCTTTTTGGGGCACTTTTCCGTCTTAGAAAGTCAAAATGAAAATTATTTTGCACAAACCACATCGTATGAAGTAAAAAAATTTCAAGTAAACAAGATTTAGAGTATTTAAATGTCAAACAAGAAATATAAATATTTCAAGCCAAATATTTTGAATTTACTCAAAAATATGAATACCATGAGTAAATTCTCTTCATTTATTATATTATCACAAGAACGCAATAACAAATTTGATGTTGATAATCCACACGAATTTTCCGTATAATATATTTTATGTGTATTCCCCGCGCTTATATATCACACAGAGCAAAAAAATTCACCATTTAATAAAACACAAAATCGATATAAAATCCAATGCGTCGTCGAATGGTAGTGGATAAGTATCGGCGCGTACCATAAATTACATTGTCTCTCTCTTTATGTAATAATTTGTACATAAGTAACTCATTAATTACTTCCCGTTCCGCAAAGTGTTCCGCGTAATGTCGTCTTTTCTTATTTATCGTAGGCGTACGTACAATATATATATATATATATATATATATATATATATATATATATATATATATATATATATATATATATATATTCGCGTACATAACGTTATGCTAATTAACATCTGCACCCTAAAGCGTTCTATTTGTTTTTCTTTTTTTTGTGTTTGCCCTTTATAATACGTACACACACACACATAATATACTTCTTACCTATACATATGTAGAAGTATATATTTATCTTCTCGTGGTCTTTTGTCATCATGAATTTCCTCTTACAAAATCTGAATTAAAATGGAGTGGTGAGAAATGTCGCCCAGAATATTCTTTACACAGGGGAGAGTATAAAAAAATTTGTGTCATATAATTAGGTCTTCTGATATAGTTGAAAATTCTAGTTTTTTTTTTTACCGTGTTATCCCAACTATCCGATTATCTACAAAGCTAAGCAGAAATGTATAGAGTCAAATTTGTAATGTTACAATTGGCACCATTGAATGAGAACAATTGTAACAAAGCAAAGTGTATTAACAGAAAGGTTATTCAGGGTTGAAAAACAAGACAAAAATAAAACCATTCTTTTGAGATTTTCAAAAATCATAATTCACTTCCTTTTAAATTTCAACTTTTTTTAGGGGAAGAAAAACTTTTTTTCGAAAAGCTACCGGTTTTTTGTTTTTTCTCGTAAAATTTTGGGTTTAGTAACCCAGAAAAATTATTTTTAAGTCTCATTTGATTTCAGACCACCCGTTGAAGCTTTAATACCACTTTAAAATACATCATCATCGGATAAAAGAAAATGAAAAATATTTTTTATGCCTATGAAGAAACATCTGCTGATGAATAAGTTTTCAAGGCCTTTTTTCTTTGAATCAAAAAATTTTTTTATTATTTGACAAAAATATTTTTTTGATTAAGTAAAATAAATATTTTTTTATTTCAAACAAGAAATATCTTTTTGAATTAAAAAAAAATCAAAGAAATTTTTTAATCTTTAAACATAGGAAAACGTTATAGGAATCTCAGTCCCTTATACTTATTTTATACGTATACTTAAACTAATAAATTATTATTTACAATGACGTAGTAAGTTCGAAAAATATTAAAACGGAATTCTAAGTGCCACGTTAATGATTGGTTGATCGGTTACAATGTGACAATATATTTTAGATACACTTTTTAAATTACTTATTTTGTTCATAATATGCTTGATGTCATATTGTTGTAAATAATTTAAAATGAGATTTCAATTATTTCTTTAATTACGCTATGAGTTTTAACTATTTAAAAAAATGTTTAAAAAGATTTTTTAATTACTTAATTTTCAGGAATATAATTTCATGTCTTCGAATTTGAAAAGTAAAGTAACTTCTGGTATCACCTTTCCTCCCTAACAAATCAAAGCAGTCGAATACGTTTTACTTTTTTTGACGAATCCATTTTCTCAATCTAAAAATAACTCTTAAGAAATCTTTTACTACGGACGAATATGACCGAGACGTATACAACTAAAAATTGTGGTCAATAAAATGTTTTCATTTCTACTAGATTTGTAGAAAAATATACAAGAGATCGGCGAGAAATCGCTCGACGATCAACTGATTGAATACGATTGAGTATTACGCTTCAGTGTCTTAACGCTGTAATAAAATAAATAAACTAAGTCAACACTCAACATTCGACTGAACGAACGATTGATTGTTGTCTTGAAAATAAAAATAAAGTACATACTTTATGTTTTCTAGTACAGCAGTCACTATTTGGTGCTGTAGGGGCCGAAAGTCGTTAAAATAAATAGAAACCATAAGAACTATCATTTAGTTTATTAGTCGTATTTACCCTTTTTTATACAGTGAGCGACGAACACAAAAAAAAAAACCGAGAGAGAAAAAACACAAAAGAAAAAATGGATAATAATTAATTTTTCCAGTCGAAACATACCTACCCAAGTTTTCCCTTCAATTCGTCCAATAATATTTTATTAATTCAAGAAAACCATCTGCCAATACATCCGTAGGTGCACGTATGCTATTTACAAACGAATTGACAAAAGTAAGACGAACATTGGATCCGAAGAGAAAAAATATTTTTCCCGTTCGCACACACAGAAACATTTCTCCGATAAAGAGAGAATGAATGGAATTGAAAAAAAAAATGAAGTATATATACCCGAAAGATTTAAACAATCTGTCAGAGTAATAACGCCCGCCGTTCCCCTTGCGTCGCGTCGTGCTCCGAGCCCTCATGCTCCGAGCTCCGGGCTTCGTGCCGTGCCGAGAAAAATCAGAAGTGTTGACGAAACACGACATATGTGATTTACAATTTCAATCACATTTTTTTCGACGATATGGTTGTAAATGTTGTTTGCTGGTAAGATGGTAATAAAAAAGGGAAAAGGTATCTTTTGTATTCTATATAACAATCATTTGTGCAGTGGCGTTCGCAATTTTTCAATTGGGACACGTTTCGCAGTGTTGCCGTGTTTGATTACTGAATATATTTATCAAACATTCCCTTTTTTCGTTGTGTAAAATTTGTATGGCTAATCAAATCATTCTCCTGTAGTTGTAGTGGAACATATTATATTGAATCCATTGTATGTCAGCGCCATCATTTGCGAAATTCGTAAAAAGTTAAACTACTAGGTACGGACGGCAAAATTTGACAGCCTTAACAATTTTGCGGACATATGTAAACAGAAAAGTATTATTTTGATATATGTGACGACAAATAAAATGAAAAAATAATCACGATGTGCATAAAATCACACGGTCGAGGTAAAAATTTGTTAATAATAAACAAATATTTTACTTCGCAAAAATACCACTTTTATTTTGAAACTGTGACAATATTGTTTCGAACCGTCAGTTTGTTTTCAAACAGAAAAATGAACTGACGGTTCGAAACAATATTGTCACAGTTTCAAAATAAAAGTGGTATTTTTGCGAAGTAAAATATTTGTTTATTATTTACAAATATGGAATACCATAAAGTAACGCTCAAATCTATTAATATTAAAAATTTGTTGTTGCTATATCTGAAAATGTTTTTATTATAAATCCCAAGTTTATACCCTACCGAGTTATTTATAGTTTTCCAAATGACTCTATCCCAAGTACAGACAAAAGTAGGAGACAATGCCATTCGAGTCTACTCAACCTATGCCCGAATGTAGGCAGGTTTTAGTGAATTCCCTTCCAGAATGGAATTCAGCTATTACAGCCACTATCATGCGCGATAACTCTCAAACGAAATGTCTAACGTTTATGAAATTTGGTGAAAGTATTGGAAGTCCCAAACCAGACACGTCCGATCCCCGGAAAATGCTTTTTCTGGCAATTTTCGTGAAAAAAATTAGTTTTTTGCCAAAAGTTCCCTTTTCAAAAATTTTTGTGAAATTTTTTTACGTCATTAGAAATAGGAGGGAAAATCACATAAAGAAGGTCTTTTAACTATTATGCTATGTCAGCCAGTTTCCAAGAAAAACTAACTTTTATAAACGGAAATTCGCTATGTATGACGAAACAAGGTTTCGAAATGTATTTTCGAAAAATTATAGTAACACTATAAGTTCATAAATATCTCATATTAATTTATTTTTAATAGGCGAAGTCTGTTTTAATCCCGGTCCTGTGTAGTAAGAAAGTAGTATGTTTGGAGAACTATTCCCTCACTAGCTCCATGCTCTTCACCATCACATTTCGTTTCACCCCACAATTAAAAAGAAAAAATAATTTAAGTTGTATTTTGTTGTTGTTTATAGTTCAGTTTTATTGATTGGGAATGACTCTATTGAGAATGGCATTACTCAGATGGACTGATTAAATCGTAAGGTAAAAATTTCAAAACCAAATCATCAATGGTTCCGTGAAATTCCGTAATTTCAGCGAAATTTGAACAAAATAAATCGTTTTACACAATTGTCAATTGCTAGCATTTACCTGCGCCTTCACCCATCTAAAAATGGTGACCTTAAGTTAAATACGTAGAGAAAATACTTATCAAACTTGAGTATCTTGTCAAATAATAGCTCTTAGTAATAACATGATACTAAAATATAGCATCACAGCAGTAGACATTACTTTTTCTTGGAAATTTTTGCACAGAAATATTTTTCCGCGGATTAAAGCAGCCACTGTCTTTTTATGTTCCTCAAGCCCTCTCTGTGCAAAATATCAATCTAATTAGTTACATTGTTAGCGTGTTGAAGGCAAACAAACAAACTTACTTTCACATTTATAATATTAGTTCCATTTATAAATTTTCACCGAGCAATGTTATCTTCGGTTAAATTCGTCATATTTCCAACTTTAAATTATTTTACGCAATGTACTTACTACCTAGACTTGTACTAGCTGTGTATGACGCCCCTGCTTACTCATGGAACTACTGATGCATATGTACGTGCTTTTGTGATCTATAACTATTATCAAACGCTAATATAATATATTGGCTATTGTATTGTGAAATGGTTCGATGAATTTTGTGTATCTGATACTCGAACTGGGACACAGTACGTTTCTCTTTATTTATGATTGTATTCCGCGCACCAAACCAACAAAAACGAAAAACTAAAATATTTATTATTTGAAAAATCAAAATCAATATTTATTCAACTCATTCAATACCGATATTTTATTTAGATTATACATACATATTGTACATATATACTATGTATGCATAGTTTTGAAAATAACTGATTTTTCCTATAAATCCTTTTTATTGTTTGCTACAGGACAAATAGAGAATTATATTTTTTCGAATTTTCAAACGGAAACTGAGCTTCTTTTGTACTAAACAATTTTTCTATTGTGATCATATTTCATACAATTTTACATTTAATAGCAATTACTTAACAATTAGTTAGCAATTAAATTTTTTGAATATTGAAGTCAATTCCTAATTTAATCGCAGACAGACAAATATGACGAAATTATAAGTATTCCAGAATATTTTCCTCAGAGACGTAAAAAATTCACTTTTTTTAATTTTTTAATTTTTTGTATTTAAAGAATTTTTCCATAAAAATATATAGGTAATTGAGGAGTCCAGTTTCAAAACGGGTCTTGTACAAAAAAATCAAAAATTGCGTTACACAGTAATATATTCTGTATATAAAGCCTTACACGATTCTGAATTTTTTTTTTTTTTTTTTTTTTATTTATAAAAAAGCGTTTAAGCACTAAAAGGCTAAATTCTGAATTTTGTTCCCATTGTTTTTAGCATTAGAAAACTTAATTTGTTTT
The DNA here is from genome assembly GCA_035578155.1 of Brachynemurus nebulosus. Lineage (NCBI taxonomy): Eukaryota > Metazoa > Arthropoda > Insecta > Neuroptera > Myrmeleontidae > Brachynemurus > Brachynemurus nebulosus. Next base: position 8,552,297 of record JAPWDM010000001.1, on the reverse strand, counting down.
CAAAATGGGTCTTGTCATATTGCTGGGTCATTTCATTTCCAATCATCCAATAAAAAAGATAAAATGTCACCCATGACCTCAGATTTAGCTGAAAATTTTTTTATTTGTTAATTTAACCATCCCATTTGTACAAAATTTTAAAAAATTATCTCTAATAGTTTTCAAGTTATGAATTTTTGAAATTTAGCAAAATAGGGTTAAAATGGTGTTTCCGTGGTATCACTTTCGGTGACGTTATTATATTAAAAAATCCATAACTTCTGTAATATTTAACATAAAGCAATAATTTTTTCATCAAAATGTTCAGAAAAGTCAGGAAGGCAATTCCATCAAATGATGGAATTTTAGTAAAAATTAAAAAATTAAATTAATTAATCAATATCATGCCTACTTGATACTCAAAAGACTAAATAACTGATATACAACGTTTTTTTTATTTTATTTCCTTTAATTATTTTTATTTTGTAAATTTAGCTTAAAAATTTATTACTTAATAAAAAAAAATACTGTAAATTGTGATTTTTTTCAAATGAATATTAAAATACAGCTAAATTTGCCTTTTTCTTTATGCTGAAATAATTACTATACTCGTTTTGAGTATTATTTTTATTTTTTGTCAAGCTACGAATTCGAGTAATGGAGGCTATCAAAACCGACAGACGTTTTTTTAATTACTAATTATTTAATTTAACTATAATTATTTAGTCTGCTATGTTTTACTTTGGAGAGGAGACATACCAGGAGACTGACAATTTTACATTTTAAGTGTCATTTTTTATAAAAAAATATATTTCGAAACCGGGTTATTTTGAGTGACCAGTTAGATGCAGTAATGGTTTACAGTTTCCATCTAGGAAAAATGTATTTTTCAAAATATTAATATACAAAATGCGTTGGGCCGTCCAAAATTCCATAGTTTGAAGAACTACCCATATCCATTCAAGTCCGAACAAATCTATGCTCACGAAATATACATATACCCGTGCTTTTCACATTCCGTGTGCACAAAAACACGGGGGTAATTTAAAACAAATATTTATTTTTTGTTGTAATGAATTATTTCTGTTAGGTGACCGCTACATTGAAATTGTTAGTACCTACAAATTATGCATTATATTTTATCAGTGGCGACGCGTAGGAGTAGACAAGGGAGACAGTGTCTCCCCAAAAAAATTAAATTTCATAAAATTTAAGATCCTTTAGAAAATTTAAAATAATTTATTACTTAAGTTTTATAATATTGGCCATTTTCAATACATTCACATTTTCAAATAAAACCTATATACGAATATATGTATATATAATATATATACGTTTACACTTTACACCCATTTACAATAATATATACATATAACCTGAAAAATATGAGCCTCTGTGGTCATACAGAATGAAAATAAGTAAGTTACAAGCACGTTACAAGTCTATTTAAAGGCAAAAGACATTTTTACATTTGTTTATCCTGGCTCTACATATATGTGTGGACAACTGCCTATATATTCACACACACACACCGTCTGCATGTATGTAGAGTATTCTTCAACATTTTTTTTACATCATTAATTCATTATTACTCAAAAACTAAGAACGATTTTGGAATAATTTTTTTTTATCTATGTGTAAAATGTAGTATTCTTCTTAATAGTACAAAAATTATCAAAATATATTCAGTACTTTTTGAATAATAATAAAAAACTGAAACAATAACCCGATATGCAGTGTCCGGGGAAACAGAAAGATTTTTGTCTTCGCTACTGATACGTATGCGACGTATGCCTTTGGTTACTGATGTATACGTATATATGTAAACGTATACATACCAACTGAAGAGTATTTTATTATTACGACTGCCAGATTGGGCGGTTTTCCGCAAACTGGACGGTTTAGAAGTAAAATTTGCGGTGAAAATTTCTGGTTTGCGACTTTCCGCTTTTTAGGCGGAATTGAAAATCAAATAAAATTTGGGTGATGATGATTTTTTTGCTCGCCAACAATATTTTTGGGGAAATAAATAATTTTTCTCGTTTTTTTTGCTTGCCAGCAGTATTTTTCGGGAAATTTTGTGAGATTTTATTGTTTATTATTTAAACATTAGATAGAACCTTTTAATAAAATTTGTATTTATTTCTAATTTGTTTTTCTTTGTTATCTGTTTAAGGCTGTTACATCAAAAGTTTTAATTTTTTTCCTTTTTTTTTAACAATAATAAAATGTGAATCTAATTTAAAAACTATAATATATCTAAACTGATTAATTTCAGAACTAGTTATTTTAAAATTTTAAATTTTTTGAAGACCTTTAATTCACACTAACCGCAATTAACAAAATAAAAATTTCAATATCTTTTACTCTTGGCGCAGTAAGCACAAATGGCTGGTCAAAAATTTCAATATTTTTATTTTGCAATCAAAGCGCTGGGTCAGAGGTCTGTTATAGAAAAAAACTAGGCTAAGAAAGACTATAGATTTCCAAATAAAAATAGATAGAAAATAAGTCTATTTAAAAATATGGTAAAAAAAGATTGTCTCCCCAGGTAATAATTTTATGCGTCGCCACTGTATTTTATAATAATATTATTATTAATTATGAACTGTGTTTAATTATATCATATAATGTGTGATTATAAAAATAATATTAATAATAGTAAATATACAAATCAAAATCAAATTCATAAAAAAAAATAAATATTAACATTTTTGCAAATTCCAAAATGTATGGTTCAAATTACCACCGTATAACATTTGCGTGGCTGTTGCAGTATAATAAATTATTTTGAATTATACTTTTTAAATAAACATACAATTATTACAAAAACTGTAAACATGATTGTGTGTACAGGGTGGGAAATTTTCGTCGCAATTGCAGGTTAACCGTGTTAAGGCGTTGAGTTAGCAAAGTAAAATGATAATAATATTGTGGGATTGAGGCTCAAGGATAATTTATGTGTCTTAACAGTGGGAAATTAGATTTTAGACGATCTTAAAGAATATCTTAATGGTAATTGTGATTATTAGGAGTTTAATGATTAATTTAAAATGAGAAACTTATTTGTGGTTAATAAAAAAACGCATAAGATAATGATAGAAGATTTTAAATGTTTGTGGTAACTTAAAAGATACGACGCAAAATTTTTTCCTTCCAATGGAATACATGGATACTTTTTTTGAAATCCCATAATTTGATATTTTAGCTGTAGCATTAAACCAAAGTCGAATCTTAATATGGCGGCGTTTCGCGAAAGTCTAGTCGCGTGAAAAAATTATGAAACTGAGGCTACGAGATAACACTGTATCTTTAAATGTGTTGAACATAATTTATAATGAAATTTTTAAAAAGAAGTTAAAGAAAATAAACGGTGTCTTTTTGAGTGTGAAAAAACTTGAAATTCAAATAAAACACATGAATTTTTTTTTTTTTTTGCTTGAAAAATGATTTTGCTGCATTTAAGGTTTGAACGTAATTTTCGACAAATTGATATTCAATTGTTTTAAGGGATTCATTATTAATTTATTAATATTATGCAGGCTGATATTGTGTAGAGGCCTTAGGGTCACGTATTCCAATTTCTCTTATGTAAATCCGGCTCTGAATATACAGTCTTTGTAGAGAAGTAAGAATATACAAATTTTAACAGGGGAAAGACTGGAGGTCAGGGTATGTTTATTTTTTTTATGAGTACAATTTTTATAAATTATCCTATTGTTATTAAAATCTTTTTAATTGCAAAAAAGTAAAACTAAAAAAAGACGGATAATCTATACATATAATATAAAATTGTATAGAGACCATTTCTGTACATGGAATATTTTTGGAAAATTGTACTGGTACTGTAAATAGTTATCGATGTAGATACCAAAACAGCGATTTTTAGAATTTTTGTCTGTCTGTCTGTCTGTTCACGCATCACGCAAAAACCATCGGACGGATTTTAATGAAATTTGGTGTGAAGATAACTTGTTATCTGGGTCAACATCTAAAATACTTTTTACTCCGGGAAAATTTCTCATTCCCACGGGAAAATGGAAAAACCATTTTGAGCATGTGCACACATTAGGCAAAAACTATTGGGCGGATTTTAATAAAATTTGGTATGGTGATAACTTATTACCTAGGACAACACTTAAGATGCTTTTTACTCTGGGAAAATGCTTCATTCCCACGGGAAAATAGAAAAACTATTTTGTGCATGTGTACCTATTACGCAAAAACTATTGGACGGATTTTGATGAAATTTGGTATGGTGATAACCTATTACTTGAGTCAACATTTAAGATACTTTTTACTCCGGGAAAATCCCTCATTCCCAAGGGAAAATAGAAAAACCATTTTGAGCATGTGCCTGCATTACACAAAAATTATTATTCTTTGCAAGTTCTGTATAATTATTACACTTACATACTTCTTATTGAGTTTATAACAAATCTTAGCGCGAACGACGTCGCGGGTACGGGTAGCCTTACAATAAATATCTAGTTTTGTTCTAAGTATTATTATCTGTTTATAAATATTTCAATATAAGATTAAGATTTGTTTAAAATTATTTCAATAAATTTACTACTGTTGGCTTCCAATTACTTTTAAACATTATTTTGACACAATATCATTTATATTTTTGCTAAATATGTAATAATAATAAAATAAAGCACTCTTAGGTCGTAAACAATTTTCCTTGTGTTAAAATTTTTATGTTCATAGTTGCTTGAAACATCCTGTATCTAGATTAGTACTCATAATCAGCATAATATACTGACTATTGAAAACATATTGTGGGTTATATAACTATGTTTCTAGAATAATGTGCTTCTTAAATTTGCCTACTTCCTTTGTTTATTTTGGCTTGATTATTTTCCAAAAGAGTAAATAAATAGTTTGTAATAAAAAGCTGTTAGTAATTTTTTCCTTGTATCCTTTCTTCTCTTTCTCTTCCCGCTGATGAAAAATTTTTTGGAAACCTCTGGTTTGACGGAGTCCAACATTTTTCAGATAAACCAAATAATAATAAATTTTAATACACAATATGTCTAAAAAGGAGATCAAAAGAAGAATGCTCTTCGATAGATATTCAAATATCATACATTCATTCTTTGTAAGAATATTATTGTTCCAGGAAGGGACAAAAGTAAATAAAACACACGTCAAAAAATATTTCAAATCTGATTTAACCTTTCATTTTTCTCGTCGATCACATCATAGAAATGTGATATAAAAAAAAATATTTACACAAAATTTAATAAAAATTTCACAAATGACAACTCAATCAAAAAGTAATAATTCGTAACTGAATGAATAAATAAATAAATTTTAAAAAGACAAAAAGTATTGTGAAAACATTCCGTTCATGTTGATTGATCTAACTAACCTGTATTAAAAGAATATTGATTTATCCCATTTGCTTCTATTGATACGTATACATATACGTATCAATGGCATTATTAGTGAAGTCTTGTTCCGGAACGAACTCGTTCCCTTGGAACGAGTACAGGAATGGAACGATGGAATCGGTTCCACAGAACTGATCGTCCTGTAAGAAGAATTGAAATACTTACATAATGATATCATTCCACTGTTAAGTCTAAACAATCAGCATAAAGTTGGCACCAATAATTGGAAAACCTTTTTGTTTCTTATATGCCTACATTGCTCATACAACAGAAACATACACAAAAACCTCGCTATTTCAGCCATCAAAATCTCGAAAAAGATGTTTTTTTTTTACACAATTTCATTACATACTTTTAATTTCAAATGTTATCGAGTGCCTGTGAAACATTATTAGTGTATGGCGGATTTTTATCCGTATTTTTATACATACACCAATATTCATACGTTCACTCAATGTTCAGCTTTGGCTGATACTTAAACACTCGATGTACTTTGGCAAATGGCCAATTCATTATGTTAATTAAAATTGACATAGTGTTTGAAAAATTACCAAACTGGATCGGCTGGGACTCGAACCCGGAACATATGAATATTGGTGTATGTATAAAAATACGGATAAAAATCCGCCATACACTAATAATATTTCACAGGCACTCGATAACATTTGAAATTAAAAGTATAAAACTGCGTCTCGCATTAGAGAGAGGTTGTGTTTGATTGATTACTGAATTGGAGTGGCACTCGAACAAGTGATCGGTGGCCTAGTTGGTAAGGCGCTTGGCTGGTAACCAAGAGATCCGGGTTCGAGTCCCAGCCGATCCAGTTTGGTAATTTTTCAAACACTATGCCAGTTTTAATTAATTTCATTACACAATAAATTGTTTTCAATTTTTGCTCACATAAGTAAAAAAATTCGTTAAGTGCGTGTTTTTGACACGCTCTAAGTAATGTCACCTCAGTGAAAGTGTTAATTTATGATTTTTTGTTAACTCTATAGTTGTTAACTCTACAGCCCTCTTGCGTTTATTCAATATGGATGTACAACTCTATAATTATTCAATATGGATATACAACTCTATAACAATGTTTCCCCCACTATGATCACACAACGATATTAATATGTCAGCCTTCGATAACATAATAAATATTTGCTTAAATATTATTCAGGTACAGAGATTGTAATATATTTTTCGCATATAGGTTCATCAGTTATTTCTTACTTTTTCTTTAATTTCTAGGACTCTTTTTCTAAAAAAGTTATCAAAATACCCGTTGAACATAACACAATATAATTGAAGACCGTCCGACATAAAGGCTGAAAGTACCAATTTTAATATTGTCGGGAAATCAATAAAAACTAAGTAAAATCTGTTTTTCTGTTTTGTCAATCGAAGAGGGAAAAAAAATTTGAATTTATTCTTAACAAAGTATGTCTAATAAAATTACAATGGTACAGTGTAATATCATTAATTCAAAGGTTTTATTGGAGTTAAAGTTTAAAAATTCAAATATGGTGGAGGTACAATCGGTATATATGCATGCAATTAAACCGAAATTTTGAAAATTATGCCACTTACAGCCTTTGTACCGGACGGTCTTTAATTATTGAATAGCAATTTGTTCTGATCAAAGAAAAATATGTCATTAGTTTTCTTTTTATGCACCAAGGAAATTATTTAAGAAAATTCAGTCCTAATAATTTTTGTTCAATCTACACGACATTCTTATTGATTTCTTTCCAATTTTTCTGAGCGATCTCTCTGGTCAGAAACGGCGATGGTTTCTGAGCTATCAATAACGGTTTGGAACAGCAGTTCAATAATATGGTTGAATTCGCCTTTCAACAACCTTTCCTTTGGTACCCTGCACGATGCTCTTGGCGCCTTTTTTTCCACTTTGCCAGTTGTTTCCTAAAACTGACGCCTAGAAACAAAATTCAACTTTACATCTAAAATTAGGCCACCCTACTTTAATCTTTGTCCCAAATTTCGCGAGAAAATCGCCTGTAACTGACACACCAACACCGAACTGATTCCATAAATGTTCCGTTTTACCATTTTTAGCCCGGAACACTAAAAGGCAAAACAATTTCTTTTGTCGAAATACGAATAAGAGGAGCGACTCCCTATAAAGAACGATTTATCCCATCACTAGTAGCCAAACTACGGACACCATCATCGCCAGTATTTTGCCGTGTGTTGCCCCGCACCACATCTTTTAATGATGTACATATATACCTAGATGGTAGCACCATCGACCAAAATACTAAGTGCTTAAGAGCTTGACGGTGGTGACCTGTAAACTGACTTAATTTAAATTCAAATCTTGTATCAAACACTCAACGACACTAGGTTTAAGCTTTCAATACACATAATACACAAGCACATCTGTAACAGTTTATATACAACTTATGTAGGTATATGTTGTAAATATGATATGGAGTGACCCCGAAAAAATATCATCAACGTCTTTAAAATACTCTGAGATAATGCAATGGTACACGGAGATAAAATTCCTATTAAAATTACTGTGCTCATACTACAATCGACGTGTAACAGGCGAACATATCCAATTTTTGTACGGTAAAATTATAAAAATTACAATAATATAACTATAATTTTTATAATTTTACCGTACAAAAATTGGGTATGTTCGCCTGTTACACGTCGATTGTAGCATGAGCACAGTAATTTTTATAAGAATTTTCTCTCCGTGTAGAAATACTGTGAGCTTCAACGAATTTCCTTTTCTTGGCAATATTGACACACACAAAACAATTTTGTCGAAAATTGCCGTCTGTTTAAATATTTTGCCCATTAGGGATATAAACAGAGGAAAAGTGTGCGAAAAAATAACAAAAAAAAATTTGTATCGTACGATTTCATACTCTAATACAGTTAAAAATTTTAGTTTTTGCACGGTTTTAGCTTAACTTTTTAGCTATCTTAGAAAACAGAAGCAAAGAAGAAATATGTAAGCGTTTCCAAAATACTCACCGTTTTTTTAAACAAATTAATAACATTATAATTTACACGATTAAGAGGAAAGATTGTGCCAGAACTACAAGGATTAGTGAAAACACTATATTTTTTATGTATAACCTCAATGATTTGATGTTTAGGAGTTATCAAAAATACCGAAATATTCACCTATTTTTACACCGGAGGTATTTTTTCGAGTAAATTTGTGTTTATTTAAGAAGTTATTTAGGACTGCAGAAAAAAAATCGTAATTTTTTTCCCTCGATATTTTTGATTTCTTTTAATCCCAACAATCGTCATTTAAAATTTGGAAACGAAATATGAAACGGTCGCTGAATCATATGCAGTAGGTACCAAAAGTGATTGAATTGTCCTCTTGAACATACGTGTGTGTTTTTAATAAAGGATTAAAATCCTTATTAAAATTTTTCGATGTTCTGGGGTTTAATATTGGACTTCACGCATACAATAAAATGACATTAATAAAAGAGGTAACGAACGTATTGAAATTTCGGAAAAACACTGCACTGTAAAATCCAAGAAGGCAAGGACTGCTGATTAATGGTGATAAATGATTACTGAGCGGAAAGAATTATGTAAGAGGAAACTTTCGGACATAAATGTAAACAAAAAAATAAAATAAATCTTTAATTGTGTTCAAAGCTACATTCTTAAATCGGTGCACAAGCTGCAGTCTGTAGCTCCCTATTAATTATAACGTATAAGGGAGGATCCTTGTTTGATTTCCTAATTTTTGACCACCCGTTGAAGTTGCGTGCTGTGCGTATAAAATACATTGTAATTTGGAAAAAAGAAAATAAAAACATTTTTTTTATACTTAAAGGAATGCTTGGCAATAGGTATGTAAGAGGTTTCAAATCGATTGCATATAAGGCTTTTAAGGAAAAAATTATTTACAATGTGTCTTTTTTTAGCTTTTAACTCTGAATATACCTTGAATGTGACCCAACCTATAGATAGATATGTGTACCTATTTAGAGCTATGTGCTAGTGAACTGGTAATACCTACATTTGTATGCTAGCATACACTGACTGCCCTCTAGTGAAAACCGAACCAAATTCAAATTGTGCTTATTTCTCATTCCTATCAAGTCATATATTTTATGATTTATTTTAATCTACAGATTTACGAACAGTCTAAAAAGTAAAATTCGTAATAAAATACAACGAAAATGAAAACTGGCATAGTATGGAGGAGAGAAAAAATACTATCGCATTGTTGTACATAGTCGGAACAAAAGAGACCGATGTAAATTATTTTTACTTTTTTCTCCTTTTTTATTTGCGGCCTACTATTATTGATTTTATATGCTCTCATATATTGCTTATTTAGAAAAGGAAAAGAATTAATAAAATTTATTTAAAAGATTGAATAAAAATATTTTGTTTCCTTCTTTAACCTACTTTACTTTTTTATATAAACTTATAGCATGTTGATCATTTAATTTTATTTCCTCGGGCTATGTGAAAAATTTTTTTTTTTAAAGTATACAGTTTTCATCTATTATAATTATTAAAATCTCAGTTTAAATCTCTATCTGTGCTATATTTTCATTTAAGGCATTATATCACTTTGACATATCAGAATAGAAGGTTATATTCGAAAATTTTTTTCTCTGTAACGAACAACCTAATCAATATAAAACTTTTCAGAATGTATTATACGTAATTTCGAGTATACGTGATCTCCTTTCCAAAAGAGCTTCATTAAAAGATGGTTTCTTGAGAAATTATCCACAATAAATCAGGAGCGGCTTCAGGCGTTTATCGTGCAGGGAAACTAAAAAAATAATAATAAAAAGAATATGGAATCATCACCAATGAAAACAGTTGTTGTGTTTGGCCTGGTTATCACAGGAAGTTACATTTTCTACCCGAACTGCTTTTCCGCGAAAAACAAAGAAATACAGACCTAAATATCCACATTAAAATTTTTAAACTGTAAGATTAAGTTTCCTTTCAAAATTTGGCCCTCTGATGCAAGAGAAATTGCATCTATTGAGCTCGGTTTTTTGTTTCTTGAATTTTGATTGAGTTTGTTTCTTGAATTTTGATCGAGTTTGGTAGCATTTCCAAATGTCTTAAGAGAAAGGGGTGATCGCTTCCTTCACTATCGCCATCTACATCCGTCCCTGCTATAAAACATCTTTTATCGCTTTAAAAGTATAAAGCGCCAAAAATGGTTACATATGGCATGCATCATGTATGGAGATGTGTGTAAAATGCAAAATTTTTAATATGAACTATGCGGCGTCTTACCTTCTTTGAGATGTGGGAGAGACCCCGCTTTGCAGGCTCTACAAAAATGTTAATTATGAATCCTTTATAACTCAAAATTTAAAATCATTTATAAATAATTTTAAAGAACAATGTTTACATTTATTGCGTACCAAATTTCAAATCAATTAAATGCGTACTTTAAGAATTATCAAGTGTTTTCAAGATGTGCCACATCTCTCCCGCATTCACCCTATAAATTTTGTCATCTAGAGTCTGCCCAACCATCTCAAAAGTTCATACCGTCCGTCCCACTAAACCGTCTCTAGTAGCAAATAAACTCTGACAGGTAATATAGGATTCTTTTACAAATACAATCTGATAAAACAACGACTTCCTGCACAAGGATAAAACGAAAAAACCGACGTTGCGGATTACGAATATGAGCTACATATCCGTAGCAAACAAGTCAAAACAAAAACTAAATGAAAAAACAAAATAAAAACATCACCAAGTAAAGATGAAAATCAAAGTATCAAAATAAATTTTTAAAAAATATCTTACATGTTTCGGCCCGTGGCCATTTTCAAAGATTATGGCAAACGTCGTAAAATAAAAAAGAAAATTATTATCGAGTTAAAAAAGTTGAAAAAGATTGAAAAATTTTTTTAGAACGAGTGAACGATTCCAGAACATTCTATTATTTTATTTTATTATAAATTCTATATATATTATTTTATTATATTATTTTATTATAAATTCAAACCACACCCAATTGGTAAAAAACAACGGGAAACAAAGAAAACGAGGTATCAAAACACCTCTAATTGACCCAAAGGTTGAAATAATTCGATTAATCATAATATACAGCCATAAAATTGACCACTTCAAATTTAAATTGTTGAAATTTTTTGAAAATTTTCTTGAAATACTAGTTAAAAACTGATTTAAAATATTAAACCACATCGGTAACAATTAATATTCACCAATTAACAATTGTTATAAACACAATAATTAACAAAAAAAAGGGATTCTTTTACAACAGGAATCAACCATGTAGCGATAATAAGTTTTTTATGTAGCTAGCTCTTAGACTATCACCGTTTTCGAGAAATATAAAAAATAAAATTTTCACCCCAACTTTTGACGGGCGGTTTCACTCTTTCAAACCAATTTTCCGCCGATAAAAAAATACGTGTCGCTTATTTTTTAGTATTCTACAACATATGTATCTAAGTTTTATCTAAATCGACAGGTCCGACCTCGGGACCTTTACTTGTAAGAGTCAGAGTAAAGATCTTTAAAGTAACTCAAAATTATTATAGAAGGGACGTTGAAAAAAAACATACATTTATGCATAAAAAAAATCGGTAGTAGATTTACATGTAAATTACCAAACTTCAGAAAGGTCACGTTTTCAAAATACTATTATTTAAAATTTCGTTTCAAATGTTAAGTGGAGTAATAGTATTAGTAACTGAGTGTCCAGTAATCTTTTGTCTGGTGATGTAATTGAAAAATGTTTTAATTTGATTTTGATTTATTCACTAGACCCAAAATTTGTTAAATCTCACAAGAGCTCTTTTTCAAAATCACCCGTATATTGCTACATCAAATATATGCCACTTATAAATTTTACACACCAAAAAAAAAAGAGGAAAAACGTATGCAATAAAATTTGTTGTAGGTACAACTATAAAAAAAAGTTTATGCTTCAATCCATCGCTACTACACCTATACACAAAAATGTACACGTCCCGCATAGATAGATATATGCCGCTTTATAGGTGTGTAGATTATTTATTATATATTCTGTTAAATTAGAATAAATATTTTTGTTAGGTGAGGATGCCACTAGTGGCGGTACAAAACGGGCAACAGAGAAAACCGACAGATAGAATGACAATTTTTCACATTGGATTTATTTATCAAAAAAAAAATGTTTGGTTAGAAAAAAAAAATATAATAAGTCAATGCCAGCCAAGCCACTCTCTGACAAACTGAATAAGATTTTTCAACACCGATATTTTATTCATAAAAAAATGACAACAATTTAGCAAAAAAAAAAAAAAGGTATTTTTCCAGAACCCTCCATTTCTGTCGTTTATTCATTCATCCGTTTAAGGTATTTCTTTCTAAATAGTGTTCAAGAGATCTATGTATGTAGGTACTTATCCGACATACATTCATAGATAGCTAGTGTACCTAAAAGGTAGAAGATGCCTGTCTAGAATTATTGATTTTTCAAAAATATTTTTCTAATAACATTTTTATGATGGGTTTTTGTTGTTATCGTAAATACAGATTGAGGTTTAAAGAATTTCATTTATTTCGATGATTTCTTTTTATACGTAGATACATGAATCAACGGTATTTTTTTTTCTTCTCAATAAGAATGTATTAATCATGTATATACACATGTATAAAAAAGTGTGACACCCTTTCAATAGAAATATATTTATTTTTTTTTTTTTTTGGGGGGGGTTATTTAAGTAATATACAAATAGTAATATTCTTTGTTTTGCTTTATGTATTTAAATCAAATGGTTTTACCGAAATATTCTAAAAATCGACATAACCTTTTTGGCAAATAAAAAAGACAAAAGTTATTAAAATACAGTAAGGGTGTCTACACAATCAATGAAATAAGTAATAAGAAATAAGGAATAAGATGTATACCATCTAGTGACGTTGAGTGGAACTTTAACGCAACTGCTCATAGATATAAATATGTCGGTACTTTTGTAGGTCAAAATTCGTGATTTTTTTCACTTTAGTGACAAAAAAGTCATCACGAACGTTATTTTTTCATGAATTTTGATGTACAAAAATACCTAAATACATATACCTATGGGCAGTTACGTTAAAGTTCCATTCAACGTCACTAGATGGCATACTTCTTATTCCTTATTTCTAATTTCTTATTTCTTAGTTCTTTGATTGTGTATGACCCATAAGGCTGTCTACACAATCAATGAAATAAGGAATAAGAAATAAGAAATAAGGAATAAGAAGTATGTCGTCTAATGACGTTAAATGGAACTTTAATGAAATAAGAAATAAGGAATAAGAAATAAGAAATAAGAAATAAGGAGTATGCCATCTAGTGACGTTGAATGAAACTTTAACTTAACTGCTCATAGGTAAATGTATTTAGGTATTTTTGTACATCAGAATTCGTGAAAAAGTAACGTTCGTGATGACTTTTTTGTCACTAAGTGAAAAAAATCACGAATTTTGACGTAAAAAAATACCTACATATTTATATCTATGACCCAGTTACGTTAAAGTTCCATGCAACATCACTAGATGGCATACTTCTTATTCCTTATTTCTTATTTATTATTCCTTATTTCATTGATTGTGTAGACAGCATAACATATAATATTATATTTGATTGAAACTCCTATAATTAAGCTTTTGCATTCAAGCAAAAATAAACATGTTTCGCAGCTATAGCTGGTAAGACATGACATGACATGACGCATGATTTTTTCAAAGCTCGAATTAAAGGTTTTAAATGCTTTATTTGTTAGATTTGTTATTTTCAAAAGTTGGTTCAACGCGATCTATTATCCACAGATCCAGATTTTAATGTTTAAATGTAAAGTATGGTTGACCTAATGGGCTACCCACATTGTCATGCTAAATATGTTTTATAAGAGCAAAGGGTAAAAGTTTTTCAAATTTAATTACGTTACTAACTTGGTTTCAACATAAAACTATGAAATAAAAAAACTGTGTAGGTATATTAAAATTATAGGCGTCGTAAACTTAAGCATCTTGGTAAATATTGAGTAAATTTCAACCGGTTCACAGTCATTGATGCTGTAAGACGTCAAGTGAAACCTAACTAACTGCGACATCACGCTGTACCACGTCAACAATTCCATATAGAGTTTATTAACTGGTCATTTCGTCATAATTCTTCATGACCATTAACGTGTTAATATGTTTTCTAAGTGATATTTTAATTCATGTGTATTAAATCCCATAAAAATATTGCAGTTTTTTTAGTTTTCCGGCTATGGATTTATACACATCAGTAGAAAACTCTTTGGAAATATAGTGTCAGTTTAAACTTTCTTTATATCGACTGTAGTTTTTGAGTAATAAAACGAAAAACATTTATCCTAAACTTGGAAGATGATTTCACCGTGTAAATAGTTACGAGGGCAGATCAGAAAATTCACACCAGAGAAACTTTGATTATTAGTATGGAAAATAAAACACTATACTATTTCTCATTTTCCAACTAATTATTCCTTTTTTTCTATATTGTGATTTTTTCTTTTTCTTCTAAATTGCATAGATACTGTATTATTTACAAATAAATCTTTCATCGGTCTTCTGCAATAAGTATCTTTCAGAAAGTTTGCATAAATTAATAATGAATGACATCTGCTATTGTAGGAAGCATCGAAAATAAACAAACAACTTTACGCTGTTAATAACAAATGAACGCTTTCAACACCTCTAATATTAAAATCAATTTTGTGTTTACATCTAATAAATTTTAAAATGATAAAATAAATAAATTGATAGCAAAATTGCACATTTTGTAACATAAATGTCAGGTGAATGCATGGGTAAATGACCCAAACGTTTTACATGTTTGTTTAATATGCAATTTGCAAAAACAGTATCTACACAAATATTTAAATATTTTTGTAAATATACATAATTTTTTTTATTTTTATAAATTATTTTTTGTTTGATTGAATTTTTTATCACAAAATTTGTTTTTTAAAAAATTTGATGAAATGGAATATTTTTTATATTCATATTTTTACCTATTCGTATGTATGTAATCTGATTATACTACCAATATTTCATGTTTATTTGAACACAAAAACATTATCAACAAATTAGTGTACATTTAACATCGCCGTACTAAAAAAGCTAGTGTAAAATTTTGTCATAAATTTTACTACATGTGTAATATTAATCTGATCTTCAGGGGTGTAGCTACCGCCGTATCAGCCGTATCAATGATACGGGACCCCCGGGCTACAGAGGCCCCTAACGTGTGTAAGGTAAAATGTTATCTGTCACTTAATCTCATGCTTCCCGGGAAAAAAACATATAAAAAAACTGTCACACGTGCCTATAATAGAGTTTTCACTTTAGAAATGACAAAAGTTAAAGAAGCGACCCCTTTTTTTCCGGGGTTAAGCGTGCGCCCAAAAGTTGGCAACATGGGTAACTTCAAAAATGAGACTTCGATGGGGCAGAAACGGCTATCAGACTTGTCACTATTGTCTATAGAGGCAGAAATTTTAGAAAAATTGAAACCATCTTCAGCTATAGATGATTTAATAAATCAATTTGCCGGAAAAAAGGCAAGAAAAGTGTATATTTAACTTGAATTGTTTGGCTAGGCTCAATTTCTAGGAGGAAGCGATAACTTATAATCAATAAATATTTATTTTAATTTAATGCAAGCATTTTTGTTTCTTTTGTGAGAAATCTTTACCCTTCATTTGGGCCCCCCAACTAATTTTGATACAGGGTCCCTACAAGGCACGCTACGCCACTGCTGATCTTCAAATAAACTGTAATTATGTCGCACAGTGTTTATATGTAGTTGACATGTGTTCACATTCTGCTAAGTTAGAGCAATTAAAATAACAAGAAATACGTGAAAACCACCAGCGTCATGTAGAAAAATAAAGAAAAAAATTATCATATACAGCAATGATCCCCAAGCGACAACAAAGAACTGTATCACAAACTGGGTCATATAATGTGTATGATTTTTTGTATACCAGAATGCAGCCTTTTTGGGGTGTAACGAGATAACACATTTAAAATTGTTAAGTAGTTTATTTTTAGTACTTTTCCAAGACTCTGGCAAACCTTACATAGGATAACTTATAGCGGTCCGCCAGAGTCTTAGGGTGCCCATTTAACAATTGTTCATATCCGTTTGTTTAGCTTTCTAAGAGTGACAAAAAAATTTAAAATCGGTTGGGTACTTTGTTTTTGGCGTTTTGGGTTTACAGGACCCATGTGTTCCATAACCATTTAAAATTGCTTAATTTTCTAACTGTGAAGAAAATAAATGTATGTAAATATTCTCTCTTTCTGTCTAGTATTAATCGTAATGATAACGTCCCATTCAAAAACGTTTTCGTTTAAAATGCAATATCTAAAAAAAATTCATTACGCATTCTTAAAAAGTCAGGTTTTATTTTAAAAATTGATACAGAGTATCATACACCTTTGTTTAATTTTTCCCGCTCTTTCAAATGGTGTAGGAAAACTTTTGCATTCTCACAAAAGATTAAATTTTTTGACAAGAGGCGTCCAAAACGAACTCACCCAGTAGACTGGCATTTCTAAACTTAATTGGCGAAATTTTAAAACTGAGAAGTCGTACTTGGTTTAACTATATCCCATTAAACATCATTCTGTAACTGTACACATAAGTATAACTACATATCCACTGTGATGTTGGTAGTGTGAACCTCTCGAGTCATACCCGCATCACTTTTTGTCTTTATGGTCGTTAGCATTATTCAGGTGTGAAACAGAATATAACGGTAACGAATGCTGAGATTGGGGGTGTTGCTTCTCCAAGAATTTTTCTGCCCTACGAGACAAATTTTACATTATTTGTAGCTTTTACTGCTGACAAGTATCTTCAATAACTCTCCACAAATACTTGTATACAAAGGTATTAGAACATAACCTAGATTATTCGGGACCAATGAATCACAAACATATCCTCCAAAGCCTGATAAAACTTTAGCTTTTGTATAAATTTCTAACAATAAATTATTCTTACCTCCACCACACACGTACAGTTTCAACTGACAGTTTGAACTGAACAGATAAAACTGTCAGCTGAAACTGTACAGTGTAGGAGCACACACACGTACAGTTCAATCCTTCAGTTTTTACAATCGATTGGAAACAGCAAGACAATTTCACCTAGCAACATCTTTAATTCCACGAAAATTATATTGTTAAATAAAGGAAAATCAAACGCACTTGCTCCTGACCACAGACTAAAGAACATATTCTGTATATCCTATAGACTCACTCAATAAATTTATAAATGAAGCAGCCAGATACGACCAGTATACGACTTAATAGTATTCTGTAATGTAGTAATCAATACGATAACCTGTGGTATTTGTAGTAACGTTTTCAAATAATTATTGTCAAAATATAATATTGATAATCAAATTTTACTTTCTTGAGAAGAAACTGCAAAATTTTGAAAGAAAAAGAGTGGTATTCGTTTTAATTATAGTTCCATTTGCGGAAAAGTGGACAATATATTATATTCCTTAAATCTCACCTGTCTCATCCCGTTAACTGCCACAAGAAAAATGCCTACAAACTGGCTTTACGCTTTGTCTAGTAATATAATAATAATAGTGTTCATTGGTCTATGCTCCTGACACAAATTGAACTGAGAACTGTACAGTTGAATCCCCACACATGCAACAATCAGTTGAACTTTTCAGTTTAAAAAATTGAAATTTCATTCGTCCTAGTTTAACTGTACAGTTGCGTTGAACTGAGACTGAAATACCCACACACGTAGAGTTTCAAACTGTCAGTTGAAACTGTACGTGTGTGGCGGGCCTTAGTCAGGTATAAAATAATTCTCAGTATACTCCTTCAAATTTTTTATTCTAGTCGAAACATTTGGTTTAAATGTACTTGACTATAAAAAAGATTGAATTTTTGAATTTTTTTCCACTTTAACATTTTTGTATAACTTACACTCATTTATTTTTCCACTTTGCTGATTTCCACTGACTCACCTGTACAAAATTGTACATTGTTAACGTAGCGTACATGCATGGATTCGAACTGAGTACGTTTGATGTGTCTCATTTGCACACATATTACATTTTCCTATGCAATTATTATTTACAAAACAGATATACATAGGTATCTCTGCTCTTATAACAATCGTAATATCAATTCAATAATTTTATAACTGCAAAACCGCTTGGTACCATGTTTGGACAACCCCCGGGGGGAAATATTATTTCGTTAAATTTTTCTTGACTGTTATATTCGTTTTTGTTAAGACAACAAATAAAGGAAAATATATCGCATTCTCGACAACATATTGTCTTTCCTAAGAAAGGTAATGTTACATTATTATCCTGAATTTGCAGTTACATTTTTGTTAACTTGTATACACGAGAAAATGTGCATGTTTACATCGTTCTATAAATATACGTACTCGTTTCAAAAGCGTCATCGCATTCTGAATTATTCAGTTCAATTGTAATGATTTTTTATGTAAAAGTGTATGTTTTTTCTTTTTTTTTTTAACAATACTATCACTGCTTTAAAATTCACATATTCATGCTTATATATGTAGATTAATCACTATGCATTTTTTTTTTCATTTTCAATGCGGGTGTACACTTGTTTTCAAAAAAAATGGGGAAACTAAAGTACATACTTTGGTCTCTCGTAATAGGGTGTAAAATGTTATTTTTAGTACCAAGGGACTAAAAGTACCTACTATGTCTCCCGCTTTTAAACCAATCAGCGAGGGAAATTTATAGAATGGTACTAATCAGCAAGCGAAACTGAACTAAACGGCGTTGCTGTGTAGGGAATTGCTTATTTAAAATAATAAACAAGTTCAAACAATTATTTTGTTCAATTTTCTCACAGTATACTTGATGTCATGTTATTTTACACAATTTAATTGACATTAAATTTTTTTTATGAATCAGCCATTCTTTTGTTACGGACATGACATTTTCTCGCACTTTACACGCCTTCTCATAAGAAAAAAAATAAAAGTTTTTTTTTTTTTTTATAAATTTTCAATACTAAGCAGATAGACAAATGTGTACACAATATTTGTACTGAATATAAAATACATAACATTATTAGTTTTAATGCTAGAGCTAATAAAGTTTTTGTTACGGACGTGACAAAAAAGTACCTTTTGGTCGCGTCCGTAACATATCTCTAGCATTAAAACTAATAGTGTTATGTATTTTATACATATTCAGAACAAATATTGTGTACACATTCGTCTGTCTGCTTTGTATTGAAAATTTATAAGAAAACAATAACTTCTATTTTTTTTTCTTATGAGAAGGCGTGTAAATGTGCGTGAAAATATCATGTCCGTAACTAAGGAATGGCTGTATATGTATCGGTTTGAATATTTTTGAGTAATCCTGTTAGTAGATAACAGGTCGGGAGCGAACTAACCTACGACCCTTTTTCAAGATAAGATTAATATCTGACCGCGGGAGCGAACTAGTATGGGCCCTATTTGCTGCAAAGGATATGTTTGAATAGAATGGCTGGAATAGCAAAAACTAATATAGACACCATGGGACTCTAAAATGTCTTTTTTTGATCCCTCGTGTGAATTGTTGACCTCGGCCCTCGGTTTATAGGCTCTCTAGCAACAAAATTTATACTCGGGATCAATAATTATATTTTAATGCTTTGGTATATAAGTACCCATACTATTTTTGTCTGAATGACTGTAAAAATATGCAACACTGTTAAATATGTGCCCTGTAAAATATTGTTGTGTTCCCATCATAGTGCTGATATCTGCCTATTGGTTCACCATCCACACTATAGTGCTACCCTCGATACGCCCTCAGTTCGATCGCGGTTCAATGAAAAAAAAAACCTTTTCGTAATAACTGAATGCTAACGGAGTTGAGCGGAATCAAAAAAATGTTCACACTATCGGTACAAGTCATAATAAGTCTGATATCACTATTGGTATCAGACCCGGGATTGGACCTCGACTAGAACTGTTGGTACACTTTGTTCAGTTTTACTTGGCGGGTCACAAAATCGGCGCAGAAACCTATTTGTCCTATTTGTGTAAGTAGTATTGTTGTACACATGTTGATACACACTAGCACATATACAGATATGCGTGAGGTTCAAAGTCCAGCCGCAGCCATGAACAACCTATACTTGAATCGTAAGAACGAGTAGGAATATGGGCTCTAAGACTTCCGGACCATCTTGAACGTATTGATAAATAAAGAAGTAATAAATTTGTCATAATGATTATTAACCCTACGCCAGTTTATGGCTTTGTTCTGTAGTTTTAACAAGACGTATTGAAAACAATCACTAACAAGCATGCTGAATTGCCAATTTTTTGTACACTTTGTAGAAAAATTAAATGAGGATTTACACCAAATAAAGCTTTCTTAGCATATCTGCTCAAGTTATAAACTTAAAATATTCTTAAACCTTCATAACAGTGCCAAAATTTTTAACGACTATGTACATACATTAAATATACGTACATACATATTTTACATGAATCGTGAATAATTCGGTTGAAATTAATCAATCTTACTTAGATCGTGAAACTCATAAAAAAAAACTCCTTGCTTAACATTTGCGCGGCGATGATAATTTGGTGTGATTTTATCATGGACTCTTTAAAATGCACACACTCATTTTGATATATTAATGAATGTATATGCATATATGAGTCACCAGAACATTTAAATATTATGCTACACTTTTATGTAACAAAGGGTTGTATATCATTTTAATTGATCGGGAGATTACACACATATAGGTAGAGGTACGTATGGTTGCATCCGCTAATGTTCTTATTTAATTAATAGTTTTATACATTAAAAACATCCGAATTTGCATTTTTTTTTTTTTTTTTTTTTTTTTTTGTAAGTTAAGGGGTTGGGTTGTTACGAAAAAAATTATGAAAGCCAGTTCAAACCAGTCCAGTTTAAAATTGGACAGACTTTAAAAATACTCCAACGAAAAATGATGTTAAAAATATAAAATTTTATCTGTTTAAATATGTATACACTGAGAGAAAAATGGCAACTTAAAATTAAATACGATCATTATTGTTTCAATGATGCACAACTTAAAAAAAATGTATTGAATAGATAGGAAACTTTGTAGGAAAGCAATATTATTCAACTTTAAAATAAAATTGTTCTACATTAAAACAATCAAGTTCAACCTTACTAGACTTTCGTTAATGTTTTACATTGAATCAGTATGGTTTTTATTAATATTAAGTTGTTTTTTCTGTGGGTGTATGAAGTTTAGCATGGTGACGATCAAAACCTATTATGACGAAACGCCCAACTGGTAAACGATTTTGAGATTTAATACACTTTATGTGGTATTGTTGACGCGGTACGGTTTTTGTGTCACAGTTCGTCAAGTTGCACTTGACACCATACGTTGTCCGTTGTTTCAGTGACCATCAACGTGTTAAAAAAGATTAAGGGATGCACTGCTGTGAAAAATTACCTAAATGAATTACCTAAATGAATTACTGAATTACTAATTTAAAACTGGCAACATCGTCATACAAGTAAATGAAGCATTTTTCTTTCTTTTTTTCTTTTTGAATACATTTTTCTGTTTTGAAATACTTATTCACTTTCTTTTTTTTTTAAACATCGTAGTGGGCAGAAAGCATGGCATTTGCGAAGACAAGATTCATTAAAAAATATTTGAAAAGAGATTGTTTGTGGAATCTAAAAAGCAAAATATACTAGACTTCCATAAAAAGGACAAAAATTACGAAAACTATAGTTTTATTTCGAACTAGCTGTCCCTGCGACTTTACTCCGATACCCACATAAAATTTTCTCAACTGTGCATCAGATTACTTACCAGTTATTCCGAAATTCTGCACAATATTAGTTCCTTATAGTGCTCCCCTTCGCTTGCTACACGATTTGACGTTACATGCTTAGTTCTATAAAACGCTCCGTCCCTCTTACTGGACGTTTCTAAAGTAGCCATATTAATATACCTAACTGATTTTCATCCTTTGAGACCTTACCGTAAATACCCGTATTAAAAGCTCTAATATAAGAACAATTCGATTCTGAATCACTTTTGGTGTCCTAGAGTTCTGACGGGCAAATTTCTCCTCACATTCATTTTTTCGTAACTAGATTTTATTATTGTCCGTTTCTAAAGTCTTCCTATATAAAATTTCGAACCTGAAGTTT
The DNA here is from genome assembly GCA_035578155.1 of Brachynemurus nebulosus. Lineage (NCBI taxonomy): Eukaryota > Metazoa > Arthropoda > Insecta > Neuroptera > Myrmeleontidae > Brachynemurus > Brachynemurus nebulosus. Next base: position 8,529,718 of record JAPWDM010000001.1, on the reverse strand, counting down.
AGAAGTTTTTAAATATTATTTCTTCGTAATCATAGCCATAGTGTAACCATTAATATATTAAATTTTACCATTAATTTCTCAACTTCCATAAGAAATATCATAATTTTTTAGATTGTACACACAAAAATCTGACTTCTTTAAAAGGTTTTTATAAACGTATAAAAAATTTATTACATATTTTTTCGTTAAAAAGCCAGAATAATCTTGAGTCTTTTTTTCTATTTTTTATCCTTTATTTACATATCAATAACTAAAATAACTTCAATCATAAAAATTTTAATAAACACAAAAAAAAGAAAAATATAAATTAATTAAAAATTATATTAAAAATTTCAAACGTATCCGCAAACGAAAATATCATACTTGTTAAATGTATAGGTAAACATGTATAAAGCTTACTCTATCCACATTCAAGCACATGTCCAATGACGGTTGTCGATCTAATCTAAGCCAACTTCAATCTATTCGCCGCGCCGGTTTGATTCAATTTTGTACTACAAAAAAAAAAAAACGCTGGGAAAAAATACTGACGTAAGTAAACACGTATAGCAACTATACATTTAATCAACTATCTTTTTCTATGTAAATGCATAACTGAAACGTTCAAACGATATGATATGACTATATGAGTTCCAAAAAAAATAAAAAAAAACTTAACGACATAGACAAAGTGGGTTGTGCAATGAACATTTTATCACGGCTTCAATAAACTTTTAAGTTGACTATACTACTACTCTGTTTGACTATATGCTTGTATCTTTATTTTTAGAAACAAAAAATTAATAGAAGAATCAGAAACTGTTATTTTTATTCACCAAATTCGAGTTTAATTTTCTCGGTTATAGGGCGAGAAGCCACATGCTATCTACTCTGTTTTATAAAATAGGTACATAATAAAAAATTTGTAAATTTTTTATTAAATGTGTTCGTTGATATGAATGCGATGGCTAACTTGGAAAAATTCCTGGGAAAGTAAGTTTCTTGACGGAATACCACAATGAAATTAACTGAAATTACATTTGTATAACTTTTTACGGGTGAAGGGTGGAAGAATCGGTAAGGGTCCAATAAAGGGGTCTGGCACGAATTTCTACCCAGTTTTCTTTGACTTGACAATTGCTTTTGTTATCTAGACTGATTAATCTTTAAAAGAGAAGAAATTAAAATATGAATGTTCAGTGCTAAAGGCCACTTTAAAACGTTACTACCTGTAAAAGGGTCTATTAAACAATTCGATCAGAATGGAATGAAACTGACAATGATTTTCTGAATGTATGTTAATGATAGTGTGTTATGGATTCGCAAGCCTAAGTACTGTAAATTATGCCATTAATTCCATTTCTGCCAGGATTTGCTTATATAAATATATATAGAATATTTTATGGTCCTTTTTGCTCTCTCTTTTCCTTTTTTTTCAAAAACTGGCCGGATATTCAATATCGGTCAAAATTATATGATCAACGCGTAGACTATTTTGTTGGTTTAGATGATTTTCTGTCACTTTTAGTTAGCCATGAGTAACACACAGTTTTGAACTGTTTTAAAAAATAATAATGTTGAAAAGTGAAGAAAACTAAATCTTAACTAATATTATAAATATGAAAGTGGGTTTGTTTGTTTAACTTTCTTTCATACCACAACCGTTTAGCCCAATCGACTTTGAGCTTTGCGCAGTGTGCAGAAGACAGCTTGGGGAACTAAAAATGTTACAGGCTCTTTTTTACCCCGGAAAAATATTTCATTTCTGTGGGAAGAAAAAATAAGAGCCCTCAGTAGCGACACGTAGCAAGTATACTCTATATACATTAACTTGGTATCATAAAGTCATAATTTCAAACATTAAAAACTTGAATATTCTCTTTGGTCCACTCTTTTATAGCTATAGCGAAGCTATGAAACGGGGAATTATGGTAACTAGACTAATTTGAGCATACGCGGTCTTAACCGGATTTTGACAATTTAGGACCTTAAGAATCCAGAAAGCCAATTTGCGACAATAAATAATAGACAATTTTAAAATTTACTGGTACTTCATCAACCACCTGAAACTTTATAGTTCAGTTGTTAGAGTCGAATCGATTTTTCTAACCACCGTGAATGCATTCTGATATACATAATTGAAGACATGAGTGGATGAAGGTGTTATGTAACATATTTTCAAAAATTAATTTGCCAGATTTTGAAATATTCTATGCTGAAGTATCGTATATTAAAATTTGCTTCTCATTAGGTCCAGTGCTTTCGTAGAATTTCAATAATAAACATGTGCTATTGTATGCGAAGTATATGTAAATAAAAACTTTCAAACGCTTCTACTGTTAAAATTATAATTAAAAATGTTACATAACACCTTCATTCACTCATGTCTTCAATTTTGTTTTGTACTATCAGAGTTGTTAATACTACTACGGACAAGCATATACATAATATATCTTATATATGTACATAATTGAACATATGTTGACATACTCTATAATTATACACAAATCTAATTTTCCATTTAAACTTGCTTGAAGCTTTATAACTATTAGAACTCTAAATCGATGACTTCCTTTATTAATTTTTACATACATACCATTTCTTGTTTATGCATATGTCAATTTATTTCATCCTTTACAGCAAACTGCGCGACGTATCATGCTACAGACATATTTAATTTTTTGCTCGCTGTTTCGAAAATGAAAAAAAAATTATTACTTTCAGTTCGATTGGATTTTTTTAATCCCCCTCGCATTTTGTGCAATTATATGTTGTTGAACGATACTTAGTTGTTGTTATGTACTCCCCTATATTGACAGATCACTTAAAAAAGAAGTAGGTATTGTTTAAGATGGGATATGTATGCTAAAATACAGTTTTATTTGTCAACCAATCCCTTCTGTCTTATACTGTTCGCTACATCGGTGGTGTTCAACCCGTTGAACGGTTGATTGCAAACCGAATTTTCGTCCAACAAAAATGGAAGTTGCATTTAAGTTTTCACCAAATTTCATTTTTTGAATGACTTTGACTGTTTTGATTTAATAATTTTTTACTGTAGAAATTGCTGACTAATTATGTATTTTTCGTTAAAACAACTTCCAAGCAATTATTTCGAAAAGATAGTGTAGAGTTATGTAAAGCAGTGATTCTCAAAGTGGGCGTGGCGAAAAATATTTGGAGGGTCGCAGAAACAATTGATTATTAATCATATAATCTTTTTCGACACATTTCTGCACATCTGGCGATCCCTTTCAAGTGTCAAAAAGGGTTGCGAAGTTAAAAGTTTGAGTACCATTGATCTAGACTTGCTATAGTTGATAGGTATCCCAACAGGGGGCGATATCGCCCCCCCCCCAAGTGGTCGATGGAGCTTTCCAGGGGGGCGGTAGCGGATAAGGTTTTCAACAGGGGTGGTCAAATAAATTATTATAATAAACATATATATAATAAAAAGATAAAAATTAGGCATTCAGACGAGTAAAAAAAAAGGTCGTCGGTTGTGAGAAATAGAAAATAGGGCGGCATTTGTACAATTGAGGAGTAAAAAAAGCCTACGACGCTGAAATTTCTGTTCTATACTAAAGGAGGCGGTGGTCCAGAAAAGGTTGGGAATCTATGATCTAAGTAGATCATTGTTTTTCAACCTGTGGGTCGCGACCCCCTGGGTACCTACTTTAAAAATAAAACCACTCTAGTTCAATATATGATATTTAATAAAGAGAAGGTTAATTAATGGTTACATTACTATGAGAGTCATACTTTTGCGCGATAAAGTTTCAAAATTGCGACCTATTTTTAATAACAGTAAATCCGAATTTTAAATAATTGTCGTCATATAGACATTTTTTCTTTGGTTTTGTTTTATTACTCTCATTGGAACTTGAAGTTGACGGTTGTGCATATGTTTCCAAAAACTTATCCATTTTCAATAATTACAATGAGCATAGAATTTTGAATATTAGACAATAATAAGTGAGCAACTACTAAACAAGGCAATTCAATAAACACTCACGCGAGTTCACAATTCAAAGAATTCAAATGGATTACTCTCGGAAATGTTAAACGGTGACGACGGTCGCACGTGCGCATGTCACTTTTTACGCCACGTGCGCCTTCAGAAGCTACTATAGGTCGTCAATTTCGATGTCGATATAAAAAAACGCCTTTTTCAAGTCCTTAATTACGTATTTAATCGATACCTAACTATGAAAATAATTAACAATGATGAACGGATTCACGGATGATAACATAAAAAAATAAAAGTTGGTAATAGCGGAAGGTAGGGGGTCGCGCCATGGAAAAGGTTGAAAAACACTGATCTAGACCATCAGATTTCAAGTAATTTTCATGAGAGAAACATTCATTACTAAATAAATGAGGCAAATTTTAAAAAATAACAATGAAGTTTAATATCAGCTTTCAGACAACGAGTCTGTAATAGACGCCGTCCACATTATGATGTAAATAGAGGACAGGGTTAGTGGTTCAGGGGCTAGAATTTAGTAGGTGTGCGTCTGTAGCTGTCCTCTTGAAGAACTAGGCCGATATTCATCTGGAATTGTGAAGGAAAATTACAGAAACCTTTATGAACATAATGGGGCCGAGGGATTCGAATTCTTGACCCCAAGTGGCAATGCCTTAATACGCCCGACCACTTCACCCATAAATTTTGAAAAAGCAAAAAATGTTATAAATTTCCTTGTGTAGGATCCCTAAAAACGGAAAGAATTAGCCCCTTGAAATGAGTGAAGCGTATTTAGCTGAAAAGTTTGAAGAACTTGGTTTATGTAAAGGAGTATATCAATCGTCGAATAAATTATAATAGAAAAGTAGTTTGCGTAGCAAAAAAGGTTGAATATCGCTGTTTTATAAGAAACACTGTTTGAGTAGGTATACATACGGAGGTAATATAAAAACTTTGAAAACTTTTTTCATTGACATTACAACGATCGAATTTAAATTAACTCACCGATCGTACATTTTGTTGTGTGCATGGAGTTGAAACTTCCGGAACAAATGGAAAACTTAAATTCTCAATAGACAAACAATATTGTTTAAAGAAGTAAGATAATGCATTCTAATTGAAAAATAAATTGATTAGAACATTGGAAAATCATGCTAAGTCGCTTGTATAACCAGCAGTTAAATTTTTTTGTAGGTAGGGTTGACCGGGGTAATTGTGGATTGGGGCAATTGTGAACGGCGCCTATAATTTCTAAAATAAAATAACATTCATATTGTTAAAAATCAACTCTTAATATGTTTTTCTGTCCTTTCGTAATATGCTATTAAAATTTCATAACAATTCTCCAAGTAATAGTATCTTTTTTTTATTTTGAAAAAACCCTTGCAAAATTTTATGTATCTTGTATCTTACTTCGACCAATCCTCAAAAAAAATTTTTTTAAATACATTTTATTTTTTTAAAAGGTAATAAATGGTTAAAAGTACTTTTAAAGAAGTTGTCTAAACCCTGAGAGGGTTCCTTATTAATTGCTAAAGAAATTGGACAATTTATCACCAATTCACAATTACCCCATGATTTTAAAATTGTGGGGTAATTGTGAACGTCATTCACAAATGCTTCAATTCGTTCAAAAATTTCAGTAGTGTCCTTTTCATAGTTGAAAATGTTGATGAAGGTGCTGGTGACCTTATTGTACAAGTTTCCGTTATACAAACAATACAAAAAAAAAATTGTTGTTATTTATTCATGTAAACTAAATGTATTTCCTTGAAAAAATCTTATTTTCCTTGTTTTTGTGTGAATACATAGAATTTTTTGATTTTTTATATGATAAAATGACAAAATATCATTTTTAGCTTGTAATAAATTTGTTCCCACAATTTTTGTTATTTTTCTTTAACCTTGATTTTTTGTAGAAATTTGAGGTATCGTAACTTGCATTAAACAAAGAGAAATTGTGACCGCTAAAGTATGATGAAAAATTTGAAAGTGGAGTAAATGTGAAGAATTTGAATTGGGCTTTACTCTGACGTACCACACTTCTCTTTGTAATCCATTCTAAATAATTTTTCTGATGGCATTCACTTTTACCCCGAAATTCATAAGATTTGCAAAACCGCACCGGGGAAAGGTGAATGGCTTATAAAATTTTTAGTCGAATTTTCTCCGAAAAATTAGACTTATACAGTCTATACGATAAGAGCTGCGAGAGGCGAGAGTAGGGGCGCTATCCGTTTTCGGACCCGTAGAACACGAATATGTAGAAAAAAAAATGTCTGATATATATATATATATATATATATATATATATATATATATATATATATATATATATATATATATACATATATATATATATATATATATATATATATATATATATATATATATATATATATATTTTCCCGCCACCTTTTAATTTGTGTAGGGCCCCCCTATGGAAGTTAAGAGATGAAATTTGGTAAATGCGGCTCATTTTCGAGGCACCTCATACTATCAAAGTGGGGTCAAATTTTGGGCAAATTTTTTTTCTGACCCGACCTTTAAGGGATGAAATTTGGTAAATGGGGCTCATTTTCGAGGCACCTCATACTATCAAAGTGGGGTCAAATTTTGGGCAAATTTTTTTTCTGACCCGAACTTTTTCAAACCGGTTTTAAATAATGTTTCGGTCAATTATCTACAACATATCCAAAATTCAGCTTCCTAGGATGATATGGTGGGAGTAGAGGGGGGAAAAACGATTTTCGCTGTATCTAACAGGCCCCCAGCCCCCCAGAATTAACGTAGAGGGTTGAAATTTGGTGTGTTGATAAAGTTCGTACCTAGGTTGTGCTTTTTGGAGGTTTTAATATTTTACCTCCACCCACCTCATTTTTAAGCTACAATTTCATGCATTTTCGACGTTTTCGAAGTTTGTACCACTCGCACAGGTCACCCGAATAAACCTAGAGGGCTGAAATTTTGTATTCGGATTGAGTTAGTATCAAGGGGGTGCCTTTTGGGGGTCTCGACTTTTAACCCCTACCCCCACCATTTTTATACCCAAAAGAACATGATTTTTCTTGTTTTTTAACAGTTTCGTTCGGGTCAAAATCTCCCCAAATAAACCTAGAGGGCTGAAATTTGGTGTACAGGTTAAGCTAATAGCCAGACACTGTTTTTTGGAGGTTTCAACTTTTAACCCTTACCCCCACGATTTTTACGCCAATATTTCCTTAATTTTTTTGCTTGTTTTCTAACACGTCTAGAGACTCCATAAGGAAACCTAGAGGGCTGAAATTTTGTACGTGTATTCAGTTAGTATCCAGCTAGTACCTTGTAGGGAGTCCGCATCACTTTTCCCCCCACTTCTCCCATTTTTACATCGGAATTGAATGCTATTGTTAAATGTGTTTTAAAAGCATTATGTTTATTCTAAATACAAGTAGGCGAATAGTAATTTTAAAAAATTTAAAAAAAAGTGAACTTACTTTTATGACAAATGAAATACATACATATTAAGTAATTTAAAAATGTTATTAAAGTCACTGTTTATTTATAAATTAGGAATTTTGGATTTTTAGTATTTATAAAATAGAAATTTTGGATTTTTTTGGAAAGAAAAAATATCTTTATAAAGGCCTTCCAGTTTACTATTTAAGGTCCTTTTTAATATTTAAAACTAAAACATAAAGGCAATTAGCGAATAAACATGGGCAGGAATGTCCTCGTACGAATTGTGTTGGCTTTTTTCTGCTACCTGTTTTCGGCACAAAATTGAAATTTACTGAGATACAGCCCTTAAATACTTAAAACCTTTTTTTAAAGCCTCGATCAGCCGAACACTCATCACCAGTTTTGAAACCAACAAAATGACAATTCGGTTGTAGACTTTCAATCACATTTCGCTTGTAGACATTCAATACCGAAGGTGAAGGGGAAAATTCGACTACCGTGATGGGGCCCCGCTGCTCACGGCGTTTTTTGTTTTTCATACGAATTTGCTCAAAATTTGTGTGGTGCATCCTGAATAATGTAGAATTAAAAATAAATCAATCATAATGTGATATATAAAATAAAAAATGCTTAAAACAACGCTTTTATCTCAACTCATGAAAATCCATTCACAATTACCCCAGTCAACCCTATTTATTTCCTAGTATAGTTTTTATATTGTATAAGAAGTTTTTTTATACGTCTTTTGTATGGTATTGGAATTACATGATAAAGCAATTTGTTTTTTGTTTTTTGTTTTTTTTTTTTTTTTTTTTTTTTTTTTTACTTATATACCTAAGTTATCCTGCGATTTCATCCGAGTGGTGCACTTTTCTGCTAATAATGTACGAAGTTCGAACGAAGTCACTGAAGGATTCTTTTATCGGAAAGAAGTTAACGGAGAAAGATAAAAAATTGAATTCTTATTACCTAAACTTGCTCCCAATTTGTTTTACTGAAAAAAACACTGCCATTAGCGGTCATACATGATTAACGGCTTCTTATTTAAGTGATTCACATTCGAAAAGTTTACTTTATAAAAATCTACATTTAATATAATAGATCGTTTACTTTGTCACTTTTCACTAAAAACATATTTCATATGAGAAAGAACTAGCTTTCGATTTTAAATCATCATCAGAAAAACTTAATAATCATTTCCGCTTTTGGCTATAAATGGTCGTTTCCCATTTAAAGAATCTTTAACTGTGTTCACCTGGTGATGGTTTAAAAGCCGAAAGTCGTTTCATGGTTATATTATACACATGTTTTTGGTGAAAACTGACAAAGCAAACAATCTCATATTTTTAGGCCTAATATTTATTGTATTACCAAAATGAATCGTAAAAAATATTACAAAATCTACGAAAATATTTGATTTATGAACCTATAACAAAATTCCCTGTCGCAGCATCCTGCATAACATAACGAATTTCCGTTTATAAATTAATTTTTTTTGGAAACTAGGTGACATAGAATAATAGTTTAAAGACCTTTTTATGTGATTTTTTCTCCTCTTTCAAATAGTGTACAAAAATTTCACAACAATTTTTGAATAAGGTGAAATTTTGGCAAAAAACTAATTTTTTTCACGAAAAATGCTCCAAAAACCATGTTCCAGGCATCGGACATGTCTGGCTAACAAACTTGTCTAACGGTTTGGGACTTCCAACATTTTCACCAAATTTTGTAAAAGTAGGACATTTCGTTCGAGAGTTATCGTGCGGACACACACACATATATATAAATTTTAGTGAATATTATTTTCTCGGGACTTCAAAACAAATTTCTGCCATAGTCTCGGGCTCAAGTCGCGTCACGACTGTGGCTGTAAGTAATAGCTGAATTCCATTCTGGAAATTCGCTAAAAAGAAATCTATAAATATGTATTCGATTTTAGCAAACGTAAACCAAAAATGACGCTTCCTTTATATTTTGGTCGAAATAAAAATTAGTTTAAGGAAGTCCACAAATTCTTTTAAAAATTATTCAATATATTTATTATACAAATATATAAATATTTTTTTTGTTTTAAAACCATTTTATGTATACGGAAATCTGTAACACAATTGATATAAAAAATTAAATCTCACTTGTAGCAAAAAATATAAAATTATTTTTGTCAAACATAAGAGAAAAATTTGTTAATTTCATTTCCTTACAAATCGTAAAATGTCCATTTGTTTATATTGCTGAATACATCTATGCATGTGGTTCAAATTAAAAGATCAATTTTGTTCCCATTAAATATTATTTAAACGATAAATTAAATGTTTTAAGCTGTATTTATTGTTGGTATTAAACCAATAATATGTAGGTACAATAACAATGTGCGAGGAAAAGATAAACGGGAAAAAATTTTATTTTTATTATTTTCGACTACAGGAAATTATTTTTTTGTAAATATGAAATAATGTAAATATATGAGAGGAAAAAATACAACAAAACCTATTAAATATAAAAATACATGTAGGTATTTATAGCTTTTACCTATAGGGTAGTTTATATGTTAATAGTAGAGAAAAGATTGTTTTAAATTTTGTTAGTATGTTACAGTAGGCATTGAAAATTATTGCTGCTTATTTTCAAAAGTTTCAAGTTGTGTTTAAAATCTTGGGAAGATCATAATATATGTTCTCACGTACAATTATGAAACACAGTGTAATACTTCAAATAGTAAGCAAATTTTTGAGACCACCGAAATGAGAACCGAAAGGAGAATTTCAAAAAGTCTTTAACTGCAGCGATCCCATAAGAGATGTGGGAATTTCAAAGAAACAATGGAGGGATTCATTGTAATTAGTCATTTTTAATAGGTCAAAATAGCCTATACAGTATGAATAAAAACAAGGTGACTTTTGATTCAATAAATTTTTATTATCCAGTTGTTCTAAATACACAACTAAATCTTTTTTAGGGTAAAGTGGGGTAAGTGCACCCCCATTTTTGACAGTTAACTTTAAGACCATTATTGTATCAATGTTATTAATCGCATCTGATTGTTTTTCAGCGTTATCAACTACCTGGTCTTTAAACTTAAATAATCATAAGAAAGAAATTCTAGAGAGTTTCGTGATAATGAACTGTAATTATTTTTTTGAAATGTGTACATGTAACGCACTTACCCCATGGTTTGGGACAAGTGCGTTATGCTTACGTAGAGAAAAGTATGCTTATTCAACGCACTTGAATGTTGGGGTAAGTGTGCTCCCTTTAGTATTTCTAAAATAACAGAAAAAAAGAAAAAATCTTCTCAATTAATTAAAATTTACCTTAATAACAACTAAAAATATTAAATAAAAAATATAAAAATATTTATAATAGACTCTATTAAAAATTTATGGAAAATGTACTCAGCAACTCGTTGTTAAACCATAAAACACATTGTTGAAAAACATAGCCGTTACTACTCTATATAATTGACAGAAGTGCCAAATTAAGGTTGATTTGTTTCTCTTGAGTGTTAGCGAATATTTTAAAATTGATTTTAAATCACTTTATAGTTAGTTGGAAATTCTATTTGACGCGAAGGCACTTGCCCCGGGTGCGCACTTACCCCACTTTACCCTATAAAATAATTCAAAAATTTTCCTTATATTTTCTTGAAATTTCTATTTAGTTATTCCAAATTTTAGGTTCCGGTATTAATAGCGATAATAATAAATTAACAGCGATATCGAAATCTGATTCCAATAAATCTGTAGATATCTTAAGAATATTAATATCGTCGCAATAAATTTTCGAAGATTGTTGCTTTCTTACCTGAAATTTCGTTGAAAATAAAACCTCTCTTACAATTAGTTGTTGTTGACTGAAGTATTTTAATTCTCTAAGAAACGAATACTTATATAAGTTTTAATAAGCAAAATATATAATTACGGATTAAGTATTCATTTAAATCGTAATGCCAGAAACAATTAATTTTAAGCAGACATTATCAATTAAATAAATCCTAACAATTATCTATATACCAATGGATTACGTAAAATACATTGACGATTATTATAAGGGGGCGTTTCTGGTGAATAAGTACATATTTATAGAATAAAGAGAAAAATATCCATCTAAAATTACAATGTTGAAAATATTGATTAAAAGTGATATAAATAACTGTCACATGTCTGAAAAAGTTGATGAATATTCAATGCAATTAATACTGATAAAATTAACGAATTTTCTAGTCTGTTTCTTTTTTCTTAATTGCGCTTTTTATGTTTCAGTTCGACTTTCGTTCGATTCTAGGACGCGTTTCAATTTTCATGAATTTTATTGATACATAATATAAGTAAAGTACAAAAGATTTCCAAATTCTGGCTAGATATGCTTTAAGTCAACGTTTCTGGCAATTTAGTTATTACAGTTTATCGTAAAAGTTGTAACTATGATAAGAGAGTTACTATGAGGGGCAATTTGGTGATGATTTAATTCTCTATATTTTCCTTAAAGAAAGATACTTTCTTTGAGAGTGCTGCCTAAAGGCTATAGCGAACGAATACTTATGTTAATGTTTGGTATTAACCATCACATAACCTCAGAAAATATCCAAAGACGAGAAATGAAAAGTGATCTAGACTTTGTTTCTTAAGGCATGTTTTTCAATATCGGAACATACCTTCATGCAAAATTCCATTTGATAGTTTAATTGAAATAATTTTCATCGAGTTTTTTGATCAAGTGTCAGAATTTTTTCAAATTTTTTGAACCCAGCACGCCATGGCAGAAATGTTACATTGTGGAATTATGTCAAAATTTAGGCAATGTTGACTGACTTTACGATATGCTTTACATTTAGTTCAAGAAGATTTTTAAAAATTCCGCCCGCTCTAGCGTTTACGTCGACCTCGGGCAAAAAGAAAAAATTCGGCCCCGATGAAAGCAGCGACCTTTTTTTTGCTCGTTCTCTCTTCTCTTTGCCTCTATTTCTTTTTAATTCTCTTGAATTTTATTAAATGCCATCCTTAAAGTTTGCTGTCCCGGGCAAATGCCCGGATTGCCCCCTCCCCTAAAGCGGGCCCTGGCTGAGAAGTTCGTTACACTGAAGTTCAACTGTATTTGTAATGGTCAATATATACCTAAATAATAGATAATATATTCAATGTATTTATAGTATCACTTATATTGTGTACTGTAGTAAACGATAAATATTAAAATGATTGGCAGTTCAGTGACCTTTACCCAATCAATCTAGACAACAATATATCCATATTTATATCGTCAACTGAGCACAATCACTATAATTTCACAGAAACAGAGGAGGCCTAATACTGATAATAGGGATAATAGGAGGATTGTCACTTGAAAAGATATCAATACAAGTACCTACCTGGAATTAACTATTTGTCTCTCATAATTCCAAATTTACCATATTTTGACATGATAATTATTCGCAGATTAAGCAGCGCTTAAGATCTTTTTTAGCGAATTTTCGAATTGAAAATTCAACGATTATAGCCACTGTCATGACGCGACTTGAGCCGGGGACTACGATAGAAATTTGTTTTGAGGTTCCTAGAAGCCGAAAATGAGATTTACTGAAATTTATACATATATACATTTATAAGTTTATTATGTACCTATATATGAATGTATTTATGTGTCTGCGCGATAACTCTCGAACGAAACATCACACATTTTTACGAAATTTTATGAAAATATTTGAAGTTCAAAAATCTTGTATGGGTTCTTCAGCCAAACACGTCGGATGTCCAGAACATGGTGTTTTGGACATTTTTCGTAAAAAAATAAGTTTTTGCCCAAAATTCCGTAAGTTCAAAATTGTTACATTTTTTTACACCTATTAGAAACAAGATCAAATAAAAAAAGTTTTTGAACTATTATTCTAGGTAAATTGGTTTCCGAGAAAAATTAGTTTTTATAAACGGCAATTCGCTTTGTTATGCAGAATGCTGTGATAACTGTATTTTTAACCCTCAAAAGGCGCACTCTCGATTTTTCACGATTCGGCCGCACTGGTTTAGTCATACCGAGTAATCTTTACAGTTAATAAAAAAAAAAACATATTTTTTTTCACTTTATTCGTCTTACGATGTAGAAGACGATAGTATAACTCGAAATATTAATAAAACTGAAATTAACAAAGATATAAAGCGATAAAAAAGAACGAACTTTAAAAACTTAAGAACTTTTCTTTTTTAATTCTTATTTTTTCCTTAAAAAATGATAAAACAATTTTACCAACATCATTTTGAAGGCAATTGAATAATTTTAAAGACATATTAATAAAATATTGATTGTTTTAAAAAAATATCTTTTTTTTTATTTTTACTGTTAAATTTGAGTTTGTTTTATAAAAAAATTAAACTATAATTATAATTCATGTTTTGAATAACATGTTACAATTTGCTGCTTGGCCTTTAAGAGTGCGCATATGTACTTGACGATTCCTTCTTCTTTCACGTTCAGGCAAAACTAGGGACCATTTGAAATTGTCTTTACCTCGTAAATATTTTTATCGACCTTTTTTTTGTTGTTTAGAGGTACTTGCTTCATCTTTAGACGGTAATTCATCGTTCAGCTGTTCTTCCGTTTCTATCTGCTCAACTTATTCTACTTCCGAATCCCAGTCATCAAGTCAGTTGTTCAACATGGTCTTCTTCATCTTCGCTCTTACCGTCGTCATACGTTTCCTTTACATCATAATATTTTTCAATCGTATGAGCCTCACGCATTGGGGAGTAGTCTGCATAATTGTACTGCCTGAAGTTATTTGTAGAAAAATGTAATCGTCAATAATTCTACTAAATAAAAATGTACAAAATCCTTTGAAAAGCGAAATTTACTTACTTGAATAATGATAATAAGACGTAGAATCATGACACAACGCAAAGAAAAATATGAAAGAGATAATTCAACACTCCTAGATAGAATAACGACACTAATCGTTTGTATGAATCTGTAAATGTTTTTCTTTTTCTATTGCAAATCTTACGATGTTACGACGTTATTGACGTTATACATCAAAGATATGTAAAAAATTTTAGTGCGTCTTATAAGCAAAAATTTGATATACATAACGATGCGCACAGGGTGAGAGTAACCCAGGCACTAACTTCCATCACTAGTACTCCAGTCTGTGATGGCGTAGCAATATAACCGTAGTGGGGGGAGACAAGTGGAAGGTCTCTACTCGTTAAAAATTACAACCACACAGATCTTGCTACAACAGTTTCTGACTACGCTGCCACTGTATGAGAACCCTGGGTTACCGTGACCCAGTGCGGCCTTTGAGGGTTAAGTCTTACTTTTAACGCACTTTAAAGTTTTCGTTAATTTCACTTTTGTTTTTATACAATTGTATATAATTATCGAAAAGACGAACATGTTTGTGTTGAAGTTTATTTCCAACTCTAATCCTTACTAACGGATTATTCCGTTCCTTATATTATTAAAACTGAATTAAATTATTAGGGATATTATCACTTTCACAGAGAGACAGGACAATAATTTTATTATGTACAATAATATTCAACTAGTGGTGACTGACGACTAGTGGTAGTAATCTTTGAATGGATAATTCCCATTCATGTGTCGCTGTACGTAGATAGCTCCCTCTGTAACCGAGCTAGTTTCTAATATATTTATATTTACGAATGTCGACGGTTTGTTTAATGGGCATATCATAAGTAAAGTAACTGCATAGCTTCAGCTCACAATTCATCGTAATAATTTCAAATCTATATACTTGTTTGAGTGAATTGAATGAAAATGTTGATGATAAATTTTAACTAGGACAGCGACTTTAATACACTACTCGGTACTCAGTGATAACTGTGAACAAAACACAATACGATGTACATATACGTACAATGAAATATGTATAAATAAATTATCAGAGGCGGTGTGTATTATTGTGAAACCGATATACTGCATTCCCTATAAAATAGATAACACATTCAAAGAAACTTACCAAATTTAGTCTCTTACAGGGAAAGGTCTTGAAGTGATAATTGCCGATTTTGATAAAACTTGAAAGGTGTATAGATCGAACAAAAATAACACATGCGTACCATTATATGATTTGAGGGGCGAAATTGACCCCCAAAATTGGGGTAAAACTATAAGAGCTAGAAGAAAAGTTTAAATTGACACAACCCTTTATTTCTAAAGATTTTTCTACTAACGTACTCAAATCCAGAGATGGACCTGTTGGAGGATAAAATTGGAAGTAAAATTTTAAATTGGATGAATATGGTTTGACCAATCAAAATATCAGTATCAAATATGGAAACTACACCAAAAAAGCTTGTTTAGCTATTAAAATCTTCTATGTGCACTCTATATTTTACCTATCATATCTTCGAAAATAGCTATTTAAACTCTTCTTATTTGTTGTGATTATACTCTACAATTAATATTCAAACGAAAGTATTCCATAAAAGATATTACAGAGTAATTCACCTAAAATTAAGGGGGTTATTTCAATTTGGAAAGCTCTAATAAATATTGGATATCGTTGAATTATTTTAAAAACAATAGCACTACAGGCAAAATATAATATACCAAATTTTTTTAGGGCTCAAAGAAAAATATACCTACAGGTATGTCGATTTATAAGATCTAGGGTCTTAGTTATTAGGGGGTTGTCAGTAAAAATTTTTAATAAAGTTTTCACTACTATATAATATATATATATATATATATATATATATATATATATATATATATATATATATATATATATATATATATATATATATATATATATATATATATATATATATATATATACATATATATATATATTATGTACATAGTTTGATCAGTTGCAAACCAAAAGAATAAATAACTATTTAACTACTACAATTTTTACACTGATTTAACTAGCTGAGTAGTTTCTAGCTCGTTGGCTGTCAAATTAAATATTTAAATAAATACATTAGAATATCACAATAAGGAATACGTCCGGACTGAATTGCCACACCACTCAATACGTTCCCCTTCGCGTTTCTTATTGTGATAGTTACCATTGGCGGTTTTTAAACAAAAAAATTTAAGATATTTTTTTTAAAATATTTGAAACACATAAATAAGAGGGAGGGTTGTTTCTTAAAACTATGTAAATGTATTTGGATAACTTTTTTCACCTGACAATAAATTGATATATACAAAACACTACATATTAACTTTTCTAAGAATAAGATTTTATTTAGTTCTGACTATACATATTAGAAAATATTTATTGTATACTAAAAATATTATATGCAAAATTATATTAGATAATATGCTTCGTATGAGTATAATTTAAGAATTACAACAATACTTATACTATGTATGGTACATATATATACCTTATTCACCGTAAACATGTAAGCATGCCGCTCATGGATTGTCAACATCACTTATACAGATACAGTTTGGTGATCACGGTGATACGTCCGTGTATGTTCTCCTATTGTTGTCACCGCTGGAAGTGAGGGTACCGGGTTTCTTATTGAGATGTACCTTGTTGTGATAGTACACGGTATTTCAAAATCAGTCTTTAGTTTGTCATTAAACTTTTTTTTTTGTATCAGACAATTTTTACTTAAATTATTACAAATAACTAATGCATTCTCAATTTCAAAATCGACTATGTCACCACTGATCGTACGGTACGTACAGATCAGACATGCAGATAGACATGTAAATTGTTGTAAAACATTTATATGAAGATTATCGTTGAATGGCAAGTGAACCAACCAGCCAATGAATAAGTGAGCTATATATAGATAATATAGTTGGCAGTTAGCAGTAGTTGTAACTTATTTAATATAATTGATGTATATAATAGACCAAAACCACTGTACATCAAAACTCGAAACCAAACTTGTCTCAATCTTTAACTATATTATTATCTATCTACACAACATACCCTACATACATTGTACAATGGTGGTCTCTTCATCATTGTCATAAATACAATATAATTATAACTCTGAGTATATTATACATCTACATACGTAATAAATATGTATTTTATAATTGACGAGCTTCACATCATAGGAGAGTAGGTACTTGAAAAATTATCCTCATTCCTACTTTTGACACAGTAGAACCTCTGTTAACCGGTGTAACCGGTTGCGGGTTTCTTGCATATATTTAAAAAGCTTAATTTTGGCGCCACAAAACCCTATATATTGTTTATTATTTTAATTGTTGGATGCCATTAATTATATTTGTCCCTGTATTCGCGAGTTACTTGTGAGGAATTGTCCTCCGAAAACCAGCATTACGCATGGTGGCTTGTGTCAAACTTTTGTTGATAAAATAAAATAGTACACAGTAAAAAACATTTGTGTTTGCGTACAAAATAACCAGTGGTTGTGTTAAATAAGTAACAAAACCCTGTGTTAATGTAACATTTCGTGTTTGTGTTAAATTAAAATATTAACACAAACTTCGATTTAACAGAATAAAAATGTTAACATTGTTAACCTGTTTTTAACAACAAAGAACTGACACAAGATTTGTGTAGAACAAAAAAATGTTATAAGTGCCAATCTATTTTAGAATATATATGTACCCAAATGTATATTATAAAAAGACATGAGAGTAGTTCTTATTATTAAACAAAACCGACACATTATAAGTTTTTTCAGTTATTGACGAATATAGTTTTATTAAACGTTTAAACATGAAAATTTTTCGGTTTTGTTTAATAATAAGAACAACTCTCATCTTTTTTATTATATATGTGTTGGTATATATACATGGAAACAAATAAGAATTTTTTCAAAGGACTGACTTACTTTGCGTTCTTTCAATCTCATTTATAATAATATTTGAACAAAATCGTTATAATTTTTGACGATTTTCAAATATCTTAAGTGGAAGTAAAATATTGAATATAAAAGTTTAACAACTAACTCTGATAAATCTAAAAAATTAACACAAAATGTATGTCTTCTTGCTCCTCTTCTTTGTTAAATTATTGACACAAATCTTGTGTATGGATTTGACACATATGCTTTGTGTTAAAATAACACAAAAAATTGAGTAGACCGTTCTGGACATGTGAAATGTGTTAATTTTAACACAAATTTTTTCACAGTGTATGGTTTGTCAGTAGATGGTTAAATTAATAGTTTAAATAATAAAGGTTTATTTCATTTTAATATTTAATATTTATTATATTTTAAAGCACTTTTATATTTCAAATGTTTATAAAAATATTTTACAAAAATTAATTCAAATATTGCTTAAATCTTTTAACAAAGAAAATTGTGACTCACATAAAAAATACGTCTGAACTAATCTAAGGACAGTCAGTGAGTGTTTAATGCACTAAGCATCGTATGTCAGATTCACCGTTGTTCGTTGGTCGATCTGGTATCAAGTCTTGTG
This sequence comes from Brachynemurus nebulosus, assembly GCA_035578155.1. NCBI lineage: Eukaryota > Metazoa > Arthropoda > Insecta > Neuroptera > Myrmeleontidae > Brachynemurus > Brachynemurus nebulosus. The sequence goes on along the minus strand of JAPWDM010000001.1, from coordinate 8,510,949 downwards.
TTAAAAACCACTTAGTTCGTGGAATCACAAAATGAAGCATTGGTGTAAGAAACGAATATGTCGGAATAATGATGGTGGCCTTAGATAGTTCACGTTACGGCCGCTGGTTGGCGCCACAGAACACTTACCCATGATAAGTTGCCAATAATTAATCAATTTCGTGGAGGCAATCAACACTACATTAGTGTAAATTCGATTGCCTAAAGTTCTCGGCTGATGCCCACTACTGTTATACCGGACAGCAGTGCCATGCAAAAATTTGTCCGGCTAACAGAGGTGTCCGCTTAACAGAGACAGAGTAAATAATGTAACATTCATAACTAATTTTTTAATTCAAAATTTTTTTAATTTTTTAAATCAATTTCATGAACGAATTTAGGTTCTTATACCAAAATTAAACATTTACAAATGCATCGTCGCATTAGAATCATTGTCAACATATTTAAACAAGAACAAGTAATCGATACGTGTTACCCAAACCTAACCCAAACCTAACCCATACAGGACCGAGTAGACCCTGGCACGAAAGTTACATATTTTCAGAATAAATTGCTCATAATTAGCTTTGTTTCAAATTGTACTACCCGAAAATTACCTTTAATTAATTTGCACCCCCCCGGAAAAAAGAAAAAACAAATAAAAAGCGAATCTGAAAAAACATACTCCTGAAAGAAAACATTTTGATTTTCATTAAGAAAATTATTTAGACACCTTCCTCTTAATTTGTACCACCCAGAGTCCCAAAATTTTCATTTGCATCTCCGTAGAAAATGAGAAAAATGACAATTTCGTCGGTTAGCCCAACTGTCAAATTGATCAAATTTTCGCGCCAAAGTTAATCTCAAAATTGTTACCAACTTATGACTTTATAATTATAAATTCTTAAAATTTTTTAACGTATAACTTACACATTTCCTATATAAATATTATTATTATTATACTGAAAATATATGTTGGCATTATAAACAAATTAAAACAACAAAAAGTAAATAAATAATTAGTCTTGCAAATTAGTAAGTCAAACTGGTTCAAAAAATAATAACCATCAAATATGACATTACAAAAGAATTAACAAATCGAAACTTAAACAAATAAAGTGGTATTGCGTCTATCGTGATCGTTCCATGATAATTCTGTACAAAAAAGGGGATTGCAATTACGTAATTACTAAACACAACAAAAGCTAGTAATTTAAAATATTTAAATGTCTGTGTTTTCTGTGTTTCTAGAAAACTGTAGTTTTCGAGGTACGTGGTTGGGACAGAAACGTAAAACGATATGTTCTTCTTTCAAATCGACGCATTAAGCAATTAAAATCTGAACATGAGACAACGTTCTAAATCCAATTTCGCAGGAGAATCGCTGGAGATTTTGTCTTGTGGTGTACAAACATACCTACACTGAATCATTCCAATCATAAATAATGTATTGGTACTTTGTAAAAAGGACATCAAAGCTTACTACACATCATATTCATTCAACTGATCAAGTTTTTCATATTTTTTTTCTGATGTAGGTACACATCCATTTACATTGAGCTACATATATAATAAGCTCTGTGTTCTGAACAATTAATTTTAACAGCCAATAGAAACGAGCAATTTAATCAATTCTATATGTTCATTTATTTCTGATAAAAGGATGTAATAAAATATACCATTACATTTTTTTTTGTATTATTATTTATTTTTATTTTTCCCTTTAATTTAAATATCACATAAAAGATACATTATATTCGATTAATCGACATTGAGATACTTACACCAAACAAATGGGTAATTAAAGCAAATAAATTTACAAAAATATTTCCAGAAAATTATTCTTTTCAAATCGAATAAAACCTCAAATATAATTAAATGATCATAAATAAACACTGAACAAAAATATAATATGTATTTTTTTTTCTAAATCGATACGAGAACACTGCTTTAAGCAAAGTGAAAACTCTCAATAATCCCAAATTCATTTCAAAAGGGAGTAAAAATCTTTGGAGAGTTATTTTACAGTTTCGTCGCAATATTTTGTTTCATTCATTTTGAGAAACATCAGCGATTAAAAATCAAAAATTGCTTATTTTTATGTTGCTTAATACGTGTAAGATTGATTTATTGATCCGTCAACTTAGCTATATAGCAACTAATGCCCTCATGACATTACTCGAATGGAGGGATTCTAAAATTTTTTATTCGAAGTAAGTATTACCTATATTTTCTAATATTATAAAAATCTGTTCTAACTTTTTTTTTGCACCACAAAAATGAAAAAAACTACAATATTATTATCAGACTAAATGAGGGCTGTCATTCCAAAGTCTACAATCTCCGCCTTGCTCAAATTTTGGGAAATCGCGAAAAACTGATTTAGAATATACTAACAAGAATTGGAGATGAAAAGAAATTGAAACAAAATGAATACAATAATACTGTTCAGCTTTCTGAAGAAATTAGTATTTTCTGCATTTTACAGATGGATTTATTTTTTATAAAAGTTACAAGTTAACAATATAGTGTATAAATTTAATACAACTAAACAACAAACTCGGTCAACTCAGGACATGATTCGCACAGGATTTTATCAACATTATTTGATTCTTGATTCTAATTGACTGATATTGGATATTGTCAAATTTGTTATCAATTACGCATGGAGATTATAGTATTTGAAATGAACGGCAATGTTTAGGCTTAGATTTCACTAGGATCTAGGTGATTTTTAAAAGAACTAAATTTACTAATCGATAGAGGAGGAAAAATAGTATTATCCATTTTTATCTCATTTTTTTTTTTTTTTTTTTGAAAAGTGGAGATTGCTGACGTTGGAATGGCAGCCTTCAAATATACCTACATGAGTTAAATTGTCGAAATAAATAGAATACTTACTTATGCATAATACTGTTATTTTAGTGAGTGATAAAAACCTTTTATAATAATTTTTCAAATTTTAATATGTCTGAAAATTACACATAGAATTTTAACAGTAACGTTGTAGATATAAAGGAACCATAAAACCACATTTCTATGCCGAAACCTTTAAATAAAATCGGATATGCATAGCCGGTACGTATACATACAAATTATATAGGGAACAAATTACGTTTAAATTTAATAAAATTCAAATATTTCCAAAGAGGAAACTGAAACACCCAAAACGACTGACCAATTATTTTCATTGTAACGTACGTATGTATATGGTGTTTGCTCAGTACAGAGTTGTTACGGCCATGATATTTAACAATACTTACCGCTGCGGATGCGAATACGGATGCGGATACTTACGGATTTTTAAAAGTAACAATTGTAGGTAAATTCTTTTTCCTTTTCGCGAGAACAAGACTACGTCATTTCAAAATTTCACTTCATAAAATATTTCCAAATTGTGTTCAATGCTATAGCTGTCGCTAATTGAAGAACGGGAAATGAGGGAAACAAGGAAAGAGGGTTTTAGTGTCAGAAGGCGTCAGAAAAGATAACAAAAAATTCTTTAAAATGTATTCTCTATTGTCTATCTTTTAGCGAATTTCCATTCTGGAAATTCAGCTATTACAGCAGCTCTTATGCTAAAACCCAAGTCCAGGACTATGGTAGAAATTTGTTTTGGGACCTCCAGAACCCGAAAATCTACTTCACTAAAATTTATATATATATATATATATATATATATATATATATATATATATATATATATATATATATATATGTATATATATACATATATATATATATATATATATATATATATATATATATATATATATATATGTTTTTATGTGTGTGCACGATAACTCTCGAACGAAAAGTTTAATGCTTATGAAATTTCGTATGCGAGCTGGAATCCGGACTCGCTCGGCCAAGTTCGTTAGCCAAACACGTCGGATGCCCAGAAGTAGGTTTATTGGCCATTTTTCGTCATTTTTCGCCATTTTTAGTGGATTTTTTGCAAAATTTGGCTAGAATTCAAAAATTTTTTTATTTTTTTTTTTCACACCATCGAAAAGGGCATAAAAATTGCATAAGATGAGCTTTTAAAACATTGTTATAAGTGAACTAGCTTTTGAGAAAAATTAAGATATTTGCTGAATTTTTTTACAATAAACGTTTCAAGCAAGTTCTAGTTAGTTATTCATACCTAGAAAAAAATGTTAAAATGTTATACAAACTATAGTTATGTAATGTAATAATATGTTGTTAAATGGATATAGGCTACACTATATGAGATTCGTTAGGATCCTGAGGACCAAAAAGCGCCAAAAATTAACTATTAAACTGATTTTGAAAATTGTTTCACTGTTAGAAAGGTAAATCATTTTAAATGGATACAGGACTTAGATGAGATTCGCCAGTGTCCAATATTTGGAAATTCGCTATGTTATGCAGATGCTGTGACACGGGTATTTTTCTTTTTTATTTATGTTTTCTATATCTTCTAAAAGTTGCCAGTGTCTGTCAGAGCAGGATTTACATAATGGCACTTAGGTCACGTGTCCCAGAGCCCCCACATAATCGAATAAAATCGCAGAGGCCTCCAAAAAATCGAATAAAATCGCAAAATTAAGGAATAGAACAAAAAGAACAAGCGCTTTTTCGATTTTTCTTTCTTGCTCGCAAACCCTATTTTTTTAGAAAAATTGGCAAATTTCGGAAATTCTTAAAGGGTGCCTTCACAGAAATACTCAAAGGCCACCACATTGGAAGTGTTCCGGAGCCTCCACAGAGGTATATCCGGCCCTGGTTTCTGTACCAAAAACCAAGAAAAAATAAAGGTCTCTGTACGTAATATAATGGCCCAAATAAATTAAATTCCATTTTAACAGTGGAATTTATTTTAAAAAAGGAGAGGAAATGTTCGATTCAACAACGCGAAAGTCAGTTCATGTTGAAACTCGTAAACAACGCATCCGCATTATATCCACTTTCAATGCGAATACGGATACGGATATCTGCTACTACCCTACTCTAGTCTCTGTGCTAGTTAATTCTATATATATTTGAGGCAACACTATGGGAGTAACACACAAGACAGTTTTGGTATTTGGACATAATCCGCAAGGGACAATTGCGGTTAAAAGTGTATGTATATGTATATGTATATATATATATATATATATATATATATATATATATATATATATATATATATATATATATATATATATATTAGGGTGGCGCAAAAAAACCACATATTTTTCTTTTTTTTGTCTCATAGGAAAAAAAGTTAAATTAGCTCGATTTAAGAATGCTCACCAAAAATTAGCTCGATAAAAAATTTTTTAAGGGTCGCTCAAAACTTTTTAAAATTTGAAAATGGGCCAAAAATCGATTTTTGTTTTTCATCAAACTTTTTTTCTTATTCCAGCATATGTTTGTACATTGAATAATAAAAAATTCCTCCAAATGTTAACTCAAAAAATTGATAATAAAACGTCGCTCAGGATTTTAAAGTCAAAATATTTAATATTTTTTAGGGACGCTAAAAAATATTAAATATTTTAACTAAAAAAACTTTCAGAACTCTTGAGCGACCTTTTATTATCAATTTTTTGAGTTAAAATTTGGAGGAATTTTTTATTATTCAATGTACAAACATATGCAGGCATGAGAAAAAAAATTTGATAAAAAACCAAAATCGATTTTTGGCCCATTTTCAAATTTTAAAAAGTTTTGAGCGACCCTTAAAAAATTTTTTATCGAGCTAATTTTTGGTGAGCATTCTTAAATCGAGCTAAATTAACTTTTTTTCCTATGAGACAAAAAAAAGAAAAATATGTGGCTTTTTTGCGCCACCCTAATATATATATATATATATATATATATATATATATATATATATATATATATATATATATATATATATATATATATATATATATATGTAGTAATCTAGATATTATACCTCCGAATGTGTGTGTGTATGAATTTTGAAAATTAACAACAAAGCAGTTGGTATAGAAAGTTTCGAGTTTATTATTCGTACAACTACATATAATACAGTTTGCTATCAAACTTTACTCGACCCCTTTGTCGATACAATAATACAACAATATTATATACACAATGCAATATTAATTTATAACCAAATTAGTTACTTTCAACCATACGTGTGTAGGAATCTGTGTATAGTACAAACAGAATAGGTGTTTGTTGCCCCAGTAGACTATTGCAATCAAATTCATATTGGTGGAATTGTATTTGAACTCTTTCGTTACCTATTTTAAACTTAATAATTAAATTTTGATTTTCTAATTAGTACTTGCAAACAAATCTTACTTATAATACGTATAGTGTTGAAATTTTGTAATATTTTCAAAGAAGGATGTGATATTTATATAAAGATACCTAAATTTGCTAACAAGGAAAGGTATCCAACTGTATCTCTTAAAAATTTTTGAAATTTTGGTGGATTGTAGATCTTATTAAAATTAATCACGAGCCATATTTCGTTCGTGACCATAAACGGTTTAAGGGGGTGAAACTCACTCTTGAAAATTTCATTTTTTCTTCCAATTTTCTTAAATATCTTGAAAATGGTAAGAGCTTTGGTAGGAAAACCCCCTTAAACCGCTTATGGGCACGAACAAAATGTGGCTTGTGATTAGTTTTAAGATCTACAATCCACCAAAACTTCAAAAATTTTTGAGAGATTGAGTTGGACGCCTTTCCTTGTAAGTGCGTGTTGGATTAGTCTTGAATCAGCGTTTCGTAGCCAATAGCTAAAGTTTTTCACAATTCTCGGAGTAAAAGGAAATTTAAGTATAGATAATTACGGTTTATCATTAAAATGGGATCTCGGACACTCATACAGAACCATAAATGAACCTCGTTATGTAATCGAAAGTTAGGTTATAATTTTCATTTTATTCAATAAATAAAATTAATTTTTAATCATTACTAAAGAAATATTGCCGACAGATAACTTTTTAAGGGGTGGTTTACTTGAGATCCTTAAAAATTATGTACTTTTCTGGAATTTTTTCTCAAGAACGGAGGTAAATATCAATTTCAAATTTTGTACACATATTTATTAAGTATTATACTATACAATACCCCTGTCGCAGCATCTGCATAATATAGCGAATTTCCAAATCTTGGGCACTGGCGGATCTCATCTAAGACCTGTACCTATTTAAAATAGTTTAGCTTTCTAAGAGTAAAAGAATTTTTAAAATCGGTTGGGTAATTAGTTTTGGTATTTTTGTATAGTTTTGGTATAAGTAACACAGACCATACATATGCTTTCAAGAACCGCACTTTTATTTTTTTTGTTTAGTATATTATTACACAACATTTTTTTCAAGTCATAGAAAGCTGTTTTTGTTTGCCCTATTTTTGTTTTAACTTCTAATACCTGATTGTTACTGTCATTAAAATTCACACCTAGATATTTATAAGTTTTGACTTGTTTAATACGCGTTATATTTTTTTTATTACAAACAAGAAATATCTTTATGAATTAAAAATACCCCTGTCGCAGCATCTGCATAACATAGCGAATTTCCAAATCTTGGGCACTGGCGGATCTCATCTAAGACCTGTACCTATTTAAAATAGTTTAGCTTTCTAAGGGTAAAAGAATTTTTAAAATCGGTTGGGTAATTAGTTTTGGTATTTTTGGGGACCCAAGAACCCGAACGAATTTTGTGCAGCATAGTTGTATCCATCTAAAATAATTTAGTTCTCTAGCAGTGAGAAATTTTTTAGCATCGGTTCGATAGCTTATTACTGGCGTTTTCGGATCTGCAAGATCCCGGTGGACCTCATTAAAAAATCAGCTGGACCGTATATTCTAGGCGGACTTTATGTAATATATATATATATATATATATATATATATATATATATATATATATATATATATATATATATATATATATATATATATATATATATATATATATATATATATATATATATATATATATTCAAAACCCGTTGTGTAGCATTCTACGCCGCATTTGCATCCGCAGGACAGTTGTGGATCTCAGATAACACAACCTGTACCTATCTAAAATAGTTTACCTTGGTAATAGTAAAAAGGTTTCAAAATCGGTCAGTTATTTTATTTTTGACACTTTTAGGTCCTACTGACACTTCAGATCTTACATAACGTAATCTATATGTATCTAAAATAGCTTAGCTCCCCAACAGTGAAAAAATTTTCAAAATCGGTCGGCTAGTTTATTTTTGACGCTTTTGGATCCGATGGACCCTGGCAGACTTTACATAACGTAATCTATATTTATCTAAAATAGTTTAGCTCTGTAAGAGTGAAAAAATTTTCAAAATCGGTCAGTTAGTTTATTTTTACCACTTTTGGGTCCCATGGACCCTGGCGGACCCTAAATAACGTAATGTATGTCTATCTAAAATAGTTAGTTCCCCAACAGTGAAAAAATTTTCAAAATCGGTCAGTTAGTTTATTTTTGACACTTTTGGACCCATGGACCCTGGCAGACCTTACATAACGTAATCTATATTTATCTAAAATAGTTTAGCTCTGTAACAGTGAAAAAATTTTCAAAATCGGTCGGTTAGTTTATTTTTGACACTTTTGGATCCCATGGACCCTGGCAGACCTTACATAACGTAATCTATATTTATCTAAAATAGTTTAGCTCTGTAACAGTGAAAAAATTTTCAAAATCGGTCAGTTAGTTTATTTTTGACACTTTTGGGTTCTATGGACCTTGGTGGACCTTACATAACGTAATTTATATTTATCTAAAATAGTTTAGCTCTGTAACAGTGAAAAAATTTTCAAAATCGGTCAGTTAGTTTATTTTTGACACTTCTGGATCCTATGGACTCTGGCAGACCTTACATAACGGAATCTATATTTATCTAAAACAGTTTAGCTCTGTAACAGTGAAAAAATTTTCAAAATCGATCAGGCAGTTTATTTTTGACACTTTTGGGTCCTATGGACCAAGGCGGACCTTACATAACGTAATCGATATTTATCTAAAATAGTTTAGCTCTGTAACAGTGAAAAAATTTTCAAAATCGGTCAGTTAGTTTATTTTTGACACTTTTGGGTCCTGTGGACCCTGGCGGACCTTACATAATGTATTCTAAATCTATCTAAAATAGTTTAGCTCTGTAACAGTGAAGAAATTTTTAAAATTGGTCGTTTAGTTTATTTTTTACAATTATGGGATCAGTAAATCCTGGCGAAACTCATACAAGTCTAGTGCTCTAACAGTAAGAAAAGGGTTCTAAGGATCTCATATAACTTATGGCAGTCCGTAAGCTTCTTGCGGACATCATTTAATTAATTAATTCAAATACTTTAACTTACTAACTGTGAAAAAATTTTTAAAATCGATTGGTTAATTAATTTCTGGCCTTTTTAGGTCCCGAAAACCTTGACCTCACATAAAATACCTTAAATCCATTTGAAATGGTTTAATTTTTTAACATTATTAATTATTAGTGGAAAAATTTTCAAAATCGATTCAAAATATTTTCCCGTACATACATATGTACATTGTACAGATTTTGTTTTGTTTCATATTTAATAATATTTATATCATAACATAATCTTCAATTTCTTGTTTACTTAAAAATTCAATAAAAAAAAAAAAATTCTTCATTACATTAGCTTAGAAAATCTGTTTAATTTACATTTTTTAACATGGGATAGAACCATGCTAATTATAATGCAATAAATGAGAAACAAAACTCTATACATGTATGTGTGTTATATCACATATATGTGAATAGTTTTCACTTGTTCTCACAAAATTCTTTAATAAAAAAGTGAAATATTTTTATACTTAATAAAGAACTGAGATATAAATATAAATTACTTATTAGACTAACAAAGAAAGAATAAAAGTGAAAATTTACATTTTCTCGAAAAATACTTAAAATAGAAAGAAAATTATAAGAATATTTTCTTCATAATTTTTTTTTCCTTTTCAACGATGTAAAAATTGAACTGCCTTATGATAGGATCGAATGATAAAAAATGGCCAGAAAACCTACTTCTGGGCATCCGACGTGTCTGGCTAACGAACTTAGCCAAGCCAATTCAGAATCCAGTCCGCACACAAAATTTCATAAGCGTTAGACGTTTCGTTCGAGAGGTATCGTGGGAATACATAAATATATATATATATATATATATATATATAATATATATATATATATATATATATATATATATATATATATATATATATTTATATATATATATATATATATATATATATATATATATATATATATATATATATATATATATATATAAATTTTAGTGAATATCATTTTCGTACTCTAGGGACCTCAAAACAGATTTCTGCCATAGTCCCGGACTCAGATTGCGTCATGACACCTACTGTAATAGCTGAATTTCGAGTTTTCGAAATCGCTAAAAAAATAAAGAATTGTCCATTTTATAGAGAGTGCAGTGTGACGATCCGAAAATCCGATGCCTTGTTGGTTGACATCATAACGCCGGTAATAAACCACTGAAATCCAAAAACAAAAAAACGCCGTGAGCAGCGGGGCCCCATCACGGTAGTCGAATTTTCCCCTTCATCTTCGGTATTGAATGTTTACAAGCGAAATGTGATTGAAAGTCTAGAACCGAATTGTCATTTTGTTGGTTTCAAAACTGGTCATGAGTGTTCGGCTGATCGAGGCTTTAAAAAAAGGTTTTAAGTATTTAAGGGCTGTATCTCAGTAAATTTCAATTTTGTGCCGAAAACAGGTAGCAGAACAAAAACCAACACAATTCGTACGAGGGCATTCCTGCCCATGTTTATCCGCTAATTGCCTTTATATTTTAGTTTTAAATATTAAAAAAGGACCTTAAATAGTAAACTGGAAGGCCTTTATAAAGATATTTTTTCTTTCAAAAAAAAAAAAAATAAATAAAAAATAAAAAAAATAAAAAATAAAAAATTATTTCTTCGGTATTGAGTGTCTACAAGCGAAATATAATTGAAAGTCCACAAGCGATTTGTAATTTTGGTGGTTTCAAAACTGATAATGAGTGTCCGGTTGATCGGGGCTTTATAAAAAGATTTTAAGTTTTTAAGGGCTGAATCTCAGTAAATTTCAATTTTGTGCCGATAGAAGTTAACAGGGAAAAAGCCAACACAATTCGTACGAGGGCATTTCTATCCATGCTTATCCGCCAATTGCCTTTGTGTTTTACTTTTAAATATTAAAAAAGGAACTTAAATAGTAAACTGGAAGGCTTTTATGAAGATATTTTTTCTTTCCAAAAAAATCCAAAATTTCTATTTTATAAATAATAAAAATCCAAAATTCCTAAATAATAATTAAATAAATAAATAAACAGTGACTTTAATAACATTTGCAAATTACTTAATATGTATGTATTTCATTTGTTAAAAAATTGTATTCACTTTTTTTTAAATTTTTTAAAATTACTATTCGCCTACTTGTATTTAGAATAAACATAATGCTTTTAAAACACATTTAACAATAGCATTCAATTCCGATGTAAAAATGGGAGAAGTGGGGGGAAAAGTGATGCGGACTCCCTACAAGGTACTAGCTGGATACTAACTGAATACACGTACAAAATTTCAGCCCTCTAGGTTTCCTTATGGAGTCTCTAGACGTGTTAGAAAACAAGCAAAAAAATTAAGGAAATATTGGCGTCAAAATCGTGGGGGTAAGGGTTAAAAGTTGAAACCTCCAAAAAACAGTGTCTGGCTATTAGCTTAACCTGTACACCAAATTTCAGCCCTCTAGGTTTATTTGGGGAGATTTTGACCCGAACGAAACTGTTAAAAAACAAGAAAAATCATGTTCTTTTGGGTATAAAAATGGTGGGGGTAGGGGTTAAAAGTGGAGACCCCCAAAAGGCACCCCCTTGATACTAACTCAATCCGAATACAAAATTTCAGCCCTCTAGGTTTATTCGGGTGACCTGTGCGAGTGGTACAAACTTCGAAAACGTCGAAAATGCATGAAATTGTAGCTTAAAAATGAGGGGGGTGGGGGTAAAATATTAAAACCTCCAAAAAGCACAACCTAGGTACGAACTTTATCAACACACCAAATTTCAACCCTCTACGTTAATTCTGGGGGGCTGGGGTCCTGTTAGATCCAGCGAAAATCGTTTTTCCCCCCTCTACTCCCACCACATCATCCTAGGAAGCTGAATTTTGGATATGTTGTAGATAATTGACCGAAACATTATTTAAAACCGGTTTCAAAAAGTTTTATTGCTTTTCAGCCCCCCACGACCCCCTTAAAGGTCGGGTCCGAAAAAAAATTGGCCCAAAATTTGACCCCACTTTGATAGTATTGTTGTGCATCGGAATAAGCCCCACTTACCAAATTTCATCTCTTAACTTCCATAGGGGGGCCCTACACATATTAAAAGGTTGCGGGAAAATATATATATATATATATATATATATATATATATATATATATATATATATATATATATATATATATATATATATCAGACATCTTTTTTTTTTACATAATCGTGTTCTACGGGTCCGAAAACGGATAGCGCCCCTGGTCTCGCCTCTCGCAGCTCTTATCGTATAGACTGTATAAGTCTAATTTTTCGGAGAAAATTCGACTAAAAAGATTTATAAAATATATGAAGAGTACCGTCACCTATACCTATAATATCAATAAGTTGCTGAAAGAAAAAAAAATGGCGGGTGTGTGAACTTTCGATTACGATTTTTGTCTTATTTTTCGCTCTTTAAAGTAAAATAAAAAAAATAGAATAAAAAATATTGAAAGTGTATCGGACTTAGGTATAGGTGCCGGAGAATTGAATTATCTTCAAAATTAAAAAGAAAGGATCCATTGAATAGTTTTTGAGTTATCGTGTCAACCAGTTCCAAAAATGTGGTTCCGAGAATATTATAAAATATATACAAAGAAACGTATTTTCAAAATTTTATATTTAATACTCATTATTGCGTGAACTACGTTTTTTGAGTTTTTTTTTTATAGAAAGCTAGATTCGGTTAATGTGCAAAAATCTTTTTCTTAAATTATTTTCAGCAAAATCACTTTTGGAACATATTCTACACATAATTAGTTACCAATTTCTGCAAAAAAAAAAATCGATTTTTTTTAACGACGCTTAAGTAAACCTCCCGTTAATATTATTTTTTCATAAAATTACGCAAAGCTAGCTGACCCCAAAATAAAAATTTTAAAAATCCTCAAAATTATTAAACGAAAAATAAGTGTACTTTGAGTGTTATTTAGGAGTCTCAATAAAAAAATTTGTTAGATGTTCGTGGTTTCCGAGAAAACATGAAAAAAACAGCTAGGTTTACGTAAACTTAGCGATCTCATATAAGTAAAAAGAAGTCTTTTTAATAATTTAAAATATCAGGAATTAGATGTAACAAATCAAGAGTTTTTCAAACATCGTGACAAAAATCTAGTAGAACGAAAATTTTTTAAAAAATCTTGTAAAATATTTTATATCATGGGAACGTCGTGTATAACGTTAAGAACTGTCTACACGGTGCTTCCATTGTTTGTTAGATTTTAAATATTTTATTATATAACTGAATAGAAAAGTATCAAATGTCTATCTAACGTTCCCAACGCCCCCACTAGAAATATGATAATAATTATAAGAGTGTGATAAGTGGTTATAAATTTATTTTTAAGATATGGGTTTTTAATTTGTACATCTATAGATATGAACAGGAAACATTTAACTGGAGTTTGCAACTATTTTATTACACAGTAAAAAAATTTGTGTTAAAATTAACACATTTCACATATCCAGAACGATCCACTCAATTTTTTGTGTTATTTTAACACAAAGCATATGTGTCAAATCTTTACGCAAGATTTGTGTCAATGATTTAACACACAAGAAGACATACATTTTGTGTTAATTTTTCAGATTTATCAGAGTTAGTTGTTAAACTTTTTTATTCAATACTTTACTTCCACTGCTTATATTAACGCAGGGTTGTGTTACTTATTTAACACAAAAATTTTAACCACTAGTTTTTTTCTACGCAGAACACAAATTTTTTTACTGTGTAAATGGATAAATCTAAACAAAATTCTAGAAAATTAGTTCTTGTTGTTTGTGTAACTTTATATCCCTTCTCCCTAAAAATTACAGAATGTCTTTGCTGTTAGTCGTCATATTCGAAATTTATCTTAAACTTACCTAATGAGTTAGTCCAGCATAACTGCAAAACACCTGTATAGATTACAAAAATTGAGGATTCATCAAAATTTGAAACTGTGAGTTTTTTTTTGGTAGCTCGAGAGTTACCCATATTAAACATTTTAAATGTTTTATTCCCGGCATCCCCACCATAAAAGTCAGGTATATTGGTTTTAAAAAAATTGAAAAATTTTTGCAACTTGATTGAGAGAAAAAGAAATATTCGTTTTACTTTTACTTATACTTCTGGAAAATTAATAAAAATTTATTAAATAAAATTAATATGTACTATTTTGTGCTGTTCAATCTAAAACTTAATCGCTTAGAAAATAAACTACAAAAACAAGAATTTAAACACTATTCTTAAGGGAAATGTGCCTAATATCGCAGCCTATTTTGAAAATTTAAATTTTCTCTGCTATTTTTACACTTTAATTAGCCCCACTTGTACTTCTATTTAGTTCTTTTAATGCTCTTGAAGTACTAAATAGTCGGGAGTTGATTAAACATGTATATAATAATATATCTTTTTATAAATAATGAATGAGATGCATAAGTAACACCTCTAAAATATTTGAAATCAAAAAAATTAAAAAAGTTTTACAAAAATTACAAAAGTTACCAATTTAGTTCAACACTTGGCCTCGTCTAATGGCTACCAGAGGGCAAAGAGCTAGACTGATTGTCATCAGGATACAACACTTACGAACGGCAATATGGTGGTGTGCGATATTAGGAAGATGTACGATATTAGATACACTTCCCCTAATTTTTATCCTTTTTTACAACACTATATTTTTTTTTAAGTAAATAAAATAGATAAATATCATTGTTATATTGATAGTTAATGACGCTATTATAAAAATTAAACATTACACATTACCTATATTTATAAAAATTTATAACAAAAAAAAAAAAAAAAAAAAATAGTGGAAAAAACGCAACACAACTAATCACCAGTTAGATTATATTATTTATTCATATTCTATAGCATATTATACCTACTAATCCATACCATCTAATTATTCTCGTTCGGGTGCGTTCTGTTTCATAATAATTTAGTAGTAGTTCAATATATTTATATACGTATTCCGTAAATCATGAATTAAACTTCTAAATTATCTTTTAATGCAGATACTCATTATTATATCATTTTATCTAGCCACATTTATCTAACTATTCATTCTTTATATTACTTCTGTTTCGATTCCTGTGTGTACATTAAAATATTCAGTTCAAATATAATATAAAGTTTTGTATTTTATACAATAAAATAATTTATACCGGGTGATTATATTTTATGCCGTATTGGCAATTGTTTATGTTGGCTCAACCAGTCACGGTTTGTCTTATTCTTTGCATTAGAATTATCAAAAATCATTGAAAATTTCTTTTTAGATTACAAATTTTAATTTTTGACAAAATACAACACCGCGCCAGTGTGAAGTTAACACTTTATTTTTTAATACTGCAATGTACATGATATACAGTGATACTGAGTTTGTATCAATACTTTCCTGTAATTGTCCTTTCCTGTAAATACCTCTGTCGCATCACCTTGCATAACATAACGAATTTCCGTTTACAAAAATTAATTCTTCTCGGAAATTAGTTTACATAGAATAATAATTTTCTCTCGTCTTTCTAATAGTGTAAAAAATCCGCAAAAATTTCTGAACTTGAGGAAATGTTGCAAAAAACTTATATTTTTCCGGAACAATACCTAAAAACACATGTTTTGGACATCGAACGTGTCTGGCTAAAGAACTCGTCCAAGATTTTTGACATCCAATGTTTTCACCAAATTTCATAAAAATAGAATGTTTCGCTCGAGAATTATCGTGCTGATACATACATACATATGGTCTCAACAAATTTCTATGATAGTTCCGATCTCAAGTCGTGTCATGATACTGTCCGTAATAGCTGAATTTTCGATTCTAATACTCGCTAAAACCAATACAAATAAAAAATTTTCTAGTCACAACAGACACATTTTTCCGACTGTACTGAAAAATGTAACTACACAAACGCAGCGCCTTTAAGTACGTACAGCACCAAACTATGCGGTATTTTTTTGTACGAATTTTTGGGACTTTTTTATACGATTTTAAATTTTTAAATATTTAATAAAATGCATAGTGAGAAAGTAAAGTAAGGGAAAGTAAAAAATGTGTACATTCATTTGCGATAAAATTACTTATTGATTGTTTTTAAGCAATTAATCAGTTTATTACATAAGAATATACCTTATTTGTTGCAATTTTATAATGTTATTAAAATGAAATAAAATGTTCTAAGGAAATCGTGAGGTTTTGAGTATTTTGAGTTATCTATTTTCTATTAAACTTTTCTATGTGGTTCTGATTCACCACGTAATTTTTTTTTACAGTCTAGAGCAAACCGTGAGTACCGTAAAGTTGGATGACTTTGGTGCAATTTTGAACTTTACACTGTTATAAGTTTTACCCCAAATGATATTAATTTTTGTTTTTAGTTACGTTTTATGGGTCTGTATTAGTACTTATAACTTTGAAATGGAGAAGAACCTAAATACATTCTAAATATTTTTTTTTTTTAAATAAGGGTGGCCAAAATCAGACGACGAAGTTGGGTTACTTTGGCCACATGTTGCTTTTTTTTTTTTTGGGAAACGCAAAGACACGCCATGGGTTACTTTGATCACGGATTTAATAGCCAAGTATGTTTGAAATATTTTTTTAAATAAAAATATAATAAAAATACTTCTTTTTTTATGTTTATTATATCAATCTACCCTTGAAGTTTTTGAAGGTAAAAATTGCAGATTTTTCGTAAATTTTTCTATTTAAACTTTTTCAGGTACTAAAAATCAAATTGTTTTATGTACATATAATTTTTTTCGAGTCCAATATAATCTATAGAATCAGTAAAAAATACTATTCCGTGCATAACTATTATTATAACGTAATTGTGCATAAATAAAACAAATATTGAAAAATGGCCAAAGACAGCCAATTTTACGGTACTTTTTACAGCTGTTTATGAAGTTTCTGAATATTTGTTTTGTGCCAAGTATTCTGTACATTTCAAAAGTCAAAAAAATCTGAAATCAGTAAAAATAAATCACAAATGACTTTTTTATCATTTACCTATTCATTCACAAATTTAACAAAAACAACAAAACCTTGTAGGTAGTACCTCCAGAATGATATTGTTACCTACATTAACAATATTATCATTTATCAAATATATAATAATTATATTGTTAATATATTAGCTACATCATCTATCACACATGACTGTGTACCTACATGTCTAATATGTACATTGTACAATTTAAGGTTTGTTTCAACTCCCTAAAAAACCATACATTGTATGGTTTTCCGCTTGCGCAGTATGAAAAATGTGTTTCAAGCTCTCTCTTGACAGTACATGACACGACACATGTAGCGTCTCAACTAATTTTTGATTATAGATGGAAACCGGTTCATGTATCATCAATTCGATACACAGCAAAGAGTAGGTATCGTTTGGATCGTACTACAGTAAAATTTAAAATTCACATGTTTATTATTATTGATGGTAAAGTTATTCAGTACTTTTAGTATAATTTTAAATAAATATATAGAATAAAATTTAAAATGAGTGGTATTGAGTGGGACAGTAATTTCTTTAAAGCAGATATGACGAAGATTAATTAAAATTTGAAATTAATGGCCAAAGATAAAGAAATGAAAAAACTACTGGCAAAATTTTTGCGAATAATTTCGAAATGTAATTCTTTATAATAAAGTATTTTAGGAGTATTTTGTATTTTTTCTTGAGAAAAATATTTTTATCCATTATCCACTGCAAATCTTTTTCTAAAATTTTGGAACTGTAGTGCTACAATAAAAAATTTGACATTTTTGACATTTATTCGTACTTAAAACCATTTCAACCATAGATTTTTTTTTATCACTCAGTGCACAATTCACAATACGAACTTGCGCACACAACAACCACAAAAAGAGGTAGTTGAAACAAACCCATAGAAATAAATAAATAAAAGTAAACAAAAGAACAAACCTGACATATTTTGTAAACATTATAATTAATAAAACATTTCATTACAATGTAAGGTACCTACATACATAAGCCTAACATTTTGTTATTACATATTAATTTAAATTTTAGTGTCTTCAACACCTATTCAACCACCACCGATATATTTCTATACGCACACAAAGTTAATGACAAAATTATTTTAAATTTAATTAGTAACCGTTCGGTGTTCGTCGTAAAGCTAGCCCATAGAGCCGTTGTTGTTGTTTTATAATCATAATAATAAAACGACATTTTAATAGTTGAAAACAATCAATAATATAAAGTGTTTGAATGAACGCAGGGCCATGGTGGTGGTGGTGGTGGCAGTGCAGGCAAATGGTTGGTGGTTGGATGGTGGGGGCGGTGGTAAACTAGAAATGGCTTTTATACAGTAAGGCAAAACGTACAAAACAATAGATGAAATATATGTCATATGGACAAAGGTAATCTATTAATTATACGGACCAAGGCGATAATGAACAGTTCAGTAGGTACTTATACGCTGTATACCAACCAGCACTATATTGCCACATTGTTTTACACGTATGTATGTATGTATATATAACTAACTGTAAGTAGGAGCATACATAGGAGCCGAGCGAGCAAGCAAGCATACCGACACCGACACCGACACCAACGTGCCGACACACGGGCACGGGCACGAATGACTACTGGCACGGACAACAGAGACATCAACGTACGTACATATATACACGTATATTATAAGTACAGTGGAAGTTTATTTAATAATCGATAATATTAGTATGGTAAGTTCATGGCATTTACTTACGGTTGATAGAGTTGAAATAATCGAACAACTGTTAAATCTTCAGGAAACTGAGAAAACCAAAAAAAAAAACAAAAAAGTATGGGTTGCAAATTGAAAAAAATAATAAAATTATCTACAAGTACTATGAAATGGATTAAGTGGTTCGTAAACAAGCAACAAAAAATGGTGAAGTGTCGGAAACATTGTTGAATATTTTGACCCGGTCACATTTTGGAAGAATGTTGCTAGCAATTAGGGCTTAAGGGGAGGTTTACTCGAGAGTCCTTAAAAATTATGTATTTTTCTAGAATTTTTTTCTCAAGAACGGAAGTAAATATCAATTGCAAATTTTGTACACATATTTATTAAGTATTAAACCATACAAAAAAAATTTTTCAAGGAAAAATATAAAAATTGTCCATTTTATAGATACTGCAGTGTGACGATCCGAAAATCCAATGCCTTATTGGCGGACATCCTAGCGCCGCGCCGGTAATAAACCACCGAATTCCAAAAACAAAAAAGATTTATAAAATATATAAAGAGTACCGGCACCTCTACCTATAATATCAATAAATTGCTGAAAGAAAAAAAATGGCGGATGTTTGAACTTTGGATTACGATTTTTATCTTATTTTTCGTTCTTTAAAGTAAACTTAAAAATAAAAAAAATATTGAAAGTGTGTCGAACTTAGGTAGAGGTGCCGAAGAATTGAATTATCTTTAAAAAATTAAAAAAAAGGATCCATCGAATAGTTTTTGAGTTATCGTGTCCGCCAGTTCCAAAAATGTAGTTCCGAGATATTATAAAATATATATATAAAGAAACGTATTTTCAAAATTTTATATTTAATACTCATTATTGCGTGAACTACGTTTTCTGAATTTTTTTATAGAAAGCTGGATTCGGTTAATGTGCAAGAATCTTGTTTTTAAATTATTTTCAGTAAAATCACTTTGGGAACATATTCTACACATAATTTGCTATCAATTTCGGCAAAACAAAAATCGATTTTTTTATTAAATCTCAAGTAAACCTTCCCTTAAATTAATTTCAGCAAAATCACTTTGGGAACATATTCTACACATAATTACTACCAATTTCTGCAAAACAAAAAATCGATTTTTTTTAACGACTCTCAAGTAAACGTCCCCTTAATTTCAGCTGGAACGCGATCACGAACGGCGACCATTGTTCCGACACCTCCCAGGGATTTTTTTTGCCGGACCAGTACGGTGTGTCTAATTTTTTTTTTGTTTCAATGTCTTTAGGGTAATCACAGCTCACTATAAGTGAAGACCAAAACCTAAAGGATAACTTCTTTTATTCGTCAGCGTCATCTACCCTACTTGAACAGAAGAAAAATCCGTCAAAATTTAAGCAGGGAATTAATTCTCGACAACTATTTGTTCAAAAATTTCGCTCGATTGTCAAAAAGTGGGGCGGAATATTTATTTCAAAAATAGTTGACAATAATGAGAAAAGCAATACCACTAACGGTAAGATTGTGACGTTCTTGGTGAAAAATTTGATTATAAAGCTCTCCGTATGAAAGAAGAGAATTAACTATGGTCGGGCAATGTTTATATATTTTTGTTCAGGGAGAGATTACATCGGAAACACTCTAGCCAGTAATAGGAAATGTGGAATATAATATTACCGGACCACTTCCACTATTCAAACCTGATCTTCTTACACTAGTCGTTCCCTGCAAACATCCAAAATTTCAATGAATCGGTGACCTGAAAGTATCAGTGAGATATTTCGGCACTCGACTAATCTTAAGGTAGAGTACATTACTATTTTTTTGCCTTTCTGGAAACTTTTCGTTGGCTTACTCATTCTGCGAGGACTCAACCTTATGTGTTAATTTTTATGAAATCGTATCTTACTACATGTGAGACTTCTACTGTACATGGGTTTGTATGAACAGCTCCCGTTTGATATTAGATGATGATAGTATTACAATCGAAGCAACTTGCAAACTATATTGGTATGTGTGAACATATACATACATTGACTATGTACTTACGTACATACTTGAATTTATATTTCGCCATTTTTGCGTCATAAATTACAAGTGTTCGAAACATCGATGTCTCCTGGCTCTAGTAGGTAGGTAGGTAGCTAACTGCTATGAACGTAACGGCGAACCAACGACAACAACTATAAAACCGAACACATTCATAACTTTTAATTACAAACAAAAAATATGTGAAATATATTTTATATTAAATTAAATAAATGAACGAAGTGTTTGTTCTTCGACTGCGACTGTTCCAAGTGAATTTTCATCTCCCATTTTCCTTAATTACATTCAACAATGATGTAACAGTTTTCAAGTTGATGTCACCACTTTTCATTAGAAGTGCGGTACCGTTTTTACATATTTGAATGATGGAAATTCGAGTGTGGTAATATATGTGGCTATCACTCAACCCAAGTGTCATTAACCTTTGTTTCGGGCTCGATAGTCATTAGAATTAAAATGAGTTGACGAATGTCAATGACAATTCATTTAATTCGATGTAGAAAGTCGAACGACTAGGTGATTTTGAGTGACATTATTTTTTCAACTATTCTCCCGTTTCGTTTAAATCAAAATCATTCATTCTTGATTCTCAATTTTTTCGGCCGACTGAATTGCTTTTGAGACATTATTTATTTATTTATTTATTTATTTTTTTTATTAAAATTGGGGTACTGCTTCCGGTAGATGGCGCGGTCAGCAGCACCCGGCGGCATCGCCTACTAAGGGCATGCGCCACCAAACACAGCAAAAATAAAAACAACACGTAAAGACAGGAACACATAAATGCAATAGACAACGGACAAACATACACATATAAAATCCATCGATGGGCCCTGCCACCCCAGGGCTTAAAAGGAGCGGACAGTCCTTGGTGACGGTACGATAAGTACTAGACAGAGCGTCCGGTCACCAAGGCCTGGAAGCCATCGCTGGAACTCCCTCCGAGGTGTAAAGGACCCGGAGTGGAGAGAACCGACTAGAAACACACAAATATCACAGACAATTATCACAGTAGAAGATCACAGATAAGACTTATTGCGTCACTGGGAGGCCACAAGCCGACCAGTGAAGCAATAAGGGGTTAAAACAATACCGCTGTAGAGCCATAACAACAGGCCTACAGCGGCATAACAAAATATCACAGATAAAAGGAACAAATGATGTACCACGTCGGGTGTAAAGAGCCCTCGGTGGTACATCGTTAAAAAACAATAACAAAAACAAAATAACACGTATAAATAACAACAGTACCACTAATGGTGTAAAAGGTCCATAGTGGCATAACAGTAGATAGGCTATAAGAGAGCGACTCCACAGTAGAACCCCAATTTTCCGGACTACTTTTTTGACGATGTTAAGAACCGTGTAGTTTGGGGTCCTACTGTACCTAGAGTATGAATTGATCTCTGACCCGGCACGTACCGAGTACATGTATTTAAAATTTGTTGTTGACATTTGACCCCAACACTCGCTTATACTGTTAGCCTTGAAATTCCTAAGAGGTGAGTCAATACCAGCGACCAAATTAATTTATGTTAACCCATTATGCATCATCACAATTTACTTATAACAATTTCATTTTGTGTTAACCCATTACCCGCCAGCACTGACGTAGTTTTTGAATGCAAACCTAACGCATGCGCAGACTGAATTTAAGTACACGACGCATGCGCAGAGTGAATTTTAGGTTACAATTTGATAGATGGGGCACACTACCGCATCAAAAATGTGGGGTTACCCTAACTCGGGGGGTGGCCCCAAACTTTTGACGCCGTACTGTACTTAAATTTTTGGTACACTGCCGTGTCAAAAGTGCGGGCCCCCCTGACCAAAAAGGTATCCGATCACTTTTTGAAGCGTACTGTACGTGCAAACCTTGGCCCCAACACGCGCTTGCCTTAATTACGTCATCTTAAACGAACTATCATGTCAAAAAATGTGGGGAATACCCTAATTCGGGGGTGGCCCCAAACTTTTGACACCGTACTGTACTTAAATTTTTGGTACACTACCGTGTCAAAAGTGTGGACCCCCCTGGCCAAAAAGGTATCCGATCACTTTTTGAAGCGTACTGTACGTGCAAACCTTGACCCCAACACGCGCTTGCCTTAATTACGTCATCTTAAACGAACTATTACGTCAAAAAATGTGGGGAATACCCTAACTCGGGGGTGGCCCCAAATTTTTGACGCCGTACTGTACTTAAATTTTTGGTACACTGCCATGTCAAAAGTGCGGGCCCCCCTAACTAAAAAGGGTATCCGATCACTTTTTGAAGCGTACTGTACGTGCAAACCTTAACCCCAACACGCGCTTGCCTTAATTGAGTCATTTTAAACGAAAGGTACATTACCAAGTCAAAAATGTGGGGAATACCCTAACCCAAGGGGTTGCCGCTAAATTTTGCGGGGCACTGTACCAAGCGCTAGATTTTAAAACCAGACTCCGGGGTCCAGATTTCTGACCGCTACTGTACTGCCGGAAATCGAGTGTTAACTGTACCTTATGGGGATTTTTGGTATATTTAACCTTGGAAAATTCCAGGAATTTTTATCAGTTTTAAAATAAACAAACAACTAATAATTAAATGTTTATTTTAGCTGAATTATGATCATATGACTCATATATGGAGTTTTTTTGGTATAAGAAAGATGACGTCATGGAATATTAATGAGTTAAAAAATTGTTTAGTAAAAAATATCACCCATTGTAGGCCTCAAACAAGAAATTATTTTTATCAGTTTTAATACTTTAACATTTAACCTACAGTGACCAATTTTTTAGTTAACTAACAAAAGTTCTTGAAATTTTAACAAGTTACAAAAAATATTACTTCTTATAGTGCACAACACTTTTGAATTTGACTGTAGCACAAAACTGTTTCTATATCAAACGAAAATTATCTGAAATAATTCAGTATGTACATATGTATAGATTCTGTATATTAAAAATATTTTATGTATACACTCTGTATATTGAGAATAAGAAAGAAAATTTGTATATAATTTTAATTTTTATGAATACTAGTAAACGAATTGTATAGCCATTTATGAATAAGTATTAAATCTAATTATAAAATAATTTATAAATATTGCAAAAAATTTGTTTAATCAGCAAAATCAATGTATATCATTTTAATACTGATACATATTTATATTAGGGTATAATAGTATTGTATTTAACATTTTTAAACAGAATAAAAGTTCAATTTTTGGTTTTAAATTACTATAAACACGTCGCTTAATATAAAAATGATAACAGCATTGAGTTTTACTAAATTTTTAAGTCTGTAAAATCAAAATTTTTATAGACTAGAACATTTTGAATTTGATACTTTATCAATCATTAACATATATATAATATCATGTATATATAACTGGTGTATATTTAGTATTTTTAATAAATATTTTAGTATACAGGGTGTATCATGAAATATGCTTTTCAATTAGAATAATAAATTTCATAAGATTTTTGTTAATACTCTTATTGGTTAACGAAAGAAACTTTTTGCTGTAAAAAAAATAGGGGAATTCAGGGTAATAATTAAATAAAACGCACATATTTTTCTTTTTTTTAAAATTTTATTTATAGAATATGTATACAAAAAAATTAAATCGCTTAAATCTATATATTACTAAAAATCTATTTATTTTCCATATAAAATTTTTTTAAAAGAATACAGTTTTCTAATGAGCAAATTTTATCTGAATGGATCATACAGCGTCTTGAATAATATTCATCTCGCAGATTGGAAATCTTCGGTACATCAAATATTTCTTCCAAATTCAAAATCCACGGCTGGTTTTCGGTACCATCAAACAAATTTGAAATCCATTTCTTCTTTTCACCGCCCTTGAAACTTCTTTAATATAGGTTTCAATATGGAATGAAGTTTTTTGTACGGAATAAATCCATATGACCAAGGTATCCCATGCCAATTTCGGCAAAGCCAACCGTGCAGCAACCCGTTCATATTTCTTCGGCAACTCGTTGAAATCAAACGGTGCGTCGAATATAAGATGTAATATTTCATCCGAATTTTCCGCAACGATACCAACTTCTTTAAAATAAAAAAGCTCCTTGATAGCCTTGTATATCAAGAAACGCTATTTTTTATCGCCGCTGTAGAACTGAATTTACTCACACAATCCACAACTTTATATAAAATAATTAAAATTGGTGAGGATAGTTAATTTGTGGGATGTATCCGAAAATGGATACTAATAGCTATTACTAGTTGACCATCAAATTACAAACTGTTAATAATATTTAGCACATTACTGAGTACCATGTTCTTTTGACTTTAAGACCTAGTGATTTAAGGAATGCTAAATTTTCGGGTGAAATGTGTTGTCGCTTAAAAGTTTTACGTTTAATGATCTTAGGTTTCGAAAGTCCTTTGCTAGGTTGTCTAGTGGTGGACTGCTCTGAATTGTAAATTATCATGGTTCGAAATGCAATTGTTATACCACGAAATTGTTTTTTCAGCGAAAGAGATGTTAACTCTTTGACAACCACCGGTAAATTGACAATATTTTGTGTAAGTTTAACTATTTTATACCCTTTAACCATGATAATGTGTATGAGCCCTTTAACCATGATAAGCTGTATGAGCTCTTTAACTATGATAAGGTGTATGAGTCACTCCGGGGGCAAAATAAGTCACCCCGGGAGCAAAATGAGTCACTCCGGGAGCTAAATGAGTCACTCCGGGAGCAAAATGAGTCACTCCGGGAGTAATATGAGTCATTCCGGGAGCAAAATGAGTCACTCCGGGAGCAAAATAAGTCACTCCGGGAGCAAAATTAGTCACTCCGGGAGCAAGTAGAGTAACTCCGGGAGCAAAATAAGTGACTCCGGGGGCAAAATGAGTTTCTCCGGGAGCAAAAAGAGTCACTCCGGGAGCAAAAGAGTCACTCCGGGAGCAAAATGAGTCACTCCGGGAGCAATATGAGTCACTCCGGGAGCAAAATGAGTCAATCCGGGAGCAAAGTGAGTCACTTCGGGAGCAAAATGAGTCACCCCGGGAGCAAAATGAGTCACTCCGGGAGCTAAATGAGTCACCCCGGGAGCAAAATGAGTCACCTCGGGAGCAAAATGAGTCACTCCGGGAGCTAAATGAGTCACTCCGGGAGCAAAATGAGTCACTCCGGGGTAAAATGAGTAACTCCGGGAGCAAAATGAGTCACTCCGAGAGCAAAATGAGTCACTCCGGGAGCAAAATGAGTAACTCCGGGAGCACATTGAGTAACTCCGGGAGCAAAATGAGTCACTCCGGGAGCAAAATGAGTAACTCCGGGAGCAAAATGAGTCACTCCGGGAGCAAAATGAGTCACTCCGGGAGCAAAATGAGTCACTCCGGGAGCAAAATGAGACACTCCGGGAGCATGTGAGTCACTCGTTGGAGTCAAATGAGTCGCTCGGTGAAGCAAATGAGCTAAGTATATATAAGTAGAGAAGCAATAAATCTTTGAACAGTTATTCATTTACTAGCGAACGCTTCAGACCTCCCGCTGAACGATGTATAATTGTGATTTTTGTGGTAAAGCATTTACGCGAAAGTCTAATCTTTCTAGACACTTAAATGCTCAACATAATTCGTTAAGCAATATTAATGATGGTACGATTGGAAAGAATGATAACTCATCAAGCAAATTCATACCATATGATGCTAATAATAAAACACCTAATGATATCTCTATATCTAGATTTGATTATAATGATGATGCTTATAGTGTTGAAGCAAAAAATATTGATGAAAATACATCTCAACTACAGCATGATATTGATTACTCTGACGCAATCTTGAATCCGTTTGACCAAAAAAGGATAGCTGCTGCAACTGAAGCCATCCAAACCAAATTTAACTCTTTGAAAAAAGGAGAAAACCGTCGTCAATCTGAAAACGAGAAAGATAGTTGGTCTAATGAAAGTAAGCAAGTAAATCACTTAACACCAATTAATAACAATTGCAATGAAACAACCTCCTCTTCACAACTAACTAAACTTTTAGGAACTGCTTTAGATATTATAATGCTAAAAGAGGTTCGAAGCGTTGACTCGGAAAATGAAGCGAAAATTGTCAATTCGGTTAAACCAATAAGCCTAAAACGTCATATAGCTTCAAATGAAAATGTTGAAAACGGGACCTTAGCTAAGCATTTTAAGCAAGACAACTTGAGAGAGTCTAGAAATGTTAACATACAATCGAAAAAAATAAAATACTGGCATAATCCTAATACTTTAATAGATGACTTACAACGTTTATACGAGACTTCAGAGACTGGTGAAAAAATACTCAATATTATTCGAAGTTTAGAGGAAAATAAAAATATGTTGTTGTTTAACGTTTACGATCGAGAAGATTTAATCAAAGAGTTAAATGCTTTAAAAGAAACTACTGTTGGTCGGGAAATATTCTCTATACTTCGCGAACTTCAAAAGGCTGATGTTATTGAGCCACTAGGTGATTATCTGGATGAAACTGATAAAGAAGATGCTAGCGATTATGATGATGATAATGATGATGATGATGCTTAATTGATTATCCACACTAAGAATTTACTGAATTTTGAAAAACATAACCGTATAAGAAGCAGCAGTTATCCCTCATTGAATTGTATATTTTATTTTTATATTTTTTAACCCTGTAAGATAAAAATGTTTTTTTCAAATAAATAACACATATATGTAAATAATTATTGTTCTTTATTTTTAAAATATAAGTATGAATACAAAATATTTTCACAATAAATGTATATGTAATATTTTTTACAATAAATGTTTTGTATATGAAATATTTTTTTACAATAAATGTATATGAATTATTTTTTACAATAAATAAATATTAAAAATTGTATGATTTGTTTATATATTCAATAAGACCCGAACGTAATTGTTTCATGTTTTCAGGTAACTGATCCCATACTTGACAAATTCGTTGTGCATATTCGGGTATCATATATGCATACAGATGTTGCACCCAAATATCATATTTCAATAGTTGTTTTGTTAAGTATAATAACATATCGAAATTTCTGACTTTTGTATACAAATAAGGATGAGTCAGAAATATGTCTTCAACGTGTGAAATCCGTGTTGCAAATGTCAATGGTTCACCAACGGGCGGTTGAAAGTTTTCCTCCATTTTCACGCCATTCTTGCACATTTCACAGCGAATTTTCAAACCAGGTGGTCCATCAATATGATCTTGTTGCCATGGTCGATTATAATGTTCAAAACATGGTTCACATTCTTGAAACATGGCTCGATAATCGGATGGTAACCAAATCCAGGCGCGTTGTATGATTTTTGCACCATAACTTTTCAACACATTCAAACTGATCCACTTGTAGATTTGAAGAAATGTTTCCAAAGTCAGTTCGTTCAGCAGCATTGGTTCACGTTCGAAAAATTCACCAATTGAAACATCCATTTTATCCCACTCCATTGATTCCGGTTCAGACAATTTCAAATTTTGCATTTTTACAATAGCATCAATTGTTTTTTCATAGGTATCAACCCGTTTACGTAGTTTATCCAGTTCACTTGAAAATATTTGTAGCCGTTTCCAGTAAGCCGATGATGACGATGCCATTTCCACTTGCGTACTAATTTAATGAGTAATGTCCCCATGCTAAAGTATCCGTTTCCCCCTCCACAATATATCGTTTCGTATCGTACGGGCTGAGCGCCACCTTGTTCTGAGTTACACTATACACGTTATGTTTTTTCGATTGTATCAGGTTTTGTTGTCGGTTTATGATTGTATTGTGTTTTAGACAGTCCACGTAATCGTTGAAAGTTATCGTTTTCTTAACCACAGAGTTCTTTACACCTTTCGCTTTCTTCGTGTGATCCTCGCCGTCCACTTGACAACTATACATTTTCGATCTTAAACCCACAAATTTTGTAAAGATTCGTCCATTTAGCTCATCCTTCATTAACCCGGGTATTTTCTTATTGACTCTTGGCATGTTATATTGATTATCCGCGCTGTAATCCGACGTATCAAAGTATTGAATATCACGTTTCATTATTTCGTAAATATCTGGGCATTTTATCTCGTAAATCAATGAATCCGTGTCTGTGTAGAGTAATTTGCTGTTGTTCCCGAACGTTGGCTGTATGTAGTTGTAATGAAAATCGTAGACACATGTTTTCGAAATATCCAGAATTGCTTGCCCGACGTATATTGGTTTGTTCATAAACACTTCCGTTTTCCGTAGTTCGACTGCAATAAGATTCTCGTCAAATATGGTGCGGCTGTGGAAATTCGGTTTCGCTATCATAACTTCCGCACCATATCGTCCATACCATTTCGTTAACAATTTCACAATCGAGTGTTTCCGTACGTTTTCCATCGTTTTCCCGAAGACCGCGTTGTTGAGTAGCTTGTAGAGATTTTTCTCGAATTCGTTTCCCGCCGTTTGTCTTAGAGCTGTGTTTAAATCTATGTAGGATTTAAGCCATGGTGATTGATCGAATTGTAGCACTCTATGTATTTTCTTTAATTTCATCCCGTGTTGTAGACATTGTTTCAGGTTCCGATAGTGTATCACGTATTTCTGTTTGTTGTATAACGTTGCTAGTAACATTTCCTGTTTAGTACCGGGTGCACACATTCTCTCTGGACATAATGGTAAATCGTTGTGTTTATCGTGCAGTTCTCTCGGGTATTCCAAATCCACTTCAAGTATGTATCCTGTAGGTGACTCGTCGCTTATTTCTCGAACATCTATCTCGGTATTATCCATCCATTTGAAATTTCCCGTTGGTAAGTATTGTGACATTGCCCATCCATATAAATTGTTCACGTCATAGTACATCAGGTATTTTGATTCCTCGTCCGGATCGTAGGTGTTCATATATTTATTGTTTGCTGTCGCGTATCGGTTACTACACTGGCTCAATCCACCTCGAATACCACGTTCAATGAATAATAATTGGTCCACATCAGATATCAGTTCTAACTCCACTTTTGTATATTTTAAGGCTGCATCCCACGTAAGTCCCGGCGTCGTGTAGTAATGAGCAGGATCCAATCCGTGTGTGCGCATGCACGTATCCCGAAAATTCTCGAAAACATCCGCGAGTAGTAGTATGTCCGTTTTCATATATAAATCCGAGTATTCTCCAAGCGTCTGTATGTTGAAGGTATCCCAAACTTTTTGTGCGTGTGTATAGTCATCCATGGTGATATCGTTGTCGTTGAGTCGATTGTAGAATTTCTCCCGTGATGGTAAACATGTTTCTTCCAATTTATCCCAGCCTGATATGTAGTCGTATGGAAAAACACCTTTGCGCGTAAGTAATTTGTAGTCAGTATCCGGAAATTGTGATTTAACTATGTTGAACTCGTTGAGATATGAAGATAATTTATCCAAACTTGATGCCATAAATCGGAAAGAGTCGATGAATCTAAATGTAATTTCGCTGCCCGTAACATGTTTAGTGAATGCAATATATCGTTCCTTGTTGATTGGTAGTAAGTCGACACGTCCCTCGAATGCTGTTGCTATATCCTTTATTACGAAATGTGCATCATAACCACTCAAGTTGTGGAATACAACAGGAATCATATGGAAATCCTTATAATTCAAGTTGCATCCCTTGTGCGCAGGTCCATTGTATTCGCCGGTGAAGTGGTTATGATCACGAACCACAATATCCTCAGGTTTGAATGGTTTCTCGCAGATGTGGCACCCGGTACTTCGTTGTTTAAGTTGCTGTTGTTCCTCTGGTGTTAACTCGTTCATTGGTATTATGTTGTCATATATGGGTTCCAAGATATTTTCACGTAACGTTGCCAGTTCTTCCGCGAACCATTTTTCGCAATTTGGTCCGCGGTATGATCTATAGTAGCTTAACTGGTTGTTGTAGGAGCAGTGAAAGTAGTAACCGATACTGTATGCCCGATGTTGTTGATACGTTGTCGTGTTTTTCCGATTTTCGTTATCCGTCACAGGTTGTAGGAATGATTCGACGTCCGCGTAAATTATAAATGGAACACGTTTCTTGTTGCTGTAGTTCTTGAACGATATGTATTTGCTTTTCCCTTCTGGCATTATCACCCGACAGTTGTTCATGTTGACGCAGTCTTCGGTATGTTTTATCAATTTATTCTCAGTATGAAAGTAATTTAAGCATCGATCACAGATATATTTTTTCCCGTTACATTTTGATAGTTGTTTTGACACAAGTCGCGATAAGTCCTTAATCCAGCAGAAATGGTAGCGTAAATCTTGATCGTTGTCCTGTTCGTTGTCCTCATCCTCGTAATACTCGTTCTGGATCATTAAAAGGTTTATGTGGTTTTGTTTCTTCTCTCTCGTTAGCGCAGCAGGTACGGTTTCAAAATGTCCATTTTGTTTTTTTAGTATAAACACGTTGACTGATATAGCTGGGTTCTGTTTCTCGAATTTGCTCAGTTGTTGGATTGTCATTGGAAACTGTATCCCGTCCAAGTTTAGTATCGTTGAGTAGTATGGGTACGATGATGTTCTTTCAGCATGTTTATTTGTTGGATAAAGTGCTGATACCACTGCCCACGCGAAACAGGCGTCATCGTTGAAGTTTTCAATGTTGATACATGCTTGTTTTCGTTTTATTTCCTGTGGCAATTCGATGTAGCTTGATCCACGGAAAGGTGTGTATTTGTTCACGTTCACGGCTAGGTTGATTATGCTTGATAAAGCCCATCCGCTTCCCGACTCGGTAAACTCGCTCAATTTTCTTAGAATTGGTTCCTGTATATGTTCCATGTAGCACTGTTTTAAGTTTGTTCCACGATCTATTATGATATTCGGTGTATTGAAGTGTTTCATGTCGTATTTATCCTCGTCACCATCAGTTTTCACAAATAACCCGCAAAACGTTGTGTTGACTTTTATCGTTAGGTATTGTTTCAGAATATTTTGTATTCGCCGAGTGAACATCGATGTAGCGTCGTCTAAAAAGTCCTTTGGCTCTATGTGTGTTATGTTGGTAACCACTCCCGTTCGTATTCGACTTGCAAATGCGGATTCCACGTCAGCCCATTGAATTCTATCAGATCTTTTACGTTGATTTCGATTCATGCCGGCACCTGAAACGATCAACATAAAAAAAATTATTTATCAAATTTATAAAAAAATCATTTAAAAAAAAAAAATTTATTCAAAAAAACTTACCATGTTGATATATCAAAATTATAAAAAAAATCATTAAAAAATAAATTTATATTTGAAAAAACTTACCATGTTTTCGTAGCGCCTTCATTCTGATTCGAAATCCTTTCATTTTTCCCGCACATGATTCAAAATGTTTGCGTTGTCCCAAGTTTTCCGCTCCACGAATTGCCTTGTTGATTAGTCTTATGTTGGTATTTGTATGTTTCATCCATTTTTCCAGTTCATCTGCATCCCGGGTATCCATTTCCAGTAATGATAGCGCGTTGCGTACATTTTCCACCATTCTAGTTGCCACGTCGTTTAATGAAGCCATCGTTGTATTTTAATTTAAAAAAAAAAATCTCGATACAAATTCTTGCAACAATAACAATATTAACTGCTTGAAGTTTGTTGAAGAAGTGATTTGAGGGAGCACGCAGACCTCAATTTATACGATTTTGACTGCTCGAAAAATTCTGGAGGGGAATCACAAAAAATGCTGGCTCAGACTTTTTACAACGCAAATAACCGAAGGTCAAATGTCAAATTCCGAGAAATTTATTTCGCATTTGAAACCTAATAAAAGAATTGCTGACTAATCTTAAATAAACATTTTTTAAAATTAAACCTTATATAAACAAATTGAAAAAACCCCCGATTATTATCAGGCTATAAATTAAAAATTCCGAGAAAATTATTTCGTATTTGAGATCAAACAAAGAAATTGCTGTGTTGTCAAAATCTTAAATAAACATTTTTAAAATTAAAACATGTCTTATATAAATAAATTAAAAAAATATCTGAGTATGAGTCAGCAAAATCTTAAATAAACACACAGCTATATTAATAATTTATGAGGACATTAATGTAAACAAATTTATTTGAATTCAACAAGTTGTGACATGTTTTTAAATAAAATTCCCCTCCGACTATGCTGTAAACATATCATGAAATTACAAACAGTTAGCTAAAAAAGCTTAAATAAACAAACTCAAACCATATAAAAAGTCACGAGTTTATTTAATATATAAACAACTTATAAAGTGCTGACCACATATCCCCTGAGGTACAGCTGAAACCCAAATTTCCGGCAGTACAGTAGCGGTCTGAAATCTGGAGTCTGGATTCTGATTTTAAAATCTAGCGCTTGGTACAGTGCGCCCCTGACAAAATTTATCGTTAGCGACCGCACCCAATTTAAGATGACGCAATTAAGTGAGATTAAAGGCGAAGGTTTGCACGTACACATAAAAAACAAGTATAGTACGCTTCAAAAAGTGATCGGATACCCTTTTTAGTTAGGGGGGCCCGCACTTTTGACATGGCAGTGTACCAAAAATTTAAGTACAGTACTGCGTCAAAAATTTGGGGCCACCCCCGAGTTAGGGTATTCCCCACATTTTTTGACGTAATAGTTCGTTTAAGATGACGTAATTAAGGCAAGCGCGTGTTGGGGTCAAGGTTTGCACGTACAGTACGCTTCAAAAAGTGATCGGATACCTTTTTGGCCAGGGGGGTCCACACTTTTGACACGGTAGTGTACCAAAAATTTAAGTACAGTACGGTGTCAAAAGTTTGGGGCCACCCCCGAGTTAGGGTATTCCCCACATTTTTTGACGTGATAGTTCGTTTAAGATGACGTAATTAAGGCAAGCGCGTGTTGGGGCCAAGGTTTGCACGTACAGTACGCTTCAAAAAGTGATCGGATACCTTTTTGGTCAGGGGGGCCCGCACTTTTGACACGGCAGTGTACCAAAAATTTAAGTACAGTACGGCGTCAAAAGTTTGGGGCCACCCCCCGAGTTAGGGTAACCCCACATTTTTGATGCGGTAGTGTGCCCCATCTATCAAATTGTAACCTAAAATTCACTCTGCGCATGCGTCGTGTACTTAAATTCAGTCTGCGCATGCGTTAGGTTTGCATTCAAAAACTACGTCAGTGCTGGCGGGTAATGGGTTAACACAAAATGAAATTGTTATAAGTAAATTGTGATGATGCATAATGGGTTAACATAAATTAATTTGGTCGCTGGTATTGACTCACCTCTTAGGAATTTCAAGGCTAACAGTATAAGCGAGTGTTGGGGTCAAATGTCAACAACAAATTTTAAATACATGTACTCGGTACGTGCCGGGTCAGAGATCAATTCATACTCTAGGTACAGTAGGACCCCAAACTACACGGTTCTTAACATCGTCAAAAAAGTAGTCCGGAAAATTGGGGTTCTACTGTGGAGTCGCTCTCTTATAGCCTATCTACTCATAACGAGAGACTAAAAGTACCCTGCCAGACCAGTTGGAACAGGGTGGAGATATTATTATTATCATTATTATTATTATTATTATTTTTATTATCATTATTATTATTATTATTTCTTTTTTGATTATTTTAAATTCTTGCAAGATTATTCTTGTGTTCATCTGTTCGTCTATTACATAAGTTTTCTCGAAACCTATGTAATGTAAAAATTTGAAATTGCAGGGCACACTGTTAGGTCTTAATGACGCGCACATGCATCGCCACTTAACAATTAGAAAAAAAAATTATTTTAGATTAAAATGGGGAATCCAAAAAAAGGGTTTAATTAATTATATTGTGTAAAGTATCATTTGAGAGAGCTACCTCTAAGGATTATAAAGATATTGTGGAAATGTGGACTATTCATAGACGGTTTAGGACAAGGTTAGAATGAACCTAAGCTAAGACTTAACTTATTCATAGAAATTTTAGGTCATACTTAACGCTAAGTTCAGTGTTAACTCCTACTTAAATTCAAAATATGCAAATGGCTGACTTAAGTCTATTCTGATTATATTTTTATATGCAATTTTTTAACATTTGGACATTTTACCAAATGTAACAATTTTTTTTGAAATCATGAACTGTACGATAAAAATACAATTTTTAGGTACATATTTCACGGGTGACTTAGAAAATTTGTAGCTAAATGATTAACAATAGGAAAACTTATAAATTTTTACGTCTCTGGAAAATCATTGAATTACATTCTTTGTACCTATAAACATTTATAGGTACCTATGAACAAAATGATAATTTAACAATATTTTACTAATTTTAAGTTAATTTGTCACTAACTGATATCACTAATTTATATTTTCTTTTAATAGATAATTTATGGTGGAAAGTTTTAGAAATAGCACTCAATTGTCCTACCACACTTTATTTTTTGAGATCACAAAGGAAGTTTGAAATTAATAATTGGCTCTTTAGCAACAAGATTTGTGTTTTTACATTTTAAATAAATTTTTTTAGAAATAGACAAATATTTTTATTAGTGTGTGTTTATTAATATTAAAATTATATTGTGTAATTTATTTTATTTTTTATTATGTATACAAAGTTACATAAAAAACATACAGAAAAGATAATTAAATATTAATATCATAAGCACAGCACAATAAACATTTTAAAGAAAATATTAAAACATTCATTTAATTATATTTTTTTAAATAAAATTTTATTAAGAGTACAATTACTGTATACTGCACACTTTCAATACTGAACAATATCAATACTGAACAGTAAACACAATACACATACAAGGATTATATTTTAAAATTTTGAATTGTCAACAAATACAGTTCTTCTTTAAAAAAGTTTTTAACAATTAAAATTTTCCGTTACTGATATTTGGTCTAAATTAAGATACATAATTATATTTACATTATTTTATTAATTAGAGCAAAAATATTAAAAATTTTAACTATTTACTGATATAAAATTTTCGTTAGTTTAAATATTTAGCGCTACAACTTTTCAAATATCTTTCGTTTTTCTGTAACGTAATGGCGTTGATTTCAGTTGGTGAATTGATTCTAAAGCATGTGTACACCTTTACAATAGCTAGTTTCAAGTTAGTCCTTACCAGGACAAGTTTAAAATCTGTCTATGAATTGCAGTGTTAAGTTCAATTCTAACGTTGATTTAGTTAGGTTCATCCTAAGCTTGTCCTAACTCGTAACTACGTATAGCGGCCATTGTTTTTATAATTTTTGGTCTAGTGCTCCTAATGATATAGCTCAAAATTTTCTAGTTGTGATCATAATTCCCCTCCGTTCGATCTCCGAAATTTCTAAAGCTATTATAAAATATTGTTTTAATTTTTGTTTTAATTGCCAGTACGTACCTTAGGTAGGTACTGGCATCTTCGACTGGTAGGTTTTCTGCAGTTTCTCTTCACAATTCCAGATGAATATCAGCATAGTTCTTCAAGAAAACGGCCGCAGATGCGCATACCTGCCAAATCCTAGCCTCGTCACTAGTACTCCTATCCTCCACCCACATCATAGCGTAATGTATAATTTTAATGTGATGGTAATATGATTAAATAAATAATAAAAATAATGATGTGAGTGGCGTCTGTTATAAACAAACATGTCTAAAAAACAGACGTTATTATGCATTATTATTCATAGATTATCAGAAAACTATGGATTTTTTCGGTCAAGAACAAATCTATAAGATAATTATTGTTGTTCATGTTATGTATGATTGCTTTTGCTTTCCTTTTTTACCTACAGAATGACGGTTTCCTGAAATGTTTAGTATAGGAGTACCTATGCCATTTATTTATCTTTTATTAGGAAGGAGGAAATCATTAAAATATGCCATTTAAAACCACTGCGTAGATCTGCCTGAGATTCACGAATCATAGGTTTGTCAGCACTGTCCTGTAAGAATGCGGTATCTACTCTTAGAGAATTTGTAATTATATTTGATTGATTTGATTGTATTTCTAACATCATGCAGTGTATAGAAAAATATCGAGTAGCAAATTAACCCTAATTTTTAACAAAAAGCGACCACGAGCGTTCTAGTGGCTCATTTTTCTTTTAATCGATTCAAAATTTAAAGAGGAATAAAAAATTCCAATACTATTTTTTTACCAAATGCCGGCGTCACTGTGAAAAGTTAAAATTAATGAAAGTAATAGGTAAGATACATGTATAAATTTTGTATTTGTAGTATTCTCTAAGCACAATTGATATATAAAAAAAAATTATAATATTTTTTTAGAGAGAGAAAAACTATTGACAAATATGATATTTTAGAATGAATACGTAGACTAAAATCAAACATTTATAAGAATAATTGTCAAATTATTTATTTTTATCAATTTTTAGAATTGAAGCCGTGGTTTAATCAAAAAATAGTATTTGAATTTTATATTTTATTTGAAATTCTGCATCAATTAAAAAAACAACCAGCCATTAGAACGTTCGTGATCACTTTTTCAATTTCTAAGCAACCTTTTAAAGGTAAGTTGCTAACCCAAATTTCATACATTTAAATTTAGATTATTTCATTAGTTTTTCGATTTACACTAAAAACATCGTACAATTTTCCACATAAAAATAATTATAAGGACTCCGTACATAAGCAATAAATATTCCTATACTAAACAGATCTTTTCTCTAGATTAGATACATGGGAAGGTAACAAAAAAAAAGCAACAGAATTGTATTTGACAATAAAATTATTGTCAAACAATGTCTATATGCGTACAACTATGCACCAGTACAACGGACAAAATCATTAACTGTTGATTTTGCACAATTAGAAAATTTTCTACGTATCTAATTTCATTATAAACCTTGTAGGTAATATACATATACCTCATTTCAGATACAATTGATCATGAGTTTTCGTTAAAAAATTAAATAATTCTTATATTCGAAACAAATCAATCTTCTATTCTTTTCTAAAAATAAACTGCAAATTTAAAATTTACATAAATGCAACAATAAAAGAGATAAAACCAAGAAAACGGAAATTATTTAAATTCAAAGTGACGAAGCATGGTTAAATTTAACTGAAACGAACCATACCTATGTTTTTATATATTATTACCCCAGCTCACTATTTACTTACAAATAATATTTTACAAATGAAATAAAAAATAAATGGTAAAACAAATGTATTATTTTCCAAAGTGTAATAAGTAACGTTTGAAAAAATTCTTGACAGTTACATGACAGCGTTGAGTGTTTATAGATTTATGCAAAAAACTAGCTAGCTAGTGGCGGTGGTAACTTTTCACGTGAACATTTTGCATGTGAAAAACTAATAATTTAAATTTTTTTCAAGTTTGTTATGACACACACAACATCAGTGTTGTTTTACTCGTAGTAGAGGACGTGTTGGAATTCTCATTAAGACGTTTGAAATCCACGAAAGATTTTCTTTTTTGCTGCATTTTACATACCTACCAGCGTTCTTTAAAATTGTTTGTAAAAAGAAAAAGAAATCACTTATACGAAACAAAGAAAATGCCATTTAATTTTATCTGGAATTTGTTTATTTGTTATTTTATTATTTAATGGCGAACTCTAGAAGGTACGTTTAGAAAAAAACTAAGTACACTTTGACTTATTGTAAGCAACAATAAAAAATACGCTGCCAATAGGATATGGCGCACACCTTCTTCGTACTCGTAAAAGATTTTGAAATAGTATTCTACCAAATATATATACCGTAGCTCAAAATACTTAAAGCCTAAATTATAAAATAATAGCAAAAATATTTTACAAACTAACCCCCAAAATATTTTAAAAATTTGAGCGAAGTGGGACTAGCAGTAAATAAGATATTGATATTTAATGGGATTTCATTTTAACGCCGTGGATACTATTACTCCGAATTCAGTGAAATTTGTAGGGGACCATCTAGGAACCAGACCGCATAATTTCTGACAATTTCATAAAAAAGAATTGAATAGTTCAGAAGTTATGCCACTTGGTGCAATTTAGTAAGTATATTAATGGAATGACATGGTAACGGCGTATGTACTCGAAAAAAATGAACTGAGAAATGCGCAGAAACGCATTTTAAAATGGGTCAGTCTAAGTCATTTTGAATGTAAGGTCGACATCTGTCAAATACATGTGTCTTATGAACCATAGACCAGTGAGTTGAATTACATAGGCCAACGACTAGAAAACTTTTTTAATACTTTAACCATATTTTTATGGATTTTGGTGTGCTGAATCTGAAAATAACCATAAAATTGCTGTATCACCCACCATTTCCCTACATTTTACATCATAAACCTTTATATTCAAAAAAATAGTTCAGAATATTAATGCAATCAATATAATACTAAATATGCGAAAGCCAGCGATCCAATGAATATAATATCTTATAATTCCAATATCTTTGCTCAAAGTTCCCGCATTTATCAGTAGCAAAGTTACAAGAGGGCGTCTTCATTGGCCCTGATATAAGAGAAATGATGTTTGACTTTGAGTTTGAATTACATATAACAGTGAAAGAGAAAGAGGCTTGGATTGCTTTCAAGGAAGTTGTTAACAAGTTTTTGGGTAACAAGAAAGACCAGACTGTAATATAACCATTGTACCTAATATGCTTAATCGCTTCAAGAATTTGGGATGTTTAACGAGCTTAAAGGTTCATTTTTTAAACAGCCAGCTAGACTACTTTCTGGACGGAGCTGTCAGTGAGGAACAAGGACAACGTTTCCACCAGAATATCAAGATAATGGGAAAACGCTATCAGGGACGCTGGAACACCAGGATGATGGGAGATTACTGTTGGTCCTTTCACCGAGAAAGTCAGCAAGCGGCACACAGAAGAAAAAGCCACATCCGAAGCTTCAAAGAAAAGAGAGAAAGAAAATATAAGCCCATGGACTCTTAAAACCTTCATAAAACTTAGTATCAGGAATAAAAATATATTTTATGTGTTAAAATAAAGTTCTGTTTGTCTTGTACAAGTTATTTTTTTGCCACTCCTATAGAATATTAGCATATTTCATTAAATCTGACATAGCCAAAATGTGACAAAACTGTAGGTGATACAAAATAATGAAATTCAAATTTGGATTTAGCACCCAAAAATATACAAAGATCACCTATTAACATTAAAAAAGTTTTTTTATGACCTTAATTTTGCAGGCCTGTGATTATTTTACCCACTCCACCTGCGCAAACAAAGACAGGTCTCTTACTTCAAAATCTTTTGGCGATAGCTACCGTTACTCCTATTAAATTCATAAGGGGCCATCTAGGAGGCAAGCTGCATAATCTCTGAAAATTTCGTTAAAAAAAATCGAATAATTTCGAAGTTATGCCACTTGGTGCAAATTGGCGACACACAGACGGGCAGAAAGACTGACGGACAGACTGACACAAAACCAAAATTGGTCAGGAAGCTCTAAAACGTAAAATGTGCGTAAAAAAATTTATTTTGGAGGGAACAAATTTTTTGTTTTTCAAAAGTGATCACAATGCTTTGGCTAATTTAGTAGTCTTGGAAACAATATTGAAATAGAATCATACCTCTTACTCTTTCTAGATAATAAAATTCCTATATATATATATATATATATATATATATATATATATATATATATATATATATATATATATATATATATATATATATTCCTATATTCCTATATATATATATATATATATATATATATATATATATATATATGTATATATATATATATATATATATATATATATATATATATATATATATATATATATATATATATATATGAGGCATATGATTCTACATATTTCAATTTTAAAGTTGCTTACAACGAGTTAAAAGTGTAATCTAAATAAAGAAATAGTTGGTAAAACAAAAATTTACAAACAAAAATTTTCAAACAATATTTACTCGTTGCTGAGACTAACTTACGTCTTTGATACTATATAGTGTGTTTTAAAAGCACACTTCATACTATGCAAAATAGTTTGTTAGAATGCGTAAAATTATTTAAAACTAATTAGCGTTACTTCCGCTTCGCTCGAACAAAACCAAGCATCTCCTATCAAATGTGAATAAAAAGAAGCAATCCTCTAAATACAGGAATTATAAAGTTAAAGTAATACATTCTCAAAACAGTCGTAATTATTTTAGAAGTCTCTTCGATGATCCAGAACCGTCTAAAACATTTTAGAACATTCTCGAACATTCAGTTCAGAACCTTCTGGCTCATCTTAGAACATTCAGAAACATTCTGACCAGTTCTGGCCACTTTGGCACTCGATTCCCAACTGTTTTACCGATTTGCCATTAGAAAGAAGTCCGTGCGGATGCAATGCCCTCTATTGACAACCGAACACAAAACCCTGTAGTTTCAAACCGAAACCTTTTTATGGATGGTCGATGGAGAGCTACCTTTCCACCAAAAATGTCTAGAATCAATGTTCCGGATATCCGACGTATCTAGCCAAAGAACTCGTTCAAGAATTTTCAGTTTCTAATGTTTTCGCCAAAATTCATAAAATTATGTTTTGCTCGAGAATTATCGTGCGAACACATACATATATACATACATTTTAGTGAATGTCACGCCATGACAGGGGCTGTAATAGCTAAATTTTTGATTCGGAAATTCTCTAAAAAGGTAATTATCACATAGGTCCTCACGAAAATGCATTTCATAATGATTATAGAATTTTCTTTAAATTTATTTCTCACTTTTAAAAATGTGAATTAACTAAAATTTCGACTGTAATTAATTCCCTTTGAACTTGAACTCAATTCATATTAAACTTATTGTCAGAGGCACATAAAAGCGAATATAAAATTTCATTTAAAGTACAAAAAGTGCAATATTTGAAAAGCAAAGAGAACGATACGAAAAAATTTATTTTTTATAATATTTATTGATGCAGTAGTACCTACTCCATACCATAGACTATAGAGAATAGAACAAACAAATACAAACATAATACCTACAACAAAAGCAGTAATAGAAAAAAGGTGGTATAAATTCTCTATAACATGTTCACATATACATTTACATTTATGGTACTAGACATACATATATGAAGCAATAGTCAATAATAGCATACATTGTGAACCTCACTTTACCAAAGTTTACCCGTACTTACTGCGTACCTATATAACTAGTTTTATGGTTAAACATATTCGTTTACGTGCCTTCATTCATTTATAGGTGGAAAATGGAGTAGTTACCGTGCATACCCTTGGATGGAGGAAAAAAAATGGACAAAAATCTTTATGTCTATGCTCAACTATTTGCTGTTGATGTCCACAATATGTTTTGTATACCTGCGTAGAGGAAAAAATCAAACTCATTTATAAACAAAGAAAATGGATTTTTTTAGGTTTTTTTTTTTACGCTCCTTTCTTTTAGATTTGTGTATTACAGTTATTGAAAATTTCATTATTTATTCATTTCGAGGACGTGTTATTTTGAATTCCAATGTAAGATAGAAATAGCGTTATAGTATAATATATAAAATAACAAGTATTTTTTTCCAAAAATTAGAAACTAGGATTTCCTTTGTGAAAATTGTATTTTCATATACGTATATATTGTAGTTTCAAATTTTTTAACTTTATTAATATTAGGTCAAACCACAAGTTTCGACACATTTTTTGTATTTGATATTTTTTTACTTTTTTTCAATTTCAAATATTATCGAGTGCTTTCGGAACACTACTACGTATGACAGACTTTTGTCTGCATTTAAACACATGTAGTATTCATATGTTCACTTATCGTTCAGTTAAACTGAAACTTTAAGCACTCGACTTCCTTAGTTAACATGAGCAAAAACCACATATGTAACTTAAAAATCACAAAGTGGTTGAAAAAATTATTCGAATCGGCCGGGAATCGAATCCAAGATCTCCTGGTAACTAGCCAGGTGTGCTATCCATTACACCATTGATCCTTTGCTCGACAGGCGCCCGATACAGACTCGATAATATTTGAAATTGAAAAATTGTAACTGCTTCTCGCATAATAGAAAGTACATGCACATGAGTGATTGAATGTTGTCTGTATCGGGCGCCTGTCGAGTAAAGGATCGATGGTGTAATGGATAGCACACCTGGCTAGTTACCAGGAGATCCTGGGTTCGATTTCCGGCCGATCCGGATAATTTTTTCAATCACTTTGTGATTATTAATTTACATTTTTTTACTTATTTAAGATTAAGCGGTCATCATATTTCATGCTTTGTATAGAGCGAACACTGGATTCTCTTATGATAGTATTATTATGATTAAAAGACCATTTTTGAAAATGGAAAATTTAAAAAAAAGCAATTTTCGTGCAAGGCAACGCATTTTTTTACAATTTTGTGTCCTCCTTAATTGCGCTGCGCCAGTTTCACATAAGTTTCTATTGAAATGTGTAGGGTATAATGCCCGTAGTAAGAGAACGGTAGCGAAGTAACTTCATTTTTACAAAGATGGAAGAGTACAGGCAAAAGACTTGCCGAAGGAAAGTCGACCAACATCAACCTCTAGACTGGAAGCCTTTTATAAAATTAAGGAAGCATTAAGTGTGACACGTAATTGATCTGTCGAGCATCTTAGTCAACAAGTATAGGCATTCCTCATACTACAGTACAAAGGCAATTTGAAGAGGGAATTATCCAATTCTCGAAAGAAGGTCTCGATTCCAATTTAAATGAAATAATCGGTAGGTTATACCAAAATGGTACTTTTAGTGGTGTGTCTAAATTACCAGAAGTTTGGAGACGGATCATTGGTAACCCAAGAGACTACTGATTAATTTTATATATTGTGTATAATTTAATCATTTACACAAATAAAAATAATTACAAAACAAAATGTGTCAA
Source organism: Brachynemurus nebulosus (assembly GCA_035578155.1). Taxonomy (NCBI): domain Eukaryota; kingdom Metazoa; phylum Arthropoda; class Insecta; order Neuroptera; family Myrmeleontidae; genus Brachynemurus; species Brachynemurus nebulosus. Next base: position 8,467,162 of record JAPWDM010000001.1, on the reverse strand, counting down.
AATTTGTGGTATGACCTAATAAAATGGAAGGGTAGTTAAGTATTCTAGAGGTCAAAACGAGAGGGAAGAGTAAAATTTAAAAAAAAAAATGGAAAATATTGTGTAAGGGTTTGAAGAAAATCTTATTGAAGCACGAAATCTTTTTATGCAATTTTTTCGGGAAGGATGCTTGAAAATTGCTGCCTCTCACCCTTATTTTCAATAAATTTTATTATTTTTTTGTAATTCTAGAACTAAAATATACACTTTAGTTCCTCATAATAGGGAGTAACGTGTCACTTTTAGTCCCACTCTAAGTCAATCAGCAAAGTGTTGCTAGATAACAAATTCTATATTTAAAATAATAAACAAGTTCAAACTTGTAGGTAAAGACAAACAGTTATCTTGTATTCTCAAATTTGACTGATTTATCTAAAGTATACTTGATGTAGTATTATTTAATACAATTTTAATGACAATTATAAGCAATTCTTTTTTTTTTTAAATGAAAATTTTTATTATGTTAAATTACCCGAATTTGTAAAAAGCAATCAATATATCCGCTACGAGACGAAAGCGTTTCTTTTGATCCCTAGCTACTGTTATTCAGTTACTGTTTTGTTTTTTTCAATTTATTCATCATTTTTTCGTTTGAAAATGTAACTTACTCATACTTGGCTCCTAAGCTTTCAGTCTCAGATTCTCGAACTGCATCTGAGGTCCCAAAACCAACATTTACGGTCCTCAGTAAGTAATATACTATTAATTAGAATTGAAATAACATTGTATTCATAGATAATTATATATAGCTCCTATATCACATATATATTTTCTCCAATATAAAAGCTTAAAACGTTGATAAAATTTGTATATAGGTACATCGATTTTTCAATTACAGTATTTAATAATTCATTATCCATTCGTAATGTTGTTATATCTATTTAGTAACAATAAATTAATTTTTATCAAAATGCATCACGTCACATAGTCACACACCGCTGCAGAGCGTCCTCTATCTAAACTTGTATTAATTAAACTGGGCAATATAAGCCAATTAAACTGGTTGAAAATTAAATGAATGTTCGTGAATTCGTTTGTTTATTGAAAACGTTTTGACAAATATTAAATTAATGTTTATAACTAATTCAAAATTTATTTATTCATTACAACAGAACGACATTAGTTAAATATGGGTGTACGTTGCAGGACTGTTGCGGTTGCGTTATTTGAAAATATTCGCAAATACGGATACGAATGCGGATATTAATAGAAAAGTTTAGCCGGCTTTTGCTTAGCAAATTAAATCAGAAAAGGCAAACAAATTAAACCGAACAACTATTCAATGGGAACATTCAAAACACTACATAGTGGATCTGATAAGAGCCAGTCGTGTATGATGTTTCGTATTTGTGAATACGAATGCGGATATTTACAATAAATAACCCTAGTACGTATGAACTCCATAGGTGTGTACGCTGTGTGCAACTCTAACTGTATTATGTGTATCTATTTATGCTCCATATACTCTCTGAAAAAACGAAATTAAATGTCATTCAATCAAATATTTAAATTATTTCAAATCAATAAATTAACACGATGAGGCAAGTTGTATACCCTGTTTCAAATACAAATGATCATGAGTCAAAGTTAAAAAATTAAATAATTCTTATATTCAAAACAAATCAACCTTCTATTCTTTTCTAAAAACAAACTGCAATTTTAAAATTTACGTAAGTGCAATAATGACAGAGATAAAGACAAGAAAATGGAAATTATTTAAATTCATAAGTGATGATGCATGGTTAAATTTAAGTGAAATGGACCATATCTAAAGACACAAAATTGAAAATTATTTATATTATGTTGCTTGGTTACACAGATGAGACAGATCAAGCCTACATACAAAAAAGTGTGATCCGAAAGTTGAAATAAGTAGCAATGTATACTGCTTACTGATTAGTCGTCCATCGGCTCTTCAAGCGTACACATTCATTGTTAAGTCGTGACCACAGTGGTGGCTGTTCATTGTTACATCATTAGTAGCAGGTACACGTATACGCTTGTTCGAGTATACGTATCCATTCCCACCTTGGACCACCGCTACATACATACAGAGTATTACACACACAAACATCCATTCCCTTACACATACCAACAGAGACTCTAAATACGTAATATAACCTTCCACCTCTCTGCCAAGTCTGATGACGTAAAATTCTGATTACAATCGGAACGCTAACTATCATAATAGTAGTTTGGCCCCTTGCTTGGTTATGTTTCTTAAGCGGGTTCTACACGATGCTACGAACGTTCCTTCCAACGTTCGATCGAACGTTTGAGGCAATTAAGTTCGATAGTTGGTGCGACGAATGTATCTGCTACACGGTGAATCGAATGTTTGATCCAATACGAATGATGATGTATTGGTACTCAGTGGACGAGGCTGTTATCTGTCTGATGTTATCTCTAATGTTATACACTGATGTTGTCTCTCTTCACATGAACGAGTCGTGCAGCTGCTGAGTCGAACCCACCAACGCAACCAACATTGACCTTCAAACGTTCGAAGCATCCCTTTGACTCGGTGCAAGAATACCGACATCGAGCGGGACATGGCCAAATGCGAATGTTTGACGCTCGACATTGGACACTCGTAGGTTCGAACAACGGCCACACGATGCGATGAACCATCGAACGTCCAATGTTGGAAGGTGTTCGTAGCATCGTGTAGAACCGTCTTTATAAGCAAAGGGAAGGTAAAGAGTTGACCAATTGGGCGGCCGCTCTGATTCTTGTGCTCTTTGGGGTCCCGCAGCCTAGTTGGTAAAACTTGGTTAGGCCTAGTTGGCTGTTGAGAGGTTTTTCTTGTCCTTTGCTCACATTGTCTTGTAAAAGTCGTCTTGTCCACTTCCCATTTTAGTATTGCGCTGCCTCTGCTTACAAACTCCGCAGAAAATAAAAAAACAACAAAAAAAAAACACAAATATAAATTTTTTGATTTTTCCAAATAGTTAAAAAAAATGACGATAACTCTAGAATCACTTTTCAAAATGTGTCAATAGTTTTCTCCTTTTAATGCCCCATATATAGAATGCTTTTGAGCTTCAGAGACGTAATAACAATGGAGCAAATAGAGCAATTACTCGAGAGTGCACAACAAAAAGGGGTTCAACAACTAAAATATGAGCGCAAGAAGGAAAGCTAATTTTTTATTGAGAATTTTTTGTTTATGTTGTAGCCTTTAGAGCCTGCTAAAAAATTCTCATTTTTACGAAAAACAAAGAATTTTTGAAGCAGGGACGCTTTATTAAAATTCCGTTCGGGGCACAAAATTTGTGGTTACGCCTCTGTTGAGCCTGATTTCATTTTTTTACCCGCAGTAGATCTGACGATATTCATTAATTTAGACATCTACATACATAAATATCAAATATTCGAACAAAACGTCAAGGCTTAGATAATATCCATCTGAATTTTTGTTTTTCTAGATACCTTAGACACCAAATCATTAAGATTCGATGAAAACTGTGTATGCTCAAATTGGTCTGCTTATTGTGTTTTCCGTTCTTATAGCGAAACTTTACCATATAACCTATACTGACGGTAAAGTAAAAATCATACTATCGATTAAGTAGTTTGAATATTTTTGTTTTACTCATTAACCATTAACTCAAATGCAGTTAATTAATTTCAACTACTGTTAAATGTATTCAAATACATTGCCTTACCCGCAAACATATAATCATTTTAATTGTAATTACTCACTTGAATTGGACCGCTCCATTTAAAGGAAACATCTAAAAGAAAAAAAAACGTTTGAAATTATTTATCAGTCGTCACTGGCAGTGGGCACTCGATCACTCAAAACGTAAATATTTAAATCAATTAAATTATACAAAACGTTTAAATTCCTGCTCAATTTAAGAACTAAATCAAATGGTTATTTTAAAATCAATCATAATAATCGAAAAATTACAGCGCTAATTAATTGCCTTTTTTTTATCACAATCCAAAAAACAAAACAAAAAAATATCACTCAAAATTTGAATGGGTACAAAGACATAAAAAAAATAGAACAGGTCCAGTTTTAATTAACTATATGTAATTATCTCCTCGATTTTATTGAACATAATAATTTTTAATGATTGCAAAATAACACCGACTCGATCATTCTCATATTATTCTACATATATACATGTTGATTATTTTAATTAAATAGGTACATGTTTATAATTTATGTACAGGTTGTCCACCAAATAACTTTCACATTGTGTCGTCAGCAGCTAATTGTTCAAGAGCTTGAATATTTAAATTAATTTTTTTTTTCTAATCAATTTTTCATGTCTATTATTATTTAAATATAGTAATTAAAATAAACTTTTTACAAGATTGTAATTTGATGTAACAAAAAAAAAAAATGTAATAGCGTCTGTCAAGTATGTACTTACACGATGCCTGGGTAAGTAACTTTATATATAAAAATTTATTTATATTCCTATTTCTGAGTCGGCTAATCGATTACTAGAATCTAAATGATATTCAAGATAATCACAAGATTAACATCTACGAATGATTAAGATCAATTTTTTTTTTTTTGTAAGGTGCGGTAATTAATAGAAAAATCAGCAGGTTATATTGCGATGACTATTATTCGTGAAAATGAATTTTTTTTTGATGTTTCTTATAATAGACTTTCGGCTGCTTGATTAGATAAAGACTTCTATAAATTCAAAAATGCTTTCGGGTCATCTAAAACGAAGAAATAATCGTTTGAAAATAAATTATGTAAAAAAAAAAAAAACTTGCAAAAAAAACTCCCACTTTTTCTTGTAGAAATTTATTATATGCGTTTTGTTTAAGTACTAATTTTTCTTATCTTTAAAACGGTGTATTTTTCACCATTATCTAAATTTTGTTTATTTATCAAAAATAAAAAAGGCGACAAAAAATTGACAGAATAAATTCTTAAATGTATTTAAACATAATAATATTATGTAAATTTTATATTTTTAGACGTCTTTTAAAATTAATAGCCAAATAATTATATAAAATATATATACTTATATATAAAAAAAAAAAACTATTAATGTTAAAAATAGTTTTTTAATGTATTTTACAAAGGAAATCTTTTAGTTGTTGATAAAAATAAATTTGGTTTTGGAGATTTTTGCTTTGCTAAATATACCTGAAATGGATAAGCGTTAGTCTGTATAATCACATGTTGAATACTAATTGATAGTAATTCTAATTAGCAATATTCAGTAAAATGTGAAAAAATTTAACGAACACTGAATATGAATATTCAAAATAATCAGTAATAATGACAATATAAAATTCTTCACAAAATTCCTTTCAACCTCTTATATGAATAGGTTTTGAAATACCTTAAAAAGAATAACAAGGGACACGTTACGAAAGCATAACTTCCGGTCCTTGAAGTGATGACTTACCTCCACTATGTTACTCAAATTAGAGATGATCGATATTAGAAAAACATCGATGTTGTTAACATCGATTCAAGAGTATCGATATACGATATATACCGAAAGGAAGATATCGATGTTCGAAAACATCAATGTTTATGTAGCAAAATAAACAATCATTAATCTATTATTTTATTTATTAAAAATTAACATTGCCAGTATTTATTTGGTACACTTTGCAAAAAAAGTCACTTTGTTAGAAGTTATCCTTTTAATCTGTTGCTTTGTTGATACAAATGCTGCCCAGCTTTTGAAAAAAGTCTCTCTGAAGCTGTTGAAGTTGCCGTGAAACACAAATATTTAATGGCAATTTTTTTCAAGTTTGGATAAGTGGATCCTAGAACGTGCCATAAAAGTAATGGATCTTGTTTTAAATCAGCTGCAGGACATTTTAACTACTGGACAGCTTAGAGTAATATCGATATTTCAATATTATTCTCGTAACATCGATGTGTCGATATTATCGAGGACATAACATCGATGTTTTCCCCCTAAACATCGATGTTTTTCTACTATCGATAAATATCGATCATCCCTAACTCAAATTGAATTTTGAATCCAAGAATCTTGTAACCATCAAATATATTTGTAAAAATATCCATCAAATACTTTTTCCTAAAACACATAAATATGTGTATACCTAAAAACGTTAATATTTCTCATACAATCTTCAAATTATTATTATTACAACAAAGCCACCTTAAAATTGAAATTAAAAAACCCGAAATAAACAAACAAAAAATTTTACTTTTGCTCTGGTTTTTATTGAAAGCCAATTTATTTTACATTAAAATAATTTTTGGTCATTAATGGCAGTTTGAGTGATTAATGACATTGCGGCATCAGTTAGGTCTCTGACCGGCCTTGGCAATGTGAATTAAATTTTATAATTTTTAGTGAAAATTTTACTTCCATACTAGTAGTAGTAATAGTTATTAGCTATTAATATTTTAGCACTATTAATTTACAATCAATTTACGTTCTTATCACGTTTAAAAAGCGATTTATTGTTACACCTTTTTCTTGTTTGAGTTAATGTGTATCGGCTATGCTGTCTAAATAACTTGGAAACGTATTACACATATGTACCATTCAAATTTTAGTGTAAATTTTTAACATTTTTTTGCAATTAAATTTCTAGTCTTATACATTCTTCATACTACATATTTATATTTTTCTCATGTTTATTTTAATATTATTGAAACGTTTTTGTGGAGGGGCAATTCAAGTTTTTCCTATCCCTGCTCCATTTTGAATTTTTCTCCTAAATAATTTTTCATAGAGAATGTTAAGGTCTGATAGTACAATACTAATTGTTTTAAAAAATAACTCAGGCATACACATTGAAACTTCCTTTACCCTCCCGTGGATTTTATAAGCGATTCTGAGGTTTTGGAAGCTGATTGCGAATCTAAACTCGGTTTGTCTCTGTCACATCAAGTAATTCACACATTTATTTTCACACTAGCAATTGCGAAAATTACTTCAAAATTTTGGCATTGTAGTATAAAAGATTCCACAACAAAAAATATATATATATTGTATTTTTTCTATTTATATGTCAAAGATATTTCTTAATTTTAATTTATCAGTTTTAAGTTTAGTTCTAAGTTAAAATAATCATTCATTGCCTTCAAACTTATTTCCCATAGAAAGTAGCACAGAATCGTCGCTCAAACTGTAAGAAGGAAATTTCAAATCGACTTGTATAATTAGCAATTTTTTTTTTAAATACGTATATGTAGTTGTATATCATTGTAAGATTTAAAATTTTATTTTTTACGACTTAAAAATCAATACAAAAGTTTATTTCAATTGTTTTATGTGATTAATTAAAAACGAAATTCGTAAAAAATACATAAAACATTGGGAAAAAAATAACTTTTTCTTAAGTTTATAAAATGAATTTAAAAAAATTTTAAAATCTCCTCAAAGCACCGAGTTTAAAAGTTTTGTTAACGATCTTTGTATATAAAATTAATATTCTCCTTCACACCGTTTCTATCAAGGTTAAGGAAAACGAGGATGTCTTATTATAATTAATGAGATATTAAATAAGTGTATTAAAACAAAGTTTGCTGTTGTATTATAACAGCTCTAAAATTTAAATACTACTAATGAAAATTTAATTTATTGCCCGGGTAAGGGAACAAACATTGTATTTCGATCATTTTAAATGTACTGAAGTATATTAACGATGTAAATGAAGCTCATCTGTGAAATGAAGTTTATAGTTATGGGAAAAAAAGATATTTCTGGATAGAAAATAATTAATTCATCAGCAAGTGTTGAATTTGTTTCCGAGAACGATAGAAATAAGTTTTTGTTAGGTATTATTTCGGCAAAAGTGTTAGAAGTATATATGTACGCAAAAATCAGAGAGGCTATTTATCAAATTAGTATGTTTCGTATTAAATAATAATGTTCTTAGAATATTAATTCCTTTATTTCTTGTTTCAGGTAAGAGTTAATTTGACTCACAATCAATTACTTATGGTAAGTGAATTTCTTTTATGTAAGAACTTAACTACTTTAACAACTTGTTAATTTATTTTGTAATTATAAAAGCCTGGATGAAATATAGTTTTATAAAGATACCTACAAACGCATAAAACCCATGTAATGTCTTGTTTTTACATTTCAGTCTTTACTAGTTCCAATTGAAATGATCAGAAACGGGAAGTTTAGGGACTATTTTAGTATGAAATTCGAAATGACATTAAAACTTCTGTGCTCCATTAACTTTTATTGATGTCCTAAAAATTCGTTTATATAACTAAGCATTTTTTTAAAGTTTTGATCAAAATTACCGAAATATTTTTTGCTCTACATATAATCGGAATCTTGAAAATTTAAACATAAGATTATTCATGCAAAATAATGTACATTAACATTCCTCAAATTGTATTAAAATTTATATTATGAGGAAGCATATAGACTAGCTTTCGAATACTCTCAAAATTTGAGCGAAGTGGAACTAATAATAAGTAAGATATGGATATTTAATAGAATTTCACAGCAGTGCCGTGACTGTTATTACTTCACACGACCAAACCGCATAATTTCTGAAAATTTCATCAAAACGATCGAGTACTTCCAACGTTTGGTCACTTGGTGGATCTGTCAATACACGACACGACACCAAAATTGTTCGGGAAGCTCTAAAATTTAAAATGTGCGCAAAAATTTTTATTTTGGAGGATAAAAAATTTTCATATTTCAAAAGTGACCATACAACTCTTAGAAGTAGTGGGAAATAAAAATTGTTCTCTATTTGTCTCCACAGCAAAAAATTTTTTCTATTTATTATTTAGTAAGTACATGTGGGGTTCAAGGGCGCCCATACCCGGAGACAAGTGGGGGCAGCGGCCCCCCTAGCTGTTAGGGAAACGATAAAATATATAAGTGTGGTGGTAGTCAAGTGTTTTTTTCTTTTACGTAGTCTAGTATTTTACGGTTTTACAATATGGTCGAAATTGGAATTTTTTATGGCTACTTACAAATCGCCATTCATCATTCAAAATATTAAAAATACTCCTTAACCCAGTTTTTGCCCCCCCCCCCCTAAAATTATCATATGGACGTGCTTGGTGGGGTTTGATTTATAAATGAAACGTTTAATTTTTTTGGTTGAGATTGGTACTATCCAGATGGATGTAGCGAAATGGCATTATTAAGGTAGCTACAATACTGTAGTTATACAACTGAAGAGGTGGATTCCAAAACGCGCTAAGTCACTTTTTGCAATTTTTCAGGAAATGTAAAAAACTATCTAGGTAGGCAAATATGGTAATCTGTTTAAATTATTTATTTTCAAGTTCTTAGATAATAATTATTATTGATGTTATTTATTTGTTCTTATTTATACATATAATTTTCAATAGATTATATTGAAAAAGAAAACCTTTAAAAAGTTGGGTTGAGTTGGTTAAAATAAACCTAGTTTGTTTAAATACAGATATATTTTATTCAAGAAACATTTTAAACAGTGCATTATTAGCTATTTCATGTGTTTGAAATAACAGAAAATCTGTCTATAAGCAAATTTGGAAAAAAATACCAGCTATTATTGGAAAAAAAAATGCAATGGTTTACGAGTAAATTTGACTTACAAGGAATGTTACGGAAGTGTACCCCTGCGATTTTGTTCATTTTAAGATATATTGTAGTACTTGACAAAGTAACAAACATATTTTAATTATACGTGCCCAATCCCATATTTAGGGGATAAAACACCCCTTCAAAAATTTCCTGAAACATCATATTTTGATGTTTTTCCCATACTAGCCCTTATGCGATTTTGATGAAAAGTGGTCCAAGGATTTAGACTGAGGTTACATTACTATAGAATTTTTTTCATTGGGGTCACTTAATTTTAAGGGGTGAAACACCCCTAAGAGTGGGTTTTTAAAAAAATTTTTAGGGAAATCAGCCCAAATTCTTTGAAATTCTGTAAAAAGGCTACAAGTTATTAGTTAATAAATAATACGTGTTACTCACTGTAGTGGCGCGGCATAACTGGGAGGCTATGGGGGGCTCTATACGGGAACGAAATTTTTAATAAAAAATTAAATATTTTGGGTATTTCTCACTATAAAATTTATAAAATAGCAAAAATAAGGTAATTAATGATAATAGCTAAAGGGACTACAGGGAAGATACAACCACTAGATGTATACGGATTCCGAATATGGAAGAATTTTATCAAGCGGTTTTCGAATAGTATAATACTACTCAACTACGATATCAATCTTCATTCGCGTAACAACATAATAAAGCTGCAATCACTGATTCACAACCAATTTTCTTCTCCTCAATATCAAAACTTATTCCGTTATTTATGGTACAAAAGCGGATACATAAGAAAGAAACCAGAAAAATTTGAGAATCCAGTTGCATTTGCTCTCCAAGAAAATTTGTCCCCCAAATGCGAAATTGAAGGTTGTGAAGAATTATCTACAGTCGACTTTCATTAATGCAAACCTGCGATAATTCGAACCTCTCTATAATTCAATGTTATCACGAGTTTCCTACAAATATAAAATATTACGAATTAACGAGAGTCGACTATCAAACACTCTATAATAAAATTCGTAATAGGTATTTTAAGACTGTCGAGTTTCGAAATAACGAGAGTTGACTGTATTATAAGATCTTCTTGGTGCAAGAAATCGCTCTGCTAAAAACACTTCTTTAAAGAATATCATTACTGCGAAAATTATCATCCATAATTCTAATTAACATTTTTTAATACTTCTATAATATTTTATAAATACATTGTAAAATACAGGCATACTGAAGCACTTTAACGTCTGCTTACTGTACCACTAATCAACATCTACTCAAAATAATAAATAAAACTTAATTTATATTTTTACTTGTATATTCGTCCACTATTTCATAATCCATCACATTTAATTACAAGCTACAATCCAAAATTTTTTTTCATAATGCTATTTCAGTGTTTCAGAACTATCTATTTCAAGTCAAGGAGTTTGCCAGTTAACCTTATTTTTGCTATTTTATAAATTTTATCGTGAGGAATATTTTTGTTAAAAATTTCGTTTTCATATAGAGCCCCCCCATAGCCCCCCAGTTACGTTGTGTCACTACAGTGGGAAACACGTATTATTTATTAACTAATAACTTGTAGCCATTTTCCAGAATTTTAAAGAATTTGGGCTATGATTTCCCTAAAAAAATTTTTTAAAAACCCACTCTTAGGGGTGTTTTACCCCTTAAAAATTAAGTGACTACAATGAAAAAAATTCTATGATAATGTAACCTCAGTCTAAATCTTTTGACCGCTTTTCATCAAAATTACATAAGGGCTAGTATGGGAAAAATACCAAAATGTGATTTTTCAGGAAATTTTTGAACGGTTGTTTTACCCCCTAAATATGGGATTGGGCACGTATTATTAAAATATGTTTGTTACTTTGTCAAGTACTACAATATATCTTAAAATGAACAAAATTGGAGGGGTACACTTCCGTAACATTCCTTGTTAGAGCGTTTTGAAATAAAACTGTCACTGACTTAGCGCTTTTTTGGAAAACATTCCATTTTTCATCATTCATTTTACAGTAGACTAAGCTCATTTTGAAGGGTGGCACTACGAAAATCGCGTGTAGAGCTGGACTTGAACATTCTGCATCAACTAAAATCTCACATTAGACAAAAAATGACTTAGCGCCTTTTGGAATCCACCTAGCTTCAACTATAAGTATATTGGTTGACTTTTTAAATTGAATGAAATATGTAAACTAATTTCAGCACAAGCTCTTCTGTCCTCCTCTCCTTCTAACAAATACTAAAACGGCAATCCGAAGGATGTATAAATAGGATACATAAAATACCTATATGTATTACCTACCAGTGGGTCCAATTTAAATTTTTGTAGTCGTTTATTTATTATTGAACGGCAACACGGTGTAATGAATAAAAAAAATTACATTACCAATAAGCATGGTACTACATTCAGTTGACACTGACGAGCTGACATCAAACATGTTGGTACAATTTAACATAGGGCGCAACATGGTTAGGTAATCAACGATACTACATATTACCAATATTTAATGGGGTTTTAAATTTATTCTTTTTTTTTTCACATTAATTAGTAACATTTAGATGTATAGAAGTGGCCGAGAACGATAAATTATCAGAAATTCTTTTCATATTTTGATGAAAAAATTCCTTTCATACTTTTGGATATGATGTTAATTTTTTTTTTTAATTTATGATTACAGTGGAAAAAAGCGTTAAAAAAATAAATTGCTAATTACCAGTAAAAGTATTTATGTTTGAAATTAGCTATAAATAAATGTGATTTATAACATATGATTCAAATTTTAAATGTTGCATTTTTACCTTTAGAATATATAAGGGTGGTTTTAATTTTAATAAATTGATGTAAAAAATATGAAAGAAAAACTAAAAAAAAAAAATTTTTTTGGGAAATTTAGCTATTATTTTATAAATATTTTACATTAGCTTTATGACACTTTCTTCAGTTTTCGACTAAATTATGCTATAAAGATAGCAAATGTTTAAATATTTTTGTAGCGTGTTTACAGTAATAGTGACAATGAGTAAAAAATAGAATTTTAGTATTTTTGTGTTATGAATCTTTTTAGAAGATGTATTAAAGGTCATAATTTCGGTTTTTGAAGATGATCTCGGAATTTCCTGTAATAAAACACTTTACTTTGCAAAAATACCACTTTTATTATTGAAACTATTGTGACATGTTTCGATCAATATGATCATTATCAGAAACAAGTCTTGTTTGATCGACACAAACTGGTATTTTTACAGTGTTTTATTTATTAATATCAAATATGGATTACCATAAAGTAACGCTCAAATCTATTAGATGTAAGTATGACTTCGGAAACTATATTTCGAAAAATAATTGACTAAAAGGGATTTTCACTTTACAGGAAAATTATTTTCTATTTTTTGTTCCCAATTCAGATAATGAAATTTGAGCCGGTGCCATGTGATCTCACTTTGTTTTCGAGCTTTAACTTTTTTAATGGTGGTAAGCGCAATTTTTTCATGGCAAATTACGGTAAAACTGATGCCGCCTTTAGTAGAATAGAAATTTTTATGTTGTCCACTGCGGCTGCGTTACCATTTTGTTTCGTAAATTGGGGGAAAAAAAATTTTGTGTAGATAGTTTTATATTAATGGTATTATTCGTTACGAAGAAAAAAAATTCTCGAATATGAAACCTTAATTATTCTTTTCTAACATTTAACGTCTTCGAAGTAATTTAACGCCGTAAGAGATATAGAAGAGTTTTATGTAATACTATTTCTATTTAACTTAAAAATTACCACTTTATTAACTTCAACTTTTCAATCAAATATCTGCATTACTAAATAGGTAAGATAGCTATATATAATGTGGGTGTTAGAAGATTACAATAACTAAAAGATATACACCTTACCAATAAACAGAGCTAATAGTTGTAAATTATTGATGGCTTTACATATTTTACATTTATCATTTATTCATATACATAACAATAATACTCTATACCATATTGATGATCACTATAATTACCTGAATACTAACTAATTATTCTATACCATAATAATTAGTTATTGTCTATTTATATATACACAACATTTTACGAGACAATAATATAAATTGCTGCCTAACATTTAATTGCTTGAAAGTGCTGATATTTTTATCTTTAACATTAAAATATTTACAGATTTGTTGCATATAACATTATACATTGTACATAATATTGTGATTGCTGTTAAGACGTTATATGCGTCACTTTAAAAGGTCAGAAAGGAAGGTTTAATTCGAGAATTTTTTTCTCCGTAACGAATAACGCAGTCCTTATAAATTTTTTTAGAGTGTACTATACGTGATCTGGGGGACACAAACAAAATTTTTTCCCCTTAGTTTATAAAACAAAATGACGACGCGGGCACATTTTCAAACAGTAGTCAGAAAAAAGTTTTATCAAAGCGGTACACAAGATAATAGTATCAGTTTGAAAAAAAAATTGAAAATCGATGAATTAATCAACCCTAATCTTCAAAAACTTCAAAAATCTTGGGTAGGTACTGTCCTTGATAATCTATCTAAGAAACTGCAGGTAAAATTACAAGTCAATCGGATGAAAATTGCAAGAGTTTTCTTGCCCATATCGTTTTGAAAAAAGTAGTTTCAAGAAAAACGTTTTCTGGATTTATACCCATCATACCGAGTTATTTTTGGAATGTAACAAAAGTAACGAAATAAGACCAGGGCTTAATTTCGTCCGGAACGCGATGGAACGGTGTTACGGTGCCTCGAACGGCGTTCCGGTACCTCCCGAGGATTTTTATGTTTTGCTGATCAGTGTAGAATTTTTTTTTATCAGTGTCGTGAGGGGCTGTAACGTTGAGAGCAGAGGCGCCCGGTAAGTCAAAGCGATAACCTACAATGTTTTAATTTTTTTTTTCTCATCACTTCATTTTTTAGGGAAAATTTTGGTGAAAACTCAGAAACGGCGTTCCGGCATCTACAGTTTTAGAAATTAATCTCTAAACAAGGCAATGGAATAAAATAATAAAAGAAAATTATTATAAAAAGAAGCGGGGCTCAAAGTCGTTTTAGAAATCGAGTTCAAAGCGATTTTTAAAATATTTCGGCAGTTATAATTTTTTTTTCTACTTCTGTTGAAGAACACACTCAGTACATATCCGTTAATTGTTGAGAAAGTTAAGCATTATTCAAAGGTGTGGAAGAATGATCATTACTCAATACGTTCCGACCAATAAAATCACTGTAAATCATTATTCAATGGGCTTGCGATTGTTTTGTGAATAATATGGTAAAACTGGATTCCGTGCTGTTATACTTAAGTTTCTATAACCTATATAGGTTTTAATTTCATATAATTATGTTGCGTATTAACGTGTAAGTAAACAAAACAATTTGAATGTTATTTTGATCGTTTCCATAGATACATATATCAACATTTAATAAAATTAGAGATAGATTCAGAATTTTATTTTTTTGATTTAAAATTTAGGTATATTCAATTTTATTTAAGTATATCAAAAGGGAAAAAGTCGTAGCAAAATTATAGTATTCTATTCGCTTCCAATGGCTATTACTCACTCAGATGCATTACGACACTCGCGTCGTAAATTCGACTCGTGTCGAAATTTCATCTTCGTGAATAACAGCTATCATTACCAGCTTGTTAAATAATATAATAATATACTATTTTAATATCGTTCTATAGAATTGTTAATACATCACTTAAGTCAGTAAAAAGAAAATAAAAAATTTTGTTCCCAAAGTAATATAACGCCTTAAATTTTCTAAACATCAATGTATTTAAAATCGAAATACCATAAAATTGTTATCAAATTAATTATATATACCCACCTATTTAAATATTTCAAAAACCGTTTGCTACTATTTTATCAATAAAATTAACGGCAGCAACAATTTTGCACCAAATGCGCCCACACAAACTCATAAAATTGTTGCCGTTGTAAAATTGCCCGTTGACATGTCATAGTTTGTATTTTAATGTTCATAATTGGACAAGTATATAACAGCACGGAATCCAGTTTTATCATATAAATAAATTTCTCATAATCCGCGCATATTTACACCACCGTGCGTTGTCGTTTACTTGTCGTTTTAAATTTAGACGGAAAAAAATGCGGTTGTAAGTAGCAATTTATTTTTATTGTCATATGCTGCGGTTATTTTTTTTTTTTTTGGAGGGATATATAAAAAAAATCTCTATTTAAGATTCAGTTCAAAAAGACACTGTAACGGGACATTTATATATGTACATATAATATTTAGATAAGAATGCAAAGTGAAAGAGAGAAAGAATGTGATAGAAGGAGATGGTGAAAATAATAATTTCCTTTTAACAAAAAAAAAAAAAACATGTTTCGCAAATTAATACAGGCATCATTATTAAAGCCACTTTATTATTAGGTGTATATATATGTATAGAGATATTTATATTTATATTTTTATAGTTGTATATTATATATCCACTGGTATTTTACTACTGAAATAAAATGTGTAAAATACAGCGTTGGTGAAAATTTCAACGAGTACCTAAATCACTCGTCATATTAAATGAAACTTAATACAACGTGAACACGCTCAGTTTTATCATTTTATTATCGTTTATCCACTAAAATTTTAATAAAATAAAGAAATATACAATTAAAGTTAGAAGAGAATAAAAAAATTCGTCAAGTGCGTGTTTGATACGCACTAATTGTAAGTAATGTCCCTCACTAAGTGGTCATAACTAAAACTTCTTAAAATATAACAGTCCGGACACATATGTACACATATACGTAATACATACACACACCTAACACACAAATACAGCAAAACAGATGGTAGATTAATATACCATAATTTGTTAATTCAATACATTTAATGCCATCTAGCACAACAATTAGTAACTTGACGTGATGCTATATATATATATATATATATATATATATATATATATATATATATATATATATATATATATATATATATATATATATAAAATATTACAAAGTCACTACTTGCTACTGGATGGCGTCTTAATCGTTTTCTTACCAAACCATAGAGTTCACAGATGCATAAAATATATACAATACACAAGCAATACAGCCCTCTTGCGTTTATTCAATATATGAATGTAAAATTCTATAATTATTTACCACCTCTCTCAAATTTTCGATCACTCAAGGATTTTAATATGTCCCGAACTAACACGAAGTTAGTTCGGGACATAATAAAAATCTGGAATTTTAACAAAATACTGCACAAAAAAATGAAAGAGAAAACATAAGTGTCGACATAAAAAAAAAAGCCTGAAGTTCAGACCAGTTACGCGATAGACCCACCTTAATGCTTACGGCCTTCTAAGCCTCGCTGAACAACTTTTACGACTCGTTAAAAAAACACATTTTGTTCCTTGGTTCCTCATTAACAGGGATTTTAGGTGGATTATAATAATTTATGTGTGGGGATAGGAGTATTCTCCACCAATTTATAAAAAAAAATAAAATTTAAAATTTTTTATTTGTTTGACAACGTTTCGGAAGGTTTTTTTCCATCATTCAGGTCACTACAATAAATATTGATCGATACGATTATTTTAAAATATAAATAAACATGTCAAGAAATAATTAATTAAAATTATTGTAGAAAAACAATTAAACATTATTATAACAATTAAATAAAAAATAAAAAATAAAAGCACAAATTTTTGAAAAAAGTCGAAGTAGATAAAAAATTTGTGGATTAACATTATTTATAAGTAAATTCTATTGTTAAAAATTCGTTTGTAAAAAACTAATGGCAATGAGTTTATTGTTCATACTTATTATTTTTATAAATTTATATTTTTTTGTGCAGTTGCGCACATGCTTCGATAAGCTGTCAAATTTGACGTTTCTCAAAAATTGCAGTTGTTTATATTTGTGTCTATGCATAAAGTTTCTGTAGTTATTCGTTTAACCGTGTTATTTTCTGTTTGTAGAATCTTCGTATTTTCAAAATCAAATTAATTTTCTTCAGCATATGTGTGCTGTGATAACCCTGTCTTTTGTTCTCCCCACTTCGTATGTCGCCCTTATGCTGTTGTAGGCGTGATTCCAATGTTTTGGAAGATTGTCCGATGTAAACTTTTGGGCATCCTTTGCACGCCACGGAATATATTATGTTGTTACATTTTGCAGCTGGCGTTGGTAGTTTTAATCTGGAGTAGAGGGAATTCCTTAAGGTGTTGGGATAGGTATATACAGGGCAGTAGTTGTTGGATCTTAATAAATTTTGATTGTTGATATATGGTACTATTACATACTTTTGGAGCAGACTTTTTTCAAGAATTAGTGTTTTTATTTTTTATTTTTTATTTAATTGTTATAATAATGTTTAGTTGTTTTCTACAATAATTTTAATTATGTAAGTATTTCTTGACATGTTTATTTATATTTTAAAATAATCGTATCGATCAATATTTATTATAGTGACCTGAATGATGGAAAGGAACCTTTCCGAAACGTTGTCAAACAAATAAAAAATTTTAAATTTTAATTTTTTTTATAAATTGGTGGAAAATACTCCTATCCCCACACATAAATTGTTACCCAGTAGTACAACCAAGACTCAAAAGCATAATATATACAGCGGAAACTTTTCAAATCATGAAAAAGGAAAGTACGAAGAAGTAAGAAATTTAAACATTAGTTTGCGATAAAATTACTTATTGATTGTTTTTAACCATTTAATCAATACATTGTATAATTAAGTTTTTTTTTTTTATAGATGCCTTTATCGCAATGTTTGTAATATTATAAAAATGGAATAGAATGTTCTTATGTGTAAATTTTTATCCTGTTAAAAAAGCAATTTCTAAAGAAATCATAATGTTTCGAACGTTTTGAATTATCTTTTTACTATGAAACTTTTCTTATGCGGTCCCCATCAGCCGCAAAAGAAGTTTTATAGAAGATATTTATAAAATTTTATGCTATTTATGCTATTTTTTTATGCGGTCGCTATCTACCGTATAAAAAAGGATATGCTCTAATAAGACAAACAAAACATTGCTCTTGAAGATCCTCAATTTTGTAACGTTATCTAATTGTTAGCTTAATTGAGTTACGATTTCAAAGAACAAGACATTTTATTAGTTCCCTACAATTTTCTTTCAAGTGAAAATTTTCAGATGACAAAATAATTTAGTCTGGCATTTTTAACGATTTCACTTCTATTAATGTTGGATTTTTTTTATATTTTTGGGTTGGCAAAAATTTTCAGAATTATGCAAAATTTATTTATTTGTCAATAGACAAGTCCGAGGAATTTCCTTTGGCGAAAATATAAAAGCCGAAGAAATTTTTCACCACATTACATAGAGCTTTCAACAACGGAGGCGCACACATCGTAATCTTTCGAGAAACGAAATCAGACTACTATTATTTCACGAATACCGATTGGAATATTCACCAGCGGATTCGACTTAAAACATATTTTGTAAATGAATCAAATTCATCAAAAAATTAATTCTCGTTTATCGTCACAAGCACTAACAGATGAACTCGAAATCGAATGTTTTCATTTCGTTCACTTTTATACTATTGTGCTAGGAAATTTTCAGAACAATCTACGAAGAAACAAAAAAATTCTATATAATTCTAAAAATTTATACTTACCAATCCAGTGAATGTCCACTGACGTTTCTAAGAGAGATGTACCTACTTAAAAAATTAATCGTATAATGTTTGAGAAACTTTTTGCTTCCTGAATATTTTAATAAAATTTTAGATTCATCCAATTAATCAAAGAAAATTAATATTAACATAATATTTTAGTTTTAGCTAAAAATTTGTCGGTTTCCTTCGATTTAACACTAGGACTTCCTTTAACGCGTTACTCCATAATTACACCGTATATATTATAATTAATTAAAATGGTGTTAAAATTTAATTAATTTATTTAAAATCACAATCAGGCGTGTATTAGCGTCTTTTTGGTGTTTGTTTTTAAATTAACATTGCTTGAATATTTTGACCAACGTTGTATGTCGTTATTACACAAGCATCTCCAACCGAAAACCAGTACGGCTAGTTTTGTTGACCATTGAAACATCCAACGAGGCAACCATTCAGGTCATCAGCCTTCTAGTTACAATTTAAATTATAATTTGTTCAATTCAGAATGTCATAGAGAGAAAAAAAAACAAAGTTTTTTTTTTAATGTAAATTTTTTCCTTCTGTTCCCGTTCCTGTACTTCAGTATAATTATGTTTATAGTGTGAGGATTTACAATTAAAAAAAACAAAAACTACTTCACACTCATAAACAAAATTTTGGAATGGTTTTAGCAGTTTTAGAGTGACGAAATATTTAAATAATTTCCGCAGTCATTGACTTCATTCTGGTGTTACAAAAGGATCTATCTATTTGAGACCCGCGACTGATGATTGTCAATTGATTTACGGAAAACTCACATTACGTTGTCTTACCATATTACTGCTTCTTAACTTTTACTAATTTGGGTAGTTTTAGCGAATTTCCAGAATGGAATTTTCAGCTATTACAGTCACTGTCATGACGCGACTTGAGCCCGGGACTATGGCAGAAATTTGTTTTGAGGTCCCTAGAAACAGAAAATAATATCAACTAAAATTTATATATATATATATATATATATATATATATATATATATATATATATATATATATATATATATATATATATATATATATATATACGTGTGAGTGTGTGTGTGTCCGCGCAATAACTCTCGAACGAAGTATCCAATTTTTACGAAATTTGGTGAAAACATTGGAAGTTCCAAACCCTTGGATGAGTCGTCAGCCAGACACGTCGGATGCCAGGAACATGGTTTTTGTTCTTGCAAAAAATTAATTTTTTGCCCAAATTCCCACTTATTCAAAAATTTTTGCGAAATTTTTTTACACCATTTAAAAGAGGAGAAAAAATTACATAAAAAGGTCTTTAAACTAGTTTTCTATGTCAACTAGTTTCCGAGAAAAATTATTTTTTATAAACGGAAATTCGCTATGTTATGCAGGATGCTGCGACAGGGGTATTTTTTTAGATGTTAAATCAAAAATATTAAAGAAACTAATAGGCAATATTTGATGTTTTAACTGTCAAATAATTTAAGAGGATTAAAGTTGTTTGTCTTCGTAGTAAAAATAAAAGGAAAGAGTTCATTCCATGAACCCAGCGTTATTTTACGTTTGCCTATGCACACTAGCTATCATTTTATTAAAATTTATAGAGGACCATATTAAGATATCTTACTTATCCCCTAAATACTCTTACAATTTAAGCAAAGTGGAACTAGTGTTTAGTAAAATACTGATATTTAATAGGATTTTACAGTAACGCCGTGGCTACTATTACTCCAATTGCGATGAAATTCGTAGGGAATCATCTAGGAATCAAACCGTAGAATTACCGAATAGTTCTAAAGTCATGTCACTTGATGGGATCTTCGGATAGACGGCTGGACGGAGTGACAGATATAATCCTAAAATTTCTCAGGAAATTCAATAATGTAAAAAACGCTTGAAAATTTTCATTTGGAGGGGAAACAATTTTCAAATCTATGAAAAGTGATCACAATGCTTCAAATATAAAGACACCATTTATAAAAACTTTTTGGATCTAATTTACGAAACAGTTATAGTACCTACCTGTAGCATTACGAGACAATTGACTAGCTTTCTATTTCGAGGTCGCACGCATTGGTCCTACACGCACGACATTTTTAATTGCAAATCAATGCAATCGACCGCTTAGTGCTGCCTTTCTTCCGACATTACCATAACTTGATAAAAGTAGATGAAACACAAATTTCATTAATATACAATGGACAGACTAACAATAGGAATATAAGTGGCTAGTAAAAGACTGTTGGTCATTAATAAATTAAATCAGATTAATTGACTTTAAACTGTTAAAGCAATTAACACTCTACTGAAACGAGTAAATAAAAGAAAAATTATCGCAATTAACACCAATTAGTAATTAAAATTTTAATTGCTAATTATTATCAAAATTATTTAATTATTATAACCGCAACACTGGTTTATATGAGAAAATATTATATAAAGACAAAAATTTACCATGTATAGCTAAACTACATAATATGTACAATTTGAAAAGGACCGTCATAATTTTTGTCGTTACTTTATTATTTATTTTTATTGCTGTTTACAACATTTTAATATTAAATTTCTTGTGAACTATGAACTTTTTATGGACCCTTATATTTACATAATGTTCAGTGGAGAAAACATTGTGCTGTTGAATTGTTCTAAATTGTGAGAGTATAATTTTGGATAGGTACATATGCTCTTACAGTAATAACAAAGTATCGGACTTGTTTTGACTTTTAAAATAAATACTGTTTAATAAATAATAATTTCGGCAATTTTTGTCAATCTAAACATCGAATTTTATGATAGGAGCTGCAAAGTTCTACATTTTCGGCTTGGTAGGACGAGGTGAACGAGGCACAACGAAGTGACCGTCTACACTCTCGTACTTCGGTCAACTTCGCGAGAATGTAGTTGTTACATTAGGATATGAAATGATAATGATTAGAAATTTAACAACTTCTTCACTTCGCGGTAATTCGGTGAACTTTTTATCAAAACCTGTTATAGGTATAAAAGGCATTTAAATTTACAGCAAAAACAAAACTGAAAACTGGTATATATACATGTATGATTTTCTAAGCCTAGCATTATGATGAGGTCCATATAACCGTATATTATCATTGTTATGGTCAAAAAAGAGTGCGTACATTCCTATAGCAAGTGATTGCTTATAATTGCCTAAATGGTGTAAACTTAGTCAAAAGTATTTAACATTCGAATATTTTCGAATCAAAACTTAAAGCGTCTTTTTCTCACAATTTTATCTGTCGATTTTCGATTCAACCGATCGCCTTTAAATCTGGTATGGACTTTCAATTGTTATGTGTCTATAATCCAAATCGTGGATTACAAATCTTGGAAAATTCAAAATTGCCTTTTTTATTTTACTAGCTGAAAAAAATTTAAACTTCGAAAAAACTTAAAAAAAGTCATTTTTTTCTCTTTGATTCAGACCATAACAACATTAGTTCTTATCAAGAAACTGGGAATGATTTTTAATTCAGATTTCTGAAAGTGCTGAAATCATGTCAGCCATAACTTTTGTTACGGCTGACCCCTTTTGTTACGAGATATAACAGCGGATAAAATCTTGTATTTAATCTTCTTTTTTTTAAATTTGGTACATTCAAGCATCAAAAAATGAATAGTAAAATTTTTTTTATGTAGTCTGGAAAAGGGCCAAAATACTACTACCTTAAATATATGTAGTCAAATTTTAAATTTGCTAAAATAATTTCTCGTTCCGTAATAACTAATTACACATTTTTTCAGATTGCTTAAAGTTTTTAACATCGGTATAGCTATCTGAAGCAAACTTTTGTTTGAACCAAATGTTTGTTTACGAAACTTTTTTTTATCGGATTTTACAAGTTTTCAGTAAAAGTTACAGTGGACGGATACAAACGAAAGACCGGAGCAATACTCCGGGGCAGTATAAATAGTATTGCTGTTATACAATTAAAACAGCTTAGCAACAGTATCGTTCCCATGTACCTATAGTTGATATTCGTTATAATATTAATTAAGGGGTACAGGGAACGGGAATGGAACGGGTATTGTATTGTAACGTGTACAACAAACAGTGTAAATTACAAACGCTACTGTAACAAAACGTGGACTTTAACGCTGTTGTCCAATTACAAAAGCTAACGAACGATGTGATAAAATTCAAACACCTTTCCAATACACATGTATGTAGTAGTCCGGTGATCATAGTCAGTACGTACGTACGAGTGTATATAAGATAAATTTTAAATGAAACAGTTTTGTAGTTTTGTTGTAGTTCATTATATTATGGTGGTTACGTTACGTTATCGCGTCACTGATAATAATTTATGTAACGTTATTTAATTTATTACTAAAAGCAAAAAGAGTTACAGATACATGTTATTTGCTGTACCATATTTGTTCCATGATTCTCGTGAACTTGTAAAGTGACAAATATTTTAAGTCTGCGATGAGAATGGTGTAAGTTTACATTTAAACACTTTTTAAGAATGTTTGGTCGCTCGAGAAGAAACTACAGTAGTCAGTTGAAACCGACGAAAATCAATTAGAACAAAAAATGTTGACTGGGAAGTTACAATTGTTTAGGAAAATGGATTATATACGAAAATACATGTACTTTTATGAGAGATACAGAAATTTGGCTAAGTATGTTCCAAACTCATAATGAAAAATGAAGCTAATCATCTAAATTTTTGCACAAAAGTATGTAAAATGTCTGTTAAGGGAAGATTTGTCAAAAAAAAATCGACCTTTTTTAGTCGAATTTTCTCCGAAAAATTAGACTTATACAGTCTATACGATAAGAGCTGCGAGAGGCGAGACCAGGGGCGCTATCCGTTTTCGGACCCGTAGAACACGATTATGTAAAAAAAAAAGATGTCTGATATATATATATATATATATATATTTTCCCGCAACCTTTTAATATGTGTAGGGCCCCCCTATGGAAGTTAAGAGATGAAATTTGGTAAGTGGGGCTTATTCCGATGCACAACAATACTATCAAAGTGGGGTCAAATTTTGGGCAAATTTTTTTTCGGACCCGACCTTTAAGGGGGTGGTGGGGGGCGGAAAAGCAATAAAACTTTTCCAAACCGGTTTTAAATAATGTTTCGGTCAATTATCTACAACATATCCAAAATTCAGCTTCCTAGGATGATATGGCGGGAGTAGAGGGGGGAAAAACGATTTTCGCTGGATCTAACAGGCCCCCAGCCCCCCAGAATTAACGTAGAGGGTTGAAATTTGGTGTGTTGATAAAGTTCGTACCTAGGTTGTGCTTTTTGGAGGTTTTAATATTTTACCCCCACCCCCCTCATTTTTAAGCTACAATTTCATGCATTTTCGACGTTTTCGAAGTTTGTACCACTCGCACAGGTCACCCGAATAAACCTAGAGGGCTGAAATTTTGTATTCGGATTGAGTTAGTATCAAGGGGGTGCCTTTTGGGGGTCTCGACTTTTAACCCCTACCCCCACCATTTTTATACCCAAAAGAACATGATTTTTCTTGTTTTTTAACAGTTTCGTTCGGGTCAAAATCTCCCCAAATAAACCTAGAGGGCTGAAATTTGGTGTACAGGTTAAGCTAATAGCCAGACACTGTTTTTTGGAGGTTTCAACTTTTAACCCTTACCCCCACGATTTTTACGCCAATATTTCCTTAATTTTTTTGCTTGTTTTCTAACATGTCTAGAGACTCCATAAGGAAACCTAGAGGGCTGAAATTTTGTACGTGTATTCAGTTAGTATCCAGCTAGTACCTTGTAGGGAGTCCGCATCACTTTTCCCCCCACTTCTCCCATTTTTACATCGGAATTGAATGCTATTGTTAAATGTGTTTTAAAAGCATTATGTTTATTCTAAATACAAGTAGGCGAATAGTAATTTTAAAAAATTTAAAAAAAAGTGAATACAATTTTTTAACAAATGAAATACATATATATTAAGTAATTTGCAAATGTTATTAAAGTCACTGTTTATTTATTTATTTAATTATTATTTAGGAATTTTGGATTTTTATTATTTATAAAATAGAAATTTTGGATTTTTTTGGAAAGAAAGTATATCTTCATAAAAGCTTTCCAGTTTACTATTTAAGTTCCTTTTTTAATATTTAAAAGTAAAACACAAAGGCAATTGGCGGATAAGCATGGATAGAAATGCCCTCGTACGAATTGTGTTGGCTTTTTCCCTGTTAACTTCTATCGGCACAAAATTGAAATTTACTGAGATTCAGCCCTTAAAAACTTAAAATCTTTTTATAAAGCCCCGATCAACCGGACACTCATTATCAGTTTTGAAACCACCAAAATTACAAATCGCTTGTGGACTTTCAATTATATTTCGCTTGTAGACACTCAATACCGAAGAAATAATTTTTTATTTTTTATTTTTTTTATTTTTTATTTTTATTTTTTTTGAAAGAAAAAATATCTTTATAAAGGCCTTCCAGTTTACTATTTAAGGTCCTTTTTTAATATTTAAAACTAAAACATAAAGGCAATTAGCGGATAAACATGGGCAGGAATGCCCTCGTACGAATTGTGTTGGTTTTTGTTCTGCTACCTGTTTTCGGCACAAAATTGAAATTTACTGAGATACAGCCCTTAAATACTTAAAACCTTTTTTTAAAGCCTCGATCAGCCGAACACTCATGACCAGTTTTGAAACCAACAAAATGACAATTCGGTTGTAGACTTTCAATCACATTTCGCTTGTAAACATTCAATACCGAAGATGAAGGGGAAAATTCGACTACCGTGATGGGGCCCCGCTGCTCACGGCGTTTTTATTATTATAATTTTTTTATGCAAATAAATATTTTATTAAGAAACTAAATATACAACATTGTTTCTACATGTTTTGAGATTACAAAAAATTAAAAAAAAAAAAATTAAAAAATGAGCTGAGTAGGTATAAGTGGCTTTGAAGTCGACACTGTGAGATTTTTCCACCTTGATAGTTCCTCGCATTCTGTTATCCCCAGTGAACCAAAATCAAGTCAGTCTACTTCCGAGAAAAAAGCATTTAAAGTATTCTTTTTTCTAAATTGAATTATAGTAAAGTGCGTGCACTAAAATGCCACAACATTAGGAAAAAAAAATAGATTTCTTTTTTTTTAGCGAATCTCCCCTTAAACACGTATACACAATTTTAAGGTACCTAACTAGGAAAAGCGTTATTGAAAAAAAAATTAATTTTTGGGATAATTGAATTATTTTTTATCTACAAATTCCGCGTATGTAATCAAATTCCACAGGCCAACGACTAAAAAACTTTTTTAATACTTTAACCATAATTTTATGGATTTTAGTGTGCTGAATCTGAAAATAACAATAAAATTGCTGTATCACCCACCATTTCCCTACATTTTACATCATAAACCTTTATATTCAAAAAATAGTTCAGAAAATTAATGCAATCAATATAATATCAAATATGCGAAAGCCAGCGATCCAATATCGTATAATGAATATAATATCTTATAATTCCAATATCTTAGCTCAAAGTTCCCGCATTTATCAGAAGCAAAGTTACAAGAGGGTGTCTTCATTGGCCCTGATATAAGAAAAATGATGTTTGACTCTGAGTTTGAATTACATATAACAGTGAAAGAGAAAGACGTTTGGATTGCTTTCAAGGAAGTTGTTAACAAGTTTTTGGGTATAACAAAAAAGACCCAGACTATAATATAACCATTGTATCTAATATGCTTAATCGCTTCAAGAGTTTGGGATGTTTAACGAGCTTAAAGGTTCATTTTTAAACAGCCAGCTAGACTACTTTTTGGACAATTTAGGAGCTGTCAGTGAGGAACAAGGAGAACGTTTCCACCAGGATATCAAGATAATGGAAAAATGCTATCAGGGACGTTGGAACACCAGGATGATGGGAGATTACTGTGGGTCCTTTCACCGAGAAAGTCAGCAAGCGGCACACAGAAAAAAAAGCCACATCCAAAGCTTCAAAGAAAAGAGAGAAAGAAAATATAAGCCTGTGGACTCTTAAAATCTTCATAAAACTTAGTATAAATATATTTTATGTGTTAAAATAAAGTTCTGTTTGTCTTGTACAAGTTATTTTTTTTTCCACTCCTATAAAATATTAGCATATTTCATTAAATCTGACATAGCCAAAATGTGACAAAACTGTGGGTGATACAAAATAATGAAATTCAAATTTGGATTTAGCACCCAAAAAAATATAAAGATCACCTATTAACATTAAAAAAGTTTTTTATGACCTTAATTTTGCAGGCCTGTGTTCTTTTTTATATTTGATCTTTAATATCTTTATATCTATTTTTAGGTATACTTATTGTAAAACGAAATAATGGAAATCTTGGAAATTTTATTAGACTTCCCGATAAAAATCTTTTGCCTTATTTGCATAAAACTGTCCATCAATGTATTGAAATCGATTAAAATCCATTAATGAGTATTAAAAAAGTGAAAGTATTAAAAATCGATTTGAATACTGATTAAAATTTTCATCACTTTTTATTTTTAATTTCGATTAGCAATTAATTATCAGCAAAACGATTGGCTTATATTTTTACCGTCTTTAAAATGAAAGTTACCAAAAAATATTGTGATTCATCTCGACCATAGGTCAGTAGCTTGAGACACTTTTTAACCGACAGAAAAAAGAGCTTCGCAATTTGGATGTATATATTATAATGTATTTCTTTTTAAGAATATTTTTCGAAGGAAGTCTCATATAATTTTAATCAAAATCTGACCGCAAACTTCGAAAATATGTCACGACACCTACTTTTGGAATGTTGAAATAACAATGTTATAGAGTTTGCACATTTAATTTTCCTAGAGTTTTATTTTCCCAACATGAATTAATTTTTAATCGATTTCAAAAAGGAAGGAGGTTCTCCTCGATTTTTTTTTTTTGCTGAATTGGAAAACTGGTCGACTTTTATTGAATTTAGATATTTCTAGTACTTATTACCTTAAACACTACCTCTGTTCCAAATTTCAAAACTGTAGCTCATTTAGAATCATTATAGATTTTTAATGTTCTAGATCAGAAATTCCCAAACTTTTTTGTTTTGTAGACCACATGTCATGTTTTTCAGATTTAGGTAGAGCCCTGTGTCCATTTACATCTCATGAACCCACCAATTCTTTTTCGCTGATGTAAACTCCTTGCAAATTATTGTTGACCCTTGGAAGTCGATATAAACCGTCTATATTTGAATACGTGTTATTGCATTTTTTTCACCATTTAAAGTCGGTTTTTTGAAAACTGTTTCATATTGATAACACTAGTAGAATTTGCCAGCCAAAAAATTAAAATGCACATGATCTTAAAATTTTGCTACTCTACATTTCTAAAATCACTGGTTTATTAGAGTTTCATTGCAGGTGGTAAGGGTGCAGATGGTAAGGAAAATTCAACTGTAAGTGTTATTTTTCTGGCATTATCATTTTCAAACAATCCGTCTCTTTTCTCAAAACTTCGACCTTCTAAATTGCCCCCTAAATAACAACAGAATCTAATTGACTGTATAAAAACTCGTTTTTATTTATTTACACAATATATTTCGTTAGAATGAAGAGAAAAACAGTCTTTCGTAATTGAAAGAAGACAGAAAAAAATAAGAAACAAGAAAAGTATATAAACATCAACAGTGAAAAAATTTAAACATTAATGCGAAAAGAAGGAAAAAGATGTAACGAACTGTTTTCACTACATCAATACTATCAGTGTATAGTGTCGCGTCGGTCGTCGGTACCTTCCGAGAGAAGTTAGCGTGCAATCGTAAACGAATAACGTAATGAGGTTTAGTTAGTCTTTTTGTATGTATTGCAAAGCTTCGTTTGCATTTGGTATTCTATGTATATGTATGTACGTATCTACAAAAACTATCGAAAGTTCTAGTTTATTTATTAAAACCAATGACCTGCTATCTCTTATATTTTGCAAGGAACGAAGATATTCACATTCATGTTGTACGTACCTATATAGAATGCTGCTATCTAGTATCTTTTTAAGTGTGCGCATTTATTTGTATTACATAAAGTACACATTGTTACGTAATTTTTGATATTGTGTAACATGTTTAACATAAGAAATACTATGTAAGAGAGACTTCTTATTTTGTTGTTTTCAAGTCTTTTCGAAGGTATTTGTGTGGTTCTACTTTTCAGTTGTCTCAACCATAAAAAATAGAGAAAGCTATTTAATACATTTCGTGTGACTAAAATGTAGGAAAATTATCATAGATTCGGTATCTGCAGACCAGCAGATTATTATATTTCTTATTAAAACTAATATTTTTTTTTCGAATTAATGGATTCAGACGGATTTCTTCGTGACGAAGGATACAATTTTCCAACAAGATTGTTACTACTCGTGAATAGCGATCATTTAGAACGAAAACTTTATCGTAAAGATTACATAATTGCAAATCATATTTACACAAAAACGATTTGAAATTCATTAAAAAGCGTAATAGTTTCAAGCAATACCTAATGGGGACATTCCGCAATAAAAGTTTGACGCAATTTTTATAAAAAAAGTTAAATTAAATTTAAAGTAAAATGAAGATAGGTCATCTAAATAAACTTTATTTAAATAAAATAAATCAAAGTTACTTCATTTTGTATATACTCGTAGTTTTAATCTTCGTTATTGGGCGATTCTCGCGTGACGCACGGGACATTTTTGCAACAAAAACATTTTTAAAAAGAATGTAATTAATAAGAAACAAAACAAAAAGCTTATAATACGGGGCAACTGGATTAAAATTTTTTGAGCATATTTTAGTTTACATCTGAAATGCAGTACTCCAAATATAAGACATAAACTTCGTTTCGTACGATGTCCCGTGCATCACGTGAATCTATGCCTTATATCTTGAGTACTGGATTTCAGATAAAAATTAGAAAATTAAAAAATTTTAATTCATTTTCTGCGCACTATAAACATTTTGTTTTGTTCAGTTCAAACAAAATGCAATCATTCATTTTGTTTTATTGATTATTAATTGCATTTTTTAAAAAAAAATGTTTTTGTTGCATCAGAATCATCCATTTACCTATTTATTTTTTGTAAACAATGTAAGAAAAAGGGGCGTTCCAATTGCGCGCGCGGGGTTTTCATAAAATGACTTCTTTTTATGCGTAGATTGATTTCAAAAAGTAATTAATTTACGTAAGTCAAATCTTGGTTTATTGTATTCATTAATGTATTCCCTAGTGTGCAGACTGAAGTTGTCGCTTAATATGCACTTATTAAATTTTTGTCGCCCCCGCAGGTACATTTTTGTGCTCAAAAACGGGATTTTTTTTAAAAGCGCGCCACACCTGCAACTTTTAAAATTTTGACTTTATTCTTGTTTGGACGCACACACTGGAGAACATAACTCCTTATAAAATGCTGTTTGATTTTTTTTTTATTTCAAATGTTCTGGACCGGAGTTATCGATGTTACCGTTTGACACTTCTTTATTGTCGCTCTTCGACGCCTTTTATTGTAATATTAAACGTTTGCTTAATATAAGAAAAAAAATAAATTTTACCACTTGTTAATAAAATCACTGAGAAAAAATTATTAAAAATTGCCGTTTTTTTTATCGAAAAATTAAAACTCTCCCTTAAATCATTCAACTCAATCAACTCTTTAAGCCTATATGACTACCTAGAATAGGCTCGAAGAAGTTACGAATCTGTTACAAATCTGTTGCTTTTTCAGTATCATTAATATAAAACACCTTCTTATGAAAAATATGTAAAATAGGGGCAAGGCACAAAATTTTCTAAAGCAATAAAATAGAAATTTGTGATAAATTCTAAAACAGAATGCAAACACCTTCCTAAGAAAAATATGTAAAATAGCAGCAAGAACTGTCGAGCACTGCACCCTTTTATGATAATTTATAAATATCAGTTATAGTTTTATATTAAATATTGGTGTTAAGCTTTAAGGGGCCTCCACATTCTCGCCGAAGTTGGACGAGATTCCTCGCCGAGTTCCTCGCTGAGTTTAGCTGAGGCATATATGTAAATAACATTATAACACCAACCGCGAGGTACAACGAAACGACCTTCTACATTCTCGACTCATCCAACCTTGGCGAGAATGTGGAGAGTCCTTTAGGTTACTTATATTAAAGAAACATTTACACTGCACAAAATTTTCTAAAGAAATAAAATAATAATAAAATTTGTGATAAATTCTAAAACATAATGCAGATAAACAAAAATATGATACTGTATATCGATTTTGATAAATTACATAACCGTGACATATTTAAAGCTTACAGTATTCAGTATATTTACACTTTTTCCGTTTGTAAACATAGACGCATAACGATTTCCATTATATTTCCAAGTTGAAAATTGGAATTGTAAACCTGATTGAAAACTAGAAAAATACTACTACGATCATTTTATCATATTAAAAAGTTATAGAGAAAAAAGCTGAGCCAATACCATTATTATTACGGTATATTAAAAAAAAAAATTTCACGGAATATAAGCTATTTTTTATTTTCCCTTTTTGTTTGTTTTTTGTTGCAACATAGCGTATAGCAGTTTGTTGTAGATCAGCTTCGCTACAACATCAATTTATGTATCCAGTACATTGTATGTGCATCATTATTTGATTTACGATTTCAATATAAATACATTTTTGTATTTACGTTTTTGTTATGGTTAGTATATATAAATACAGGATGTTTTTTTTCTTTGTATCGTCTAATATTCAGACTATATCTTTCCTGTCGTTTGTAATTATGATAACACCATTTTGAAACTAGTTTAGAGTGTAGAAAAAGTGTTGCCAGTATGTTAATAATCATTCCTATTGCCGGTGATATTCATTGTCTTTCAATAATTGCTTAATATAATAATAACTGTATCGAAAAATATAAATTAATTTTAACGGTATTCTAGTGGTTCTCCATCGTATAGTCAACTTTTATTGTGTGACTAGTTATAGCCACGATGTCGTTCGCGCGACGTGTTGGTATAATTTCAGTGAGAAGTATATAAGAATCAGTGGCATAGCGTGCCTTGGAGGGGCCCTGTATCAAAATTATTTGGGGGCCCAAATGAAGGGTAAAGATTTCTCACAAAAGAAACAAAAATGCTTGCATTAAATTAAAATAAATATTTATTGACTATAAGTTATCGCTTCCTTCTAGAAATTGAGCCTAGCCAAACAATTCAAGTTAAATATACACTTTTCTTGCCTTTTTTCCGGCAAATTGATTTATTAAATCATTTACAGCTGAAGACGGTTTCAGTTTTTCTAAAATTCCTGCCTCTATCGATAATAGTGACTAATCTGATAGTCGTTTCTGCCCTATCGAAGTCTCATTTTTGAAGTTACCCATGTTGCCAACTTTTGAGCGTACGCTTAACCCGGGAACAAAAGGGGTCGCTTTTTTAACTTTTGTCATTTCTGAAGTGAAAACTCTATTATAGTTTTTTTATATGTTTTTTTCCTGGGAAGCATGAGATTAAGTGACATTGTAGATAACATTTTACTAATTTTTGCTTACACACGTTAGGGGCCTCTGTAGCCGCGGGGTCCCGTATCATTGATACGGCTGATACGGCGGTAGCTACGCCCCTGATAAGAATATAATAATTTTAAAGAACTTGTAAAATAGGGAATACAAGTGAACAAAAATGGATGAAAAATTCATCAAAATACTTTCAATATAGTTTTTGCGTAAAGCGTATACAAGCTCAAAATGGTTTTCAAATTTTCCGGAAGAAATGAGACATTTTCCTGCAATAAAAAGTATTTTATATGTTGATCCAAGTAATAAACACAGACAAAAACACTAACAACAACGATTACTTATTTATGTGCCTAGGAATAAAACTTTTATAACCTGTTATTTTTTAACTTGTTATAAGGTTATAACTATAGTAACAAGGAAACAGAATGGTAAATGTTGCTTAAGCATCAGATGACTTGCTAGGTAAACGTCAACTTACAATTTAAGTAGTTGAAAATGTACAATATATTTTTTTTTACCAGTAGAAGACTATTAATACAAGAGGAAGGAAGAGACCACCTATCTGTGCAAGCGGTCCCTTTCCCACAAAAGTGGCTTATTTAGAAAACATTTTTTGTCAGTTTGAAATATTTGAATAAACTCGGTTCATTCCGTGGTATTCGTCCTACATATTCAGAAGGAAATATTACCCATGTAATACATGGCATGTACTATTAATTAGGTGCCTTAACAAAAATTATCAGCTAATTTTATTGAATTTTTCAAAATTTCGATTTTTCAGGTCGATCTTATAGAATCGATTTTTTTAGTCGTTTTTTTTTAATCGATTTTTTTAATTTCGATAAATCGATCCAAAAATCGATCTTTTTTTGGAGAGTCGACATCTCTACTTCCCAGGCAGGTAAGTAATCGGCAGTAATTGCATATCGTCAGTTTGTGAATAGATTTCTCAGATACCAAAATTTAAGCGAAATGGGACTAGTAGTAAGGCATCGACGTCTAATGGGATTTTATGGTAACACTGTAATTTTATAAAATTCATAGAGGAGCATTTAAGAACTAAACCGCATGAAAATTTCTGAAAATTTCATAAAGAACGATTAAATAGTTTCGAGGTTTTATCATTTGGACGTGGCAGATGAACAGTCAGATAGATATATAGACACTAAACCAAAATTGATCAGGAAGTTTCGAAACGTAAAATGCTCGCGAAAGTTTTCATTTTGGAGGTGAAATAATATTTCAAAAGTGACTACATTTAGCGCCTTGACTTAGTAGTCCTGAAAACAAAGAAAATACTACACTTATTTTTCCTGCAATCTAAAACTAGTTTATTACAAACTGAATTTTTATAGTAAATTTTAAATGATACCTATACTATATTATATATTTTATCTCTACTTTTTCCAGTGGGCAATTTTGATAAAATGAATCACTCACTGATAGACCATTTATTTCGTTGAATAGGGGCGTATATCAAAAACAATAGCGTTACAAATATCATTAACAACAGATAAATACTTTTATCTTGAATGAAGATCTTGAATCAATTTTATTTAATTAATTATTATACTGTATTGTACAATATTCGTATACACATACATCACAGTACCAAAACATTACAATAACAACATCCATCACAGAATTCTAAATAGAATAAATAACCATTATACTAAAATATGTATGAGAGACTGTATAGGTAAAGTCTATACCTACTTGATCAATCCATTAGGTATTATTACTCACCGTATTTACCTCGGGATAAATAAAATAAATATAAGGTATACAGTCAGAAAATGCTATCGTACTTATTGTACTTATTTCTTTGCTCGCCACGTCTCGTATTTGGGTTTATGAATAGCTTTTAGTAGAGGTGGCAGCTGTTATCGTCATTAACAAATGAAGCACTGTGAGACGTACAATCTTAAGTTGCTAAGAAAGAAAGCTAAGTTGTCTCATTGTGCGTCATTTTTTGCATTAGTTTAATGGACGTCAGACCATTTTTAATAGATTTGGCCTATACTATACTTTTCGCTGTGTAAATATGTCAATGAAATGATTGAAACAGAACCGACATGGCGCTATTGAAATTGAATTGAGTCGGGAACAAACAAATAACCCATGCAAGTTACAGTGTTAGTTTTATTTGCATGCTGTAGATGTATATTTGATTCTATCACAAAAGTAGCTTATATTAAGGTGGAGTGTCGTAACTGCACGGTTGGTAAGACAGTGCACACGGTTTTTCTCGAAATAGGAACAGGAAATTCGTAACATTCCAATCAAATTTGAAATTTTCGACAAAATTTGATATTTTTCGGATTTGAGTGTGTTGCTACGTTTTATTTTGAAGTAAATCAAAAGTTATAAATGTCCCTGAGGCTTGCGAAGGTTAGTCACAAACTAACCTTGACCACTAAGATTAGGATGGATGAATGGTTCTCACAGGATGATATTGTTGATAATAGGCAGTTGTGTAAGATTGCGCGCGGAATCTTTCACATCAGTTTTTTTTTTATTATGTTTCACAGAATATTTCCGTACAAGATAAATTCCTATAAAACCTCAAAGATTTTGTCATCTCCTCATGTACGTGATTCTTTAAACAACGCACCAAAGGATGTAATGTCTGGCGTCTGCATATATGTTAGAAGTTATATGAGCCAAATTTTATATTGTCGCAGTTACTCTTTTTAATGCAGCAACTACATTCTCGCCGAGGTAGGACGAGGTTCCTCGCCGAAGTACACACCACAAAGAACAACGAAGTGACCTTCTACACTCTTGTACTCGGTTAACTTCGCGAGAATGTAGTTGCTGCATATGGAATTATTTATCGATATGCAATTTACTTCTATTACATCAACAGAGGTGGTTCGGGAATAATATTTGAGGGCATAGGCGCCCATACTCGGTGGGCTTATCAAGTTGATGATATTTGGGGGAAAATTTAAAAATTTCGGGTCAAAAACGTCAATGGTGTTTTTGTGTAAAATAGCGAAATTAGTGGCCAGCGGCTCCCTTTAGATGTAGGAAGAAGTCCGGAAGAAGCGAAACGAAGTTTTTTGGCTCGTCAATGCTATTTTTGGGGGAAATATCGAAATTTTTTGGGTACTTTCAAAATATTAGATATATTCCTTGTTGCCCCTAGTTGTAGCCTCCCCCCCTACAAACCATCATATAGGCGCCCATGTTTGGGGGTTAATTTTTCTGATATACTGATGTTAGTAATATAGGTTCATAACTTTGTCTAATTGCATGCTCCAAGAAGAATACTTTACAGTATGTTGAACAAGTAAACTTACAGTTACGTGAGTGCTATATAAGAAAATTACGGCGAAAAATAGAAAGTAGTTTATTTTACCCCAGCTACACGTATATTCAAATGTGGATATTTTTAGTCAACTCTAGTAAACCACAAATTTTTGTCTCTAGTGCCAAAAACACAGTGTCTACTGTATCAACTACAAACGTCACGTGTATAATATGCGCACACGGTATAGAGAAATGTCGATAAATTCGCTCATTTAGTACCCGACAAACACCGCTACGAACATTATATTATGCACTTACCTATAACATACACGTACACATGTATGTGCTCCCAAATGTAATTCTTTACATTCTTGGCTTGCATATGTAAGATTGATGTTTTCACATTGTAACTAACTGCATTAAATATTGATATGTTCCGTATTCCCGGTAAATACAAATGTGAAGCCAGCCAGTAGCAATAGGGTGACGGCGAAATGAGTCAATATGTGTATGTATGTGCCTGTGTATATCAGACACATTAATTTTATACTATATATTTTTGTTTCCACGATAATTTTTGTTTGTATTCTTTTTCCGTAAATTCTTCTCTTCGTCTGGTTGTTGTAAAATATTTATACTTGTACATTTATTTAAAAGTTTTTTTTTCGCTTTGTTTTGTTTGATTTCTATTTTAAATTTGTACGAATGTGAGAGCGGTGTATAAAGAAGGTACAATCAAACGTATGTTGCTATAAGTTTATTTTTACTTGAATTTCTTTTCATTCTCTTTCTATTTCCGGTAAAGTCTTCATACATTTTGAAAACATTATTATTGTTATTCAAATTGTTATTTCATGTTAAAAATAAAATATGACCTAATAGGGGAATTTTATTTTTAAATAATAAACAAATATTTTACTTTACAAAAATACCACTTTTATTTTGAAACTGTGACAATATTGTTTCGAATCGTCAGTTATACATTCGTTACATGCCTTATATACCAATTTTATCTACCTATACTTATTACGGGGGAGTGGTCTGTGATGTGGAAGTGGAAAGGGTGGGAGTGACAGAAGAATCCAAAAATCAGGAAAAACAAGATTACATTACATGTGACAAGAGGCAAACAAACACGTTGCAAAAGATTGAACTTGAAAATGACAAAAAGACAATATTACAGTGAATACAGTTTTAAACAGAAACTAAAATTTTATTTTAAAACTAGGTGTACCCGTGACGTCGTTTGCGCGACGCATTATTATAAACTCAATGAGAAGTATATAAATGTAATAATTATTCAGAACTTGCATAGAACAATAATTTTTGCGTAACGTATGCACATGCGCAAAGTGATTTTTCTATTTTCTCGTGGGAATGAGATATTTTCCCGGAGTAAAAAGTACTTTAAATGTTGACCCAAGTGATAAGTTATCACCACACCAAATTTCATCAAAATCCGTCCAATAGCTTTTGCGTAATGCGTGCATATTTTCAAAATGTTTTTGTATTTTCCCGAGGGAAGGAAATATTTTTTTATAATAAAAGATTAATGAGACATTTTCCCGAAGTAACGAGTATTTTGGATGTTGATCCAGGCAGCAAGTTATCACCATGCCAAATTTCATTGAAATCCGTCCAATAGTTTTGATACCAATGAACTAGTATTTTTCTGGTTTCAGAATTCCATTATTAAATTATTTCCAGTTAGTAGAATTAGAGTAGAAATTGTTTACATTTTATAATTTTAGTAGGTATACCATACTTATATAGGGAAAAAATTTCGTTTCTGATAGAATAATTACGTTTATGAAAGATAAACAACAAACAGAAAATGAGGATATATTAGATAGACAATGTCGGATGTACATGAACCTATAAATTACATTTCGTGAATATTTTGCGTAAATATAACAATAATAATTTGTTAATTTTATTGGTATGACAAATGGGATGAGATTTAGAAGCTTCCCACAGTATATTATACATTTTAAAATATATTAGAACAAAGAACTGGACGCAAAATAAAGAAAACCAAACACCCACAAATGAAATATTTACGAGAAATAAGAATTGTTTTTTTTTTTTATAACAAAATGTAAAAAATATTTTTAAACGATAAAAATTTTTGTTATTTCTCCGTAGTATATTTATTTTTCGTTCTGTACAACGTAAAAATTTATTGTACACAACTGAAAAAATAACTGACGCCCATCTTTTACCGTCATATTTCAGTAATTTATCAAATTTTTAATTCAAGTTTATATAAGAACGAAACTTATTCTGACTTTTAGATATTTACTTGTAGCAAAAATTCAAAAGACAGCTTAAAGCACTCTTCTGACCGAATCAGTTTTGTTATACGTATTACAGGTTCTACACATTTTTTTCGCTAATCAATAAAAAACCTAATACATATTATTATATAACTATCATAGGCAAACATCAACATTTCATTTCATAATATTAACAACATATAAACCATCCTATTAAAAATGCATTAATTTTTTTTTATTATAATTATTATCCGCACTCTTTTGGTTTATAAATATATTTTTTGATCATTTTTGTGCGATAATTATGCTGATATATTGAATATTAATTATATCAAACGCATTTAATATTTAAATAAATAAGCCTGTAAAAATATATTCAGTATAGATAGACTCATAATATGTATGCAATAATAATTATGTGTTCATATTCAATATCAATGATTTTTATCAAATTTTATAAAATTAACTATTTCAAAATATCGAACAGTGAAAATTGATACGGGTACATATTATATAGAAAGCTATACATATTCATCTACGACTACCATGAAATTGCTTATTTATTGTACAAAATACTATTTAGGTGAGCTATGTTTGACATACAGCTGTACAAAATTTTGTGCTTTACACACGCCTTTGTGTAAAAAAACCGCCGTGTTCTATACTTTCATTAATTTTTGTATTGTATATTACATATATTAAAAAATAAAACCTGTATAAATTTTTTACCTTACAACTGCACCTTGGCATTTCTGTTTAATAAATTTCAAATTTTACATAATTTTAATGTATTGGTACCAAATTTATATTATTTATTGAGAATTTCATCTTAGTCGTAGAGAAAGTATAGTATCTAACTCGATTGTAAAACATCTTACACATTCGTGCAATTAAGCACTTTACTTAAGGGGAAAATGCTTTCAGAGAGGCTAAAATAAAGACAGTTTCGGGAATTTGTTTACAAGCAAACAATTTGATTGGTATTTTTGAGGTTTGGCATTTTCTTTGCAATGATATTAAAGTGCTACAAAGATCAAACATTCCGAGATCCCATCTAGTATGTCATCCCCGTCCCCCTTTACCATACCTCTGATTTTAACATCATATACTCTACAATAAGCTTCCACATAGCTGGCAATTTGGCCTCTATAATTATGATAGAAAAAGAATTTTAAAAATTTTTTGAATATTTTTTATAGGTACAGGTATTCAGGGAATGGTATGAGTAGTTGACAGTGCTTTAGTAGTTGACACTTGCAACTTTAATCTGTTATTATAAAACAATCAAGAGCTTTTTTTAATTGATATAAATCTAGTTGGTCACATACAGCAATCTAGTTTTCATGTTAATAATTATCTCGCAAAGCTTACCGTCAATTTTGATGTAATTAAATATTTTATAAATGCATGTTTTAATTCTGATAAATGTTCTTTTTGTAATCGTAATATATAAGCAGGTAAATTTTCTGATTTTTCAGTTTTGAAAAAACACATATTTTTTATGTTTGAAAATGATTGGAATCGATTATAAATAGATGGAAGTTGATGCTAAAATTCATTAACTGATAATTTCTGCGCCAGGAGCTTGTCATCTGTGAGTGTCAACTACTGGGTCCTGATATAAGTCAAATTTTAGTAGTTGACATCAGTGTCAACTAATGATGCAATAATACTATTTGTATATCTTAACGGTAATTTATTGTATTTCCTCTGAGATTTCAGTGAGTTATTTTAAAAGATATTTTCAACGTCGGGATCTAGTAGTTGTCGCTCCCTACCCTCCTGTCATCTACTAACTCATTTAGTGTCAACTACTAGAACACAATTTATAACTTGCCACTATTTAGATTATGAGAAATTCCGATTACGGTAGCTGCAAAACATCTTTTGAATTTCATGGAGTCAGGTGTAACAAAAAATGTGTGTTTTTAATGATTGTCAAGTTAAAGTAACAACTAAGATGACAGTCAAACCGTCAAATTTCAAACACATTGTTCCTGCGAAATCGAAATAAAATAGATTTTAAAAATACATCAAACTTTTTAAAAGTAATTAAGAGAAATTTTACATTGAAACTTAGCCAGTTTTTTTATACACTCGGTACGTTTTATTTAATTTTAAAAGCTTGTTAAGTTCTAATATAAAATATCTATTAATGGCATTAAAAAATGTGTATTTTTAAAATCATATTATTTTATTCCGATTTTGTAAGAAAAATGTGTTTGAAACTTAACAGCTTATTTTGATTTCAACTCTTTTTCCAGTGAAGATGATGAAATAGAACTCGTCCATTTTTCACATTTATATTTTTGGTAGTGTTTCATGACTTTCTGTAGGAAATTTAAAACCGCCTTCTTAGTTTGTTTAAAACATTGGTTGATGTCAACTACTGAAAATTGTAAAATTAAAAGTGTCAACTACTGACTCTATTTTAGGAATTTTATTTTAAATTTTTCCAAAGGAAAATTTCATTATTTTCTTTCTATTATGTACCAATTCACCTTTCGTTACCCTCTAAAGTAAACAGAAAATATGATTTTAAAGCTCACTTAATAGAATTTCCTTTCCCAAAGTTAAAAATACTTAAAATTTTTTCTTATAGTGTCAACTACTGGTACCATTACCTTATGTAGAATGTTGATACAGTAAAAGCTCCCTAATCTTGACAAGCATATTCAGGACTATTCTCTAGTCTTGACACTCCCACTATTTACTACCCCTATGCGCACTGAATGCGCAATATACCCAATTTAAATCTAAAAAAAGAGATAGGTAGAGAAGGATACCAAATATACACTACACGCGTCATTAATTACGAATTTAATTAGTTACGGAAAAATCATGGTGGGAGAAAATATTGTCAAGAGTAGAGAAATTATCCAGTCAAGATTAGAGAGACAGCAAGTTTATGGAGCGCAAGTTTACGGGGCTTCTACTGTAAACCAAAACAATTTGAAAGAAATAAAAAATTAAGGAAAATATTAAAAAAAAATTAGTTTTTGCATTAAAGAAAAATATTTTTCTACAGATATCGACATACAAGTTTGGTTGACATACGAAGTAATAATATAAAGCATCTACTTATATAATTATATATTTGATATAAATTTCTAAAAAATCAGTCGAATAGTCATTAGATAATAGGCTCTCTAAGCTGTACATATTACATGAACAGAATAATTAAACCTCTTATAATGGTCTATTTTTTCTATCTGTTTCATTTTTAATGATCTACATTCTCTGTACAGTACATTTTGAAATAACTTAAAACACAATAATGTGCTTATTATCTTTTTTTTTTTGAGAAAATGTGAAGCAAAGAAAAATTTATTAAATACACTTTTTTTTCTTTTAACGATATACCCACTAACGATACATATATAATGTAAAATTCTATACACACTCTGAAGAGCCGTCGAATCGGGAAGAATAATTTTGTCATTTGATACATTATTAAAATTTAAAGAGTGGGTAAGCGCCAAGCGTATACTTATACATATGCCTACTACACAAAAAGGAATATAAAATGGCATTTAAAAAGAAAATGGCAAAACATTTGATAATTACTCCATCTTGTAATTATTTGTGGTTATGTATATGTACATTGTATTTTTAAATATCACGCATACAGTCACGACGCATCTCGTTTCATACACTTTGTTACTTGGAAAGCAATTATAAGTATATATGTGCTTACGTTCATCAGTTAGTGAATTGTTTTCAAATGGTCTAATAATGAATTCTTTTGTCGGTGGTCCATTTGATGATACAATTATGATGGATTTTGTACCGATATAGTCAAAATTATTACGTGTATATCGTTTAGTTTAAGGCTGCGGTTACACTGGATACGAATTCGTACGAAATTCATTCGTATGATACCAAACAATGGGCGATCAGCTACCGAATTTTATTTATAAGAATCACCGTTTTTAAAATTTCTATTTATAGAATATAGACAGTTGTGATAATATTTATTTTTTTTAATCCTATAAAGACGGCCTTTGTTCAACAAGAATTATGTATTAATTTTTTAAATCTATTATTTTCTTCGTCCGAAATTCCGAATTCGTCTCAAAAATCTAAAAAATATTTTCGTTCGTATCAAAAAGTTATACGAGCTCAGACAAAAATAACGTAAGCAGTATAACTACGCATGTTTAATTTGTTCAATTCATATTAAATTCGAGTGAACTCGTACGAATTTGCACAATTGAATATTCAGATGAATTCATATCCAGTGTAGTCGCTACCTAAATTTAAAATTATAAGTAGATCGCAGTCTTAAGTAAGAACATCAAAGAGTTCTGGTCTATTTTTTTTAAATTTTATTTCTAAGTTAGGACAATTTCAAACTTAATTCTAAGACGCAGTTTTCTGGACTTGATGCAGGGAAGCATGTAGGTAAGCAGGGAAGTATTGAACTAAGAAAAAGTTTATGAAATTTTTGTTTTAAATTAATTTTGCAACCTGAGTGTTG
This sequence comes from Brachynemurus nebulosus, assembly GCA_035578155.1. NCBI lineage: Eukaryota > Metazoa > Arthropoda > Insecta > Neuroptera > Myrmeleontidae > Brachynemurus > Brachynemurus nebulosus. Next base: position 8,424,492 of record JAPWDM010000001.1, on the reverse strand, counting down.
CCCGGCGTAAATTTAGAGTCAATTGTGCCTCTATTTTAGAAATTTGTATACCAGTAAATTTTTTTTATAGCACAAATTATCAATAGTATGATGAACTGATATGCTTTAATCCAATAGAATTTGTCATTTCTATACAAAAAAATTCGACAAAAAGGATTATTTACACGAAGAATTGTAAATGCCATCTTCGGAAAAACTATTGATAATTGGAACTTTTTTCAGCTAAACCGTTCAGAAGTATTTACATTATTTGTGATGAAATTGGATTTTTTTGGAGATGAATGAGTAGAGAATTAACGATGCTTAATGCCTGGGAGCACTGGAGTCCTAAATGCGGCCCTGAAGAAATATTCCAAATAATACCTAAAATTCCTACAAAAATTATTTTATCCTCTGGTATCCTTTTATATATTTTTTAATATTTTTTTTTATATATTTAACAACTCTTTTTAACTTTGAAATAAAACATTTTGTCCAACATACGCTTGGATAACATCTTTTCTCTTGATTATCTTTTTTGTTCATTTTTTTCCAGAAAAAAAAAAGTAATTACATCTTTGGAATTAGGTCAGCCGATACTGGACATTTTCATAAATTCATAATACCACTCATCCATTCTACATGAGCTAAATATAACTACTGAATATTTACCAAATCTGTATACAAACAGATATGATGCCTGTCCTTTAAATATGTCTGTCAAATAAAAATCATAAAGAATTAAAAATCAAATTAGTAGATACCAAATCCCTTACAATCAAATGAAAGGGAGCAAAACACCCAAACACGACCTTATTATAAATCTCCTTTTTCTCCGTCTCCCAGCAGTTCACATTTCCCTTATTAGAGAAAAAAATAAAATACAAAGGTAAATAAAAAAAAAAAAATACAGGAACAAAGCAACACAATTCAGTATAAATGTGTATCTTTATCATACATACAGTCTGTTACAAAGAAATAAGTACATTCAAATTTTAAAATTGTTGGGATCAAAGAATGATTATTTTTATGCTTTTTCCAACGACTTAGTGAGATTGAAAACGTTTAAAAACATCACTTTACTGTGGGTAACATTTTAAAATCTCCTAGCTGGCTCGATAACCTTTTTTAAATTACAGATTAGTTATACTTCCATAAATAACTCACAGATGGTGTTGATGATAGGCAAAAACACAAAAAACCATAAACACTTTTTGAAACTTTATATATGTATACTTTTTTCTCGAAACTACGTTTTCCAAAACGGTGAGCATGGTAACTGCAGCAATTTTTTAGTTTCATAGATTGATTATCTAAGGAGTGGTTGATTTCTGGAATTGGTTAACAAATAAATTTTTTATAAAAATATCAAGGTTGATTTTTTTATCGATTTTTAAAACTTACTAATGTAAATTAAGAAAAAAAATTAGTTTCTGGTTACTGTTTGAAAATTATTATGCTCCCCATACCATGCACTTCTTTAAAAAAAAAACGTCTGCGTTCGACCTGCGCCCACGGCGCGGCGCCATTGTATTTTTTAGACTGAAAAAAAAATGCGTACCTCAGATTAGGAATAACAAAAATATTCTCCAATAAAACTTTCTCTTTTGGCATTTCTAACTACTTAATGTAATGTTTTAAATGTCTAGTAACAACAAAATAAAGTACTTTTGATCCGCAACTAATTTTTCCACATACATAATATGTTGAAGTTTATACCTATGTTCTTGGTTGCGTGAAACATTCTGTATAAACAGTTACAATCGTGTGTCAAAATAATGTGTTAAGATAAAAGTACGTGAAACATGTTATAAATCAATTTTTAAATTACACCTTTCCCTTTGTTCATCCATATAATGAGAGTTCAAGTTTGAGTTGTGGTTGTTTTGGTACCTACATACATACATACATACACATACATACGTAGTTAATCAGATAACTCGTGTTACCATTTAAAGAAGCTATTCAGGAAGAAGTTTGTTAAAATTATATTATGCAAATTGGTTTTGCTCACTTAATAATAAGGTGCCACACTGTTTAGTATTTTTATTTTCTACGCGAGGATAAAGAAAAATTATTATATAGCGTTTTTCCTTTCCTGAGTGCTTCTTTTTAAATTATTTAATCACAAAAGGAAAGTTAAATAATAACGTATTCGTTGAGTTATTTACAAAGCTCATTATTTATTTATTTTTTGAATGGTAATTTCGTCGAATATATTTACCTATTGTGAAAAATTTCAATAACATAATTATAACCATAATAGCATAAAACTGAAGAGTACTATGCGCTTTAATAAAAACAGACACCTATTAAATATGATTTTTGCAATTCTGAATTAAAAAGTTAACTTTATACGAGTAGTTTACTGTGATAGTGTCAAATGGTTTACTTTTTTTCACGCGTGATATAAACTATCTACATTTTATCACGCGTGTGAAAAAATTCATTTCTATATAGTAATGATAATGAATAATGATACAATACAAGCCGTAATCATCCACGAAAAAATAACTCAAAACAAATATGCTAAAATAATTTTTAAGGAAAAAAATATCTTTAATAGCAAAACACTGTAAAAATATATTCTCAAATTTTTAGAGCGATATTCGCAGTACATATTTTTAGCCTATGTACATAAAACGCGCTTAGTAGGTCGACTGAATGAGTATAACTTGAGATATAGTCAAAACATTTTGAAGTAAGGGACCTGTCTTCGTTTGCGCAGGTGGAGTGGGTAAAATAAACAACTCACTGGCCTCTGGTTCATAAGACACATGTATTTGACAGATATCGACCTTATCTTCATTCTTCAAAATGACTTAGACTGATCCATTTTAAAATGTGTTTCTGCGCATCTCTCAGTTCATTTTCTTTCGGGTATATCACGTCGTGCAGCTTGAAAAAAGTATTTTTAAGAAAACTGCATTTAAAATTTTGAAGTAAAATACGTGATATTTGATTCTAACTTAAAATGGCTATAACTTTAAAAATTTTCAAAATTTTTCTTTTAGGGACATATTTTTCTAACTTTTAACACGTGAGTCAAAGAGACACTTTCAAAATTCCAAACTGGCATATTGCTTTATTAGTATTTTTAACAAAATGATTAATAAAAGATAATGCCATAACCATTTTAGATGTTTTCAACATTATGACCTATTTAAAAAGTGAATTACAGCAGAGGAGAACCGATAATAAATAAAGGCCTCGATGAAGAATAGAGCAAATGAGTTGATTTAAATGAATAATTAAATAAATAAGTGTCCACTTCTTATTATTTATACATTTCACCGATTTATACAACTATTCTATTATGAATTCGAGGAAGCTATGTGCCACACTTCTCTACAGTGAATCATTTTCCCTTTAATTAACGATTAGCACTTTAGATAACTAATAATTAATGTATGGCGTTTGATTTTATTGTATAAAATATTAACAGATACGACAATAAATAATATTATTACAACTAACTCTACATTTTTATTTTTATTTTTTTTATTAAATATTAGAATATACAGAAAGTCATGTTTCACATTAACTGTTTAGCTACGACTGAAGCATCTACAAAAACCAAAAAAAACTTATATACATATTCACTTAATTATTAACATTATTGAATATCTATTATCGATTTTGCATTAGGTATCCCCTATTCCGTTTCTCCCGACAAAATTGTTTTTGGCTTCAACAGTCAGATAACTTCGATAGAACTATTTTTATAAATTTTTTATTTATTAACTATTAATATTATTTGATACTATTTTTATTGCGATTAGCATCTAGCTATTTCACCAACGTGAAATTTAATGTAATCAAATAAACCTAATCTAAATAATTAACATATATTTTTTACATATACCTACCAATTTTTTTGAATAAATATCAAATATTTGTAATTATTTATTTATTTATCTCAAAATCAAAATCAGTTACAGGCTCGCAGTACATTAACATATAATAATATTCTATATTTCTGTATTATATTGATACATCAATTTTATAATTTATAATATTTTTATATACGTATAAATACATTAATAACATTCAGTATGCAAATCAGGCCAAATCTCCACCAAACTTCCAGGTCGGCAACCTACCATTCTAGAAATGTATAGAAATACGGCTCTTTAATCGTACCATCATAATAATTGTAAAACTCAAAATGTATTTTTTAATCATTTGAATCCCAAATTAGCGTTTACATAGCAGGTAGCTTGTCGCGTGAATAAAATTTACCATTCTATTTTCTGGTTATAACAACAACAAGAATAAAAAATAACAACAGGTCATAGATATTAGTAGGTAGTAGGGGAGGGTGGGGATGTTTGGGACAATTTTCAGTGATTATTTTTTCTACGTCTTATAATTTTAGCTTAAAGAACCAGAACAATTGCAAATGGTAAAGTAACTTTTCAGCTATATTGTGATATTTTTTTTAAAGTTAAAATAATAAAAATTTGAATTAAAATAACAATTTTCTTAAAGTATATCAAATGTCCCAATCCTCCCTACCCTGGGGAGGTTTGGGACTGTGCTCGGGGAGGTTTGGTATATATAATAAAACTAAAAGATATCACTCAAAATCTTTGTATTTTTGCATTACTAAAGTAATTGAAATTAAATTAACAATAGTTTAGGCATTAGAAACTAAAATAATAATAATAACATAATTATTTGATTCTAAAACAGTCAAGTTCATGAAAAATTTTATAACTAAATCCCGCTACATGATGTCTTTCTTCCAAAAAATTCAGGTTTTTAATTACATGGAAAGGTTACTATTTACAAAAAATATTTATTGGCTGACAAAACACATATCTCAATCTGTCCCTTGTCATTGAAATTCTCGGAACTGGTAAAATTCCTAACACACTTTCAATTCTCATAACAGATATGTCTTCTTCTTGAGTAATGAAAGTTTTCTTTGATGAGTCAATACATTTGAGGGACATAACACTGACTTCTATTTCTTCAGAAGGCGCATCTTCATCAGGTGGTCTTTGTACAATACAGGCATACCTATATTTAGTAGAGAGTCTTGCTCCTCCCTTGAACTCCACCAAAACAAATGTGCCGTGTTTCAAATCTTTCGGTTGAAAGTCTGAAAGATCAGCATACTCTTCATCTGAAACATTCAGAATACTTTCACCAGAGGAAATGTCTGACGAACTCTCTAATGAGCTGTCAATGTTTTCAATTTTCTTCTGTTTTTTCTTTTTGATCTGGTTGGTAAATTTCCGAAAAATTATAGGTTTTTTCAGTTATTGACGAATATAGTTTTATTAAACGTTTAAAAATGAAAATATTTTCTTACATTTTAAGGTTATTTTGTTACAGATTCAGTTAAAAAAAATCATGTAAGCTTATTTGAGAGTGTATTATATAACATACAATCTCGCAAGCTTACATGATTTTTCTCTAGGGAGGTTCGGGACATTGTCCCAAACCTCCCAACATGAGCTGTCCCAAACCTCCCAAATGTGCCTGTTAAGTTAAAATGTGTTCTAAAATCATAACCTTAAAAAGATAAAGCTGTTTTGTTCATTAAAATAAACCTTAATGATGTGGTCATTTGATAAATAATTTACACTTACTTGATGATGTAAAATGAAGATAGAGTGAATTGAAACTTCGGGTTGAAAAACCCAGACTTTTTGAGGAAAAATCACAGTTTTCTCAATGACAGCAGCGTCTTCCAATTTAACTTCATGGAAGTCAAGGTACACTAATATTGAAGTTAGTCCTTCATTCTGGAGGGAAATTGGCTCACTGCAGCCAACGTAACAAAATAAAATGAAGGTGTCCCAAACCTCCCACGTCCCAAACATCCCCACTCTCCCCTACATATAAACTTCTTCCGTTTTATTTTTAATAAACATTATAATTTTTTATTAATTTTTTACCAAATTATTCAGCATTTTGTTAGTGAGAAAAATAATTTATTTATACTTGGCTCGTAATTTTACTTTTGTAGCCATGGATGATCAGCCTTCAGCCTCGGATTTGCATCAAACTGCCTCAGAGGCCACAGAAATAAACTTTACGGTCCACGGTAAATAGTATAATATTTTTATGACGTAAGCACTGATGTAAAGTACTGCCAACACAACAAACGTCACACTATTTTGGAACTGATTCCTGGTGGCATTCCCTACTTCTGTTTTTTGCATATAAAATATATAAGTATAATTATGTTTATAGAAAAATTTTTATATGTATGGTTCATTTCAGTTAAATTTAACTATGCCTCGTCACTTTGAATTATAATAGTTTCCGTTTTCTTGGCTTTATCTCTTTTATTATTGCATTTATGTAAATTTTAAATTTGCAGTTTATCTTTAGAAAAGAATAGAAGATTGATTTGTTTCGAATATAAGAATTATTTAGTTTTTTAACGAAAACTCATGATCAAATGTATCTGAAATGAGGTATACCAGTCTGCTGTTAATTAGCTAAAACAAAAACTAATCTATGTACATATCATGACCTTAAAAAATAGAACTGTATTAGTGCTAAAAAAAAAAACAGACATAGGCAATGATATCTAACAAAGTTTTTTTAAAAAAAGCAAAAACAAGAAAATAAAAAGCACTCCTAATTTGATTTTTTTAAAATACCGTCGTCGTATAAACTCTCTCTTTAAATTATACAACAAAAACATGGAGGAAAATGGAGAAAAACGAAATTCAAATGCTAACAATCGGAAAATATTGAAGGAGGGAAAAAGGAACTAATAATAAATGAGAATACCTTTTTTTCAAACGCAGACGAAATATTTGGTTTTGTGTATATAGGTATATATATACCTACCCACCTATGCTTCAATTCCTTATTTAAATTTTCGACTCACAATTTTGTTTCCGCAATACTGGAAAGTAAATTATGTCATTTATAAACTGTTCTTCTACCGTACTCGTCCTGAAATTATTCAATATACCTACTGTGTGTGTTTCTACACTATCTTACAAAAATTAAAAATTAACTGAAGCTTGTTGAAACTAAATTTAATATTTGAAATCGAGAAATAACAGAAAAATGATTTTGTATACGCTTATTTCGAATATAAAAAATTGACACTAAATTAGAGCATATTTTGATCGTTGATGACATTCGCTTATACATAATAGAATAATTGGCAAAATATGGCGAATACTTTAAATTAAATCTAAGCTAATACAGATGAAACTTTTATTATATAACTGAGTATTAAGATACTGCGTAATACCGACCAATTTTAGTTACAGGATAGGTGAAGCTGGCTAAGCCTAACGTTTGGAAACCAACTAAGTTTATTTTTATACTTATTATAATTGAGTTAGAAATGCTCAATACATAAATAAAAAAAAAGAAAATAAATAAAAAATAATAAATAGGCGTCATAATTATTTCCATAAAAAAATCTATTTACTGAATTGATGGTAAACATGCAGTTATTTACTTGCCTATTTGCTTAGGACAACAAGTAAACTTTTATGTCCTGTTATTTTTTGTAACTGTAATTATTAGAAAACAGAATGGTAAGTGTTTGCCGACGCGTCAATTTTCCAGCTATGTAAACGCTAACTTATGATTCTAATTAAAAAGAGAGTTTATTTAAGAAAAAGTTTTTTTTTTTTTTAGAATTTTTTTTAAATTTTGTCTATTAACTCCTTTATTTTTGTTTGAAAGAATCTTGAGGATTTTTAGTTTATTTAATATTTTTCCTTTAAGATTGTTTATGTGGATTTTCCAGTTTAATTTGTGATCAAAAGTGAGGCCTAGGAATTTGTGACTGTTTTTTTGTTGTATAGGGTGATGATTTATCATCAAATTAAGATTGTGTGTGTTTTTTTTACTAAATGAGATATAACGTGATTTTTCACGTGCCAGTTTTAGTCCGTTTTTTTAGTCCATAAGATTATGTTATTTATGGTGGATTGGAGTTGATTTTGACAGTATTGAGCGTTGGCAGATATAAATGACAAGATCGTCAGCATATTGGATTGCTTAAACTGGGGGTTGAATCACATCGACGAGATCATTGATAGGGATATTAAACAATGTGGGGGATAAAACTGACCCCTGTGGAACTCTGTTGATTTGGTGGTAGGTAGAGGAATATTGGTTATTTATTTTAACATTAAAAGTTCTATCATGAAGGAAGTTTTTTATGAATAGCGCTAAATTTCCCAATATATTGTATTTTTGAAGTTGTAGTAGGATTTTATTTCGCCATATATAGTATCGAATGCCTTGTGTATATCAAAGAAGACTGCATTTAAATTCTTCTTACATACAAGAGCGTCTTTAATGTCTATGTCAAGTTTTGTCAAACAGACTAAAGTAGATCGTTTTTGTCGAAATCCGTATTGTTTGTCTGTTAGTATCTAAAATATACTGTAGCCGTCGATGTACCATCTGTACAAAAATTTTTGGGATGTGATTAGATAAGGAGATTGGTCGGAAGTTCGACGGTTGCTGGGGGTTTTTGTTAGCTTTATGTATTGGAATTGTTATAGCTTTTTTCCACATGTCTGGAATTTTGTTGAAAGAGAAAGTTTGATTACCATTTTTTTTTCAATAAAATTCTGGGATTAGTTGTTAATGTGCGAATCCTCCACTGTACAATGGACCTTCCTGTCGTTGAGTTCCTTCACAATATGGTCACTTTAGCGGTTGCGCAATTAGTCTTCTTTCACATATTTATGCAAAGATATGCCTTACTTCACTTTATCTGCCATAACTTTTGAAATTCATATTTAAACACAAATTTTAAAAATTGAAACTACTTATCAAAGTAAAATAACTTTATATTTTTGGAAATTTTTAATTAAGTTAACTAATCTTTTAGTTTATGTATGAGAGTTTCTACAGTTCTGTGTCCATTTTTCTCCTAAATACCTACATATATTATTATGTAATACATTCCAAATTGGTTCACCAAGACAGTATTTTTTTTAAATTTTTTTCAAAATTTGAATCTAGGTCTGCTGTCGGGAGATTTTAATTTATTTTACGACAAAAAGATGTAAAATAAATTAAGAATATCTTGGTACAGTGCTTGCGACATTGTATACATAGGTACATGTTAAAAACTAAACACAAAAACTTATGTTAATTAACCTAAACCAGACAACTACGTATGTAGGTACCACTTCCATTAAATTGTAAGTGTTCTTTTTACCAAAGGAAAGAAAAAAAATATAGAATTTTTAACACCGCCGCGCCTTCCCGTCTTTCTCATAGCATTAATGTTAGTAATATGGTTAGCTGTTGGTAAACAGGATGTTTACTGTATTATAATATACAAAATAGGTAACCGCAACTCATGTATATATATATATATATATATATATATATATATATATATATATATATATATATATATATATATATATATATATCGTCTTGATTTCATTAAAATTTTAAACGTTATCATACAAACTTGTTATACAACACAACAGTGTAACGAGGATAGTTTTTAAAAGTAATAATGAAATTTAAGTGTATCCACTTATCTTCTATGCACTTAATCGATAAAGAAAGCGCAGCCTTTTTTATATAAGCATAGTAAAGAATATTGGATGCAGTTTAATCTGTGTGCAGATTGGAAATGCATAGGTACCACTCATCAATTTCTATGGTAAACTAATCCGGTATTAGAAAAAATCTGTTGCTTACTTGCTTTTTCAATTTTTTAAACTATTCTAATGTTATGTGACATAGCCTGAGTAATAGCATTAGGGGCGGAGACGGAAATCCGCCTCTGGATTCTTTCTGGTGTGTCCTAGAATCATTCGATGACTCAGACACAACCTTTACAAAAATCACATTGCCAAAATTCTTGAAGTATTTATGTTTCCCTTTGAAAAAAAAAAAAATGGGAAAGAAAAGCTAAACATGTGTTGTAAGTCTTTTGCGTGGTGCGAGTAGTCATGTTCCACAAGCAAAACATCGAAATACTAAATCTAAAAATCTTACAAAATTTTTTGGTTTGAAAATCATATTTTTAGTCACTTGAAAAAATCTATAGCCGATAAAAATTCTGTCTTGCTGTAAAATTTAAAAAAATTTAAAATTAGACAAATTATTATTAGAAACTTTGGCAGAAACAAACGAAAAATTTATTTAATATGTAAAATTTTCTTAAGTCACATGAGTCAAAAGAAAGAAATTTTGCCTTTTAGTGAATCTTTATTTTCATATAGAACATTCTTTGCATGATTTTTCTTTTCAGGTGATAAAATCGACACCTTTCCACACTCCCAATGAGACTTCCTCTAATCCAACTTGATTTCTTTTGATTTCTAGTATATTTTCTTCTTAAGTACCGTCAGTTGGAGCAAATCTGGACGATTTTTTCAGTTTTTTGGCAATAAATTGTTTAGATATTGTTTAGATAGATTATAAACAATATTTCTCTTTATTCTTTTGATCACTTTTAAAACTGCCGTAAATTGATGTACGAGCGCAATAATAATAAATTGCTCACGGTGCTCAAGCATTCTACCCAAATACATCCTCCAAAGAAACCAATAACATACTCAAACTTTATTTTGATAAGACTTTAAGCACCTTCACTCCATGATATAAATTAATACAACTATACACCCGCCAAAGAAACCATTGTAGGATACTGAAACTTTATTTTGATGAGACTTTAAACACCTTTCCGACATTATATAAATTAGTGGAAAAATGATATACTACTTTCAGTTCAATTCTTAATTCTCAATTTAATTTGAATCTTGGCTATCATAAATGTGATTACGTGATATGAATAAAGACTTATTAAAAAAAATATGATACATAGAAAAATTAATATTTAATTTTAATAATTCTTTTCCATTATTTTCATAATAATAAAAACATATTTGCGGAAAACTTCTTACAATGCACCATACGTTTCAAAAAAAAAAAAAAAAGAAAGAAACAGTTACAACATAATATATGCGAACCATTCTTTACGCCGACCGTAGAGCATGTATTGATAATGAGTGAAACAGAGTCCGTCTACGCTAACCAGTCTATCAGTGTAGTACGGTGTTATTTAAAATGAAGAAAATCGCTGGAACAAAAAAAAAGAAATTTTTTTTATTCATTGCTACACAATTACGGGCTCTGTTGTTATTTCATCGGAACGTCAAAAACATCAAAGAACACAAAAACAAACGAAAGAACTTTTTTATCAAACAACTAAGCTTGTTAATTTTTTATCAGCATCTCTGTGCTCGCTCTATTTTTCTTCCACACCACCCGTACCCCGTTCGTTCGTCGGTCCGTGCCTTTAACTACGCTCATGTCCAACCATTTTACCCCCGAGTAAATTCATACGCCGCGCCAACACCCGCTATGTCAACACTTTGTTGCTTTGCCCGCACTCATTTCATTCACTTCATCAAAATACAAAGTAAGTATATATAAAATAAAAACAAACATATATTTTCCAAGACACAATTAATGTTATACTTATCATATATTTTATTCACTTGTACACATGGAATTTGTAAGGGATAGTTGCTGAAGTTGAATCGCTATCCTTCAACAGCGTACTATATTATTTAACGGTGACGTTTTTGTATCAAATATTTACATTGAAAAAAAAAATAGAAAAGAATTACTTGAGAAGTTTTCTCTTTTGCCCGAGTCTCGTGATAAAAAGTTTTGAACTGCTATTGTGTCAGACCGGCTTTTGAGAGATAATTAATAAAATGATCAAAAGTTTCCTCGACGTAATTATTATAACCGCACTAATCGTTGAGAAAAAATAAATATTATGTTAAAGAAAAGAGGAAAAATAAAATGTACGCCATCACCAATAACGTCAAAGTTTTATCAGTCATGATGATTAGGTTATTTGTAAATATTTTCTATCAATTAAGGGGGTATTCTCGTTTAGACGGCCAAATTTTAGGCGTTTTTCCAGGCGTAATAACTAAATAAAAAACCTTAAACATTTTTACTATCGGTTTTTTTAACAGTTCTTTATTAACAGTTAAACGCTGCCCCCTGGTTGACATGATTCCGACCCCCTCAGTTATCGGAAACACAAAATTTTAGTGTATTCTTAAAGATTAAGAATGCCATTTTCGTTTGACGGGAGCGATTTGAAAAAAAAATTTTTTTGGGCAAAAGGGCGTTCATGTGAATAAAGAGTGTTTTTCCGATCGTTTTTTCAGTTTCGGAAATAGTAACAAAAACATTTTTAAAAAACCTCTCGTCAAATTAATTTTGAATATGTACAAAAGTTCTGTGTAAAATTTCAAAGCAATCGGTCCACTAGAACTTGAGATATCATGTCAACCATTTCAAAAAATCGAGTTTAAAGTTTAAACCAATAGTTTCGAGAAAAACGAGTTTAAAATTTGAAGTCTCGTTTCGGGAGTGATTTAATTGTGTGTTATACTTTCCTATATTTTTTTAATCAGCGATCCCTGCCACGTACAATGTTCCTTTAAATTTTAAAAATATGCAAAAAAACTGATTTTTTTTAATTTCTAGACCAGAATACCCGCTTAAATAAAACCTTTCTTAAAGGTGCGTCTTAGCTTACAAGGTTGAATCAACATTTGTAAATAAAACCAGCTAACAGGCAGTGGTGAGCGCGCCTGCCAAATTTTAAGTCTGATTGGCTACAAAAAAGTATCAAGTTAAATAAACAGTGCGATTTGGTGAACTATGACGCACCTTAATGGTTAGCTAATAGTATTTTTATAACTGAAATATATTTTCAGAGAAATTGTACCGCAGTAATTTCCCTTACCATGTACCCATATTTCGTATAACGAGTTCTAAAAAAAAACATATATTCACTATATCAATTAAAATGTGTCGGTATTTAAAAGCATTTTGATATTAAATAATGTCAAGGCAACATTTCGCACTACTGTAATTAGTGTTCGTTCGTGAGACCATTCCAAAAAAAAAATTCTGAATACGAATATAAAAGGGTACATTCAGCGCGTGTTCCTTTTGACTTGTTATGAATACAATCCAAGTTTAAAGGTAACAAAAATTGACATTGATGTTTGTTTGTTTTCAAATTGTGATGTCAGTACGTCCATTAAAACAATGAACCATTTTTTTGTTTAAAAATGAACAGTGTTATTTTTTTTATGATTTTTGCAACATTTATTAAAAACAAACAAAACAAGAATAAATACGAGAAAAAGAGGCATTTAAAATAGTTTTTATTTTTTATTTTTATTCAAATACCGTATTATATCGTGTTGAATTCTCAGGCGGTTAATAAATAAAAAAATGTAAATCAAATATTAGTATATAGGTTGGTATATCTTCTATATGTATATATATTTTGTTAAATATAAACAATGAGTTCAAAGACGATGGCTTTAATGAAATGTAAATGACTCATTCATTCTTTAGATTTTCGAGCGTGATATTACAAAAAATATTTTCCATCAATACCTAATTTCTATTTTATAAATTGTATGCGACTGTTATATTGCTAGTAGGTAAATTAACAGACTTTCAGTTTCTAATAAAATATTTTTCTATGTATTGTTTTATGTGTGAATTCGAATACAATACCTGTATGTGAACTACAGTTGTAGTAGTTTAATCATTATAATATACTTACATATTTATAGAATACAGTCAGGTTCCCTATAACGCGGTGTTTTTATAACACGATTTCCATATAACGGAGCGAAATTACCACAGTTGCGAGGAAACATGAAATAATAAGAGTCTTGGTCATGATCGTGGTCTTGGTCTTGATCTTGGTCTTGCTAGAGCAGTTTGAATCTTGGTCTTGGTCTTGCAAAATGCAGTCTTGGTCTTGGTCTTGATATTGCTAAAAAATCTTGCACTTCCTTGCATTTTTGTTATTAGCGAATTTTTTCCTTCTAAAACCAGAATTTCCACTCTTTACGATTCCTAAAAAATTGTTTGTTCTATGACTACCTCTCCGTCCACCTGAGTATTCGTAAAAATTTCCAACCCGCAACTTCGGAACTATTTCACTAATTTTGATGAAATTTTCAGGGCTTTAGTTAGTTACTCTTCGACTACAAAATTTTGAAGGTAGTTGAAAGCATTAAAAGTTTTTGATATTACTTGAAAAAGTTTCAGTATTAATAAATTATACTTTCAAATCATTTAAATAGTTTAGCAAGAGTCTTGCTTTTTTCTTGCTTTTGCTTTGGTCTTGCTCACTTGAGTCTTGGTATTGGTCTTGTAGCCATATTTATAGTCTTGGTCTTGATCTTGCAAAAAATGCAAGACCAAGACTAATTTTGCTCATTACTAAAAAATTTCCTACCAATATGTTTTCGACTGTACAACTCTTTGAATGAAACGGTTGCTCTCTTATACCAGTGCCATATTAGGTATACCTCATTTCAGATACAATTGATTGAGTTTTCGTTAAAAAATTAAATACATAATTCTTATATTCGAAATAAATCAATCAAGGCGATCAAACAAACTGCAGATTTAAAATTTACGTAAATGTAATAATGAAAGAGATGAAGTCAAAAAATTATTTAAATTCAAAGTGACGAAGCATGGTTAAATTTAACTCAAATGAACCATAGTTGCAATTGGAATGAGAAAACGCATTCATGAGTTTTATTCCGTTTTCGTAAATCTTTTGATACAGAACCACTGTAGCCTTACTACTTTCGGTACGGAATCGCTGCTAGCTTACCACTTTAGGTATAGAACTGTTGTGACTTTAATACTTTTGGTACAGTACGATTATAGCCTTATTATTTCTGGCATAGAGATTTACTGGATTAAATTACTAGAGTGGTAATTCGAACTTGACTAACAGTAGACCCGAAGTAATATTTTATTATCTTCAGTCTTGAAAACGATCTTTATTGTGATATAATGGTAATAGTTTAATTGATATAGTTAATATAGTTTTCGGAATAGTAACAAAATTTGGTTCAAACAATTCAAATAAATTAAATATTTTTAAATCAATATTGTAAAAAAACATTTAAGTTTCTGATTTTACAAAATCTGTCGGCGACACTGGTCCTTCAGAAACGCGGGGCGTTATGCGGTACAGTATTTACACTTCCGTAGTACCGACCTACTTTAACTGTATTTGTATTAATTCTTACTTTCTTATAACGCGGTGCGAATTAATCGTGTTACAGGAGACTTTACTGTACACACATCGCTACAAACACTCACGTTATTACTTTACTATTTTACTATTCCATATTTAATTTATTGTACAAAAATGTTAATTACAAGGCACCAAGAACCATTAATCAAACATAAAAGACACTTCTTCATCGAGTTAAAAGTGAAAATATTTTTTTGTCATTTCGTTCATTATTTGAACGGGAATTTTGACAAAACTATTTTTTTTTTTTTTTTTTGGTATAGCTCATGTTTATTTAATGCGTTGGAATATTTATTTTGTTATTTTATTTTGTTATTTTTTTTTGCTATTTAAGAAATATTCTTAGTTTTTTTGGAAAACATTTACACACAATAGAGTTTTATTTCTTGAAAATATTTTTTCAACGTTTCTAAATTTCCATTATTTTTCCATTGAAGTATTTGTTTATTTTTATGTTTGCTTTTTTTGTAACGAAATATTTATTCTTACATTTTCAATTTTTCTCCAGAAATATAACAACAGTTTTTATAAATCAACATACAAAAATTATATTTGCGGAACGGGATACAGATATTTAAAATAACGTAACCTCTCCCGGACGTCAAAATTTTAAAGCAGGGGTTCTCAAAGTTTTATATCAACGGACCAAATTGTAAATATCAAAATATTTTGCGGGCCAAGAAAAATTTAAAAAAAAAAAAGGAATGTCATAATAGAAAAATATCTTTGTTTACTATTGAGTCGTTTTTTACAAAATTTTTGTAACTATCTATTAATTTAAAAAAAAAAATTGACTCGATGACGCCATCATGCATATTAAATTTTTTAAAAGCTCCAAAAACCATAACACGTTTGATATTTTCAATGAAAAAATGTTTTAGCAAGTATAATACTTAACAGAGTAAAATAAAGTTGATACTCTTCATAAATTCGAGATTGCGGAAATCGCAGGGCACTTTTTTGGAAACCTCTGCTTTGAAATTTAAAGGTATAAAGGCAGAAGTAGCTTCGATGAAACTGTAGCATACCTTTCACATCTCTTAACTATTTAGTTTATTATTAACGTTCATAACCACTTAATTTAAAGCTTTATAGGCGAATTTGCCATAGTAATCCCATTTTTTTTTTTCAAATAAATCCAAAAATCACCAAAAAACAAGATGATGCTTATACAGTTTATCAGCACCTTTATACTCCTGGATCAATAACGCAACACCATTTCTTTAAACCTGGAGTAAGTCCTGAAAAATCGAAAGTGATAGAATTTTAGAGGTGACACTTTGTTAAATTATTTTTGTAAATTAGGCTAACTTCAAAAATGCATCAGTGCTTGCATGAGGCAGAGTCAAAAGTTCAAAAACGCATCAGACGAATCACAACGAAAAATTAAAAGTTCATTTTTGCATTTGATGCGTCAAAACAATGCATCAAGAAATTTGGTGATGCGTGTCCAAGATGCATGTAATGTGTATAATGTAGAATATAACTACTTGCCATATTATGTAGATATTAACACCAACAGGAATAATTCCGAAAAACAAATTGTTGAAAAAGATTAATGTATTTACCTTTCATTAAAATTGTTTAAACTATTTGAATACATCTTGCACTCAAAATAGGTATGTAATATTTTTTATTCAAATAAATTCAATATTTTCAATTTCAAGTAAGTTCAAGTTGAAATTAAAAGATAATATACCTATACGATGACTGTATTGCTATATTATCTATAGTCTATCATGCCACATTATCTGTCTTATCTATAGCCAAATCAGAGGCTAAATGATGCCAGTATCCTGTTCAAAAACATCTAATGTGCATCAAATTTCAAGAGAGCATTAGCAGCGCATCATGTAATATTAGACGCATCAGAAAAGTCATGATGCTACATCGATGCGGTAAAGTTTACATTTTTTAAGTTACCCTTACTCTTTTTAGTTTATAGAAGAAATTTTATTAAAAATTCTCTAGCATTTTAATGTCCTATTATATTATTTTATTTATTTTTGATGTCATTTCACAAAAGTTGGCGATTCTAGCGCGAAACTTAATTATCCTCATATTATATAATAGTTAAGTATAAAAACTAATCTCTAGAAAAATGTTTTAGAAGATTAAAATGATGCTGAGGTCAGCCATAATCTTCTGCATTATGTTATTTTATTTATTACTAACTTCAAGTCTGAATAATATAAATTTTATTTAAGTTATTCTTTTCTCATTTGTTTCAGGTACGTAAACGATATATACATTTTCTCCTAATGTATTGTAAGTACACTTAATTTTAACATTTAAATAATACAAATTATACAAATGTATACATATAAATACAAATATCACATACATAGTGTAACAATGTTATGTGGATGTGTTGTATATTGTTGTATATTATGTACTTTATTACAGTCGCTTCAAACAGCTAAACCTAAATTTCCGCTCTTTTGTATATTATGGTGCGGCATAAAATATAGATTTATGTAATATATGTATATTTATTTGTACAATGAATTTAAGAGCTTGTATAATCGAATTTCCTTCAGCATTTAAATTGTCTACATAAAATTATGGTATTTTACTTTTAAATATGTGTTTATTTTTCCATATTTATTCCACTGTTCGTTGTTATAATAAATATGTATTTTCAATAAGTAAAAATCAAATTATAAAAATATTCAAAAAATTAGTTTTTTCAGCCACTTAAAGAGTTGGCGTTTACATAGTAAATAACTTGACCAATATTAGCAAAATTTATCATTCTGTTTTGCTTGAGTTACTATAGTTATATAAAAATAACAGGTCAAAAAAAAATTAATAACCTCTTACTTTTCTAGGCACGTAAGTAATGGCTTATCGTCAGTTAGTAAATATGTTTGTTTATGGAAATTTTAATTATCCTAACTTTATTTTAGTAATTTATTATAATATTTTCTAGATCATTTTAATTGTTTTTGTTTAATTATGTGCAGTTTTTTTGTTAATCTAGAATAATTTTCTCGTTTGACGTTTTGTCGAATACCTATAATATTGTTAACTTTTATTTTATTCTATTTTGTGGATAAGACCTGATGAGGGGGGAATTTTTGAACCCCGAAACGCCCGTCGCGTGAAATAAAATAATTTTCAAATTACAGCTGCTAATTATTTTTGCAAAATATCCTGTTTATGGAAATAGTTGCTTATAGACACCTACTAGTCATATTTTTTAAAATTATATTTTTAATAAACTTTATTATTATTGGAGCGCAGGGGAATGTAAAGTCCCTAAAAGGCACATTCTGAATTCTAGCTAAATACATATACATACAGCCCTCTAGATTTATTTGGGAGGCCTGTAGATGCGACACAATCAACGAAAAAGTCGAAAAATCCTTGAATTTTTGTGTAAAAATTGTGAGGGTCAGGATTGAAAAAGCTTAAACCCCCAAAAAGCAATTGGGTACTAACTCAATTCATATACAAAATTATAGCCCTCTAAGTTTATTTAAGAAGCTGGTAGTCGTGTTAGACCCACCGAATAGCACAAAAAAATATGAAATTTTTGGGTAAGTATCTTGGAGATAAGGATTAAAAATTGAAACCTCAAATAGCACATCCTAGACACTAATTCAATCCCATTATAAAATTTCCCCCCTCTAGGTTTATTTGGGAGACCAGTAGGTGTGACACAATCAACGAAAAAGTCGAAAAAACATGAAATGTTGACGTAAAAATAGTGAAGGTGAGGGTTGAACATTGAAACCTCTAAAAAGCCCACCCAACTAAATCAACATACAAAATTTCAGCCCCCTAGGTTAATTTTGGGAGACTGTAGGCATGCTAGACTTCTCAAAAACGCTCTTTTCCCTCTTTACTCCCTCAAGATGACTCTAGGAAGCTACATTTTGGATATGTTGTAGGCAATTGACCTAAATATTTTAAAACGGATTTAAAATTTATTCTCGCCTCGATTCGTTGACATTGAATACAGTGCAATAGTCTAATTTTCGCTGTGAAAATTAAAAAGTAAAATTAATTGCTATATTTGGACAGCTTTGTTTGCTCGGTTCATAGAGAAAACAGTTTTTTTTTTTTAAATTAAATTGTATAATTTTACATTAGAACAGTAAAGTAGTAAATTCAAAATTACTGTCTTTTTATTAAACATTGGTCGGTCGAACTCGGGACGTCACGGAAATCTCGTAACGCTATCACTTTTCCAAAACTTCATCGTTTCATGTTTAATTCATTTAATTGTTATCCACAAATTTAGAACAATCATGTTTCACAACTAGAATTGTGACATAACTTAACTATTGAGAAGTACCTACGACGTGCTTCTGCTCATATTGTACCTACATAATAACCGAATTAAATTATTAACAATAAATAAATTGAATATACTCAAAACTATAACTCCATCTTTACAAACATATCGTATGTGCAAAACTACTATAATATGACTGTTATAATAGTTATAAATTACCTTACACGGTTGGCAAAAATCTGGATCAATATTAACAGCTCACAATCGTGTTATTAACTACGCGTTTTTTCACATTTTTATCAACAACATTATTTAAATTTATAAAAAAAAAAAATTTCTTAAAAAATTTTCAAAAAATTTTTTTTTTTTTCAAAAAGTTTTTTAAAAAATTTTTTTTCAAATTTTCTAAGAAATTGTTTTTTTTTATAAATTTAAATACCGTTGTTGATAAAAATGTCAAAAAAGCTGAGAAAATTTTTTTTTATTTTATTGAAGATTATGAAAGTTTAAGATCAAAAAATAGATCCTTTAATTTTTTCAAAAATTCAATCGAATGAGACACAAAAACGGCTGGATGGATTAAACTGAAACTCGGTGGGGTTCTTGTGGGTATATTGAACTGTAAAAGGCACACTTAACATTAGTGGTTTTCTCGAAGTATTTAATTCAGCGCTTGATTTTCCAAAGAGCCACCAAAAGCTCTTTTTTTCTTGATTTTTCAAATTCATGTAAAGTATGCAAAAAAATTTTTTTCGGAAAAAACAATGGCTAATGCTTGTAGAGAATTTATTCGAGTTTTTAAAACATCCATTCAATTTTCTATGTGATTATTGGTTGCTGAGATATCGATGGTCAAAAACGAAATGATCCTTTTCCATTCAAAGTTCGGTATCTCAGCGAGAAGTAGTCGTATAAAAGTATATAAAAAAGCAAAATAAAGCTGAGTGAACAAGTTATCCGGTCTATATGGTGGTTAAGTCGGAAAAATTTTTTTCAAGTCCGGGGACCAAAAAAAAAAAACCGAAAAAATTTCGAAAATTTTTTTCAGTGTACTTATTAGAATTGCGCCACACACGTTGCCTTGAAAATTTTTTTATCGCAAGATCTCGAAACTAGAAACTTCCAGCTTTAAATTGCTTTTTTTACGACTCCGATACGACCATTTTTCATAAAGATACAGCCATTCGAAAAATCGCTAAAAATTTGGAATTTTTTTTATCCTTTAATTATTTCCGCTAGTATATATATATATATATATATATATATATATATATATATATATATATATATATATATATATATATATATATATTTTTCCTAAGGTATATTTTTATCTTTCCTAACGTAGTTGCTCCGAGATAGGTACAAAAGTATATCTCAACGACAAAATTTTCTTTTATCAAAAATTAAATAATGTATTAATATTTTTCAGTTATACCTCATTTCAGATACAATTGATCATGGGTTTTCGTTAAAAAATTAAATAATTCTTATATTCGAAACAAATCAATCTTCTATTCTTTTCTAAAAACAAACTGCAAATTTAAAATTTACGTAAATGCAATAATCAAAGAGATAAAGCCAAGAAAACGGAAATTATTTAAATTAAAAGTGGCGAAGCATGATTAAATTTAACTGAAATGAACGATATTATATTTGTATAACACTTGTTTTTCTTACTTTCCGCGCGCTTATGTAGTAGCAATATAAAACCATTGTTGAAGAAGCGTTGTAAAAACGTTGTAAAATGATGTTTATAAATTATATTTCAAAAACGGTGTAGTGAATAATTTTTGTTTCTTATGAAATATGGTTTGTAACTTTGTGTTTATAACATATTAAATTTTTATCAAATTCCTTTGACAAGTTTTCATTTTATTAAAAAAAAAATAGAGTTTTTCCATAAGAGCCCGTTTTAAAATTACAAAACTTTGAAATCGTTTTTCACAAAATTGGGTAGCCAATTTTAATCAGAATAGGCTCGTATTATTTATATTGAATTAAATAAATATCTAAAAAAGTTTCATTAAATTCCTTTGAAAAAATCGTTTTACCGACCAACTACCTTAAATTGATTTCATCATTTTTTAAATTTTCTTTGTTAATTTCTAAAAGTTTGTTTTGATAGTGACGCTAATACAAAACTGCTAATTAACTGTTAAATATGAACATAATTTTGAAAATGGCTACACTAACAAACACGTTATGACCTACAAAAAGGTGCCACATAACATATTATTGTATTTAATTAGTTTTTGGAAACACCTCGTAATATTGGTTTAAAATAGACTGAAAAATAAAGTCAACAAACTTTACAGAAACGTTTTTTGAACATGTTTCTACGTTACGTTTATGATTAGATCGAAATTTTTGCCCAACTCAGTACAGGTTGCGGGTAAAGTTACATAAAATATTATGTAATATACAACGAGTAACACATATTGAAGTGAGTGTTAGCCATACCATAGTTGGAAAGCAAGCGATGAAAAGTTAGTAAACTAACAACATAAATATGTGTCATAACAAAAGTAAATCATTCGCCTCATTTGTCTGTCAAAATCTTACCATACTACCATAGCCAAATTATTACAAATAGATTGCCATTTATAAAATTTTAAAGTTTGACTACATTGAATACATACCTAGATCAATGCCTATACATACCTACATTTATTGTAACGTATAAATTTACCAACAGTTTATTAATTTACATGTGTGTACACTTTTATGTCACAAAATAGAATTTTGAAACTAATTTAACCTGTGTATTTTGTATATTACTTTGTTGTATGTTTTGTTGACATTAAAATTTCAGATGACGGATTTATATTTCTGATATTTCTGTGGTTTCTGATATTACTTTATTTCTTTTTGTTTTATATACATATTTTTCAAATGACATATTAATTATTATCGTTTCCATCAACGTGACTGAAATGCAATTAAAACTAAAATTGTACTTTTCTTTCGCGGGGTTCACCAATGGGTACCATCAGTGGCACCAACATTTCTTTGTACTGGTACGACGAAGGGACCGTATCACCGGTAAACAGGTTTACATACCGATAAGTCACGAAAACAGTCTAGCCATTTTAATGGTATATTTTTCTTAAATTCCATTATTTGTTAAGGGCAGGGTAAGGTATTAAAATAATTTTTTTGCTTTTTTTTAAACTGAATGCATAATATCTCCAAAATATTGTCTAAAAATTTCAAGTTGACTGGAGCAAAATTGACGAAGTTATAAGCGTTTTTGTTGTTACCTGGCAGATATTTCGCTATATATATATATATATATATATATATATATATATATATATATATATATATATATATATATATATATATATATATCAATATATATCAATCATATATATATATATATATATATATATATATATATATATATCAATATATATCAATCATATATATATATATATATATATATATATATATATATATATATATATATATATCTCAGTTATAGAAATTTCAATGGAAGTACTAACGTGTCTATATACCTGTACTGTATATTTTGTCAGTGTAGGGTACAAAATTTAGTTTAGCAGTAAGTATTCTATATCATTTTTATACAAGAATTTTTAAGTGCTCAAAACTTTAAAGCGTTTTCCCCACAGCTCACGTTTTCAAAGTCGGTGCCCCTCATAACTTCAAAACTACAGCACCGATACATTTGAAATTTTGAACACTATTTCTGTACATAATTTACGAGGTAACGCTGGAGAGTTTTTTTCAAATTTGTTAATAATTTTTATTTTACAATAACAAATTAGCCAATTTTTTTTGCAAAAATTGTGTTTTTCCGTTGTAAGTGTTCCAAAAAGTTAAAAATTGAAATTTCGAAAAACCCTCCCAGCGTTACCTGAGGAAAACTATCATCTAACGATTAAACTTTTTTTTTTTTTTACTTCGGATGATCCAGCACCAAGTTATTAGGGGCATCGCAATTCTACTTTTTTCCGAGACACGTTTGAATAATTGCTGCCATTACTGTATTTTTTAATATTTCTTCGTGAAAATTTTATACAATATTCTTCGAATGCTATACTTTAATGTACCACTGGTTTTAATAAGGAGATTTTAACTGTGTCGTTACAAAAAAATAACAAAAACATGCCTTTTTTGTACGAATTAACCTTACCCTCTCCTTAAATTAAAAATCACAAAGTGATTGAAAAAATTATCCGGATCGGCAGGGAATCGAACCCAGGATCTCACGGTAACTATCCAGGTATGCTCCCCATTAGACCAACGATCCTGTGTTCGACAGCTACCCGAGCCAGACAATCATTCAACCACTTATGCAAACAAGAGTTTGTCGTACGTGGTAATGTTTCACAAGCACTCGATAATATTTGAAATTGAAAAGTTCCACTATTCGTAGTTTTTCTAGGTTTTAAAAAAATCTGATCAACTGTTTTAAAGCTGCGAGCCGTGATGGTGGGGGGATTTTCTTTGCTCTTTTTATCCTGTGTATTATTTGAGATCACTACTTGTAGCATGTGGGAATTATAGGGATGCCAAAGTCGAACAGACGCACCGCGACAGACTTGATAAAATCCTGGGGTTCCAAAATTACAGTTTTCTTATAACGAACTCTACTCTACGAATAGTTCATTAGTGTAGTAAAATTTATCGTTTGGATGAAAATAAATCCAAATATTTTATATAGACATCAAAACAAGCACGAACCAATATTAAATTTTTAACAATACCTTTAGGATTTTTAAATATTACCATTCTGATAATTTTTTTTTTAGCCGTTACACCGAACACATCCTAAAATTTAGTTAATTGTAATAATAAATAAAATTAATAAAAGTATAATAATATAAAGTATAAATATAAAAGTATTTGAAAAGAGTAGGACATCTGGTATAGAAAATTCAGACTATTCTTAAAGTGAATTTGTCGAAATGTCATTTATAAGTTGAAGTTTGTGGTGTTCCAAATTTACATATAATTGATTTAATTTGTCCATCCGTTGACATTTCTTCTTTTTTGTCAGTTATTTCTTCAGCTCCACACATTTGACAGATTCCAATAGAAGATATGCTTTTGTTTTAAAAAAAATCGCTTTATTAATACACAAACCGTTTTAAATTATGATCACCATACTCTTTGTAAAATTAACTTTTGAATATAAGTATTATAGGCGCAAGCAAAAAAGAACTTTTTTATCTATATTTGCATTTATCTTTGTCTACCATATTAATAAAAAATAGAAGTTTACTCACTCACTCATATAAAAACATAATTACTTGGTTTGGTTGGTAACTATGGAAATAATACAATTTGTGTTCCCCTCACCTAGGTTTTTGGAGGTCTTTTGAGCTTACGCCCATAATACACCTCATATTGTTTTAATCGAAAACCAAAACTAAACACTTTTTTTTTTTTTTTTAATATAACTATCTTTTTCTGAATCATCTCCTAGGTTCATGATATCATAACAAAAACTAGATACTTTTATAATCTCTTTCAATTTCTGTTTGGGTTGGAAAAATAATATAATCAATTATAATTCATCATGAAAACAAATATTAAAAGATGGATCACGAATTAATTAATCTATACCTAGGTAATACCTATAATGAATATGCTGTGACATTGTATAATCATTTTCGATAATTGTAATTGTTCGTTATAGGTAAATAATTAGGAATGGCAACTTGCGATATAAGCCAAATTAATTGGTGATCCATTTTCTAATTATTGACTTTTTGAATTAATTAAATAAAATGGAAGATTTCGAATAATAATATAATAATCAGTTTTAATATTTTCTCTCAAAAATTACTTTATAATATAAAATAATTGGGATTATACATAGGTATAGTAAACTGATTACGATAGAAATATGTGATTTTTTAACGTGATTGGACACCATTTATTAAAAATTTCGATTTCAGGTCCATTACAATAACTTCTCTATACTGGGAAATATATTGTTGTGTTAAATATGTTAGTGTTAGGTCGATAGTATTGCTTTTCAACTATTCATTCAACAGATTATTTTCCTATCCGCTCAACACTATCAATTTCCTCCGTGAATTGTCCGTCATTATACGCATAGGGCGTGCTAACGGCTATGACAGCCATTTTATTTTTAAAATTTTTTCCAAACATTTACAGAAGCATTTTGACACATCTCTGTTCCCTAATTTAACTAAATCTATAAAATCATCTAATTCGAGCTATGCTTCTATTCCTTATCTTTCCTCCCAAGTGAACGGGTTCCGAAAGTTACATGACAATGGCCTTAAGTTGACTTTTTCATCTTGTAATTCCATTGCAAGTCTTCTTACTAAAATGCTATTAATCCGTCACATAGATCAGGCGTTTATAAATTCGAATGTGAATGTAAAGCAGCTTATATAGGTCAATCGGGACGACGTTTTTGTATTAGATTTGCTGAACATTTGGCGGCCATTAAGGCATCAAATTTAAAGAATCATTCTGCAATAGCGGAGCACATTTTGGAAACCGATCATAAATTTGTGATCGCCGATAACTTCACGCCGTTGCATTTTGCTAAAAAGGGATCATTACTAGATACTTTGGAAACACTTTACATCGCACATTACAATAATTCAAACCAACCAATTCTTAATGAGACTGCACAACTATGTTCATACGAATAGTGCCGTTCTATCATGAAAAGATTAGCTGAGCAATTTGAATCTCCATTTTACAACGAAACTTTGAACACGACACACGATTTGTCTTAACAATTGGTTTTTGAATTATTTTAAGTATATTTTTCGTTTTTCATTTTTCAGTACTAACCTGTAACAATTTAGTTTTTTACTAAATTATGTTCTCATTAATTATGAGTGTTTTAAGTGTAATAATTGATTGGTTTGGTGTTTCTATTAATTTTTTAATTTATTTAAATCTTTTCAAAAAGGGTGGTGTCCTACATAATTTCTTTGTGACTGATATCAGCGGATTTTTCTACGACGTTCTATTGAATTCTTAGTTGTAACTTGATGTCCCTGATACGGTAAGTATTTGGGTCGCATCTATTTTTCTGCTATTCTTCTTCGTTCAATCTTATCACGTTTGACTTTCCCTATTTCTTATGGGGTTCGCTATTTTAACATTGTTTTTCCGTTTGTCAGTTTGACATCCAATTGAATTTAAAGGTTATATCCTTTTGATGTTTTTCTTATTTCTCAGTTGTTTCACAATTGAGTTTGTTGATTTCCTGAAGATGATCATTTAAATGATTGAAACATGTAAAATAATTTTCTTTTAATTTTTCTAATATTTTTCATGTAGGTTGTCGCAAACTTTGAAATTACTCATGTATCATACATCTTTAAACAGTGTTTAAATTTTTTTTATAAATAACGATGTACAATCTTTGACATCAAGGAACATCATGTCATGTGATACGAGTTTAAAAAAGGTACTAATGCAGCTGACGCAACGAGAAATATTTGTATTGTTTTTATGGTGATGATGCGCTTTCTGGCAGAACTTGAAGAAATTGGCTTGCTAGATTTCAGAAGGGTAATTTTTCTTTGGAAAATAAGACTCTCTCCTTTGGCAACTTTTGAGCATTCAATATCCACAGTTTTCGACCATTTGAAGAAAGTCGAGATGATCATTTACACCAAAAACGGCACAAACTTTCCGAATGACCCGATATAATTTCTTATTGAAAGACGCAAGTTTGAAAACTGCTGGCATTTAACATTTACTCCCTTGAACCACCTTTTAATACTATAAAAGACTCCTGACCTAGTTAGTTATATTTAATAATACCGTTTCAAATTAAACCCATGATTTTATACATATCAAATTTTAAACGTGTAGGTATGTCTTCTAAATATTATATTTAAAAATTCAATTCAACTAAAACAATTAAAATAAATATTTGCTTTAGTTTTATTAGTAAATATACATATATAATTATATACCTAAGTGGGTATACGTCAAAAATAAGATTGAATTTTACCACGCTAAAGCTACGCTTTAAAATATTTCGTACGCTTAGGTACATTTATAGCTATACATATTTATCTTAAAAACTTTAAGTAGATAAATTGAAGTAACGGGAGAATAATAATAATAACTCAACGTGAAATACTCAAATATACTTACGTACTAATCTTATCGTAAGAAAGGATTTAAGTTGAAAGTAAATAGAGGATCTTTTTCGCAAACAAAAATAAATTATTCAAATCACATATGAATAGAAACTTTGTACACTTCTAAGGATTGATTGTATTGTGAAAAAAAATTGATTTGTTTTATATGATGGATATGTTACATACAGTTCAATAATTTGTTTATGTATTTCGCAACCTTATTATTTGTTTTATTTTCAATCGGGATTTACGTTTTTGAAAACAATGTTTTCTTTTTTTTATATATTTTTTGAAAATACGTCAATAATTCACATCTTCTATTCTATATAGACTCAGTTTAACTTACTTCGTAAGTGTTATAATGGCAAACATGTAAACTCTGAAGTATGCAAAATGTAATTAAGAAAATTTCAGTTCCATTGTAAAATATCTTTTTAACGAATATCGCGCACGATATTTGGAACTACTTACGAAAACAAAAATTTTGTACAATTTTCTTTGATGATTTGGATTTGAATTCTTTGAGGATCTCTTCTAATACTGAAACATACCTCGATGAATGATTTCCTCTAGTGTAAGTTACTTTTTGAACTTTCGAAAATTTAATTGTATATATATAAATAACTTTAATAATTGAATGTTTTTAGAAAGTGTTAGCATCTGTAATTTTTTGGCTCAATAGCTTAAGAATCATAAAAGTACCTCAGGGAATTAAGAAAAATATTTTTTACTGGGAACTAATTGATAGCTCTTCCTCTAACATATACGAGTACATGCAAAATATCATGCTCATAGGTCGAAAAATTAGATAGGAAATACAAGAATGTAGGATAGACGGATTTGTCGAAACTATAAGGATTCCAAGATGTTTCTTTGGAACACGAAAAACTCATAGAATTTTTATAGCTGATGCTTCTTTCTCAAGAAAAAAAAATTAAGTAAGTAACTTTTCAGTTACCTACACTTATTATTGCACGAGAGGTTTATATTTTTTCGAATAAACTTGTGTTTATATATAACGAAAACTGTTGCGTAGCAATTTAACGAGAAGAACTGTCAGCTAACAAAAACGCGACAGCGAAGCTGGAGCGTTTTAGTATTGACAGTTCTTCGAGTTAAATTGCTTTTAGACAAGAAATTTGAGTCATTTTGAAGGGTTGAACTAATTAATGACGCAATCGTCTAAAAATAATACTTCGGGTATACAGGTATTGTTTTTGGCACACTCTCAAAATGATTTCTTTATTCTTAAATATTAATAATTTCTTTAACTTTATTTGAATCCAACAAATATTTCTTTAAACAAAGAAAAATCGTTTTTGGAGTGCAAGTTCTAATTTTGTTTGCGATATTCTGCAAAAACACTTGCTACAGATTTCAATCGATATTTTCTACTTCGAATGACTACTGAAAAAAAAACCGAAGATTCCAACAACCAAACATATTCTAACCATAAATTACTATAAAGATTTTTATCTCCTGCTTAAATACTATTAATAAGTTACTGCAAGAAAAAACTTCTATTCCAAAATAAAAATTCCTTTCTTAATGTTTGCAGTCAATTAATCTTATCCTTATCTAGATATATTCAAATATTCAAAGGTTTCATTAATGTATGTACATTTAAAAAGGTTCTTTATCTATCACCGAATCACCTCAACGCTTTAAAATGCAACAGAATTTACAATACATAAAATTTAAACGCAAATGTATATGCATAGGTATATGTACCCACTTTTCTTTAATAAATGGACGATAATTACTTTTTTATTTTGTGTTTTAGCTTTTTCTAACAAAAAAAAAAAAATAATAGTGTTAATTTATAACTATCATAAAATTTTATTTTTCAAAAAGGCAATACTAGGAGACTATTACAAGTAAATTATTGAAAAGTTCATTAGCTTTTTGTGCTTTTTTTGCTGTTTGTAGATACAGCTACTTTCTGTATTTGCATTCTGTAAATGTCCATTGTACTAGTGTCTATACTGTTGTTGCATACAAACATATTCATAATATATGCACTTCATACTATATGTGCTTTGTTGTTACTCTTCTAGACTGCTACATTAACTGATATTATTATTTTAAAACATTTAGAAATATTACAAACGTTAATAATCCGCCTGCATTATAACAATGAGACTGACTATACTCTGTGTCGTACAGTGCTTCTCAAACTTGGTTCCGGGATAAAATTATGAATCTAAGGTTCGCTAACAACACCGTATGTAGGTATCTGTGTGTTTAGTACAATCTAAAACAACTTTTAAAAGACAGGGAAAGTAAACGGTGGCTATTTGACATGAAAAAGTTTTAAATGGAAAGTGATGTTATGATTATTTGTTGTTTAAAAGCAATTTCCAACATTCTGTTAGTCAAATTTTGAGCTACAATATCATGTAATTGTTATCTTATTTCAGCAGAGTGATTACTGATTACTTTATCAACATAAATCAAAGATTTTACATTTTCCCACAGAAATTGATCAAATGATATCAATAGCAGACGATGTAAACTTAGACACCCCTATTTTAAATGAAACTACTCAACTATTCGATTTCAATACGTCATTGCATATAGTACAGCTCATGCGCGATCGCTTTTGAGTTCCATCTACTTTTTCAGTTTAATCACAAGTTGGCCGGTGTTCATTTGCTGTTCATTTGGTTTACTTTGTGTTACTCATAATTTCATGATGTCGATTTTTTATCATAATTCTTTTTGTTTCTTAATTATTTTATTATTACTCAGTGATATTTGAGTTTTAACTGTGCTTTATCAGTGTTTTTCTTCTAAATTATAACTTTTATTTTATTTTTTAGCGTTTTTTTCGCATTTTATTTAAAATGTAATTCAAAAAAAAAATTTCAATAATTCCATTGTCTGTTTCTTGGGCGTGCTAATATTCAAGAATTTAAAAATTTAAAGTGTAATTTAATCTGAAGCTTTTTATCCATTCATTTTCATAAGGATATGGAAAAATTTGATTTTTCATACCAGATACAAATAAGAATTTTTTAAATTTCTAAAAATATTTTATCTTTGACAATTTCAAAACGTTCTCTTAAATGTTGAGTTTGTTGACTGCGATTTTTGGGTCTGCTGTTTTTAAAAATGACTGTTAATATAGTCGAAACTAGTCAAACTTGACCTTTTTATTCCTTCTTTATTGTTTAATTTCTTTTCTTTTTGTTGGTAATTTTGATGTGGTGATTTTTATCACTTTTTTTGCGGGCTTGTCGTCCTTTCTATTACTAATTGTAAATGATATCAAACCTCGCATTATATATGGAGCTCAATTTATTCACTAGATATACTTAATTTGTTTTTTCTTTTTGTTTCGTTTTTTTTTTTAATAAAAGAGACTACCGACATTGGCCCATTAACAGAGAGTGAGAAAAAAAGTACACGAATGATAAGAAGACAGTGACTGTTGTAAGAAAGCAATATGGAGCATAACCGTAGTAAGTATCTGCCAATGTGACTGCCCTCCAAATATTTCAACCAGAACGCATTTTACATCACATTTCCGTTTCAACTAAGCGTTTCCCCGCGAATTTCTTGATCCCTCTAGAAAGCCCAGATGATAATCTATCTAAAACTATCAATGGTTTTAACATTACAACTTATCTTCAATCTGTTTAGATGAAAACCAATCCAAAAAACTTGAACATATGTACATAAGTCCTCACGGAACATCGCAACTAAGCGTTTCCCTGCGGATTGCTTCTAAAAAGTCATAAGTACATAGGTTCTCATTAAACTCGAAACCCTATTTTAACAATGTTTCCATCATCCTATGGAACTCAAATTTTAACCGTGATGTATAGTTTGATGTGTAGTTTAATCCAACCACAAGACTCCTTTTATAAATTTTCGCAATTTGTAAACGTTCTAGTTCTTCTGATTGATGAACTATTGAACACAAATGCCAAATTAGAGGTCACCAGTTAACTTTAATTCACGCTAGTATTCTCGAAAAATTCGATCGCAATAGGAAAAGTTTGGAAAACACTGTTGTAGTATGTGCTGTATAGACGTACCCACAGTACGTGAGAATTTGTATAAAATATAAATGATAAAATGTACGTACCTAGTTTTTTAGTTGTATTGTGTGTAAAGTGACTATAGGTAGGTAGGTACTATTTCTAACAAAATACTAAATATTCATAGTTGGTCAAAAGATTCCTCCTACTACATAATCTCAAAAACAAACAAAAACTGGGCGATAAAACTTTGTTTAGTGATAGTACCAATATGAGACATGAAGTGAAACTTTACAAGCATGACGTCCAACGCCCAGGCACATCTACATGATTGTGGTGTCGGATGATTAATCGATTAGTCGGTTTAGTCGACTAATTTTGTTTACATTTAGTCATATTTTAGTCGACTATTTTACCTTCGACTAAATGATTAAAATGATTAATTTTTTTTCAAATGACTAAAAACGACTAATTTAACAATTTTTCTGTATTATTTATTGGACTTCAAAAAATGGAAACTAAAAAATTATCTATCTATATGATTTTTCACTTTTATGTGATTAATATGTTATGATATTTCATATCTTTTTTTTCTTAAAAGAAAAGTATTAAAAGTCCATAATTAAATTCGAAAAAAACCTTGCTTTTGAAAGAGTTACATAGGTTACCTTACTATAAATTCGATTAAAAATTTAGTCGATTAGTCGACTACTCTGTGCTCGATATTTTCGACTAATAACCAATTTTATCTGAAAAACAATTCTAGTCGATTAATCGATTAACTGCTTCTCGGCCCGACATCACTACTACATGACGTGTGTACTAGTGATTGCGACTCGAGATGCAGTTAGTCGATTAATCGACTAAAGTTGTTATTCCAACAAAATTAGTCATTAGTCGAAAATATCGAGCATAGAATAGTCGATTAATCGACTAAATTTTTAGTCGAATTCATGAATAGGGTAACCTTTGTAACTCTTTTAAAAAGGATGTTTTAAATTTAACTACTGACTTTTATTAATATATATTTAAAAAAAAAAAAAAAAAGAAAAAGAATGACATATTACAATGTATTATTTACATAAAAGTAAAATATCATAAAAAAGATAATAAACTTTAGTTTTCATTTTTTCGGGTCTTATAAATAATGCAGAAAAATTATTAAATTAATCGTTTCTAGTCATTTAAAAAAATATTAGTCGTTTTAGTCATTTAGTCGACAGTAAAATAGTCGATTAAAAAGTGACTAAAAGTAGATTAATTATTCGACATCACTAGTAGGTACTAATGTACCATTCTTTGTGTCATTCACGATTCCATTGGTTCCTTTCATAGCACCTGGATTTGAAGTTGGTATTAGTTACCGATATATCGAAAAATTTCGCAAGTGAAAATATAATGTTGCTATCTTCAATAATTAAATTCAGTTTCTATCCTTATTATCAACTATTTAAATAAAAACTCTTAAAATAATGATAATTTAACTCATGTGTATTTAAGCCCCATGACAATATTGTAATAACTTTTTCACTTGAGCCGCAAAGAAAAAAGTTGGAACAAACTTTTAATATGAAAAAATTATTTAAAATATCTCATTAGTAAATAAGCACAAAAAAATACCCCTCTCACAGCATCTGCATAACGAATTTCCAAATATTGGACATTGGCGGATTTCACCTAAAACTTGTATCCATTTAAAATAATTTAGTTCTCTAATCAGTTGAGTAGTTAATTTTTGGCGCTTTTGAGTCCCCAGCACGGTGACAGGTCTCATATAGTATAGCATATATTATCCATTTAAAATAGTTCAACTTTTTAACGGTGAAAAAATAGTAAAAATCGGTTGGGTAATTTATTTTTGGCGCTTTTAGGACCTTCGGGTCCTGGTGGGCTGCATATAACATAACTTATATCCATCTAAAATAATTTAGCTCTTTGAAAGTGAAGAAATTTTCAAAACCGGTGATGACGCATTCTTGAAAAGTAATTTAAATTAAAAAGTATTTATCCATGCAACTCACAAGCTTTTTTTGAAACGTAAACATGATAGAGTGAAGTTCTTGGTCAAAAAATTTGACAAAAATTCAAAGTGGACTTATATAGTGATCTACAACAATTTTAAATTTTGTGGGGGGGGGGGGGCGCAAAAAACAAGGTGACGAAAACGATTCAACATCTGAGTAGAAAGAGTTCAAATATTATTATTAGCTATATTTTTTAAGTAAACACAGATGATAAAGTTATTATGTACT
Source organism: Brachynemurus nebulosus (assembly GCA_035578155.1). Lineage (NCBI taxonomy): Eukaryota > Metazoa > Arthropoda > Insecta > Neuroptera > Myrmeleontidae > Brachynemurus > Brachynemurus nebulosus. Next base: position 8,390,824 of record JAPWDM010000001.1, on the reverse strand, counting down.
TACTTATATGTTTAGGAACACGAAATCATAGTGTTGCAATAATTATGCATACTTCAAAAAACGAAAAACCAAATATTCACTTGGGATTTCGATCTGTTATCCTCCTGTAACAATCTCCACTCGCAAATAACCAAGTTGTAAATAAATCCAGATATAATATATTAAATATACATACATTCGGCTACATCAGCAAAGAGCAAACAGTATTCCTAACAACATTACATATTGCACCATGCTTTGGTCTCTCCCTGTACAGACACTGAATTTTCAGTTCAATATTTTACATGAAGATCCACCACGCTACACTGACGACAGTAGAGAGAGAGAAAATAACATTTTCCTGCAAGTGGAATGAAAGAAAATATATATACCTATCATTTGACCATGTATCTACATAGTATAAAATAGACGAACTTTAAACGTAACATACGTACATACTTATGTACGTACATATCTCTAGTTACTGTTAAAATGTCATCGGGACCCTAAAGTGGCGTCACAAAGCTGCCCTTTTATTATAGAGTCAAAGTACATACTTAGTGTACCGCAATGTCACATTATAAACTATGTATATGATATAACGTAATACAGAATGTCTCAACGTAATTTTTCAAACGATATAAAAGTATGTACCTACCTTCATTATTATTATTATAGTAACAAAAACAAAAAATTTGAAATATTTTTTTCGAAACACTAGAAAATCGTAGGAAATAACTGCCCTTTGAATTTATTGTAAATATCTCACCAGAGACTATTAACGAAGGATTTTGATAACGAAAAGTTACATCCATTCTGACCATGATTCATTTTGAAAATATTGTTTTTCTTTTTCGATATCAATAATTTTCGATATGAAAACTACGTTTTGATAATCGTAATATGTTTGGAATGCCTATAACCTGCTTCGCTTAAGCCTTTAAAAATTTCATTATTTTTTTGGTACGACCCACCATTTACGAGATATTTACGATCAAAATCGTATCTACAATAACGAAAAGTATCCTTTGAAAACAAACATAATAAAAACCTTATATACGACAGTCTAACTTCAGAAGCACATATTGTAATATTGTATATTGCCAATGTGTTGTTAGTATGTAATTTCAGAGGGTGACTCATCCCCTTCTCCACTGTTGCTCAAACTGAATTTTAAATTCGAGAATTTCATTCTTACGTTATTCTAATTGTTTTAAACTTTGAAGAACAAATTCTGATATTACTCAACTAGTACAATTATGTTAACAGTAACCCCGTAGTGAACTACCCCTGGACTTAATATTAAAAATTAAGAAAAAAACGGTTAAATTAGATTTTTTTACATCAATTTGAAATTGATAAACAAAATTTTAATCGTTTCCGAGATATTTGAAAAATTTAATTTTTGTCCCAATTTTTGAGGGGCAGTTTTACCCCTTCAAACTATTTTTCCGCAGATAAAAACATAAACATCGCTTATTTCATGAAAATTAACAACATATTCAAATTTCATCAAAATCTATAGATCCGGTCTCGGAATATTTACTTAGGTAGGTATAAGTGGAAAATTCTAAATACATGAACTATTGACGTCACATTGGTCGCAGTACGTTTTATGCAAATGAATCCAAACATTTTCCGAAGTATTATTAACTGACAACTTTAGATTAAAAGTCCTAAAATTTTTGACAATGTAACCAAATTTCAATTTATGTTTTAAACCATTATAGAACTTTTTTTAAATAAAACTCAAGATCTATTCACTGATAGCAAATTATTCATTGAAAATTTATTGGAACATTCTGTAGGTATTTTTACGCCATATATACTATACTCGCCAACGGAAAACAGCAACGGCTTGTGGTAACACTGACAACGCTTGCCGGCAAGATTTACTGCAAATTGAAAAACATGTGTGTTGAAAGAAGATGGGTTAACTAACACAACTTGCCGAAAACTAATTCAACGCTTTAAGACATTGTAACTTTTTGTATATTACATTGACGACAATTTTATGATACATACACTATAAGGTTATACTAATTTATTTTTTGTATGTCAGACGAAACTACACTAGACTAGGATGTTATGTATAGGTAATATAAGGGTACGTGTCCATTTGATAGTAACTAGCACAAGTAACTGTTCAGAAAGTTGATTGTTGATTGTCCACTTGAGAGGATGTTCAATAACTCTAAGCAAATTCTCCGATACTGCTCTCAAAACTGTGTCGACATATAACAGTTTGACAGCTACTGTCAAATTTTGGTTAAGAAACATTGATGTGATTTTTATTTGCTATAATCGTTAAAAAAAGTTATGAAGACAGAAAAATTTGCTTCATTTTATGACTGTTTTTATAGTTTTTATATTTTCCATTAAAAAAAAAGTATTAAGTTTGACACAAAAATTTGAAACAAATATTTAATTAATTTTGTATCTTCTTCATTAATTTACTCCTTCCTATCCATTTTTAAATTAATTTAAATGATTAACTCTGATATTTTAATTTTTTTTAATATTCAATTTAACAATTTTTTATTAAGCAAATAAAAAGTATAAACCTACATTCTGCGTACAATAAAATTCGACAAATTAGTATAAATAGAAACAACGTACATAATCAATATAATATTGCTGAGAGTGCTGTCACAATACGAACATGTTTGGAATTTTGAGAGTAGCTGTCGGAGAAATGAATTTATGCTTGTCCACTTGAGAGAACTAGAAATCTATCTACTCTCCGAGAGTTTTTGCGTGAACTGTCGGAGAGTATTATCAGTCCTGTGTTCACTTCTAATTACGACTCTCGAGAGCAGCTCTCGATAGTTTTTCTCTCAGATGGACACGTAGGTACTCTAAGAAAATATATGAGTATAACATCTATTTGTTAACATGTTCCTGGTCATAACCTATAATGACAAAACGCTCAAATGATACAGTATTTTGACTGCTAATACACTTTATATGGAATTGTTGACCTCGGACAACGTGGTTTCTGAATTAGTTAGGTTTCAGTTGACATGACCTGGTTAATATGAGAGAATAACTATCAAGAGTTGCTCTTGTGAGTCGTAAGTAGAAATAAACTCATAACTGATAGTACTATGCAATAGTTTATGCAAAAATAAGGTAGATAAGGTAAAGATATGTAATAATAATGAAAGTAAAACAAAGTTATTTTTATCAAAATTTTAGTAAATAGAAATATTCATTTAATCGGAAGAATGCTTTTAGTGTTTAAAATGTAAATTTATTTCTGTCTTTATTAAAAAAAAATCATTGGAAATAGGATTCTTTGACAGCGACATGCAACCTTACTATAGGTATATACCGAGTTGAACCTGATACAAATTCAAATATAAAATATGACATGAGAAATGTTGCGGATAAATTAATATAAATTTGAATATAAAATATGAATCACGGAGGAATGACCAGCGAACCATTAACGTTTTTTTCACCTTACAACAATTGCAGCCAAAGCAATACAGATTTCATTACATTCATACGCCAAGTTACCTTTGCTATAAAAGTTTCCACTTCAAAAAAATGAAGCACTTTCTAACATCACATTTGTTTTTAAATGCTCAAAACATAAAGTGCAACGTAAGCTACGTATTGTTTGAGAAATCAAAAGAAATTTTTTTCAGAAAATGTGTTTCTTTTTTTAAAATATTAATTTTACTTACAATTGCAGCATACTTTTTTCTGTCTAAAAACTTTTTTGACAATTATACCTAGTAAACAAAATACCCCTGTCGCAGCATCATGCATAACATAGCGAATTTCCGTTTATAAAAGTTAGTTTTCCTTGGAAACTAGTTGACATAGAATAATAGTTTAAAGACCTTTTTTATGTGATTTTGTCTCCTCTTTCAAATTTTTGAATAAAGGGAAATTTTGGCAAAAAACTAATTTTTTCACAAAAATTGCCAAAAAAACCATGTTCCGGGCATCGGACGTGTCTGGTTAACGAACTCGTCCAACGGTTTGGGACTTCCAATATTTTCACCAAATTTCATAAACGTAAGGCATTTCGTTCGAGAGTAATCGCACGGACATATATATATATATATATATATATATATATATATATATATATATATATATATATATATATATATATATATATATATATATTTCAAATAAGAGAATTTTGCGATATACTTAAAAAATTGTCTTACTTGCATGACTAAACATTACATTATATCGATGTTCTCATACATTCTACAGGAAAGGTTTTACCCTCATTCATATGCCCTCCGTTCCATACATCCATGCAAGACCGAACGGTTCCAATTTCTACTTCAGTAAGTTAATAATAATCCAATTATTTTAATAAAATTAGTAAAATGTCACAATTTCACAAAACTTTTGTGTATTTTGTATCCTGCACAGAGTATGAATATAATGCATTTTGACTTCATCAGGTATTCATGAAAGTTTTATGAAATAATAAAATATGAAATAATTTTATATAAATATGAAATTCTAACACAATAGTCCACGATATTTTTTAGATACTTTACATCACGTTGCTCAAATATTGTTTTATTGGGTTAGCTACTTTGGCTGGCAATCTATAATTTGTTTGCAACATTGAAATGTCATATATTTATAGATATGTTGAATATTTTACCAGATAAACCATTATAAATCAACCATTCAAAACCACGTAACTATTTGAAACTATGTAGGGTAGAAGCCCCTATACCGAAACGCAATCATATGTCCGAGCAGTTTTGACATTTATATATTAATGAAGTTATTTCTAAAAAAAAACCTCTAATAACAAAAATTATTATTAATAGAATGATTATTTTTCAATATAAATTCACCTCGAATTTAATGTTCCCTTACTTAATTAAAGAAATACAGATATATATTAAACAATTTTTGTTGAATACAGTATTTTGATCCTTTATTTACAGCTGATACTTAAAGCATTCTATGTTTCCTACATTGACATCTAGATGTCACTCTATGTTTCAGTGTCATATTACTCATATTACACGTCTGTTTGTATATCGGTTCCCAATTTCTAGTGTCATTAATATTTCTTTGTTTGGATATAAATGTCGACATTTTGTAAAAGAAAAACATTAATAAATAAAAATTTTTGGGTTGTATTTTTTTAAAAACATATTCATTGGATTAACAAAACATTCTTTCATGCTTGTTAAGAAAAAAAATAGGTGTTCAATTTATTTGTCAATTTTTATAAGCCAGTTTAATTACACACCTAAAAATAGTGTTCCGGTATAGGGGCTTTTACGTTATATACTAATATATTTATTTTTACTGGACATAGATATAAGATTGCACCTAGTTGGTTAAATAACAAAAATTAGTACAGAAAAATTTTTAACTTCTTTATATCTCCAAGAAAATTTCGTCTACTCTTTTGAGATTAAAATTTTCTTCCGCATGATTTTCATTCGTGCCTAACTTTTTTATATATTTTCCAACCATACTCCATACTGCCCCATTGGGCGAAACATTTAAGAACACCTTAGAGAGACATCTATGAAAATTTAACTATCTGGGAATTTTTTCGTGAGGCATTAAAGGAAATGTGTAAAATCATTGAACTTTTTAGATAGTCAAATTGTTCACTTATTAAATATGTAAACAAAAAAGAAAAGAGGTTTAAAAAAAGGAAGAATAATGTTAGAGTAATGAAGGGTGATGTATATCCCGTCTCGTAGGATATAATCCGTGACATTATTCACTGAACTATTAAAACAATTCCATTACCCTGTAAATTTCTAGGAAAAATTAAAACATAAGATAAAAAAATAAAAAGTAATAGCCGTGTATACCTATAAAAATTTCAGTGTTTCTATATTATAAATATTTATAAGAATAACATAATATTGCTCCTAATACTTTTATATACAACTATAGGCAAAACTATTGTTACATAAACGGAACAAATTAATAACAGTGTCTTTTGTAACGATCACTCATTAAACACGTCATATAATTATAATATTAATTAGGAAAACACACATATAATAATTATAATAGTCATTTGTGTATTAAGAGCGCAAAATGGTGCTTTGCCGCTCGATTGAGAATGTTGACGCACGACGTCGCCAGGCGGAGCGCGTTAATCTCATGAGAGCGGCAAGTCATTTTGTGCTCGAATTACACACAAAATTTTTTCTACAATCTTAAAATTTTTTTTTTTTATTTAAAAGATACTTGAAAAAATAATAATGGACGTTAATATTTACTTTAATATTATAATTTTTGCAGTTTCAGAAATATCTGGAGGTGTACTTGAGAAATCACTGTCACTATTACATATTTCCGTCATATATATACATATTTTTTTAAATATTTTATTCTTATTATTTATTAATTATAGTTATTTATTATTTTTAATTAATATTTTGCAGTTATTTTGAAATTTAATAAAATTAATATTTCACTTGATTACGGTAAACATAATAATTTTAGAATCTGTTTATTTATTTGTTACCATAGAAAATATAAACAACGCCTACCCGATTTGTAATTAAATATACGTTGAGCGAGCGACAAAGTATTGCTTTGCCGGTTTAAAGCACAAAGTAGTACTTCGTTGCTCGGCAACGACAGTCTTCGGCAAATACACATTTTGTACTCTCTTCACAGAGCGCAAAAGCCTACTTTCCACTAAGATTGTAGAAAAATTTATTTATTTATCCTTTCATTAATTAAACAAAATTCATTTACTAAATTAATGGGTACTACCTACTTTGAAGATTTTACTATCGTTTACATATTGTTTCATTAAAAAAAAAAAAATACATTCCTATGAATAACAGGCTCAAGATTCAAGAAAAGGTTAGACATTCCATGAGGTATGAATAGTTTTACTGGATTCAAAAATTATTTCTGATTGGAAGATTCAAATTTAAAAATTTCCTCTTGGTTGTTAAAAGTAACGTTTCGACAATGCAATTCCATGAAATAATTTTAGCGTCGTTGGTGAACTTATAAATAGGATTACCACTTTTGAATTGATTCCATTTTAATATCAGTAAGTAAATACCAAAAGATAGGCTACTTCATCACCTTAAATAACCCTAGCCCTAAATTGCATTCGGTTCACTGTTAAAATCGTAAACCTACAAATGTTTCGTAAACGTAGGAAAGTTTCCCTGTAACAATCAAAACTAAATGTTTCACCATTGTCACAATTGTTTTATCCATAACTGTATACCTTTGGTGGATGAATTTATTGTAGTGTATACCACATAACGGAAAGGTTCTTCGTACGACTACGGTTTTTTTTTCCTTTAACGTAAATAATTTGTGGTCCATTAAAATATGTCAAAATTAAATTTACATTGTAATAAATGTACGCCGTATTTTGCCGTCATTTTATTTCACTTGTTCTGTAAAAATAATTTAACGTACCACCGCACCGTCAGTTTCACTGATCCATAAATTTGACCAGACATGTCTTGTGTGGTATATAAGGAAAAGTTGCCTATATTGTACCCCCTAGTGTTTTATTTCAGTTTAACTAAAAAAATATAGGAGTTATGAAGAGTTTGTTTTATGACACAGAAAGGCTATTTATTTACCATTTAAAAGCTCAAAGTAATGTTAGTTACGTAGGGAGCGCCAAAAGTTTTCGGCCTAAGTATTAAAAAATACAGAGAGAACAGTGAAAAGAATTTATTTTTCTATATAACCGCCCTCTATTTCAATACACTTATTATAAGGTGGGATAAGCATCTCTATGCCTTTATAATAATAAGCAAATTCTTTGTAGCGATTCTATAAAAACGATGTTTTCGGAAGTGATCGAATCTGCCGGACGTCCAGAACGACCATCGTCATTGAGGGACTCGTACCGCAAACGTAACCTTTGGCACGCTTTACCGTATACACCATCCAATCTGTTCTTAATTTCTTCTGGAGTTTGTCTTTCCTTTGTCAGAAATTTTATGACTACACGATATTCAATTTTTGAAACGGTCGACATATTGAGTTTACACTAAATAAAACACATGTAAACTCGTCCACTGCGTTTATGATTACTAGAGACTTAATACTTTCTGTGAGTATAAATTACGTCACCTTTAAATAAGTTTAATCATGTTAGGCCGAGAACTTTTGGCGCTCCCCACGTACCTTTATGGAATTTTTTATGAAGTTTTCTATCGTTAGAATTAAGGAACTGTATTGTCCTCAATTGTACCATATAGTACAAATTGTATCATTTATTTATTGCGTGATAATTTTTTTATTTTTATTTTTTTGGCTTTGCTTTTACGACATTTAAGTTTGGCAAATATTAAGGTGATACGATTAAAGACCTGGTATAATATAGGCAACATCACCCTACCGTCAAATTACAATTACTTTTATCCTTATCTGGTATTTCCTGGCGCCCATTCTTTTCTTCAAACATGAAGGTAATTTAATAAAAAGAAGATGTAAGTTTTTTTTTCTTGAAAAATAGAAGAACGGGAATCGCTACTTGAAAATAAATTTTTATATTTGAATTTATTAGGTAAATGAAAAAGTTTTTATTATACTCTTATTAAGCTTGATAATATTTGAGACGAACTCGGTGGAAAAAGGGCGTAAGTCCACCGAAACCGTTTTTCAATCGATTTTATTTTCTAAATCTCTAGTCGTAAAAATCAATAAATGCGTTTACATTGCAATAATAATTTGAAGCTCATAATACGTCGTTCTTGCACAGAATTGAATTGAAGTAGCTCACAACTATGATTAAGGTCTTCAAGGAGTTTTTCTGGTTACATAACATACAGTGTGATGCAGAAAAAATTAAACAAACGTAAAGGAGACGGGTAAAGATCGGCCATCTTTCGGCTATCAACAAAATTAACTTATTTCCGATATTAATTGCAAAATAATTTACTGCTTAAGGTATAGTTGGTCGATGAAACGGTTTTTTCAAAGGATTTTAACGGACCTTCTCTAGATGTTTATTTAATTCAATACCAATAATACAAGCCTTATATGTTATAAAATACAAAGTTACTAACCATATTTAATATAAGAAATAAAAATTATTCACTACGCCGTTTTTGAAATAAAATTTAAAAACATCATTTTACAACGTTTTACAACGCGTTTTCAACAATGCTTTTATATTGCTACAACATAAGCGCGCGGAAATTAAAATACCCCTGTCGCAGCATCCTGCATAACATAGCGAATTTCCGTTTATAAAAGTTAGTTTTTCTTGGAAACTAGTTGACATAGCATAATAGTTTGAAGACCTTTTTTATGTGATTTTTTCTCCCCTTTCCAATAGTGTAACAAATTTTTACAAAAATTTTTGAATAAGAGGAAATTTTGGCAAAAAGTTAATTTTTTTCATGAAAATTGCTAAAAAAGACATGTTCCAGGCATCGTCTAACGGTTTTGGACTTCCAATATTTTCACCAAATTTCATAAACGTAAGACATTTCGTTCGAGAATTATCGCGCGGACACACACACACACACACACACACATATATATATATATATATATATATATATATATATATATATATATATATATATATATATATATAAATTTTAGTGACTATTTTTTTCGGTTTCTAGGGACCTCAAAACAAATTTCTGCCATAGTCCCGGGCTCAGTCGCGTCATGACAGTGGCTGTAATAGCTGAATTCCATTCGCTAAAACTGTCAACAGTTATGTACTTATTTGAAAAATATGTATATTAGAGGTACAAATACATTCACACACATAGATATACGTATATATACATTTTGTACTATATAAGGCGTTAAATTGGTTCCATACCAATATACCTATCAATCTATCATCAATGACACAAATATGAAATAATGCATTTAAACAAAATATCTAGTAGTGTTTCTTAGCCTATGGGGTAGACGTACCTAAACTGGATCTATATTTTTTCTTTAAATAATAATAAATTTATAAACTTTATATTAAGTTTCTTAGGATAATACAATTACGTATATGTTTTTTAAACCGAAGTTCCCTATTTTTATGGACTAGTTTCCAAAGGATATTAGTCCATAAAAATTGAGAACTTCGGTTTAAAAGAACTTATAAATAAGAAATTTATTTTCTATAAATGTGTACATGTCTGAAAGCAGATGATTTTATTAAAAGAATCCTCAATTTGATACATTATAAGCACCAACTGGTTTATTTCGGCTTTTTCAGATTATTATGAATAATTTTGTAGCGTCTAGAAAGTATTTTTCGTCTCCAGATCAATATTTTATTTGAGGATTGTTCACTTTTTACGGCAAAAATTAAACCAATTCTTTCAAAGAAATTAAATTATTTTTTATTGATTGCCATCAATTAGTAGTACCTACTCATGTTAGTATTCATCTTATGCAACTAATAAACGTTAACTTTTTTAGCGTAGGTCAATCTTAAGGTCAAAAATATCCAAAACTAGCAACATGACACATGTGACCGATTTAGGGAAAAAGTAAACAGGTTTATTAATCAGTCTCATAATTTAATTACTTATTTTAAGATTTCACTTGAATTGAAATACCTGGAAACGATTCTACAATGAAATTGATAAGTAATCCGTAGATCCTCTATTAATTGAAATATATAGTTGTTTATATAATTGATTTTGTATTTTAAAAGTACCAAAAGGCTTTACTGACCAACTTTTGGTACATTCATCCTATAAAGATTTTGTTTCATCAATACATTCAGATGCAGAGGACATCTTTTAACCAATATGAGTAGGTATGTATATCCACATACGTATATCTCACTATTGCAGTTATATACATACATACATACATATTATATGATTATACACATACAACATAGTTGTAAACAAACTAAAATTATAGAAAATAAATTGACTTTTTTTTTCTTATTTTCTCAAAAACTAGCAAACGTAGAATAAAAGTTTAAAAACCTTTTTTATGTGATTTTTTCCCGTCTTCGCAATGATGTAAAAAAATGTGGCAAAAACTTTTAAATTATAGCAAATTTTGGTCAAAAACTCATTTTCACGAAAAATGCTCAAAAAACCATGTTCCTGAGCTCCGACGTTTTTGGCTGAAGAACTCATCCAAGATTTTTGGACTTCTAACGTTGTCACCAAATTTCGTAAAACTAGCAGTTTTTCCTGAAGAGCTATCGTGCTGATACATAAATACATAAATACATATATACATATATATATATATAAATTTTAGTGAATGTTATTTTTGGGCTCTAGGGACCTCAAAACAAATTTCTGCCATATTTTCGGGCTGAACTTCGACTATGGCTTACACCATAATAGCTGAATTTCCAGAATTCTTTCTGGAAATTCGCTAAAAACAAGTGGTATACAAATATTATAACTGAAGAATATTAATAGGTACATTATATTTAATTTTTAATAAAAGATAATTTTTTCGCTGAGATATACTTTTGTACCTGACTACCTCAGAGCAACTACGTTAAACAAAAAGTGGATCTTCTAGTAGAATAAAGTAAGTTATCAAATGATTAAACAACGTTTTAGCTTTATAAATATGTCTTTATAAAAAAAATTAAATTATATTTTCAGGAAGATATTTTTAACACTTCAGTTTCATTTAAAAAATTGTTTAAAACACAGACCAATGAACCCTATTACACCACAAATCCAATTTTACGTAGTGGTTGGTGCAAATTTAAGGGGAAGTACGTAAAATCGGAAGATCAGGGGCGTCGGTAAACTTTTGTTTTGGGGGGTTGGTAAATATTATTTATCTGAATTTATTTAAAACAATATTATCTTAAGAGACAATTTACACCTAAAATTGGGTTATGTAGAGAAAGGAAATCGAATGTTATACTAATGAATATGAGTGACGACTTTTAGAAAACTGTCGAAAAATCAACTTCACTTCGCATTCATCAGCGTAAAAGACGCCAAATAGCAGAAGCTGACAAAAATTCTAGAATATTCTACTTTTGAACTGGCAAAGATACCAAAAAACAAACTTCACTATTGAATTGCGCACTAAAATTCGATTAAGCAGCGCATTTTGACAAAAATTCTAGAATGTTCTATTCGTCAACTAACAAAGATATCGAAAAATCGATTGCACCATTTAATTGGTCATCGAACAAAAGACGGAATAGCACATTTTCATAAATGTTCTAGAATATTCTATTCGTCAGATAGCAAAAATTGTTTGTCAAAATCGGACATTTGATTTACATTAGTTTAATTTCGGTTGGAAAATTAAGTGGTGCAGTAGATTTTCCAATATCTTTGTTAGTTGACAAATAGAATATTCTAGAACATCTTTCAAAATATGTTATTTGGTCTCTTTTTTGGTACTCAATTCAATGGCGACGTTTGTTTTTGAATATCTTTGCTAGTTGACGAATAGAATATTCCAGAACATTTGTCAAAATGTGTAATTTGACCTCTTTTTCAATGGACAATTAAATGGTACAATTGATTTTTCAATATCTTTGCTAGTTGACAAATAGAAAATTCTAGAATTTTTGTCAAACTACACTGTTTAATCTCATTTTAATGACCAATTCAGCGGTGAAGTTTGTTTTTTGATATCTCTGCTAGTTGATGATTAGAATATTCTAGAATTTGACGTTACTTATTTTGCATTTGTATTTTGCATATTACGTATGCAGAATATGTGCATATATATCTGCAGTGAAATTTTAAAAGTTTTAAAGGCTACGAGACCCTCAGACAATATTACCTACGGCCCTGACTCTGGCTTGGTACATAAATTTTCACCAACACAGACAAACAACAACATATCTGTGAGAGGAGAACCCCACTAAATCGCTGACGTCACTACGTAAAATCGGAGTACGTACCATTGGATGGCCACTGTATATTATACATAGAACACTAGAAGCCAACTAACATAAAAAAAGTGAAATTCGCTTGGAGTCCTTTGTAACCCAGTCACAGCTTAAGGCATTAGTCCGTCAGTAGTCGTCGTCGAGTCAACACACCATTATATTAACAATATACGCATTGTTAGTTGAACACGTTGAACAGCTCTCTCTGGTAATACGTGTATTGTGGTTGTATTAGTGCATACACATACTACTACAAAAAACCAAACTAATACACTGCAAACAGTGTGTATGTACACAAACAGACTACGTCACAAACTCATTACAAGTGGAACAGAGGCAAAGCCAATCTAGTTTGTCCCCTTGATATTATACTACTAGACAAAGCGTAAAGCCAGTTTCTAGACAGTTTTCTTGAAGCAGGTAACAAGGGTGAGACGGGTGAAATTTGATGAAATAATGTAATGTCAATTTTTGAGCAAATGCGACTATAATTATTGCAGGACATAATTTGTATACGTACGTATTTTGAAAATAAAGCGAATACCACTCTTCTTCTTTCAAAATTTTGTAGTTTCTTATCAAAAAAGTAAAATTTTATTATCAATATTATATTTTGACAATAATTGTTTGAAAGCGTAACTACTGATACAAATCAATTACTATATAACAGAATGCTATTAAGGTCGGAACTTGAACGTATGTGACTGCTTCAATTACACATTTATATTATGTCTATATAATACAATATAATTATAATATGTTCACTGGTCTGTGGTTAGAAATGTTTTTCATAAAATATTTTATAATCTTTTTTTTATTTCATTCCACATAATGAGCACTAAAAAAGACACATTTTTGCGAATTTCTCTCACTAATGTATTACAGCAATTCCTTTTACAAATAAATTTGATAATTTTTAAGTGTACCGGATGCCCCGTACGAATAAATAATTTTAACTAATAAATAATAAAATTTTTGTATCATTAAACTTTATAATATAAAGTTCAATCATAGGTAAAATATAATACTTCCTTCCTGCTTTAATGAAAAACGTATTAAAAGAAATATATGTAATATATTATAGGCATAGTAAAAAAATTTAATTTATTTATGTAGTGATTTGAGGAATTGACATACTAAAACAAATGAAACTGGTAAAAATAACACACGATCGTAATATTTGATGAATAATAATATTTCTCATGTACCGTGTATTCAAAAAAATAGATACAATTTTACGAAAAGTTACTATTAAAAAGCGAATTATTGCCAACTTGTTTTTAGAATAAGGCGGCTTACCAGTCCAGAAATTTAAAAAAGTCGATGTTTTTGTTTTTGCATTTTCTTATAATAGGTATACTTATCAGAAACCACTTTAAAAGCGTTTCTCTCGAAATGACTTTTTTCGATTCTTGTGTTAAGATTACTCTAAATCTATTCATCCTAATTAGCTCAAGTTTGGACAGAATATTTACAACACATTTCGCTATTGGCCAGACCACAACCAGATTTTTTGGATGAAATATGGCCATTTTATGACCATTTGAATCCCCCAAAAATGGTAAAATTCCAGAAATTTCATTTGTTATTTGCTTTCATTGTCCAACTTATCTAAAGAAAATCGTGAAACGAACCTATTTTTTTCGATCTCTGGACTGGTGAGCCTCCAAGATAAAATAGTTTATTATCTAGAATAGAGAACTAGGGTTGAATTAACCCAATACACGAGATTTGCGGATACGGAGAATTACCTGCATCGAAGATATGCGTACCTTAGGAGTTGTTTGTACTATCTGTGATCTATCAAAATTCCAAAAACGGAGTATTTGAATTGCACAATTTTGTGTATCTTATCAATTTACTATCTTAAAATTTACCAATACAAGTCGAGTACCTACCCATTTTTACAATTATGTTTTACGTCAATTTTATATCGTAAAATACATTTTCGCCCTTCACTTCAAAAGGATTTGTAAAAGGATTTGGTGAGATGTATTAAATTTACATTTTTTTCAGGATATCTATTTATTAATCCCCTTTAGTACCGCCATATATTCAAATATTTTAGATAAAAATTTAATATCTCTGTAAGTATAATTGTAAGTTTTGTACATCTTGCTTAATTTATTTACAATATGACCGCTCTTCACTATACAGCCTCCAGTTACCGATATAAGACAATGCACACTCCGCTAAATTTAAAAAAAAAATTAATATGACGAGCTGAGCTCGTCATTAGTCCTAAAGGCGTTAATATCATATTTATAATTTTATCCATTTTGTAAATATTAATAAAAGGTGAAAATGCTTGTTTTGTATTTCAATTTCATCCTTTTATTCCAAAAATTAGTTTAAAAAAAAATTTAAAAAAATGTTACACTTCTTTATCTCCTCAATTATTTGTCCTATAAAAAATTTTCAAAAAAAAATCTTCAGCGTACAATCAAAAGAGAATATTCATTCACTTTTTGTTTTACAACCAAAGTTTTAAGATTATAATATAATGTACACAAATGTCCTCGCATATTCTGTGCACGAAAATCTCCGTGTTCACAAGCCTCCAGCTACCAAATTTTACAACAAGGCTAGTTTATATAAACTCATTCCTTATAGCAAAAAAAAACTCATAAATTCAGAAATACATTTCAAAGCAAAAGGAAAGGTTTGCACATGATTTAATAAAAAAAGTATCCTTTTTTTGCATGTCTATATGAACAATATATTTTTTGTACGCACTGTAAATTTGTATAATAAGGAAAAAATTGGTATTTTTGTGGCGAATGTTTATTAAATTGAAAAATAGCATGTCAAATAGTAACAAAATATCCATTTCGTTCTCTTAATAACAATACTCATCGCTCACTAAATCCATTTTATATATTCAACGATTTATTATTTTTTGGATTCATGTATTATTATAACGTTTGTAACTATGTAATATAAAATTTTATAAGCTTGAGAGGCGTGTTTAAAGGTTCTCATTTTTAATTCTTCAGTTCAAATCAATATAATTTCAAAATGCGGACATTTAGACTTTAAGATTAATTCATTATACACAACATAGTATGTTCCAGAAAGTATTTTCAACATACAAGTTTTATGTGTTTATCAGTTCTATTAAATTGCTTACAAGGAGCATCACGGGGGTGTACCCCTCCGATTTTGTTTATTCTTTGATATGTTGTAGAACATCGAAAAATAAGAGACCCGTATTTTTTTTAGCGGCTGTAAAATGGTTTGAAGGGGTGAAATCACCCTTCAAAAATTGGGGTAATAATTTAATTTGTCAAATATCCTGAAAACGGTAAGAGATAGAGCAAAAGTTTAAATTGGCGATATTGCTCCTTTTTAAAGAGCTATCTATTGATATGCAACTTGTTTAAATTACTTCAACAGGGGTGGTTGGGGGTTAAAATTTAGGGGTTAACTTTGTAAAAAGAGGGTAAAAAATACAATATATTAAAATTTTGTTTACAGTTTTCAAATCTACGTGAAAAAATCTAATTGACCTGTTTTTGCTCAATTTCATAATATTAAGTTTAGGGGTAGGTAACCAGTGGGTGAGTATGTTGACATAATCATACTATTTGAGTAATTCAGGAACTTCTTCGTGGAAAATCATACTATTTGAGTAATTCAGGAACTTCTTCGTACACTCCCGTTAGATGAATTGTAAATGTTCCTTGTTAGATGAATTGTATTTAAATAATCAAGAAGCAAAAATTGATTTTTTTAATTTGTAAAATTTCAAAATTTAATACTTAAGTATAAAAATATATTTTTTTAACGATTTAAAAACTTCGGTGTGTCTGTTTTAACGCCCCCCCCCCGTCAACTAATGTTTTGCAAAGAGACCCTATTTATTAATTTTTTTTACAATTATTTAAAATCTAATTTATAAATATTCAGCCACTTAAGATACTTGTATTTAAAGATTTTAAGGGCCGATGCACACATGCGTTTTTTTACCGCTGCGTGCACGCTGCGGCGCCGCACGGCACCGCAAGTATGTGTGCATCATAATATTTAACTTAATGTACTTTATAACCGCTGCGGCGCCGCACCGTGCACGCAGCGGTAAAGAAACGCATGTGTGCATCGACATTAATTTAATGACTGATTTTATGATGTTATTTTTTAGTGAGCCAAAAATTTTTAAAAATTGCTTTTTAACACGGATTTAATGCTAGTATTCCGTTCCCCTCAAACTGGAAACCCGTAATCCAATCCGTAATCCAAAGCTTATCCATCACAAAGCTTAACACATTTGAATAAATTGTAATTTTACTAGCTGAATAAGGTAATAACTTTATTTGTATATACACTGTATACTACAAGTTATTTTACTATCATCTCGGTCGCACATTTTGATTAGTTTTAACTCTAATCAAATTATGAATATGTACTCGTACAGTACTCTCTCTCAATGCTGCCGCGTTTTCGAACGTAGCACAGCACATTCCCAGTACTGGCACTCACAACATGTATAATTTTATTACTGAAAGCAGAGCCTATTGAGAGTGGGTACTGTATTTATATACCTACCTTTAATACAATACATGCATATCTGTGTATGACAGTTAAATTAAGCTATAGAACAAATATGTATGGTCGAATATAGGTATATTTAGTATTAACTTTCCCAATTACTATTAAAATTTACTAGATTTATATGCGTTAATTAAAAACTTTCTAATGTATAAATTTAGTTTAAATCAGAATTTTTTTTTAAACTTTAATTTATGTCATGGAAAAATCGATAACACGAAATAATAACAATGCGAGAATTTAAAGCACATAAAATGTATTTTTAGTGACATTAATTTAATTATTTATTTGATTATAATGAAATATTTACTTTCCCAGATTTCAGATTAGTAATAATCTATTTAATCTGCGTATACATATTTAACCGAAACCTCTTTAGTATCAGCCATTCTTTTTGTTACGGACATGACATTTTCACGCACTTTTCACGCCTTCTTATAAGAAAAAAAATAGAAGTTATTTTTTCTTATAAATTTTCAATATTAAGCAGATAGACAAATATGTACACAATATTTGTAGGGGAGACAGGGGCTAGTATTAACGGGGGTAAGTATTAACAGGCCATTTTCCGCCAAACTACGGACGAAAAAATTAAGTACGTCCGGTTGATGTTATCAGTGGATGACTACGGACACGTTGTGACCAATCAGTCTTTGGCCGGTTGCCGCAAAACAAAGTTGTGAGTAAGGCGTAGATTTTATTAGGTAAAAGAACATTTTTAAGTCGATGGTTTTTTGATTTGAAGCATGATTGTATACCTAAAAGAGACTAAATTTATTTCAAACGGTAGCATATTCCACCTGGTATTGTATTTTGTTTAAATTTTACCGCATTATCAACGTACTCTTTTTAAAAATTTAAATTTCTAAAAAATTTACCTTCGGGGCAAGTATTAACAAAACGCATGGGGTAAGTATTAACATGTTAACATTTATCTCGTTTAAATTTTATGCAACAAAGACTATGTTTTTAACTTCCCTATAAGGAGGTTATTGTATTCATCCCGATTTCAAAATCCAAATATCGTCATTTTCATACTTCGAGGTTACCAAAATTTTTTTCGTGACATTGCCAAATATGTTTGCATGTATGTGTGTGTACATATGTGAGTGTTAAATTGAAATGGCTTTAATTTTTATATATTTTCTGCAGTGAAGCAGAGGAAGAGTTTTGCTTAATTTGAGTTATCATATATTTCAAGAATTATAATAATGTATATATTTCAAGAATTATAATAAAGAGACGAAGACTAATTTTTTAATAAGTAAATATTTTTTAATATAGAAGATATTAAACGATTGTGGTTGTCTATCGAAGACTGAAAATTTACCAATTTTTGTTTCGTTATCAAGGTCAAAGTGACGTAATTTGCTACTTAATAAAGACTGACTAACTATAGCCTCAGAAAAAAATTAAAATAATGATTAACTTTAACTAATTAAGTAAAGATAAATCTAAAATAAGGATTTTCTGTGTCTAATTAAATTCCTTTATAATAATAAACACGTTAAATATGATACTTTGTTTTATTTCCAATAAGTACATATCTACAAAATATCATAATCATATTAAAACTCTAATGTTAATACTTACCCCAACGTTGTTAAAACTTGCCCCAAAACTGGGGTAAGTATTAACAAACACATTTTTTAAGAAAATGGGTTTTTCCATAGAAAGTACAAGGGATATGTAAGTTTTTTTTATCAAAAATTATAGACAGATAATTAATTCTTCATAACGTTTACAAAAAAAATCGCTAACTAGTTTCATTTCCGTTTAATGTGTAAAAAAGTAAAATATGTTAGTACATGCCCCTGTCTCCCCTACTGAATATAAAATACATAACATTACCTATTAGTTTTAATGCTAGAGCTAATAAAGTTTGTGTTACGGACGTGACAAAACAGGCACTTTCTTGTCGCGCCCGTAACACAGCTAACATTAAAACTAATACCGTTATGTATTTTATATTCAGTACAAATATTGTTTACACATTTGTCTATCTGCTTAGTATTGAAAATTTATAAGAAAAAAATAACTTCTATTTTTTTTCTTATAAGAAGGCGTGTAAACGGCATGAAAATGTCACGTCCGTAACAAAAGAATGGCTGTATATGTATGAGTCTGAATATTTTTAGGTAATTAATTTTACCTGTCAATAGGTAACACGTCGGGAGCGAACTAACCTACGACCCTTTTTCAGGATAGGATTAAAATCTGACCGAACTAGAATGCCCCATTTTGACTGCAAGGGGTACGTTTCAAAAGAATGGCTGCTATGCCAAATTTTATTTTAATATCATTTTTCATTTGAATATATATAACAAAAATTTCCCATATTCCATAAAAGTACGTGCAATTTTTCTCAACAACAGACTTCCTAATCAACACGAAACTTGTTTATTCTAAAATCCGTTAAATTTTATTGGTTCGATCAGTTTTTTCTTGGTATCCGAACCTCCTTAAACACATACACCACTACAATAAATTTAAAAAAAAAAGAAAAAAAGTTAAAAAGAGAATTATATTTGTAAGTAAAATCTCAGATAGTAATATTTTTCTTTAAATTTACGAACAGAAAAAAAAAACGGAGTTCAAAATATATATTTTTCCTCTTGTTTTAAAACCATTTATTTTCTTGAACGACAACGACTTGCAACCAACTCATCCACAGGCGGAATATTTTATTTACGTCGAGTAATAAGTTTGTTGGTGGAATTAGGAAGTTATGATTCCAAACTTTGTTGATGGTATATTTCAGTTGTCCCATGGGATGTTAACAGTACAACAACATTATACTGCCATTGGTGGCTGTGTTATACCTACTTTAAGTTCTATTGTACGTATTATATAGCGACCTATTCTACTTACAGTTATTTAGTAAAAGCTCTTCATTATAATCATCCGTAAAATCTCACTTTTTGTATATAAAATTAAATGGATTATTAATATTCGTTTCTGTATTAACCTGACATTAATTTTTTTAATAGTAGTTTATTCAACGAGCTAGTAATGATAGGTATCTATTACTCACGAAGATGAAATTGCGACACGAGCCGAGCTTGCGAGGCGAGTGTCGTAATGCATCTGAGTGAGTAATAGCCATTACAAGCGAGTAGAATACGATATTTTTTCTACGAATTTTTTCCTTTTTTATTTAAATAAAATTGAATATAAATTTTAAATCATATTTTTGTATATAATATGTATAAAACGATCAAAACAAAATATAAACCACTTTGTTTACTTGAACGTTACTACGCAACATATATTAAATTAAAACATGATATATACATTATTCACAACACAATCCCAAACCCATTGAATAATGGTTAATCTGTGATTTCAATGGTCAAAAGGGTATTGAGTAATGATCACTCCGCCACACCTTGGAATAATGCCTAACTTTCTCAACAATTAACAGATATATAATGAGTGTGTTCTTCAACAGGAGTAGAAAAAGATAATTTAGCTCATGTGTATCAAGTCCCATAAGAATATTGTAGTTTTTTCACTTTAACCATGGAAAAGAACTTAGGACAAATTTTTACAGCGAAAAAAATGTTACAAAATATTTCATTGGTCATTTCACTGTAGGTAAAAACACGATAAAAACGAAACAAAAATTCGTATTGATAAATTTAACTGATTTCAGCACCATAGTAACAATGTATTAAATAATAATATGAATTAATAATAGTTTATTTTATTCGTTAAATTATCTTACCGTATTACACTTAAGTTTTATAATTCTTCTGAATAAATTTGTGTTTTCTACAACTTAAATTTTTTGCCTAAAAGCAATTTAACTCGAAGAACTGTCAACCCAAATACACTTCAGCTTTGGAGTCGCGTTTTTGCTAGTTGACAGTTCTTATTAAATTGCTAGGCAACAAATTTTCGTTAGACAAACCCAAATTGAATCGAAAAAATATTATGGGCGCAAGCTCAAAGGACCTCCAGAAACTGAGGTGAGGCGAATAAAAATTGTATTATTGCCATAGTTATCAACCAAACCAAGTAATTATGTTTTTATATGAGTGAGTGAGTAAGTAAACTTCTATGTATTTACAAAGATAAATGCAGATGTAGATAAAAAAGTTATTTTTTGCTTGCGCCCATAATACAAACCTCTCGTGTAATAATAAGCGATAAAAAAAGCTAATTTTAGTTTTTACTAATAAATATACTATAATTATAAAAAAAGATTTATTTTAAAGATTTTTTGATTACCAATAAAGGAAATTTGCAATGTTAAAAAGGATGTTGCAATGGGGGTATTTATAGTTCTTAATTCAAACTTCTGTACAATGTTCTTAAAAATCTTGGAACAAAATAATTTTTGGCCAACTTGACCATTATTTTTTGAAAATCCGTAAATAATAATGCTTGCATATAAACACGAATCTTTCAACCAAACATGCGGATTTCCATTTTATGATTGTATCTACATCCCGTAATTAAATTATATTTTAAAAATTTGCCACTGCCAAATGCCCAAACGAAACACAAAACAACATATAGTATTTATAATAATTTTAAATATTTAAAACTAATTAATTAATAAATACATAATAGCGTAATTGGATTTGAATGTAAAAAAATTTTTTAAAAGTTTTTATATTAATACTATTATATTACAATGATATATTTAAATATTATATACATATACCAATGAGCCTGCTAATTACAATAAAACAAATAATTTGAAATTTTCAGTATATAAATAGTTGATAAAGTAGCTGTACGAACGTACATAATACCCACTATTCAGTTTATTTTATTTTATTTTTTCTATTTAATTTGTGTAGCGTAGTAATATCCGGATTATTTTGACAATTTTTTAATGGAGTTTTTTTTTATATATAATGTTTTTTCATTTTATTTTCAAATAAATTAAACAATAGAGTAAAGTAAATAGTTATGTAAAATTGTTTATTAAAATTTAAATAAATATAATTTTGTTTGAATTTAATAATTTTTAATTAATGTAATTTTTTCTATTATTTCCTAAAAGTAAATTAAAATTTTATATAATGAAATTTTGGCATTTTTACTCCACATAATGAACAGATTTATATCTATATATGTATATCTTTATCAGTAGCTGGGATAGCCGTTATATACGTTTACGAAAATAAATTGTACCGGCTGTTTACATTTGAATCGGAATATTCGAATTAAAGGTTAAAACGGATTTAGTATCTTAGAACCCTTATTCTAAACTTTCAAAACTCACCAATTTTTTCATTAGTTTTGCTAAAAAATTTCTGTTTTGAAATTTTTTTTTAACCGATTCACGATCATTGACGGTGTGAAATATGAAGTGAAACCTGACTAACTGCGTCACCAGGCTATACCACGTCGACAATTCCATATAAAGCGTAACATCGTCAAAGTATATACATAGATCGTTCTCTATCTAGTTACCATCGGTACCGAGGCGATCCGGTGTGATCTATAATACATTACGTATTGTGCAGCCGATCTATTGTCACTGTGGGAACTTCACACACTTACTTTTGACATTACCAGAAAATGGATAATAATTCTTAGAATGGTTTTATAATAAGTTTGTTTATGATTTCTTGAGAAAAGCTCTATAGTTAGGTTTTGTCCGATTTTTGCTATACGTGGGGTAAGTGCAGATCATCCTGAAGAAGTCAATGCATACTAGTCATATACCTCGTTCAATTAATAATTAACATAATTTTTATTTGATTTTAAAATGTTTGTAATATTAAAGGTCTTCTAAAAAAGTAGATATAGTGCAGGATTAAACCTTTAGTGGAATTTAAACAGAACTTAAATTGGACTTCAATGCAAAACATTAAAAATCGGATTACGCGAATCGGAGTACATTTATTTAAAAAAAAAGCTATAACTGATTTAAACTGAAAATAAATTTAATTTGTGAAAATTCATAACTAATAGTTATGCAAATAGTTTATTTAATTTTCACTGAAATTTTAAACTTTTTTCTTATTTTAATTAATTTTATTTTTTATTTAAACTTAATATAATTTAAAAAATTTAAAAATATTATTGAAAATTAGATAATTAGTTAAATTGTTCACACAATTATTGTCAAGAGATTTATAGTTACTACCGGCCGTAATTAGGTATGTTATTTCTTCTAAAACTATACTTCAAGAGTTAAGTAGCTACCACCAAGAGCAACTAGACACCCATAAGGGTGTTAATTATATATATATATATATATATATATATATATATATATATATATATATATATATATATATATATATATATATATATATATATATATAATAGTACTCCTGTGAGTAACTAATTACTGTTATGGGAGTTCAACTTTTTCCTCTTTCTTCAAGGGACACACTGCTACTCTCAGGAACAATTAGATATTCTTGAAAAATTTTGTATTTTTGTTATTTGTTTCCCTGATCCTGAATACATTACAATAAAACTCTTTCTAATATAGTAAATCTTTATTGAGACTGATTAACTTGTTTTGACATAAACTCTAATTCCATTCCTGATTTTCTTGATTGGTCGAATGAAAATATACATTCGGTATATACTTCTACATGCCATACATATGTATGTACATTCCTCGCTACCCTATTTACAATATTTGTATCAAAATACATATGTCTGAAACTGTATATAAATGGGTACATATATTCGTAGCCATAAATACATAATTGTTAAAAATGAGACAGAGACTAAAATTAGTTCACTCGTTGATAACGTAACACATAATATGGCAGTGGACCGCATTTAAAATGTGGTGTTTGGTTGGAATATAAAATAACTTTATAATAGAGTCCACCAGATGGCTAATTTATATATCTTATAATTAAATATTGATCACAAATGTATGTTTTGTATAGTAGAATAAAGTTATACTATGTGTCTCAGATCTCGTAAATAGTTTGTGATACAATTTCAATCAGATTGGAGGATTTCAAATTTATTTCCCTTACAACTTCTTATTTTAAATGAATTCTTCTTATCCTGTTTTTTTTTTCTTTTGCTGATAGTACCGCGCATATAAAAGTTTAGCGTGAAGAATATTGTAGAAAGCTACGTACCTATAGTAAATTTCGTGAAAGAATTTTTTTTTAAATTTCGTAGTTATTTTTAGCGAATTTCCATTCTGGAAATTCAGCTATTACAACGGCCCTCATGGCAAGACGTGAGTCCGAGACTATGCCTAAAATTGGTTTGACGCTTGGGGAAACCGAAAATAACCTTCACTAAAATTTCTATATATATATATATATATATATATATATATGCGTGATAACTTTCAAACGGACTATTCAATTTTTATGAAATTTGGTGAAAAGTTCAAAAGTCCCAAACCCTTGAGTGAGTTCGTCAGTCAGATATGTCCAATTTTTAAAAGCCAAAATTTTGACTTTTTTTCATCATTTCTGGTGGTTACTTGTAAAAATTCTTTAATTCTTTACATTACACATCGCTTCCTGGGTCCCAAAAGCACTAAAAATAAATGTATTCACCGTTAAAAAGTTATATTATTTTAAATGAATATATGCTATATTATATATGAGACCTACCAGGGTCTTGACGACCCAAAAGCGCCAGAAATTAACTACTCAACCGATTTTGAAAATTTTTTCACTGATAAAGAACTAAACTATTTTAAATGCATATATAAATTTTTATATGAGATCCGCCAGTGTCCAATTTTTGAAAATTCGCTGTTATGCAGATGTTACGTCAGGGGTATTTAAATATAGTGCCTGTGAAAGTCATGCCATATCATTGGAAAGGGGGTGACAAGGATACATTATACAGTGCGATCATAAAGTTCCGGAACAGTTAAAAATCTCAGCGAATATTGACTTTATCGAAAAATAGCTCGGACAAAAGTTTCATGGGAAGAAATGAGGAACTAGAAAATGACCTCGAATTTGACCTTGAAAATGACCTTGGCAAAAATTTGGAGGTCGACTTTGTTTTTTTAAATGGAAACTCCTATTTTTGACCTCAGATTCGCAAAGAGCGCGAAATTCTACGTTCAAAACCATATTGTGTGAAGGTCATGAAAACGAAAAAATATGCTACTGGTTGGTCAAGGTCATGTTCGAGGTCAAATTCGAGGTCATTTTCTAGTTCCTCATTTCTTCCCTTGAAACTTTTGTCCGGGCTATTTTTCGATAAAGTCCATATTAACTAAGATTTTGCGGAACTTTTGCGGAGCTGTTCCGGAACTTTATGAACGCTCTCTATATCAACTTGATGCGCTATAAAAATTTGTTTACACCAAAGTCCTATCCCGTTATCGTATTTTTTTGTCTGTATTTATGCGTTTTATTTACTACTTACCACTTATTATTTCGGTGTGAACAATTTATTAGAGAAACTAGTATACGATGCAATAAGACATTTCATTTTATTCTAAGATGTTCTCTTCACAAAATAGTTCGTTTAATTGAAAGGATTATCTGGAACACCCAGTATTGCTGTATTGTATACAATCATATAATATACAAAAAACGGTCGTTGTCAAAATTATATTTAACATTATTGAAAAACTTGAATCCCTTTTTCAATTTTAAATAGCTAGCGAATAACCCATTCGGTTTAATTCATTTTTAACTGAAATTTTCATTTGATTCTATTTTATTTTCATATTAACTGTAACTGTACTTCATTCAATGCGAGAATATAAATTTTCCCACCCGAAAAACCTTTTATACTTTTTCTTTTATAAATTTAAATAATTTTATATATTATATATAATATTACGTATTATACATAGCTAGGCTATACCATACGTGGTTGATATAAACTTATTCGGTTATTACAAGAGAGATTTAAAAACATTTTTCATTATTTTAATTAACTTGCTTCATTTTAACTTATATTCGTTACTCGTTTGTTCATTCGCCGCTATTTCGTTTCGGTGAAAAATTTTTGTTACTGAAAATAATGAATTTCTACCCAAATTGGATATTATTTTGCTAACGTCTATTTCATTTGTGTGTAGGTAGACGATATCTATTATTATTTTTCTAGCATAGATACTGCCTATGTGACTTTTAATAAAGGTATTTATTTGTTTATTTATTTATTTATTTATTTGGAAAAACATGTACAATTTTTGAAAATTTTAAACTAAATTAATAACATAGTGATTGAATAATTATCAAACTGGATCGGCTGGGTCTCGAACCCAAGATTCTTGATTACTATAGTCAAGCGCTTTGCCACTAGGCTACCGATTCCTATTCGGGAGCCACTCCAGTTCGGCAATCAATCAATCATATATGCGAGAAATAGATAATGATTTTAAACTTATAATCAATGCTGTTATATAAATAATTTTTCTATACAGTCCATTAAAAAAAAAGAAAAAAGAAATTGAGGAAGTAGTGCTTCACCTATAAGTATTAAGTAGTGGTGTTCAGCCAGTCCATTTCAGCGACTTGTGGTCAATCTCTTGTCTCTGTCCCATGAATGCAAAAATGGAACTGATTCGGTATTCCTATTAAGTATTTCTAAAGCGATATACCTTTCAAAGTTAGATCATTGCGGCAATGGGAAAAATAGAGCGTTTTATAAAAGTCTAGTATACAAGTTGATTTTGTATTTTAATAAGTCTAATTCAAAAACACTACAAGTTGTGTAAATTTCAGATTTTTATCACTAACCTTATCAGAGATACAGGAGCTCAAAGTTCCGAAATTTGGAAAAAAGTCAATTTTCGGAAATTTGTAAAAATTAAAGGATACAAATTTCACAACTGAATTTTTTTTTTTTGGTGGTTGTACCCATATACAGCTATTTCCATAAAAAATACCAAGATCTATATATACCTCTTTTCAGATAAAATTGATCATGAGTTTTCGTTACAAAATTAAATAATTCTTATATTCGAAACAAATTGATCTTCTATTCTTTTCTAAAAATAAACTGCAAATTTAAAATTTACATAAATGCAATAATAAAAGAGATAAAGCCAAGAAAACGGAAATTATTTAAATTCAAAGTTACGAAGCATGGTTAAATTTAACTGAAATAAACCATAACACTCCTTCTATGAGAAAAAAAATGTTCAAATAGTGAATTTTGTTAAAGTTTGATATGCAACTTTAAGTGATGTTTCCTTGTGGAAGAGAGGAAAATAGGTCAATTATTGAAATAACTTAAAAAGAAATTTATTACCATTTCAATGATTTCCGTTTCAACGCTTTAGGATGAATAGTTTATGAAATATGTGCATTGGCGTAAAAGGCTACAAACATAAAAATAAGCGCAAATTGGAAAACAAAAGTAGCCGCCACGCTTAAACGGCTTAAGATTTTTTTTTTGAGAATTGTTCTTAATACTTTAAATACAATAGAAGCAACTAGGAGAACCTCAAATTTTTGTAAGATGGTCGAGTGACCACCTCTGGACCACGGAGGTGTTGTGGAGATGGCATCCAGGTGATGTACCTAAATATTAACAGAAGTGAACAAATATTCACACACATTAACACGCATGTAAAATAATCAAAACAAAATGTAGTCATCAATGCAAACAACACACACACTACTAAAGACCTGTCAGGTGGAGCACCAGCGTTTTGTTTCAGTTCACCTAATCAATGCTCTGGACCACTTCATATGGACTAACCCTAAACTATATTTAATATAATCGCCTACCAGCGATTGTCAACGACAATATAATTTTTTTTTAAAAGAAATTAAAAGTTCAAAAATTGTTAATCAAACATTTTATTTAATGGTACCTATAATAAAAATTACGTGGTAATAGCACTAAATGATGAATGATCCTGTGTTAACACAAGAGTAGACACTGCAACTTTTACAAATAAAATACAATTTGTACCATATATTCCCTTCAGTTTTTTTTGCCCGTTCAGTTAAATTCAATACTGGTACAGCAAACATTATAGGTAAATGCCCATAACACATTTAGTTTAAATAAAATAAATAAAATTAAACAAAAACTGATAGGGATGTCTATTGCATTTTTGTCAAGTAGTGTTTCATTTTACCAACCCGCCAGAAAAAAAAATGGAATTTATTACGTATGGTCATCAATCAATTGATTGTTTAGTGATTGAACATTAATTTTAAAATATGTAGAATGCATAGATGAACGGAAATATGGTGGCTGTATTCCCGCAGCAGCACACTCTCACACGTCGCGTCTCCCCCCGTATATACGAGAATGTATGTCGATATTAATCCTATATATCTATATAAAATAGGATAAATAATGGATGTCTGATATATTATTATTGTACAGTCGAGGCCATGTAAACACGAAAAAATACCAAATACGCCTGTCGCAGCATCTGCATAACATAGCGAATTTCCAAATATTGGGCACTGGCGGATCTCATCTAAGATCTGTATCCATTTAAAATAGTTTAGCTTTAGTTAATTTTTGGCACTTTTGGGTCCTCAGGGCCCTAATGAATCTCATATAGTGTATAGCATATATCCATTTAACAACATAGGGTGCTATTCATAGTCAAACACTAAAGTTGGCTTTAGTAAAAGTTGGCATTATTTTTAAAGTTAACTTTAAGATAATGCATATTCATAGACGACATAGAGATACGTTTTAACTAAAGTATACTTTAAATTTATTATATAGAATAAAAGTAGGTCCTGATATAAATTTCCTCTACATCGCTATGGTTATGTCGGTTATTTATTTGTAAATTACTGATTGTTATATTGCTAATTGAAGTTTTATAATCTTCTAACGGAAAATATCTAAAGAGATATGGAAATTCAAGAAAATTTATAGACAATAATACACAGTAAAAAGTTCCAGTGTAAAATTACAGCAAATATCATTGGTTACTTTTGTACATAAAAAGTACTGTAAATTCACAGACGACTGTAATTTTACATAATTCGTGTAATATTTATCTGTAATTTTACACAATTTTTTACATAAAAATGCATGTAATTTTACACTAATATTTAGGTAATTTAAGGGGGAGTATGTAAATAAAAAACTGTAATTTTACAGTAAAGTTTATGTATATTTAAACAGTAAATTTTAAAATTACATTGTATTTATACAAAATTACACTGTGTTTTTACAAAATTACATGGTATTTTTACAAATTTATATTGTATGTTTACAAAAGTACATATGAAATCTGTAAGTTTACATAATATTATTACACTAGTATATTGTAATATTACAGTATTTTTTGTAATATTACAATGTATTATCTATAGATGTACAAGAAACAATTAGATACTTGTTTCCAGTATTAGATTACTTTTACAATTAACGATTGTTAATTATAAATAGAAGTGTAATAACTTTTGTAAATGTAATATTTTTTGTAAAATAATACAAAAATATAAACAATTAACAATAATAAATTATTTACGTGTTTGAAAACATAGAAATTTATCACTTTAATATTTTAAGGTCACATTACACTTTCCCGCGTCAGGAAAATCGACTTTCTAGAAAGTGATTTATTGGAAAGTATCAGGTATATTTAAATAATATTATCTAAAAGTTTCAGAAAAATATTTTCTCAAATATTTTCGAAATGATTATAACGCCAGATACTCGAATGGGTATTATACAATTTGTCAAAACTGAATTTGAATTTCTGGAAACAAGATTTTTGTGCGGCGTGCACGATAACATAAAACTATTTTACCGATCGATTCAAAATTCTAATATTTTCTTCTAAACAAGAGTACCCATAAAATGGACTAGAATAAAAGGAATTGGACAATTTTTTGTTCAGTTTTTTACGGTTTTTTTACGGAAAAAGATGCTGCATCTGAAATCATCAAATCATAATCTGTTCTGTGATTGTTGTTATGCAGAAAAAAAATTAAAATGTTCAGGCCGATCAGTTAACTGCTTTTCAAGCTGTAATATATTTTGATTAAAAAAAATGTACAAGCGTAATTTTGAAAATGCTTGCAATTTTTCTCTGAAACTTTCAAAAAATATTATTAAAGTATATAATTCCAAGAGTATACTTTACATGTATAAAATGTCCGACTTCTCCGACCCGAAAAAATGTAATATCGCCATACATGTCTCATGATTTTGATAAATAATATTTGAAACATATGATTTTAAAATACATACCTAACTTAAAAGATTCTATAGTTTCTGTATATACAGATTTATAATTATTATTTATTTTATTTTATTTTTATTAAATTCTTATACATAAACACCGATTTGGTTCCAGATGTAATTATTTTAGTCTTGAATTAATTTTGAAATGGATTTTTGTACATATTTTCGCAGACCAATTTTTCGTAATTTAAAAGTGTTTTATAACATTTTTGCTTGCATAAATCTGAACATAATTTTCCACTGATCTCATTACGAGGTAGAGAAAAATCAGCCCATTATTTTCTAAAATACTTTTGCCTATAAATATATATGCCATTTTTTTAAAAATTTATTAAATTGAATTCCGTGTATATACCTACTTAAATTATTTATAGCTGTTAAAATATTTACTTTTAAAAATTGTTTCGATTTTATGTCTGTAACGTACAAAGACGCTAGCCATTTTAAGCTCAGTTTCTCATCTCATCAACTCTTTTACCTTTGTAGATATCCTCAATTATCTTGAACTTCTTTAAGGGGATATTTTAGTCTAGAAATTCAAAAAAATCGATTTTCTCTTTTTAATATTTTCAAAGCTCAGACCTTTAAGAATAAGCCTCTAAAAGGGTTTACGGAAAAATTATTTTCGGAGTTATGGTTATTTTTTCCCTGTGTACTGTGTATCTTTTCAGTGTTAAATTAAAATTTTTATATAAATTACTCGAAACTACTTTTTTCGATACGGTTGACATGATATCTCAAATTTTAATGCACCAATTTACTTGAAATTTGGTACAGACCTTCTTAATACTATCCAAATTAATCCGATGTAGGGATTTTTGGGATTATTTTTTACTATTTTTAAAAAATTTTCAAAGTTGAAAAAAGGAGACGAAAAAATTATTTTATTTTCAATAGACTCCACCTTGTGAAAAAATTTATTTCTCCAAATCGGTTACGTCCAACTAACTATGCATCCTTGTTTATTAAGAATTAACTAAAATTTTATGTTTTAGATCACCAGGGGAGTTGGAATCACGTCAACCAAGAGACACCTTTTATTCATTCCCCACTTTGTCGGCATGTACCGATTTCAATTTTGAATTTTTTTAAAAATTGTTATACATTTTTATACTTTTTAAATATCAATAAAAAACTGGTAAAAAATGAGTCCTAAAAATGTTTACTGTTTTTTTTTATTTTTTTTGATTACGCCCGTAAAATCACCTTAAAATCGAACCTCTAGAGTAGAATACCCCCTCAATATACATACAGTTTGTGAATTTTCTTTATGTGTATCATGAAAACAATTTATTGTTAACATTGCAGTAACTTATCTTAATTTTAACACATAATTAAGTTATAATTTTTACATCAGCTAATAAGGTTAGGTATATACTTTTGAGGAGAAAATTTAAATTTAGAAATTGAACAAGGAAATTCCTTAAAAATAATAACAATAATAACCAATAATACACATATTTAAAATAACAAAAGTCACTATTATATTATTTTATTTTACACATAAACACAAGACATCACTAATTTTTTTACGACAGATTCATGCCATATTTCAACAAAGAAAAATGCACATTCACGGACACACAACCTACAATTTTTACACAAATTTTTTTTTATACACAAATTTATAAATTTATACTTTTATTATTTATTTAAAAAATTGTAATTTTTTAAGCAGTGTATTAATCAAACATAAATGTATAATTACTATTAATTACATTAATTTAAACAGTTAGAAAACACAATCTTTATAATACACGTAGATATATTCGAGGACGCCATACAGAATAAACATGATGAATGATAAAATGCGCATGATCATGACGTCGTAAATACACAAAAGTTATGTGATTTTACACAAATATTGTATTATTACGTAATCATTGTGTAAATTTACATTTTTAACGGTTAATTTTGTAATTTCAGATTTTAAAAATGTATTTTTCTTTAAAAAAAATGTAAAACTACACAAAAATTGAATTTTAAGTTGGAAATTTCCATACTTTTACAGAATTTTTGTAAAAATTCAGTAAATTTTATGTAGCGAATATTTTTACATTAAAATTACCTTATTTTTACCTTATTTTTTATGTAAAAGTAATGTAAATTTACCCCCATTTTTATCAGTGTATATTTAAATAATAAATATTATTATATTGATAATTTTTATCACAATTTAGTATTATAAATGACTGAATTTGTTAGTCACGAAGGCTCCTAAAAGAGGCCCACTAGGTTTTGCATAGTCTACCTAAAGACTAGTTAGAATTCAGAGTTCAAAGACATACCCGGTATTCTCAAGTACGAGAGATCCCAGATATCTTAAAATTAGTTTGTATATATCTCCAGACATTGACCGTCACAGACATATCGTGGCAAACATAACAATGGATTCAAAAAGACAATGGATGCGCTTATGCTGAAGCCAAGTTAGCGTTAGAAAGTTAACGCTGCTTGATTAACTGAAGTTAATATCGTTATTAAATTAGCGTAATCATATTTACCAAAACCTATAAACACTTGCATAAACTCTCTCTCTCTGTTATGCTACTGTAGTTAGCTTAACTAACAGTAAGTAAAATTGGTGTAGTTATGTCATTTATACCGTGGCTAAACCTTATAGCAATTCAAACTTGGCTACAGTATAAACGCATCCAATGTCTTACAAAAATAAAAAAAAACATAAAACGAAGATTCATCTCCTAGGTCTCATTTCCTGAATAGATGATTCTCTTTCCATCATGTGATGAGAAGGTACGTTCTTAGAACTACCTATCCTATCAGACTATTTAATAGATGATTCTCTTTCCATCATGTGATGAGAAGATACCTTTTTAGAACTACCTATCCTATCAGACTATTTAATTTGTGCCTTGCTAAATATAGTAAGCAGAGTATAGTTGAACTCTTTTAATAGGTAGTTTTTTAATGCACAAAAGCAATAGATAGTTTTTCAGAGCACAAAATTATGTGAATGCTGGATGATATATCTACATTAAGCAATTAACACTACACCATCCACGCACTAAATTTCGTATTTTGCATTTCAAAAGTATTTTTCCGAAATTTATAAACTTTTTCACGGCCGAAATTTTGTATCTCATTAACAATATTTAAATCTTGGGCGATTCTTTGATCAATCTATATCCATCTTTTTTCCAAATGTTTTATTTCTGAACTATTTGTCTAATAACATTTTTTTTTTAATGTATGTAAAATTATTACGAATCTATTTAACTTTATAATAGTTAAAATGCAGCTGTTAAATTAAAATTGACAAAACCCTATTTCAAAATTAAAGTAGACATTAACTGTTAAAGCCGACTAAGTAGTTTATGAATAACAAAAAGCTAATTTTAAAATAAAACCAGCTCTAAGTTGATTTTAATTCCTTTATGAATAGCGCTCATAGTATTACATTATATAACTATAGTTTTCGATTTTTTTTCTAGGTATGCAAATATATATAAATTATATTTTCTCTTTAAAGGAGGCCATCATACAAAAATTTCCTTTCCATAACGTACTCTTAAAAAATCTGACTAATTTTAATTTAAAAAAATGAGACAGAGCTATTGTTGTTATAACACATACATACATATTGAATAACTAACTAGCACTTGTTTTATCTAGAAAAGAATTGCTAAAACGATGAAACATTTATTGTAACAAAATTCAGCAAATTTCTTAATTATTCTTAAAAGCTAGTTCACTTAGTACAATGTATTAAAAGCTTATCTTATGCAATTTTTTACGCCTTTTTCGATGGTGTCAAAAAAAATTAAAAAAATTTTTGAATTCTAGCCAAATTTTGCAAATATAAATTTTAGTAAAGTAGATTTTCGAGTTCTAGAGGCTCCAAAACAAATTTCTACCATAGTCCCAGACTTAGGTTTTACCATAAGAGCTGCTGTAATAGCTGAATTTCCAGAATGGAAATTCGCTAAAAAGAATACAACTGATGGTGATACTAATCGAACGAGCTACGTGAGATATAGGTACAAAAAGGTCAGTGGAATTAGAATCGTCGGAATCGGTGTTCGAAAGCTACAGGTTGAAGATCACTTTGCGTGTCTAAAAAGTAGACGAATTCGTATTATTCAGAGCAGGTAAAACCTGATAAGACCTATGAAATTCCAGCTCTTCTAAAATTTATGACTGATAATCTCGTATGTTGTTACACGACCAAATTTGATTTTGGTATCGATTAGTAACAAAATATTTCATGATAAACAGATTACTTACTGTCCATTCATGTAAAAAAAGAGCAGAAAACCGTACCCTTTCTTGGTATCTAGATTATTGCAAGTTTCTTCCTGAAATTTGAAATCAGATTAACATTAATTTAGAAAATGTTAATGTGGTGTTTAAATTAACGAAAGTATTTGGTATCTAGGTGTTATCTGTAGCCTACAACTTTCAACGCCGATCGGAGAATTTTAGTCTTATTGACACTCGTGTATTGTTCTTGGTTTAGTTGTTAGATGATCTTGATACATATTTGAAAAAAATTTTTAGTCACTTTGAAGTTAAAGCCTGATTTCAAATTCCGTTATCCATTTTTTCTCTGATGTTAAGTTCAGTTGCCAACACTTCTAATAGAGCTTATTTCTGTCGGTAACTTTCGTTAATGTGTTGATATTAAAACACCTTTTTCATTTATGAAAAAATTTTGACGCGATACATACAATTTTATTGTCGTTGCTACACAATTTGAATTCTACAATAAGAATTTTCACCATGTTTTTAAACTACTCTGTTGCGGCTGTAGATGCATAATCATAAATGAACTATCTAGACCTAACCGTTCTTCTGCCGACACGATGAAAATTTTTACAGTTCTTTTTGATGGATTAACCCGATAAAACTTCATATCATGAACATATAAGCCCTTAAGAAACTACTTTTCAGGAATATGTTCAGTATTTAACTATATTTTGTTCTTCAAAACAACTGAAAAGATTTAAAAAATCCAATTGAAAACTTATCTTTTTATAATTTGTATACATTTCATTTTTCGCAATTGTACACCAAACTATCATTCCGCAAACATTTTACCCCATATAAATGAATTTAAAATTCATGCAGTTGATTGTAAATTTATACGTAGATACTCAATCACTCTTTTATCATTTTGTGTAATTTATAAATTATAGTTAATATTTTTTAAGATTATGTCATTGAAATTTTCATATTTGCTAATATACGAACCTCTAAGATTATTCACCATTTTTTACGCTTAAGCATAGTAAGTTAAGAATTATTCTAAAATAGTAAATGTAGTGAAATTACGGCCAATGTATTTAAAAAATTTTAACTACAAAATGTATTGTTAAAACATTGAAAGTAACAAAAAAAAAAAAAAAACTGTTACAGCTAAACCTTTTTTTATGCGGTCCTTTTTTGTGCAATTTTTTTGTGCGGTTTTTAAAAAATTGGTCATTACAATACATAATGTAAATCAAAATCAAGAGAAAGTAAGAAATGTAACATTTAGTTATTGCATAAGAATATAAGTTATTGCATTATGTAATTTTTTTAGAGATATAATTTTCATAATATTATAAAAATGAAATGTTCCCACGTGTAAATTTATGCTTTATCTTGTTTAGAAAAGCAATTTCTAAGAAAATCGGGAGGTTTTGAGCGTTTTGAGTTTAGTATTATCACCGTATAAAAAAAGGTTTACCTGTAATTTTATCAAAATAGATTTTTTTTTATATTATGAAGTTACGACTGCAATGAAACGGCGTATATACACTAGATAGGTGATTTGTAATCCGTTTTCGTAAAATTTTTGGTATAAGACCCCTGTAACTTTACTAGGTACTTTTGGTAAAGAATCGCTGTGACCTTACTACTTTTGGTATACAATCACTGTAACTTTATTATATTTGCTATAGAACTGCTGTAACCACGTTGTAATCTTCAGTTTTGATAAAGATTTTCCTGTCGATACAATGTCAACTGTGTTAATTGATAAAATTAATACAGTTTTGGTAGAATATTAGAAAAATTTTGATACAATTCAAATAAATTATTTTTAAATAAATATTATAAATAAATATTGTAAATACCGTAACGGGGCTATTTGAAAACGGTGGGGCTATTTGGAACAAAAAAAAAGATTTAAACTCTTAAAGAAGAGTTTTAAAAAAGATTTAAACTCTTAAAGAACATCCCCTATTAAAGACACATTAACGTTATGAATCGTTCAGAAATCAAACAGATATAAGAGCTTAAATCTTTTTCTTTTTTTTTTGTTCCAAATAGCCCAACCGTTTTTAAATAGCCGCGTTTGACGGTACATGTTTCTAAATTGTGATTCTGAAACGCAAAACTCTACGACAAAATCAGTACTGTCTGATTTTACAAAATCAGACAGCGGCGGGGGCCTTCGAAAACGCAGAGCCTAGTACGGTCGCACCGTTTACACTGCCCTTGGATTGGCCCTACATCTTTAATAGGTATGCAAAGAATACTTCCGTAAGATGACTAGTAAACTAATACAATAAAGGTTCAAGCATGCTACAGTAATAATTACAGTTAGGGTTGCCTACTTTTTTGGGGGAAAATAATTAAATAATTTGATCTTTAGAATAAGAAAAAATAAAGTATTTGTCAGACATTTTTTTTTGTGTTTTTAGTACCTATGAACGTTTCATAGTTAGTTTTACAATCTAAGTTTAGATTTAACTAAATAAATAATTCCTTTTCTATTAAATTTATGGAGGATTTCTCTCTGCTTGCCACTTCACATTCATCATCGAAAAAAATCTCTCAGTGAAAGCTAGGCTTCCGGGAACAGAGAGCAAATAAGAAATAATTTTTTTTATACTTAGTAAGTTATCATACGAATTTTAAAGTATATATTGCCATTTTTTAGGAGTATTCTTCTTTGCAAATTCTTTGTTATTATTAATAGATTTTTTCTGGATTTCTTTGATTGATTCAGAATATACCTACGTCAATCATCCATCTTAATATTTAATAAATCGTTTGGGAATTACGTATCGGATAGTTTTGTTTAGTCTAATTACAATCAAGATTCAAAATAAAGTATTTTAGTGTACTTTATTTTTATACAAAAATATAAAGTATATTTGTGAAAAATAAAGTAGGATACTTTATTATAAAGTATGGTTGGCAACCCTAATTTCAGTCCAAAATATACCTTGATTTTCGTAGCCCTCTTTAAATTTATGAACTATAATCTGGACATAATATATCTTCACCTAAATCAAATACAATATAAAATTAACAAAAAACACTAATCGTTTTATTTTTAAATGGTAATACATTTTGCTTTAGTAGTACGTACTATTACTACCACCTATTTAATTAAATAAATTTATTGGTTAATAGATAAAGAGTTATTAATTTTATTTTATTTTCAATATATTTTAAATAATATTCATGTGTGATTCAACCGACAGGACGATGGTCAGCGGTTTATTTATTTATCATTTTTGAAAATTAATTAAAAAAATAAATTTCATTTTGTCTAATTCTTCTATTAGTCCAATTAATTAAACTGAAACCGCAAACAGGCAAAAAGACCGTCGAAAAATTTATCAATCAATTTAATTAAAAATGCTCATATGTTATTTTTTTGAAGCGAGGAGTGTATTCAAAACACTATACGTAAGTACTGTGAATCGTAATTAATTTTTGTATGATGCCACTTTATAGAATAATAATAATTATTCAAAAAATCAATCTCAGTAATTAAATTAATAGTAAAAATTAAAATGAAAACAATTTAATATAAAAGCTGTTCTAAAATATTTTGTAAACTCAAAAAAAAAAAAAAATAAATAAATAAATATTTTTTTTTATACCTATATAATTTTTTTTTTATATTTATTTGCCAGACCAAGTAAAATTTTATTAATACTGGATATTTATTATCAGTTTTCGAATCGAATATTTATTACTTAAGTACACGAAAGGTTTTTCGAACAAATTTGCAAAATTTACAACGAAAATTTCTTCAACTAGCAACTATACGACAGTGCAGCTGGAATATTTTTGAGTTGACAGTTCTTCATGTTGAGTTCCTTTTAGCCAACAAACATTAATTAAGGTGGAAGACAGGTCTACTTACACTGATAACTTCCCATGAGGTGCGCTTAAAGACTAGAGACTATTGTACATGGCCCCGGCACCTTGAATAAATCCAAGACGAAAAATATTTTACAAAAACTTTTTTACTTTGTGTTTTATTATAAAATAGTATATTATTCAACGAGCTAGTAATGATAGCTATTACTCACGAAGACGAAATTGCGACACGAGCCGAGTTTACGAGGCTAGTGTCGTAATGCAACTGAGTATGAGTAATAGCCATTGCAAGCGAGTAGAATACTATATTTTTTCTACGACTTTTTTTCTTTTTGATTTAAATAAAATTGAATATAAATTTTAAACTAAAAGAATAAAATTTTTAATCTATCTCTAATTTCATTAAATATTTGTATATATGTATCTATGAAAACGATCAAAATAAAATTCAAATTGTTTTGTTTACTTACACGTTACCACGCAACATATATGAAATTAAAACATAGATGCACACAACAATCGCAATCTCATTGAATAATGGTAAATACGGTGATTTCATTGGTTGAATGGTATTGAGTAATGATCATTCCTTCACACCTTTGAATAATGCCTAACTTTTTCAACAAATAACGGATATGTAATGAGTGTATTCTTCAACAGGAGTAGAAAAAGCAAATTACTAATCCGAACTTTCTCCAAACTTTAATTACGCATCTAATAAGATTAGTCCGAAGTCGATATGATTTGTTCTCGAGATATGCGAGGCGAAAGAAAATTTACGAAGGAACGACCGCACACACAGACATTTCGCTAAAAACGATGAATTCAGATTCTAGTGACCTTGAAACGTGGAAATATGTCCCAATTAGCGTTTCGCAAAATCGGACTCATTACAATAACTTCCAACGGGGAATTCAAAATTCAAAGTGCATGTCGTACTTAGGCAAATAGTGTCTCGTACAGTAAACTGTTTTTAAATATGTATTTGAAGGTAGGCAATTTTACAAATTTTGAAAAACGTATTCTTTAAAATAAATAATTCGGTAGTTATAAGAAAGTGAACAATGATTTCTGATAATTTTGATTCAATTTTCGCATCATTATCAGTGTTGATGATTTTTTTTCTAATTTTTTTGAGCAGTCTTTTCTAGGTGATTAGATCATCACAATTAGTATTTTTTCCGAAAATATTTTTTTAATACACCCTTATTGTCCTAGTTACCAAGAATATTCAAAATCGTTTTGACAATTTTGGTACGGGACACTAAAAATTAAAATTAAACATATCCGTTTCAATTTTACTTTCAGTTTTGTCAAACAATTTAACTGTTATTAATTTATTTTAATTTTCGAAAGCAGTTTTTTTTTCGATGATAATTTAAATACAATTAAATTTATTCTGTAATTAAATTTTTAAATTAATCAAAATCGTTTTTTTTTTTTTTTTTAATATGATCATCATCACTGTAAATACATGCACCTATCATCACCATCTTTGTACACAAAAAGTAACAATTTAATCATTTGCAAATAGAAAGTAGATAGTCAGGTACTTATTAATTTGTTATAAAAGAAAATGTATAAAATAAACAGTGCAAAAGAACACCAAACTACGCGAATTATATTACTTGAGATGTTATAATTACTATAGAAGACATTATAATTATTTCTCAACAAAAAGTCAATTTTATATTTTGTTTTAATTTTAATTTATAATTAATAAATAAAATGTCTGTATTTACATTGTGATTATTATTTACTTAACAACAGAAACGAAATGTATATTTTACCGGCATAGCGAGCGAATTTATTTATACAGAAATTGTAGAGTGACTAATCAAAAAGCATTATGTCACAAAAATTCAAAACTGAGTTAGCCATATCTTCTGATTCTTTTTACTGCTTTCTATCAGACTAGACAATTCAATTTCCGTAAAAAAATTTTTACTCCATTAAAATTAAGAAAGAAAATAATAAATTTACTTAAACCGTTGTTATATTCATGTTTGATTCAAACAGTGTTTTATCCATCATATAAAACCATTTTTCTTTTCATATAAAAACATATTAACGAAAAATCAATTTTAATTGTTCATAAATCATGTAATCTAGAAAAATAACTTGAAAAAGGCAAACGCGTAAATGATACGTTGAATAGTTTTTGGTGATTTTCCAACATTTTGATAATTGTGACAAAATACGTTTTGAATTGTCACTTCACAATTATAAACTAATAAAATCAAAAATGTTTTAGCTGATGGTTAATTATTAAATAATATAAACACTATTGCGTTTGTAAACATCTATAAGGTGTAACGCTGTATACACTGCAAATCTAAATATGTTGCGTTAATATACTTTTAAAAATTTCCTCTCAAAAAAATAAGTGGTGAATCAAAAAAAAAAAAAAAAAAAAAAAACTCTTAAGTTTTTTCCGGGCCCTCTACCGACAGCTGCAGGCGCCCTTCTCAAGTCTGGGCCCCGGAGCTGCAACCCCGGCTTCCTCATCCTCTCGTCGGGTCTGCTTTTGCACTACCAAAACGCTGTCTTTGTTCTTTGATTTTTTTATGGATAAAAAAAAAAGATTTTTTGCTAAGGAAAAAAAACCAATATTTAGTGATAGGAAAAAAAAGAATAAAAAGAAATATTTCCTTATTTAAAAATGTTCATTCAGTATATAATTTTTGTACAAACACGCTGTATAAATTAGAACTAATTCATTGTTGTTTGCTAGAAGAACGCGATAATATGATAGAATCAACACGATGTTTAAATATTTCATATAGCTAATGTACGGGTACTTGATAAAATTAAATAAAGCAACACACGAAACAAAGCAGATTGTAGGTATATATACATATATATTACTTGTGAATATTTTTGTATTTACAAATGTCATTTTAAATATTCAATTTAAATTTTACTTAAAATATATTCCATGTTTTTTGTTTTATTTGTTTCCCGTTTTTAATAGTGTGTTAATTATGAAAATATTTACAATCTTGCTGCATTGTTCACGTATTTTCTCAAGTGCTATGCTAGCTATCTTTTCTACTAGAAAAATAAATATTTTTAATTTTCTAATAAAAACTTTTTATAATAGTCAAATTACATGATTCACTCATATTCTCGTTATTTGGAAATTCAAAACTCTCAACATCAGATTTTAATAGTGTTAAGTAAAATAGCCATTACCATAAATAATAGTATATTGTGCAATAAGTACGGGAAATTGTCGATACCCCACGAAAGCGAAGTTGAGCGCACGAACGCTGTGAGTGCGCTCATTCGCTTGAGTGTGCAATCGACAATCCAGCACGAGTTATACTATTTTTTTATTACGAATTTGACATACTTTTTTCTATTATTATTACTATTTTTGACATTTTTATTACTTTTTGAAATAATATTTTTAAGTGTTCGTCTTTTTTTCTGAATTAATTATTGTTTAAATTACTTTGTTGGTGGTTTCTATAGAAATAATTATGAAATATTTTCATTAAGTCAAAAATCAAGAGGCGGCTTTGCGTGTTTTGATTAAATTTTGCGTGTTTTATTGATAATTTGAGTGTGGATAGTTACTTTCCGCACACAAAAAAGCATGTCGGAAGACTACAGTGGGCAAACAGCTATTTTGCGTACAGAAATGGGTGCGCCAGGTT
This sequence comes from Brachynemurus nebulosus, assembly GCA_035578155.1. Classification (NCBI taxonomy): domain Eukaryota; kingdom Metazoa; phylum Arthropoda; class Insecta; order Neuroptera; family Myrmeleontidae; genus Brachynemurus; species Brachynemurus nebulosus. The sequence goes on along the minus strand of JAPWDM010000001.1, from coordinate 8,348,656 downwards.
AGTACTCTCCCGCATGAGTTATAAAAAATATTAAATTTAAATGATTGAAATCTAATAATTTAAGGTACCTGTAAGTTTTTGCATCGACCATAGATATCAACGAAACAACGTAATTTCCTTTCCTTTTCTTAAGGAAATAGTATATTGTATAAAATAAATGTAATTTTATTAACAATAAAAATTAAAAAATACCTTTGTGTTTTCATCTTTTTCTTTAGTAAAATTACTTTTAAGAAAGAAAGTTATGTTGTTTCGTTGATAATCTATGGTCGATGTAAAAACTTACAGCGAACCGCCCATATATTTTGATAATATTGAAAATTGTTGAAAGTATTGATAAAGTAAAATTTTTATTATATTTCAATAAAAAATATTTCTAAAAATCTAAAATTTTGCATAATAAAGGGATAAGTTTATTTAAATACTTCAAAATGATGAGCAGGGACGTTACTAAAAAAAAAATTTTTTTGGAATAAATGACAGCAACCTAAAATTCGGCAACAACTACCGCTGCTTGAGCAGCGAGCAGCGGCTTGACCCAGGTCGATCACGTGCTCGACCACGATCTGAGGGACCGTGTAAAAGTGCGCTTCCAGCACATGTGTACTGACGCTGACGGAGGAGCTGGAGACGGTTGAGACGCTGGAGACGCTATTCAATAATAAAATCAAGTTATATGTAACTTACAAAATCGTAATTCAGTACAAAAGAATTTCCAGAAATCCCAGATTTTTTTTTGACTGTACACAAAAGGCAGAGTTCAGAGTTTAAAACCAATTTGTTTTGACTAATAATAATATCAAATTTTTAAGTTTCTATGGAATTCAAAGTGGTCAAGTGTGGGTAGACTAGCTATGGAAGGACAGAAAACATAAATTTATGAGTATTTCGTTGTTAGAACTAGAAAATCTTTGAAAATATTTAGGTACATTATTTCATCATATTTCATCACTTTTTTTTATGGAGTTAATCCTTTTGTCTTGTAAGCCGTTCCTTTTATGATTATGCAAGTTAAGTACCGACGTACCGACATTGTTAAAATACAATACCTAACAAATAAAACACTCAAAAGAAAATTCTTTGAAATTCTGTATCGATAAATAACCTAGTTGTTAATTTTATTTAATGTATCCACAAAGATACACGCACACATATCTACACACGTATAGATTTACGTTAACAGTGCAACATTAACAGTGATAATCATAGATTACAACCAAAATGGAATTTATAAGTTTTTGGTAGCTCTAGCTATAAAAGTAAAAGAACCCGCAATAATGATCAAAGTCTGTCTACACGTATCAGGCAGACGGACAGACAAACAGACCCGGCAAGTTGGATAGATGGACAAACGACACGAAAAACTATACACGATTGAACATAATATTTATTGAAACGATTTCCTTTATTGAGAAAATAAATTAAGTAAGTTTCTGGTTTTAGTATCAATGAACGAACGGTGGTCGACACAGTCAATAATGGCTCCCATATAGGGGTGAACGGGAATAAACAATAGATACGGTAAAAATATCTAAGATTGGAAGGATGGTTCTGTTAATATGTACGGGGCACAGTAGGGGAGATTTGAACGATATTGAAAATTTTAATATTTATTAATCAAAAACTTACTAGGGTCGATTCACATACATTTGCAACATGAGCAGCTTTAAATTTCACTTTTTTTTAATATAAAAATTACATGATTTTTGGTGTTTTTAAAAAGGACAATGGGCAAAACTATATAAGGAGCTGCCCCCTAGCGCCCAAGGTTGAGACCGGTACCGATCGATAGCCCTGGTCAAGTAGTCCAACTTTGTCAATGGGCACGTTCATGGAGAACCTGGCCTTCAAAAGTTATAGGGCGTCAAATGTACAAAAAGTCTGCACGTGGGCATAGCTAAACAGGATATTCTGTATAGGTGCAAATGGGTTATGAGATATGTCGTGTGCCGGCCTATCACTGTGTAAAACCACGAGAAGCCACCACCTATGGCAGAAGACGTACCGAGCGGCTTCAAACCTGTACATTGGGAGTATCCGAAGAGAAGTTTGAGAGTCCTACCGGTGGTGATTTCTCCCAGACCCCTTGGTAGATTGCCGAAATAAAGTAGTCCGAAGTGCACCCTCCCGAAGGGGACTCTAGTGCCCGCTGCAGGTCAACACACATCGTTTTCTTAAGAAATGGCCACGTGGAGTATGCAAAACCTACTGCACGTCAGAACTTTTGAAGGCCAGGTTCTCCATACCTAAGATGGGTATATTTGTGACCTACTAGGAAGGGGCTTTCAGAAAATACATATCTCACCAGTGGCCGCTGGAGGGCAATTTTGGCCATTGTCCTTTGGTGTACGTGATGACATCACCAATCAATTCATTGTCTTTGACACTGTAAGACATCAAATGAAACCTAACTACCTCAGATATCAGCTGTACAACGTTAACAATTCCGTATAAAACACTGGAGCGATCCGATGTGATCTATAATACACTATGTATTGTGGAACGGACTTTTGGTGGCTGTCGAAATTATTTACCTAAACAGAGAGTGAGGTTACAGTTGTTTATGTATTGGTGTATTGTCAAAACAATGTATCAGTTGGCTATTTCGGCATAATTCTTCTTCATGATTCTTCATGACCGTTAACGTGTAAATATATATATATATATATATATATATATATATATATATATATATATATATAGCTACAAAATTAAGATGAATCTGATTTATTCGTGAAATTTGGGTAATTTTCCTGGGAATTTTTAATTTTTCCTGCAAAATAGCCAAGTACGTTTAGAAAATGTAATTTGTTTTCCGGACATAATTTTTCTGTTAGACTATACACATATAATTATTCAATTTGTAAATTAGAATAGGCAATCGATAAAAATTTGCTTTGGGACCATCAAGTTGAATACCATTATACATAGCCAGCTCCCATGACGTACGCTCTCATTTAACAAGATGTGTATAATGGCACCCCTCTCTTTTTCAAAGCAAATGTGTTTGAGCGTGTTCGTATATTGTTTACAATTTAACTCTTATGCGTCTGTTCTATTTTTTTTTTTTACCTCCTGTTATCTTGTATTAAAAAAAAAGCAAAAGAAACAATGATGAAAATTTATATATATTTATATATTGAAGTTTTGTTATCTGACAATACGTAATAGTTTATAACAGTAAATTATGCGAATATATAAATCAGAAACATTGACGCCCATGACTTTTGACTTTCTCATTTAACAATTTCTCCTCCAGCGACCTCAGTGGATTATTAAATGAGAGCTTTCTCTGTAATTTGTTCACCAAAACCACGAGGTTTAAGTAATAAAACACATTAATCCTTTAAGCCCTTTCTTATTTTAAAATTGTTTCCGTATCCACAAAATATTTTAGTGTTTAAAATTTGACTCACCGACGCAAAAAACTTCGAAAACCCCTGCACGAGGAAAATGTAACTGTAAAAAAATTTCAGTTAATAATAATCAGATTTGCATTACCATCACCCAATCAACCCGAATCTCTCCTACAATATATTATTATATACTTTGTAGGTATATATCTAATATGATACTGATATATATGTCACTACATTATTGCCGGCGGCCTGTTAACAAAACATGATGGGGACGCCAATGTGTTTTTAGAACAATGTTGTTATTCCATTCCCATTCACTCATTTTCTTTATCTCTTCCACATGTATTAATATGAATATATAGATGTCTCTGTTTGACGCGCGCATTATGAAATTAAATTTCATATTTTAGTTTCCGTTAATCATACGTAAATTGATTTAATTTATTATTAATTATGAAATGGAGACGGGAAATACACGGTATGGTTGATTGATTTTAATAATTAATACATTTCGGCTGTAAGTAATCCTTGGAACTAAAACACACACACATATGTATTTATATTATTGGGTTTGATACGTAGCTACGTATAGGTGGAAATATATTAATTTAGGAAATTGAATTGGGAGAAAGTTTTCAAATAATAATTATTCATATGTAAGTTATCATTCTATTCAGTTCCATTGTTCGACTAATACTTCTTTTTCAGTATCAAATTAATTGTTTGACAGCCGTTTTGGTCAATGAATAGTTTTACTTAATTGTTTTTTTTAGCATATCTCAACAAAAAAATGTTTTTACGTCTTTTATTTAATGAATATTAATTTATAAAATTTGTGAGTGCATAGAAATCACGCGACTTAAGTCAAAATTTCTAATATCATCATTGTTTTCATTAAGGAGGTATCCAGGGTTGCAGAAAAAAATTATATTTTTTTTTTGTCTTCGGTATATTTATTACTTTATATCACAAGAACTATCAGTTAAAATTTGGAAAAAAATATGAAATATGAAACAGTCGCCGAGTTATATGTATATTTGTGGAGCTTTTTTTCAAAACGCTGTATATGCAAAAAAAATTTTTTTCAGCAAAAGAGGTCTCCACATACTTGAATTAAATTTCTATAGTTTGGTAAAGTAATATTAAGCATAACGTTGTATTTCACATTTATTTTCTTTAAATATATTTGCTTTTTTTTCAAAATGCTGTATGTTAATGCATATTTTTTTTTTCAAATTAGCGTATATATAATTCAAATTTAAAATTATATACGTTAAATTTAACAGCTAATTTTTTAGTTTTTAAATTTTCCGCGTGAACCCCCTCGCCCCGCCCCCAAACCCAGAGAGTCTCGACTGTATACGCCCCTGCCTATCTTCTGATCTAATATTTTCTTGTATCCATTAGTTTTCAGAACGCTGTAAGGATTATTATTTAACCATATATTTAACCATATTTTTTTCAAAATGCTGCAAATTCACAATTTTTTTTTTTCAAAATGCTAGAAGTTATTTTTTAAATGTAAAATATTGAAGTGAAAAATAATTTTTAATTTTGGAAAATAATTTTATATGGTTTCAACTGCCTACAGAACCATCTAGGATAATAAAACTTCCTAAAAGTTTTATAGTTTTCTAGAAATTTGTTTTTTCGATTTTATGAAATTTTTGTCTTAATGTAGATACAGCGTTTTGAAAAAGAGCTCCACGTTTATATGTAGCAAAGTGGTTTAATTGTCGTCTTGAATATATACGTGTGTGTTTTTAATAAAGGATCAGAATCTTTATTAAAATTTTTCAATATGCTAGGGGTTTAATGTTGGACCGCACGCATACAATTACATTAATAAAAGACACAACGAATGTGTTAAAATTTCGGAAAAACACTGCACTGGAAAATCTAAGAGGGCGAAGACTGCTAAGAACGAATTGTTGAGGGGGAAGAACCATATGAAGAAACTTCCGGACTTCTGTATGACCCTAGAATAGCAGGCTAAATAAATGTAACCATTTTTTTTATTTAATCCATTTTCTCTCTCTAGTAGTTGTGGCTCTCAAGTAGTTCTCTATTAATTATAACGTATAAGGGCTGGTTGGAAGCGTAACAATTTTTTAGTCTCTAAAACCTAAAAGACTCACTACCTCTAAATTTCAATCCTTTTTTACAAACAAAAATAACAATAAAAAGATCGGAATTTTTCGATTTTGTTTTTCCAAAAACCGACAGTTTTTTATTTTCTTTCTGAACCAATGTAATTTTAGCTTTAAGGACTCAGAAAATCTGTGTTCTTCAAAACCTCTTTCAAATTTCTAATTTCTGACCACCCGTTGAATATCTGTGTGCTGACAGCCGCAAAAAATGTTTTCTTTTTGAAGCGTCGACTTTAATATTACGAATAAAATGCATCGTCATCGGGAAAAAGGAAATTAAAATTGTCTTTGATAGTTAAAGGAATGCCTAGTAATGTGTATAAGGTTTCAAATCGATTGCGTATAAGGATTACGATTACGTATTTTCTAACCCTGAAAAATCCCTTAAATTCCCAATCATTGTAGGTTCAGAATTCAAATATCATTTTGAGACGTTATATGTAACTGAATTAGTAAAAAGTTTACTACACAGCTTAAGGAAATTTCCTCCGATATTTTAGAAAACTGTTATTTTAAAAAATCACACTTAAAACTTCCCTAAACACTATCACCAAATATACTCTCTTTTTGTTTTATATTATAATGTAAATTATGGCTAATCTGTATCCTTTATACTTAAGGTAGTTTTAATCCAATTTGATTTTGTTGTTTGTGGTACAAAATTCATTTAGAAAATCTGTTTTTGTTTTATAACATTAATATGTATAATAGTAATTTTAACTTCCAACTCTTTATTACGTATGTACATATATGTTTTCAAACTTATTCAATTTAATTATTTTCTCAAATCAGAAACAGTTAATTAATTAAACAAGCCTGTTGTAGATAATAATTATTATTTACATTACCACTCTAACACAGCTGACAAGAAGCAATGGGTGGTTAAACTTGTTTTCAAAAATTGCACTGCTATACTTTTTAGTAAATTATTTTTATAATTCTAACTATTAAAAACATAACAGTATTTTAAAATGATTCCCACATTAATAAACTGTAGTATAGGTACCAAAATAATAGATTTAATTACACCTCTTTGCACAAAAATAAAAACAAAATCGTACACCAAACATTCAGTATAAGATACTTAATGTATACAGTATAATATATTGGGCCACATACTTAATGCCTGTGCTACCAACTGTGCCTAAACAAAAAGTGAACTACGTATATTTATGTATTTTATACTGAATGTTGAGTGTATTTTTAGTTTAATGGTTTTGGATAATTATTAATTCTATGAAAATTTTCACTAAACTTATACATTATTTGTTCATAATAATAATTACGTTAATTATAACGGTATATTTTAATTCTATTTTTGGTCTCTCATTTTCAAATAGTTTAATTATATCGGATAATTGGAGACATCATGGAATTAAAATTAAATGTAGCAAAAAAGGTTTTTTTTCACTGTATATTTTTACTATGTGTGTATGGTTTAATTTAAAACTAGGCACTCCTACCTTAGCTTTAATGTTTATCTTTACGAATATGATAAACGAGTTTGTTTGTTTATTTGTTTAGAAATAGTTATAGGCACCCCACTCGACGTGGCCCCTCACCTTTTAGAATTAAAAAAATAAATAGCACATAATTAGGAGCTATTTATGAGCTTTTATATTTCGTGAATTAAAAATTTTGAGCTCGACACACTGAGCAAGAATTTAATATTTGTAACTCGACTCAGCCTCCCACCACTTAAAAATGAAAATTTCAGACAAATCTGCGGTGGAATTAAGAGCTATTTTCACACATTTCATCAATTAAGGGTAGTTTGACGACTACGGGAATGAGCTCAAAAATCGAAACTACACTTGTTCAAAAGCTCATAAATAGCTCTTAATTCTACCGCAAAGATTTGTCTAAAATTTTCATTATTAAGTGGTAGGGGGGCTGAGTCAAACTCGACTCAGCCCTCCTACCCCCACTAAAAATATTAAATTCTTGCGCAGTGTGTCGAGCTCAAAATTTTTAATTCACGAAATATGAAAGCTCATAAATAGCTCCTAATTATGTGCTATTTATTTTTTTAATTTTAAAAGGTGGGGGGCAGGTCGAGTGGGGTGTTATAGGCTACTTTTTACTGAATTAGACACAAACTCTATTAGTTCATTCACAATTTAATACACAAAATATCAAAGTTTTAACCAATTCTAACGTATGAGTGGTTTTTAAAGACATTCTCCCTCAAAGCATACTGGAAACCGTCATTTAATTCAGGCGTTACCAAAAATTTTGCATCAGTGAGTCAGATTTAAAATATCTAAATTTAGATTTAAAATATCTATGTGTTTTAATAGTCTAAATCATTTTTTAACCAGTGTTTTAAACAAAATTCTCATAAATTTCAATAATTTAAACTTGAAGGGCTCAATTATATATCAGTATATTATGATTAATCGAATTTTTTCGACCTTTTGGTCAATTGGTGATGTGTTGACACCTCGTTTTCTTTGTGTCCCATTGTTTTTTAGCAATTGGGTGTGGTTCGATTTGATAGAATACTCTGGAATCGTTCATTCATTATAATAATCTTTATTCAACTTTTTCCAACTTGTTGTACTCGATAATAATTTTCTTCTTTCTCATTTTCTTTTTACGTCGTTTTGCCAAAATCTTTGAAAATGGCCACGGGCCGAAACATGTAAGATTTTTTAAAATTTTAGTTTGACATTTATTCTTCATTTTTAATTGGTGATGTTTTTAGCTGTTTTTTCATTTGATTTTTTGTTCTTTGACTCGTGTGACACGGATATGTAGTGTCATATTCTTAATCCACAACGGTGGTTTTTTCGTTTTTGATCATTGTGCAGGAAGTCGTTGTTTTATCAGATTTTACGAAATTAAAACTTATATTATTCACAAAACAATTGCATGATTAATATGGTGATTTCATTGGTCGAAAGGTATTGAGTAGGGGGTGCCATTAGGAAATTTATCAAACCTGGACAATGAGCCCCGAAAACGTAGATTTCAGATCTTAAAACGCTGACATCTTTTCAAATACAATATTTTGTTTAGAATGAATTTCCACAAAATAACGCAACTCTTATTTCTGAACACAATTAAATTCAAATAGATAATGGATATTATGTCAAGTATACAATATAATTACTTTATTGATGTTCCGATCTGACCACGCCGCTCTGTCCTCACATTAGGAACTTCTTTCTGTTGAATACACAACATCCGTATATAAAAATTTTACAATTTTCAATTTCATAAATTTTTGAAATAATAAAATGTAAAATCATTGCAGTTATGTTAATTAAAATTGACATAGTGTTTGAAAAATCACCAAACTGGATCGGCTGGGACTTCAACCCGGATCTCTTGGTTACCAGCCAAGCGCCTTACCAACTAGGCCACCGATCACTTGTTCGAGTGCCACTCCAATTCAGTAATCAATCAAACACAACCTCTCTAATGCGAGACGCAGTTTTTATACTTTTAATTTCAAATGTTATCGAGTGCCTATGAAACATTATTAGTGTATGGCGGATTTTTATCCGTATTTAAACATACACCAATATTCATATGTTCACTCAATGTCCAGCTTTGGCTGATACTTGAACACTCGATGTACTTTGGCAAATGGCCAATGCATTATGTTAATTAAAATTGACATAGTGTTTGAAAAATCACCAAACTGGATCGGCTGGGACTCGAACTCCGATCCAGTTTGGTGATTTTTTAAACACTATGTCAATTTTAATTAACATAATGCATTGGCCATTTGCCAAAGTACATCGAGTGTTCAAGTATCAGCCAAAGCTGGACATTGAGTGAACATATGAATATTGGTGTATGTTTAAATACGGATAAAAATCCGCCATACAGGCACTCGATAACATTTGAAATTAAAAGTATAAAAATTGCAGTTATGTATAAAATATGATTTTTTATTTCCGTTAGTTTTGGTAACTGAAACCCGGACTGTATCGAAAATCCCGCACGGACGTTCCCCGGATGCCCACAAAAAGAGGACAAATCCGGGGAAATCCGGACGGATGGCAACCCTAGTAGTGAGTAATGATCATTCCTTCACATCTTTGAATAATGCCTAACTTTCTCAACAGTTAACGGATATGTAATGAATGTGTTCTTCAACAGGAGTCGAAAAATTGTGTTATTTTCTTAATGTAATTTTATTTATAGTATATGAAATCTGTCGATAAAAAAAACCTTCTGTCGTAGCAACCTTAACATTTAGGTACAGATATTACGCACGAGAGAATTTACTAAAATCAATAAGTAAGTACCTACCTCTTAAATTTTACAATTTGTTTTTGTTTTATAACTATAGGTACCTACACAATATCATCTTTGTTAAATTATATATAAGTAGTAGAAATCGATAAAAAATAAATAAATTTTACTCTTTAGCCAACAGCTTGCGTTAACTTTAACTACACAAAATTTAGAGGAATTCAATAAACTTTTAAATTGATTTAATATAATCTTATAAAACGATACCTGGAAAAAAATTCGGATTCCAGCTAGACTACACCAGTCAAGCTTTAAATAATTTTTATGATTTTTTAGAATATTCCATTTAAATTCCGATCTACTTCTTTCTCCCAGTACAATAAAAAATATTCAAATGTAAGAAGGTTAGGAAATAAATTTATGAAAGTATTTGTTATTTGATCCCTTTTTAAAAAAACAAAAATGTGAAAAGCGATAAATTACATTTATTTCCATTTTGTTTGCGCTCTAATATAATGGATTTATCAAAAAAAATATGCTGTTAAAAAAATATCTTTAAAAGAAAATAATTGTCTTTAATATAAAAAAAATTAATTTTAAAAGCTTTTCCTCGTTTTACATACTATTTAAACACAGAATTATGGCAAAAAACGCTTTATCTGTTTAAATGCAAACGACACCGTGGAAGAAATAAAAGAAAAAAGTTTTCTTTTATAATTATCAGTAAAATAAAGTTTACTTAAAATATGTAAAGAAAAGATATTTTAAGATTTCCTCTTTGAACCGAATAAACATTTTTTTCTTTTAGTCCCCTGTAATAATATTTCTTTTCGTTTTTATTTTCAGGTGAGTTGACATTAATTTTCGCCTAATTAGACTGGTAAGTAAAAATATGTTTTGTATTAAGAAATTATAATTTTATTATTACATGACCTGTAACTACAAAGATGTTCTTCTGTCCTTTAAAATAAAATTATAGAATTTTTTATACTAATAAAATATATTTTCTTTCTCACATGGTAATAAAATTATTTTTAGAACAAAATAATTCATCCAAACATTCTGCGTTTCTGTTAGTATTGCTAAACTAATGGGGCAAGTGATTCAACGAAATACGTACCCGCCTATAACCTCACATTTTGTTAGGTCGCACACCGCAAAAGAGCTCCTACAACTTTGATTCACATAACATTTTATTTAGCTTCTAGGAGATAAAACCAATAAATGTTTCCCTATCAAATATTTCCAAAATTTATCAACTACTGACGCCTGCCTTAAACCCATACTTTAATAGGTTTAAAGAATAGATTCATATTTTCGCCGACATTTTCATCGTTTTAGACTAATGCTGGTAAATTTTTGCTTACAATTTCCTCAATTACAGTGGCTTTAAAATATATTTGACAAAACTGTGGCCATTGGGAATTCATTCGCCATATTCAGGTCAAATTTTAAATGGGTCACCGTTATGGCCGAATTTATCTCTGTGGAGGCCCTAGAGCATTTCTAATGTGGTGCCCTCTGAGTACTTCGCATGTGAAGGCCCCCTTGGAGAGTTTTGGAAATTTTTCAAATTTTTCAGAAAATTAGGGCTGACTCCTTGAGCAAAAAAAAAGTACAAAAAACGCTTCTCCTTTCTATTCTATTCCTTAATTTTGAGATTTTATTCAATTTTATGGAGGCCCCTATTGTGTGGGGGCCTCAAGGCACGTGCCGCAATTGCCCTTAAGTAAATCCGGCTCTGGTCAACGCAGTAATAATTCAATAAATTACGTACGTATATAAATTCAGTGTACTTGTCTTGCACTGATAATTGCATCAATCAATCGAAGTTAGATTGGCAGGGCCGTAGCTAGGTCTTCGGTGGCCCCGGGGTAGAAAGTACATTCGGGGCCCCTATGCCGTCCCGGGCAAAAACAAAAAATTCCGACCCATGGCAAAAAAAGCGGCGACCTTTTTTTTTTACTTGTTAGTCGTTTACTTGTTTGCTGCCCTAATTTTACAGAAATACCGCCCTTAAAATTTTCCAAGAAATTTAGAAATTTGGAGTTTCTTGTATTCTCTTGGGGGCTCCCTTTGGTTGGGGGCCCCAGCCTAGTTACGGGTCTGTAGATTGGGCAATGATTTTGAAATATGTGGTATATTTTTTTAGTGCCTACACGGAGAGAAAATTCCTATAAAAATTACTGTGCTCATACTACAATCGACGTGTAACAGGCGAACATCCAATTTTTGTACGGTAAAATTATAAAAATTATAGTTATATTATTGTAATTTTTATAATTTTACCGTACAAAAATTGGATATGTTCGCCTGTTACACGTCGATTGTAGTATGAGCACAGTAATTTTTATAGGAATTTTCTCTCCGTGTACTTTTCACCTTGATTTCTTTACTTAAAAACCTTTCTGTGATCATTATGGGAGTTATTTGTGCGACGTTATGCAAAGAAAAGTTTCTTGTAAAATTGATTTAAAATAATATTTCTAAAAAAAAAAATTATATTTATGTCTTTTTTTGACACACCATACAAATAACTCAGGAGTTATGGGACATATTTGTAGATGGTACTTTAAAATGCTCTTTTTAAAATCATTGTCAAAATATTTTAGACTAAATTACAACATTTTAAGAAACTGGTAACAATTTTCAAATTTCTTGGCGATAATTTAATTTTTTTTGCTGAGTAGGTATATGGTACAAATGAAGGTTATTCAAAATCATATCATCTAAAGCAAAAGTATTGATATTTTTTCTACACTGAGAAATAAATATAGTAATTTTTACTGAAATTTCTGGTAAAAAATTACTGAGCTCTCTCGTAATGCGGACATAAGTGACAGGCTAAGCAAAAAATACGATAATTTATAGTAAAAATTTTAAATTATCCTATAGCTCAGTAAAAATTACCGTATTATTTATAAATAAGGCTTTTTTTTTATTTATTAATAAATAATTGAATTAAAATAGTTTAAAAGGATATTGATAGAAGGGTAAGCATTAAAATCAAATTATTAATATAGAAAAAAATTTTTGTGGTTTTTTATTATTTGTGGAAAAAAATATATAAATTCTTTATTTGACATAGGTATTACATGACAAAAATTTTTAACAATAAGCACATTACAATAATTTGTATAAAAACATATTTCAATTAACATATTAAAACTATACAAAAATTCATGAAACAACAATTTTTTGTTTTAAAAGTTTATTATAAAAAAAAACACTATATAAACATCCAGTCACGTTGGTTATTGAACAACTAAATGAACCAGTCCTAGTTAGTTGCAGTCTGAAGTCGTGTTGGTCGTGTTATTGCGCATGCTCGGTGCTATTGCGCATGCTTGTTTTATTTATTCTCAGTTTATGTGATGCTTGGCTATGCAGTGGTGTGTGACAAATAACAAATGCACAACGACTCAGTAAAAATTATTCATATGTCCAGTATATTTTACAAAAAATTAAGTAAATTTTCCCGGTGTCCACTTGAAATTTTACTAGCCCATCGAATTTTACGCAGCTGTATAGGAAAAATTCTTAAGGTGTATAGGAAAAATTCTTAAGGTGTACAGGAAAAATTTTCAAATGAATCGTAAAAAATAATGTTTGAAACGCATTTTTTATATTTTTGCTTAATAATTTCCTACGGACTAGTCACTTAAGACTCGTTTACCGGAGGCAGCTCAGTAATTTTTACTGGAATTTTTTCTCTGTGTATTATTTTTTTCTTTTCTGCATATATTTTAAGATAAAGTAAATAATTTTTAATGAGTCCAATGAATATTTATTAAGTGAAAAGTAGATTGAGAAAATGATGGCGTACAAAAGATATGACGAACGGAACGGAATAAGATGATATTATAATCTAATTTTGCATTCAAATATTCTTAACACATTATGAGTTCTCTCCAATGTTTTACGATTAAAATTTACAAATTTCATTTCACTCGACGAAAAACTAATTTAAATAATGCCGTAAGAATAATTTTATTAAAACGCAAAAAAAGAATAGAAAAAGGTGGATAGATAGGTTGGGCACTTACTCGTATACGTATGAAGATAGATAGATACATTTCAATATAGAGAATTACTTATCATCATCAACTATATACGATTTTCACCAAGTAAGCATTTTTTGTCCTTATTTAATCTGTTAATTAGCATGAGATTAAAATTTCGTTTTTTTTCTTTTTAAATGAAAAAGTTTTTATGTACACACTATAGTTAATATAAACGAAATATTTTTCCAGTTAAGTTATTTAGTTTGTTAATTATATTTAGTTACTTAGTATTCGCTTTTTTTTAGTAACTGTATCTTAACTCAACCCTCTAACGTTGAATCAATACGTTTTTTCTAAAACCAGAAGAAATAATTAAAAATTCCACATGCTCTCAAAACGTTTTTTTTTTTTTTTTTGTTCAAAGATTGAAAATTTCTTGACTATTGAGAAAAGAAAAAACAAAAAATATTTCTTTAATTAATTTTTTTTTTTTTTTTTTTTTTTTTGATTCCTAAGAAACCAGTATTTATCTCAAATATAAAATGTCCGGTTTCCCATTGTAGGTAATAAAGATGTCTTGAAATTTCCAAATTTTACAGAATTTGAAGTTTCTTGTATTCTCTTGGGGGCTCCCTTTGGTTGGGGGCCCCAGCCTAGTTACGAGCCAGTAGATTGGGCAATGATTTTGAAATATGTGATATATACGTATTTAATACGAGAATTTAGACCAATTTTACCTTTTTAAAAACGAAGTCAACTTCAGTCTTCTAAAACCGCTGAAAAAAACAGCCAATTGCAGGAAAACATTGAAGAAAACAAGAACAGATTGAATGGCCCACAATTTTATTGAAAAATTTATGTATTCAACCATCGTGTAATATCTTGAATATTTCACTTTAGTTATAAAGCTTCATCGGCAAGTTTATTAATCTATCTAAAAAATTTTACATAGTTTAATAAAAAAAATTTTTAATAGAATTAGAAAAACCGTAACAAGTTTGTCACCTTCAAATAAATTCTCGTATTAAATTTGAATATACCGCCCTTAAAATACATCAAGAATTGATATATACGTAGTAAGTAGGTAATTGAATAGTAGATAAGTGAACAGTTTTTTTTTTTTTAAACAATCATTATAAGTAAATAGTAATTTTTTGTAAACAATCATTATAATGAAAAAATCATTTTTATAACACCCGATTCTAAAGTTCAATATTTGAGCGTTGTGTAGTGGGCGTAAAGAGCACTTTTCATATCATTATAAAACAAACGCCAGTAACTGTGCGTGAAAGTACAACTGTGCGTGAAAGTAGCTAAAATAATGATAATCATTTGTCAATGATAATCATATTCAAATTAACATGGAAACGAGCAGCAAATTAATAAAAAAAATAAAAATGATTTACAAATTAATAAAAAAATTTTTTTTCATATAACATTATAAAATAAAATTAACCCTACTATTTTCTAAAATTGCTTAAAAATAATTAATTTTTTTCTCTCTATTAAACTTTAGAAGCCGTCGTTATAAAAAATTATGTTCGATACGTATGCGTAAATTGAGGTATCAAATAGACCTAAACTGGGGCACTCGCTATAGGGACTGACGCATACACAACGAGATCGCGTGCGCTTACTCCCACTCGCCTGACGGCTCGTTATTTCCTTTACACCCTATATATATATATATATATATATATATATATATATATATATATATATATATATATATATATATATATATATATAGGGTGTAAGAGAAATAACTCTTATCCTTTTGAGGGGTGACGCGACTGTTAATTCCGAAAAAATTCCTGCGGTTTCAGTGTCTACAGGGTGCTATGAGTCACCCCTCAATAGGACAATACTTATTTCTCTGACACCCTGTATATATATATTTGCATTTTTGATCTAACCTGTACGGATTATAGTAGTTAAATTTCTAAGAAAGTTATTCAAAATTTCTGTCTAAAGAAATTTAAATTATGTTGGAGATGGTTTTAATATTCACCAAACACGATTTTAATAGTTACTTGAAGACACATTTTTTTTTTCAATAAAAATTAAATTAAATATTTTGTTCATGTTTCAACGAGTGGAAAAAAAAAAGTAAAATTTACACTTAGGATAAAAATAAAAATGAAGAGAATGACGGGAAAAGAAAGTCGACTGATGGTAAATATAACATTTTAATAAAAATATTTTATCAAAATAAATAAAACGGAGCAACATTTCAATACAATTTATTGTGTGGTAGCAACCATTATTGTGTGTGCTACGGCACAATATACGCCCAAGCTCGCTCGCTAGTGCGCCTAGTGGCTCACAACACAAGCACACATAACTCTCACGAGCGCACAGCGATGTGTATATTTTTATTTGACACCGTCAGGATATTTATTTACGTGATGAATTTTATGCCTCTATTTTTTTTTCTTTTTGTATTATTCCATATTATTTTATTCACGTATTATTTATCCAACACCCGATCAGTTTTCGTGTATTTTATTTGTAAATGTTCATTCTTCGTTCCGCTTTCTTTTTACAGCTATGATAAAAATAAACGGAATATTTTAACAGCCTTTTTTTTTTTAAATTCTAATTTACAGGAATAACTCGGCTATTGTGTGTGTTTTTTTTTACCAGCTCATTGTCAGTGACTACAATTTTAATTGAAAAATGCTTCCGGAATAAAAGTTAATGCAAAAATCTGAAACGTGAGCATTTATTATGCTCCGAAAAATAAAAATAAATAAATAAAAGAAAAACTATATAAAAAATATTATAAAGAAAAGTCGGAAGTTAGTTATACAAATTTAAAATGATATTATTTAATATTATACAACAAAATATGTATTACAGTAGAGCACTAGTTTTGTCAAGAAAAAGTAGTCTCCAAAAATGGTGCTTGACAAAAGTGATGCTTTTTGACCAGGTGCGATTCACAAATATCGTAAAATTATTTATTATTAAAAAGAATTGAAGAATTAAAAACTATTACCTCAGAAAATATTTTTTCATTTGTCGTTTTCTTAATTTGCTTTGAAATGATTTTGTTTACATTTTACGTATGATAAAAACCGCCACAGAACAGAATACATATAGATAAACATTCTATATACAATAATTAAAATCATTCCCAAGCTTTGAGGTCTGTTGGCGTTTGTCACTACCATTACCGGTATATTTATTTGTTTCTTTTGATAGAATTATACGTCATGGTCTATTGCATATGGATTTAATATTTATGTACTTGACATTTTTGATGCAACTTTCCAAAAGTGATGTTGACTAATTTGATGCTCTCAAAAAATTTCCAAAACTGATGTTTACATTATCGGTGCTATACTGTATATTTTTTATACGTCAACTCAGTGGTTCTCCAACTTTTTAGTCCGCAATTGGAAGAAGAATAGATATATAGTCTGTAATCAATTGTTTCTGTGACTCCGTAAATAATTTTTGCGACCCCACTTTGAGTATCACTGTGTTAACTCATGGCATCCAAGGCGTCAGATATATTGTTTATAAATTGAATACTTTCAGTTCCCGAACAAGCAATAATAGTCAGCTTTTACTTGGATAAATTCGTGTGTTAAATTTACATTAATAATAATTTAATCATAGTTTTAATAAATTATATTTCATTGTTGATTTTAAATAAGTTTGTAATAAAAATATTAGTCGCTGTATTCGTAATTTGCAAAAAATTCGCAACTCCTCCACATTCGCATACACTTTTAGTAGCTTTCATAAAATTTCCTTTTACAAACGGTTTTCACACTACCCTAATCGTATATTTTGCTCTTTTTTCGTTTTTGCTTTTGCCCTACCCTTTCCAATTTTATTTTGTACGCTTTATCTCCTATATGATAACGTACATGACAATTCCCAATTTGAAAAAAATAAATTTTTATTCCATTTACATACTACGTGCTACAAAAGCAAATATATAAATTCATAAAATTCGGAGTCAAATTATGAAGAATTTTAATCAATTAAATAAACTGTCTCAAATAAACAATTAGATAGTATTTATTAATTAAATAGGTACTTATGCTTTTGAATTTTTATATCTACAATAACTAAAATATTCTGCTTTTAATCTTCTGAGCTTTTGAAAGAAAAAAACCGATTTCTTCTTCTTTTTTTAAATTAAATACCTGTGCTACAACCAAAATTTGGAATACTTAAACAAATCGACCAAGAACTCGATTCAATATGGAGCCTGAAAGCGTTCAATTTCTGTGAAGAAACTTAAAAACACACCTGAAAAAAATTTGGCCATAAGTGAAGTGCATTAAGGGGGGAGTTCACGCCACAAACGGCTAATAAACTAATTTTTTTCGAATCTCGTTTTTTGTTTTTATTTAGTTCTGTGTTCTTTACAAACATGGTGATATATAAAACATGGCCAAAAAATTTTTTTTTCAGGTAGAAAAATATTTATTTGTGAGCCGCTGCACAGCCAAGTTGCTGCTTCTTTGCAGATAACGCTCGCCCCCCCCCCCTCGCGATTTGATCAGTAATATTTAGTTTTGGTGAGTACACGAGTTATAGTATGCACTGAGATAATGTTCTTTTATTTGTATGCCTTTGTAGACGTTTTAATAAACAGTGAGTAAACTGCTTCTTTTGTTATTATTTTTGTTTTTTACCGTTTCCCGAAACTTGTGTTTTTTTCCGACAAGGAAAATCATATCTTATGAAAAAATATTTAAAAAATATTCATTACTTTCTGAGATATGCCCTTCCTTGTAAAGGCTTAAAAACTTGTGAAAAAGGGCCCCCTCCCCCCACAGGGAAGAGTAATGAATGTTTCAAAAACAAAATTTTCTATTTGAAACCATTCCTAATTTGAAAAACATTTCAACAAGCAAAATAATCATAAATAAAAAAGTTGCTTTTTTATTTGAACTCCTCCCTTAAGTGGTGTATTTTGACCTAAACACGAATCCGGTGTTAGAATTGCGCCATCACATCAAAACGGTAAAAATGAACATGAACCCTGCATTTTGCATATTCTTCTCTTCTTCTATGAGGGGATGGACCCGCTGAATCCAAATGCACATCCGAAAAAAACACGTCTCAGTTGTTTCTAACCTCAAAAAAATCGATCACAAATCAATATTCTTTAAAAAAAAATTTTAATTTTTTGATGCCAAATTTTATATACGAGAGTTATTGGGTACGATTTTCTACTGATACCGAACATAATATATCAGATGAAATATGATGTATATACATATAAATTCATATTTCAGTAAAATAAAAATTTGTGATTACGATTAATATTTACTATTATTGTTTCACATTTTTTTTCATGTGCAAAAAAGAAAAAAATACAAAAAAAAAAACAAAAAAAACTATTAAACCAGAAACAAAAACAAACGCAATAAATAATCATTAAAATAATTTGATATGTCATCAATCACAATTCACTAAAACCGATATCATTAAATGGGCTGGAAGTAATTAACTGTACAATATTATACATGCCCTATATAAATTTAATATACATTCATGCATATACCCTACATATTATTATTATTATAAATTCAGTGGCTTCACAATAGGAGGACTATAATATAACTATAACATTCAAACAATTCATCTTACCTATTATTGTTAGAATAACATCGTATGTTTTCCTAAAATGAACACTCTAATTATTATTATTATTATTGGGTACTGCAGTATTATTGTTAGTTACTATATAAATTTCTATTAAATCGCACCTCTAGTCGTTTTTGCTCGTCTGATAGAGACCTACTAATTGGTTAATAACAAACAGTTGATTTGTTTCCGTAACGATATGAACAATTTCTAATGAGAATTAAAGAAAGGAAAAAAGGTGAAAATTTCAATGGAAATTAGATGAAAATTAATAATATTTTAAAATATTGATAAAATAGAAATTTGAAGTAACCACAAGTGTATGGTTAGCTGGTATACCAATGATATTCTATTCTTTGGCTTCTTCTATGATTAAGTAGGTATATTCTTAAAAGTGACATTTGATTTCAAAAAGAAAATGGTTTGTAAAAGATGGTAAACAGAAATCGTAGGAAACCCTTCATGAGTATAGTCAACGACAGGAATCAAAGCTCGATTTTTGAACATTTTTCATGTCAAGGTACTCTAAAAGGAGAGAGTATAAAAACAGCCAATTTTTGCCCAATGAGCGGCAAGTAAAATAATGATTTGTAATTAAAGTACTCATTCCACAGAATTCAAAAATATCAATTATTATCATTTTACTTCAAGGGAACATTTTAAAAACTATTACTCAACCACTCGTGACAATACCCATAATCTACCAATTTCAACTATTTTATTGTTTATATCGCGACGGCATCCGGCCGTATGAGACTCGTTCGAACTTGTTTGTTGCCATAAAGCATCATTGATACTCTATATTAAAAATCAGATTATTTTATTAGGAGCTCTCTCAGTTGGTTCTCGAGTTTGTAATAAGTATGTTTTTTCGAGAACCATACTTAACGTACACATTCGTATTTATATAAATCTCAAGACATTCTTCTTTTGTAAGTAATCGAAGTACATTATTTTTATTAAGACATTTAAAAATACATTGATTATGAGAAAATGAAGCTCGTTCGATAAGAAGATTGACGTGATCACTGTTGAATGCTTTTTGATTTTGTGGCTCCACTGATACTACATTTTTTGATGAACGAGTAAATATTTTGTAACATTTTAAACAACGAAACTCACCATCGGTTTCATGATATTCATTACGGGCTCTTTTTTCAAGAGACTTCATGCAGTCGATACACTTTAACGGCATTTTCTCGATTAGATATAACAAAAAAATATTAAGAAACGGAAAATCACTAGAATAAACTGATATAACAAAAATAATTGAAAACTAGAACTAGACAATTAGTGATCCAATATGTTTGTAACAATAATTATTGGTTTATATAGAGTAACGATTAATTCAAATAAGTTCACCTGTATATTATTTTATAATAGAGTTAGTGAGAGAGCTCCTAATAAAATAATCTGATTTTTGATATAGAGTATCAATGATGCTTTATGGCAACAAACAAGTCCAAACGAGTCTCATACGGCCGGATGCCGTCGCGATATAAACAATAAAATAGTTGAAATTGGTAGATTATGGGTATTGTCACAAGTGGTTGAGTAATAGTTTTTAAAATGTTCCCTTGAAGTAAAATGATTATAATTGATATTTTTGAATTCTGTGGAATGAGTACTTTAAATACAAATCATTATTTTACTTGCCGCTCATTGGGCAAAAATTGGCTGTTTTTATACTCCCTCCTTTCTTCTTGCCCCCTTGTTGAGAATTTCCATAGCCCCACTACCTCGCCCATAAATAATTTCTACATATAAGTAGGTATATAAGTAAATACCACATCTTCGAGTCAAATTTTGAATTACTCTTTCCGTATAATGCCACTTTTAATAATGTCATTTCCAAACAATAAGAATTAGACATTCATGTTTGAAGAATTTCATTTTTGTGCCATTTTGTTTTTAATTAAAAATCACATAGTGAATAAAAGATTATTATTAATGTGGATCGGATGGACTTCAAATTCAAACTCAGGATTCTTGAGTACTAGTCAAGCACATTGTCGCTAGACTACCGATCCTTGTTGGAAAGCCACTCCAATTTGACCACCGATCAACCACATATATCACAATCTTTAACACGAATAGCAGTTATTTTAAATCCAATTTATTTATTTATTTATTTATTTATTTATTCATTTACTTGATGAATTATTCATTTTATATACATTTTAACTAATAATTTCATTTTAAATATAGTGCGTTTGTGCTTTAAACGAAATTGTCCGCTATATTACCTGTATGAAAATATAAATTACTAAAACTGCACATACTTATTTCGAATAGAAAAGATTTAAATTTTTCCCAATTACCTACATGTCACGCGAATACCCAAATAATCGTCAAAATTAAACAACTTTGAATAACCATGGTTCCGTTTAATCACTAGTATTACTAACAAGTAACACTACCCAACTAACACTCTCCGATTTGAATGAAACTTAGCATACTTATTAAGCATCGAAAAAGATTAAAAACGTGTTTTTTTGTTTCGACTGAATACGCTGTTTAGGGGTAGAAAACACCCCTCAACTCCTGACAGTGGAAACAATTATGGCTAATTATTTCTGAAATGACACATTTTTTTGAAAAAAGTGCTTAGGACCAAAGTTGTAGAGTTCAAAATGATGTACTTGATGATGACCTTGAAGTCGACCTTGAGGTCAATTTTCAAGATCAATTAAATTTGGAAGTAATTAACTGTTGTCGGACTTTATTCATATTTTGTATCTATATTCACTAGAGTAAGGACATTGGTCCACACAAACGGAATGACCAGTTTTTTTATAGCGGGTTCGAGCACACACTACGTCGTCAAAAGTATGATGATACCTTAACAAAGGGTAGGGCGGTCCACACTTTTGACATGATAGTGTACCACCACATTAAGTACAGTACCGCGTCAAAAGCGTGAGCACCCACCCCCCTCCTTGGGTTAAGGTGTCCCCATACTTTTGACGACGTAGGGTGTGTGCTCGAATCCTTTATAAAAAATTGATCATGCCGTTTGTGTGGACCAATGTTCTTACTCTAGTGAATACAGATACAAAGTATGAATAAAATCCGACAACTGGCTTCCGAAAATGGGCTTCAAGAGGTTGGGAGGGGTGCCCATGCTTTTGACCCGGTACTGTAGTTAATGTTGTCGTACACTGTTGTGTCAAAAGTGTGGACACCCCCCCCCCTCTGGGTTAAGATATCCACATAATTTTGACGACGTAGTGTATGCTAGAACCCACTATAAAAAAATTAGTCACCCCGTTTATGCGGACTAATGTCCTCACTCTGGTGATAATAGGTACCGGATATGAATAAAGTCCGACAACGGTTAATTACTTCCAAATTTAATTGACCTTGAAAATTGATCTCAAGGTCGACTCCAAGGTCACCATCAACTGCATCATTTTGAAGTCTACAACTCTGGTCCTAAGCACTTTTTTCAGAAAATGTGTCATTTCAGAAATAATTACCCATAATTGTTTCCACCGTCAGGGGTTGAGGGGTGTTATCTGCCCCTAAACAGCGTATTCAGCCGAAACAAAAAACACGTATTTAATATTTTTCGATGCTTAATAAGTATGCTAAGTTTCATTCAAATCAGAGAGTGTCAGTTGGGTTGAGTTGCTTGTAAGACTATATACTAGAATGAACTCTGACTGGACAAATCTGGCATTACCCAGAGCTTTCACTAGATCAAAATTGACCTACAAAAGTAGATCAAGCTTTATTACCGAAATAATTAAGTAAAAAATACGTGTTCAGAATTTTTTGAATAATTTTTTTTTGTTCAAATTATTATTGTATATTAACTTTCCAATCGTAACATTTAGAACCGTGAAAGAAACCTACACAAAGTGAGAATTTATTATGTATTTGTTAGGTGTACAAACGTAAGCTCACCGAATTGTTTTACCCGTAACAAAACAACAAGAAACACAACATAATTACATGTAGTTCGCACATAAAAAATTATAATACCTTCGTCGTAATTAAAGCTTTCGACCCCATAAATAATTGTAATCGTAGATTCTTCCGTACAATCTTTCGTTTGTTTGTTAAAATTTACTCCAATCCCTTTTACCTCAGTCCATCCGTCAACCGCAAAAATTTATATCTGTCCATTCGCTCGCTATAATTCCAGCACCAACACTTTTAAAATACTAGAACCCGTTTAAAGTAAAATTTCGTAAATACATACATACGTAAAACTCTCTCGCTAAAACATTTTCTACGGTAGGACGTACTTTATGTGTAAAATTAACATAAAATAACTAAACCTCTAATAAATCCTTATTTAATCACTTTTATCAAAAGTTTAGATTTAATTTTTTCCTTTGATAAAATTGAGGATTTGATTTATAAAACAAACTTTACATAAATACATATTTTATTTATATTTAATCATATATACCTATATAAAGGTGGTGTAATTTTATTTCAACAAGGATTCCTTATATGGGTTGTTTAGCTTGGTATTTTATTTTTATTATGTGAAAATCGGTGGTGTGACCTTTTTACATTGATTGGTTTGAGTGTAAATAACGTAACTATAAGGTTGGAAAATGAAATAATATTTATTATTTACATAACTTATTAAATAAATCAGTTATATAATTAATAGGAAACGAACAGTTTCAGACAAGTCAGAACCGTATTTGTTGGAATAAAATCTTACAATTAAAATACAAAAATGGAATTGTGCACATTCGAATGAATCTAACTGGTACAAAATTTTTTACAATTTAAAATACTGACGATATTTTTACGTCTAAAAAAAATAAGAAAATTTATGAATTCAAAAAAAAGATTTACTTTGTGAAAATCCATATTACAAAATAAGTATTAGAATAACTTTACTTTGTCACTTTTCACTGAACTAGATTTTTCTGTAACAGGCCAGCTTTCGAGTAGTGAACTCATCATCAGATTTAACGCTGACCTTAAAAGACACCTGGACACTTCTTATATGGAGACTATTGGAGACCCCTTTGAAGTAAATTAAGGAAATTTTTCTGCTATTGTGTTTGGGCCCTGAGGCATGCGCCCCAAGTTCCCTTATATAAATTCAGGTTTACTAGTATTTTTTCCTATATTACTTACATTTACCTGGAGCAATATGTGGAAGCAATAATTTGGTTATATAATGATCCTGACCTAGGCTTTAAATGTATGGTTTGTAATTAATCTACCCATTTCCCCTACACGGAGAGAAAAAATATCGAATATTTAGTGTGTAGCACACTAAAGTGATCATAGACCAAATATTCTAAAATTATTGTTGACTTACCTAGTAAAAAAAAATTAGAATGCCAGCAGCACTAATCTACTTAATAAATTTCTAACACTAGCTGACTGACTGACAGACAACACACAGCCTAAACCGTTTGGTTTAGAAGAATGAAATTTTGC
Source organism: Brachynemurus nebulosus (assembly GCA_035578155.1). Classification (NCBI taxonomy): domain Eukaryota; kingdom Metazoa; phylum Arthropoda; class Insecta; order Neuroptera; family Myrmeleontidae; genus Brachynemurus; species Brachynemurus nebulosus. The sequence goes on along the minus strand of JAPWDM010000001.1, from coordinate 8,323,900 downwards.
ACAGGAGTTGCCTATGTAACGTAAGTGACCACTAAGAAAGGATTTTTGAAAATTCGCCCCCTAAGTGGATTAAATAGGTGATGCAAATTCTTATGGAAATTCGTCATTTTTGAAGTTAGATATATAAAGATATGTTACTATGGCTATTCAAATAAATAATATTTTATACACTGATTGACAGACAACGCACAGTCTAAACTGTTGGGTTTAGAAGGACGAAATTTAGCACAGAAGATATGAAGATTGATCTTTAGGCATTACTACTTATAAATAAAAGTCAGTTGTGTAAACGTTTCTGGAAATTCATACCCTAAGGGGTGAAAACAGGAAATGAAAATTCGTATAGCAAGTTTGTCGTTTTTGAAATTAGAAACGTGGAAATTGGTATTTACTTATTTAGGCTTTTAAAAAACATTGAAAATGAGCAGTGAGTACCTAATAAAATGATGTTGTCGATGGGAAATCCCATCGGGTATACGGCTAGTAATTAAATAAATTATTCTTTTTTTAGTGCTGGCACTTTAATCTTTACTGTGTGAGTCAACAATAATTTTAGAATATTTGGTCTGTGATCATTTTAGTGTGCTACACACTAAATATTCGATATTTTTGCTCTCCGTGTAACGTTTGGGCAACGTAGGTATCGTTATACAAAACGTTACTATGTTAACAATAAAATGATACTATTTATGAAAGTACCATTAAAAAATTAAAGAAAACCAGACTCCATACATGTCAAAATCATCAAAAAATTGTATCATAGCCCCTAACCAGAAGGCATTTTTTTTGAAAATAGTTAAACTACATAACCAAATTACCCTGACTGACTCTACTCGTGAAAATACATAATATCACATTTACAAATAACACTATATTTATCATATATTTAATACTGAAGCGAAAAATAAGGATTTATTCTATACACTGAACAAAACTTTTAACAAAATACCCGAGTGACGAAGTTTTAATAAACATTCGTTTGTCTTTTTAAAATAAAATTTCATCATCACACGCGTACCGTTAAGCTCGTCAAACTCATCGTTTGTTATTTAATGCTCAAGTTCTATTAAAAACAATAATATTTTGAAATGGCAGTAAATTTCTTTACTGAAGAGAAAATAACTCTTATTGACATTTACTTATTCTATTTAGGTAGGCGTAATGTGGATAAATGGGAGATTTAGTGCCTACTCTTGTTATATTTTAATTAGTAAATCTGTGTGGATCAGAAAATGATTACGTAATTATTCTGTCTTTCAAGAAAATATATACCTACACATCATTGTCGTATGAGAATTCAAATATAAGAACACTTGAAACATTTACTTTGTTGAAAATCACGTTTTCGTCAGAAAACAAATTATAAGATGACATGTTGATTTTTAGGTTTTATCCCATCATTACGGGAAATACAATTAATATTTGGTTTTGATTAAAAAATCTAAAGAAAATGTTCTTCTATTTTCTCAAATATATAAAATCTTGGTTAAGATAGTTCTGTTGGATATGTAAGTACACAAAGTTGTAAATTAATATTACTAACATCAGTATTGGAATCATCACAACACATAATAGTCTTGATACCGGTAGACCAGCTGATACGTACATACATACAGTATACCTATATTGGTGACACGTGAACAAAATAATGATAAAATAACATTTTTACATAATTTTTTTTTACGTTATTTCCATAACTGAACGGCGAATTATCTTCAAATTCTTTTATTTATACAGAATGATCCAAAATTGTGTTCTGGAATTGCTATAGCTGATAGTACGTTCAAAAATAACGGTACCTTTTCATGTACACTTTTTTCCAAAACTCAGTAATCAGGGTGTTAAGAAGTATAGGGATAAAATGTAAAGGGGTGGCACGAAACTGACTTCCCTTTTTAAATTGTTTAGACGCTTTTAAATAATTGACTCATATTTTAGCGATGCGTATGAAAATAAGAATAGTTAAATTTATAATACCAATTATTCCATCACTTATGGTTAGGGGATAATTTGACGATAGATACTTTGACGATAGATACTTTAAATTACTCAAAAATGGTATTATTTATCGAAGTGTAAACAAGTAGGTATACTTTTTTACGTGGAATTGTCTAAGAATTTTGTTTAAATAACTGCAAATTAAGAAAGAAAACACGTGATAACACACACCTACACTGAGAAAAAATTACAGTAAAAATTACGGAGCTGCCTCCGGTAAACCAGGCTCAAGTGACCAGTCGGTAGGAAATTATCAAGCAAAAATATAAAAAATGCCTTTCAAACATTATTTTTTACGATTCATTTGAAAATTTTTCCTGTACAGCTCAAGAACTTTTTTTTCTATGCTGCTCCGTAAAATTCGATGGGCTAGTAAAATTTCAAGTGGATACCAGGAACATTTACTTAATTTTTGTTAAATTATACTAGACACAGAAGAATTTTTACCGAGCCACATTGTAATTTTTACTAAGCTACAGGGTAGACGCTATTTGTTATGTCTATTTTCTCCTTGAAACCTGTCTTTCAACATCTCTCTCACACAAGCATCGCACCAACGTAACGCTAGGGGACAAGTACATACCTCTGGCACGCGTAACTGTCCGCATCAAACCAAGGTCATTTTGAATACGGCTTCTATTGCAAACAGACAACTAACTTATTGTTGTGTGTGCCTTGTATGTGATGTGTACCATGAGTGTAATCATTTTTTTTCTGTTTTTTGTTATAATAAACTATTTAATGGACTTTACATTTAAAACGAAGAATTGTTATTTGTGTTTCATTATTGATAAAGAACTAATAATTAAGATATAACAATTAAGATTTTTATATGTATTGATGTTTATTGAAACATGTTTTTCTACAAATAATAAAAAACCACAGAACCTGTTTTTCAATATTAATAATTTGATTTTAATCCTTACCCTTCTATCAATATTTTTTAAACTATTTTAATTCAATTATTTATTAATAAATAAAAAAAAAAAAAAAAAAAAAAACCTTATAAATAATACGGTAAGAGAGTAGAATTTTTCCTGTACAACGCCGAAATTTTTACGGAGTCACAGTGTAATTTTTACTGTGCAGTCAAATTTTACGGAGCCATAGAGTAATTTTTACTATACTCATCGTACTTTCTCCTTTGCCTGTCACTTATGCCCGCATTACCAGAGAGCTCCGTAATTTTTTATTAGAAATTTCCATTAAAATTACCGTATTTTTTTTCTCAGTGTACCACCCAAAACCACCGTTTTTTCATCATAAGTGGTGGAATAAGTGTAAACATAAATTTAGTTTTCCTAACACAAAATACGTACGCCTAAAATATTAATCCGTTTTTCAAAAGCGTTTGGAAAATATTTAGGAAAGAATGGTTTTCGTTTTACCTCTTTACAGGGTTGTATCTCCCTTACTATTAAGTTTTGGAAAAAAGTGTAAATGAAAAGGTACTATTATTTTTGAACGTACTATTAGCTCTAACAATTACGGTACATAATTCTGGACCATTCTTTATATGTAACTATTTGATTACTATATAATATATGCAACTTTTCACTAAATTTCATAAAAATCCGATGTTTGGTTCGAGAGTTATCGTACGCACACATATATACATACGTATTGTACCAATTTTAATGAATATCATTTTCGGCTTCTAAGGATCGTAAAGCAAATTGTTATCACAGTCACCAGTTCAAATCTCACCATGACAGTGACTAATTACTGAATTTTTCATTCGCAAAATTCATTAAAAAAAACCCACATTGGAATTTTTTCTCTTTTTATCTATTGATTTTGTTATAAAGTAATATTCATTTATTTCTATACGCTGTATCTGTACGCGTGTACAATTGTACAACTGGGTGCTCATTATTAGAAAAATATTTTTTATTTTATTTATTTTTTCTTTTTGAATTAGTATTACAGTCTTGTTAGCTGTTTGTGTCATACTGTCGTTTCAAAACAAGCACGTGCTATCTATCGCTGAGTTATTAACAGAGATGGGAAGAAAAGGTCCCTAACAGAGTCGCCATATAAAATATTTTGTACTCGGGGGCTACGTATAGAGCTGGAGCGCTGTCATAAAACGTAAAAATATTATCAATCTTTTTAAAAATCAGTTTTACGACATTTTACTACTAATACCACATCGTTAATGTTGTTTTGTGTCTGTTTGTGTTTTTTAACTGCCAATATTATGAATCATTTTGCTTGTTATATGTACATACATATCTTAAATTTTTCTAATGCAAAAACAAAACCATCTTCAATCTTGTGAGCGACCTACTAGAGTCATACAATCTACTAATACAATCAATTTTGTTTACATTAAAGCAGGTATAAAGAAGGTGAGATATAGATATTATTTAAATAATCATAAAGGAAATAGAGATATTGTTTACATTATAAATGTTTTGAATTCGTCTAAAATAATTTCTATTACAGTCGACCACTTATTTATTCAACATTAATTTTTTTAAATTATTTTTAAAATTAAAATTATATATTAAATTATGAAAAATGGGTAATTTTTTATTTTTACTGATTTGTTCTCAAAAGCTTCCTTAGGCTAATCTTCAAATCCAGAGGAAAATCCTCAGCTTTGTAATAAAATTTATAGCACCCCAATCCAAAATATTTTATATGGCGATTCTGTTAGGGACCACTGTTTTCCCAAGTCTGGTTATTATTCTATGAGACATTCTAATAAAAAAAAATATATAAGAAATGGAATGTATATCTGTACATATATTTCAATCATTTTCAGAATCGAATAATATAATGAAGGATAACTAAATGGTTACAAATAAGAAATATTAATATTGCTCTGAGTAAATATACATTTTTTTTTTCTTTTATTAAATATTATGCAGACAAGTGTGTTTGTTTGTTTAGTACTATTTATCTCCAAAACAAACAATTTTGATACGATTTTTCTTATTTGAAAGCTGACAATTCCGAAATGATTCTTCGCTGAGATTGTTGAAAATTGGTCCAACTCTTTCCAGAATATTTCAAGATTTTCAGGATAAAAATTAAAATTAAAAAAATTAAAAATCCACTTTGAAAATTAATAACTGTGGGATGGTGTTCAACCAGGGACATACCGTTTCCATCAGGATATTCAAGGATTCTGAAAATAAAAGTAAAATTAAAAATTGTAAGAATGCATGGCAAAGAAAAGTTTTCAAATAAAAAAAAAATCTTAAAAACCCATGATGGAAAAACTCTAAAAAGTTCCAAATAAAAATTCCTGGAATGTCATTGTAATTTACAATAAGCTAATTTTCATTTGTCGTGTGTAACATTACAATATACATGACAAGACATGTCACAAACGACGAATGAAAATTAGCTTATTCTAAATTATAACGAAATTTGGAATACGGGATAATTCGCGGAATTTTCATTTAAAATTTTTTAGGACTTTTCTATCGTGGGTTTTAGTAATTATACAGGAGATACATTTTCTATAGATAGATAATGAAAACATAAACCCATGCACAAAAAATATTTTAATAAATACGTTTGAAAATTCAAATAAAATTTATCCAAAATCAATATTTAATTTATGAAAATCACAATTGCATTAGTTTTGTCAAAATATATCATTGAAAAACATAATCCCATAATCAATTCAAATATGCATACCTAACACAAAAAATTTATAAATTTGCTTTTTTTTATTTTTAACGAATTTCCATTCTGGAAATTCAGCTATTACAGCAGCTCTCATGTAAGACCTAAGTCCAGGACTATGGTAAAAATTTGTTTTGGAGCCTCTAGAACCCGAAAATCTACTTCACTAAAATTTATATATATATATATATATATATATATATATATATATATATATATATATATATATGTATGTATGTATGTATGTATTTATGTGTGTGCACGATAACTCTCGAACGAAACGTTTAATGCTTATAAAATTTGGTGTGCGAGCTGGAATCCGGATTAGCTCGGCTAAGTCCGTTAGCCAGACACGTCGGATGCCCAGAAGTAGGTTTTTTGGCCATTTTTAGTGCTTTTTTTCTTTTTTGCAAAATTTGGCCAGAATTAAAAATTTTTTTAAATTTTTTTTTTCCATCCGAAAGAACGTAAAAAATTGCATAAAATAAGCTTTTAAAACGTTGTTCTAAGTGAACTAGCTTTTGAGAAAAACTAAGAATTTTGCTGAATTTTTTTACGATAAATGCTTTATCGTTTAAGCAATTCTTTTCTAGATAAAACAAGTGCTAGTTAGTTATTCAATATGTATGCATGTGTTATTATAACAATAGCTCTGTCTCATCAAAATAGCCAGATTTTTTAAGAGTACGTTATGGAAAGGAATTTTTTGTATGATGTCCTCTTTTAGAGAGAAAATATAATTTATATATATTTGCATACCCTGAAAAAGAATCGAAAACTGTAGTTATGTAATGTAATAACATATGAGATCCGTTACATTATATGAGATTCCTACATTATATGAGATCCGTTAGGGTCCTGAGGCGCCAAAAGCGCCAAAAATTAACTACTGAACTGATTTTTAAAATTGTTTCACTGTTAGGAAGCTAAACTATTTTAAATGGGTACAGGTCTTAGATGAGATCCGCCAGTGCCCAATATTTGGAAATTCGCTATGTTATACAGATGCTGCGACAGGGGTATTTTGTTATTATGTTGACTTTTTTAGTCGGTTGCAGATAGGTAGACCTGAAATTTTATATTTAGACAATTACGTCACAAATTAGTTCAACCCTTCAAAATGACGTCATATAGATTTTAAACCAATAACTGAATACAAAATTTTTAATACTCCTTAAAAATACTCCTTCTCGATTTAACATTACGAGTTAGAAAAAGATAATATAATAATATAATCCAACCTAATTAAACAAAAACAACTGAAATATTAATGATAATAATATAAAGAGGCGACTTACGTTGTTACCTATTTGTAACCACACTCCAGAAGAAGACGTAATTATAATGAGTTGTCTGTCAAATGTTACTCTTAATAAGATTTTCAAATGTGTTTAATTTTGTACAGTAAGGCTCAACGTAATGGTAAACTAGTAATTAGATTTTACCGTGCAAATGGTTTAAATAGTTATAAATTATAGCTATTTAATGACAAACAAATCAACCAAACTTTTCAATCTTATACCTAAACTTTTTCTATCAATAACAACTCACTCATATTTTATTTTAAAAATGCCTACTTTTTTAGCTTATCGTACTTTTTAACTTGACCTAGTAGTGTACTTTTAAATAGTTTTAGAAATCAGTTTACTTATTGCAATTCAAATGTTTGATGAATTTCTGCCAGGAAAATTCAGCTACTACACCATATCTCACCAGGTCACCATAAAAAACGCTTTTATATTCTCCAGCCGCCATATTGAAATCACTGTTGTGTGAGGAGAATTTTGCCACGCATATTTGAAAAATAGAGTCCATAACCTTTAATTTGATATATTGCAGATCTATTTTAAGCAACACCAATTTTTGAAAGCAGGGTGTCCCGTTCAGAAAGAATGTCCTATATATATATATATATATATATATATATATATATATATATATATATATATATATATATATATATATATATATATATATATATATATATAATGAAGTGAAGTGCGTGCTGTAATTCGTTTTCTCTGTGCTAAAGGCTTATTAAAAGCAATTGACATTCATCGTCAAATCAGTGAAGTTTATGGTGAAAACATTATGAGTGAAGGAATGGTGCGGAAATGGGTTAGGGCCTTCAAAGATGGCCGCACAAACGTTCATGATGAGGAACGAAGTGGGCGACCTTCAGTCATTACCGATGATCCCATTCAAAAAGTGGACTGTAAAGTTAAAGAGAACAGACGGTTCACAATTTCGTCCTTAGCTGAAAAATTTCTTGCTGTATCAAGAAGTGTTTTCTACGAAATTGTGTCCGAACGTGATAAAGAAGTAAAAACGTCTGTGCAGCAGTGGTTGTCCAGTATGGCGGCAAGCTTCTTTGACGACGGCATACAAAAGCTGCTCCCAAGATACGACAAGTGCCTTAATAATAATGGAAATTATGTAGAGAAGTAGAGGAAAGAATGCTCTTTCAGATAAATAGTTTTGTTTGAAAAATTTACTTGTTGATTTTTTTATATCAAAACGGTACTTACTTTAAAAACATGCCTCGTATATATATATATATATATATATATATATATATATATATATATATATATATATATATATATATTTTCTTTCTAGGACATTCTTTCTGAACGGGACACCCTGCTTTCAAAAATTGTTGTTGCTTAAAATAGATCTGCAATATCTCAAATTAAAGGTTATGGACTCTATTTTTCAAATATGCGTAGCAAAATTCTCCTCACACAACAGTGATTTCAATATGGCGGCTGGAGAATATACAAGCGTTTTTTATGGTGACCTGGTGAGATATGGTGTAGTAGCTGAATTTTCCTGGCAGAAATTCATCAAACATTTGAATTGCAATAAGTAAACTGATTTCTAAAACTATTTAAAAGTACACTACTAGGTCAAGTTAAAAAGTACGATAAGCTAAAAAAGTAGGCATTTTTAAAATAAAATATGAGTGAGTTGTTATTGATAGAAAAAGTTTAGGTATAAGATTGAAAAGTTTGGTTGATTTGTTTGTCATTAAATAGCTATAATTTATAACTATTTAAACCATTTGCACGGTAAAATCTAATTACTAGTTTACCATTACGTTGAGCCTTACTGTACAAAATTAAACACATTTGAAAATCTTATTAAGAGTAACATTTGACAGACAACTCATTATAATTACGTCTTCTTCTGGAGTGTGGTTACAAATAGGTAACGACGTAAGTCGCCTCTTTATATTATTATCATTAATATTTCAGTTGTTTTTGTTTAATTAGGTTGGATTATATTATTATATTATCTTTTTCTAACTCGTAATGTTAAATCGAGAAGGAGTATTTTTAAGGAGTATTAAAAATTTTGTATTCAGTTATTGGTTTAAAATCTATATGACGTCATTTTGAAGGGTTGAACTAATTTGTGACGTAATTGTCTAAATATATTACTTCGGGTATATAATAAATTAAAAATTTCGAACTCCATTTATAGTCGATGCAAATTTTGAAATCCTATGTGTTAGCGTCCTCGTTCATAATATATTATCTACCTTCATTTTTAATTAAAATCTGCTTTTATTAAAAAAATTACCAAGCTTTTACTAAAGAATATCTAATGCAAGAAAATGACTTTTTAATATATATTAAAGACTGACATACAGAGTGTCCCATTTTCCCACAATTTTGTAACTAAAGTATATTAGACAGCTAAAGCGTAGTATCAATTCTATACACGAAAATACGTAGAAATTTTTTGCTACTTTTAAAAACAAAAAAGATAACCCTAGCGTTTTACAATGGACAAGAAGCTAGTCACTTGACAATTCTTCAAAATCGAAAACCAGACGCCAATACTAATTTTTTACTAACTCCATACTTTTGTTTATCTCGCCTACAAAATCATCGGAAATGGGACGCCTTATATTCCAGTTTCAGTCCAATTCGTGTGTCGAGGCTGAGAGAACATTCCCTTCAAATAATCTGTAGTCGAATACCTCAAGTTCGAATAACTATCTAATAACGAAACTATATGCTTTATGAGATAACACCGTAGTACCACCTACCAAAGCAAAGTAGTAGCGTCAATGCTAGATTTCTTTAACATATATTCTATGAGATCATTCAAAATATTGACAATCTGTTAATCATAAATTCTGTTTGAAATATAAACCGAATTATTCCACTATTTTATTCCAATATTATTTAATATTGTTCAATACATAAATTTAAAAATAAAAATGTATGTAAATTTAGATTTAAAAAAAAAAGACAATATTTTTTTGGAAATTTTATTATTTAACAAAAATATGAATTTATTTGCTATTTACATTATAACCCGCCTGTTTGACCGTTGGCTCAATTCACATGAGAAACACAAACATAAACTAAAATTAATATTTGAATTTAATATGAAATTCAGCGTTAAGCGTCAAATAAACATTACAAATTTATTTTTCTCATTCAATTTCATATGTTAAGAGATAATTAGAGCCTATGGTGCATTTTGTTTCAATCAATTCAGTTCCAAATTACATTTACAATTGAATAGGACGATCGAAACATGTGTACAGGCGGATATCCTATCAATGTTAATTACATTTATCAAAAAAAAAAAGAGTGTTCGTTAAATATTAAAAGAAGATTTTAACTACGTAATTAATTAACAGTGGACATATAACGTGTAAATACAAAAAAACGGTATTTAAATTAATTAAATCTAAACACTTCGATTAAAAATGTTTTTTGTGTCAAAAAAGTTCCAAATTACATGCCTTAGTAATTTTAATTAAATGAGTTTTTTTCGCTTAGTCGGTGTTTCTGGTTGAAAATAGATTATCTGCATTTACATAACAATAAAAATTTCCACGTAAGATCTCGTATTTAATAATATCTGTGAGGGTATAATGGGAAATTAAGTAATTGTTTAAACAGATGATCTATAGCTTTATTTTATTTGTTGGTGAACAAGTGAGCGCGCTAAGGATCAATTTACAAAATAATAATCATCTGTGAAATTGGTACCTTGAAAGTATATATATGCGTTACGTTAAATCGAAATTAAATGTGGTTGTTTAGTAAATAATGAACATGCTATATTAGGAAGACCTAACTTGCACTATAGTGGTTTAATAAGATTAATACATCGAAGTACTTTACTTGTATGTATATTTCCTTTGAATAAACCACATCATTTGTATACAACTAATATTGTTGGAACCTTAAAAGGAGTTGGGTAAGCATCAGTCATTTTCCGACCATCAGCCCATTCCTTTGATGTAACTTTTTCTTAGATGTTTATACCTTGATATAACGCCGAATATGCAAGTGTTTATTTAGTAGTTAAAGGAAGTTACTAATGCAAGTAGTTTAACTATTTTTTTTTTTTTTTTTCATTAGTGGAAGTCTGCACACAGTTATGCCAAATTTACACGGTTTTACACGGAGAGAAAATTCCTATAAAAATTACTGTGCTCATACTACAATCGACGTGTAACAGGCGAACATATCCAATTTTTGTACGGTAAAATTATAAAAATTACAATAATATAACTATAATTTTTATAATTTTACCGTACAAGAATTGGATATGTTCGCCTGTTACACGTCGATTGTAGTATGAGCACAGTAATTTTTATAGGAATTTTCTCTCCGTGTAGTTACTAAAGTTACTCTTGATATTTACAATAAAAAAATATTTACTACGTATAAGTAAAATTTAAAATACATAATAATATTTAGGCGTCTGTGTACGTATACCAGATATCGTAAGTTGGGTTGGACAAACAAGACCAACTTTAGATTTCCAACTATAATTAACACTATGAGGCCCGAGCACTGTCATAGAACGAATACATAAAATAAAATGATTCAAACACTGAATAGATTCAACACAGTTCAACATGTATGTGTAAAACTGTAAACATACGTACGTGATACGTACATACTACATATACACTGACATTCAAATCAATTTTATTTAAAAATATAAATTAATATTAATAGATTTGAGCGTTACCTTATGGTATTCCATATTTGTAAATAATAAACAAATATTTTACTTTGCAAAATATTTGTTTATTATTTACAAATATAAATTAACCCTTTGCGCTTATAAGACATGTACAGCATGACAAGGTGGTTTGTCCATTAACTGTACCATATTTAAAGGTGTTTTGTCTGTTGGATCATAAGACATGTACCACATGACACACTGAATGTTGAACTGTAATGACTGCTCATACTTCACATTACATGAATATTTTATTTAATAACTGCAAACACATTCATTTATTAGAAAAATTGTAAATAAAATAATACAAAATCACATTGAATTATCTTTTTAAAATTAAAAACTAATAAAAACAGCATTGAGGACGTATTTAGCGCATTTAGTATTCAACTTTGGGGAAACAAGGTTAGAACGTCAAAAGAATCCGTCAAAAGAAGAACGTCGGTCGTTGTCATGTGCTACATGTCTTACCAGCCTATTTAAAACTCACTTTTTTTTTTGCTTGAGTGCAAAGAGTTAATTTTTCATATAATTTTTGTTTATCTTAAAATTTTTTATACATAGGCACAAAAGAGTAGTTTGTGTTGTAGGAATGTATTTGTGTGAGTAGGAACACATCCGTGTGATGAATGATGATAAACATCTCACACATAGTACGTAACCAACTAATCAATTAATCATTGATCTTAGTCGGCCTCTGGGGATGTTTTGGTTGGTTTCGGATGCCGAAACCATGGGACTGAAAGTGTTAACATAAATATCAAAAAAGAAAGCATTAATCTAAGCACAAAATTATTTACAATTGTTAAATATTTTATTTGATATATCTTAATTTTTTATAGTTGAAAAACTAAAGTCAATTATGTTTGTGCAGCCAAACTCACAATGTCTGATGTATACTAAAAACATCTAGACACTTTACTAAACGAAAGCGGTAACGAGTAAGTAACAAGTAACGAGTTCGTAAAATATAAAATGGGGCTAAGCTACTTGTACAAGTAAATGGGACATGTTTCTATTTACTTTACTAAACAGATTACTAAATTTCTTACTTGCACTTGTAGTAAATTGTCAGCTGATCCAAGTCAACTTTTTTTCCACCATCAGGAAAAAATTTCTCAAAAATAGACTTGGAAGAAACCAATTATCAAGTGACGAAATGTCTATGACAAAAGTAACTTTTAGTATCATCATTAAGTAACTTGCTTTACTATTGCTAAACAAGTGTAAATCTGGTCTAAATTCAAGTGTCAATGCAAGTATAGGCACATCTTAACATGCACCAGACGCATGACGGTCGTTGACTTTCACGCACAAACGAAATACAGTCGTCACGCAAGTTATTAACGTGGTAAGGTTTTAAATAAATTAGCAAAATTTATTTAAAAAATTTACCACAAAAAAAATATACCCAAACATTTTCACACACTCGTTTTAGTAATTAAGGTTAACCAGAATTAGTAAATTTATATAAATGAGTTCATTTACTGGAAAATGATTAAAGTAAAATTATTCAGTAGTGATAAAGGTTTCACTCATCCAAATTACATTTTAGTTTATCAAAAATTCATAAGCGTACAAGAATATTTAGAACATCCCATGTTACATGTTGCATATCAATTGATCATAGACGGTTCAAAATATGATTACAAAATAAAATTCAATTATATATACAATATCAATAGCGGGCCAAAATATACTGTTACTGTTTGATACGTGTAAAATCCCATCCGTCTACCTCTCTCCTCACTTTGATCGTTACAATTCAATTATATCATTTTAATTTCTAAAAACGATATTAATTCTGAGAGTATGAAAACGTACCAGAGCGTACCTCGAAATACAGTATATAAAATAAGTATACACTCCATAAAAAATATGATACCTCGATCAAATATACCGGTATACAGGTATTCAATCTTTTGTATTATACAAGCTACGCTTTACTAGTCCTTATGATTTATTTGGTAGTCTACTTTCTTATACATAAACCCGATCCGAACTAATTTACTTTGAAAGGGCCTTGAGTACTTCTCATTTAAAGGTCCGTGAGTACTTGAAACGTGAAGTTCCCTGCGTACTTCTGTGGTAAGGCAATCAAGGAAATTTTCGAAATTTTTTCTATTTTCCCCGAAAAATATAGTTGACGAGCAAAAAAGAAGACTTATCTCCTACCCCAATTTGCCCTATGTAAATCCGACTCTACTCGTCACTTATTTGACAAAACTAATTCTCCCAATCTTAAATGGTCCTAAAAGGTAAATTCATTCAGAAAAAATGTGACTTATTTTTCGTCTTTATAGTTTCAATTTTATCAAAGAAAGCACGAAAATCTCTAAATAGATCCAAATTTCATGTTTCTGTTATCAAAATTACAGTTTTGGAGTTTCTGAAAGTATGTTGTACTGAAATCTGAGTAATTTGGGTGTGAAATTTTCAATTCTGTTATTCAAAATAGCCAAATTCATTCAGGAAATGACTTGTTTTCCGAATGTTAACTTGCACTACTGAAAATTTTCGTGTAACTCAAATTTCATGTTTCAGTCGGATAAGTTATGGTTTTTCGGGTTCTACAATAATGTAATAGGTCTAATGACGTCAATAAGTTCATTTTTGTTTAAATTAGTGGCTATAAAAAAATGGTTAATTTAAATCTGTTGGCAAGATCTGACTATTTTAAGTGGCAGATTTTCATTTTTGGTATCAACATAACCAAATTTCTTTAAGAAATGTGTTTTATTTTTATCGCGATGGATGGATTTAACATCACTTTTTCATAAAGAGATTATTACTAGGTTTACACAAGCCAATTCAATTGAAACCACCATTGAATCATGTTAACAGAATAGAATCATTTGAATAGAATTATATAATTCAATATACTGACTAACTGCTGCGTAAACTCGTTGAATTCTATGGTCAATTCATTTGCTTCTATTAGATATTCAATTGATTAACACTAACTCATGTTAATTCAGCGCTCACAACTTTGTTGATACCATTCAAAATTAAACTGAACTAAATATGTTTTATTTATTAAATGAAGACAGTGTAATGTAAGATTTTTATAATTTTACAGTAGAAGCGTTTGAAACTTTTCATTTATATGTATATACTTGCCATACAATAGCACATGTTTATTATTGAATTTCTATAAAACTATTGAACCTAATGGAACCAAATTTTAATATATGATACTTTAGCATAGAATATTTCAAATTGTGCAAAAAAATGAATTATTGAAAAATGTTGCATAACACCTATTATTAAAATCTTCTAGTAACTCAAAATTTTTAACTTTTTTTAAAAAATAAATACTTAAATGTTCAGCTTCCACTTTAACTCATGTTTTAAAAATTTTAATCATTACCTAAATCGCCATTTACGTTCGTGAGTGTACCCAGGCTTTTGACAATAACCACACATTTAGCCATCGATAGATACATTTAAAAATACACACAGACAGTACTTTATATGCAAACTAATATTCTGCATATATCCCGGTTCGATTCTTGCATGTTATATATTATACTACATGGATAGTATAATAGCCACTCTAGTCATGTTTTTATAAAATTTTTTGATTACGTTTTTTTGGTATCTCTCTCAAAAATGAAATAGTGTGGACTTTTTCTGTGATAAGCTTTGTCAAAATAGAACATTTTATATTTTTAATAAATAACTAGCTTAATTGTAAAATTTGTTTTATAATATAGTTTTTGTCTGTTGTTATATAATATGTACTTTGTTAAGCTTATAAAATAGAAATGTACATAAAAATGTAATAAGTCAATTTGTAAGCTTTTTTGAAAATTTTATAAAAAAAAATTGAATTTTTTTAACGATTAAATTCTTTTTTGTTGTGAGATTATTTGGTCATGTCAAATTTGTAATAGCTAAGTTAAAAACTAAACTAACTATGAGCATAATTATTCCTGACATTAAATGTAAAAATCTTTGTAAAATTGATTTTTTTAATGTTGTACGTATTAAGACAAATTTCCAGTAAAATACTTAACGTGACAAATATTTTGAAAAAATTAGTAAATTATTTTAATTCCTATTTACAAATAAAACTTGCAGTGTTGGCCCGACTAAAGGCGGAGCCCGGTGTAAAATTAATTTGCAGGACCTGAAAGCGAATTTCGTACAATTGCAATGTATTTTAAATGTAGCCAGTATGTTACTTGAATATTTTCAATATAATTTTCTTAAAATTAATTTATAACATTTAAAACATATACCAACGCATTCCAACCCTGTTCTATATTATGATTATTGTATCACATACATACAGCTTAAAATATTTAGTAATTAATTCATGATACGTATATGGTTACAAAATTTCATAAAGTAAACCATTTTATTTACTTATCTAGAAAATTCTGTGAGATAGTGCGCAAGCGACTTCCAAACAAAAGATACAAACATATTTAAGTCAGCTGAAAAGACCAGAAAGGTTGTTGTATTGTTGCATTGCATTACATTCAGTCAGTTTGGAGATAGCTTTCTACTATCTTGCAGTATATAATTTAGTACCTAAGACTTCATGATAATGATTCTCCTGATTTGAGTAATTAAATATTTATTCAAGTATGTTATAACAATACGTTCGGATAATTCGGGAGATTTTTAGTGTAGTTTAGTGTTAATAGTTTAGTATTTATCCACATTCATAATTCATATTTGGTGAAAATTATTCATACGTGAGGTTTTTTTAATGAAATCTTATTTCATTTTGTTTAAGCAATTGTATGTTTTATAGTTATTTTACATACATTTGTGTTATCCATATTTAATCTTTATTTTTTCCTGTTTATTAGTATAGGGTTGTTTAGGATTAAGATTATTTTCTCCCGTGATAATCTTTGCGTATTTCCGTGGCCATTCTACGTTTAATATGTGTAAATAGTTAATAATGTATTATATTGTACATAACGCGGTTACGCCTATTTTTCACGAAAGGTAAAATAATAAAACAATCAGAAACTTTGTAAATTTAGAAGTTTTGATTAATAAGCGTTGTTAAAGTTTATTCAGTTTAATTCATTTTACTTTCTAAATTTTAGCTTCCAATCATCACCTTAATTTACTTTCAGTTTTTCTAACTTTTAATTTAAATTTATTACCCAATGTTGTTTCACAATAATACAACGATTTATGGCATTTTGTTACTTTTACATTGTACAGATTCGTACAATCAAAGGTAGAATGACCTACATGGAAACGATTTAGTAATTTCGAATAAAGGTTAGATCTTGTGGGACTGCAGTTGCTCAGCAATGTTATCGGCATCATGTTTTCATTTTAATAGATCTTTTCATATCACTATGACCTTACTACTTTGGGTCTAGAATCGCTGTAACCTTACTATTTTTATATAGAACTGCTGCAACCTTATTACTTTTGATACAGAACTGCTGTGATCTTACTACTTATGACACAGAACCACTGTAACCTTACTACGGGGTTGATCGCTTGTAGATTTATCGAAAACGGAATTATCTTAACTAAAATTGAAAATAACCATTATCAAAGATTATTTTGAATTATTTTTTGAATCCTCCTTAAGGGGGACCACTAGTGTGACCGGCTGAATAAAAGGGAATTTTTGGGAATTTTTTTAAAGAAAACTACTGCATGGAATGTTTTAATATTTTAAGGATATATTTATGGATATATAATAAATACATAAATACATTTTGGACCGAAAAATTGAAAATTCAACGAGTTATTCGCAATCTCCCAAGGCTCCGAAAAAAAAGTCCCTCAACTGCTGCAGTGATAGCGACCTTCACAGTGCTGGAAATAAAAAAATAAAAAAGAATATTAAACTAGAAGGTATTGCTCGTACCGTGAACCTCAATCGAAAAAGAAAAATTGAAATTTAACAAGATGGCGGAATTTAAAAAAAAATTCAAATTTTGCGTGAAAATTTGACGATTTTTGGCCTGCCAAAATTACATTTTTTATTCGATCGGAAAACTGGAGGTTCATGATACGGAAAAACATATATAAAAGAAGTTGAAATAAGAATCAAATCGATCGTATGATTTGTCTTCGAGTTACAACTGCAGCAAATTTGAAAAATGTAGTTCTTCTTTACCTTACCTTTGAGTTTTAATCACTGAGAATTTTTACTAAAATTATTTACGATGTACTCACTATAACGGTCATAGTAAAACTAGATGAAGTCGTTTAAATATGCCAGGGTCTAGCTGCTCCACAACATGTGGCTGGCAGCCACGTCCAGAAACTCCCGGAACTATCATCTTTCATACATTTTTTAATACTGTAAAATTAACAATGAAAATGAGAATCCGCTCTTCAGATGGCTGTAACTCAAAAACTATTTGAGATATGCACTTGAAATTTTAGTACATATGTTATTTTTAAGGGGAGGTTTACTCGAGAGTCCTTAAAAATTATGTATTTTTCTAGAACTGTTTTCTCAAGAACGGAAGTAAATATCAATTTCAAATTTTGTGCACATATTTATTAAGCATTAAACTACAAAAAAAAAAAAATTTTCAAGGAAAAATATAAAAAAGTGTCCATTGTATAGATAGTGCAGTGTGACGATCCGAAAATACAATGCCTTGCTGGTGGACATCCTAGCGCCGGTAATAAACCACCGAAATCCAAAAACGAAAAAGATTTATAAAATATATGAAGAGTACCGGCACCTCTACCTATAATATCAATAAATTGCTGAAAGAAAAAAAATGGCGGATGTTTGAACTTTTGATTACGATTTTTGTCTTATTTTTCGCTCTTTAAAGCAAATTTAAAAATAAAAAAAATATTGAAAGTGTATCGAACTTAGGTAGAGGGGCCGAAGAATTGAATTATCTTTAAAATAAAAAATTAAAAAAAAAGGATCCATCGAATAGTTTTTGAGTTATCGTGTCCACTAGTTCCAAAAATGTAGTTCCGAGATATTATAAAATATATATAAAGAAACGTATTTTCAAAATTTTATATTTAATACTCATTATTGCGTGAACTACGTTTTTTGAATCCTTTTTTTTTTTATAGAAAGCTGGATTCGGTTAATGTGCAAGAATCTTGTTTTTAAATTATTTTCAGTAAAATCACTTTGGAAACATATTCTACACATAATTTGCTATCAATTTTGGCAAAAAAAAAAAATCGATTTTTTTAGCAAATCTCAAATAAACCTTCCCTTAAATTACTTTCAGCAAAGTCACTTTGGGAACATATTCTACACATAATTAGCTACCAATTTCTACAAACAAAAAAATCGATTTTTTTTAACGACTCTCAAGTAAACCACCCCTTAAAGGTTTAGACTATCAAGTTTCGATTTTTCAAAATGTCACACTAGTGGTTCGCCGTAAGTGTGTCAACTGTTACTGTTTTTAAATTTTATTTGTTTGTAAAATCGTCTAATCGGTAAAGGTCTACGTAAATGAATTACTTTGAATCAGTGTAAATCACACAAAAAACCGCATAATTTACAGGCGAACAAAACGTATGATATCAAATTTCGTATCAACTTTCTTTCTTCAAACCAGTTTCTCAACAATTTTACTAGCACATAAGAGTTTCGCCCTTACAGAATTTGAAAACCTATTTAACTGCTAGTAAATTTTGTATACCTAGAAAATTAGCTCACATGATAATATAAAAGTTGAACATCACCTATTGGCCTATACAATATGAACTTGTCGTCGAATGTTACAACAAAACTGTAAGTGTATGTAAGTGAACTGTGGTAGTCGGACCACAAAGATCTTTTCAAGTTTCTCAACATTATCAGTTCACAAGCATGCACATAACCGAAGAGCTTTAATATTATAATAATAACACTCTTAACAGTTAGATAATATCCAACCGCACATACTTATATAGGTATCTAAACATTAAATTGTGATACTGTGTTTGTATTAGACACAAAAAAACGAAAGCGCTCACTGAGCGAAAAAATCGACCACAACGATTGTGAAATTCGTGTTGTGGTACTTGTAAAAACAGTCATTACGCGTTGTGATTAATTCAAATTGTGACCACAGCGCAGCATTCGTGTCCTGAATATTAATTAATAAATAAGTGTCTATAAAAAAAACTTTACAAAATTACTTACCTGAGAAATTGTACTTTATGAATTAGCTTTCCATTTTTACTAGTTTTTTGCAAAATTACTTACCGAAGAAATTGTGCTTCATAAATTAGCTTTTAATCGCACCAATTTTTAATGTTTCGCAGCCATAATCAGAAAATGTTTATAATTTTGGTGATGTCTATCATTGCTTTACATGCACCGACACGCACTCGACCATTTCTCAACAATCTGTAACGGATCTTTATAAATTTTTTTTTAAACATAATAAATATTCAGTTGGAAAATCTAATATAATAAAAATTTCCTTTTGTAAAAAGGTACTTTTATTTGTATTTAGAACAAATCTCGGTGGTTTGCGGTAGTTGTAGCCTGCACGAAATTCTGAAGTAAAGAGAAGGTGGTTAATATAGTTTAGAACGCGTATTATAAGCAATATTATTAGGTTATCCAAAAAGTTCGTGTCGTTCTCGGAGCCACTCGAATGAATTCGTATTTCTTCAAGTAGCAACCGCAAACGAAACATGCAACAACATGTTAGTGTTAGACCGATAGTGTTTTTTGTAATATGTATCATAAATCTTTAAACAGTGTTTAAATAATTTTTTTTTTTTTGTCAGTAATAATAAGCAATCTTAGACACATCAAGGAACATTATGTCATGTTATACGAGTTTAAAAAAGGTACTAATGCAGCTGGCGCAACGAGAAATATTTGTAGTGTTTATGGTGACGATGCGCTTTCTGACAGAACTTGTAGAAAGTGGTTTTCTAGATTTCAAAAGGTTAATTTTTCTTTGGAAGATGATGCTCCCTCCGGTCGACCTGTGTATATTGACGATGAAATAAAACGTCAAGAAATAAAGCGAAACCGGAGGCAAACTGTCAAGAATTAGCGGCAACCTTTGGGCCGTTTTCGACCATTTCAAGAAAATCGGGATGGTCATTTACACCAAAAACGGCACGAACTTTCCGGATGACCCTATAACTAAAATTAGTCTGGCGTAATTAAACAAATGGAAGAGAATTAAAAATATAATTTAAGTTACTATAATTACATAAGAAAAACGAAATAAATCAGAAAATATTAGGTACTTTTAATTTCACTTCATTTTTTGCATTTGGTTGATGACGTTAGACCATTTTGAATTGATTTTATCTATAGCATTAATACTTTGACACGGCTACATCAAAGCAACAGTAACCTTTCAATCAAATATTACCTTTGAGATAAATAAAATTAAAGATTTTAAGTTTTAACGTCCAAAGCACGTTATGATTTTTCTTAATGGCCGCGCCGCAATTCACCATGATGCGAATTTCACACTGCGGTCTTTTTGAATTGCGTACAACGCGTTGTACCTATTTCTACAAAGCGTCACAACACAAATTTCGCGTTACGAGTAATTTTGTGATACCATAACGCATTATGATCGATTCTTTCGTCCAATGATCGTTTCCGTTCTTCGACCGTAACATTATATGCATTGTGTCGTACAAGTATGTAAATCTTTACATCTAATACTCAAGTACCTACTTAACAACGAATGTATGCCTTCCGATACGACCCGATATCGTGCGCGATACCATATACGATACAATGTTTATGGTTATGAATGGTTAAGATTTGTCGTTTACCATCCAACATGTTTAAAACAAGGACATTATGTTTCCATGTTATTGTAACCTGTACGGTAACGATAACCCACACAGCCGTTAGGTAGATGTCGTCTTCTTGCCTTGTGCTGTGAGTAGCTAAGCACATAATTGTTAACAATTTACCTAATGACTATTATTGGGTGTCCAACTCTTGATAGCATAGTATGTGATATGTCATTGTATAAAATAATTAATTAAATGGTTTTTATTTTGCATGTGTTCTGTGTTGCAGCTCGCACAGGGGCAGATAGTGGACGGAAAAATGGAGCAAAAAAAAATTAATGCATTTTCATGGCAGCATTTCATTGGACGATAAGTTTTATTAATAAAATAGTATTTATTTACAGTAAATTCAAATCATCCGGCACGTCAACTGCACGCATACACTCCATTGAATATTCATTTGTTGTTAGGTAACAGAATTCCAAGTAAATGCAGATAAACTTGAACGACATTATCTTGTGGCGTTCGTTACGTAATGTTTAAACGTTTGTTTTAAACACACCAAGGCTAATAGGGTACATAACATGCTTATGTAAGTCAACAAAATGTCTTTAACTACCCTGAAAATTTATCGAATAAATATTAATAATGGAGTCGAATAAACAAAGCATAAGGAACTGTTTTCCCCCTCAGATTTTTTTTTGTAGCATGATAATTACCCAAACCAACTTTGAAAAAATTAAGTACCTACATCGTTCCTCAGAAGGCTTATAGGTATTAAGCCACTTAATTGGTTTCTTAGTTTGTTAACACACTCTTAAAGAATGTTGAATTTGCAGCTTGTGAGGTAGATGGGAGCTTTCAGCTTATATACTTTTGATGTTGTGTATTTTTGAAAACAATTGAACCTAAATTTCTCCAGACTTGGTTTTTTAATTAGGTACGATTCTTTACTTTGTGTAATACCAAAATTGGTATTTTTAACTTCCTATAGGAAGTTATTGTAGGTAATGGGTCCGATTTTACGAATCGCTAGTTTTGACATATCTCGACGTTTCAAGGTCGCTAGAATCCGAATCCATCGTTTTTAGGGTGATGTCTGTGTGTGCGTTCGTTAGTTCGTTCTTTCGTTCGTTCGTGAATTTTTTTTCTTCTCGAATATCTCGAGAACAAATGATGAGATCAACTCCGGACTAATTTCATTAGATGCGTAATCAGAAAATGAAGACCGGATAAAGTTTTCAGCAAATTCAGATTAGCGGTTTGTTTTTTGTGGTAAAAAAATGGAATTAACTTTCTTAAGATAAGATAGATTATATGGATTTTTTACCATAACATTATTATATAATGGCCTAAGAACCTTCCTTGATGTTAAAAACGCCAGTATATTATTATAAAATTTAAAAAAAAAAAAGGAAAACGAAATAAGAAACTTGAAAAAATTAGTTTTTTGCCAAAATATATTTGTCTCGCATATCTTGAGAACAAATGATGTTATCATTTGTTTGATAAGGGTGGAGCCCCCATCCTTAGGTACAGAAAGCGAGGCCACCGGTATGGTGCAAGGGGCAAAGCCCCTATCGGGGGACAGGGAAGGAGTCGCCAAAAATGAAAAAAGAATTATTTATGTACAGTAGTCTCTAATCTTTAAGGACACCCAATGAGAAGTTGACAGTGTGGGTAGACCTGTCCCCCAAATTTTTCCACTTATTGTGAACCTGTTTTTTAAATGAAACATTTAGAAAAATAAACAAATTTTCGCTACAAATGATTGTATTTTTTGATAAATACAATATTTACTTACCCAAATATTATATTTATGGAGTATTACGTTTATTAATATTGTTTTAAACTTAATTTTTTGTAGGAATCGATCTTTCGTGCCTATTTGCACGTATTTTAGTGTCTATTTACTCTTTTCTTTTTTATTTTTTGTGGCACATTCAAAGAAATCTACGTATTCATTCTAAAATATCATATTATATTATATCTTATCTCTCTCTTAAGAAATAGTCTCCATCCATATTCTTTTATATCGATGATTGTACTAATCTAGGAACTTTCGCGCGCGTGCGCGCAACAATTCGTCAGAGTTTCATCGCAGTCGGATGAATGGTATGGGAACGCATACGGGACAAACCAAGAAACATCGATTTTTATATATGTATACGAGAAATGTAAGGAATTTGGAGTAAGAAAGTTTTCCATATACTATTAACTTTTTTGCATTGTAGGTAGGTATTGTATCGTTATAAATATAAGCAATTTTTTTTTTTTGGTCAATATTTACTTTTAGCTTATTGTAGCTTATTTTTATTTATTAAACATACCCAACGGAGATATTCATTTTTGACAATATTAAATAAAGTATCGGCAGGTAGATACTACAATATAAAATTTAATAATAACCTACGTTGGGAATTCGATATCAAATTTATCGTAATATTTCCCCCCCGTCCCATGTTTTATTCTACTAATTCACATTAGGTAGGTATTTACGGTCAGTATACCAAATTATTCAAATTTTTAAAACTGACTGTTAAAATAATTGAATAATACCGTCGACGCTCTTATATTACAAATTGTCCTGTTTCAGTTCAATTTTTTATTTGGTAAAATATACAGTCAGATATTTTTTGTTTTCTTTTTTTTTTTTTTTGTTTTGTCCATTGTATATTGATTGGTAATGTTAATGGTAACAAAACAACCGACATTGTCGGCCAATAAAATATAGGCGATCATATATTACGTCGCTGTCATGTTTTCAAATACATTCAATTACAATTTTTTTTTTGCCTTGTTTACGTAATGGAAGTATTTTTTCGTACGGTTAGTTTGTGTTTTGTGAATGTATGTACACAGTTGGTTATGAGACAGAACGATTTTTCGTTGTGTTTAGTTGGTATTTTAAAATTTTCTACTATTTTACTACTTGTTTGTCCTAACATTATTCTATTATTTTGAAGTATTCGAAATAAAAAGCTGATCATTGATGAAGGTAAGATCTGAAAGCAGTAACCGGTCGTTAAAAGTTTAAAATGTAATGAAACTGTTAGTGAAAGTAAAAACTGAATGACTCAATAAACTAAAAAAGTGTACGACCGCACTTTTAGCCTTACACCCTTTGGAGTTTCACACCCGCATGAAAGCTAGTAAAACTTGATTAAACTGGATGATGAAAAGGTTTTTTTTTACTCGTCTAGAGAGGAATTTTTCAAAAATCAAAAGAAATATGGGCCCCCACAAAAGACATTTTGCACACTTTCCATTTTAGTCTTAGGTCGCGCCGCCTCTGTCTCGGAATAAGAAAGCCGAAATAAACTTTAGCTAAGAATCTTTCTCTATGAAGGAGATCATTAATGAATTTTTCATATGTGTAATATTTTACAAGATTGTAACAGAATTAAGAAATAGCTTTATTACTATATTTTTTGCAAATATTATTTTCACCTCTTTTTTACTGCTTTTTGATTTTTTTTTATTGTGGAAATCCCATTTTTCTATTTCAATTATATAGTACTCTCATAAAAGAACAGTTTCCGCCCTCTAGCGGCTAAACTTTTTAACTTAGAAGAATTTCGATTTCAAAATTTGTTAAAAGCGTGTCGATAATTTTTAAAGATTTATCGATATAATTAAATATTTTTCCGGGAAGATTTTACGCAAATTATTCATAACATAAATAACAGAACTTAAAAGAAAATTAAAATTCTACTATTACTTGTACGTCAGTTCACGGTAGTTCTAAAATATGTCAAAAGAATGAAAAGAAATTTCGTTTATAATCTATCTCTCTTACTTATATATATATATATATATATATATATATATATATATATATATATATATATATATATATATATCAAACAAGCTAAAGTGGCCTTGTATTGAATGTGTTCAATTCACGGACAAGGAATAGAAAAACTCTAATATGTAACTGTCACTAATATGAACATATGCCTTGTTTGCACATGTTCAATACTAATCATTACTACTCGCTACTTGCATGCAGAAACTTAAGTACAAACATATTAAAGCAATATTCACCTCTACCTACTAATGTTTCGAGTATAAATGAACAGAAATCAGTTCTGTTTACTACTGACAAGTGGATACTCTTTCCACAACATATTGCCAGTAATTCCACATGTTTAATACTAATCATTACTACTTTCACTTGCATGTAGAAAATTACTTATAAACGCATTAAAGCAGTACTAACCACTAGCAAAGCTACAAGTGCAAGTGAACAGAAATCAGTTCTGTTTACTAGTGACAACATATTGCCAGTAATTCGACATCTGAATTACGATCAGACTTCGAATAATTCTATCAATTATATAAATTAATTTTTATTATCACAATTGATTTGCTACTACTACTTACAATTTTACTTGCCAGTTCGTGTGAACACTAATGATTAGCGACTACTAATGATTAGTACTAAGCCTGTATAAACAAGGCCTTACAAATACATGTACGCATATACCTATTATAATACATGTACCGGGTAACATGTATAGCGACCATTATTTATATCCCATCACATTAATTTGTTGTTTTTTTTTGTCTTTTTTTATATATTTTCCGTAACAATGCTACAAATTTGTTGATAACGAGATGGATGTGCCGGCAATTGGTCGTATTATTGCTAATGCTGCTAACTGTGCTACCTACCAGCCATGCTGGTTGCCTATATAGTTGGTTAGTCTCTTTCGATTCCATTCCATCTACCTATTTCTCTATTCAACAATTTAATGGTTAACGGCCGAGAGTTGTGATTTGTCATTTAATGAATAGATGAATTTGCAATTCAGTTTTTAGCGTATGAATACGTGGAACGGTCGCTCGGGCTCGACCACCGGCTAGTTACTACCGTACAGTGAGGCCGACAATGAAAATGAATAGAGTGGATATTTATAGGTGTATACAATGTTGGGTTGTAGAATACATTGACGATGACCAGGATATTATTGCTGAATAGTAGCCGTTGTTTTGAGGTTTAAATGGTACACATATAATAAACTTTCTATATAATAACTCTTCGCGCTACAGTGATTCAAAATGAAATACGTACATGTCAATTTTCTTTGTGAAATAATAGCGAGCCGTTGGTATTTACGATAATTTACTGGTTGCTTGCTACTCTGGACTAATTACATTTTCATCTAACACTTGAAAGTACGCAAAATACTTGATATATTCAATTGGTATGTATCGTTACAGGGTATTACAAAGCCTTCATCCACGTATTTGAATATGTTTGATCGTGTTGACGATGCTGGTACTGTAGTGATCTGACATTCCCCTCACCGCTCGTTCCAAGAGTATGAGCGTCCGGATCATTACTTGCCTACTACTATAAATAGTGTATTTATAAGGTGAATGCGGGAGAGATGCCGCACATTTTGAAAATGCTTGATAATTCTTTAAGTATGCATTTAATTGATTTGCAATTTGATACACAATAAATGTGAACATTGTTCTTTAAAATTATTTATAAATAATTTTAAATTTTGAATCATAAAGGATTCATAATTAACATTTTTATAGAGCCTGCAAAGCGGCGTCTCTCCCACACTTATGGGAGAAATGCCGCATCAAAGATGGAAAGACGCCGCTTAGTTCATATTAAAAATTTTGCATTTTACACACATCTCCATACATGATGTATGCCATATGTAACCATTTTTGGCACTTTATACATCTTAATCAGTCAACTTTTTTTTGTTTCTGTGTACTTTTCAAAACATTCAATACACAGGCAATCATCTTTATTTTCGTTATCTTCACTAATATGAGGGCTCTTCCTGATCCATTAATGGATCTTTTATTTTTACGTGGCATAATTTCCAGTCCAAAAAAATTGTATAATTAAGGTATAAGTCTAGGTTTTTAATATGTAATATGATGCGGGATCTATACCAACTTTAAATGCGGCATTTCTCCTTTTTGTTGGGATAGATGCCGCATGTTGCTATAGCAAGTGTGGAATTCTAACCTAAAATTTTATGCAGTACTTTTAAAATATACCTAAATTAATAAAAAAAACTCATTTTCATTAAAGCAATGAAATATACATTCTTAAATTCTAATGAATTAAATGCTTGATAAAATATTTTGTTAAAAAACTTACTTTTCAATAATAAATAGTTGGATAATTACTAAACTGATGGACTAATCATAAATGTTACCATATGCAGCTTAAATAAGTAACTTATTTTAAACATATAATCCACTAATAGCGCTATCTATCAATCAACGGACGAACTATGGCTAGTGCGGCATCTCTCCCGCACTTACCCTAGTACTTGATACAAGCGAAAAATGTGGCAAACTAACCTAAACCAGTATTAATTTTCGTTTTTGTGGGCAATGGCTCGAACTTCCGTAATCATGAGACTGAGGCTAAATGTTTTCGAGGACGCTGTCACATGTACAGAGAGTTTACAAGGATATATTTACTCATAATTGTTAATCTGTTTCTCATATTATTGTAGTCTACTATTTTACTGCGACAATTTAAAACAGGGTTTCGATTTTTTTTTTTTTTTTTGATCCATCAAATATTGTGGTATTTATAGTTTGATCCGCGGACGAAAAACTTCGGCAACGACTAGTTTAAGTGCTATAACAACTGATGTAAGACTATTCAGAATTTCACATAAATATACAAAATGTTGCAAAAATAGTGATAAAATAGCTATAGAGCTAATCTTTCTTCAAGCATTAGATATTTTTTTAAGTTAATTCTGTCATTTTGAGTTACGACACCAGATTTCTTATTTTCTGATAGGTTTTTTAGAAGCGATCTACCAGCACTTGTTAAAAACACTCATTTCAGCTAAGTTATTTAAAGAGTAATTCAAAAATAAGAAAAAGAATCGCAAGTAAATTAAATTTTACCCTGAAGAATGTTTCGGTATTAGAAAACATCCTTCAAGAGCTCAAGTTCAAATCATTAAGAGAAATGTTGGATAATAAATAAAATTTTTCGTTTATTGCAAGTTACTCCAGAAATAATTTCACCAAAGATCTTTTAATGTTGAAGCTCCTTTAACCACTTCATTTTTAAACCTCGCTGGTGAAATATTAATTCCAAAGTTGATATGTTTCTTTAAGAAAGGTAGAGAAGGTAACTAACCCACAAGTAAAACCTTATCGAATATATTTATCTCTTCTTATAATAAATAGATAGTGTACTTAAATGCCCTCTATCTTATCCCACTACCTTTGAAAATCTCTAACCACTAAGGAGCCCTAACATAATGCGACTCCAGCATGCATTTAACGAATTTTTTTTTACTTTTAGGCTACAGCCGGAATATTTACGTTCAATTTTCGACCAGTGTACTTAGTTAGACTCACGTACGTTCCATTTTGTTTTGTATACTTAATATGGTAGCTAGATTTGCGTTACACACAAATATATTGTACCTATCTTAGTACTATAGTAAACAGTATACTTTTTTGTATTATTACTCTATGCTGTTGTACACATTTTGAATTATTCTATTCAAACGTGGATGAATTGATCGTAGTGACCACAGAGCTGTGTAGGTATATTGTTACACTTTTATACTCAAAATGGAGTACAGTTTTACCACATACTCGTGGCCCGTTTATGCATATATTTATTTTTTATTTATAATACTCGGATATTTTACATAAAATATCTATTTACTGTCAATAATATATTTAACTAGGTATCTATACCTACCTATATTAGCATACATACTAACAGTTAAGTAAGGTATTGTTTCCATTATTGTAATTGTATATTTTTTGAAAATATTAAATTATTTTGTATACTTATATTTTTATATAAGTAGAACATATACCTAGTATCAATTTTATAAAAGAAAAGAAATCGATCAAGTGCAAGATGTAGTAGCGTCAATCGTATTCCGAACAATAATTTTCAATATTTTGAAAAACGTGTAAAAACAAAAAAAAAATGCAGCACCGCTGACCCGACGGTTCATGTTGAAAATATTTTTTAATTCCACACTTAAGTAATTCCAAATCTTATTCTCGGGATGTTATAGTTATAATTCATAGTTTTTGCTGTTATATGATAAAAAAAGTTTTAACGTTTCTTCGAAAACATGATGGTTGAGGTTGAGGATATTTCGAAACTGACAAAATTTTGAAATTAAAAATTAAATTTAGTTCTAAAAAATCATTAAAATAAACGTGTCTTTCTTTTAAGTACTTTATACTGTATATAGGTTTCTTTATTTTTCCTTTGCATTTTTAGAAAATTGAGACTTTTGATTCCGAGTGTGGAACTTGTTGCTAGAAAACCTGTAAAGCCTTGAGGGATCAAAAGAAATCCTTTAGTTTTGTGACGTAATTAATATTTTCGATCATTACAAGCAATTTAAAATTATAATAATTAAAAAAATTATTTTAATTATTTAAAATAATACTACATCAGTTGTACTGTGAAAAGAAAATTTGTTAAGTGCGTGTTTCTGACACGCACTAAGTAATGTCACCTCAGCGAAAGTGTTAATTTATGATTTTTTGTTAACTCTATAGTTGTTAACTCTACAGCTCTCTTGCGTTTATTCAAATGGATGTACAACTCTATAATTATTCAATATGGATATACAACTCTATAATAATGTTTCCCCCACTATGATCACACAACGATATTAATATGTCATCCTTCGATGACATAATAAATTGAGCAAATTGGACAATACAATATAACTGTTTGTCCTCATGGTTTAGTTATTATTTTAAGTAAGCAGTTGCTTAGCAGCTGGTTGGTGAAGTTCTATAAATTCCGCTTGCTGATTGGCTTAAAAGCGGGAAAAAAAGAATTTTTAGTCCTTTGAGACTAAAAATGACATTTTACTCCCTTATGAGGACGAAAAATGTTCACCGGAGAATTTTATAAGCATTTCGAAATACTACTGCCTCTATGTTTGTCATAATTTTACTATTCACCCGAGAAGCTTCTAATCTTTTTAATTTTCTTGTGGTATGACAATTTTCTTTTACATACTTTTTCTATTAACAGAATATGACAATTCAGTTGGCATGAGATATGAATTACAATTCAGTGAATGCAGATTTTTTCCTGTACGTATACGTATACACGTATATTCATATATGTAATACCTATGGTTGAAAAGAAGATTTAAAATATTCAAAGAGCTACAAAATTATTCAAGTTTGAATTACTTGTGATAACGTTTGAATATTTTATAACATCATGGGGTTAAATATATTAAGTTAATGCTTGTGAAAATGTGAGAAAAAAGAATGTTAACCTTTTATTTTATTATTATTATTATATTTTATTTTTTTCCATAAAATAAGGATATCGAGAATTTCGTTATTGTATAGCTTTCAACCTTTTGTTGTATCTATGTATATTTATAAATATATTTTTCAGTTGAAGCATCAGTTCTAAATAATACGACGTTAACATCAAAAAGAATTTAAGTTTAACCGATAAAGGTATATCTTAATTTTGCTCAAAGCAAGATAAAATTTGAAATTCTTTCTTCAGCGCTGCCACCATAGCAGTTAAAATAACGAATTAATACCATTTTTAAACATCAAATACAATTCAATTAATTTAAATCTAAAAATACAAAAAATTTTTCAAAATAAATTCTGGTGAAATGATTTTTTACACACATTTTTTTGATATAGGTAAAAAAAAGAAGTTATTTGAGGTTACAGGTCACAACAATCAATTATTCACTATTGACCGTATAACCAGGGCCGGATTTACCTTTGAGAAACCTGTTTCTCCTATTGTGTAGAAGCTCCGGGACATGTGCTTCTAGTGCCCTTACGTAAATCTGGTTTTGCGTATAACAATTAGGTTTTTGAAGAAAAATTTTTTTGTCATAAATGGAAAGAGAAATTTTTTATAAGAGAATTTTTTTTATTTTTTTTTAAACGTAATAATTAAAAAGTTATATTAAATTAAAAATAAATTTTCAAACTTAGAACCGATAACGGCCGATAGTTCACGAACGCTTATGTGACGTAACAAAGGTTATATGGCCTAAACATAGCTACATTAGTGTCTTTTTATTTTCAAATAGATTATAGACCAAGAGCTACTGGCCGATTTGCGATTGTCATTTCAACACGCGTTAAATTAAGAAGAGAGAATCTTGGATACTTACTCTACACAGAATACTCTATTCGGCCGGGTTGAGTTGAATAGGCTTGCCAGAACTGAATTTTTATGTAGAGTAAGTAGTATCCAAGATCCTATCCTCTCAATTTAACGCGTGTTGAAATGACTATTGCAAATCGGCCAGCAGCTCTCCTACTATTATTGTTGCTATGAAATTATTGTTGCGCTGAAATTCTTCTTTCTATCCAAATTATTGCTTGCTATAAACTTCACTGTCGAAATATCGAAACTAAATAAATATCGAGCTTGTTTAGTACCACTTTGTGATAGCAATACAAAAATAAATCCGGAAAAAATGTCCCTCAACATTTTGAACGTCGAAATCAATGAAACAACCATCAATAATTTTTCCTACTAAATTTTAGTAGGTAATTTTGACACTTTTGACATATTACCTTTATGACGTCACAGACATCGCGATCTTTTGTAGTGCTGTTTTTAACCAAATGATATTTTTTAAAATTTTTCAAGTTTTAATTAATTTATTATTATATATAATTTTTAAAAAATTTTTCGTATCGATTATCAATATTATTTATGATGTAGAATTGAAATGAAATAAAAAAAATGATATTTATTTTTTATTCAAAAACCCAATTTCAAAATGACAATAGACAAAAAAGACTTTTTTCTAAGTGTGTGTTCTATAATAAAAAAAAGCTATATTACAAATTTTTAATTGAATTGAATATTCGATTTTCATTAAATATTAATTTTCGTATCACCTTCATTCAAAGCTATTGTGAATAGACAAGATTTATTGATTTAGGTTTCCACAAATTTTTTGTATTTACCTAATTTGCTAAATGCAAAATAGCTATTTATTAAGAGTGTGATTATAATTTTTGGGATTTCATAATTACGAAATCCTTATAAATTCGTCGTATCTGTCTCGTATTCGAGTGATCCATTCGCACTTGAAAATCTATAGCTATGGACTACGAAGTCCTAACTTAATGCGTGTGTAAGACGTACTTGGCGAATTTTCTTATAACAATTTATTATTTTAAAATAAAAACAAACAATTTCAAATTTCTTTGAGTCCCACTTTTACCTTCCCCACGATAATTTCCCGATTCATCATTAGATAGACAAGAATTAACTCATCCCAGTGTTTGATTTCCCAACAGTGAATGGAAATTTGATGTGTTACGGAAAGGTTAAATCTTTATTATATTTTTTCAACTTTTAATATTAGATAAAGATTGACATATATGTGTATACATTTCGCTACGAATTCACATACACATACGTACTTATTGATATAAGTATACATATATATCGACTATTGTATGTATTCGTAACAAGTGATTTCTGTCAGTCGACATTTTCGTGTTCCATTATAAATTTTATTTTACATCCATTGAACAGTAAAGAGCTGATTCTGAATATTAAAATCTTACATTTCACTTATTTCATATACCATGTGAGTTTTTTGAGAGTTGCCATTTTTATTACAGTCAAATCTGTATGATAGAAATGGTACTGAAAAAGGTTCTTTTCTTGGAGGTACCTAATAGAAATGTAAGCAACCAGAACACTATCGGTTGAACGGTTGAAGTAGCCTCAAGTACATATGCATATTTTTATCGCCTAATTGATAAATTAAAGAAAAATTCAAAAGTTAAACTGGGGTAAAAATTTTTTTTTGCTCATTTATGTTGTTAATTAATGTATTAGATCAGTTTTATCGAAAAATTAATATATGGTCTCATTTAAAAATCTATAAGTTTGTATCATAGCTCGAAAACCATAAGAGCTATAGAGCTCCTAACGATAGCAACCCCCGTCGATACCTACAACTCTTATTTAAACAATTTTTCGATTAAATCAATCGTTTGGCTGTAATAAAAATGGCAACTCTCAAAAGACTCACACGGTATATATATATATATATATATATATATATATATATATATATATATATATATATATATATATATATATATATATTATTCTTTACTGTCGTTTACACATACATACTTTCATATACCTGGGCGGGTAAAACGCGGCACTTATCGAGTTTAATATATAAGATGGTGTTGAAAGAAGGTTATGTAACCAATTCTAGAAGATTCTAACGATCCGCCCTAGTTCAGTTTATAGTAAGTTCATGTATCATGATTTTCGTAATTTGTAATCTTTCAATAATACAATGTGTTCTCTTCTTAAATATTGATTCAAATCACATGCGAATGTTATCAGGTACATAATAGAGGGACTGGACATAAGCGAGACAAAAATTTACCCAATCACAACTTTAGGTTTCTCTAGTATTATGTAGATAAAAAAATAGCTTGTTTTACCGATTTTCCCCCAAAAAAGAAAAAAATAGGCAATCTTTAAGGATAAACAGAAGAATAATCAATTTTCTTACATTGTATCCTGATCTGGCTAGAGGGGGGCAGGTGGACCAATTGCCCGTGAGCTTGGGTCTAAAATGGGGGCCCGTAGCCTTGGTTAGGGACCCGGACAAAGTGAGAAGACTTTTTTTTTCAGCCGTCAACTGCATGTTGGGAGAAAAAAATGTTTAAAAATTTTTTGTCTGCCCAGGAGCCCGTCATTTCTCTCGCCGGCCCTGATTATATCATTGCATCTGTTGGTTTCTTCCTTCAAAGATAAAAAATTTCTTCATTTTTGTCTTCGTTGAATTAAAGAAATATATTATTGTCTAAAAAAATTGTTTTCTTTGAAATAGAGAAATATATGCTTGACTCTTCTTTCCATTAATCAAAAAAATATTTCTTTATTTCAAAATAATATAGGTATACCAAGGGACTAAAGTGTGATTTTTAATCCTGAGGGTGAAGTTTGTTGTTTGCTATAAAGGCTACAATTATTGAGGAAGTTAAAAAGACTTCTACACTCTTCAACTACCTGATGTCCAGTAGGTACCTATGAGAAAATTATATTGTAAAAATATTTAATGACCAGAACAAATTATTGTTATATCTATATTTATGTTTCAAATAAATACTGCAGATAAAATTTTATATTATTATAACAAAATTTATACCAACAGGGAAAAAAGTTGTGGAGGTACAAGTTATATAAATTTACAACTAAACGGGTAGAAAATATTTCATTATATGACCGCCAACTAATGAAAAAATAACATACCTACAGCACCGACCGGCGTGGCGATAGGT
This sequence comes from Brachynemurus nebulosus, assembly GCA_035578155.1. NCBI lineage: Eukaryota > Metazoa > Arthropoda > Insecta > Neuroptera > Myrmeleontidae > Brachynemurus > Brachynemurus nebulosus. Next base: position 8,289,253 of record JAPWDM010000001.1, on the reverse strand, counting down.
ATTATATAACTTATACAAACCGAGGCACTTGGCTGGGTGTTATGCACAACCGTCTACGAAAATGATTCCAGAGTATAACAACAGCAGCTGGAGTATAATTTCATTCTGAAATGATATTGTGTGAAACTATTACACCGTACAATAATAAATCTGATGACGATATCTATTAGAGACTCTTCCTTCTCTATACTTGTGTGTGTAGATACCTACTCACTGGAGCTGTCGCAACCGAACGAGAAAAAAGTTCATTTTAAAATTAAATATTATTAGGGAGTATCTATCATTTATATTTTTGTACAAGATGTTCCAAAAAATATTTACAATTTAACAGAAAGGGTGTAGCCTATAGAGATGATCGATATATCGATAACTGTTATTTTGTAACTATAGTATAGAAAGATAACAGTTATCGTCAATAACTGGAATACCCAGTGACTGGTTACTTAAATAACTCCTTTGGAAATATCGATAACATAGGGCAATATTAATATATTCGAAATCAAGGATCACAGTAATTTATTTCAATCATCTACGGAGAATTTCAAAATAATAACGCCCCAGGCAAGTTACACATTTTCTATTGTAGCACATTTAAAAGGCCCTTAAAAATTAACTATTGTCTATTGTACAGTTATCTATTTGTATTTGTAATTTTATATCCATAAAATTGTTAAAATTGTGTATATAAAGCCTAAATCCTTGTATAGACAAGTATTTGCACAGATATTGCAGATTATTTAGTATCCGTCAGTATTATAGATCTGTGCATATTTTACTAACAGAACCGTTTATACGCATATCGAATATCTTACAATATGTTAAAATATCCAAATACCATACCAGTTATTATAATAACTGTTATAAATAACAGTTATTTTTCAGTAACTGTTATTGCAATAACAGTTATTAGAAAATAACCGTTTAGCTCATCTCTAGTATAGCCGGGTTTGTATGGGGCCGCCAATAGCAATTCATAATAATAAGTGTACTTACGATATGGTGAAATTATAAGTAATTGATATCTACAACCTTCCCGGAGTTCCCGGCTAATTTCCCGAGTAGTTACGGAGATAAAATCAAAAATTATCCAAATATGCCTGTTTTCTTAAAAAATTATTTTCTCGGTAACTACTCAACATAAGAAAGTAATTCCAAATCCATATAAAAGCAAATACTATCGAGAATATTAAATACATTTTTCAACGCCAAAGTCCTCGTTATTAAGGATGATAACATGTTAATGTTATTTTTATATGATTCCTACTGAGTGACCACTTCCAAAAAAATACAATAACTGTGTCTTAATATACCTTAATACCATACAAGGTTTCATCTAAATTCAAGAGGTGCACCATAATAAAAAAATATATATATTTTTCACTCCTAACCTGTCGAAGAGCCCCTCTAGTAATTCTGACCCTGAAATTAACCATATCAATCGAAAGCTCTTTATAGGAGATAGAAAGAGAAATACTTTATTAGATACAACACTTTATTTTTAAAGTTTTCGAGATAATCAGAGAAAATTGAAAAAGGGGTATAATCAGATATAGAGGAACTGGCCCCAAAAGAAAGTCATATCAGTAACTATGTTATCAATTTGTAAGTACTTTATATGTATCTATAACTTTTGTAGAGCAAAACAAAGCATTTATGGAAAGTGTGAGAAAATATATTTTCAGTGTGCTTTATTATTATGTAAAGTATAGTTAAGTATTTAAATATTTCTTTTTATGAGCAGGCAAAATACTAACTATGTTATCATTTAGGTAACATTGTAAGTACTTCATATGTATAACTTTTGTAGACCAAAACAAAGTGTGAGAAATATGTTTTCAGTGTGCTTTATTATCATGTAAAGTATAATTAAGTATGGTCCATTTCACTTAAATTTAACCATACTTCACCACTTATGAATTTAAATAATTTCCGTTTTCTTGGCTTTATCTCTTTCATTATTGAGTTTACGTAAATTTGAAATTGGCAGTTTGTTTTTAAAAAAGAATAGAAGATTGATTTGTTTCGAATATAAGAATTATTTAATTTTTTGACTATGACTCATGATCAATTGTATTTGAAACAGGGTACATTTAAATATTTCTTTTTCTGAGCAGGCAAAATACTTTATAACTTATTTCGTGACAATTTCTTTAATTTTGACTAAAAAATTTTAACCAAATTGTAACTTATTTGAAAATTATTATTACTATTACAAGTATATGCATATCTAAAGTAGATTGCTTATTGAAAAGAGGGTACATTTTATATTACGACTATATTTGGACTTCTTAAACATATCCATTTTGACTCTAATTAAAGTTGCACAAAATCTGACTCGAACCCTTAAAAATTTTTTTTAAATTAAAAACCTATTGATATATGTTACATACATACAACGGAAGAAGCTGCAAATCTAAAGTCTACCACTATCTCTGAATTAGTCGACTTAATTAAGTAACTAATTCACTTTGATCTCACTTTTTTTTTTAATAATACGTTTTGACTCACTCAGTATTTTTGAAAAATATACATTAAAGAGATGGATTACTTTCAGTCAACTTTAAATATTTACGCTGTCTGTATGCAGAGTATTTTTTTATGTGAATCGAATTAAATCATTTCAATTATATCGAGGAAACACACACACACACACAACTACCACCACATACAGATGGTGGAATAATATGTTTTTATACCAAATAGTAGCGAGAGTCGATGAGCTGTTTGTTATTATTCCTTCTTACCACTTCAGCCAAGTGTAACGTCGAAAATTTGTTTTTATTACTTGAAACGTGGTTAATTTACACTTTATTAATTTTTAACAATCTTTATATTTACTCTGTTTTTAACCATTTTCCCACTAATGGTACTTAGAAGTCCAGTTTTACAAATGTGTCCTTAACAAATTTGAATTTGGTTTATGTATAACTAGTACCTACACTACTATTAAAAATACCAGAAATAATATATGTTAAATAATTCTAAATAATAAACAAATATTTTACTTTGCAAAATACCACTTTTATTTTTGAAACAATCTTGTCACAGTTTCAAAAATAAAAGTAGTATTTTGCAAAGCAAAATGTTTGTTTATTATTTACAAATATGAAACACCATAAAGTAACGCTCAAATCTATTAATATTAAATAATTCTACTTTTAAGTCGTAAAAGATTTTTCAATGAAATCTTCGGTAGCTAAAGGGTTAAAATCAGTTTCTACGCTTAACAAGGATACTACTAACTTTCAATAAGATGGAGTTGGAATGTTTTAAAAATAGGAAAAGAAAATTGATAACGAGAACTGTAAATTTAATTTTTGCATTTATCATAGACAGTATCCTTTTAATATTTTTTTTTTTTAGTAGGTAACTAAATTAATTTGAGCAGTTAATTCCTGGCCCCACCAGTAGGAACGCTCAGAACAGACAGTGGCCGCCAAGTTTAATTGTCCATTTTGTGTTCAAGTATCGTACTAATATAATTACTGTATAGTTTTATAGTCACTGTTAGCAGTGATCCAGGCGCCCATTCTGGTAGGGCGTTGATAGAGTTTTTAACAGATTTAATTATGTCATCAAATATTAATTTTTGTTTTTCTTATTTTCAGGTATGTGAACTTCTGTTATGAAATACTTCCCACACAAAAATGTAAGTTAAAATTAAAAATAAATTATATATTTTATATATTACACATATTATATAACGGCATTAAAAATTAAAATGCCAGTATAAAGCCTTAGAAAACCGTTAGATAATTATAAAATCACAATAGATGCTTAGGCATACACTGGCTCAGTTCAAAAAACCTTTCTTTTTTGGTAATAATATTCAACAAAATTGTGTACAAGAAACCATTGCAATAGTTTGATTGTTAGTTTAGTTGTCAATTTTGTAAATAAAAAGGCAGTTTTCTTGAGTAGATAGTTAGGACCGAATCATACAATACAAAATTTTTCGCTGGAATTTCTGCTGGCAATCGTGGCGGTAAGCTTACTTGCTGTAGTGATGGAAAATGACATCACTCTCGTCTCAGTTGTGAGAATACTTGCTATATTTAAAACATAGAACCTATTCTATTTTCCACGTTCGTTTCTCTGCTATATTTGATCATTAACCAATCAGAAAGTCGCTGTTGTCGTGTCAATCGGTAGTTTTGGTAAACCGCATCCAAATCATCGATAAACCCATAGACGATCAACACATATCGTGTGCAGCCAACATCACAGAGAGTTTTGAATCCAACAGTGAAATCAAATATGCAATCTAGTAGTGAAACAGGCGTTGTATGATGTGAATTTTAGACTGCAAAGCAAGCAGTATATGAATGTGATTCCTTTTCCAAAATGCAGCAAAACGTAATGCAGAATGGTTTCTAAGTATATTCTGTCTAATCTAGAAATCAAACGAAGTTTATGTGAAAAATTAGTATAAGATCAGATATCCAGTTACAAGAACTTAACATTTTTCTGCTAAACAATTTATTTTTTTACTTAGAAAGTAAAGCGTTAACTAATTTTTTAAATCTCACTGTACAAAATGTCGAGATAAAGAAAATTACAGTGAGTAATAAAAGTAAGAAGCTAGTGATCCCAGAATTAAATCCCTACATTGTTTTAAAGCTGAATGGTAAGGCGAAAATAGAAGTATTATTTTTTTGTGGTAGGAAGACATTTCAATTACTTAAAAATATCTTTACGTTGTTTACGAGATAAAGTGTACTTTATACATTTAAAGTTTTTTCTACACGGCACTAATACATACATATATCAATTTTATAACGTTCCCAATTTATGTTCCGTAAATATTCTTCTACGAAAACAACGAAAAAAAATTTTCATTATATTATTTTTCTCAGAAAATAGAAATAGTTTTACTGCCACTAACTTTTAGTTATATGTATATATTAGATGCAAAGAGAATATCTTTAATTGAATTATCTTAGTAACTCTAGTTTGCTGGTTCATATTTAGGTCTAAATGTAAAACTTTACGCCAGTTAAAGCTTTCAAATCAAAGAAAGTTGGCATCAATGTTATAAATTATTAAAGAATTGTGTCTTTACCTAACCTATAATAACCACTAGTTAAAAGGTTTATTCGATAATATGTGAGTAAATCAATGTGAAAATTATTTCCAAATAGGTACTTATGAGATTACGTAATTAGTCGAATTTTCTCCGAAAAATTAGACTTATAGAGTCTATACGATAAGAGCTGCGAGAGGCGAGACCAGGGGCGCTATCCGTTTTCGGACCCGTAGAACACGATTATGTAAAAAAAAAAGATGTCTGATATATATATATATATATATATATATATATATATATATATATATATATATATATATATATATATATTTTCCCGCAACCTTTTAATATGTGTAGGGCCCCCCTATGGAAGTTAAGAGATGAAATTTGGTAAGTGGGGCTTATTCCGATGCACAACAATACTATCAAACTGGGGTCAAATTTTGGGCAAATTTTTTTTCGGACCCGACCTTTAAGGGGGTGGTGGGGGGCGGAAAAGCAATAAAACTTTTCCAAACCGGTTTTAAATAATGTTTCGGTCAATTATCTACAACATATCCAAAATTCAGTTTCCTAGGATGATATGGTGGGAGTAGAGGGGGGAAAAACGATTTTCGCTGGATCTAACAGGCCCCCAGCCCCCCAGAATTAACGTAGAGGGTTGAAATTTGGTGTGTTGATAAAGTTCGTACCTAGGTTGTGCTTTTTGGAGGTTTTAATATTTTACCCCCACCCCCCTCATTTTTAAGCTACAATTTCATGCATTTTCGTCGTTTTCGAAGTTTGTACCACTCGCACAGGTCACCCGAATAAACCTAGAGGGCTGAAATTTTGTATTCGGATTGAGTTAGTATCAAGGGGGTGCCTTTTGGGGGTCTCGACTTTTAACCCCTACCCCCACCATTTTTATACCCAAAAGAACATGATTTTTCTTGTTTTTAACAGTTTCGTTCGGGTCAAAATCTCCCCAAATAAACCTAGAGGGCTGAAATTTGGTGTACAGGTTAAGCTAATAGCCAGACACTGTTTTTTGGAGGTTTCAACTTTTAACCCTTACCCCCACGATTTTGACGCCAATATTTCCTTAATTTTTTTGCTTGTTTTCTAACACGTCTAGAGACTCCATAAGGAAACCTAGAGGGCTGAAATTTGGTACGTGTATTCAGTTAGTATCCAGCTAGTACCTTGTAGGGAGTCCGCATCACTTTTCCCCCCACTTCTCCCATTTTTACATCGGAATTGAATGCTATTGTTAAATGTGTTTTAAAAGCATTATGTTTATTCCAGTTAGTAGATAGGCTAGGAGAGAGCGGTGACACCGTAAAACTAACCAACTTGAACCCTTTTGCCAATGTTTGAAATCGTGTAACTTTACGGTACTAGTGCAAACCTTAACCTTTGACGCGGCACGTACCAAGTACATGTATTTAAAATTTGTTGTTGACATTTGACCCCACACGCGCTCATACTGTTGGCCTTGAAACTCCAAAGACCTGAGTCATCACCAGCAACCAAATTAATTTATGTTAACCCATTATGCGCCATCACAATTTACTTATAACAATTTGGTTTTGTGTTAACCCATTACCCGCCAGCACTGACGTAGTTTTTGAATGCAAACCTAACGCATGCGCAGACTGAATTTAAGTACACGACGCATGCGCAGACTGAATTTTAGGTTACAATTTGATAGATGGGGTACACTACCGCGTCAAAATGTGGGGAATACCCTAACTCGGGGGTGGCCCCAAACTTTTGACGCCGTACTGTACTTAAATTTTTGGTACACTGCCGTGTCAAAAGTGTGGACCCCCCCTGGCCAAAAAGGTATCCTATCACTTTTTGAAACGTACTGTACGTGCAAACCTTGACCCCAACCCGCGCTTGCCTTAATTGCGTCATCTTAAACGAACTATCACGTCAAAAAATGTGGGGAATACCCTAACTCGGGGGTGACCCCAAATTTTTGACGCCGTACTGTACTTAAATTTTTGGTACACTACCGTGTCAAAAGTGTGGACCCCACTGACCAAAAAGGTATCCGATCACTTGTTGAAGCGCACTGTACGTGCAAACCTTAACCCCAACACGCGCTTGTCTTAATTGCGTCATTTTAAACGAAAGGTACATTACCAAGTCAAAAATGTTGGGAATACCCTAACCCACGGGGTGGCCGCTAAATTTTGCGGGGCACTGTACCAAGCGCTAGATTTTAAAACCAGACTCCGGGGTCCAGATTTCTGACCGCTACTGTACTGCCGGAAATCGAGTGTTAACTGTACCTTATGGGGATTTTTGGTATATTTAACCTTGGAAAATTCCAGGAATTTTTATCAGTTTTAAAACAAACAAACAACTAATAATTAAATGTTTATTTTAGCTGAATTATGATCATATGACTCATATATGGAGTTTTTTTGGTATAAGAAAGATGACGTCATGGAATATTAATGAGTTAAAAAATTGTTTAGTAAAAAATATCACCCATTGTAGGCCTCAAGCAAGAAATTATTTATATCAGTTTTAATACTTTAACATTTAACCTACAGTGACCAATTTTTTAGTTAACTAACAAAAATTCTTGAAATTTTAACAAGTTACAAAAAATATTACTTCTTATGGTGCACAACACTTTTGAATTTGACTGTAGCACAAAACTGTTTCTATATCAAACGAAAATTATCTGAAATAATTCAGTATGTACATATGTATAGACTCTATATATTAAAAATATTTTATGTATACACTCTGTATATTGAGAATAAGAAAGAAAATTTGTATATAATTTTAATTTTTATGAATGCTAGTAAACGAATTGTATAGCCATTTATGAATAAGTATTAAATCTAATTATAAAATAATTTATAAATATTGCAAAAAATTTGTTTAATCAGCAAAATCAATGTATATCATTTTAATACTGATACATATTTATATTAGGGTATAATAGTATTGTATTTAACATTTTTAAACAGAATAAAAGTTCAATTTTTGGTTTTAAATTACTATAAACACGTCGCTTAATATAAAAATGATAACAGCATTGAGTTTTACTAAATTTTTAAGTCTGTAAAATCAAAATTTTTATAGCTAGAACATTTTGAATTTGATACTTTATCAATCATTAACATATATACAATATCATGTATATATAACTGGTGTATATTTAGTATTTTTAATAAATATTTTAGTATACAGGGTGTATCATGAAATATGCTTTTCAATTAGAATAATAAATTTCATAAGATTTTTGTTAATACTCTTATTGGTTAACGAAAGAAACTTTTTGCTGTAAAAAAAATAGGGGAATCAGGGTAATAATTAAATAAAACGCACATATTTTTCTTTTTTTTAAAATTTTATTTATAGAATATGTATACAAAAAATTAAATTGCTTAAATGTATATATTACTAAAAATCTATTTATTTTCCATATAAAATTTTTTTAAAAGAATACAGTTTTCTAATGAGCAAATTTTATCTGAATGGATCATACAGCGTCTTGAATAATATTCATCTCGCAGATTGGAAATCTTCGGTACATCAAATATTTCTTCCAAATTCAAAATCCACGGCTGGTTTTCGGTACCATCAAACAAATTTGAAATCCATTTCTTCTTTTCACCGCCCTTGAAACTTCTTTAATATAGGTTTCAATATGGAATGAAGTTTTTTGTACGGAATAAATCCATATGACCAAGGTATCCCATGCCAATTTCGGCAAAGCCAACGTGCAGCAACCCGTTCATATTTCTTCGGCAACTCGTTGAAATCAAACGGTGAGTCGAATATAAGATGTAATATTTCATCCGAATTTTCCGCAACGATACCAACTTCTTTAAAATAAAAAAGCTCCTTGATAGCCTTGTATGTCAAGAAACGCCATTTTTTATCGCCGCTGTAGAACTGAATTTACTCACACAATCCACAACTTTATATAAAATAATTAAAATTGGTGAGGATAGTTAATTTGTGGGATGTATCCGAAAAAGGATACTAATAGCTATTGCTAGTTGACCATCAAATTACAAACTGTTAATAATATTTAGCACATTGGTGCGTACCATGTTCTTTTCACTTTAAGACCTAGTGATTTAAGGAATGCTAAATTTTCGGGTGAAATGTGTTGTCGCTTAAAAGTTTTACGTTTAATGATCTTAGGTTTGGAAAGTCCTTTGCTAGGTTGTTTAGCGTTGGACTGCTCTGAATTGTAAATTATCATGGTTCGAAATGCAATTGTTTTACCACGAAATTGTTTTTTCAGCGAAAGTGATGTTAACTCTTTGACAACCACCGGTAAATTGACAATATTTTGCGTAAGTTTAACTAATTTATACGCTTTAACCATGATAATGTGTGTGAGCCCTTTAACCATGATAAGGTGTATGAGCTCTTTAACCATGATAAGGTGTATGAATCACTCCGAGGGCAAAATAAGTCACTCCGGGGGCAAACTGAGTCACTCCGGGAGCAAAATGAGTCACTCCGGGAGTAAAATGAGTCATTCCGGGAGCAAAATGAGTCACTCCGGGAGCAAAATGAGTCACTCCGGGAACAAAATTAGTCACTCCGGGAGCAAGATGAGTAACTCCGGGAGCCAAATGAGTCACTCCGGGGGCAAAATGAGTCACTCCGGGAACAAAATGAGTCACTCCGGGAACAAAATGAGTCACTCCGGGAGCGAAATGAGTCACTCCGGGAGCATGTGAGTAACTCCGGGAGCCAAATGAGTCACTCCGGGAGCGAAATGAGCCACTCCGGGAGCAAAATGAGTCACCCGTTGGAGTCAAATGAGTCACTCCGGGAGCAATATGAGTCACTCCGGGAGCAAAATGAGTCACTCCGGGAGTAAAATGAGTCATTCCGGGAGCAAAATGAGTCACTCCGGGAGCAAAATGAGTCACTCCGGGAACAAAATTAGTCACTCCGGGAGCAAGATGAGTAACTCCGGGAGCCAAATGAGTCACTCCGGGGGCAAAATGAGTCACTCCGGGAACAAAATGAGTCACTCCGGGAGCGAAATGAGTCACTCCGGGAGCATGTGAGTAACTCCGGGAGCCAAATGAGTCACTCCGGGAGCGAAATGAGTCACTCCGGGAGCGAAATGAGTCACTCCGGGAGCAAAATGAGTCACCCGTTGGAGTCAAATGAGTCACTCCGGGAGCAATATGAGTCACTCCGGGAGCAAAATGAGTCACTACGGGAGCAAAATGAGTCACTCCGGGAGCAAAATGAGTCACCCGTTGGAGTCAAATGAGTCGCTCGGTGAAGCAAATGAGCTAAGTATATATAAGTAGAGAAGCAATAAATCTTTGAACAGTTATTCATTTACTAGCGAACGCTTCAGACCTGGTGCTGAACGATGTATAATTGTGATTTTTGTGGTAAAGCATTTACGCGAAAGTCTAATCTTTCTAGACACTTAAATGCTCAACATAATTCGTTAAGCAATATTAATGATGGTACGATTGGAAAGAATGATAACTCATCAAGCAAATTCATACCATATGATGCTAATAATAAAACACCTAATGATATCTCTAGATCTAGATTTGATGATAATGATGATGAAAATACATCTCTACTACAGCATGATATTGATTACTCTGAAGCAATCTTGAATCCGTTTGACCAAAAAAGGATAGATGCTGCAACTGAAGCCATTCAAACCAAATTTAACTCTTTGAAAAGAGGAGAAAACCGTCGTCAATCTGAAAACGAGAAAGATAGTTGGTCTAATGAAAGTAAGCAAGTAAATCACTTAACAGCAATTAATAACAATTGCAATGAAACAACCTCCTCTTCACAACTAACTAAACTTCTAGGAACTGCTTTAGATATTATAATGTTAAAAGAGGTTCGAAACGCTGACTCGGAAAATGAAGCGAAAATTGTCAATCAGGTTAAACCAATAAGCTTAAAACGTCATATAGCTTCAGATGAAAATGTCGAAAACGGGGTCTTAGCTAAGCATTTTAAGCAAGACAACTTGAGAGAGTCTAGAAATGTTAACATACAATCGAAAAAAATAAAATACTGGCATAATCCTAATACTTTAATAGATGAATTACAACGTTTATACGAGACTTCAGAGACTGGTAAAAAAATACTCAGTATTATTCGAAGTTTAGAGGAAAATAAAAATATGTTGTTGTTTAACGTTTACGATCGAGAAGATTTAATCAAAGAGTTAAATGCTTTAAAAGAAACTACTGTTGGTCGAGAAATATTCTCTATACTTCGCGAACTTCAAAAGGCTGATGTTATTGAACCACTAGGTGATTATCTGGATGAAACTGATAAAGAAGATGCTAGCGATTATGATGATGATGATGATGATTAATTGATTATCCACACTAAGAATTTACTGAATTTTGAAGAACACCACCATATAATATAAGAAGCAGCAGTAGTTATTCCTCATTGAAGTGTATATTTTATTTTTATATTTTTTAACCCTGTAAGATAAAAATGTTTTTTTTTTTTTCAAATAAATAACACATATATGTAAATAATTATTGTTCTTTATTTTTAAAATATAAGTATGAATATAAAATATTTTCACAGTAAGTGTATATGTAATATTTTTTACAATAAATGTACATGAAATATTTTTTACAATAAATAAATATTAAAAATTGTATGATTTGTTTATATATTCAATAACACCCGAACGTAATTGTTTCATGTTTTCAGGTAACTGATCCCATACTTGACAAATTCGTTGTGCATATTCGGGTATCATATATGCATACAGATGTTGCACCCAAATATCATATTTCAATAGTTGTTTTGTTAAGTATAATAACATATCGAAATTTCTGACTTTTGTATACAAATAAGGATGAGTCAGAAATATGTCTTCAACGTGTGAAATCCGTGTTGCAAATGTCAATGGTTCATCAACAGGCGGTTGAAAGTTTTCCTCCATTTTCACACCATTCTTGCACATTTCACAGCGAATTTTCAAACCAGGTGGTCCATCAATATGATCTTGTGGCCATGGTTGATTATAATGTTTAAAACATGGTTCACATTCTTGAAACATGGCTCGATAATCGGATGGTAACCAAATCCAGGCGCGTTGTATGATTTTCGCACCATAACTTTTCAGCACATTCAAACTGATCCACTTGTAGATTTGAAGAAATGTTTCTAAAGTCAGTTCGTTCAGTAGCATTGGTTCACGTTCGAAAAATTCACCAATTGAATCATCCATTTTATCCCACTCCATTGATTCCGGTTCAGACAATTTCGTATATATACTTAGCTCATTTGCTTCACCGGGCTACTCATTTGACTCCAACGGGTGACTCATTTTGCTCTCGGAGTGACTCATTTCGCTCCCGGAGTGACTCATTTGGCTCCCGGAGTTACTCACATGCTCCCGGAGTGACTCATTTCGCTCCCGGAGTGACTCATTTTGTTCCCGGAGTGACTCATTTTGCCCCCGGAGTGACTCATTTGGCTCCCGGAGTTACTCATCTTGCTCCCGGAGTGACTAATTTTGTTCCCGGAGTGACTCATTTTGCTCCCGGAGTGACTCATTTTGCTCCCGGAATGACTCATTTTACTCCCGGAGTGACTCATTTTGCTCCCGGAGTGACTCATATTGCTCCCGGAGTGACTCATTTGACTCCAACGGGTGACTCATTTTGCTCCCGGAGTGGCTCATTTCGCTCCCGGAGTGACTCATTTGGCTCCCGGAGTTACTCACATGCTCCCGGAGTGACTCATTTCGCTCCCGGAGTGACTCATTTTGTTCCCGGAGTGACTCATTTTGTTCCCGGAGTGACTCATTTTGCCCCCGGAGTGACTCATTTGGCTCCCGGAGTTACTCATCTTGCTCCCGGAGTGACTAATTTTGTTCCCGGAGTGACTCATTTTGCTCCCGGAGTGACTCATTTTGCTCCCGGAATGACTCATTTTACTCCCGGAGTGACTCATTTTGCTCCCGGAGTGACTCAGTTTGCCCCCGGAGTGACTTATTTTGCCCTCGGAGTGATTCATACACCTTATCATGGTTAAAGAGCTCATACACCTTATCATGGTTAAAGGGCTCACACACATTATCATGGTTAAAGCGTATAAATTAGTTAAACTTACGCAAAATATTGTCAATTTACCGGTGGTTGTCAAAGAGTTAACATCACTTTCGCTGAAAAAACAATTTCGTGGTAAAACAATTGCATTTCGAACCATGATAATTTACAATTCAGAGCAGTCCAACGCTAAACAACCTAGCAAAGGACTTTCCAAACCTAAGATCATTAAACGTAAAACTTTTAAGCGACAACACATTTCACCCGAAAATTTAGCATTCCTTAAATCACTAGGTCTTAAAGTGAAAAGAACATGGTACGCACCAATGTGCTAAATATTATTAACAGTTTGTAATTTGATGGTCAACTAGCAATAGCTATTAGTATCCTTTTTCGGATACATCCCACAAATTAACTATCCTCACCAATTTTAATTATTTTATATAAAGTTGTGGATTGTGTGAGTAAATTCAGTTCTACAGCGGCGATAAAAAATGGCGTTTCTTGACATACAAGGCTATCAAGGAGCTTTTTTATTTTAAAGAAGTTGGTATCGTTGCGGAAAATTCGGATGAAATATTACATCTTATATTCGACTCACCGTTTGATTTCAACGAGTTGCCGAAGAAATATGAACGGGTTGCTGCACGTTGGCTTTGCCGAAATTGGCATGGGATACCTTGGTCATATGGATTTATTCCGTACAAAAAACTTCATTCCATATTGAAACCTATATTAAAGAAGTTTCAAGGGCGGTGAAAAGAAGAAATGGATTTCAAATTTGTTTGATGGTACCGAAAACCAGCCGTGGATTTTGAATTTGGAAGAAATATTTGATGTACCGAAGATTTCCAATCTGCGAGATGAATATTATTCAAGACGCTGTATGATCCATTCAGATAAAATTTGCTCATTAGAAAACTGTATTCTTTTAAAAAAATTTTATATGGAAAATAAATAGATTTTTAGTAATATATACATTTAAGCAATTTAATTTTTTGTATACATATTCTATAAATAAAATTTTAAAAAAAAGAAAAATATGTGCGTTTTATTTAATTATTACCCTGATTCCCCTATTTTTTTTACAGCAAAAAGTTTCTTTCGTTAACCAATAAGAGTATTAACAAAAATCTTATGAAATTTATTATTCTAATTGAAAAGCATATTTCATGATACACCCTGTATACTAAAATATTTATTAAAAATACTAAATATACACCAGTTATATATACATGATATTGTATATATGTTAATGATTGATAAAGTATCAAATTCAAAATGTTCTAGCTATAAAAATTTTGATTTTACAGACTTAAAAATTTAGTAAAACTCAATGCTGTTATCATTTTTATATTAAGCGACGTGTTTATAGTAATTTAAAACCAAAAATTGAACTTTTATTCTGTTTAAAAATGTTAAATACAATACTATTATACCCTAATATAAATATGTATCAGTATTAAAATGATATACATTGATTTTGCTGATTAAACAAATTTTTTGCAATATTTATAAATTATTTTATAATTAGATTTAATACTTATTCATAAATGGCTATACAATTCGTTTACTAGCATTCATAAAAATTAAAATTATATACAAATTTTCTTTCTTATTCTCAATATACAGAGTGTATACATAAAATATTTTTAATATATAGAGTCTATACATATGTACATACTGAATTATTTCAGATAATTTTCGTTTGATATAGAAACAGTTTTGTGCTACAGTCAAATTCAAAAGTGTTGTGCACCATAAGAAGTAATATTTTTTGTAACTTGTTAAAATTTCAAGAATTTTTGTTAGTTAACTAAAAAATTGGTCACTGTAGGTTAAATGTTAAAGTATTAAAACTGATATAAATAATTTCTTGCTTGAGGCCTACAATGGGTGATATTTTTTACTAAACAATTTTTTAACTCATTAATATTCCATGACGTCATCTTTCTTATACCAAAAAAACTCCATATATGAGTCATATGATCATAATTCAGCTAAAATAAACATTTAATTATTAGTTGTTTGTTTGTTTTAAAACTGATAAAAATTCCTGGAATTTTCCAAGGTTAAATATACCAAAAATCCCCATAAGGTACAGTTAACACTCGATTTCCGGCAGTACAGTAGCGGTCAGAAATCTGGACCCCGGAGTCTGGTTTTAAAATCTAGCGCTTGGTACAGTGCCCCGCAAAATTTAGCGGCCACCCCGTGGGTTAGGGTATTCCCAACATTTTTGACTTGGTAATGTACCTTTCGTTTAAAATGACGCAATTAAGACAAGCGCGTGTTGGGGTTAAGGTTTGCACGTACAGTGCGCTTCAACAAGTGATCGGATACCTTTTTGGTCAGTGGGGTCCACACTTTTGACACGGTAGTGTACCAAAAATTTAAGTACAGTACGGCGTCAAAAATTTGGGGTCACCCCCGAGTTAGGGTATTCCCCACATTTTTTGACGTGATAGTTCGTTTAAGATGACGCAATTAAGGCAAGCGCGGGTTGGGGTCAAGGTTTGCACGTACAGTACGTTTCAAAAAGTGATAGGATACCTTTTTGGCCAGGGGGGGTCCACACTTTTGACACGGCAGTGTACCAAAAATTTAAGTACAGTACGGCGTCAAAAGTTTGGGGCCACCCCCGAGTTAGGGTATTCCCCACATTTTGACGCGGTAGTGTACCCCATCTATCAAATTGTAACCTAAAATTCAGTCTGCGCATGCGTCGTGTACTTAAATTCAGTCTGCGCATGCGTTAGGTTTGCATTCAAAAACTACGTCAGTGCTGGCGGGTAATGGGTTAACACAAAACCAAATTGTTATAAGTAAATTGTGATGGCGCATAATGGGTTAACATAAATTAATTTGGTTGCTGGTGATGACTCAGGTCTTTGGAGTTTCAAGGCCAACAGTATGAGCGCGTGTGGGGTCAAATGTCAACAACAAATTTTAAATACATGTACTTGGTACGTGCCGCGTCAAAGGTTAAGGTTTGCACTAGTACCGTAAAGTTACACGATTTCAAACATTGGCAAAAGGGTTCAAGTTGGTTAGTTTTACGGTGTCACCGCTCTCTCCTAGCCTATCTACTCCAGTTTACTATTTAAGTTCCTTTTTTAATATTTAAAAGTAAAACACAAAGGCAATTGGCGGATAAGCATGGATAGAAATGCCCTCGTACGAATTGTGTTGGCTTTTTCCCTGTTAACTTCTATCGGCACAAAATTGAAATTTACTGAGATTCAGCCCTTAAAAACTTAAAATCTTTTTATAAAGCCCCGATCAACCGGACACTCATTATCAGTTTTGAAACCACCAAAATTACAAATCGCTTGTGGACTTTCAATTATATTTCGCTTGTAGACACTCAATACCGAAGAAATAATTTTTTATTTTTTATTTTTTTTATTTTTTATTTTTTTTTTTTTTTTTTTTGAAAGAAAAAATATCTTTATAAAGGCCTTCCAGTTTACTATTTAAGGTCCTTTTTTAATATTTAAAACTAAAACATAAAGGCAATTAGCGGATAAACATGGGCAGGAATGCCCTCGTACGAATTGTGTTGGTTTTTGTTCTGCTACCTGTTTTCGGCACAAAATTGAAATTTACTGAGATACAGCCCTTAAATACTTAAAACCTTTTTTTAAAGCCTCGATCAGCCGAACACTCATGACCAGTTTTGAAACCAACAAAATGACAATTCGGTTGTAGATTTTCAATCACATTTCGCTTGTAAACATTCAATACCGAAGATGAAGGGGAAAATTCGACTACCGTGATGGGGCCCCGCTGCTCACGGCGTTTTTTTTTTATATGATAGAATTATCTATCCGAGTTTTATAATTCATTTCTAAAAAATAACTAAAGTTTAATTGTTGATAACAGAATCTGTTACATAAAAAAGTGGAGGCTGCTAGTGTTGAAAAAAATTATGCAACACTATTAGTCAGCGTTGGGTGCAATCGATTACTTTTGTAGATAATTGTGTTTTGTGATGATGATATGATAAGATATTTTTTGAAAATTTTGCTATTTTATCGCTAAAAATAATTTTTAATCGTATTTACATCTTAAACAAAAGTAATCGTAATTATGTAATCAAATTACTGAAACGATTATATATTTTGTAATTCAGAAACGATTACAAAATTTAATTGTAATCGAAAATCTTAGATTACATTTTGTAAATGTAATCTGTTAGTCATGATTACCAATTACAAAATGTCATTTGTAATCAGACACCACAGATTACATTTTGTTATCGTAATTTGTTATTTATAATTAGTTTCTTAGAAATAGCCCTGTCACAAAAAAAAAAAATTTGGGGAGCAGGTCTACCCACACTGTCAACTTCCCATTGGGTGTCCTTAAAAACTAGAGACTACCGTACATAAATAATTTTTTTTTCACTTCAGGCGACTCCTCCCCTGGGCACCCGATAGAGGCTTTCCCCCTTGCACCATACCGGGGGCTTCGCCTTCTGTATCTAAGGGTGGGGGTTTCACCCTTATCCAACAAATGATAACATCATTTGTTCTCAAGATATGCGAGACAAAATATATTTTGGCAAAACACTAATTTTTTCAAGTTTCTTATTTTTTTCTTTTTTAAATTTTGTAATAAAATATTGGTGTTTTTAACATCAAGGAAGGTTCTTAGGCCATTATATAATAATGTTATGGTAAAAAACCCATATAATCTATGTTATCTTAATAAAGTTAATTCCGTTTTTTTTACCACAAAAAACAAACCGCTAATCCGAATTTGCTGAAAACTTTATCCGGTCTTCATTTTTTGATTACGCATCTAATGAAATTAGTCTGGAGTTGATATCATCATTTGTTCTCGAGATATGCGAGACGAAAAAAAAATCACGAACGAACGAACTAACAAACGCACACACAGACATCACGCTAAAAACGATGGATTCGGATTCTAGTGACCTTGAAACGTGGAGATATGTCAAAATTAGCGATTCGTAAAATCGGACCCATTACAATAACTTTCTATGGGAAGTTAAAAGCTATGAAATTTCAATTAACACAAAGTGTGGTATCGTATAAATTGTATTCAATAGGTAAAGTTAGTTGTTAGGTAAATCAAATGAACCAACTAAACTATCCCGCTTTTCGACCATTTCCTTCCCACACCGCCACTTTATTTAGTGTTGTTTTTCAATTGCGCGTAACGCTCATTCATTTGTTTTATAAATAATTGAACCTCCTCGCTTGTTTACTTGTTTACTGTCTACTTTGAAATTTGTTCTTTCAATGAAAACAATAACAATCCATTTTATTTATAACTGTTTGTAGTACATTACGTAGTCAATACATGTACAGTATGGACAAGCGCAATGTTCAACATAAATATAGCAAAATTATTGTCTCACACAATTTATTTTATAAACGATAATGGCAACAAAATTCTTCCACAGTACTGAAGAAGAAAAAAAAAGTTTAATTCTTTTAAAAATAAAACCGTTTAGGAATGAATTATGTATGATTACGTGGTGCTGTATTGATATGAGAAACAGGTTTTTTTGTAAGAAAATAATAATTATTCGATTTTAATTTGAATTATTAATTAACTTGTCCTTATAATTGTTCAAATAATTTTATCTACGACTACCATGAAATTTCTTGTTTATTATACAAAATATTATCTAAGTAAGCTACTTTTTACATACAGCCATATACCCACTACCCAGCTGTACAAAAAATCGCTCTTTACACGCATGTATACTTAAAATATTAACGTTTACTTAGTACACTTTTGTTAATTCTTATATATTATACAGTGATATACATATTAATATATTATATTAGAATCTGAACAAAAATTTTACCTAGCAACTGAATGTTTAGGTACGTTTGTTTTTAATAAATTTCAAATACTCTCATAATTTTAATGTATTGGTATTTGTAGATTTGTACCAAATTTTTGTCGTTTATTGTGAATTTCGTGCTAGTCGGAGATAAAGTATAGTACGTAACTCGGTTGTAAGGCATATTACACACTCGCGCAATTACGCACTCGCCGCGCGTATATTATCCTTATTATTATCCTTAATAACAATGACTAGGATGATAATAAATATGTCTAGTATTCTCTAGAATGTTTGCCTTCATTTAGATTTGGAAATATTTTCCTATATTAAGTAATTAACATTTTTGTAACTTTTATATTTTTTCAGTTATCTCCATAACGACTTACAAGGAAATGCACCCAGAGTGAAATTCGGAATTTTGATGAAACTTCGCTGGTATGTAGAATAGGCAAAAATAAGGGACCCGTATTTTTTTTATCGGCCATCTTCCACGTTTAGGGGGTGAAACCAGCCCCTAAAGTTGGGGGTTCAAATCGTATTTCTTAAGATATCGCGAAACTATAAGAGATAGAGGAAAACTTTAAATTGACGAAATGTTACTCTTTGAAAGACCTATTCACCTGTATAGGTTAAACCATGGCCGGGTTAATAAGAGAGGCTGGACGGGTGAAAAAGGGGGTAAATTTTCTTGTATAGCCTGAATGGCTCAATGTATCAAATTTGTGCCATCATAAATCGAAAGAGCACCAAAAAATACGGCATACGTGTTCTTGCGCGTTTTTTCGAAATATGTGTGATATCCAAGCCATATAAGGAAGAAAAAAATAGGGTAGATTATATTCCATTATTATTGATGGCAAATATGTTTTATATTTTTTAATTTTGATATTGATTTTCATCGATATGTCGATACTCATATTCGATAATTTTTATACCTATTTCTGCGAAAGTTAAAGTTCTCTAGTGTGCTTGTGTTAATGAATACTCGACATGAAGCAATAATCTCCTTCGCCCACTCTTCAGGTGCTTGCGATTTAGAAATGGGGTTGACACCTATAAAACATACAAAAAGAAGAAGAAAATAGTTTGAATGTTAAGAAAGAAATAAATTGCGTTTATTTGGTTAAAAACGTTTTTAAAAGAAGATAGACAGTTGTTGAACGGAAGATTATTGTTTCTTGTTGAACATTCATTTAACACTTGCAGACCAGAGAGCTTTGGTAGAAATAGGTATAAAAAATATCGAATATTAGTAAACAAATATACAAATGGCTAAATTACCAATTAAGTAAGTACTGAAAAATACATGAATCATTATCGGAAAGTAAAAATATATATTTTCATGATCAAAATAAACATAAAAATAAAAAAACATAGAAGGTATTTGCAATCAATAATAATGCAATATAATCTACCCTATTTTTTTCTTCCTTATATGGCTTGGATACCACCCATATTTCGAAAAAACGTAAAAACCCGTATCCCCTAATTTTTGGTGCTCTTTCTATTTATGATACCAAAAATTTGATACATTGAACAATTCGGGCTATACAAGAAAATTTATCCCCATTTTCACCCCTCCAGCCCTTCTTATGAAGCCCTTGTTTAACTTACACAAGTGAATAGGTCTTTCGTCTATTTAAAGTTTCCCTTTATCTCTTACAGTTTTCGAGATATTTTAAGAAATACGATTTAAACCCCCAACTTTAGGGGCTGGTTTCACCCCCTAAACGTCGAAGATGGCCGAAAAAAGAAAATACGGGTCCCATATTTTTGCCTATTCTACACATCAGAGAAGTTTCATCTAAATCCCGAATTTCACTCTGGGTGTATCTCCTTGTTAGTTTTGGCCGCCATACTTGTAGATATCAATTACTTACAGTCTCACCATATCGTTAATGTAAATAGTTATTAAATTAATCACCGTCGGGACCGAATTATCTAAATGTACTTACCCTTTAGCCAATATAAAAGTGGGAAAATACAATAAATTGTTATTTTGTTGTGCAAAATTTGTTTCAAGGCCCCGTAAGTCAGGGTTGTGTCGGCACTGTAGATAACACTAACTGCGTTTGGAAAAATAATTATAGATTACATATCTCGATCTCTAATTAGCAAAACAAGATAGACACGCGGTATATACATTGATAATATAACAGAGACATTTTATACAAATACGCCCTGACATTTATAAATGAGACTTCATTAACGTAATAACGTACAATGATAAAAGCCTTTTTACTTTTTTTTTTATTCGTTATCATTTACATATTGTATATAAAGTAGGCTTGTTTTAGATGTTCGTATTCGCATCCGCATATGCGGGACGTATACATAAATTTTTTATATTCGCATTTGCATTACTTTAATGCGGACTTTCGAATTGTTGTACCGGAGACTTTCTCTGCGTTTTCTTTTTAATTCGTATTAAATTTTTTCGTCTTAATATTGATATAGAGAGAACTGTTTAATTTTCGGAAAGACTCCTTCTACACGGAGAGGAAATTCCTATGAAAATCGACGTGTAACATGCGAACATATCCAATTTTTGTACGGTAAAATTATAAAAATTATAGTTATATTATTGTAATTTTTATAATTTTACCGTACAAAAATTGGATATATTCGCCTGTTACACGTCGATTGTAGTATGACCACAGTAATTTTTATAGGAATTTTCTCTTCGTGTAACACTGATGCCCCATTTCTGCTTCTTTACCTCATTCACCTCCCTTCAAGTAACGGCAGCTATAGCATTAAGTGACGTTAAAATGACGTAGTTTGATATTTTCGTGGACGGAATACTTCGTTTACGATTATTACTGTTTAAAAGTCCGCATCCGTGTCCGCATTTGTAGATATTTACTTAAAAATCCGCATTGGCAACAAGAGTACGTCTCGGCAATTACTGAAAAATGGGTGCCTGGATAACTAACTATAAAATAATATGTCTTTAATATCCGATTAATACAAAATAAATTTGATTTCTATTTAAATTGACTTGAACAATTTTAGATATGGTACACATTTTTACAGGTTTAATTTTATCTTTGTCTACTTTATTAATAATTTGTTCGTTATTATAGTTTGAACAATTTCAGGAAAAAATGTATGTAATAAAAATTCATGGAAATAGACGTTTATAAATATATAATTGGTATTTTATTTTTATAGTGTTATAAATAAAACAGTCGAACATTTTTTATATTTAGGTATATTTAAATATTTATATTCAAATGTAAATGTTTTGGTACTTCACGATTATGTTTTACCACTAATCTAAAACAATTGTTTGAAATCATTATTTTGATTGTACCTATAAAACAATAATGTTATTACTGTTATTAGTGTTCCGTAACAAAAAATTAACAAAACGGAACACATATAGAATCATTTCTGTGTCGATTCATCAACGACAGTTGATTTTCGCTAATAGTATTCGACGTAAAAATTTGAAGCACGGAAGTAAAGTGTATTGATCAAATTATAATATGAAGTATACAAGCGCAGATGCAAGAGGGTGGTCATGGAGGTCGCAACCCTCCTTCCCCGAATGGAAATAAGTTCAAATTTTATAATGGTTTGTTTGGATCACGTCAAGCTTACTAAAATTTTTAAATGTCCTGAAAATCGTAAATAGAATGATAAATAATGAAAGAAAATTATGGATTATTAATGACATTCTTTTCAGTTTTACTAGGACTCAACACCAGATCACCAAATCACCAGAAAAAGGCTTCTGTGGAATGAATCTTACTTCTAAAAGGAATTTCGACATTTTGGTAACGAAAATGAAAACTTCACACCCAAATTACCTTAATTTGACCTATCATCCCAATTCAAATTACTTAAAAAAAAATTTGATTTGAAAAAGAAATTAATATAGTGACGTCACCAAGTTTGCTAAAATTTTTAAATCTCTAAAACCATAAATAAAATAATAAGATAATGAAATTCGAAGCAAATTGTAGACTTTTGAAGTCTGTTTTTTTCAATATCTGAAATTGTTAAAATGTTAAGACAGTCCTTAAAAAAGTGACCGACCTTCACATGATTTGACAGCTGAATCCGCCCCTGGAAGTATAAAGAGTTACTTTTTGATTTTACAAGAGAATTTCAAAGGGTAAGTTGAGAAGCGGATAATGATCAGGATTCAAAAATTCTAGCACCAGTTACATCAAATCAATATTCAAAAACAATTTATTGTATGGAGTACTATTTGCGCAAGTATGACTTGCACTTTCTTTTTTTTTTTTAAATAAAAATGATATTTAATATTTGATGAAATAGGTTTTTTCAAATATATGCAATGCCTATTTAAAGTTTAATAACAATCGGATATAGCTACAAAGAATACTTTTTTTGTACTGGGAATAAAATTTCGTACGTATGATAGTAATACTTATGCTTTTATTTTCCTTTTCGGAAAATTGCCAGTTCAAGAACAATGCTAAACGTAGAGAAGAGGTATGGTTTATTTTTTGTTTTATCTTTTATAATGACCACACAGACGCTAACAAAACACGTTTTTACTTTGCGTATTCTGTTTAAAACGGAATCATTTTTATTAAACACATTTTGTTTTTTACACAAAAACAAAAATACCCATAAATGCGAAATTATCTTACAGAATGTTTTCACTAAAGTATAGATCAAACAACGTTTACTTTTTAATAAAATGTTAAAAGTTATTTCATAATGTAAGAGCCGATTTTAACTACGATCAATACCTAATATTTCTCTTATTTAGCAATCTTCCAAGATAGTTCAACCGCTTTACAAAGTAAATCGTCCCAGTTGTTATATATATTTTTTTTATTTAGAACTAAATATTTTAGTAACAACAGAAATTTACAAACACAATTTTGAATTACTTTTAAATGATTATACCGATATTTACAATTTTATTTTATTTTCTGTTTTATAATTTTTGTCTACGACTGTATTTCTTACTTTATTTGCTTATATGTCACATGTATCCAACTCACCTAAACTTGTTTTTCCTATTTTTGACTCCGCTCACTACTTCGTCCACTATTTCCCATCAGCCATTGCTACAATCTATAAGTTAAGATCTAGAATAAATAAGCATATATCTGAATGTTATCTTTGCACGTTTGAGAATGGTAATATTGACCGAAACATGTCATAAGAGTTTTTATGTACAATGAAAGTGGTATTTTGCAAAGTGAAGTGTTTTTATTTACTAGTATCAAAATTTTTTAAGTTATTTCATAATTTAAGTGCCTATTTTAACTACGATCAATAATATTTCTCTTATTTAGCATAATTTTCCTAGATAGTTCAACCGCTTTACAAAGTAACTCGTCCCAGTTTATATATATATATATATATATATATATATATATATATATATATATATATATATATATATATATATATATTTAAATACTTATCAACTAGGTATATTTTTTCTTTGTATTTCAAAAGTAAGTACATTTATTCATATCTGTTTCCTCGTTGTCATTCCAATAAACGTGTATTTGATAGGTACAGGAATTGGTAATTTATTCTATTTACGTTAACGATAAGATTGAGAGAGAGAGAGTGAGTTGGTAGGCTAAAGATAGCAAGCATATATCGCACAAATGAGGTATAGATGATAATAACGGAATCCGGGATTCGAGTGAATGACATACGAACATTCTATTGTACGTTCGTACATGTATTGTTAATTTCAGAAAAAATGACACAGTATTAAGAAAGTTATTTAACTCTTTGTGTCCCAGCAACGTTTCCCGTGTAGTAGTGACCCGGGAGAATTTTTCAACCCAGTAAACTTTAAACCATATCTAAAACAATACATTTCGATATTTTACGTTCAGTCCTTTTTAATGGTTCTGCTTCTGTAATTTTTTATTTTCGTACGTTGATTGAGAACTGACATGGGGGCGGGACTAAAATACATGACTGACTATTATGTGAATAAAAATATACTACTCTTAGTACTTATTTATTTAAATTAAATTAAATTATGTAAGCGAAATATTTAGTTAGGCTAGAGTTTGAATCCAGTTAAAAAATTTATTAGTACTGAAAAATATTCTTCCAGCTACGGTTATTAATAAAATGAAATCTTAATAGTAAGAGTTTTGCAGTATTTTGTTTAAAAAGTTCCCATTTAAAAGAGTGACCACATGAAATTAACGAATCGTTTTCCGAGAATAGAAAAATTTTATCTGTTAAATCCTGATGCAATGTTGATTTTGTGGAAAAATGTAAGCATGTGGTAGCCACTTTATTATATTCTGTAATTTTCTAACTGAATAATACCTTGTAAATAATTATTATTTTATAAAAAATTTTTCTTAAAAAATTTTTTTTTAATATTTTTTTTAAAGGAGACGAAATAGGTATCTCTTTTTTGTAATGGCAAAAAGTTCCAGTGAAAATACTTGTAGGAAATTATATTGAAGCAATACAATCTGTTTCACTCTAGAAACTTCCTGTTTTTCGAGTACTAAATGGAAAGTAAAACTAACAAAAAACTTTTATTACTTAAAATTTCCTTACTTAATATTTTGAATATATGTAAATAAGATTTTTGCAACTGATATCTAACTTGCCAATATCGGTTATAATTTCAAAGACATTTTTTTACACTATTTGCTATAATTTTAATACAGTATGATGAAAATTCAATACTTAAAAGTACCGTTGAACGACCATTAACTCGACAATTCCCAGAGTTATTTGGAGGTGACAGATATTTTTAATTTTTTTCAATTATAAGATAATTAAATATTTAAATTCTGCTACCACCATCAGAAGGCCAATAAGTGATTTTATATTTCTCTTTTGTGACAACATTATAATATAAGTCAAACAAACAAATTCATACAGTTTACAATTAAAAATGTCTGTCACCTACAGGTGACACTGGAAATTCCCGAGTTAAGGGTTAATAAATCAATAAAAGGTTAACAAAAATTTGACGGCATTATGTTAGCAGATACAAGTTACTTTTTCTCCCACGCTTTCATTAAACGGTAATTACATTATCGTCATTAACTAATGTAACTCGTCTTATTTTTCATGAAACCAATTATACATTTTCGTATGATACCTACGTAGAATTGATAGACAGTTTTAAATAAGAACAGTTTTTATTCCGTTTTGTGTGCGTTTGCTACATCCAAGTGATAACATGTTTTCATCTTTACGTAAATTTACTTCGCTGTCGTTGGGTGTACCACTATAATTTAGAGAAAATCCCAAACGAAAACCAACCAGTTAAAAAGACAAGGGTATTTTTATTAGAAGAAAAATACACTTGCATCTATATACGCATAGTTTTCTTATTCCGTTTAGTCTTATTCAAAGTTTGCATTTTTTAGATTGCTTCAAAATATTTTTACGAAGGATTATACGCGTGAACGAAACGAAATTCTTGTGTTCCGTTTTTTCTCTGTCAGAAAGTATTTCCATTTCCTTTAAATATTATATATTAATTAATGGAGTAAATTTTTTTGAAGTTGATTAAAAAGTGTTAAATTTATTTAATTTCGTAATCATTTTTCTAACACATAGTTATTCGAAAAATTCACATAAATTCCCATAGGAAAATAATTCTCTACAATCATGTCTTTAATTGTCATTATATAACATTTTTCAGTTACATATTTTTTTTTAATTATTCTTATAGTTGTAGTTATTATCAACCTCTCACATTATTTCCTTGATCTTTCGGAAATTTGTTATGTAAAACACTTCCTTTGTGTAACATTGTTTGATATTTTTTAAAATTTAAAATGACTAGTGATAAATGAGTACAGTATATAAATAATACATACATTTTTATTTGAAAATTTTCTAATTATTTAAAATTGGGGCTTCATTTATTTTTTGGCTTCTGAAACAAAACTATTGGTCCGATTTTAATGTTCTTTTTCTTTTTCGTTTTTCAAATATTCGGTACTACAGAGGATTGGTCAAATAAGAAAAAAACTTTGAATTTTCAATTGTGAGCACTCCTGGATAGAAGTACAATAGAACTTCGATTAAACTTCGATTCACCGTCATCGTCGAGACCGAGACAGTGACAGTTAATTGAATTAGACGGATAACAGAAATTTAGTACAAAAATGAAAACCCCAACGTGTCGTTATTTTTTACAATCATATTCTTTATTTTAGTAAGACATTTTTTTTCTATGGGAGTATATGTATGCGTTTGGAGACAAGGTCCGTACACCTAATGCCAGAAACTGAATTTTTTTTTATTAGACGTTGATGGATAACAGAAACAGGAGTAATCCAGTGACGAATAATCGAAGTTTTACTGTAAGTGAAAGATGGATGGAATAGCACCACTGAAACTTCATTTTCGCGCGAAGGGCAATTAAATAACTTTGGGACGATTATTAATCAAGAGCCCCCGTTGTAAATAATTAACTTCTGTCCGAATATGAGGTTTCAGTCGTGCTGCCACAGGGCCTGAGCTACGGGGTGGTGTGGGGGCAGCAGGGGCACGTGCCCCCTGCAGGTTTTGAGGGGCGCCAAAATGTTTGTTTTTTTTTTTGTTTTTTTTTGGTCGTCACTTACTTTCTACATAGGCGCCAAAATAGAAAATGTTATATTCCTTTTTTGTTGCTCGTCACTTACTTTTTACAGGAAAAAAGTAAAAAATATTATTGCGTTAAAATGTTTAATTTGTCATTTTTCTCGGGGAGGACGCCTACAGCAAAGTTTGTCCCCACAGCCAAGTTTGCCCCCACAATAACTGTAGGTCCGGCCCTGTGCCGACTAAGAGACTAAGTTGAATTAGTACATGATAAACAAAGATAGATAATTCAGAGTCGCTTTATTTAGGTAAAAATTATTTAAAACGTAAGCTGGAGTTGATTTGCATATAAGGTGGTTAATACCTAATAAATCAAGTTAAGTTAATCAAATGTCATCAACATTTGCTGCGAATCTTTTTCCTCCTAAATCCCGTTGACGAATAAAAAAACAACTCACTTGTCTGAAAATACCCTTAATACCCTTGACGAGCAAAAAGAAAATTATACTTACTAGGTTGACAAAACGATATTTTTTAAATTTGTCAATTGTCTGGACCTTTTCTGTGCGGTCGCACATGGAGAACCGGACCCGAACAAATCGCATCGTAACCGGACTGTCCGGTCGAAAACCAAACGGTTATATAGCAATCCTGATTCTTGCTGATGCCGATGAGGTAACACTCGTAAATTGACTTATAGTCTTGGTGAAAAGTGATAGAGAAAACTTTCTTATATTTTCTAAAATGCAACTTCATAAAATAAATCTTTCAAGTGTTAATTTAAGCAAACGTTTAGTTAACTTTTTCTATAAACATACGGTATATGGCCTACTGTAATAAAAATTTTATTACATAAAAAATTTTCTCAATTTTCGCCAACTAATTATGTAACATTAACGCCGTTTTATTTCCTCGAATATTTTGTCAAATTGTGTTAAACATAAAAATTATAAAAATGAACGTGGGATAATATATGTATAAGAGAGAAAAAAGCGAAGTGACGCTGAAATCTTTACAAATTTTCCTTCCTTCCATATCTTTTTTTTTTTATTTCATAACTTTAACCGACCATAATAAAATGTAACATTAGAGAATTGTGGTGGAATCATCATTACCGTCAACAGCCGCCAACAGCCACCCTCTCAACACCATATGTATATGGGAACCTTCCTCCATTCCCCGGTCGCGTCCTGTCGTAATATTTCTCCTACGTCTATCCGTATTTGTCTACCTATTGCCGCCTCTATTGGTTGATTTCCTTTTTGTTGAATATCTTTAAATTTGATGACACTATTCAGCAATTTTTTTACACCACTTCACATCGCCAGTCAGAGCCAAAAGGCAGAGTGTAAAGCGGGCAAAGCGCGTGGCACACAGATGAATAACTTTGTCAGCAAACGAATATGTCAACTTGATGAATATTATTTAAATAAAGTCCGAGATTTACGGAAGG
Organism: Brachynemurus nebulosus; assembly: GCA_035578155.1. Taxonomy (NCBI): domain Eukaryota; kingdom Metazoa; phylum Arthropoda; class Insecta; order Neuroptera; family Myrmeleontidae; genus Brachynemurus; species Brachynemurus nebulosus. The sequence goes on along the minus strand of JAPWDM010000001.1, from coordinate 8,260,382 downwards.
AGATATATTATATGTAGGTATACAGTATGTATAAATGTGGAAAAAATAATTTGATGTGTGCGTTTGTGTTCATTTCATTGTAATGTGTAAATTGATAAAAAAAAATATTATTGAAAATCCTTTTAATGTTGAAAAATATTTGGCATTTTTATAATATTGTATAAAGTGTAGGGACTAACAGGTAAAACTGACAGCGTCACAGGATTTATAGAGGCTGTAAAACAAATAACTCTCGTCCTTTTGTGGAGTGACTCATAACACCCTGTAGACACTAAAATCGCAGGAATTTTTTCGGAATTAACAGTCGCGTCACCCCTCAAAAGGATAAGAGTTATTTCCTTTACACCCTGTATATAATATATACACACATACATATATACATATATATATATATATATATATATATATATATATATATATATATATATATATATGTGTGTGTGTATATATATTATATACAGGGTGTAAAGGAAATAACTCTTATCCTTTTGAGGGGTGGCGCGACTGTTAATTCCGAAAAAATTCTGCGGTTTTAGTGTCTACAGGGTGCTATGAGTCACTCCACAAAAGGACGAGAGTTATTTGTTTTACACCCTGTATGTATACTAGCCGTATACCCGATAGGATTTCCTGTCGGCAACGTTTTTTTATTAGGTACTCATTGCTCACGTTCAGTATTTTCCAAAAGCCTAAATACCAATTCCCACGTTTCTAATTTCAAAAGTGACGAACTTCCCAATGAACGTTCATTTCCTGTCTTAACCCCTTAGGGAATGAATTTCGTTTACACAACTGACTTTTATTTATAAATTGAAGCCTAAACACCATATCTTCTGTGCTAAATTTCGTCCATCTAAACCCAACAGTTTAGGCTGAGCATTGCCTGTCAGCCAATGTATCAAATATTATTTATTTGGATAGCCACAGTAACATATTTTTATATATCGAACTTCAAAAATGACGAATTTCCATAAAAATTTTCATTCCCTATTTAACCCACTTGGGAGGCGAATTTTCAAAAATCCTTTCTTAGTGCTCACCTACTTTACACCTATGAAGTTCCCGGTGCAAAATTTAATTCTTCTAAACCCAACGGTTTAGGCTGTGCGTTGTCTATCTGTCAGTCAGTGCAGTGTTAGAAATTTATTAAGTAGATGAATGTTGAATTGTAAAAATCCCACAAGTGCAAAAAGTGAACTTTTGGGAAATTGAAAAAAAAAGTTTTATTTTTTTAATGGTGTATAATTAATTTAAGCAGCACTTGTGGTGTTCTTCCAAGAAACGAAATTTTTAGCTTAGTTTTCAGCATGAAATAAGCATTACACTTTTGTGGTTTTTACATCAAACAATCCGTTTACATTCATACTTTCATATTTGAGGAAAAAGTCAATTCAGTCAAAAATATCACTTATGGGGTTTTTTCAGCATTTATATGTAAGTTGTGACAAAACTTGTCTTTTTCAATTTTTTTTTCGTTAAATAACTCATGTTGTATGAATCTCTCTCTTCTGCCGTTAAAGAATTTAATTGCCGAAGTATTCAAAATATATTGGTCACTCATTAAATTATATTATTTAAACTTTAGTAAATAGAAATATGGGTTGAATTACAAGAATTATGTCAGTATGTAAAACATATGATTATCAAAAACTTAAAAATAAAAAAAACAACAATTTTCAGTAGTGACATGTTACTATACATCTATTTATTTAAACTGGAATTTTAAGCGCAACGAATTTTGCTTCCGATACTACTAAAGTAGCAGCATTACGATCACTTTTGAAATAGGAAATCTATTTCTCACATAAATGAGAATCTTAACGCGCATTTTAGCGAATTTCCAGAATGGAATTGAGCTATTGGGTTTTACAGCGCCCTAAGTAATTTATAGGTACCTACTATATAGCTATGGCTATGCAACTATTATTAAAGGATTTTTGTTGTTGAGTTGATTAACTCAATACCGTAAAACTGGCTGAATAAATATAAAAATCTGAATAGAAATAAAATTTGGTAAAATGTGTTAAATGAAATTTTTTTATAAATATGTTTTTTCTAAACAAATTTCTGGTCTCATTAGTTAATATAATTTATTGGTTATTGATTCATTTATAATAAATAAACTTTAATACTTTTAGTGTGATACAAAATAATTAAATTCTAAAATTCTTCCTATTCATCCCATTTTACGGTATATTCAAAATTAAATAGGATGTTTAACATGTGAAGGCCATGTACCTATTAATCAGATGAGATCCGCTGTATACGCCGATATTACCATACATATTAAGTATTATATGTAAAATATTTTTAAATGAAATATGAAAACAGCAAATGACATCCTCATTGTAATTCATTATGATTATATGTCAAAATATCATGTAGTACAGTATGTTTTGTATGTATATACCTAAAATAATTAAAAATAAACAGAACAAAAAGCACGTAGGTAATATACTCTTTTTATCAGTGGTTCGTACCTTAAATTCAAAAACGGATCTATATAAGATCAATTACTTTCGTGTCTGTCTCTCCGTCTATCACAGAAGTTTCTCAAATTTAAAATTTTGCGCAGTGTTAGATTTAACGCATGATTAGAAACAGATTTCAGTTAATTTGGTCTATTGACTTTTCACTGTAGTATTGGTACGGAATCTTAATTGTACGAGCCCGACTGGCATTTGGCCAATTTTATTTATGTATATTTGTATCAAACATCAGCCGCTAAGTGATTTTGGCTCGAATAGGCCGCTAGACAGAATAAAGTTTACATAGAATTTAGAAAAAAAAATGCTTTCGAAAACGTAGATTTTTTTGGAGATATTTTAAACACAAAGAGCGCTATTCATAGAGAGAATTTAAGATAATTCTTAGATTGAACTTAGCAAAGTTAACACTAAGATTTAACTTAACATTACAATTCATAGACAGATTTTAAAATTGTCCTAGTAGAAACAAGCTTGAAGTTAGTTATAATGATACATTGTGAGGTGTATACAAGCTTTACAATTATTCACCAATTGAAAGCAATCAGAGAAACGAAAAATATTTGAATAGTAGTAGCGCGAAATATTTAAATTAATGAAAATTCTATCAGTAAATAATTAAAATTTTTAATATTTTTGCCGTAATTAATAAAATAATACAAAAGTATACATAGTTATGTATTTTAATTTAATTTATAATAAATAACAATATTAACGGAAAAATTTGTTTATTGGAAATTTAAATTTCTTTGTTGTAAATATTATTTTAAACTGTTTTAGAATATGTCAGTACGTAGTATAGTACCTAAGTATAGTTTGTTTGTTTAAAATGCAGAACGTAAAGACGTGGTCGCTATTAAATTTAAAATTTCATAAAATAGGTGGTATCATGTGATTATTTTAATATTATTTTTTTTAAAAATGTGAATTGTCTTTAAAACATGTAATGTGTGTAAACAGACATAATTGTATTATATTTGTTCTGTTTTTTATATCATCAGTTTTATGTAATCTGAGTGACTTATAAAGTTACAATAAAATATAAATTATATACTAAAATATTTGTTGATTTATTAAAAATTGTTACAAAAGAAGTATAAAATAGATATAAACTTTGTCAATGATTTAGATTTTTATAATTTTAAACATAAACTGCGGTACTTAAAGGCCTAAAACATTAAATAATTCCAGTGTGCTTCCGATAATTTTTAACATTTCAGTATGAAAAACAACTAAAAAAAATGTAATAATAAATTAAGATTAACTAAAGTATGGTAAAATATTATGTTAAACTACCGTTTTGTTTATAATTTACATTAAAAAAAATACGTTTGTTACACAAAAAATGTAAGTAGAAAGTCAAAATATTCTATCACAGAAGCACACAGAAGTACGTAATAATTCCTTAGTTTTTCTGTTTTTGCACATATCTTTTAATTAGTTATCTATAAAATTGTAAGTTTTTCGTCAAATACATGCTGCAAATCGATATTTTCGTCATACATGAAAACTTTTTTGCACCTGAAAATATTTAGAGGTTGAATTACTTATAAAACTAAGTTAATTTGATTCAATTTTTCTTTTAATTTACTTACATTTAAAATATTTATTACGTCAATACTTAATATAGATATTTAATTACGTATATTTTATATTTTTATTCGAAAAAGTTCTTTCAAATTTGATAAAATGTTCAAATGTCAAAAAATTCCATGTAAAAATATATTTAAGATGGACTTAAGTCGACCATTTGCTTATTTTAAATTTAAGTAAGAGATAAGATTGAACTTAGCGTTAAAACCGACCTAAAGTCGTCTATGAATAAGTTAAGTTTTATCTTAGCTAAGATTGATCTTAGATTTATCTTAAATCGTCTATGAATAACGCAAAAAGTACCTATTGCTTCCATAAAGATTTTTCGAAGTCGGCATCAATGTTATAGTATTTGATGATATTTTACTCAAAATTTCGTTCATGAATGTTGTGTCTAATACAATTCAAAATTTAAGAAACGCTTTGCCGACTGTCGAAAGTTTAATTAACATGAAACGAGTGATTATTTTTTATGATTTTTACTCCCTCTACGCACCAAATAAATTTAGGTGCATTTAATTAAAAAGTTACATTAATTAATATTTTATTTTGTTCCTACACAACATACTGTACGCAGAGCCGCTCATGTCCTCAACATACATACAAGAGTATATATTTTAATTAGTACAGGCGTTATAATATAATTAGTGTACGTATGCAATATACTAATTAATTTTTTAATAATGAAATGAACAAAATAAAACAGGGACACATAAGAAATAATTACATATTACATTACAAAATAAAAAAATATAAAATAAAAACAAATATGTTTTGTAAATTTTATATTATTTCGCTAGGTAGATAGGTACATATTATCTAGTACACATGTGTATGAATATGCTCTGGTATGTAACTTTAGCTTATTATACATTTCATTCATATTTAAAACTATCTTTTCTGTTTTTAAAAATTAATTCAAATTTAAATACCAAGGTCGAAACTATGTCAAATATATCTGTATTATGGTCTTTTTAAATTGTTGACTTTCATATAATCCGTTTAAAAAAAAATCAAATTTTTTCGCGTTAATATAATTACGTCGGATCTTGAAACGTTGTAAAAACAGTTGCAAAATAATCAAAAAATGATGCTGGAAGATAACGTGTTTAGTCTACTGCGCAACATGCATCCTGAGATTCGAAAACGTCCATCTAATCCTTGACCAGGCTTCTAAAAAATAAGGTTTTCATAAAATCATAGTCAAATCTTAAAGTCATGGTGCCTACCGGACGAAGTGAAAACATAAAACTATAAAATAACAGATATACACAGCACTAATGTTGCACAACACGTCATCCTTATAGCTAAAAAGCGTCCACTACGCACATCATACAGTCGCATATATATATATATATATATATATATATATATATATATATATATATATATATATATATGTATATATATATATATATATATATATATATATATATATATATATATGTATATATATATATATATATATATATATATATATATATATATATATATATATATATATATATGTGTTTGTGTATATTTGTGTCTACATCTTAGCAAACTATATTTGAACGTTACGTTGTTTAAACAGTTAAAATTTTTTTAATTTTTGTGTTTTCCTAGCTCAATTTTGAAAATACACGGCTGGGCTAAGTTCAGTCAATATTAAAATATGCGAAATTGTATTTTTTTGTTTTTTAAAAACATCATACAAAAAATTTGGTTGTCTATATGTTTCTGTTAACTTCACGATATCTTTAAAACATGTGCAGTTTCTCAAATTATGTACTTAGATTTCTTTTTGGTAAATCATAAGTTTTAGAAAAATTTTTAAAATTTTTAACATTCCTCTAATTTTTTCAAGGAGTATATTTTAATTCATGGATATTTAAATACCTACTTAAATGAATTTTTATTCGGTGAAAATTTCGTCTAACTAAATAATTCCATTTCTGACAAGTGGACTGATTTATAACAGAAAAATTCTTTAATATTTGGCGCATGCTAACAACTTACACTTTGAATTAAAATAGCAATCGCATAAGTGAATATTAAAATGTTACAACATGGATACAGGTTGATCCATTAAAATATTTATAAGATTTAGTGTTACTTTTAAATATGTAATCGGACTTCAGGTTAAGATATGAAATTATGGGAAAATATGCTATGAGCTTTTTGGCATAATATATTTATTCGCTATGAGCTTTTGCTTATCCAGACACTTTTTGCACATAATTTTACTATTTTTTAAATATTTTTAAAATACTGTATGTTGGATTTTTTCAAAGCGAATAATATTTACCAGATTTTACAAAATACCTATTAATAATAAAAAAAAATATTTGTAATTCTACTAGGTATCAAACGTCACTTTAATTTGAAATTTTCAAAAAAATATCTAAAAAATTACCTTTTTTTTTGGTTAATTATTGAAAACTATTCCATTTTAAGAAATTTTTAAGGTAAAATGAGCCAATGTATGACTTTAATTCAACGAGTTTCAATTTTTTTATATATTTTTCATTCGATTATAATAGTAAAGCGTCCTGATAAATTGTCAAATAATCACTTGATATAGGTGGTTATAGATTCGGCTTGGAATGAATAATAAGTGACGTATATTTCTGCGTCACGTGCAATCTAAGCACAAATTTTATTAGGTAGCTACATATCACTGTCATTGGAAAAATGACACTAATAATTTATCGGGCCAACCTATACATTTGTTTAGCAACTGCTGTTGTTTCGTCGTAAATTAGACTGCATCGTACACTATTTATCATACTTCACAGTGGAATAATGAAGTTACACGAGGTTCACTTCTAAGTGTTGAGAAGAATAGGATTTGCTTTATCCCTATTTGAATTATTATAATACATCTATTGTCTGTCCTTGTTTTAAAATGTTTTATACATAAGAAGACATGGCACAGTGTCGCGTTGAGTAGCTAAACAATTTTAACCATAAATATACCGAGGTATTTGTTACCATACAAAAAAAAATAATAAGGATAAAGTTTAATTTTAATTTTTAAAATTGTTTATAATTTAAATACTGTTTATTATTGCAATTTTACCACGTCGATGTCGACAGAAAAGTAAAGTTATCACATGGTTGTATTTAAGAGCAGCGATCAAAGTAATTTTTATTTGACCACTTAAATTTTGTATCTAAAATAGGATTGTTGTAGCTTTTCACTTTTACAGTAAACAAAAAGGTAGGTATAGGGATTTCATTGGTACAGGTTTGATAATAGATGACGTAAAGGTATGAAGAAAATAAAATAACCAAAACCATAGTAACGAAATATTAAATAATAGCATGAATTATGCTTAACTTATTTTTTTCATTAATTTGTCTTACTGTATTAGATTTGATTTTTATATTTTTTCTAAATAAATTTGCGATTTCTAGAATTGGGAGAACTGTCAACTGCAGGAAAACTAACAAACGCATAAAACCTAACAGCAAGCTTCTAGTTAAATTTCTAGGCGAAAAATTTTTGTTATATATTTCTCTCGTGTAATAATAAGTGAATACAGGATTGAAGAAAGAGATGAGGAGTCCTGGGGAAAAAATTTTTCCTCCAAAAAATAAGTGACGGGCAAAAAAGACTCTTGTTAACTTTTCCCTCTTACCAGGACGAACGGCATTCCTCTCCAAGCCCAGGCCCCAGGCCAGGGCTATAATCCCGGCTGCCACCCTCTCGTCGGGTCTGGGTGAATAAGTTAGTGTTGGTCAACCAGTAAAATATCTACAGAGAAGAATAAGAGTATGCGAATTAGAAAACTGAACCACCGTTTTTTGATTAATCTTGCATTTGACAAGATAAAGTGAATATTAGTTTTGATCAACCTAGAATAAATTTTAGATCCTCAAAAATGATAATAATTAAGCTCTTAAAAACTTAAAGACATTTTCACGAAGATTAATGCACAAAAATACTGTTCACTCCAGAATTTTTTAACTACCTACTAACAAATGCAAAGTTAAACTATTGTGTGTTTCTAGAAACAAAGAGTATTCATTTAAACTTGGAATAATAATTTGACTTTAAAAAAAATATAAAAAAGGACAGTAATACAATACAAACTTCCAAACTTCATGTTATTTTAGAAATAAAATTGTATTTGCAGTGCCACCATTTTTAAATACTTTCATTAAGTAATAGGTATTATTAAACTTAATTTAAATACTATTCCATTAAATCGAACCAGAAAAGCTTTTAACCTTTTTTAAGTACTCTTAAATATTAATAATAAAGAATAACTAATTTTTCTGACTTCTATATGCAATCAGCTAGTATTAAAAATGGTAAAAGCATAATACTCTATGAATTTAATAATTATATCTAACGTATAAAATATCACTAAAATTGAATAAAATATAAATCGAATAACTATATGCACAGTTAATTACTTCACTTTATCAAAAACCTATAAGTAATTTAAATTTGTAATTTATCTGTCACGTATTACAACAAGTGAAATATAGGTACATACTACATATTTTGTCATTATATTAAAACATCACCGATATCAAACAGATAATTGTATACATTATAAATTTCTATACCAATAGTAATTCTCTCTAGACTCATATTCAAACCAAATTTAATTATTCATTTTAAAGTAATATAAATTCACTATCAAACTAACTACTACATATTGAGCTATTTTGAGTTTGCACATTGTGGCTACTTTTCATTTATTTCAAACAAATTTAATTTATTTGTCATGTTATTCAATTTATTATTTCATTTCCAATGCCCGTAGCTGTCTTTTTTTTGCATCCCCGTCCCGTGACGTCATCAATCTTTGTAACTGTCATGCGAAAACGAAGAGATTGGAAACAAAAGAAAATTACTACGTACACATACGTACATACAAATATCGTTTTGAAAGATGATGTTTTAGTATTTTTTCTTTTTTCACTGTTGGTAACTAGTTGATACTCGTCCACACATTGAGGCGTTTGATTTCAAAAAGCAAGTTTGTTCATAGTACATGTTTTTAACAACACTGAAAACATACGGTCTAATTTTTGTGCTGAACAGAGATTTTTTAAGTTTGTTAAACTATGATTTTATTTTATTTTTGAATCTCCTGTCATGCCTCATTTAAGGCGACGTTGCCACATGCTGCCAGATTCCAAGAATTAATTTTTTTTCAATATCACTTTTCCTAATCATTTTGAAATTTTTTATACGTACTTCTTAGTATCAATTTCATTGAAATATAGCAAAAATACTTTATTTTTGTTGAGTTTTTTTAATCAACATGAAACTTTGTTTTTTATCGAAGAGGTTCATGGTGGGCAGCATAATAATTTTCAAACAGCAGCCAGAACATTAAATTTTTTTCATTAGTTATTTACATTATTTTTATTAAGGCGGTACAAAAAATTGTTAAAAAATGTTGAGATACCCATAAATGGCACAAGTTAAAAAGAATAAGAAATCAGCCTTAATTTATTTACGAAAAATTTATTTATTGACTAATCTCAAAAATCCTGTGTACAGCCCTAGAAAATTTATCTAAGAAGCTACAGGTAAAATTTCAAGTCGATCAAATGAAAATTGCTAGAGTTATCTTGCTCACCGTCTTGAAGGTCACTCAAAAAATCGGATGGAGAGATGGAGGTTCTAGAAGCCCCATATTTACACTACTAACATATTTTCAAGAAAAATACATGCAAAGTTTCAAAACTTGTATGTCGTATTGTATGCTTATAGTGAGGATCAGCGAGAAGGTAAGACAGGTGGGCAATTGCCCGGATGCCCGGCTCTGGAAAGGAGGCCCGCAGCCTCAATTAGGGTCCCGGAGAAAGTGAGGCTTTTTTTTTGGTTCGTCAATTGTACATTTGGAAATATTGTGTTTTTTTGTTGTGCCTGAGGGCCCATCATTTCTCTTGCCGGTCCTGTTTATACCCATCATTAGTACTATTTGTGATTTACTTAATCGCATTTACTTAAACTTAAATGCAAAAAAATCGACCAAGCTGAGAGATTCCAAAGTGGTACGCGCAGTGGACTATCATTTTAAACCGCTCTAAGTTGTTTTAGAAATTCGTTTCAAACAATTTCTAAAATATTTACGCAATTACAATTGCTTCTGCATTGCCATCCACACACATCATTTAAACCAATAAAAAGAAACTGCAATGTAAACTGGTGTAATGTCTTACGTAGAAAAATATAATACCGTCAAAGTTATGGCTCAAGATTTTTCTCACACAAATTTTTGAAAACCAACTCCTCACATATACTTTGGAATGTATTGCGAGCTTATGTATTAGTACTTGTGGATGTGGTCACTTAACTGAGAAACCATTTGTCACCCACATGACTGTATGTATACGGAACATTTATGTAATTATATGTTTCCATTAGAAGATCATGATGACAGCTCAGCGTAGTAATTATCGAACGGGAGACAAAAATGGTTGTCTGTTCAAATTTCGAGGAATTTCGACAATATTCAAACCGTCTTTATTCAAAACACATGTTTAAACTTTTCAAAGTTAATGTAATATAGTTTTAAGTTAAAATGAAATAAATTATTAGTTAAGACAGGATGAAATCAGATGTGTGTCTGTAGTTTAATGTAGCTTACAGTTAGTCCTCTTTTTGTATTTAATTGATAGTGATTTTGTCTGGAGAAGAGACAAATTACTGGTGAAATTTTAGTCTAAATAAAATTAATACCTACATCAACTAACAGAACTAACTCATTTTTATTTTAATGTTGTTACTCTTATTGTTTTTTTACAAACTTAATTATGTAAATTAAACTAAAGTAAAGCGTCGATTATTCGAACTAACTGGGAGCGAGGATGGTTCGGATAATTAAACAGAGCTGATTTTCGGGCTTTTTTGAACTTTATGTATGACTCTTGTAATATTTACTCGCGTTCCGGTTAAGTTCATTTCTAAAAATTTACTTTGTCAATTTCACGAAAAATAATATCTTTCACTTAACGTGTTTTCAGCCTTTTCGCTCATCATCAGAGTAAATTGACGAAAATAAAATGATGAGAATTTATAGTTAAGGAAGATATGTAGGAGGGGTGTAATATTATTGAAAGTAAATTGGGAAAAATCCGTAAATTTTTGTTTCAGAACAACTGTACGTGCAAAGTTGAAAGCAATCGAAGAAAAGTACCTAGAACCGATAACAGTTGTTTTGTGAATTGTAAGGTACGAAATTTTCTAACAAAAAAACAGGTTGAAGAAACCAATGAATCTGACTACATTTTTTTTAGTCTCAAAATTTCAGTTTTTATAGCTTTTAAGTTTGGGTAATTTACGTGTGGAATTTTCCTGCAAAGTTAGCAAAGTAAATTCAGAAAATATCACTTTGCCGAAAGTGATTTTTTTGTTAGGTTAGTTTATAATTTAAAAGAATAGAGGATCGACCAGAATTCGCTTTCTTATCGACGCTGTATTATTAGCAAACTCATTTTTAACTTCCCATAGGAAGTTATTGTAATGAGTCCGATTTTACGAATCGCTAATTTTGACATATCTCCACGTTTCAAAGTCACTAGAATCCGAATCCATCGTTTTTAGCGTGATGTCTGTGTGTGCGTTCGTTAGTTCGTTCGTGAATTTTTTTTCGTCTCGCATATCTCGGGAACAAATGATGATATCAACTGCGGACTAACTTCATTAGATGCGTAATAAAAAAATGAAGCCCGAGTAAAGTTTTCAGCAAATTCGGATTAGCGGTTTCTTTTTTGTGGTAAAAAAACGGAATTAACTTTATTAAGATAACATAGATTATATGGATTTTTTACCATAACATTATTATATAATGGCCTAAGAACCTTCCTTGATGTTAAAAACGTCAGTATTTTATTACAAAATTTAAAAAAGAAAAAGAAGCCATATAAGAAACTTGAAAAAATTGGTTTTTTGCCAAAATATATTTTGCCTCGCATATCTTGAGAACAAATGATGTTATAATTTGTTTGATAAGGGTGGTACCCCCACCCTTAGGTACAGAAGGCGAAGCCCCCGGTAAGGTGTAAGAGGCAAAGCCTCTATCGGGGGCCGAGGGGAGGAGTCGCCTAAAATAAAAGAATTATTTTATACAGTAGTCTCTAGTCTTTAAGGACACCCAATGGAAAGTTGACAGTGTGGGTAGACCTGTCCCCCAAATTTTTTTCTTTTTCATTCTTTCTCACTTTAAAATTTTTCTGACCCAACAAATATTTTGGATTTTACAATTTAGCTTGCCGACACAAAATTTTGGGTGAGAACGACCGATTTTTAACGTACATTTACGTTATAAAATAAAAGAAATAGTTTTGTAGAAAAATATGACAATTGAGTCAAAAATGAACACATAAAACTAAAAAATAGATTTAATTAAAACAAAATATTATCCTACATAACCGGAATAGTAGCTAGCAACCGTACTAAAGAGGAGACGAAAAATAATACAATAATATACAATATAATACATAATGTTCATGTAACTTCATTAAACAAAGACAGGCACAAAAGACAAAATAAGAACAAGGGTAAAAACAAGCTCATACTATATAGTAAGTAGTACATTACACAGATTATATTATACGTTTGCGTTTACGTACATAGAGGAAAGTCGCCTAAAGCGGATACCGCTTCTAAAGCAGGTAGCCGCTCGTATACTAATGTGTCAAACATTAGGGTCAAGGTGAATTTGCGCCAAAAGTAACTGAAACGCAACTAATTTTAATAACTTCCACATGAGCACTTGAATCGTTTAATGCTCCAGTTACCGGTAATCAAGGTTTTTGATTGGTTCTGATAAAAATTTTTGCAATTAGGCAAAAAATTTGATAGTATAGTATAATCTTCGATATTTAACCATATTTTATCATTACTTCACTTTAAAGCTCTAGGAAAGAACAGACTTGTGCTAACCTTTAACTTTGCAATTATCATTTGTTAACCAAAAAATATGCTTTTGGATAAAATGGGAAGACCAAAGCGGATAGGTAACCACTTAATACAGATTCAAATCTAAATTTATGGACCACTGAATCACTGGACCAAAAATTATAAAAAAAAAATATTTTTTAAATCTTTAAAGGTAACCTTCTTTTTGTTTCGATCAAAGTGACCTAAAAAATTTTTATCTAATTGTTGACTGCTGGTATATGTGCGCATCATCAGGACCTAACATTTTACCAAATTTCAAATTCCTACGTTACATATTTAGTTTTAGAAAAATTGCTGTAACAAACCGACGGACACAAGAGTGATCTTATAAGCGTTCTGTTTTTCAATACTGAAAATATTTAAAGTTTTAATTACTTTGTCAATTTCACGAAAAATGATATTCTTTCACTTAAAGCGTTTTCAGCATTTTCGGTCATCATCAGAATAAACTGATGGAAATTAAATGATGAGAATTTATAGCTAAGGAAGCTATGTAGGAGGGGTGTAATATTATTGAAAGTAAATTGGGAAAAACCCGTAAGTTTTTGTTTCGGAACAACTGTATGTGCAAAGTTGAAAGCAATCGAAAAACCAGTTTGTAGGTACCGACATGGTAAAGTTGTTTTTACCTAATATTATGACTGTTCTAAATAACTTTTTTATGAATAAATTAAATTAGGAGTGTCCAAAATTATTGAAAGCTTGATGTAATTATATTCGTTCAGAAATTTATTTTCAATAAAGGGGAATTATTTAGATCATTTTGATTGTTCAAAAGCCTCTACTTGTGGGTCACTGTTCAATCTATTGATTTCCCGAGCCTCCAAAATAGTGTTTTTCAACCTGTGGGTTCGCGACCCCCTGGGGGGTCGCGAAGCGTTTTGAAGGGGGTCGCAGGTACTTTAACAATAAAACCACTCTAGTTCAATATATAATATTTAATAAAGAAAAGGTTAATTAAAGGTTACATTAATATGATGGTTTCATACTTTTGCTTAATAAAATTTCAAAAGAAATAACTGCGGCTTATTTTCAATAACGGTAAATCCGAGTTTTAAATAATTGTCGTCATATAGACGCTTGTTCTTTGCTTTTGTTTCATTATTCCCATTGGAACTTGAAGTTGACGGTTGTGCATATCGTTCCAGAAACTTATCCATTTTCAATAATTACAATGAGCACAGAATTTTGGATATTAGACAATAAAAGATAGTGAGTAACTACTAAACAAACAACAAGTCAATTTAATAAATTTAAACACAATTCAAAATGAATTGACAATTCAAAAAATTCAAAAGTGTCATTCTTTACTCGCCTGATGCTCCACGCAGGGCTCATCACGTTGCACTATGTCTCGCTCACACAAGTTACGCGCGCGTTCAGAAGCTACTATAAGTCGTCAACTTCGATGTCAATATAAAAATATGCCTGTTTAAAGTCCTCTGTTACGTATTTAATTGACACCTAACTGAAATAATCAATAATGATGAACGGATTCGATATTTATAACGTAAAATAAAAGTTAGAAATAGCAGAGGGTAAGAGTCGGAAATGTTTTTCTACACTAGGGGGGTCGCGCCATGAAAAAGGTTGAAAAATACTGCTGTAAAATATTCAGTTTTATACCTTTTTGACAAGCGTATAAAATTTTTGGTTTATGATCTGTTTTGGGAAAACGACCTGGTTCCAAAATATGTAGACCGAAATTTGAACTGTGCATTTGTGTTCCGTTTCAACTATGTTCCGTTTTACTTTTTAAAGTATACAGAACCCTAAAAACTACCCGACTATTGAAAGCAAAAGTCATTGAAAAACCCTGTTTGGGCTCCGTTCCCCTACAAGTTAGAAAACGCAACTATATATTTCTATAGCCAAAAGTTGAGCGTGTCAAAGACGTTTATTCCTTATAAAACGTATATATACTTATGTAAAGTTTATAATGTAGTTGTGAATAACATTATAAAATGTTATTTGAATGATAAAGGTCTCCTAGTTTTGTTTCTTAGGCCTACATTTAAAATGGATGTATCGTAGTATACAACGAACGGTACAAAACCAAATATAGTATACATATATTGTCTGCTGTATTGTAAGTTTGCTCCTTTTTCATGTCACTTTTCCTTACCGCAAAACTTACTAGGTATATATACATATATTGTAACAATACGTATTATGTACGAAGTTTAGTTCAATAAGAATAGAAATGTTGGTCGAATAACGTTAAAATTCTGGTTTCAATCCACTTGTGACGACGTGACGCAGGTAATTTTATGTTTAAGATGAAGTTCAAATTTAACCGTACAGTATTATTCTTTTCAACACTGAGCTTGGCAAAGAATAAATATTGTTTTAGTTTATATTAATTATTGTACTTCTGTACTAAAAGGTACAACAAACTTTTCTCATCAGTCACATTTTGAATAACTTTTAATTGAGAATAATTTTGTTAATTTATTTTACACTGAATTGTATAACAATATACATATTTCATACAACAAGACGCTCCTTTCGGAGTTTTCGCTTGATTAACTGTTCGATTATAAACCGATTTGCGAAACTGATAACTTACTCCTACTCTGGTCTGAATATTTCAATTTCAGAAGAAAGAATTGTGAACGCTTTCGATTAAATTCCGTTATCTGATTGACACGAATGGGTAAATATTACCGAACTATCATTTTTGCAGTTTTATGGGTAGACTTTGTTCTTTCTATAGTGCCAATTATAAACAAAATGTGCCATTCTACTGCCATTACCGAAATAAGAAAAAATTTTTTAATAATAACGTCTTAGTGTGGCCAATAAAGTATTTAAAAAAAAAAAAACAAACAAAAAACGTCCTAATGTAATTGTGTCTTGTCACTTATCTAAATATAATTGATAAAAAGTAATATCAAATTGAACAGTGTTTAAATTTTGTTTTTGAAAGCTTTTAGGTAGGGTCGATTTTAAGAGGTCATATGGCACCTTATCCTTTAGACATCGTCTTTATCCAAAAATGGCTAGAGCCTAAGACAATCCTGAAACGGTCCGGGTTAGATGCACTTGCATCGAGAATATCATTTTTATTTTTTTATCCAGAATTAAAATTCATTAAAATAAAATTTATAAATCATTTAATGTGGTATTTTAAGGATCTAAATTAATTTTTGTTACCTATAAAAAATAACTGAGAAACAGAAATTTTGCAACCGGAGTTGCAAAACATAGGCTACCATTCTTTAGGTGGCTTGCGAGTAAACATGATATTTTAATGGTTATCTGAAATAAAAAATTCAAGAAGATTCTATTAGGTTATCGTAATATGCGGTTTATTCACGAAGAGCGTAAAAAAATTTTATTTTTGTCTGAAAATAAGAAATTCGTCGTTGGTAGACCGACCACTGCAGTAACAAATAAGTGTGCAAAACTTCAAAACAATCTGTACCTTCACCAATTTCTGGAAAAAAACATGCTCACTGCATTTGTGTTATTTTTAATGTTTTTTTTCGAAAAAAAAAAAAAAAAAAACGCTCTTGATGTAATCTATATAAATATATAAAAATCTCATGTCACAATATACCAGGATAAACTGCGAAAATACTAAACCGATTTTCATCAAATTTGGAAACTTTCTATAATTTGGTCCAACTTAAAAGATCGGATAGTTTTTATCGCAAAATTTTTAGTCTAACCCTAGAAATTTACGAATAACCGCAAAATATCAATTTTCTATTACTGTATACAGATATCTGTGGAAAAATTTATAAAAAAATCATGCAAATTAATTTGTTGCTAAGCATTTGGAGAAAAATAATTTTGGAATTTTTGTAAGTATTAATAAGTATTTCTATAGATACCACCAATAATATTTTTACCTACGACTACTATGAAATTACTTATCTACTGTGCAAAATACTATTTGTATCTTATAAAGAAATAAACAACTGGATTGTCTAGTTATCATCAATTGGCACTTCTGCTGTTTCAAGCAAATTCCATACATATGAAAATTAGATATGGTATAAAAATATGAATATCAGTTGAAAATATGAAAATATGAGTAATACTTTAGAGTCGTCGAGCGAGCGAAGCGAAGCACATAAGGAACTGCTTTTGTACAAAATTTCAGAATATCAAATTTAAATGGACGTGTGGTCACATTGTCCGTCAGTTACACCAGATACGGCACAAGTTAAAAAGCTGAAGAAATTTGACAATTTTTACTTAAGTACTGTTGAGATCTCTGTGAAAGATGAAAGTGACGTTAAAATGGTTTCCCATGGCCTTGGTGACTTGAAGGGCCTAAAATAGAAACAATTCTAGAACTGCTGATATGAGTACCCATACTAAGTTCTTACGGTGCGGAAACTAGTCATGTTAATAAAATATGAAAATAGTTATTTTAGAGTCATTGGGTGTGGCTGGGTCAGCTAGTTTATTATATAATTAAAAACAATAAAGAAATACTGATATTTTTTAACTTACACAGAGTTAGTTAAAGTAAAAAATATCAGTTTTTCTTTATTGTTTGATTGAAATTAATAACACAGACTTATCAATAGGCGTATATTATTTATCAATAGGCACGCAGGGCATATACAATAGGCCAATTCAACAACGATATAGGCACTACTCACGGTAACTTTCTTTAAATGCATATCTTTCTAAATAGTACTCGAATTCTTATCAAATTTTATCAAAATATTTTTGGCACTATTTATTCAAAGAAAATGCAATAGAAAAACGTAAACGTCCGAGAAAATAAGTGCATATAACCCCTTAATATGTTTGAAATATATAGGTATATTTTTTATTATTTATTTCGTTGACTTTCCCACATTATGTTGTACTTAAACAGTTTGCACACCAAAATTGCTAAACATACTAACATTAATCTTACATCAATTGAGAAAGTTTAATAAGCTCCCCGATAGCTTGCCACTTATACTAAAAGTTAGATTGCACGCACTAAATATTAAAAAAGATAAATTAGACGAAACTTTCGTCTAATATGTGTAGGAATTACTACTTTTAATTCAGTATCAAAAAGGATTAAATGATATACTTACGTGTAGTTATAGCGTTATTGAATCGAAGACATTTAATCTAATATGTCTATTGTGTTTTATTACTTTAACCGAGTTTTCCTTTTAACATTTCGTTTAAATATATATATATATATATATATATATATATATATATATATATATATATATATATAGTCTGTTTCAGCGAAGTAATAACATACAAAATTTAACATGGCGAAAAATTGTTGGGATCAGAGCATGCTTGTTCTCTATGGGTATCATTTTTATACAAGTATCCATTGTTATTAAAATTTTCTTTAATTGCAAAAAAGTAAATTTGGAAACAAAACAATAGGTGTCCATTTTTCTACTAAGCAGTATTATTTGTTAATAAATATTTCAACATTAGATTAAGATTTATTTATAGTTGTTTCAATAAATTTACTGCTATTGACTTTTAATTACTTTTAAACATTATCTTGGCGCAATATTATTTAAGATTTCCCTTAATATCTAACAATAATAAAGTAAAGCATCCCTTGATCATAACAAATTTTCCCTACGTGTTAAAATTTATATGTTCTTAGTTGCTTGAAATACCCGGTATATATATATATATATATATATATATATATATATATATATATATATATATATACGGAGGGGTCAGTATAAAAGTGAACCAAGTCCATAAAAATTTTTTTCTAAAAATGCGTTTAAAGTTTAAGAAATTACAATTCTTTAACGAAAAAAAGCATCCTAAAAAAAAAGACTTATGGACTTGGTTCACTTTTACACTGACTCCTCCATATATATATATATATATATATATATATATATATATATATATATATATATATATATATATATATATATATATATATATATATATATATATATATATATATATATATATATTATTTATTTATTTATTGGTAGTAGATGTGGTAGTAGGTATACCTAAACCTATTTAGTACTAACACACGTATAAAATATTGTATGTAAAATAATGTATTTTTATTTGACCTTTTGTTGGTGGTTACTGGATTTGGTTAATTTTTAATTAATTGTACAACTTCATACATTTTTAATTAGGAATTAACGTAAGGCAAATTATTTTAAGAGAAATTATGAAATAATTTTCTGTAAAGCTCCACATTACTTTCATTTCTTTATGTGTACCTATATAATGAAAGCTCAACTGAGCAATAATTACAAATTATGGTTAAGTATATTATTTTTATTTTCTGTATACCTTCACAGCATAAGCTTCGAGAAAATACTTGAATGCCAATTGTGGCCTGCAAAAAAATCCAATACGGCCTGTGGACCTGAGACTGAAAGATTTAACAATAAATAAATATTTTAAAAAGAATAAAAGGAAAAATATTTAGGTGATGGTGATGATGGAAAAATTAAGTTTTCTTATTTAAACAAAAGTTAGGAAACGAAAATTTTGAATCGGCTGGGACTCGGATTCCCTGATAACTAGTCACGTGCTTTGCCACTAAGTTAGCCGATCTTTGTTTGAGAGCCACTCCAGTTTAATAACGTATCAATCCCCAGTCCCAGTCGATCCAATTTTAAAATTTTTCAATCATTAAGTAATTTTTAATTAAAACAATGATTTGGTCATTTATACCAAAGTGAGTCGTGTGTTCAAGTTCAATTTAACTTTTCGCCCGTGTTTAACAAAAGTTTAACATACGTTGATAATGTTCACAATCTTATCAACAATATTGAAATTAAAATACTAACTATCCCTGTCTGATCCTGCGGCAGAAAATTTTAAAACACCCGCCTTATAAAATATCTTGACTGCAATTGAAGTATTTATAAAACCATCGGATGTAAGCGCTAATTTTAAATAGACATCCGGCATCATCTCCATGAATCCACCTTCGATTTAAATATCTTATTGTTTCCTCTTTCCGTCACTTACTTAATCCATTTAAATTGCCAAGCAAAGTATATGTAAATAAAGATACGCATGTAGATTGCTGCAGTAGTTAAAACGATTACTATTTTTACAGCAACACAGCCAAAAGCTCTTTCTTTCTTCTTCACTTAAATATAGAAATAATACGATAAGTCATCAAAGTTAATTTTAGAAATTCGATGTTAAATATTGTTCACCGTTTGCGACGTCTGTACTGTGACGCGTCTTAATGCTATGCAGTTAGTTAGTTAATGTGTCTGCCTATACGGAAACAAAGCAGACATATGAAGAATTTTATGTTTAAAAATATCACCCGAACATCTTCACGCTGAAAGTGTAAGAATATCCGGTAAATTTTTTTGGGGAGATTCTTGCATACACGATGCACAATTATGTGCAATGCTGTAAATGTTACGGCGCTGTTGCTTGTTATTTATATTAATGTCGCGTCAGATGCATTATATGACTACAGCTTAGACTGCGTAAGTATATTTATACAATTTAAAATGTTGACAATGTAGCGAGATATTTTAAAATTTCTTGGACGATTAGAATTAAGCTTTAAAAATTAACTTGAAGTTAAAGAAGAAATTTTAAATTGGGGTTTTGATGACACTGAAAACTTTTCCCCAGAGGCCTGAAGAAGACTATAAATAGTCGAAACCGGTAGCCTTTATAAAAAAAAATACATTTTTGTTTTTCCTAGATGACCATTACTCCAAAATATCCTTAAAAATTAAAGATGTTTTGCCTACACGGAGAGAAAATTCCTATAAATATTACTGTGCTCATACTACAATCGACGTGTAACAGGCGAACATATCCAATTTTTGTACGGTAAAATTATAAAAATTATAGTTATATTATTGTAATTTTTATAATTTTACCGTACAAAAATTGGATATGTTCGCCTGTTACACGTCGATTGTAGTATGAGCACAGTAATTTGTATAGGAATTTTCTCTCCGGGTAAAGAGCGACAGGTAAAAATAGTTAGCAATTAAAAAAGTGTCAAGAAAGTTATATCGGTATCAAACATTCAGTTCGTTTTTAAAAAAATTAAAGGAGACAACAAGCTAAGTATTATGGGCGCAAGCTCAAAAGACCTCCAGAAACTGAGGTGAGTAGAACACAAATTGTATTATTTCCATAGTTACTAACCAAACCAAGTAATTATGTTTTTATATGAGTGCGTGAATAAACTTCTATTTATTAATATGATAGACAAAGATAAATGCAAATGTAGATAAAAAAGTTCTTTTTAGCTTGCGCCCATAATATTTAGTTTTCTTCTAAATTAGAATTATAATTAAATAAAATTAATACCTACCGCAGAATTAAAGATATTATTTACAATTTTAAACATCTAAATACAATAAACTCCCTGACAAAATTCATTAGAAATGATTCAGTTCGTATAATAAGCCAACGATATCCTACTATTTTATTTTAAAAAGAATTTATTAGAGAGGTATTTACAACAAATCCATACAAAATGAGTCGAGAATAATCAGGATAATACCAAACAACATTCTCATTCTTTAATTTATAATAAATTTTATACATATTCAAAACGGAAAACTCCATCTTTTAACGTACCTAAATAAGACAACGCATTACTTTCTAACGTTGAATATTTTATAACTTTTACTCATATTGAAAATACTGTCTGAGATCTTTGCGGAATTTGTTTATTTACGCATTCAGTATATTCAGTTATCTACCCAGAATTTTATTTTTAAATTGATGTTATACCACCAAAAATATTATCATTATAAAATATAAGGCTATAAATATTTTTATTGTAATTGTAAGTGTAGTAATAATATTAGAGTAAAAAAATTGTTTTAAATGAAGCGTCGTAAAAAAAGTCATAAAAACTACCGATGTAACAAGTACACTTACGAAAACCAGAATAAGTTTGTCTCTGAAAATTAGTTGCGTATACGCAGAAAAAAAATTTACTAGAAATATGAACGTTCATATTAGCGAACTCCAATTTTAGAAATTCAGCTAGTACAGTGGCTCTCATGGTAAGACCGGAGCCCCGGACTATGACAGAAATTTGTTTTGAAACCTCTTGAAATCGAAAATAGCCTTCACTATAAAATTTGTATATAAAATTTATCTGCGTGATAACATTCAAACGGAAGCATCCGAATTTTAACGAAATTTGGTAAAAAGGTCAGATGTGTTCGTCCGATCTTTAGAAGCTAAAATTTTGGCCATTTTTCACCGTATTTGATAGTTTCCGGCAATAATTGGTCAGTATTTAAAAATTATTAAAGAATTTTTTTTTTACACTATTGAAAAGAGCATCATAAAAAATTACATTAGGTAAACTTTTAAACCATTGTTCTAAGTGAACTAGTTTTGAGAAAAATTAGGAAATTTGCTGAATTTTTTCCGATAAATGCTTTGTTTTTGTCATTACCATAACAACATTATAATTCACTAATTTTTCAAGAACGTGCCATCACCGATTTTGAAAATTTGTTCACTGTTTTTTTAGATCTATTTTTTTAGATCACTATTATTTTAGATCCACCAGGGTCCTGCTGTCCCAAAAAAGAGCCAAAAATAACCTATCCAACCGATTTGGAAAATTTTTCCGCCGTTAAAAAGTTAGACTATTTTAAATTAATATATACTATAATAAACAAATATGGAATACCATAAAGTAACGCTCAAATCTATTAATATTAATATATACTATATTATATGAGATCCACCTGGCTCCTGGTGACGCAGCCAAAAATTAACTACTTAACGGATTTTGAAAATTTTTTCAGTTTTTTCTTGGTTAACTTGTTAAGAAGTTTAACTTGTATACTTTTACAGTAGAAATTTTTGAAAATTTTTATTTACATATGAAGGGCACAGGGGAAAAACGATCATAGTCACAAAAAGTAAAAAATGCCAAAATTCATGCTGTTATGTTGGCAGTATGCAGAATATTGACCCCGTGCTAATTTTACACGTTAAAATCAAACATAGTCCGTGATATGCAGGGGAAGAACAAATTTTTTTGCTGAAAAATGCGCATATAATACATGATTCAATGTCAAATTTCGCAAAAACGGCTAGCCGTTTATTTTCTACTGGCATGGCGTCTTCTAGCTTACTATATTAGTAATAACCACCGAAAGTTTGAACCAGATCCTATGCGTGGTTTTCAGGCAAAAAATTTTGATGTTGAAAAATGCGCGATTCACACTTTAAAGTTTAAAAACGCTGCCGTGAAAAATTTACTTTTTGTGACTATGATCGTTTTTCCCCTGTACCCTTCATATACTTCCTATGCAATAGTACATGTTTATTATCGAATTTCTACGAAACTATTGGACGTAATGAAACCAAATTTTAGTAGATGATACTTCAGCCTAATATCTTTCTAAATTTTACAAAATTTAGACTTTCTGAAAGAATGTCACAAACTCTTGCACTTACCCTTTCAATTATTTTGGCTAACGCCACTGTATATACATAGATATATATATCTAAATATATACTATTTTCTGTGTATATACGAGTATATTCAAATATTTACTTAAGGAAATACATACAATATATTCTGTTATGCAATATCTCAAGCAAAATTAAGTAATCTATCGATTCATATCAATTGTTTGTCTTGTTGTCTATGCTATTCGTTAAATGGCATGAAAAATAAATTTAAAGAATTTTCTATACTAGATTTTTTTTCTCGAAAAATGGTAATATATTAAATCGTTTTTTATATTGTTACATTTTTTTTTTTGAAAAATGTATCACAAACAAGCTGTGATTTGAAAAAAATTTATTTTCTACTCTATTTTATTATGTGCTATTAAAAGATAATTTACGAATCAATGTATCAAAATAAAACTGCGAAATATGTTTCAATCTTATAAGATTTATTTAAAAATTTTACATAACACTAGGGCAATATATTTCGTTTTGCATACACAACTTGAGTAGAAAACATCAAGTGTTTTCGATGACATAGTTTGGCGTTAAAATTATAAAGTTTTTAGGACACAAAGCTTTCTAAATAAAAAAAACCTCTTGCTCCCCGGCGCTAACACCATCAAAAAAAAAACATAAATTATTATTTTCTAGAAATTAAAAATTCTATAGTGAGGGCCAATCTACGTGAAAGGGTAATGAAATCTGTAATGATTGACAAAAAAACGGTATTGCTTAGGTGGCACTAAAACTTTCAATGGTCGAAAGGTGAAACTAACGCTAGTGGTTAATGATTAAATTTTATATTGTTCAAATTATTTAATTTATCCACAACATTGTTGATATCTTATTTTGTATTATTTAAACTTACTTTAGATTTAATTCGGTGTTTTTAGTATGAGTTCAGCAACCTGTCACTGTTAAGTGTGTATTTTACGTACTAAAGGGATTCTTACAATTAAATTAATATTTCTATTGATTAAAAATTAGAGAAAAATCACTTTACTTTCGTTATCATTAGCTATCAATTAATTTCTGTACTCTTGTAAAGTAAATTTCATCACGTTCATCTATATCCGCGATTATAGAACACTCAAATATATCCTATCTATAGAATATATTTGTGTTACTTCGAATCGTTTATGGGAGCGCCATAGAAGCTGTTGTCTACTAAAAACTACCCGATTTCTGGATTTTTGTCACCATTTGTGCTTTAAAGAACCAACAAAGTAAATTTAAATATTTTAAAACAATAAATAATAATGGTTTCCGAATAGCGCGAATCATATCTTATATTAGATACTATATTTTTGTGAATATTTTCGTATACTAAGCAAGTAATTACACACAAACAAATGTCATATAAGTAATAATATCTCTGTGTGTATCTAGAAATAGTATGTACTGAAACTTATAAGGACTAATTACAGTCTTAATACAAAGACTTAATCAATATGAATAAATATATATACATTTTGTCTATGTAGTAATATATAACATGGTATCTATAGGTATATAATACTTAAACAATATTATAATTTTCAAAATGGTGCATTAAAGTTTGCGGCACGTTTTAAGAAAATGAAAATGTTCTCTCGAACAAAACAAATATGAATAGAACTATAAACTTTATATCGTATAAATAATTCAAATAGATGAGAATAAACAAACCCTATTAGTATACAATATATACTCGGATATATATTTACCATATAGGGTAACTCCGAGACAAAATGTTTAGTTGGGTGAGAGACACCCAATTTATTCGATAGTTGTCTAACTGGTAACGAATTTCAAAAAAGGTTATATTTACAGATACAACGAATTTTAATTTTTTTTCCTTTTTTCTGATAAATTTTAAAACCATTGTCTTGGCAACGATTTTTTTTAAGGATTGATTTTAACGCACGTATAAATTGCATCATCATCGAACAAAAAAAATGTCTCTTTTCAAAAATATGTCCTTTCCTTTAGCTTTTACTTTTCTGCCCACATAAGCTGAATAGCGAAGCTATAACTATAACAAGGGAAAGTAATATAATCAAACTAATTTGCGCATATGCGATTTTTACCGGATCTTTGGGGTCTAACGAATTCAAAAAACACGATATAAGTCACGTGACTTACGAAAGATTTGATTTTTTGTGTTATTTCCTTAACGGAACGAAACTTTTTTTTTTAAATTTTGTGACAAAGGAAAAAAGATAGGTTTGTAGGAATTAGAAATCATAGCATACTTCCAATCAGCAATCGATTTTTTCAAAATAACATGACAGTAGGTGGGAGTGGCTTGAATTATTAACTTTCCTCCGTTTAGAGGAATCGGAACGAAGTTTTGAAAAATTTTATTAAATATTACTTGTAGACATTTTAATTTGCAACAAGTTCAACTTTGTTTTCGACATCTTTTCTTTAAACTGCACCTATTAACCCTTAAAATTACAAAATAAATTTTGATTCCTTGTAACTTTCGAACGAAGCAGTTTTTCTTGGCTCCTCCTTAGTTAGTTTCTGTAAATAAAAACGGGGTGGCAAAGTCCTACCCAGCTTTTAACTCTAAAAAATCCTTTAACAAATAGTTGGGCACCTCACCCAGAATTCCCTTACATAAAATGTACATAATACTATAACACTATATATAACTTCTATATATACTTAAATATTCCATATAATATATATTACAGAACTACTGTTACCATTACATATGTATTATGGCTGCTGTGTTGTAAATGTATATATGTATCTATATATTTCTATCTATTTATGTGTACTTAGCACAACAGTGGCGTAAAATTTTGTTCCAGTTGTTTTAATAATAGGTTATAAGACTTTAAAATACAGGCGTACCTTGATCTGCAGACACTTGAGTTACAGACACTGTTCACAATTTCACTCACAATTTCACTCAACGTATTAACTAACTATATACATAATATACGTACTCATACTGTCACAGTAGGTACCACAGAGTACGTATGACTTTGGATACATACATACCATGTGAGTTTTTTGAGAGTTGCCATTTCTATTACAACCAAATTTTTATGTTAGAAATGGTACTAGGAAAGGTTCTTTCCTTGGATGTAATGGAAATGTAACCAAGAAAAACACTATCGGTTGAAGTAGCCTCAAGTACATATGCATATTTTTACCGCCTAACTGAAAAATTAAAGAAAAATTAAAAAATTAAACTTGGGTAAAATTTTTTTTTTGCTCAGTTATGTTGTTAATTAATGCATTAGATCAGTTTTATCGAAAAATTAATATATAGTTCCATTTAAAAATCTATAAGTTTGTATCGTAGCTCGAAAACCATAAGAGCCATAAAGCTCCTAACTATAGCAATCGATTGCCCCCGTCGATATCTACAACTCTTATTTAAACAATTTTTCGATTAAATCAACGGTTTGGCTGTAATAAAAATGGCAACTCTCGAAAAACTCACGCAGTATATGTGGCCCGTCAATAAGTTAAGTAAAACTGTAAGAGTAGGTATATTTTGTAACTTAGATGCTTGTAAGTCAAGTGAGAAACATTTCTGTCAAAAAACTATTTCGCCAATACTGATGATTCAATATTTACAAAAAAAAATTAACAATTAGCAATTGGTCACGCTAGAAGCTTGCAATCCTGATAATTTTGACCCAATCCACACCTTATTCTCAATGTTTTAAGCGCTTTTTACGAAAATACATTTAAAAAATGCATGTGCTTCAAAATGAGGTTCCCCCTGACACCCGACATCAATCTCTCAAACTTTTTGGTTCGCGACTCGCTTTTGCACTTAAAAATTACGGAAGTCCACGCTGAATGATGGGGATTTGTAGAAAATGGGTACGAGATCTGTAACAATGAATTTTTTCTACAACTTCAAAATAATTTTCGCGCAACCCCACACTTTAGGAATCACTGTTCTCCTGATACCGTTGCAAAATTTTCTTCTCTTACAATTTCTCAACTTACCCTCTGAAATTAATCCACAGAACCAAAATTTAACTTTTGATTCTTCAGGTTTATAATTGCACCACCAAACTTTCTATGCTAAATTTCAAACTTTTACGCCAAATAATTTTGGAAAAACTTGAAAAAAAAATAAATTTATTTCTAACACTACATATATTAAATCAAACCCCATCGATAGTTTTATCACAAATCTTTATTTCAAAATTGACTTTTCAATTAAGATTTTTATCACCGATAACATAATATAACACTATG
Source organism: Brachynemurus nebulosus (assembly GCA_035578155.1). NCBI lineage: Eukaryota > Metazoa > Arthropoda > Insecta > Neuroptera > Myrmeleontidae > Brachynemurus > Brachynemurus nebulosus. The sequence continues at coordinate 8,232,776 of JAPWDM010000001.1, read as the reverse complement.
TAATACTTTCTGTAACACATAATAATCCAATAATTGTATGTAAATAATGTAAATGTTGTTTGTGACATTTGATACAGTTTCAACCATAAATTCGATAAACGTAGAATACCCACCCAGTAATCGTGTTGTTTATTTGAACGAGCCGTCACTGATACACTTGTATATATACCACACATAAACAGTTTGGTGATTATGAGGCAAACCTTTGAGAAAAGAAGGAGATTGTATGTGTATATGGTAAATAAGATGAATATTCTAACGTCATAGTTTAACAAGTCCACAACTGTAGATCATCATCAGTTTTTCACAAGTTATAAAAATGGATTGTAAACTTATTGCATAATGTAACTTAAACTTTATATCTTAAAATATATACGTAAACCAAAGTTTTCTACAAATTTTTTATAACAAATAATAAACCAACTTCACCAGAACTGTAATTTTTCTCACTTTTGTATTAATTTGCGTGAAATATGAAATCTTATATAAATTAAATTTTTAAAATTGTGAGTTTTATGATAATACGAAATGAATGAATTTATTTAAAATTAATGAAAAAAGATTATTTTGACGGTAAATATGGGAAGGTTATCTTCTGATTCTGGTTACTGTCCCGCATTGAAATTTTTCTTAAAATAGTCTAATGCCTCCCGGAAGTCCCACATTCAGTAGATTGGAAGTAGTTGAAAATTTAATTGACAAGTAAGGGTCCCGAGTACGGACCGACCTATTGATTTTCATGAAATTGTTCCCCAGCCTTTCTTCAATTACGATCAGGTCATATTTATAATTACATTTGACTATTACAGTGCGTTCGTAATATTTTGAAGTGTCAATGACCTTTAAAAATAAACCAAGTGAGCTTTGCCGCTACATTGAAATATAACATTTTTTTTTCATTTTTTTTCATGAAATAGGTACAGGTACATATATTTATTTACCACTTTGAAAGTTTTACCAACGTCAAAAAATTAAATACATTAGATATGATAATTTTCAGGTCATTGACACTTCAAATTATTACGAACGCACTGTATTATCAGTGTGTTAAATTACATTTACCTATATACTTAATATGAAATGTGTTTTTCCGACCACTTCGTCTACAATGCAACTTAGATACATATTGACACTTTCTTAAGCATTGGAAAAATATTTAAAAACTGTTCTTGAATTTTAAATAGTATTATTGTATTCTGGAATCATTCCCGCCATTAATTGGAATAACATTTAATTGTGTAATATGAAGTGTCTTTTTCCGACCGCTTCGTCTACCATGTAATTCCGATACATATTGACACTTTCTTAAGAATTAGCCAATTGTTTAAAAGCAGTTCTTTAATTTTAGGCTGAATTCTCGTAACCTCCAATCATTTGCACCATTAGTTGGTAGGTATAGCATTAAATCGCGTTCCAATTTGGTTGACCGTATGACCCCACCTAATACTGAACCGTAGAAATCAGTCAAGATGCCTGCCAAATATTTTGTCACTCATTAATTTTACAACTTACGTATCTCATATGGAGAGCTTTTATCATTTTTGAATAAAAAAAATACTATCAAGATATATACATCCTTGATTTTCAAAATATGAATTGGTTTTGAGATATTTGAATTTTGCTAATTCAACACATGGTAAAATTACGTAAAATAAATACGTTTTATCTCAAAATAAAATTAACTTTTTGGACGATCTTTTTGAAAATATTACTGAGTCAGTATATTAGTTAGGTATATTGTGACAATAAACTTGATCCAGAGAGTTGGGTTGCTCACAATATTTCAAAAAAATGTTATGGTTTTTTGTTTTTTTTTGGTTTAGTTTGGTTTTATTTTTTTAATATTTTATGTGTCTTTGTGTTTTTGTATTTTTTACCGACTTCAAAAACGAGGAGGTTCTCAGTTCAACCCGTATGTTTTTTTGTTTTTTTTATGTATGTACACCGATTTCTCCCACATTTCTGGCCCAATTTGCGCCATTCTTTTTTTAGTTAGTAGATAAAGTTCTCCAGGTGGTCCCATAAAAATTTTGTTGACATTTGTTGGGTAATTTTTTAACCATCTTCAATAATATGAGCAATATGAATAATTATGGGAAATTTATAATTTTTATATGCAAAATTATTTACTTTAATATCTATATAGTAACATATTTTTTTAATTTATGTTGATCCAATTATCCTAAAAATACTTTTCTGTCAGTACCTGTTTAAAAAATTCTTTGATGACTTGAAAAATCGGTGAATTTTCCTTGATTTCTTACTTTTTCTAGTAATTATTACTTTAAACATTATTAATATTCTAAATTTTAAAGCAGTCAGTGAGTGCCCAAAATTATGATTTTTGGACACTGGTATTTTGGAAAGTATTCCACCTAAACATATAAAATTTGGAATTTATTAAAAAAGATTTTAAAAACCAAATAAAAAATTGTAATGGGGTGTACTTATAAGCATTGTCACTAAAAGGTATGAAATAAAAGCTCTTTTAAAAAACCGACTTGAAAAAGTAAAAAATAATTAATAGCACGAACTTTGAAGTCAGGCGGGGAGTAGTATAACAAAATGTAGATCTTGAAGAATTCATGAATTTTTCAAGCACATCCAATCGCAATTTTACATATGACGCTCCGCCTGACTTCAAAATTCGTGCTATTAATTATTTTTTACTTTTTGAAGTCGGTTTTTTAAAAGAGCTTTTATTTTAAAACTGTTTTAACAATATCCCTGTAACACATACACTATAAATTTAATGGTAGACGTCGTTTACTCTAAAAATCCTGTTTCAACCGTGAACTTATATTAGTAAATCACACATCACAAATATCTTTATCGTTTTTTTACACTCACTTAATTTTTCCATCACTTATTATCTTATTGAATCTAAAAGTTTTCTTCGTACACAGCAGCCATGTGTGATCCAACGCGCTATATTACTTATTTGTACATTCATATTATATCGTTGAAACGGATAATGTTGTATGTAACGTAAGGAGAAGAAGAAGAAACCCTGGCGTTGAATTCTCAAGTAAACAAACACAAGAATGTAAATTAGATTGAGATTAAATTTACATTGAATATCGATTTCCAACAGTTTCTCATTATACATGCGTATATATGTATATTTACGTATTATTACACTAAAACAGTAATTAACATTATGTATACATACACATCGTATCAGATAATATATAGATAAGTACGCATACAAGGTTCAGTATGTAGTAAAATGTACGAAGAAATTATACTAATAAACATTTCGTGTCAATTTTTGAAGTAAATTTTCTATAGTAGGTGTATATAGGCAAACTTTTTTTTTTTAGAAAGGGTCAGATGGTAAAAATTTTAAGCTTAACGGGCCAGAGGTAGCAGATTCGAAGATAATTTACACGAGTAATACTACTCAAAGAAAATTTTTATAAGGAAATAATATTTTACATTAATCAAAATATGTATACAGACAAATTAAATTTTAAATTAATGCGATTAACATAACTGCCTTTAAGATTTTAGTAGTCGTGGACGCTGTACAGCGTCGAGTGAAACCTGACTAACTGCGACACAACACTGTATCGAATTAACAATTCGATGTAAAATGTATTCATTTTCAGAATAGTGTACCAATTGCTCGTTTCGTCATTATAGGTTGTGACTTTCAACATTTTAAAATCCTAGGAAATAGGCACCATACTTAATTGTAATTTTATAATACTGAAAATGTTCTTTCACATCGCAGTTATAATTTTCTATTATCGGCTAATAATCAGGTTATCTTAATGAATAGTATCATTTTCCCAGAATTTGAGTTAGATCCATATCTTTAAGCTTATATAAATGTATTAACCGATCTTAGAAGCAAAATATTCAGAAATTTATTCACCGCGAAATTTATTCCGGATTAACAATAAGCGGTAGCCCAAAGTAGATAGAGAAAAGTACGCTACATTTGAGCCTAAAATAAGCTTTTTTTGCGTAGTTCGCCATCTACATGGTAATTACGTCACATATTTGAATTTTTAGAAAAAGACAACATTACAATTATTTATTATTATATTTATACAGCGTGAGTTTTTTAAGAGTTACCAATTTTATTACATCCAAACCGTTGATAAGAGCTAAGACCGTAAGAGCTACAAAGCTCCTGACTATAGCAATATGTTGCCTCCGTCGATAGCTACAACTCTTATTTGAACAATTTTTCAATCAAAATCAACGGTTTTGCTGTAATAAAAATGGCAACTCTAAAAAAAAACACGTGTATATATGTAATTCGCTATTTACGTCATCACGATCTGCGCGTCGACATACTTTTCTACATCTACTTTGCGGCAGCCCATAGTTTGCCAACGTCTGTTCAATAGCGACAGTCGTAACAAGAAAAAATTTGTATCGGAATTCAAAGTGAAGTATTAATTACTTTAGCATTTTTATATCGTTTATGCTCATAAAATGTTTAGAAAATTGATTCAAGTATAATGCACTATCAGTTACATATCATATTTTTTTAAAGTCTTGTTTCGTTATTTTCTAGTTAAATTTCTTACATTATAGATAAATAAATAAATTATTAGATTGATTTTTTTTTTAAAAATATAATTTGATATTTTATCTACAAAAATTAAAAGTCAATGATTACACATTCCATTTTCTAAATTGAGCTCATCATAATTAATCAAAGTAAATAAATTAATTGAATATTCTCCCCACTAAAAATTTTGTAATGCTACTTACATGATTACTTGCTCCAATAAAACATAAATTAGTAACATAAAAATTCATTAGATTTTTTTTATCACTGCTATCTTTTTGTCGGAAAACATGTTTAAAATATTTTAAAATTAAGTAGATACGTTTAATAGAAATCTTCATAAAATATAATATTAAAAAAATCATGGTAAAATGAATTCTTTTTACAATTTTAATTACTGTTTCGCAATAAAAAAAAAAAAGTTATTTTTTTTTTTTTTTTAGAGAAAATATTTACAAAGCACCTGCTTCTGCTACAGTACCTGTCAAAAAGTATATTATAATATTTTACTTCCATAAGTAGATATTATCATCCAAACAATATATAATACTTAAATATGAAAAATAAAATTTTTCTTCATTCCAATTCAGTTTTCTTCAGGGTTCGAAACGAAACTAACAAATCTGAATTGAACTAAATTTCTTGCCCGCGCGATAACTCTTGAACCAAACATCCTATTTTTAAAAAATTTGCTTAAAACGTTGGAATTCCAAAAATCTTAAACATGTCCGATACCCGGACATGGCGTTTAGAGAGTTTTCGGGAAAAAAATTCGTTTTTGGCCAAAATTTCCCCAAGTGCAAAAGTTGTAATAATTCTTACAAGCAGAGGTCAGACTGTGTGGGTCACCGATTTAGCCGAGTCGCCGTGTATTTAAAGAGATTCACTAGTGTAGTAAATCCCTAAATCCCTAGGGTGCAGCACTTGGAATAAGGGAGAAATTCATCTTGAAAGTTTTAGGCTTACCAGTAACGCACGTTCCAAAAATTCGAACTTATGAAAATTGTCTTGTGAAATAAGCAACGTATTTGTTTTTTCTACATTTTTCATGAAAAACAGACGGATTGTAAATAACATAGACTTACGGAATTCTCCTTATAAAATTACGCTTTTTTTAATGATAAAATGCAGTATAACAAAATAGTAGTTTTTATTGATTTCTTTTTTTCAGATGTACAGTTTTTTGGATGATAATCATCATAAAAACAAATAAAGCATAAATTTAACGCATCTACTACAAGACATAAATAAATGCAATATTTGAGCAAGCAAATTTTTAATCTGTCAAAGGAAGAAAATATAATATTTATCATCTACGTCTTTTTAATCGAAAAGTTTTAATGCAAACCACGCGTATTTGATCATTTTTTAAAAAATTACTAATAATTGATGGTGGATTAGTGAGTGGATTTGTATTGCATCTTCAATAGATGCGATTTCGCGTTTTTCTTTAAACAAATATATGAACAATTCTGAACTTTTGTAACTTGTATTAATTGTAAGCTTTAAACTTTTGAGAGAAATTTCCGAGTGTTGTACGTTGTACCTTAGGTCCTTAGGGATTTACTACACCCACAGAATATTCAGAAACAAACTCCGTATCTTTGTACTACCTTTTTCAATGTGAACAGTAGCTTACGTCACAAATGACGTAATTTCTGTCCCCTCCAAACGCACATGTTACAACATAGATCTCGTATCAATGGAGGCGTGTGATGTACAGTTGTATGTGTACCAACATCACACGCTGTCGGTGGAGGGAAACGACTGCTCTGCATATGTATGCTAGTATTTCGGTACCTGCATATTACTATATATGTATTCTCTTATTGTTGAAACTGGTTGATAACAATCGATCTAAACCCGGCTACAGTTGCTGTGTAACTGACACACTTAAGCGGTATCAAGCACACCCAAGCACACAGCTATCCACAATTTTTTACAAACACGCTTAGGGCTTGACTACACCAGTGAACCTCTTTAAATATACGAAGACTCAGCCAAATCGGTGACCTACAAAGTGTGACCTCTCCTTGTTAGAGAAAACTTACGGAAAAATGAAAAGTATGAATCGGTAACATCTAAGAACCTTTTAGACGATCATATTAGTTCTCAGTTCAGTTTTAGCTTCCGTTCTCGTTTCATTTCAGTTCGAAAGGTTTGTTTTTACACGGTCCGTTCAGTTCTCACTGTTCTGAATCGTTTCAGTTCTTTTTATAATCTGAGTTACTCTAAACAAAGCGTTTCGCTTTAAAAGTCTTCAACTTATATTCTTGCTAATATAATAACTCACAGATGAAGACTATTTCACTGCAATAGCGTTAATTTTGGTGCTGAAGAAAGAGCGGAAGAAAAGAAGCTAGTGGAGTAAAGCTTGGCTTCTTAAAAGAAATTCATTGCCGCATATAAATTTAATGAAGGAACTTCGCTTAGATGTGATTGGTTGAATTATTTACGAAGGAATAAGGATACGTATTTCCTATTTCTTCCTGATTTTCATCCTCGCCGTTCATGGTATTAACACTTGTTACTATCGGCTGTTGGTCACTGAAAAACGAAAAGAGATCATAATACCATAGTGATGGTTTGTATACTTCCCCAGTTCCTGCTCCACTTCTTTCACTGTCCTTAATTTTCTTAAGTTCTTTGTTTTAAGTTGAGCGTAGGCTTTAAGAGTGTAGACAGCTTCCCTAATATTTACATTGTAGTAACGTACATCTGTCTTATTCCATGAACATGGTAAGGTTTTATAAATTTTTATAAATTCGACAACAAAATCATGATCCTTGTTGGACCTAGCGACAGTTGCCTATATAAAATGTGCACTTTGTCAGATTTTAAAGAAAACTGACGTGAGCGAACGAACTGAGGCATAACGCGTTTATTTACACATAGCAATTCTAAGAGCTGAAATGAAACAAATAGGTCTATCCATCCCGTCAGTTCTCAGTCTCCGTTTCAGTTCTCCTTTCAGATTTTAATTTTTACACGTAGGAAAAACTGACAGTTTGACTGAAACTGAACTGAGAACTGATATGACCGTCTAAAAGGTCCTTATTAAAATGATCGAAAACTTTTGTCAGTTAGTGTATATTTGGATTGTAATTTATCTCAGGTTAGATGTACTCGTTTAAACCATGTTCGTGATATGTTCCGAATAATTTTTAACTTTATAATAATCATCCTCACCAACGTTTAAAATCACATCTTCTTCCATACCATTTTTTTTTTTTTTATAAAGACCTTTTTTTGAGATAATTGATCAATTTATTCATCAGTTGCGGTGATGACGATACGACGGAGCTCATCAGCGGTACAAATTAAATAAAAAATGAAGCTTCAAAATTAAAACGAAAAAATATAGTCAATCTAAATTCTTTCAAGTGAATCTTTCTCTCCTCTAAAGATTAATAACACATTAGTTAAAGTTAGAATGTTAAGTAGTTATTATTATGTCGAAAAAAATTTCTATTAAAATTTGTTTAGAATATTTTAACTATGAGATACACAAAAAAAAATTAATTATTTATATGTTTAGTTTTATTATTATATATTGATACGTACGTCTCAACACAACACGACAGTCTCGCTTGTGTGATGGGCACTGATGAATGTTTTCCATACTAGATGTTTTAAATTATTTAAATAACATGCTATTATTATCGATATTCGAAATAAATATAATTAAACTATTGTATGCTAATGATACCATGCCTATACAGTACCGTTAAAGAATTTTTTTTTTCAAGAATATTTTAATCAAAAAATACAAAAAGTTCATTACTTGGTTAACTCATCACTTTATAGGATTTGCTGATTTTCGCTGTCAAATTATCTATAACATCGTTAATGAGAATAAATTATAAATCAATTTTTTTTTTTTTTTGGACTAAGATTGTATGTATAAATAGGTTGCATTCAAGTAACTTGATTGTTCTTTTTCAATTAAAACATGATGTACTTTTGAGTTTTTGATAAAAAAATAGTATCGATGAAGAATTCTGCATTCTTGTTTACTTTTCCGTATTTCAAAACTGACAGCTAATGTTATCACAACTTAAAAATTTAATATCTCTTTTCAAAATATTATATACTGTATAAAGGCTTCTTTGTTTTTACATTTTTAAAAATTGGATACAAATAATTAGAATAATTTAGTTAAAGTAATTTTCAAAAATCTCTAAAATCAAGACCTACACTCTTATCAGATTTCAAGTGTCTGGCACTAGTAGGAATTCTAAATACGATTACATCTGAAATTTGAAATAAGCCCCATAAACGTTTTCAAGGTTAAATTTAATTTTGTAATAAAAAATAAATAAATTTTCGTCTAATATTTCGTATGGCTCAAAGAAACTTCACTACACTTCTCAGTTTTTAAAATTTAGTTATTAAAATACTATAGGTATGTCAAGATTTTTAATTATGTTTATCAAATATTCCTAAAGTATTTTTATTATTTAATCATGCAGCTATTTTTCAAGACACATCAAAAACCAACACTAGTCGAATAAATAAATACTTTCTGTTAAAAGATTTTTCCAGGAGAGATACATTCAGAAATTATCCACTTATTTTCAGAATGCTGCATTACGCCAGCTACCTTAAAAGGGTTTAAAATACTTGGAAGATATCTTATCAGTTCATATAGGATCAAAATTATACTACCGTCTTGTTAACCTCCTATCATTTCCAAATCGAAAACTTTTTAGCAGTAGTGTAGTTAAATTTATAATTTTCTTAAATTTTAATTTAGCTTTAAAATTTTTACGGTTAATTTCCAATTAATGAACAGAATGTTTGTAAAGTTAATATTATACTGTCTGTATAATGACATTATTTCTAAATCACTACGTATTATAAATAAATATGTAAATTGGAATTTTTATCGTAAATAAAATTATGCAAAGAACTAAAGTGATTCTTCAGCATTAAAAATATTTTATGTTTAGGATCGTCTGCATTCCTAAATTAATGCCCTGTATGTGCTTTAAATAAAAGTCTCAGAGACACCGTACATATAAAATGGTATATGTTATTGCTAAAAATTATTAAAATGTGCATACTTGCCTCGAATAAGTATATGTATAAAACCGAGATTCGAATTTTTACGAAAAATCACAAAAATTGAACAATTTCATTTTTTTAATGGTTGGCATTACTTAGATGGATTGAAACGATGGTGATTGGTTATATTTAATACGTACGTAATTTCCTTCCGAGTGAGATTTTGAATCGCTCCATTCGGAAAATGCCATGACAAAAAAAAACGAATACAGTAAAGTTTAAAGATGAACTTAAAAGATAAATTAATTTTCCTCATTCTGTTTTGCCGGAAAATTCTGATATTATCCAGAGCTTCCATATATGTAGCTTGTTTTACAAAATTAATAATTTTTAAAAATTTCCTTTAAAAAAATATTTCTTTATGATTGAACTTTAGAAACAATTTAAGTAGGTAAGTACTTCAGTATATATTTTTTGGTATAAATAAATAAATATGTATCATATCAAATATTTAAATAAATAATTATGAACGCATGCTATGAACAGTATCAATCATAATAATGATACATAATTGAAAACAAAATGGTCCGGCTTGGAAAATTTTGTAAAAGTGTTTCCGATAATCACAAAAATGTAGCAATCGTTCATTGCCTTATTAAGGGGTAATATAGTTTTCTTTAGTAACAAAAGATTTATTTCGACTGTAAAAAAATTATTATGAAAAAAAAATAAAATTAGGCTATTGGCAGCTAGTCGTCGAAAATCGTTAATTTTTCACCGTAGACAGAGTAACTCGTGAAATCTTTATCTGAAATAAGAATTAGTAGACGCTTGTGGGTTGTATTTGAACGAAGGGCTTTAAAAAATGGAATTTTAATTTTTAACAATGTTTTTGACAAAAAACTTTTTCCGAAAATTTTTTTGTCAAATATTATTTACCGAAAATCAAATTGTTTTGTGAAATCTCACTAATTTTCTCAAGAACTTATCTACTTATTTCACAACAATGAAACTTCATCTCAAAAATTAATTTTTAAAACAATGCAATTTTACCAAAAAATTAGAAATTCGTTTACAATTATTAAAGCAGTTGGTCGATAAAAACGATTTTTTCAAAGGATGTTAACGAAAGTTTCCTAGATATTTATTTAATTCAATATATCAATAATACGAGCCTATTCCCATTAAAATTGGCTACTCCAATTTTAAGAAAAACGGTTTCAAAGTTTTGTAATTTTAACACGGGCTCTTATGGAAAAACTCTATTTTTTTTTTTAATAAAATGAAAACATGTCAAAGGAATTTGATAAAAATTTAATGTTATAATATACAAAGTTGCAAACCATATTTAATAAGAAATACAAATTATTCACTACGCCGTTTTTGGAATATAATTTATAAACATCATTTTACAGCGTTTTTTCAACGCTTTTTCAGCAATGCTTTTGTATTGCTACAACATAAGCACGCGGAAATTTAAAAAAAAAAGTGGTATACAAATATAATAACTGAAGAATATTAATACATTATTTAATTTTTGATAAAAGAAAATTTGTTCGCTGAGATATACTTTTGTACCTGACTATCTCGAAGCAACTACGTTAGAAAAGCTGTTAAAGTAATTATTTCAAGTTTTTTCAGAGTATACTTCAATTTCAGTTAATTTATTATTTTCGCATGTACAATAAGCATATTATTCATAACTTTTATTTTACAAATTTTAAAACAGTCTTTATAAATTAATGATGTATTTACAAAATTGATTAGATTATTATCAATAAATGCACTTTTTTCCATTTTAAACGTGGTGTGGATAAGAGGTAGAGGTGCCGATTGTAATATAATTTTAAATATTACACCTAATAAAAGGATGGTGGGAGATCGACTAATAAAACCATTATACCAACACCATCAACACCGTAATCAATTATAATTTAATTGGCGAACACATGATGAGTTTAAATAATGTTTATACCACTCCTAGGCCAACCCTGTAACACATCAAGAATCAATTTATGGCTTCATTCTATCGATCAATAACATTCTAATGAATATTTTTTTTTTTTTTTTGTATACCCCTAATTTGATTTTAATGGATATTTATTTGTTCCTACTAGAAATTATATAGGTACGTATACATCATACATATACCGTCAAAGGAGACTGCTTTGATATAGTTTTAAATGTTTCTGCTGGAATGATTTTTTTTCACATGTTCCCGAATCGAGGTTTGTGTGTCTGATCAAAACATAGAGTAATAAAGACAACATATCTATCTCTATACTACTGGAATCAGTGTAACCAGTAAGAGATAGAAAATATGTTATATACGTGCACGGTGTTTACTTTGTATTGATACGATATTATGTATTTGTGTTAATAATCATTAGTAGTAGTGGCCGTCACGTGACCGTACTTCGCATACATATGTACGATACCACAACGCTCCGTGTGGGAACGTAACAATGCCAATGACAATCAAATCCATTGTCTTGTAATTGACCTGCACTCATCGAGTGCCAGTGAAAAAGTGACTACTAAGTTGCCTAAAGTACACAAAAATGCACACTGCAGATTTCATGATAGAGATAGTTGCTGTGCCTCTATTACTCTAGGTATCAAAACATTACCGTAGTCCCGAGAATGGGACTACTTGGATATTATCTAAAGGTGTGTCTTCTATCCTTCTCCTAAACTGTTTCTTGACTTAAAGTTGCTCCTATCTTCTTCTTATATTATTTTGTTGTCTTTTAACTTGCTATTAAGTGTCAAATTTAATGGAAGAGGAAGATAATTTAAGAATAGGATATTTTTGTTTATGTTAATGAAATTTTAAATTTTTAAATTACCACTCAACTAATTGCGCTGGTCGGCATTAAATCAAGAAATTAATTATATTTCTTACCTTCAATAGATGTAAGACCGTTTTCTGTTGAAATGTTTAATGTAGTAGACAAGATGTGGATCCTGGTACCCGGCAACAAATAGGAAAATAGGATAAGGAAAAGTACCAGCTCCCCAAGTGAAAATAATCACTCACCACACAACACTTTTAATAATCTTACGATGTTAAATGTTGTTAAATAATTAGAATGTTTAATTTAATTTAATTCAAAGAAAATAAATATTAAATTATTATTTTTAGAGAACCATCAATACTGTGAATTTTTGGGGGCAATAAAAAATAAGACGGCAAATTAATATCGGGATGAACTATTTTTTGGCAATATTTTAATTATAGTCACGATGGCTTTTTCAATACTAATAATTTGCATCGTACATGGCATAAACAAATTAATATGATTATATAACTTATTTATCATATAAAATTTTCAAAAATTTAATTTATACAGGTGATGCCATGCTATATATAGGTTGATTATAAAAAATAAACGCCTAGAACAATGCTAAACAAACATAAGCAAATCTTAAGATAATAGTAACATAAGACAAACATAAAACACATACTTCCTGCTACTAGTAACATTTAAGTTAGATGTAAGAGAAGCAATGTGAGTGACTGGCTGTCGGATTGTAGTGGCTCTCGAACAAGCATCGGTAGTCTCGTGGCAGGGCGCTTGACTAATAATCAAGACACCTGAATTCAATTCCCAGCTGAGATGTGACTTTCAATTAACAAAAAAAAAGACTTAAAAGGTTGAAATTACTCCTGCGTTAGAGTAATCCACAATTTCACATTGGTCCCGATTTACGGTCTATTTTGGCGCATCATACATATAAGTGCATACATATGTATTTATATGTTTTGTTTTGAATTTGTTTGATACAGATTTGTTTGTTGATAACTGAGATGTAAATACATACCGTAGCCTTTCAACCTCTTCTTGATCTACCACACCTTTTAAAAAAAAAAAAATACATCGACTCCCGTTTCAATCAGGAATGTACAAAAATTTTTCAAAATTTTTTTGAATCATAGCCCATTTTTTTTTCGATTGTGATATTGAAAAACAAGAACAGTTTTTTAAAATTATGAAAAGATATTTAAAAAATTTGTGTCCTGCTTAATGTTTGATCAATAAATTAATATATAATATTATCTAAAAAAATTAGTATAATTTTAAGTACTAATAGAAGGGCTGAGCTTCCTGTAATGACACTATAATTATTTGATATTTCATGTCATATTCTTATATATCAACAATTTTACATCGTCGCATTACACTATTGGTAATCTCTTTCTTTTCTCTATTAACAAATGACTGATTGGTCTAAATTCGTGTGATGCATTGCGCATGCACTCTGATCCGTTGATGGACTAATTAAAACGGTATTAAAGACGAAGCTATAATGTATACCAGGCCCCACCTTACAGATTGATCTTACCTAAAATATGCCTTATAAAAAAAACTAATGAACTCTATAATCAAAATTTGAAAAGGAAAATAATAATAATTAGTATTTGATATTTTCCTCAATCAAACCTATTCAGAGGTAAATTCATTTTTTAACAGTTTAATATTTAGTTGTTTTTTTTCTTTTTTCTTTTTTTTTTTACTGCAATTTTATATTTTTATTATTTTTATGTTGATAATATACGGGTGGCCCATTTTAATCTATGCATCTAAATATCTCCCCAGAGGTGCCACCTATCAAAAAATAACCTTTACAAAAGTGTTGACCTACTTTTGATTTCGGATTCTGAAAGAGCGTGAACTTTCACGTCGAAAATGCTATAAACGAATTTTTTCTATTGATCTTTAATTTTTTTATTTTTTGGTTATGAAATTTATTAGTTTTGAAAAAATTTATTTTTCATAACTTTTTAGTGTCATTTTTTTCTGGATTTTCACCCTAGAATGACTTTCAAAGGTCACTAAAAACGAACAGAAGCTCCTGTTTTACGTCTCTAAAAGATGCCAACACTTTAAAGTTAGGTTTTTCCCTTAAAATCTAATTTTTTATTGTTCTTTGGTGGCCTTTACACCTCTTAAGGCCAATAATAAAAAAATTAGAATCCGAAATAAAAAATAGGCCTTTCCATTTAAAAAATACTTGACCTCAAAATGACCTTGAGAATGAAGGTCAAGGTCAAATTTAAGGTCACCATTTAATGTCCCCCTTCGTACCTAACAACTATTGTAAAAGTTATTTTTTGATAGGTGGCACCTTTGGCGAGATTTTTAGATGCATAGATTAAAATGGCCCACCCTGTATGTATGTATAGGTATATTATGTGTATTTTTCAATTTTATATCTTAAAATAAAATCTATAATAAAATTGCGCACACATGCGAAATTGACGTTTCGACAGATTAATAAAAATAAAACGGTTGACGTTTAATATATGAAAATATCAGCTAAAAATAAAATAAGAAAATAAATTTACCTAAACTAAAGCACTTTTAGTTGAGCTTTAACAACTAACTGAATTTTTGGAATTTTTTTTTTTTATATAATTCATGGAAAAATGTAAAAAATATGGATTGATTATGATAAAAATAGATTCTGTTCTAATTTTTAAAATAATTGAAAATAAACTGCAAAATTACATTTTTACTACAGTACGTTCGTTTATACGCAGCCCGAAATGAAAGCGAAAAACGAAATAGCAAAAGTCTTGGATGGAAAAAAATTCTACAATTCGAGAAAGAGTATTTAAACGACTAAATGATAAAATAAATTTACCTAAAATAAAAGACTTTTAGTTGAGCTTTAACAACTAACTGAATTTTTGGAATTGTTGTCTGACCTGACCTGAAACGTCTCTCAAAAATTATCAACGTTCTGCCCAACAACTCACATTCAGAATTCTTTGCAATAATTAAATGCTTGAAAAAATTCCAGTTAAAACATAACAAATTATATTAGAAAAGCAATTAAATACTTTTGTTTAATTTTTATTTTATTTACAATAACTATGTCGTAAAATATCATTGTCATGAGAAATAGTGGCGGGAGCGTTGGAATATTTACAAAATTAACAATATTTCAGTTACTCTGTTATAATTTTTCTGAAGATCACTGTAACTTAAAAAATCTGTATGAATTAATTAATTATTATCTTTATTATTTATTATTTTATAATATAATTTAGTTACGTTATCTCTACTTTACGATGTGTTTTATTTATATAATGCGTATATATATATATATATATATATATATATATATATATATATATATATATATATATATATATATATATATATATATATATATATATATATATATATATATATATATGAATGCTGTATTTGGAAGTTTGGAAGAAGGTAAGAATAAGTAAGTAGATATATTGCGCCTACTAATCTGTAATCTGGAGAATTATCTTCATATATGCGAGAAGATGAGATATTCTTATTTCAAACACAACAGGCATCGTATTAAAAATAATTATTATAATGAGAAGTGATGAGTTTCATAGCTTAAAGTTATATATATTTTTCAACTTTCATTACTTACTTAATTATCATTTAATATGATTAAAATATAAATAATTAAGTCAAATAATTACATATTTTGTGTACTGTAGGTACATTTATGTAGGTATACATATTAGTGTTGAGTTGAAACGACTCCTCTGTTTTGTTTATAAATACGTATGTATATAAAAGAAAACCGATTCGATAATTTTTCACAAGATTTTCTTTTTAACGTATGAATTGGCGTAAAATTTTAAACACACACGTTCAAAAAATAGTAGTTTCAGTGTAACTGACAATTTTATTGATATCAATATTTAAAATTATGAATATTTAGGTAATACTTATTAATAAAATCAGTAGAATAGCTAGGCCGATACGGGAGCACCGCAAAACGGAGTAACTTGAACCCCTTTGACGATGTTTGAAAGCGTGTGACTTACGGTCCTATTGTACCCATTTTACGGTACTATATATTCCGAACTGATGAGTTATCAAAATGTATCGATGTGCAAACCTTGACCTTTGACCCGGCACATACCAAGTACATGTATTTAAAATTTGTTGTTGACATTTGACCCCAACACTCGCTCATACTGTTGGCCTTGAAATTCCAAACACATGAGTCATCACCAGCAACCAAATTAATTTATCTTAACCCATTATGCATCATCACTATTTTCGTCACAATTTAGTTTTGTGTTAACCCATTACCCGCCATAGTTTTTGAATGCAAACCTAACGCATGCGCAGACTGAATTTAAGTACACGACGCATGCGCAGACTGAATTTTAGGTTACAATTTGATAGATGGGGCACACTACCGCGTCTAAAATGTGGGGAATACCCTAACTCGGGGGTGGCCCCAAATTTTTGACACCGTACTGTACTTAAATTTTTGGTACACTACCGTGTCAAAAGTGTGGACCCCCCTGGTCAAAAAGGTATCCGATCACTTTTTGAAACGTACTGTACGTGCAAACCTTGGCCCCAACACGCGCTTGCCTTAAGTACGTCATCTTAAACGAACTATCACGTCAAAAAATGTGGGGAATACCCTAACTCGGGGGTGGCCCCAAATTTTTGACGCCGTACTGTACTTAAATTTTTGGTACACTACCGTGTCAAAAGTGCGGGCCCCCCTGACCAAAAAGGTATCCGAACACTTTTTGAAGCGTACTGTACGTGCAAACCTTAACCCCAACACGCGCTTGCCTTAATTGCGTCATTTTAAACGAAAGGTACATTACCAAGTCAAAAATGTGGGGAATACCCTAACCCAAGGGGTGGCCGCTAAATTTTGCGGGGCACTGTACCAAGCGCTAGATTTTAAAACCAGACTCCGGGGTCCAGATTTCTGACCGCTACTGTACTGCCGGAAATCGAGTGTTAACTGTACCTTATGGGGATTTTTGGTATATTTAACCTTGGAAAATTCCAGGAATTTTTATCAGTTTTAAAATAAACAAACAACTAATAATTAAATGTTTATTTTAGCTGAATTATGATCATATGACTCATATATGGAGTTTTTTTGGTATAAGAAAGATGACGTAATGGAATATTAATGAGTTAAAAAATTGTTTAGTAAAAAATATCACCCATTGTAGGCCTCAAGCAAGAAATTATTTTTATCAGTTTTAATACTTTAACATTTAACCTACAGTGACCAATTTTTTAGTTAACTAACAAAAATTCTTGAAATTTTAACAAGTTACAAAAAATATTACTTCTTATGGTGCACAACACTTTTGAATTTGACTGTAGCACAAAACTGTTTCTATATCAAACGAAAATTATCTGAAATAATTCAGTATGTACATATGTATAGACTCTATATATTAAAGATATTTTATGTATACACTCTGTATATTGAGAATAAGAAAGAAAATTTGTATATAATTTTAATTTTTATGAATGCTAGTAAACGAATTGTATAGCCATTTATGAATAAGTATTAAATCTAATTATAAAATAATTTATAAATATTGCAAAAAATTTGTTTAATCAGCAAAATCAATGTATATCATTTTAATACTGATACATATTTATATTAGGGTATAATAGTATTGTATTTAACATTTTTAAACAGAATAAAAGTTCAATTTTTGGTTTTAAATTACTATAAACACGTCGCTTAATATAAAAATGATAACAGCATTGAGTTTTACTAAATTTTTAAGTCTGTAAAATCAAAATTTTTATAGACTAGAACATTTTGAATTTGATACTTTATCAATCATTAACATATATATAATATCATGTATATATAACTGGTGTATATTTAGTATTTTTAATAAATATTTTAGTATACAGGGTGTATCATGAAATATGCTTTTCAATTAGAATAATAAATTTCATAAGATTTTTGTTAATACTCTTATTGGTTAACGAAAGAAACTGTTTGCTGTAAAAAAATAGGGGAATTCCGGGTAATAATTAAATAAAACGCACATATTTTTCTTTTTTTTAAAATTTTATTTATAGAATATGTATACAAAAAATTAAATTGCTTAAATGTATATATTACTAAAAATCTATTTATTTTTCATATAAAATTTTTTTTAAAAGAATACAGTTTTCTAATGAGCAAATTTTATCTGAATGGATCATACAGCGTCTTGAATAATATTCATCTCGCAGATTGGAAATCTTCGATACATCAAATATTTCCTCCAAATTCAAAATCCACGACCGGTGTTCGGTGTCATCAAACAAATTTGAAATCCATTTCTTCTTTTCACCGCCCTTGAAACTTCTTTAATATAGGTTTCAATATGGAATGAAGTTTTTTGTACGGAATAAATCCATATGACCAAGGTATCCCATGCCAATTTCGGCAAAGCTAACGTGCAGCAACCCGTTCATATTTCTTCGGCAACTCGTTGAAATCAAACGGTGCATCGAATATAAGATGTAATATTTCATCCGAATTTTCCGCAACGATACCAACTTCTTTAAAATAAAAAAGCTCCTTGATAGCCTTGTATATCAAGAAACGCTATTTTTTATCGCCGCTGTAGAACTGAATTTACTCACACAATCCACAACTTTATATAAAATAATTAAAATTGGTGAGGATAGTTAATTTGTGGGATGTATCCGAAAATGGATACTAATAGCTATTACTAGTTGACCATCAAATTACAAACTGTTAATAATATTTAGCACATTACTGAGTACCATGTTCTTTTGACTTTAAGACCTAGTGATTTAAGGAATGCTAAATTTTCGGGTGAAATGTGTTGTCGCTTAAAAGTTTTACGTTTAATGATCTTAGGTTTCGAAAGTCCTTTGCTAGGTTGTCTAGTGGTGGACTGCTCTGAATTGTAAATTATCATGGTTCGAAATGCAATTGTTATACCACGAAATTGTTTTTTCAGCGAAAGAGATGTTAACTCTTTGACAACCACCGGTAAATTGACAATATTTTGTGTAAGTTTAACTATTTTATACCCTTTAACCATGATAATGTGTATGAGCCCTTTAACCATGATAAGCTGTATGAGCTCTTTAACTATGATAAGGTGTATGAGTCACTCCGGGGGCAAAATAAGTCACCCCGGGAGCAAAATGAGTCACTCCGGGAGCTAAATGAGTCACTCCGGGAGCAAAATGAGTCACTCCGGGAGCTAAATGAGTCACTCCGGGAGCAAAATGAGTCACTCCGGGAGATAAATGAGTCACTCCGGGAGCAAAATGAGTCACTCCGGGAGCTAAATGAGTCACTCCGGGAGCAAAATGAGTCACTCCGGGAGCTAAATGAGTCACCCCGGGAGCAAAATGAGTCACCTCGGGAGGAAAATGAGTCACTCCGGGAGTTAAATGAGTCACTCCGGGAGCAAAATGAGTCACTCCGGGAGCAAAATGAGTAACTCCGGGAGCAAAATGAGTCACTCCGGGAGCAAAATGAGTCACTCCGGGAGCAAAATGAGTCACTCCGGAAGCAAAATGAGTAACTCCGGGAGCACATTGAGTAACTCCGGGAGCAAAATGAGTCACTCCGGGAGCAAAATGAGTAACTCCGGGAGCAAAATGAGTCACTCCGGGAGCAAAATGAGTCACTCCGGGAGCAAAATGAGTCACTCCGGGAGCAAAATGAGACACTCCGGGAGCATGTGAGTCACTCGTTGGAGTCAAATGAGTCGCTCGGTGAAGCAAATGAGCTAAGTATATATATGAAATTGTCTGAACCGGAATCAATGGACTGGAATAAAATAGATGTTTCAATTGGTGTATTTTTCGAACGTGAACCAATGCTGCTGAACGAACTGACTTTGGAAACATTTCTTTAAATCTACAAGTGAATCAGTTTGAATGTGCTGAAAAGTTATGGTGCGAAAATCATACAACGCGCCTGGATTTGGTTACCAGCCGATTATCAAGCCATGTTTCAAGAATGTGAACCATGTTTTGAATATTATAATCGACCCTGGCAACAAGATCATATTGATGGACCACCTGGTTTGAAAATTCGCTGTGAAATGTGCAAGAATGGCGTGAAAATGGAGGAAAACTTTCAACCACCCGTTGGTGAACCATTGACATCTGCAACACGGATTTCACACGTTGAAGACATATTTCTGACTCATCCTTATTTGTATACAAAAGTCAGAAATTTCGATATGTTATTATACTTAACAAAACAACTATTGAAATATGATATTTGGGTGCAACATCTGTATGCATATATGATACCCGAATATGCACAACGAATTTGTCAAGTATGGGATCAGTTACCTGAAAACATGAAACAGTTACGTTCGGGTGTTATTGAATATATAAACAAATCATACAATTTTTAATATTTATTTATTGTAAAAAATATTTCATATACATTTGTTGTAAAAAATATTACATATACATTTATTGTGAAAATATTTTGTATTCATACTTATTTTTTAAAAATAAAGAACAATAATTATTTACATATATGTGTTATTTATTTGAAAAAAAAAAAAACCTTTTTATCTTACAGGGTTAAAAAATATAAAAATAAAATATACACTTCAATGAGGGATAACTGCTGCTTCTTATACGGTGGTGTTCTTCAAAATTCAGTAAATTCTTAGTGTGGATAATCAATTAATCATCATCATCATCATCATCATAATCGCTAGCATCTTCTTTATCAGTTTCATCCAGATAATCACCTAGTGGTTCAATAACATCAGCCTTTTGAAGTTCGCGAAGTATAGAGAATATTTCTCGACCAACAGTAGTTTCTTTTAAAGCATTTAACTCTTTGATTAAATCTTCTCGATCGTAAACGTTAAACAACAACATATTTTTATTTTCCTCTAAACTTCGAATAATATTGAGTATTTTTTCACCAGTCTCTGAAGTCTCGTATAAACGTTGTAATTCATCTATTAAAGTATTAGGATTATGCCAGTATTTTATTTTTTTCGATTGTATGTTAACATTTCTACACTCTCTCAAGTTGTCTTGCTTAAAATGCTTAGCTAAGGCCCCGTTTTCGACATTTTCATTTGAAGCTATATGACGTTTTAAGCTTATTGGTTTAACCTGATTGACAATTTTCGCTTCATTTTCCGAGTCAACGTTTCGAACCTCTTTTAACATTATAATATCTAAAGCAGTTCCTAAAAGTTTAGTTAGTTGTGAAGAGGAGGTTGTTTCATTGCAATTGTTATTAATTGCTGTTAAGTGATTTACTTGCTTACTTTCATTAGACCAACTATCTTTCTCGTTTTCAGATTGATGACGGTTTTCTCCTCTTTTCAAAGAGTTAAATTTGGTCTGAATGGCTTCAGTTGCAGCATCTATCCTTTTTTGGTCAAACGGATTCAAGATTGCTTCAGAGTAATCAATATCATGCTGTAGTTGAGATGTATTTTCATCATCATTATCATCAAATCTAGATATAGAGATATCAGCAGGTGTTTTATTATTATTAGCATCATATGATATGAATTTGCTTGGTGAGTTATCATTCTTTCCAATCGTACCATCATTAATATTGCTTAACGAATTATGTTGAGCATTTAAGTGTCTAGAAAGATTAGACTTTCGCGTAAATGCTTTACCACAAAAATCACAATTATACATCGTTCAGCGGGAGGTCTGAAGCGTTCGCTAGTAAATGAATAACTGTTCAAAGATTTATTGCTTCTCTACTTATATATACTTAGCTCATTTGCTTCACCGAGCGACTCATTTGACTCCAACGAGTGACTCACATGCTCCCGGAGTGTCTCATTTTGCTCCCGGAGTGACTCATTTTGCTCCCGGAGTGACTCATTTTGCTCCCGGAGTTACTCATTTTGCTCCCGGAGTGACTCATTTTGCTCCCGGAGTTACTCAATGTGCTCCCGGAGTTACTCATTTTGCTTCCGGAGTGACTCATTTTGCTCCCGGAGTGACTCATTTTGCTCCCGGAGTTACTCATTTTGCTCCCGGAGTGACTCATTTTGCTCCCGGAGTGACTCATTTAACTCCCGGAGTGACTCATTTTCCTCCCGAGGTGACTCATTTTGCTCCCGGGGTGACTCATTTAGCTCCCGGAGTGACTCATTTTGCTCCCGGAGTGACTCATTTAGCTCCCGGAGTGACTCATTTTGCTCCCGGAGTGACTCATTTATCTCCCGGAGTGACTCATTTTGCTCCCGGAGTGACTCATTTAGCTCCCGGAGTGACTCATTTTGCTCCCGGAGTGACTCATTTAGCTCCCGGAGTGACTCATTTTGCTCCCGGGGTGACTTATTTTGCCCCCGGAGTGACTCATACACCTTATCATAGTTAAAGAGCTCATACAGCTTATCATGGTTAAAGGGCTCATACACATTATCATGGTTAAAGGGTATAAAATAGTTAAACTTACACAAAATATTGTCAATTTACCGGTGGTTGTCAAAGAGTTAACATCTCTTTCGCTGAAAAAACAATTTCGTGGTATAACAATTGCATTTCGAACCATGATAATTTACAATTCAGAGCAGTCCACCACTAGACAACCTAGCAAAGGACTTTCGAAACCTAAGATCATTAAACGTAAAACTTTTAAGCGACAACACATTTCACCCGAAAATTTAGCATTCCTTAAATCACTAGGTCTTAAAGTCAAAAGAACATGGTACTCAGTAATGTGCTAAATATTATTAACAGTTTGTAATTTGATGGTCAACTAGTAATAGCTATTAGTATCCATTTTCGGATACATCCCACAAATTAACTATCCTCACCAATTTTAATTATTTTATATAAAGTTGTGGATTGTGTGAGTAAATTCAGTTCTACAGCGGCGATAAAAAATAGCGTTTCTTGATATACAAGGCTATCAAGGAGCTTTTTTATTTTAAAGAAGTTGGTATCGTTGCGGAAAATTCGGATGAAATATTACATCTTATATTCGATGCACCGTTTGATTTCAACGAGTTGCCGAAGAAATATGAACGGGTTGCTGCACGTTAGCTTTGCCGAAATTGGCATGGGATACCTTGGTCATATGGATTTATTCCGTACAAAAAACTTCATTCCATATTGAAACCTATATTAAAGAAGTTTCAAGGGCGGTGAAAAGAAGAAATGGATTTCAAATTTGTTTGATGACACCGAACACCGGTCGTGGATTTTGAATTTGGAGGAAATATTTGATGTATCGAAGATTTCCAATCTGCGAGATGAATATTATTCAAGACGCTGTATGATCCATTCAGATAAAATTTGCTCATTAGAAAACTGTATTCTTTTAAAAAAAATTTTATATGAAAAATAAATAGATTTTTAGTAATATATACATTTAAGCAATTTAATTTTTTGTGTACATATTCTATAAATAAAATTTTAAAAAAAAGAAAAATATGTGCGTTTTATTTAATTATTACCCGGAATTCCCCTATTTTTTTACAGCAAACAGTTTCTTTCGTTAACCAATAAGAGTATTAACAAAAATCTTATGAAATTTATTATTCTAATTGAAAAGCATATTTCATGATACACCCTGTATACTAAAATATTTATTAAAAATACTAAATATACACCAGTTATATATACATGATATTATATATATGTTAATGATTGATAAAGTATCAAATTCAAAATGTTCTAGTCTATAAAAATTTTGATTTTACAGACTTAAAAATTTAGTAAAACTCAATGCTGTTATCATTTTTATATTAAGCGACGTGTTTATAGTAATTTAAAACCAAAAATTGAACTTTTATTCTGTTTAAAAATGTTAAATACAATACTATTATACCCTAATATAAATATGTATCAGTATTAAAATGATATACATTGATTTTGCTGATTAAACAAATTTTTTGCAATATTTATAAATTATTTTATAATTAGATTTAATACTTATTCATAAATGGCTATACAATTCGTTTACTAGCATTCATAAAAATTAAAATTATATACAAATTTTCTTTCTTATTCTCAATATACAGAGTGTATACATAAAATATCTTTAATATATAGAGTCTATACATATGTACATACTGAATTATTTCAGATAATTTTCGTTTGATATAGAAACAGTTTTGTGCTACAGTCAAATTCAAAAGTGTTGTGCACCATAAGAAGTAATATTTTTTGTAACTTGTTAAAATTTCAAGAATTTTTGTTAGTTAACTAAAAAATTGGTCACTGTAGGTTAAATGTTAAAGTATTAAAACTGATAAAAATAATTTCTTGCTTGAGGCCTACAATGGGTGATATTTTTTACTAAACAATTTTTTAACTCATTAATATTCCATTACGTCATCTTTCTTATACCAAAAAAACTCCATATATGAGTCATATGATCATAATTCAGCTAAAATAAACATTTAATTATTAGTTGTTTGTTTATTTTAAAACTGATAAAAATTCCTGGAATTTTCCAAGGTTAAATATACCAAAAATCCCCATAAGGTACAGTTAACACTCGATTTCCGGCAGTACAGTAGCGGTCAGAAATCTGGACCCCGGAGTCTGGTTTTAAAATCTAGCGCTTGGTACAGTGCCCCGCAAAATTTAGCGGCCACCCCTTGGGTTAGGGTATTCCCCACATTTTTGACTTGGTAATGTACCTTTCGTTTAAAATGACGCAATTAAGGCAAGCGCGTGTTGGGGTTAAGGTTTGCACGTACAGTACGCTTCAAAAAGTGTTCGGATACCTTTTTGGTCAGGGGGGCCCGCACTTTTGACACGGTAGTGTACCAAAAATTTAAGTACAGTACGGCGTCAAAAATTTGGGGCCACCCCCGAGTTAGGGTATTCCCCACATTTTTTGACGTGATAGTTCGTTTAAGATGACGTACTTAAGGCAAGCGCGTGTTGGGGCCAAGGTTTGCACGTACAGTACGTTTCAAAAAGTGATCGGATACCTTTTTGACCAGGGGGGTCCACACTTTTGACACGGTAGTGTACCAAAAATTTAAGTACAGTACGGTGTCAAAAATTTGGGGCCACCCCCGAGTTAGGGTATTCCCCACATTTTAGACGCGGTAGTGTGCCCCATCTATCAAATTGTAACCTAAAATTCAGTCTGCGCATGCGTCGTGTACTTAAATTCAGTCTGCGCATGCGTTAGGTTTGCATTCAAAAACTATGGCGGGTAATGGGTTAACACAAAACTAAATTGTGACGAAAATAGTGATGATGCATAATGGGTTAAGATAAATTAATTTGGTTGCTGGTGATGACTCATGTGTTTGGAATTTCAAGGCCAACAGTATGAGCGAGTGTTGGGGTCAAATGTCAACAACAAATTTTAAATACATGTACTTGGTATGTGCCGGGTCAAAGGTCAAGGTTTGCACATCGATACATTTTGATAACTCATCAGTTCGGAATATATAGTACCGTAAAATGGGTACAATAGGACCGTAAGTCACACGCTTTCAAACATCGTCAAAGGGGTTCAAGTTACTCCGTTTTGCGGTGCTCCCGTATCGGCCTAGCTATTCTACTAAAATCCTTTATAAAAGATGAAAATATATTTTTCTGTGACTAGAAGAAAAAAAAGGGGGAGGAAAAGAAGAATTTAGTTAACGACAATAATTTTTTTTCTTTTCAACCATGTTTTTCCATGTTCAACCAAATTATCAACCAGTCGAGCTACATCCTGTACATTATCCACCAATGTGATGTAAATTGCTTCAAGAATGAATGTTTTTTTAATGATAAATATTTATTATATACCTATTCGTTCATAAAAATTGATTAAATTGCAATTGGCGAATTTATCGGAATTTATACAGTTTCCGCCCTTCACTAGAAAATCAGCCCTTACTAGAATATATACCTTCGGCTAAAGAATAAATTTAACTCTTTCGGAATATTAAAAGAATAAGATCCACAAATTTCAATGTTAGTAATTTTGAATTTAAAAATTAAATGTGTCGAAATTGTTGTTGTAGGTGCATCAATCTTTTAATATGAATTCTTCTTAAATTATAAAATGAGCGCTTTTTCAGTGTAATTCCAAATAAAAAAAAATCGATTAAAAGGATAAAGTAAAGAAAATCTGGGAACAAAAATTTCACAATTAACAAATTTTAATTTGCGACAATAACTGGAACTTTTTCTTCAAAAAAAAAAAATAAAAAATAAAAATAAAAATTATTCATAACAGCATAACATAACCAACATTTATTAATATTTTAAAATTTTATTGCTGTTGTAACAGTTTGACAACAAATTGTAAGACTCTGTTTGATTAATATTGTATGCTATACACAGGAAGCGAAATAAATTAGATACTTCATATTTAGTTATACCAAATATACTAATATATGATCTATTTCACTTAAATTTAAGCATGATTCATCACTTACGAATTTAAGGAATTCCCGTTTTCTTAGCTTTATCTCTTTCGTTGTTGCAAATACCTAAATTTTAAGTTTGCAGTTTGTTTTTAGAAAAGAGTAGAAGATTGATTTGTTTCGAATATAAGAATTATTTAATTTTTTAACGATGACTCATGCTCAATTTTATTTGAAACGGGGTATATCTATATAGATATACCCAACGAACGTAAAGGAAATATTCTGTATCTGTCTCTTTACAACATTTATTTTTGATACACATATTTATGAAAACGGTATCATAGAAACTGGCGAACTTGATGACAAACTATGTAGGGACATATTTTATGGAGCTATGACTATTTCAATTAATTTGCAATAAAATTATCAAACACGATATTTCAGGAAACTAAGAGAATATTTTCTACAAATAGAATAGAATATTTGGTGAAATTATTTAATCAAAATTTATGACCATTTCATGCAATTATATGTATACTATAATATAATATAGGTAATATATAATATTATGATGCAACTGTCTCTACAAACTTAGTAATTTAATAATAGTGTGCAATAGTTCATAAATTTAAAGCTGCATGCCTCACTGCAATTTATTACTGACTAAATAAACACCAAATACTTAAATGACTTTCACAATAGATACAGAAATATACCTGCAAAGTCACCAAAAATTAACTAATAACCATTTATTAAAATTCATTAGTAATTTGTGAAATATTTTAACAGATAATTTTTGACAAATTGTAGTGCGAGCGTTAACCATATAATTTTGATCAATATCAAACATTCAGTTAATTAACAAAAAAAAATTAAAGGGGAGACGCCCACGATCTAGTATGAATTTCTGCTAAATTTTGCTTAAACTAACAAATATGTTTTTTTACCGAGGCAGCTTAATTTTTAATTTAAAAATTAAATAAATTTTTCTCCAAAATTTGTAAATATGGGAGGTATGTCATAGATTCGCAAACCTAATTAGATAATTAGGCCATTAATTCAGTTCCTACTAGGATTTGGTCAAAATTATATAGAGCATTCTGTGTTTGTTATGCTAACTCCTTCCGTTTTCTGTCTTTGTTTTTTTTTTTTTTTTGAAATAAAAAACGAACTAACAAAATACTGATTAAAATTATATGGTCAACGCTCGAACTCTTCACATATTACCTCGGGCTTAAAAATCTTTTCCTCGGGCTGATTGCCTTGATAAGCATGGCTTACATTAGTAGTATGGTCGGTGTCCGGAAATCGCCTTCATTGACAATCGCCCACAGTTTTAGGTCGCTTATTATTTTAGGTCGTTGTAGAGTACCTACATATTATTTAATGAGAGGACATTAATAGTAATAAAATTTTATAAGTTAGTTTTACACTGGAACAAAATATTATATTAAAAAAATGTATCAAATATTTTAAAACATCTAATCTCATTATCTTTTTATTTGAATGTTTATATGAATTATCACTAATCCATACAAGAAACGAAATGGGGAATTACTTACAGCATGGAATTACTTACAAATGTGGAACAAATGTTATAATTTCAAAAATGTTGCAGCTTTAACTATCGCGTCCAGCAAGCCGCATTTTTTTTTTACTTATCGTCAGCTGAGTTTTGGTTTGTACCAAGTCAGTTCTTAAATTTTTTCTTCTGATGGTGGTTTCGGCTTCCTCAGTGACAAAAACTAACAAAACAACTATCTAGAAAAAATGTTTAAAAAGTTTACTTGGTACAAACCAATACTCAGCTGACGATTTGTCTGTATAACTTTTTAAATGACGTCAGTTAGATAAAAGTTAATTTACTGAAATCTTTATATTTGCTTTTCTTACATACTGACACACAGTATTATCATCTAAGTTTACTTACACGGCCAGGTATAAACAAGCTAATATACTGGGGGCGATTGCCACTGGTGGTCATTAACATCTGGTCAAATATAATGAGTTATGGAGCCAGGTATAAACAAATTTAGGGGTTGGGGGCAATTGTCACACTTTTTCAGTTGGGGGCGATTGTCATATATTCGTATGGTCTCTCTCTACATATAAATAGTAACATTTGTAAACCCGTTTTATTTTAATCAAAAGTTAAAATAAATAAACAGGCATAAAACAAAATTGTAAAAATTTTACGATTCTTGTATGATAAATAGTTGAGGTTCCCAACCTTAATCTGGGGCTACCAGTCTTACCAGTCGCATTCACTGTTGTTCGCATGTGCGCCCTCTGTCAAGTTGGTGTTATTATTTGAGAATTTGTTTCGTTGTTAATTTTTTACATGCTATGCAGTTTTGTAATGTTAAAGGCAGTTTAGTAAAAAACTGGGTAATTTTATTTTTTATTTAATTATATTTCTAACAAAAACCTTATATAATACGTCAATTATGATGTTAGCCCCCCTCAAATTTTAGGTCACGAAACGCCACTGCTAAATCTATGTTAAACTTGATTGCTGACATAGTAACATACGTACACTATTTGGAAAACAAATGAAAATTTAAAAGTGCCCTCTGTATGGTTAAAGTACAATTAACACATATTGTTACTGGTATATATAGGTACAGATAAATCCTATACATTTTACAATTTCAAATCCAGTAACTCTATTGTGTTCCTTTATAGTTTGATGGAGTGTCAAACCGCACATTGTTAAACCACTACACTCACTGACCTTTATTAATCGGGGGCTCTAAACTGACAAAATGCTGATAATTCATTACGCGTAGTTGTTAAATGCAAATTACATACAAAATGAAACTATTAATGTATTAACTACTGGACCACCGCACACACTCATTATTACTAAACTACTAACTGAATTATTAGTAGGTACGTAATTTTACATTAGTTTGATGGAATTTTGCTTACTGATTTGATGATGATGCGAGGAATTACATAAACGCAATAATATAATCTGTCATTTCAACAAATTCGACAAAACACTGTATACATATAATGAATGGATAATTTTCACCTGTTAAAAATAGTTCAAATTGAAGAGGTTGTAAAATGTATTCTATTTTACATATTCAGAGGGAGGGGGAATTACTCAGAGTTAGAAACTATAAATAATTTTTTTCTCTAGAAACCTTATATGCAATCGATTTGAAACCTTTTACACATTATCAGACAGAGGCGGCGCAAGGGGTGGGCGCAGTGGGCGACCGCTTATCGCCTCGCGCCTCTGGGGGTCTCGCAAAAGTGCTTGAGTCCTTTTTTTGTTAATCACCTAATTTTTAGTGAGATTTTTTGAAAAATAAGAAAAAGGGCGCCTCGCAAAAGTGTTTGATACTTATTATTTTTTTGCTCGTCGCTTAGTTTTTAAAGGAGAAATTTCAAAGAGAAAATTAAAGGGGGCCTCGCAAAAATTATCTTGCCCACTCCCTATTTTATTCTTGCGCCCCCTCTGTTATCAGACATTCCTTTAAATACCAAAAAAAAATTATTTTCCTTTTTCTCAATAATGATGCATTTTATATGTCAAAATCGAGGCTTAAAAAAAACATCGAACAGCTTCAACGGGTGGTCAAAAATTAGAAAATCAAACGCGGTTTTGAAAAACACTAGCCCCTAAACCCAAAATTAGATCGGTTCAGAAAAAAAAAGAAATTGTTAGCTTTTGAAAAAAAAAATCGAAAAATCGCGGTTTTTTTCTGTTATTTTTGTCGATAAAAAGGGAGTAAATTTTTTTAGGTTTAGGTTTAGGATCACCTTTATACATTATAATTAATAGAGAGCTACGGACTGTAGCCTGTGGGTCAATTCAAAACTTTAGTTTTGGGTAAAACGCGTTTAAAGATTTTTTTTCTAACTTTTTTTTTGATAAATCGATTAAATCCAAAAAAACCGTTTACATTTATTTAGCCCACTATCCCAGAATCATATATACATATATTCGAAAGTTTCCTCATACAGTTCTTCCCGCTCAACAATCATTTATTTTTTAACAGTCCTCGCCCTCTTGGATTTTACAGTGCGGCATTCTTCCAAAATTTTAATACGTTCGTTGTCTCTTTTATTAATGTAACTGTATGCGTGCGGTCTAACGTTAAATCCCTGCACATGGACAATTTAACCATTTTACTGCTAGTGATGAGCTAATGCAAGACCAAGACCAAGACTTGGCAGTCTTGGTTTTGGTCTTGTTCTTGCATTAAGAATCTTGGTCTTGGTCTTGTTCTTGCATTAAGAATCTTGGTCTTGGTCTTGTTCTTGCATTAAGAATCTTGGTCTTGGTCTTAGTCTTGCAAAATGCAGTCTTGGTATCGGTCTTGGTCTTGCTAAAAATCTTACAGTTTCTTGCATTTTTTTATTAGCGAATTTTTTCCTTCTAAACTCAGAATTGTCTCTCTTTACGGTATTAATTATACTTTCAAACTATTTAGATAGTTTAGCAAGAGTCTTGCTTTTTTCTTGCTTTTGTCTTGGTCTTATTCACTTCAGTCTTGGTATTGGTCTTGCAGCCATACTTATAGTCTTGGTCTTGGTTTTGCTCTTGGTATACATAGTCTTGGTTTGGTCTTGGTCTTGTAAAAAATGCAAGACCAAGACTAATTTTGTTCATCACTATTTACTGCACACATATAGGTACGTATAATTTGGCGACCGTTTCATATTCCGCTTCTAAATTTTAACTGATGATATTCTTGGGATATAAAGAAAGAAAAATACCGCGCAAAAAATCAAATATTTTTCTGCAATCATAAATAACCCCTTAACAAAACTTTTTTATTTCAATTTTTTGTTGCACAAATCTATAGGTAGGTACATGTAATAAAACTGTAACGAGACTGTTTCTGTACATGGAATATTTTTTTGAAAATTGTACTGATACTGCAAATAGTTAGCGATGCAGATATCAAAACAGCGATTTTTAAAATTTTTGTCTGTCTGTCTGTTCAAGCATCACGCAAAAACTACTGGACGAATTTTAATGAAATTTGGTGTGATGATCACTTATTACCTAGGTCAACATATAAGATACTTTTTACTCTGGGAAAGTGTCTCATTTCCACGGGAAAATGGAAAGTCATTTTGAGCATGTGCACATATTACGCAAAAGCTATTGAACGAATTTTGCTGAAAGGTCTGATGTTGACTTATTACTTGCACCAATACTTATAGAATACTTTTATTACGGGTAAATATTTCCTTCCCTCGGGAATATACAAAATCCATTTTGAACATGTGCATACATTACGCAAAACTAACTATTGTTCTGTAATATTGTGCTTTATAATTGTAGAATAGTCGAACAGAAAGTAACATTTCCACTTTTTGACTTTTTGCTTTTTTTGCAGAATCGTACTTATATCTATCAACTACACGTCCTAGTTGAATTTGGCGTATTAAATAGCACTAATTCTTCCCTAAAAACGAGTCCCAATCTCGGCTTTCGAACAAAAAGGAACATACCACATCTTTATAAAAGTATTATTTTAGTTCTATCAAAAAGTGACATTTTCTTATGTAATATTAGATCTAGATTTAGATTATTAGATTTAGTAGCTGAAAACACTAGAGAAAGATTGTTTTTTAATAATAAAAAATGGCTTTTATTTTTTTTTTTATTTTAATTTAATTTTTTTTTTTATTTAAATTTTTATTGATGTATCGACATCTAAAGGGGCTTTTATTTTATTACTTTTAATTAAATTCCTTCATATTCCATTCAATGATTATCAAAAAGTGACATTTCCAAGTTTTACTGAGAAAAGGTAACATTTCCAAAATTCAAACTCAGTTATCTCCTGTAGTATGATAGTTTTTAAATTGACAAAACAGTGACGTAAGGTAACTTTTTGCAACGCACAGTTGTCCATAAACAGAATATTTTTAAAAAAAATGCTTACTCTTTAATCACATTTTAGTGATTTCTGAACAAAAAGCAAAGATGGAAATATTACTTTCTGTTCGACTACTCCACAATTAGTAGATATACTTACCTACTTCTCATTGATTTTATCGCGAACGACGTCGCGGGTACAGCTAGTTTTCAAATAAAATATGTGGTATGACAATTAGCGTCGTTGTGGCAACATGTTTTATTTTTTATAACATTACGCAACACATAAATATTTTGTAATATTATGTGAAAATTATAATAGTCCGTTTGCTTTTTATTATTTTAGTGTAACGTGTGATATTATGGCTTCGTCACTCAGCCAACCAGCAAACCAACCCGTTCTACCTGTCCGTTTCATAATAAACCAAAACCAAAATATATAGTGTTTTTATATGTATATTACGTACAAATGAAATTTACCTATGTTTTTGTATGTATATATCTGGGTTTGTTTAATTTGTATGTGTCTTTTACTGACAGAAAGTCAATATGTGTGTATGTAGAAGTCTTATAAACGTTTCGTTTGTACAATATCCGGCTTTTTAATTCTAAGAATAACATTCGTGTATGACTAGAAATGTACAAACATTTATAGGTATTACCTTTGTATGTATATGGTTCAAAAGTAATGTTACAAAATTATTAAAAAGTTGGAAGGGTTGAATCGATTGAAAATTTTTCCCAACGAAAATATTAGTAAAATATCCCTGTCACAATATCCTGCTTAACATAGCGAATTTCCGGTTACTAGAATTATTTCATTTGGAAGCTCAGTATTTCCCAAATGGAGTTTAGAAATGAAAAATGGAAAAATAAGGAACCTTAGCTTCATTTTAAGAACCCTTTCTTAGGATATCGCACACGATGTGGTAGATGAGAAAGAAATTATTTTCGTTTCCATACTCTCCAGTACGGAAAAGTGTCTGAAAAATTGAAGTTTTTTCTTAGCTATTTATTAATTGAAGTTTACACCTGTAGCATGTACATGCAAAATATTATGAATCTATAAGAGTTTTGAAATTTACCTCTGGAACCCTAAAATGAGCACCAAATAGCCAAAACATTTTTCTTGGAAATCAGCTTACATAAGATAATGGTTTAAAAACCAATTTTATGAGGTTTCTTCCGCTCTTTATGACGGTGCAAAAAAATTTTGAAAATATTTTGAACCTGGACAAAAAACTCCTTTTTTAATAAAAAATATTATTTTTTGTCAAAAATTGTCCTTTATTTTAATTTTTCTCGAAAACTAATTTACATAGGATAGTGATGTAAAAATCAACCTTATGTAATTTTGTTCATTTTTGGCGTAAGAAAAAACTTCGATAAATTTTTGAATTTTAATAAATTTTGGCAAAAAAAATTTTTGGACGAAAAAGGCCCAAAATAGCTGGTTCTGGAAATCGAAGAAATTACCTAACGAACTCATCCAAGCGTTTGAGCTTCAAAGGTTTTCACCAAATTTCGTAAAAACAGGATGTTTTGTACAAACACACATATACGGCAAAATGGCATCTTTTAGCTTTTAGTGGACCTGGAGGTTATAGGTACCAGTAGAATTGTTATTACCTTGTACTTGGTTTACGTATAAAAATGTGATCTTTGCAAACACAATCTATTGCTCTACCATTGCGCTACTGAAAGATGTAAAAATATAACAATTTTACTTACCATAATTATAATATGCCAGTATTTTAGTTTTTTCCATCGTAAAAATGTTATACGTGTAATGAATTTTTATCTTAAACACTATATGTACATGATTTTAAAAATGTTATTAATATTTCACATTAAGATTTTTTGCCTTTCGGCAAAAATACATTGACAATCATCGTGAATTTTTAAACATTGTGTATAGAATATAATAATGTCATTTACATACGAAATATAACTTTTAGTCTGTCTCTTCCAACATTTTAGGCGTATAATAAAAGTAATACGGCACAGTCATTAAAATATCTCAAAGAGAATTTACACAGTTTCATTTTTGACTTTATAATACTGTAAACTGAGTCTCTGTAGGTATATTGTAAACTCTACAGATATATAACAATAACAACCAATATATGTACATGTTTGTACTTGGAAAATAAATATATTTTTAC
Organism: Brachynemurus nebulosus; assembly: GCA_035578155.1. Taxonomy (NCBI): domain Eukaryota; kingdom Metazoa; phylum Arthropoda; class Insecta; order Neuroptera; family Myrmeleontidae; genus Brachynemurus; species Brachynemurus nebulosus. The sequence continues at coordinate 8,198,124 of JAPWDM010000001.1, read as the reverse complement.
GTACATTAAACCGCATTTTCATCACACGAAGTAATTTGGAACAAAATAGAAACTTACGTTGATTTCCAAAAAGTATTTGTAAGTCTTGAAGATTACGGTACAAGATAGGATTTTGTGTCGGTTTCTTTAATCACATGTATCTCTAAATCCGTTAAATCAATATTATCTAGATTTTCTGCATTGTCGTTTTCATTAAATATGTTTCATGAACCAATTTAAGTACCAATATACAAAAATATAACATTTACAAATGCGTCGTCACATCAGAGACATTTGTTAATAAGTTAAAACATGAACAAATATACCTAACATCGCTTGGGGCGTGTTGAATGCATTGCTTTTAATATTATACCATGCCACTCGGGGTCCGGTTAAGAGAGGTGTCCGTAATCAGAGGTTCTGCTGTTTCAACTTAGATGTTGTGCACCTAACCAATATAAAAAAAAAATAAAAATAAAAATAACAAAAAAACAAAAAACAAAACGCAAACTCAAATTGTGCGTTTGATGACAACCCGGCATTACTTACTTAATATGTACATGTGATATTATATCGACAATAATAATATATTATATAATTTTACATTCTCAAAGTAACATTCATTTTATGTTACATTATAAATTTTAAATTATTATTTCATTATAAAAGTTTATACCTACTACGTAGACGCCGTGCACCGCGTCACACCGTACAGACGTCGATAATGGAAAATAAAATGAGCAAATGTTCCTACAAACAATATAATATCTAATACCGTCTGGCTCATCAAAACATTTCGAATTCAGATTCTATGCAACAAACAAAGAACTTACAGAAAGTAGTTAGGTATAAATTTTATTAAAACAGTGTAGTTGTTTGTTATTATTCAACTTTAAGATAGGCAATAGTTGTTCTCTGTTCGTTGTATTAAACTAGATCCGAAACGCGTTGCTGAGCCGCACCGTATATTTAATTTGTAATAAATACATTTATTTTGTATTAGCATAATACTCATATTCCACATATTATTGTATTTGCTAGGCAACATTTTCACAGCCTGTTATAAAAACTTGTTTACTGATCAAACTTTTAAACTTTTTAATCAGTAATTGTGCAAAAATTTTCTACTGTTTCCATAAAACTCTATTATTAATTATCTGCATCGGATTCCAATTAGGCTCGTCAATCCGGATCTGGTTGCTCTGTTACGATTAATTCATATGAAAGGCTTGTACAACTTTACTGTGCGTTCCAAATATCGTTCATTTTTAAGTTATCGTCAAAAATTATTGTGTTTCAAGTGACAAACCGGTTTTTGGAATAATTAAATGAGAATTTTTCTACTTTTCCATATGATATAACATATGTAATGTGTAGTCTGAAAAATGATTCAGATAATTCTAAAAATCGGCCCCTTTTTCTAAATTTATTATAGGGATAATTTGTATATTTTTATACAAAATTAAATCAAATGTAAAATAACTTTGAATTCATTTTTACTGAATTCCGTCCATTGATGTCTTCTCCGTGTGATTCTGTGAACACAACGTCAAAATATAATTAATAAATTATTTAAAAATGACTCATATCACAGAATATGAAATTACTTTCTCAATCCAAGAGGCGTAACTACAATTTTTGCGCTCGGGAGCGATTTTGGCTCAAGTGTCCCAGCCGCAACAGTTCACTTTGCTTCAAAAATGCAGTTGACGAAACAAAAAAAAGACAATGTTTAAAAAACTTCCCAGTGAAGCATTTTGTTCCTTTCTTATACCCATATTTTCCGCTGTTGCGCCCTTCTCGAGTGCCCTGGGGCAACCACTCCATCTGCCCATTGTTGTTATGCCTCTGACTAAAATATTTATAATATAAAGAATCGTTTCTTTCTTATTTGTTAAACTGTATGTTAACTTGAACTTTAATAATGTTGGTAGTTTGATTAGAACAAGAACACATTTATTTAAATCGTAATATTTTCATCTAAAAAGAATAAAATATTTGAGTTTTAGAAACTATTTAATGTAAATTTAAATCTTTTATATAACTTAAAATAAAGTTTCACCATTAAGTATTTTCCACTGACCGGAATAATTTCATGGGGGACTATATAATTATTTAAAAGTAGACACTCGATTTATTTTTCTGTTTCTCAGTAATAGAGAAAAATAAAAAATAAAAAATAAAAAAATCAATTTAAAAATAATTATCAAAAAAATTCTTATTTCTTGTTTACTTTAATAATAGATTGAATAGTGTATATTTCGATTATTTTATACACGATAAGAAGAAACAAAGAAATAATAGGTTTAAGTATGTGTGTGTGTGTGTTTAGAGTAACTTGATGTCATCAAGATTAGTTTAAAAATGATTAAACGTGAAAAGAAATACAGTATGATCATATTATATATTAACTCTAATTACACTAACAGTTAATATAAAGCAAACTTTTACTTTGAATATGTGTTTTCATTGATTTGTTTTGATTTTTCGTCTGGAAATATGATGAAAATCACTATCCTTTCTGTTTGAAAGAAACTGATTTGACAGTAGTGATGAGCAAAATTAGTCTTGGTCTTCCAGTCTTGTCTTGGTCTTGCATTTTTTGCAAGACCAAGACTGCATTTTGCAAAACCAAGACCAAGACTATAAGTATGACTGCAAGACTAATACCAAGACTCAAGTGAGCAAGACCAAGACTATAGCAAGAAAAAAGCAAGACTGTTGCTAAATTATTTAAATAGTTTAAAAGCATAATACCGTAAAGAGAGAAAATTCTGATTTTAGTAGGAAAAAATTTGCTAATAAAAAATGCAAGAAAGTGCAAGATTCTTTAGCAATACCAAGACTGCATTTTGCAAGACCAAGACTCAAACTGCTCTAGCAAGACCAAGACCAAGATTCTTAATGCAAGAACAAGAGCAAGACCAAGACTGCCAAGTCTTGGTCTTGCTCTTGCATTTGCTCATCACTATTTGACAAAAAGGCCAACTTTTTCAGATTTGTACTTTTAATTATTATTTCTAAATAAAATGCTTTAATTCACCTATTTTAGGGATTTTAATTCGCCTAGTATAAGTTAATTTTTTAAAACCCACGACGAAAAAGCTCTAAAAAGTTTCAAATAAAAATTCCTGAAATCCCATATTCCAAATTCTAAATTTTAGAATAAGCTAATTTTCATTCGTAGTGTGCCCTGCCATGAATTTTGTAGCATAATGTCACACAGGACGAGTAAAAATTTAGGAATTTTTAATTGAAACACTTTAGAGGTTTTTCGTCTTGCGTTTTTATTTGAAACATATAGAATTTTTTGCCATGAATTCTTAAAATTTTTAATTTTACCTTTTTGAAAAATTTTAATTTTTTTTTTTTTTATCCTGACAATCCTGAAATATATCCTGAAAACGACTAGACAAATTTTAACCAAACCTAATGGTTAAGAACTATCCCACAATTATCAGCTCCAAAAGTGGATTTTTTAAAATTTTCAATTTTATCTTTATCCTGTAAATCATAAAATACTCTGGAAATGGCTGAACCAAAAGACAGTCAAACTTAGCCGAAAACCTTTTTGGAATTGCCAGTTTAATAAATCTGATTAAAATTGTTGAGAGTGAAAAGAGTGAAAATAAACTAAAGTGGGTGTACCATGGAAGGCCATGCTCCTTAGAAGGCCAACTATTAAAAAGTCGTAGTTATTGACATGTAAAGACATATTCCTTCTACATACACTAAGATCCATCAATCTCAAGACCACAGAAGCGGTGGCGAGTCGCTCGCGCCGCTATTGTGACAGTGCGATCTCACGCTTTGTAGACTTCGGTCATCAAGGTCACAATTGTTATTCGCGCGCACAACAAAACGTAAGTTTTTAGTTAAATAACCTATCATTATCTCAAATTTTTATACTGTGAATTGTCGTATAAGGATATGTTTATGGTACTAAAGGAAAAAAAATAGTTTTGCCTCGATTTAAGTTAAAATATTGTTAGTGTTCCTAGGAAAGCCGATGGTTCCTTATAAGGCCAATCAAAAAGTTGACGGTTGGCCTTGCTAGGGTACATGGGCCTTACAAGGAACGTCTACAAACCATGAACATACGAACGTTGATTTTAAACATTCCTTGCTAGAAAACTGACTATGTGCCATGATAAGTTTGTGATAATTACAGTACTCAGTCTGTAGTGTCTATTATTTTATCATAATTAATATAAAAAAGTCATAGAAAATTGTTAGTTTGGCTTTCTTAGGAACATTGTGGCCTTACAAAGAACAGACCCATAAGAAGGCCATTTTAGGTAAAATAGAAAGTTTTTAATTTCATTATAAAACGCATTGGCAAGTTATTTGATATCAATATAATGCTCATTACTACTATTTTTATATAATTTCCATTAACATATTCTAAGTTATAAGATGGTGTTCAGGTAATGTTCGTTGTTTTTTATAGATGATAAAAATATATTGAGCATTTAATGTTTCACTCAAATGAAAGAGCTTATTATGTAGTTTTAGTGAAAGCGGATATATTAATTGTTACAACTCTATTTTTAAGTTGAATGACTGATGTATAATATTGGCCTTGTTTGGAGACGTGTTCCTTGCAAGGCCATTTGGAAGAGCTTAAGAAAATTTAAGTTTAATAAATAGTGATTAAAGCTAGGTTCAAAAAAAGTGATTTATATGGTACACAATAAAACAAAGTATTACTTAATAATTTGTTTCCTTCATTTATCCAGTAAATAAACGAATAAAACATGTTTAATCGTTAGAGTGGCCTTCCATGGTCCACCCACCTTACTTTAAATTAAAGATAAAACTATATATTACTTTAGTTAAAAGCTTAAATTTGTGCAAATAAAAATATTGGTTCATAAAAAAGACGCTTAATTTTAACCAATCCAGTATGTCTTCCCAATGAGTCAATACTTTCTTATTCTTATCAAAAGATGACCAAAAACTTTATCGAGCAAACACCTTGTATATTTATAGAATTTAATAAAAAGTTTTTTTTTTACTTTTAAATAATTTTTTTTCTTATGTAATTACAGTTAAATAAAAAAATGAAAATATTTCTTTATTTCGTTATATTAATAAAAGTTATTATTACATATTTATATAAAAAAATGTGTACATAAACGATTTATTGAGTAAATAACGCAGCGAATTCAGTTTTATAACAGTATTAAAGAATGTATTTTATCATTTCGTATTGAATTTTTTCAAATTATTCTATTTGTTTGCTTCTAAATTTTATTCTACTACTCGATTATTTCAGGTTTTCAAAAACCTGCAGTGAAAACAAATACTAGAAGTTGCTATTTATCAGTATTATATGCTCGATTTATTATTTAAGTGTTTATGGTTATTTAATATTTAAAAAGGAATATTTTTGGATAAAAATACTTATAAGTATACACAAAACAAAGGGACCACAAAAAAAGCACTGCAAGATCGAAAATGTAAAAATTTGTTTTGAGGTTTCAAGAAGCCGAAAATAACAATCATAAATAACACGTTTCGATCAGTTTGATCATTTTCAAACAAGTGAGGATTACATTCAAATTCACGCCTATTTATATTAAACATATTACGTATTTTATAAATAGTAATAGGGATGGATGGGAAAATAATACGGATAGAAATAGTAGAGGGAGTCAAAAACAGGAAACTATTGGTGTAAAAAATAAAGTTCCTATCAGACGTAAAAATACAGAAAAAATGCTTCTTAATGAAATTTTTATCTTGGGGCAAATTATAAGAATACATTTGTATAGAATTTAAAGCTAGGATAGAGGCTTAATGAATGGGACGATTATTGAATGGGACAAATGAGTTTTAGCTAACTAGGAACCTTTAATGGAAATTTGTATTACAATCATTAAGTGTCTTTTATATGACTATTTTCATATGCGATATATGTGCTAATGATTTTCTGTTTGTTTTAACAAAAATTAGGAAATACGATTTTAAATAGAAAAACGTAACTTTTATTTTTTTATAAATTACTAAATATTCTACGATAACTATTATGCTTAGATTAATTGTTATTAGTTGATTATTAAACTGCTTAGTATAGACTATAATTAAATAAGTATTGTTTGCGCATTGAGGCTATGTATACTTTTTATTTCTTGACTTTAACTTGTTACTTGACAAGGAATAATGAATGGGACATTATGAATATGACCTTGAATTTTGATCTTGACCTCAAAGTCATGGTCACCATCGGATGCGTCGTGAAAAATGCGGAGACTTTTGTCCTCATCATTTATCTCACAAATGCTTTCCCGCTGAGATCCATTCAATATTCTTCTTGTCCCATTCAATGAGAATAAAATTACTGAATGAAACAAAAATCTCATTTTTTTTCAAACAAAAAAATTTACTATTATTTAAAAAGAATAAAATTTTTTTTAGTTTAAAATATAAAGTAATGTTTGAAATATCTTATGCCGCAAGAATTAAAATATTTGATTACTTGGTTTTGAAGTTAAGACGATTTTTAAGAAAAATGTCCCATTCATTAAGCCTTCCCCCTATAGCCTTCACAGCTTTAATAAAATAAGCCAAAAAAACTATCGATTTTTCAACATTACTTTCCATTTTCACCAACCATTTTTAAAATTTTTTCTACCTTAAACACAATAAACAGTTTCGTTTATTTCGGATTTTCATCTAAGCGAGATGCGTAATCGATGTGATATTTCAAATTTTCAAAAATATTATTATTTCTGTGTTGAATTTTAGTAAACCGTTCTTACATACATAAATATTTGCCTAAAACTTTTTTTGCAAATTACTGTTGTACATCAGTTTGTATTAAAACAAAAAAATATGGTGTTTTAAATTTCTAATCCCACGAATAAATTTTTCAAATTATAACTTTTTCAAAAGTATAATTTTTATGTAAATAAATTAATCAGACTTTGGCTTCAAAGGGTACATTTTATAATATGTTATCATCAATGAAACTAAAACCCAACGTGAACTATTTATTATAGAAATCGTAATATATGCCTTTCTTTTTCCCTTTTAACCTACCGATAGGTCATTGACTATTTTTCGAAGCTATAATAATGTAATATATATGTTGAAAATCTGTAATTAAAATCACATGTGGTATCGATAATGTTGTGAAACAGATGTGGTTTGTGATATAATAATATTTTTACTAATAGGGTTTTCATATTAGCAAACCACCAATTCATTTATTTATCCAATATAAAAAAAAAGTTAATGAAATTTTCAGCTAGGGATAACGATGTCAGAAATATTTTCAACTATACGTTTCAGCTGTTATTCAACCACAAAATTATTGAATATTATATTTTTATACGTTACCAAAAATGACAAAAAAATTTATTTGAATTTTTAATTATAATTTCTACAAATTTATGCGTTGGTCGGAAGGAAAAAATACCCCTGTCGCAGCATCTGTATAACACAGCGAATTTCCAAAGACTGGTGACACTGGTGGGTCTCATAGAGCAACTTATATCCATCTAAAATAACCCAGCTCTCTAACAGTGAAAAATGATTTTCAAAATTGGGGATGACGCCTTCTTGGAAAGTTAATTACACAGATTTTCAATGACAGAAACAAATCAGCATTCACCTTAAAAAAATTTAACAAATTACTTAATTTTTCTCAAAGACTAGTTCATTCACAACAATGTTTGAAAAGCTTATCTTATATGTGATATTTTACGTTCTTTTCGATGGTGTAAAAATAAGTTTCAAAACTAGCCAATTTTTGCAAGAAACTTCATTTTGTACGTAATTTTCATTTGTTTGATAATGATCACATTGACCGAAACATGTCATAAGAATTTCAATAATAAAAGTGGTATTTTGTGAAACGACATCTCCAAATGTTTTCTTATAATTGCACCAAGGTAAAAATTTCTTTAAACAGCAGTTTTTTTTATGTATTGTTACGTTTGACAAGAACTTTATTACGTTTTTATACCAAGGGTTCATATTTTAAAAATTATATGTTATGAAATTTGTTTATTATACATAACATAAGAGTGCATAAATAATAAACGTTATTTTATAATATGAATAAATCTCAACAAACTCGAAAGCTTTTACCTTATATTGTTATTTATTGCTAAGAACAACATTAGTTTTAGTTGCTTTTAACTAACAAGTTCACTAAAACATACAATTTTTTGAAACGAAGTGTATTTATACAGAAAAAGAAACTTACAAAAATACAGCAGATAAGAAAAACACACTTTGAAATGTATAAAGCATTTGTTATGCATACATTTTTTTTTCATATTTCTTTGTTTTAGTTTAAAAGGAACAGTAACTTCGTTTCAAAGTGAAATGCACATGGCTAGATGGGGGGGGGGGCTTTATGCTAAAACAAATTCACCCCCCACCGAAGGGAAAACAAAAAATGAAAAATAAACACAAATCAGTCATCCTTATATTATTTTTGTTTGTTTGGTTTCTAGAAAATAAAAAAAAATATTTTTATACTATGATTTAATATTGATTTTCACAAAAAAAAGAAAAAAAATATTCATCGTCATGTGTGCACTGCCTTAATACAGCTTTCCAGATATATAATTTATTCTACTGGGATTATCAACAGATTGCGTATATAGGAAATGAGTATTATTAAATAATTTCATTAAATAGAATGAGTTTTCTTAGGGCGCTCCTAATGAAACTCGACACAATTCATTCCCACAAGAAAATATCCTTATCGTAGCATTATGCATCATAGCGAATTTTCGTTTAGAAAAATTAATTTTTCTCGAAAATCAGTTTGCCTAGAATACTAGTTTATAGCCTTTTTTATGTGATTTTTCTCCTCTTTCTAATAATGGTGTGAAGAAATTTTGCAAAAATTTTAGAATTTTTTACAAAAAAAAATATTTTTTTTACGAAGGGTGTCCAAAAAACCAAATTTTGAGTATCGGATGTGCTTGGCTGAAGAACTCAACCAAGATTTTTGGACTTCCAACGTTTTCATCGAATTTCGTAAAAATAGGATATTTTGTTCGAGAGTTATCGCGCGGACACATAATTACATATATATGCATATACATACATACATATACATACATATAAATTTTAGTGAATGTCATTTTCGTCCTCAAAACAAATTTCTATCATAGTCCCGGACTCAAGTCCCATCATGACAGTGTACAATAGCTGAATTTTTGATTCGAAAATTTGCTAAAAAATTGCCACATTTTGATTAAAATTTCTAGATGTAACGTGCAGATAGGTGCAGAGTTTTATGTCTATAAGACGAAAAATGTAAACGGAGTTGACGAAATTATAAGGTCTTAAGAGTTGCAAAAAATTTTCTTTATATAATTATGTGTCTTATGGCTTAAAGACCACTATGTTTGTTAGTTATTTAATTTTATTCAAAGTTTAAAAATATCTAATTCCAATATTTGTTGCAGTGACACAAAAATTTGCATATGCTGTAAAATAATCAAAATCCAATAACAATAACACACATAGACATACACACACACACATCGATTCAATTATTTGAAATTTATAAATTCCAATTTGAATTTTCATTCGATTTTGTCCACCCAATAATAACATTATATATATTTTATATAAAAAATAAAAACAAAATAAACCGAGACAAAAAAAAAATGTTATAGAAATGGCTACTCGAAAAGAAACAAAACACAACAGGGAAAACGAGGATTGCCTGATGCCGTTGTTATGTCGTTACATAACTGTGCAACCAATAAGAGTAAAATAATAGATGAAATGTTATTTCAATATCCATTTTATATCGGTATTCCGTATATATCTTTCTGTATACCTATAAATATAGGATGTATGAACGTTTCTATATTAAACATAGAGATACAACTGTAGAGCACCAGTCAAAGAATGACCCACGGAAAGCGTGATTTTGCGACCATTTCATCGACCTCATGAATTTTATTGAAAAATGATTTGTTTAAAAATGATTTTGTTTCGGAGATATGATAGGTCAGACTTGTCGCTTGACCTACCCACGCTAAGTATAATAAATCCGACATTCTCGGTGACCTCGATCCAATAAAGTTGTTTCAAAAATCATTTTTTATATGCAGTTTTCCGATATGATGTTAGATTTCATCAAAAGTATGATTTAAATAAATTATAATCGATTATGATAAAATATGAAAAACTGAATTGTAAATATCTGTGTAATCGTTTAAAATTTGAATTTATATTGTATTGATCACGTGCAAAACTTTTTGGGGTGCGTCGAATATCGATTAAATAGGTATCTATGGTAAGAGCGAAATTGGATTTGTCCTTGCTTTACTCCAGATCTCTTACAGGAACAAAAAAATTATCTTCGCTTTGGTTAGGCATTTAATCGACATCGAACACATTTCAGCAAGACAATAGCACACAGTTTTGAATCAGGTAAATAAATGATAAAAATTGATAATTTTAGAGGACTATGTACATATTTATTTTAATACATTTTGAAACAACCACGTTAATAAATCAAAGATTCAAATAAGCATGATAAAGAAAAAAATTTGTCTTTTTTGTATATGTATATTTAAAATGAATACAATAAATATGTAACAACGTTTTTAATGAAATTCAGGTCGAATTATTGGAACCTCTACTTATTTAGCTAATGATATTTATTTCTTGACGAATCATGAGAATAATTTAATCTCATCTCCACCTATTTATCTCTATGATGCAGTGCTCCATATTTTTATTCTTTTTATACTACATCTGACTTTATCCGTCTACCGCTATGTACATATGTCTATATTTACAATATATTATTTGTCTCTTTCTAAATTACAATCAGAAAATATTAATCAAATAAATAGAGTCATTGATTGCCTTTGAAGTCTTTTTTGTTTAATTCCATTATATAAAAATAAACCTCGGTAATAGTTGTATATTTTTAGTAAGTCTTCATTTTAATGGGGAACAGATATTATCAGGGAAAAAATACCAATCGGAGTATGCACAACATCAAAAAATAAATATAAATGAATCGTAAATGATTTTCAACTTTTATACCTTCATTTATTCGTTATGAGCTTTTGTCTGGAGGGGATAGAAAATTCGACTACAGCGCTCAAGGTGGACAAATATGTCAGTTTATCCGGACGCTGCTTGTAGTTAATTTTACTATTTTTTTTTTTAAGGGAAGTCGATTTTTTTTTAAAAAGCTGTCTGATTTTTTCAAAGCGAGTACTTATTACGATGTCTATTTAACAGATTTTAGTGATTTTACAAAATAATAAATAATACTATTAAACGTCACTTTATTTTGAAATTTTCAAAACAATATCATAAAAATTACATCTTATGCTTTTTGTTGGTTAATTATTGAAAACTATTCCATTTTTAGATATTTTTAAGGTAAAATGAGCAAAACAACTTTTGATAAACAAATTTCAGTTTTTTAATATATTTTTCATAGATTTATAATAGTAAACCGTCCTAATAAATTGTCAAATAGTCACTTGATATAGTATAGGTAGCTATAGTTTCAGCTCGCAGCGAATACCTTTTTAATTGTTTTCGAATTAATTTTTGAAATCCTTTTATTGCATCTAAATTTAAAAAAAAAAATGTTGAATCAAATTAGGCAGATGTGGAAAATCAATCGAATACGAAATTTGTATGTTGCTATCTCATCAATACGCTGCAACACCTCCCTACTAGTAGTAATTAATATTCCGTATTATCTGACTTTTACATAGTCGTAAAAAATTTATATCGGAAAAATAATTTTCTTTTTAAATTTTTTATTGCTAATTACTTACACCTATTGTTTTGTTATTTTTGATATTGGGTTAAGTTTGCGCATTTTGCACATATTTTTGGTCCACTACTGAAAAAGTATAACCCTTTTGGTAATTATATTTTGTTTAAAATTTTAAACTAATAAGTAGGTACTTTCAATTGCGAACACCGTTTCATTGCTTTCAACTAAACATTATCTAAACGACAGAGACAAAAAGAAAGTGTGTTCCAATGTCTCTGATGACTCTAGACACAAAAAAATGTTCATTAGTAAAATTCGATCAAAAGTTACAAATAAAAGTATACACATAAAGTATGCATGAATTTTAAAAAAAATTAACATTTTGCCGTCACAAAAAGAAAATTTTTTGTTTTTACTTAAAAAGTGCTGTGGTGTAGACACAAAAAAACCCATGTCATTTAGTATGTAGTCACTTTAAAAGAAATCTTCTGGCCCACCCATTCGACTCGTTCCGTTCAATGTTACAACAGACTAAATTTAAAATAAAATTATACACAACCTATTTATTTTACTCGTGTTTTGTTCCAAATATAACATTAAAATGTTACACATAATTAACATTAAGATTTCGTTGTTTTGTTCGTCATATATCAAAATTAACTAGGTTTAAAATGATTACACTGAATCCAAGAATAAAAATATACAGACATTAAAAAGTATAAGATGTATCCTCTGCCTAGCACTTTCGGCATAAATACATTTCCTATTTTCTAATTTTTTTTAATTGTTTCGAAAATGTATACTCATCAAGAAAATTAAAAAAATACGAAAAATTTCAAAATTGTTGCTCTTTTTCAAGATGCTGTATTTAAGGGCAGCTCCAGTTCCCAGATTAAGAGGGCGTCACGGTATTTAAAAGCTTCATAATGTATCTTTTCTATCTCAACTTCGAAAATCAACAGTTTCCAGTCTCATTATTAAATTAAAAAATTTCTTTTTTTCTCAAATAAAACTTTATGGTAGTAATTTGAATGAAGATATTATAATTGGCTGAATTAGGGCAATTTGGGTGTGAGATTTTAATTTTGCCCCTCAAAATGATCCAGTTCCTTTCATAAATGTGACCCTTTTCCTAGTAATTCTACTTGTCTAACTTTGGTGAAGTGAAAAGAAGAGAACGCAACTTCGAAAATTTATAATTTGTTTCCATATTTATTTAAGTCGGTCTTTCTATTAAAAGCTTAATAAATCATTGAAAATTGTAGTAAACTTGATAATATCATCACAACAAAATTTGATTTAATCTCTGTTTAGGTGGCGGGGGTGGGGTCATTACCCCTTTGATCACCCCCTGAATCCGCTCGTGTCTGTATTTCAATCAAAAATAATTTGAAACATCCTGTAAGTGTAAATAATAATGACTTAAAGAAGCGTAATAAATAATTATGTACAATTAATAATAATTCGAGTTCATAATAATTATTATCAATCATTTAACAATATGTATAGTTTTATTAACATTCATACAAACAAGTAATTTGTATAATTCTGTTAGATAATCCTATTTTGCACATACGTATGCTCATATTTATACGTGTGTACTATGTAATAGTACTTCACATATAATGCGCTGCACTATGTACCATAACTTTAACTATAAAAGGGTTTCTCAAAATGGGATACGAGTACCCCTTGAGATATGATTGCGTAGTGTACAGGGTAAGTGTCGAGATTTAAATAATAACAATAAAATCCGTTGCACAATTATGATGTTGTAGTCTATTGTTTAACAGCATTTTATATGAGTTATCTATTTTTAATTTTAAATGCAAGTTGAAATTCAAATTTACTAATGAAACTACATAAAATATTTACTAATGAAAATATACAAAAAACCAGTTTTTTAATTGAATTTACGTAGTCACGTAAAGCTGTTGTAGTCGCATTTTTATCAAATGCAAATGGTTCGTGGCTTTGGAATTATTTATCAAAGGTATTATATTTTTTATCATCCTTTTTCAATACATTTGGTAGTAGATCTTGTAAGAGATAGCTATATTACAAACATGTCTGCTATGTTGTCTGCTATGTATATAGTAAAAATATTACTATAGTATGTCTTCAATAAAAATCAAATAAGAAAACGTGAAATTATTTGGAACATGTGCTCAAATTTATCAAATATTATGGCAGATTTAAACAAGAATTACGACCAGACTCACAAGTTTTATTTTAAAAAAAAAAAGGTACTTTATCTAATTGTAAACTTTTCCGAAATGGTACTCGAGGGAAAATGTTTGAGAATCTCTGATCTATCGTAAGAGTTTACATAACTGTACCCAACATAGAGTTATGTAATGCACTTTAGTATCTATGTATGTATGTTTGCAGTGTATGTATGTTATATGCTTGTTGAATTATCATCCATTTGTCTACATAATAGATGTCTGTCATCTATTTTATCAAATATATTCATTTGACTTTGGACAGTTTTATTTACTTTTTATTTGATTTTAATTTTAGTGATATTTTGATAATTTTATACTCCAAAAAAGATACATATAGAATTGAAAAGAAATACACAATCTATCTATCATTTAAGTCAGCCAGAAAAAAAAATTGTTTTTGCTATACATTGTTATTATATGAGAGTCCAATAAGGCTATTTGTTATATAAATAATAGAACATTGAATATTAAATTTCTTTAATAATCAAATTGGTGAACACGGAGAACAAGTTATTCAAGATTTCTATAAAAAGCTTTATTTACGACTTCTATGAAATTGCTTTTGAATATAATATTTGAATTCTATGAAACGACATAAAATACCATCCAGGTATAAGTTATGTTTTACATAGAGTTGTGTGGAATATTGTGCTTTACACACGACTGTGTGTAAAGAACCACAACGTATTACACTTTGATACTGTATACTGTATTAACATCTGTAAAAAACTTTTATCTAATCAAATTTAATAAATATAGTAGATAAATAGTAAATATAACCAACTTACCAAATTTATAATATAGTGAATTTCATATTAGTCGTAGACAAAGTATAGTTCATAACTCGGTTGTAAGGTGTATTATAACCTCAATTACATGAAATACCACAATTTATAATAAATTTTAGGACAAACACAAGTCCCTTGAATAAATTTCTTGATTAATATTGTCTAAAATTCAATATTTCAATATCGTTCAAATACTCGGTGGGTTAACGTACCCGTACAGTTTGTACAAACCAAATGAATGTATTACATATGTTTGAACTTAATATTAAGAGTGTTTGATTTGGAGAGTCAGTAATATTGCTGACGTTTTCAAATTTAAATGTATGTTTATAGTCTGGAAATCGTAAATGTGAGTACCGATCAGTTTTGATTGATGATTAGAAGTAAATTAAACATTTGATACTGTTTTCCATAATTTGTCCGAATTTGTATGTAGCCAAAACTTCAAAAGCTGTTATAACTAATATAATTACTTTAATGTAATAAATATTCAGTATTTTCAAATTTTCGAATTTTAGTTAAATTATAGTTGTGGTTTACTTATGTCCCGGTTTCTCGGATTTGTCAAATGTGAAGTTTCAACTCTCTTACATTTGTATCTTTACAGATCTTTTCAGGACAGTTATTTGTCTCGGTTTTTGTAATTATTAATTATTATTAGTATCATCTCCTTGTATTATAGAACAATATTCATTTCTGTTGTGCGTTTCTAAAAATTTCACTTTAGTCATAAATAAAGTCTAGTATGTAACTCGATAGTAAGGTAAATTACACACTCGCGCTATTACTCGCCGTTTGCTCGGACCTCGTGTAACTTTTTCGCTAATGTACATACTTAACACTCGCTACGTAATATACGACTTTCTTAGGCCGGGCGCACATTGAGACGCAGTTAACGCAGGCAGGACAGCACAGTTTCTGTGACTCGTGTTGTAAAACGGGACAGCGCAAATTGAAACTCAGAGCAGAGCAGAGCAGCACTGCGTCGCACGAGACCGATGTGGCATTCGTGAATGTGACTCAGAAACTGCGCGATACAGCGCGACATTGTAACACGTTCTCGAGTTTTAGTTGGTTTTATTTCGTCGAAATGAAAACAATTGAAGAATTGAAGAAAAGTAGTGCTTCTCTGCTCTGCTCTGCTTTTAAATTCGTGCTATCTCGTTCTACAACAAGAATCACAGAAACTGCATTGCCCTGCCTGCGTTAACTGCGTCTCAATGTGCGCTCGACCACAATGTGCGCCTGGCCTTATAGTTTGTTTTTAGAATGAATATCAGTAAAATCGTTTCTTTTTGTCAAAATTCAAAGATAAAAAAGAAACTTGATAAGAATTTCCCATAAATATACTGGAAATTACTTTGAAATGAAAATTTTTGAATTACATTAAACGACCGTAATATCACAATTATATTTATATATATCTATAAAGTAAATCAAATTAAAACAAAATAAAAATACTCAAAAATTGTTAACCGACGAATTGAGAATAAACCTTCATTTTATTATAAAATTGTTACGCTCGAGTAAAATTTTAAAAAATTATCGGAAATCAAATTAATTAATTTGTTTCCTCGTTTTCTTTTTAAACAAATTTTTCTTTCCAGTAGTAAATGGAAAACGATCGTATCATTCGATTAGTTACGAATCAATAAAAAAAATTGATACCGAACATAAATCCAAGTTAGTTGTCTTGTGTATATGTGTTATCAAACGTAATGATGTTGGATTGAATTAAAATGATAAAGCAACAATTTAGTTTTGTATTGTATTTGCTATTTGAAGTTAATGATCATATAGCTGGAAGCACCATACCAGCTAACGTGACTCCACTGCATAATGAATTTCACTTTTCTATGTACACCGTTGGTCATAAATTGGTGAATCTATCTACTCGATCTTAAGAAACTTAAATACATGTTCTCTATGATATTCAGTCAAGAGTAGATATAGGGTGGTGGTCTTGGGGGTCATGAAAAGAGATTGAATTACCAAAATTAGACACATATGACCAGAGCCGGACCTGTAATTACTATGAGGAGGAAGGGGCAAACAAAAATGAGAAATTCAAAATTTTAGTGCACCAATATTGTAACTTTTCCCCTACAAAAAAACAAGTGACAAAACCTCAAATTTAACATTTTGGCGCCTTTGAACTTGCGCTTTTGGCGCTTCCTAAAACCTGCAGGGCGGCACATGCCCCGCTGCTCCCCTAGATCCGGCCCTGCGTATGATCACGAAAAAAGACTTCCGTCGGATCAGTCGCATTCGGTAGCAAAAATGAAAAGCTTACACCCCAGTTATCCAAATTCAACCAATCACTTCAATTCAAGCCACTTTAGTAGGCTTGCTTTGAGAAAAGGTAATTTTTTTTTATTTTAGTGATGTAATCAAGTTTATTAGAATTTTTCACTTCCGTAAAAATCGTAAATAAAATGCCAGAATGATGAAAATGGAAGCGAATTGTAGATTTTCGAAATCGCTCTTTTAATTTCTTTGATAGCGTCATTATTGAGAATGACATTATTTAGAATGTATATTATAATCATAAAACTTATTTGCCTAGGCCAAATACTTACTTTCTTTGTTCGTATCTTTATTCGTCTTTATCACAAGAGCAAGTATTTAATTACCTTCCTTTAAGGCTAACTTTTTTTTGCCCTGCAGCGGATTAATCCCAGGCAATGAAAGCATTTCTTTATTTTACCTTTTCTGATAGTGTCAAAGCAAACCAACATTTTCGATCCCTACCTTTGGGAATATTTTAATTGGCTTCTCAACCTCAAAAAATTATTTTCTGCTATTCCTAAATACTTAACTTGACTATATTTAGATTAAGGGGGGAGTTCACACCAGAAACGACTAATAAACTAATTTTTTTCGAATTTCGTTTTTTGTTTTTATTTTTTTCTGTGGTTCTTTACAAACACGGTGATATATCATATAAAACATGGCCAAAAAAAAATTTTTTTTAAGTAGAAAAATATTTATTTGTGAGCCGCTGCACAGCCAAGTTGCTGCTCCTTTGCAGATAACGTTCGCTCCCCCTCGCGATTTGATCAGTATAATTTAATTTTGGTGTGTACACGAGTTATAGTATGCACTGAGATAATGTTCTTTTATTTGTATGCCTTTGTAGACGTTTTAATAAACAGTGAGTAAACCGCTTCTTTTGTTACTATTTTTGTTTTTTACCGTTTCCCGAAACTTGTGTTTTTCCCGACAAGGAAAATCATATCTCAAGTTTTAGCAAAGATAGAGACTTAATTTTTTTTTTAATTTTGTTCATAAACATATTGCGCATAAAGTGGAGTATGCTTTTTCCATTTGAACAATTGTAACTATTTTTAAACATTTTTTTTCTAATAACTAAAAATTGGGTTTTATAATTTCTAGAACTTTGGGATTACAGTTTTATAGTTAATTTTTAAAATTACCTGAAACCCATACTCAGTTTTATGGACAGATCCTTTAGGAATAAAATAATTAAAAAATATTTGAAAAATATTCATTACTTTTTGAGATATGGCGTTCCTTGTAATAGCTTAAAAATTTGTGAAAAAGGGCCCCCTCCTCCCACAGGGAAGAGTAATGAATGTTTCAAAAACAAAATTTTCTATTTAAAACCATCCCTAATTTGAACAAAAATTTCAACAAGCAAAATAATCATATATAAAAAAGTTTTTTTATTTGAACTCCTCCCTTAATATCCAATACTGTACCTATACATATACGAGTATATTTGGTCCTTACTTCGAAGCTTATCTCCACTTTACGAATGACTGCCGTGTTTGTCTCAAGTCTACACAATCACCATATCAAATCCTCCTAGTAGTATAGTGTAGAAATGGTTAGTTGGTATAGGTTACCACGACCCTGCTATACCCTCGTCTTATTCCTTTTCTACTTCCAGTGCACGGTATCAGATTCAAGTAAGTACAAACAACATTCGAAGTGTATAGAGAGATAGATGCAGCTGCCAATCTGGCTCGAACAACCCAACCGGGGGTACTGGGTGGGTACTGTGGTTGCATCCACCACCCAATATCAAAAACTAAACCGTTCCCATACCTAACCCACCCACTCTCAAACTTATACGACAATAATAATGGTTCTCGTATAATAATTCTCAACAAATCAATTCATGTAGAAACCGGACAAATGAAATCTGTGCCCGCTGTTTTGGTTCTGTTCTGAAATGTTTATTATTGTAAATATGTACACATACACGTCATATGTATTGTATGGTTTTGGATATATGTAGGGATATTTGGTAAACAAAAATGTAGTGTAGCTCCCGCCAGTATTTTGTTGAAATAATTCAATTATAACAACAACATTGTTTAAGTATGCGCGCGCATATATTCACAACTGATTGTTGTTTTACAATATAATTTTATTAAATTTCTGTGTACACGACTAAATAAACTTACGCCATGGAAATTTATTTTCGAAACTATTCAAGTATTCAATAATGATCCCAATTTATCTCCATATAATATATACAGGAATCTTTTTAATAAAAGGGTCTTTTGTAGAAAGTTTTTAAACTATCCGTTTGTATGTGTTTATATCGTGGCTACAGTATAGGCAATTTTTATATTAAATGAAAATGATTCACACCTTAAGAATGTAAAAATGAAATTTTGTCACATATAAAAGTTATTATATTTTCTACTATCCTTTTTTAATATATTAAATAGTAGATCTTGTGAGGGACAGTTATATTACGAGCGTGTCTGATACATAAACTTACGTGCATTCTTATTGAATGAGTCATTTTCAATCATAAATTCGAGTATAATATAGTATGCTTTTAGACAGGGCCGTAGAGAGAAATGGCGGGCCACGGGAATAGAGCACATGTCTTAAAAATATCCCCCCAAAAAATAAGCGACGGGCCAAAAGAAGGGTTCTTACTTTTTCCCAGGCCCTATTTTTCTACCCGGGCCCCGGGGCTACAACCCCGGCTATCCCACCCTCTTGTCGGGCCTGCTTTTAGAATTCTAGAATTAAATTTTCTTTCTAACAAAAGTAGTACACGGAGAGAAAATTCCTATAAAAATTACTGTGCTCATACTAAAATCGACGTGTAACAGGAGAACATATCCAATTTTTGTACGGTAAAATTGGATATGTTCGCCTGTTACACGTCGACTGTAGTATAAGCACAGTAATTTTTATAGGAATTTTCTCTCCGTGTGCGTTTCGCAAAGATTTTCACAACTTATCAATTTTGTCAGATTGTTTAATAAATTTCTTGAATACAAGAAATTTCTTTCTAAATAAACTATTCGAGAAAATGAGTTCCTTTTTAGTTTTAATTAATAATTACTATTAACCATCAATTTCTAATATTATTTTTTTCTTTTTTACAGGTAAGAAAATATTATTATACGCCTTTACTTTTACACCTTTGGTAAGCTTTCATTTGTCTTATATACCTACTGTAAATTATAGTGAAATAAATAAAAATAGTTTAGAATTTATAAAGCAAAAACGAAAAAAATTTAGTCCTGGTTTTGATACAGTTTATTATATGTAGTTAATTTATTTTTAGAAAATACAATCTCGGAGAAAGTAATATGTATATACTTGTTATATAAACAGATTATAAACTTGTATTATCAAACAATTTGCTAGTTTAACATATTATTTGTCCAACAGACTTAAGTGCACCATAAACCCAATCGAACCGATAGCTTATTAATTCTGCTGTTTACTATAAAGGCGATTGATTGATTAATAATTTATTTCGATGAATAAAGCCGAGTTTACATTGATACTTAGAGAAAATGATAAAGTACATTACGCTACAATTTTATCTGCGCCCAAGAGCTTTTTTGTAGAGATTATTTTAATTTTACGTTAGTTATACTTAATATTACTCTACAATTTTGATATCGGTTTACATTGGGCAAGCCGGAATAGAATAAGCTGATAATAGGAGAAAGAAAGTGGTAGAGTGGCTATACCAAGCTGTTATTTACTCTACCCGTCTACCGAAATCGAGAACTTTATCAGTTGCATTTATATTAGTTAATTTATAAATAGCTATACACCTAAATTTCTAAACTGAACACGTAATAAACATTGATTAACTAGTGTCATGTTCTTTATAGACAATCTGTACAACTCAAGTTGTGTGCGCTTTAACAAGACTGGCGTTTGATATTAATAGATACTAATGAAAAAATTTTTAATCAAAATGGATTTAAAGGGCATAAAAGGTAGTAAAAAAAATAATTCTACCATTTTTAAGAGGATAAATTTCTTCAGTTATTTTTGTTTAGAATGACTCTTTTCTCTAAAATATAGCTATACATTTACCTCATTTATAATAAAATAAGTGAAATTATTAATACTAGAATTTGTAGCAATAATCGTCCTTTTAAAGTCGTTTGATTATTGCATGGTTATCCTAAATTTTACTTACACAGGTATCCCATATATTCAGCGAACTCCAGTCCTATTTATTTTTAAAAAATACATACCATATGAATGAATGAAGTAATTATAGATACAAATCTTTTTTGAGATGTGAAGTTTGGTTTAGGGTAGAAAAAAGTCTATTTTGATGAAACGGACACCACAATAAATAATAATTACAAAATTATTATTTTCTCTTTATGAAACGTCTAGGTATGCATTTCATACGATACCGAATGCCAGTTTTAACTTACTTTCCCGGTAGGCGGCACAACAGTCTAATTTTAAAAGTTCGTAGCTTGTGTGTCTATAACATTAAAATATAGAAAGACGTGCATTAAAATGTAAAACAGTTTCATCAAATAGCAATTTATAATATAAATAAAAACTATTATATTTTAATCTAGCACTTCCGTTCCGCTTTACAAAATTTGAAATTAACATTCCGCATAATGTGAATCGAACTCTATTGTTGTCAACCCTAAATTAACAATGCAAGAAAATACTTCATCCGATATTTTGTAAGTATACCCCTAACGAATTAGTACAGTTACAATCCCCTATAACATAGTTAATTATTCAAAACAAATCCAAAATATAACTAGTTAATATTGTTGCCGGACTGTTACTTAGATTAATTTACATATAAGCTTTGTTTTACTAATTACAAAAATTATTGTTGCGGAGAGACCGAGGAGTGATTTCAACAAAATTTTTGTTAAACAAATGCAAACAAAAACAAAACAAAAATGTACTTATACATATACATACTAAATTAAAAATTTATAAAACTGAATGAGCTTTTCAAAAAAGTTGTTGTTTCAAGAATCGATTCGCAGTAAATCTAAGCGGTGATATCGCTGTAATTTTATTTATAATATAATTAGCATACTTATTATATACAAAAAACTATACTTACAGCTTATAAAATCAATATTTTAAAAGTATATATGTATATCCGTATATAAGATGTTTGAAAATTGACTAACCAAATTTGTTAACAGGAAAGCGATGTGTTATTGATGCAACTCGGGAGGTTCATACTACCAACTTTCCAGTAGATATTTAGTTGATACGTATATGCAGGTCGCAAAAGTCAACAAGATCCCTTGGAAGGATGACAGACCATCTCATACCTGACCAGAATATCAAAATATGATCTTAGTAAAATTTCCTTCTCGAGAATTTTCCAGTACCTACCAGAGCTAAAAAAAATTGATTTTTTAAAATTTTAGTTTGTGTTACCCAATCCTGAATAGCCTTCTGTAGGGCTTCTACAGTACACAATAAGAGCAATTAGTACTAATATATTTGGGAAAATACAACTATTTTACTGTGATTCATAAATAAATATTTTTGATTCTTGATTCAATTTGACTCTTTTTACTGTAAAAACAAGTTTATTTAAAACTTAGGTTATTGTAGAAAGTCAGAAAATCAAATTTTGTATCTGTCGTACTTCAGAAATTACCGATATTTATAAAAGTATTAAAATTTCGAAAGGTAATAATATTTTACTTCGATCATATTTTGATATTTTGGTTCTGCATCAACTAGTCTCATCTCTCTAAGTGATATATTGACTTTCGGAACAGCCTGTATAGTTAAAATAAAACACTGTTCAGATAGAGTACGATTCATCAATTTGCCAGAATAAACAATCACACAATCACCCGAAACCTCAAATTTTGTTTCCTTTTGTTTAGGTCGCTGCGCTCTAAAGGCCCACTGTCCTAAACAGGTTGCCGACCCCTGAACTACTTACATTATGACCACCAAGATTTAATTTTATGATAATAATTAGATAGTAGGTACGTAAAATATCACTTCTCCAAACGATATCTAAATACATGTCTTGTTCTAAATTGATGTTACCTATAATTAAATTTCAATTTGTACACATATTGGAACATCCTTTATACGCGTCATTTATAATAATTATATTATTAGTAACAGCAGCAATACATATTATTAATAAATACTTAGGTGTAGTTATTTTGCAAGCTAACAACATAAAATCATTTAATATTTACTAATAAATTATTTAACACTATATAATTATATTTATTGTACTAATAGTTGAATCCATTAATTAACAGTTTAAATTAATTAAAATTAATAATGAAAAACTGGTAAGTTGATATTGAACAGATAGTTGATGGGTATAATTATTTTAAAGTATTATTTTATTATTTTATATATTTTATATCTATTCTTATTATAGTCTTGTTCTACGTTCGTTTTAACTGTGTTGAAGTGTAATTAGCTTTATGTCGCCGTATAAAAGTAATTGTTCAGAAAATCCTTAAGTACACTACAGTCGATAAAAGTTTATGAATTCATAATATCTTTATAGATTCCCGTATTAGCGGCAAAATCATCAAAAATTTAAAAACTAAAAGTAAAATTTAATGCCAATAAGTAGGTACAGCCATATTTTAGTACATCCAAGTAAGTAATTATTATTATTTATTCATTAAGCACGCACTACACTACTCGAACAATTGCCTGACGTTGATCGAGTACGAGAGTGTGTCGAGTACTTTGTGCTTCCTCGCCTCTGCTCGGACAACTTCTACTTCTTGTCACTGCTCGGCTTATTCTACGAAGGTACATCGCAAAGTTGTACGAGTGACGTTATTCGGATTTTGACAAACTTTGTCCAGTGCTTTGGACGTTTCAATTATTATTAAACAAGTTTGTATGTACAGTAGACTTCATGTACCTCCAAAAATGTAACCACTGCATAATTATGGGTACATTCATGCGATGAAGAGACTTTATTTCTGTCTGCACTGACATCTGTTGACGACGTTTCAAAGCAACAACTTATTCGTAATTCAGTTTATTAAATAATAGTTTTATATAGCGTGAGAGCGACCACTTAAACAATTAATGATACGCAAAATTCTAAATTGTGAATATAGGCGTATTATTATCATATCTTTAAGTACTTTTAACATTGAGGCGAGAATCGACTAGAGAGGTGTATTACAATTACATTAAGGAATTGAAGCAAAAAAATTGACTGATGTGACTACTTTAATGGCCTTTAAACCATTAATTTAAAGGCCAATCTAATATATATAAAGAAGTCTCCGTGGTTGCAAGTTGGGTTTAATAAAATTTAATGCCTGTGGTATCTCTAGGAAACATGTTAATATGTTCTATTCAATACTCATGTCAGTGACTTTTAATAATCGCCTTTCGAATTTAATAAAGATTAAATTTCTAAATAAACATTTAAAATATTTTAATTTTTATCTATAAAAACCGATTTTCCCTAAGTCGTCTACCTCCGTCCCGAAGACCGTCAAAAATATGTCTGAAATCAGCATATAAGGATTTTCCATAATTATAGAAAATGTAGTGCCTGATGCCTGACGAGAATAAAGAAAACGTTTAAAAAAAACTATTTTAACATTATAATATTTTATTAGTTTAAATTTAAATCAAAGTAGAATTACAAAGGAACATTTTTAAATATTTTTTAGTAAATATCAATAACAATATTATACCTACAATAATATTAAATAAACTGATAATTAATTGTCAACAGATGATTGTCGAGTAGTTTTTATTTCTTTTAAGGTCTCATTTTTTTAAAACAGACAACCAGTGGCCGACATTAAGCGTTTCCACCCTAGAGCCAGAGAAAAGAAGTATTTACAAATGCCATGAAACTATTTTCATGACTTTCATGCTTCATGACTTCAGGGCATTCATAATAGATACTCCTTCTCGTTGGCCTTATAAAACTATTTTTTAATAAACTATACTTATTAGTTGTGTTCCAGCATCGCATGTTTGATAGTCCGTAAACTGTTTGCACATGCGAAACCGTTCCAACAAAACAAAATCAAATATTTTGTACATTTTGTACAAAATGTACAACGTTCCAGCATCATTTTTGACATGTTTTCAACTTGTTCCTAACTGAATTATCAGCGAACTTTTAAATGGACAAATTGTCCAATGTGCTATCTATCTCTATCTATCGATGCTGTCTATCTCAATATATTTTTATGGTTGTTATGGTTGTTATGCGTTGTTATGCGTTGTTATGTATTCCTCCATATAGAATGTCAGAAACGAATTTAAACCGTTCCAGCGCACTGTACATTGCAAACAAGTCCGTTACTTGTTTGTATGTTAGCATGCACACAAACAAATTCGTAACTTGTTTTGTACTTGTAATAATGGGCATCATGATGAGGGGACTGACATCTAGCGGTCGAATTTTGAACTAATGGCTTCTTATTAAATTATGAGTTAGTGGTTTTTGTATCGGCTATGACAACTAGCGATTACTGTTTGTAAGAAATATAAGCCATCTAGCGATGAATAGTTTAACTATTATCTTTTGAGTTAATTTATAATATTATATTGTTTTGTGATTCCCACGTTTTTGTGTTTGATATGAATTGAAAAATAGTTAAGTGGTGGGGAAGTAGCGAATGGGTTGTATGTTGATGGAAATGCGGAGTAATAAGGGAGATGCGATTTAGACTTATTTGAAATATGCCGTAACTAGGTGAATGTTGCTTCAAATCATATTTGAAATGTATTTATTTTTTTGTTAAGACGTTTTAAATAAATAAAACGCAAAACAATTCGGAAGTGTTTGTTAAGACACAATCGCTATTTTATATTTTATTTATTTTAACCAAATTTTGAACTTTTGGTTGAATTATGTTAATTGTTGTTATGGAATTTTATGTAAAAAATATTTAATAAAGTGATTTCGCAAAACACACAACGGAATGTAATATTTCGAAAGAATCCTGACCTTTGGAAACTTTTATTAGTATCCAATTAGCGTTAATCTGCGTGGGACACTGTTAAAGCTTAAAGTAACGGTTTTGGGGTGCGAAATTCAAGTATTTTAAGTATAGGCACACCGCCTCAACTGTTACCTTGTCCAAAAATAGATGCTGGAACACAACTATTACCTCTATGAACCCATTTCCCCGGCACTAATCCAACCAATATTTCAATGTTATTCACTGATTTTGAAACACCTACCTATATGTATTATGTATACAGGTATGATATCACTGTATAAGATAATGACTGAATCATTATGAAATTTAATATATCCAATTATATCGGCTTCTCTATTGTATTTGGACACTTTGTACTTAGAAACATGCATATACGTACATAATAATTGTATATGTGTAATACTAATAATTCTAATTATTATAACTACCTGTATTATCCTTGGTACATAGTAATAATTTGATCTGTACCATATCACCTTTCTTGGCATACGTATCAATTAGAGCCCACTATACATATCCATCTACTTTATAATATAATGTGTGACAAGTCTACTTGGTATTATAATGCCTTTGTATCTATCTCTATATTAACGCTTCTTTGTATGCCTACATAAGTGAGAATATCGTTTGTAAATGACAATATGTCAGTAAATTGTAACTAGATTTATTAATAATAATAGGTATACTACTTATCAAGGACCATAAACAGAGCCGGTGTTAAGACTGTGCAAAGTGACTTACACTGTTAAGGGGAGGTTTACTCGATAGTCCTTAAAAATTATGTATTTTTCTAGAATTTTTTTCTCAAGAACGGAAGTAAATATCAATTTCCAATTTTGTGCACATATTTATTAAGTATTAAGCTACACAAAAAAAATTTTTCAAGGAAAAATATAAAAAAGTGTCCATTTTATAGATACTGCAGTGTGACAATCCGAAAATCCAATGCCTTGTTGGTGGACATCCTAGCGCCGGTAATAAACCACCGAAATCCAAAAACGAAAAAGATTTATAAAATATATGAAGAGTACCGGCACCTCTACCTATATAATCAATAAACTGCGGAAAGAAAAAAAAATGGCGGATGTTTGAACTCTTGATTACGATTTCTGTCTTATTTTTCACTCTTTAAAATAAATTTAAAAATAAAAAAAATATTGAAACTGTATCGAACTTAGGTAGAGGTGCCGAAGAATTGAATTATCTTTAAAATAAAAAAATACGTTTCTTTATATATATATATATATATATATATATATATATATATATATATATATATATATATATATATATATCATCCCTTTACTATCATCCCTTTTACTAGCTCCCCTTAAGAGCTAGTAAAACTTTCATCAAGTTTTACTAGCTCTTAAGGGGAGGTTTACTTGAGAGTCGTTAAAAAAAATTGATTTTTTTTTTGCAGAAATTGGTAGCTAATTATGTGTAGAATATGTTCCCAAAGTGATCTTACTGAAAATAATTTAAAAACAAGATTCTTGCACATTAACCGAATCCAGCTTTCTATAAAAAAAAATTCAAAAAACGTAGTTTACGCAATAATGAGTATTAAATATAAAATTTTGAAAATACGTTTCTTTATATATATATATATATATATATATATATATATATATATATATATATATATATATATATATATATATATATATATATATGTATATATATATATATGTATATATATATACATATATATATATATATATATATATATATATATATATATATATATATATATATATAAGAAACGTATTTTCAAAATTTTATATTTAATACTCATTATTGCGTAAACTACGTTTTTTGAATTTTTTTTTATAGAAAGCTGGATTCGGTTAATGTGCAAGAATCTTGTTTTTAAATTATTTTCAGTAAGATCTCTTTGGGAACATATTCTATACATAATTAGCTACCAATTTCTGCAAAAAAAAATCAATTTTTTTTAACGACTCGCAAGTAAACCTCCCCTTAAGAGCTAGTAAAACTTGATGAAAGTGCGCGATGGAAATTTTTTTTTTGCTCGTTACCTATAATTTGGGAAGAAATTTCAGGAAAAATCAACTCGCAAAAGTCGTTTTGCCCACTTTCGATTTTAATCTTGGGCCACCTCTGGCCATAAGTGTTATATTTATGGTCTCGAATACATTTTCATAACTCCGGGCTGAAAGTTAAGGGTTCATAAGCATTCTCGGCCATAAGAATAACACTTGCGTGACCCGAGTATGAACAAGTTGTTTTCTCCAACCAAAAAAATTAAACCAAAAAGATTGAAAAAAATGAATAAAATTAATTGAAAATGCAATTATAGTAAAAATAAACAGTAGGCGTCTAATTAACAGTAAGCTAAGGTTCTCCTTAAGATGTCAAGTAAACTTTTTTGAGTTGCCATTTTTTGTAACTATAGTAATCAGAAAACTGAATAGTAAATATTGTTTACTCATCAAGTTGCTTACTATGTAAATGTGAACTCAAGAAGTTGAAAAAATTATTAATTTTCAAAATGACTATATATTATGTACCGTTTGAATCCTTCGACTTTTCAACGTCTCCTGAAGGATTGTAGGAAGATTGCATCAGTCAAAGGTAGAACTAGAATAAAATACACTGCCAATGGGCAGTGGCATACAGCTTCCTTACTGACTGTAATATACCCCAGTGTCGACCTTAAACATCAAATTTGTTGAAGGTGAACAAAAAACATTTTGAGCTTGTTGGTCTAAAAACATATTATCTGAATGAATTGAATAAAATAACGATAAAAAGTGAAGCATAGAGAATTACAAGTTGATAATGTCATTTTAGGTCTTAAAAGAAATTTTTTAATAGCAACATCCTTCTTGGCGTTAAAATAAATCTTTTAATAACAACGTCCCCCTTAAAGAAACGAAAGCCTAAAGAACTACGCAAAATACCTGCTTAATATTGTGGCAAACATTTAAATTTAAAATAATTTTCAGAATTTATTAAAGGTTTTAGTTTGTTCTTCTTTTGCACACTATAAAAATATCAGAAATTGTATTCCAATAAAAAAATTCAAAGAAAGCTACAGAAATTTTCATTTTATCAACGCTTAAAAAAAAGTGGGGCGTATTGTAGTGGGTTACTTTAATTGATTTAACTTTTGTATTGATGCCACATTTCTAGTTTTGTACTAATTGATTTAACTGTCGGAGAATTTGTTTTATTTTAAACTATCTACTCTGTCTGTATATGTATGCATGTACCATATGTACAACTTTCCAATGTTGGTCCCAATTCGATCCTCATGCGAACCAAGTATACCAGACTATTACCCACTATCGTCATTCAAGCTCGACAGTTCGTTTAATTGATTAAATTAAAATTTTAAACTTTGCTTCCAACATAGTAGAGACCAACACACAGTGACTACAAATAAATTATTTTGATTTTAAATTTAATTATAAACTTATAAATTTAAAGCCGATGCTGCTACTATTATTTATTATTGATAAATGCAGGTGTTCATCTCTTCAACTAACTATCACACCTAGTGATCTTATAATAATAAAAAAAAAGTGGAATTGGTTTATAAAAATGTCGTATTTGCGACCGTTATGGTTCCGAAAAAATTTTTAATAAAATAATTAAAAACAGTCATCCATTATGTTAATTTATTCTAATTATCATTATTATTATTTAATTTCTAAAAGAATTATTCTAAAAAAATAATTTTTTAGCTATTAATCACGTAATCAAATGATGCTTCGGTAGGTTATCTTATTCTAATTGAATATGACTATGAAAATTAAACAAAATTTATTTTATTAATCAGTAAAATAAAATAAAATAATATCAACAATTTAGTTGAGTTATAAAAAAAAGAAAAATAGTCTTTTTCTTAGTTACAAAACACCTATTGTTATTTAGAGAACACAACGTAACTGACAATTAATCGATGTTTTCGTACAAATTTTGTAAACAAATATCAAATTATATTTTTTTTTCTAACGAAGCCTCTAATTTTAATTTTTCTTATTTAGTACAAAACTCGTTGCATAATATACAGTATAGCACCGATAATGGAAAGATCAATTTTGGAAATTTTTTGATAAATACTTGACATTTTTGATGCAACTTTCTAAAAGTGATGTTGCCTCTGATGCTCTCAATTTGATACTCTCAAAAAATTTTGAGAGTAATTTGATGCTCTCAAAAAATTTCCAAAATTGATTTTTTTTACATTATCGGTGCTGTACTGTATCCGACATCTGATTTGAATTCCACTAATCCGATTTGAATTCATTGAAGTTGTACATATCTGTCATGCATATCAGCATATCACATATCAGCAATTATAGAGTCAACGGGATTTGAAGTGACAGAAGTATAGTAACTCATCTGCAGTTCATTCTAATATTTTTAAAGTCGCGATAATTATTTAGTAGTATACAGCAGTAGTATACATGTCTCTTATAGACACTGTACGTGCGCAGTCGAAGCGAGATTCTTCATTTCAAATTCGTTTGACTATAAATTTTCTATTAATTCACACGACCACAATAATTACAGTAAAAATATTTAACTTTTACAACAAGGTCAGATCTCATTCGTTATAGGATTATGTGTATTGGATTTTTAATTGAGCACCTAACAAATTCATGTTTTATACCTACATAAATATTTCTGATTACGGTTGACTGCAGCAGTAAGTTGACGATTGAATCTTCTTCCTCCTTAAAATTTTAATTTAAACGAAATAATAACGTTTTTATTATGAATATTGATGACTTTTAAATTTCGTTTTTTCATTAAAACTTTGTTAAAATAAATAGTTTCAAGTCATTAGAGTTCATTGTATATGTACTTAGTTAAGTTTTTTCTTTTTTAGTATTCTGTATAGTAATAATTTTAATTTAATATTAAATAATTAATTTATTATCAGTCTTTGTTAATTAGTTAATATATAATCAATTTGTTGCCTGTTAATCTAATCAGGCAATTTAAAATTCATTGACCCGTCCAGCATTTCCTTTTTGGCTTGTTAATAGACTATTTCTAATTAACTGATTTTAAAAAATATCAAATTTATGGGTACAAATATCAAAATCCCTGATTTTAATACACTTCAATTTTTCTAATATACTTTTTTGTATATTTGTGTAAAAATATTCTTTTAAACGAGTGATTTTAACTAGGGCAACTAACTGAATTAGGGTAATTTGTATGTAAGCTTTTCATTTTTGCTATCAAAATGACCCAATTCCTTTTATAAATGTGACCGATCCAACAGAAGCTTTTTTTTGATAGTCCTACGTATACTTAATTTTGGTAAAAATAAAAAAATAATGATTTCGAAAACCTATAATTTTATTTATATTTTTTAATTTATTGAATTCTCCTTTCAGCAACCATCTTCTGTATCCGCTCGTGTCTTCAACTAATTACCCGAAATGAATTATTTACAATATAATAATGAAATGGAATAAAATGACTTTATTATTTTCAGCGATACTTCCCGCGGACTAATGCCGAGCTGTTTCAATAAATTTTTACTAAAAATAACAATATAACTTTAAAACCACACGAAAACTGTAATGTAAAAGTTATTTTATTTTTAAAATATCACTGATAGATAAAAAATTCAATTTAATGATAATCAAAATATAGGAAATAACCAACATCAAATATTTTTCCTGTCCCTTATCGCCCATTTATCGTTTCATTAATCTTTTATTTATTTACTTATTTAAACGGATGAATCGATTTTGAAAAAGATACGGTACAATAAAACAGTATATTACGAAAAAAAAAATTAAAAAACACAAAGCAGACAAAATAAACAAAATACGGCTTTTTTTCCAGTTTTTGTCGGGTTTTTACATAACAATATATCACGATAAAACTTATGTTATTATAAGAATCAATACGCGCTATCATCCCGTTCTAAATTTGTATCAAAAAGCACTTATGTAGATGGGAAGAAAAACAAGAGTAATGTTTATGTTTCAACATACATACTCGTAGGTAGGTATATTCCAAATAAAATCAGCATCATTAAACATTGTTTTATGCTTAAAAATAAAACGGAAAAAAAGGAGAGTCATGCTTACCTATGTCTGTATAGGTAGGTACATTCATGGATACAAAATACAATATGCACGTCAGAAAAAAATTAATGTATTGAAAATAATAATAATTTGTAATTTTGTTTTGGCTTCATCCAGTTTTTTCAATAAAAAAATAAAATTATATTTTGTACGATCAAAACATGGTTCATTTTGAAAATAATTTTCCAATTAGGTACATTACCAAATTTTTTTTAAATATTACGTTGGTAAGATAAATATTCCTGTCGTAGCATCCTGCATAACTTAACGAATTTCCCAGTTCTTACTTTCAACCATATAATTTGATAATTAAAAATCATACAGTGATTAAAAAGTTATCTAACTGGATCGACTTGGACTTGCACCCAGGATCTCCTGGTAACTAACCAGGTGTCTTGCCCCCTAGACCACACGATCCTCCGGTTGGTTACCTGGCTAATTACCAGGAGATCCTTGGTGCGAGTCACTTTCTTCAATCATTGTGTGATTGTTAATTAACATAGATATGGGTTTGGTCATACAAACCAAAGAAATCGAGTGCTCATATGTAAATTTAGCTGAATGTTAAGTGAACATATGAATACAAGCGTATGTTTAAATACGAACAAAAGTTCGCTATACGTAGTAATGTTTCACAAGCACTCGATAATATTTGAAACTGAAAACGTAATTTAATGGATATTTCAGTTCCAAAAAAAAAAACATTCAAAATGCTACGAAACTTATCTACTCGAAATAAGTCTATTAAAAATTTACTCGAAAATATTATTGTCACAGTTAGATTAAAAAATCATATGAAGGCAGCAAATGAAGCAAAATTAGACGGACTTAATTTTTTATCTCTTATTCATTTAATCATTTCGTATATTAAGGGGGGAGGGTCCTCCAGAACTTCAAAATTTTTCATTTTTTGTTTTGCTTTAAAAGTTCATTTGAATCTTAAGGAATATATTTCTAATGTTTTAATCTCAACAGAAAGATTATCTTAGATAACGATAAACTGCTTTTAAGTCTACTTTTCAAGAACGAAAGCTTTTTGATAGCGTTTTTCTCAAAACAGGTTTTTTCCGCGCCGTGGAACATAACTTAAAAAGTTATTAAGATATTAACTTGAAATTTCGTACAGATATTCTTTAAGATATTGGCCTTTGCATATACCTACAATTTTGCATAAATTATTACTATAAATATTGTTTATAACAATTTGTTTATAAAAAAAAAAGTGAAATTTTTTCTTTTTGGTTTTAAATTGTGAAAAAAAATTTTTCTCATCCGAAATAGGTATATGCAAAGCGTAATGCCTTAATAAATTTTTTTTGTCCAATTGAATTCAGTTGATTACAAGAGGCTGGGCATTCCACGGCGCAAATTAAAAGAGTCAACTTGGAACAGCTGTAGCACCGCCATTTTTTCTTTTTTTTTGCATAAAAATTTATCAGTGAATACACTATAACATTTACTATACTATGTAACTTCATTTGATACAATAAATGTATCCAATTTCTCAGAAAAAATTATTATAAATCCTGTTGTCTGAAGGATCCCTCCCCCTTAAGGTAATTATAGTAATTTAAGTTTAACCGTCCAATTTTGGTTAATTTGTAATAGCGACATAGTATGTTTAAAATTAATCAAAGCTAATTTCAAGCATTGAGACCATAATTTCTTAATTTGTATGAAATTTTTGTTATAAATTAAAATTTTAAAATATTTATTAATGAATATTTTAACGATATTCTTCTAACAACAAATATAACAATAATAAATATAAAAAAAAATTTAATGCAATCTTGTTTAACGATCATATTTGTTTACAAACTACCCTCTTTAATTTTACTGGTCACATTATATAGATCATTATCGCTAGGTTATGCAGATGCTGCGACAGGGGTATTTGCTTTATACGATGGTATAACAAAAATTTGAAAAAAGTATTATTCTCGAAAAAAAAAACTTTGGAAAATACCTAAAAATCTAGTCGTTTTTTACTTATATTTTTGATGTTTACTTCATTAAATTCTTTTAAATTCGATTACATTTTCCTTGTGCAATTAATTACGAAACATCCGAAAATGAGGTTATTTAAATAAACTCAACTTCGAAAAACCATCAATGTCATTGGCGTCAGTAAAACAAATAAATAGGAATACCGTAAAGAAAAGTAGAGGAAACGATTCCATTCATTCGTCGTACTTTGAGACTCGCTATACACATTAGTATTTATTTTGTTGTTCATTACGATTTTCACTGTTCTTACACATCGAGTTTTATCATTTATAATCTCTCTACGCGGCTGTATATTTCAAAAGCAACGCTTTCATTGTATATGTACAACTTTTATAGGTATATAGTGTACACATAAAAACAATTATGTGTGTACGTAAGGTTTCGAAATATAAAATTCAAACAACAAAACAAATGGTGAAGGATAGAGTTTTACTTTGTACTTACTCATGTTGTATATGTGCATGTAAACAGACAATGCTCTTGTCAGGGAAAATCTTGTCGTTGGAAAGATAAAAAGTATTTAATATAAATAAATAAAGAAATAAAATAAAGGAAATTATTTGAGTAAAATGTAGTAATTACATTTCTGTTCAAAAGGAATTAAAGGAATCAGAAATATTTGTTGAGTGTTTACGTTCATTTCGTGTTACAATTATATGTTCATTTTATTTGGTTTTACTCTCGCCTCTCTCCCGTTCATCGCATTCGCATTTCTATTTTCCTCTCGGTCGCTTTGTTACAATTTCTTTTACCCAATTTTATTCTTTCGTTCGTCCATCCACATTTTTTAATATTCCGTATCAAAATTGTTAAAAATGAACATTTGTGAAATTACTTAACGGTATTTTCCTTGAATTTCGGGGGTTCTAGGGGTTAATTTCAGGCGACAACCAAGAAAGAGGAAATACAATTTTTCCGAAAAGTGTCGAGTAGAGTATCAAAGGAACGATTATTGAAGCACGAATTTAATTCAGTTTGTTTGGGGAGAAAACCTGTTAAAAATTGCTGTCCCTGACGCTCATTAGCAGAACGATCGCTCAGAAAAATCTGGAGAAATTCATAAACATTAAGAATTAGGTGTAGATTGCATGAAAATTATCAAGATTGAATATTCTTACGCAATTTCCTAGGTACATAAAAAGAAAGCTGATGACGCTTTCTGTTTTGATCAAGATGTTGTTAGTCAATAATTATCTTAATGTTATATTAAACGGCTATTTCTGGTAGTTTTTTTAGAAATTGAGTTTCAGGAATTAAAGAAGAAAATAGGGTGAATGCGGGAGAGATGCCGCACATTTTGAAAACACTTGATAATTCTTAAAGTATGCATTTAATTGATTTGAAATTTTGTACACAATAAATGTAAACATTGTTCTTTAAAATTATTTATAAATAGTTTTAAATTTTCGGTCACAAAGGATTCATAATTAACATTTTTGTAGAGCCTGCAAAGCAGCGTCTCTCCCACACCTCAAAGAAGGTGAGACGCCACATAGCTCATATTAAAAATTTTGCATTTTACACAGATCTCCATACATGATGCATGCCATATGTAACCATTTTTGGCATTTTATACATCTTAACCAGTCAACTTTTTTTTGTTTCTAAGTACTTTTGAAAACATTCAATACACAGGCAATCATCATTATTTGCCTTATCTCCACTAAGATAAGGGCTCTTCCTGATCCATTAATGGATCTTTTATATTTACGTGGCATAATTTACAGTCCAAAAAAATTGCATAATTAAGGTATATACGTCTATGTTTTTAATATGTAATATGATGCGGCATCTATACCAACTTTAAATGCGGCATCTCTCCTTTTTGTTGGGATAGATGCCGCATGTTGCTATAGCAAGCATAGTGCGGAATTCTAACCTAAAATTTTATACAGTACTTTTAAAATATACCTAAATTAATAAAAAAACTCATTTTCATTAAAACAATAGAATATACATTCTTAAATTCTAATGAATTAAATGCTTGATAAAATATTATGTTAAAAAACTTACTTTTCAATAATAAAAACTTGGATAATTACTAAACTGATAGGAATCATAAATGTTGTCATATACAGCTTAAATAAGTAACTTATTTTAAACATATAATCCATTAATAGCGCTATCTATCAATCAGTGGATGAACTATGGCTACTGCGGCATCTCTCCCGCACTTACCCTAATTGATAAATCTACACACGAAAAATATATTACAATTTCTACACCTGAATATTATATAATATTTGTAAAATTGATTTTTTTCATTCTCTTCATTTAGTATATACCTATTACTATGTTTTTCTAATAATCATAAGCTCACTGAGATAACGATACGATCGTTTCGAAATCGGAAATTATGGTTTATTTTAGGAATAAAATTGTATTCGTTAGGAAAAATATGTATCTTATCCACTTTCATATACTATTACACTGAATCCATAAAAACTACTAATTGTACGGAACACTATTTGAACAAGTACAACTTACACTTCACGACATGTTTTCCTTTCATTTCGTTTTCATTTTCGTACAAATGTACATAGTTTCATTTTCTTCATAGTGCGTGGCTGGCTATGAGATTTACACTAATCAATTAAATCGTTAGTTGAACAACTAATGACATTTCTTTTTTTCCTTAATTAATGTTCACGACAACAGATTGCCCGGTTGCGATGGGCTCGGCAAGCTAGCTAGCTGTTGAATTATGAAATAAATTTAATGTTGTTCATTCAGATGGCGTTATCGTGCGCTGCTTGGTAGTAATATTTACTGGTGATAGTGTTGGTGGTGGTGTTGGTAATTAATCGTATTTTTAGGAATTTTTTTTTGTCAACAAAATTTGCGCACAGAATAAAAGAAACTGTAGAGCCTGTGTTTATGAGAGTACGTTGCATTGATTAATTTTATAACTTATTAGAATTTTCTGCATTATACAGGATGTTTAATTATTTAAAGACGTTCGTGCGTCAAACCTAATAGTAGATAAATATTTTAATTTTAAGGAACTGACAAGTTCAATTACATAGTTATCTTCCCTCAAAGATTTTAAGGCCTTCATAGATCATTTCTTAAAGTAATTGACGATTAAAAATCAAATTTTTAACACAGACCTATTAGGAAAAAATATTCTAAACAGCATTTTTTCATTTTAAAAATTATAGTATGCGTATTATAAGAGTAGATACCATAATAAAAAATGTTTAAAAATATTCTTTGAAATATGCAATTTATATAATTGCACAAAAAACATCGTGTTGACGAACGTTAAAATGAAATATTAATTATTGAAATTAATATTCGGGTAGATTTTGATGTGTACACGTACATAATATACATACAAGGTCAAATCAGACTATTAAATTTCAATCAACAGCTGTGTATGCATTGATGTCATAGATCAGTATATAGATGGTATACGCATAGCACGACACGATATGACATATGAACAAGCACAAGCTCTGTATGCATAACATACAGGTATAGTGTTTTGTGGTAACTTGTGGTAGCTACATAACATTATTCTGTAGTATTTTGTGGACGCGCACGAACGTCTTTAAGTATACTCATATAAATTTCTTTCTAATGTACTTAATTAAATGAAATTTATGATTGCCTGATATCACGTTTAGTTTTTATTTGGAGCTAGGTAAAGACTTGTTACGTATCCTAATATTGTACTGATACGAACAGGATTTGTTGCAATGTGGCGTACCAAAATATTGATGCGCTGATACGCAGACTTCATCAGTTAGTTAGGGATGAAAGAGGAAACACAAAAACCAAGGCGTTGCATTGTATTTCTTAGTTGAATTAATCTTTTTTGTTTAAGTATTTATTTTTTTTAAATAAATTATTATAGTCTGCAAATACTTTACTGTTATTATTATTATTATTAGTACCTGGCTCCATAATGCTTAAATCCTAAATCTAAAAAGTTGAACTTGGAAAAAATTTGGTTTAAAAGGTCACAAATTGGTCACAATCGGTCCTATTAATCGGTCAAGAAAAGAAAAAATATTTTTACATAAGGTGGCATCATAGACCAATGAACACTATTATATTATACTACTAGACAAAGGAGGATATAGGACTATAATTATTGCAGGACATAATTTTTATACGTACTTATTTTAAAAATAAAACGAATACCTACTACTTTTTTTTCTTTCAAAATTTTGCAATTTCTTTTCAAAAAAGTAAAATTTTATTCTCAATGGTATATTTTTACAATAATTATTTGAAAACATTACTACGGATACCACCGGTTATTGCATTCATTACTTTATTACAGAAAATACTATCAGATCGTCTACTGGTCGTATCTGGCTGCCTCAATTATACATTGATACAATTAGTCTATATAATATAATATATAATAGTACTAGCCGTACCCGCGACGTCGTTCGCACAAAGCATTGTTATAAACTAAATGAGAAGTATGTAAGTGTAATAATTATACAGAACTTGCAAAGAATAATAATTTTTGTGTAATGCATGCACATGCTCAAAATAGTTTTTCTATTTTCGCCGAGGAATGAGCCATTTTCCCGGAATAAAAAGTATCTTAAATGTTGCCCTAGGTGATAAGTTATCACCACACCAAATTTTATTAAAATCCGTCCAATCGTTTTTGCCTAATGTGTGCACATCCTCAACATGGTTTTTCGATTTTGCCGTGGGAATGAGAAATTTTCCCGGAGTAAAAAGTATTTTAGATGTTGACACAGGTAATAAGTTATCATCACATCAAATTTCATTAAAATCCATCCAATAGTTTTTGCGTGATGCGTGAACAGACAGACACACAGACAGACAAAAATTCTAAAAATCGCTGTTTTGGTATCTACATCGATAACCATTTACAGTACCAGTACAATTTTCAAAAAATATTCCATGTACAGAAAATATGGTCTCGTTACAATTTTATTATATGTATAATAGATATTCATTGGTCTATGGTGGCATCTAAAACATTGACTATCACAAAGTAACTGAATCAGACTGTATAATTTTAAAAATCTGGAAAAAAATGTGCGTAAATGAATTATGTATTATGAGTGTTTTTTACTGTTTGTGTGCAAAGTTTACGTAAATTTTCACGTTTTCAAACATACAGATGTTTATGAAGGTTTTAAAAATAATTAAAATTTGAAATTTATATATGATTTCCGTTCATTTAGGCTAAAAGTAACTATGTCTATTTTCGATGTTCGTTGACTAATTTTTTAGCTTTTATTTGATGACTGAAGTAGAGATGTCGATTTTAAATCGATTAATCGAAGCTTAAAAAAACGATTATTTTTTCGATTTTTTTCATTTGAATCGATTCATGAATCGATTATTAAAAGTAAGAGATCGTTAATCGATTTTTTCCAAAAATAACTTCAAGTAATCAGACCACCTTTCTGTGCAAACGACGATCCCTTTCCCACAAAAGCGACTTATTTAGAAAACATTTTTTTGTCAATTTGTTTGAAATTTTTGAATAAACTTGGTTCAATTCGTGATATTCGTCCTACATATTCAATTGCCTTATTTTTATAATTATAATTGAAAAGTTAACTCATTCATCGCCTTTACAAATATAATATAAGGCGTTTTTACACGATATTACCGATATTACCTATACACTATCAAGTAAGTCCCTTAAACAAAAATTCAGCTAATTTTATTAAACTTTTCAAAATTTCGATTTTTTAGATCGATCTCACAAATTTTTTTAGCCGATTTTTTTTTGAATCGGTTTTTTTGATTTCGATTTAAATCGATCCAAAAATCGATCTTTTTTTTGGAGAATCGACATCTCTAGACTGAAGTGATTTTGAAACCACTGAATGAGACACTGCCCCTCACTTTTATTATTTTTTTTTTTTAACATTTAAAGTAAACTAACTTTTTTATCTATAACTCAATAATTACTAACCATTGAAAAACAATTTTCCTCAAATTTTCTGTTGACAGAATAACTTCTCTACTAAAACAATGTTTAGAAATTTGTAAACTTTATACAATAGTTCACTCAATTAAATGTAAAAAGAAATTTTCCAATATAATGATATTTCATTATAAACAAAACGTACCAAATTACTGTGAATGGCATACAAAGAAGTTAATTAAATAAAATATTTATAAAATATTCTCGTAACTGGAAAAATTGGTTCTTAGTATTTCTATGTTGTAATCAACCAAGCAACCACAGTCAGAACAGTTTAGAAATAAAATAAGTATATCTACTTCCAGAGAGTGTGGTACAGGGCTTCCTCGTATTCGTGATCTTGTATTCAATTTTAAAAGTGATTTTATGCTTAGTGCTGCTTATCTGTTGGAACTTATGCTTTCCAATCATCGAATACTCCGCGGTTATATGATGATTTGTTCCGGTTCGATTCCTCAATTGCAACCAGTCATAAATTGTCGGGCTAATTTACAGATTTAAAAAATTAAAGGTAGTAGAGCCTGTGCCTCAAATAATCGACATTTTGAAGTTTCTGTCAAAAAGTCTCGTCCTTCTAAAGAGGCCTTGAAACAGTTCAGTGCGTGTTTGTTTCTTTTTCATAAGGCATATTATGTAATGTCTATTTTGAAAAATGGTTGAGATAATTCGAAAAATTTGTCTTTTCGGGAATTTATTATAAATAGATTGTATTTTTTTTTTACAAAATTAAACAAAAATTAAAATTGTTTTGAATTAATTTTTGTGGAAGTCTATTTTTTCCTTAATATCTTTTTCGAGTTACAATGTCCGAACGTCGAAAACTGAAAAATTGACAAGCCTGTATAAACTGCTCTTAACTTTTCTATTAAAATTACTGTATAGAAAATACATCCACCTTTGAAATTGGCTAGTAAAAACTACTAAAAAAGGAAGTAGACACTATTTTACCATTCCAACTGTCAAATAATTTCAATTTCTTATAGTAACAAATTATATAAAAATGGAACAAAAAATACGCCTTGGAATTTTAAAAATATAACGAATAGTAAACAAAATATCAGCGCTTAATGAATTTCATAGAACGAAATTTGTTCAGCAGGCTTTAAAACGTGAAATCTAGTTTTATTGTACAAAAATGAATACAATACTTTCGTTACCGTGATAGACTCGAATGTAAAAAGTACAAAAAAAGCAAAAATAAACCAATGTTCATCTCACGGTAGCCAGTATTTCAACTGTAACACATATTATTTATTATATAATTCGTTCTGTTTAATTAAATTGTACATATCTTAAACAGTAAATAAATTTTAAATATGAACAACTCTGAAGTGGTACACAGAGGTAGAGGTAGAGCTAGTGCTCTAGCTTCCTTACCTCTATTTATACCTACATAAATGTAGGTGTATAGCTTGAAGAGCAGTAGTAGCAAAACTTTCAAACCGTCCCATTCCATCAACTCTTAGTACCTCTTTTACCCACCCATTGCATTTACTACTCCACATATATGTTTGTTATTATTCCGTCTCACTTTAACCTGGACTATACGATCAATACTTACTCTGTGTGCCATAAACACAACGTAACCGTACTTGTTCTTGTGTGTTTGTGTGTGTGTGTGTAACTAGCTTTTACCTACGACCAGCAAGCAACCTACAAACCAGGCAACACAACTACACTACAACAGTAGCTTTATTACATACATACATGCATACATGCGTATATATTCCATGTACCCTGTGCACTAACTATATATGGAATATTGTGTTAGCCAACAAAGGATTTACGCCGTGCGTTTATTTGAATTTTCCAAATAAGTTCAACGTAAATAATTTAGTGTGTAAACGAAAGTTTCGAATCCTACCCACGCATCCAAAGACTCCCTTCCATTAAGTGACTATATCTTTAGAAGCAGAATGTACAACAATAACGCATTTCAGGAAATATTGAGTGATATTTTGGGACAAGTTTAACTTCTAGTGAACTTCTATTTGTTTAAAGGAATTTAAATCCACGTTTTGTTTTAAAAGGAATCTCGCAGTATTGTCACTTTTTCTGTGCTTATTGTTTAGCTAAGAAATTGTTCGACAGCCAGTATGAATTTCAAATAGAACTTACGAAAGATAGCTCTCTTTCAAACGTTTTGACATAAAAAGGCTTCATTCATAGTTTCTCTGTTTACTTTTTTAAGTTTTTTAAGTTAAAAAATCACTTCAGGGGACACCATTTTCGTACTGTAGAGTACATTCAGAAATCTGCACCAACACAACTTCACAACTTGTGATATTGTTTTAACCAGTAGAAACAACACAACAATAGTCCAAGAGCTCACTGCAGGATCTTGCCCCCATCGAGTTACCAAGTAAAATATTTTTTTTTAGATACTAGTGACTATAATCGATAAAAAAATTCGCACCTGCCAGTATAAAAGTTGGCCATAAAATTTGTATGATTTTTTGAAAATAATTTTTGTAGTACTGTGGCGGTACCGTTCGTGTTACCACTTGAAATTAGTCTTATTATTTTTGTTTTT
This sequence comes from Brachynemurus nebulosus, assembly GCA_035578155.1. Lineage (NCBI taxonomy): Eukaryota > Metazoa > Arthropoda > Insecta > Neuroptera > Myrmeleontidae > Brachynemurus > Brachynemurus nebulosus. Next base: position 8,155,627 of record JAPWDM010000001.1, on the reverse strand, counting down.
ACGTGTAAAAATGAAATATCTTGGTCTGCCTCATTAAAAACGGGTCACTGTGAGGCAGCGAATTTTTTAGTTAATTTTTTATTGTACCGTTAAGGTACCGATCGAGTTACCACTTCAAACTTAGACGAAATTAAAGTTCGGACATTTATTAAACAATAAAAAAATATCTGCCAAGTCTTTGGCAATTTTTAGTACTCGGCAGGGAGCTTTGAATTTTCTTATTCCCTATACCGCTACATATATAGCGAGCTACTGATTTTTATTTTTTGTTGTTTATAAAATTAATAAAAATAAAAATAAATTATGGATTCTTCTTAATGATGATTAGAAAATGATTTATGTGCATTATCATTATCTCAATATCATCATTTCTATTATTTATTTATTTATTTATTTATTATCAAAGTTCTGCAAAAACTCTATCACGCTGCTCTCTACTTACTCAAGGCGCGCGAATCTTCAAATATTTTTTTTTTACATATTTACTCATCTTGTTACCGCCTCAAACTTTGATTAAATTACAGTTGGAAAGTTAATTTAACGAAAAGTATATGCCACACCATCGGCGACTATCAACGCCTAGCACAACGTCGTACATTTTTCTTTATCTCCTATGCCAGTAGATGCATCACCTATTATAATTACATATATATATATATATATATATATATATATATATATATATATATATATATATATATATATATATATATATATATATATATATGTATATATATAAATATTTGTATATGTTAATATATGTGTTAATTAATAAATGTTGTATATATATATATGTATATATATAAATATTTGTATATATTTGTATATGTAAAATTTATATATGTATAAATATATATATATATATATATATATATATATATATATATATATATATATATATATATATATATATGTTTCTAATACTTACATAAAGATTCTGAATACATGAAATTACTTTTAAGAACAATGGGGAAAAGGTATCAAGAGCATTTGTAATTTTTGTGCTTATGACGCTCACGAAACAAACCATTAATTTCATATTCAAACTTGCAAACTGTAATTTAATCAAAGTTTGAGGCAGTAACAAGATGAGTAAATATATAAAAAAAATATTTAAAGCTTCGCGCGTCTTGAGTAAGTAGAGAGCAGCGTGATAGAGTTTTTGCAGAACTTTAATAATAAATAAATAAATAAATAAATAAATAAATAAATAATAGAAATGATGATATTGAGATAATGATAATGCACATAAATCATTTTCATATCATCATTAAGAAGAATCCATAATTTATTTTTATTTTTATTAATCTTATAAACAACAAAAAATAAAAATAAGTAGCTCGCTATATATGTAGCGGTATAGGGAATAAGAAAATTCAAAGCTCCCTGCCAAGTACTAAAAATTGCCAAAGACTTGGCAGGTATTTTTTTATTGTTTAATAAATGTCCGAACTTTAATTTCGTCTAAGTTTGAAGTGGTAACTCGATCGGTACCTTAACGGTATAATAAAAAATTAATTAAAAAATTCGCTGCCTCACAGTGACCCGTTTTTAATGAGGCAGACCAAGATATTTCATTATTACACGTAAAAACAAAAATTATTAGACTAATTTCAAGTGGTAACACGAACGGTACCGCCACAGTACTACAAAAATTATTTTCAAAAAATCATACAAATTTTATGGCCAACTTTTATACTGGCAGGTGCGAATTTTTTTATCGATTATAGTCACTAGTATCTAAAAAAAAATATTTTACTTGGTAACTCGATGGGGGCAAGATCCTGCAGTGAGCTCTTGCTCTACAACTACGAACACAATTTTTCGAGTACATTTCGGAATAATTCCCGTAAAAAGAAATAAATAAATATTAAAATATTAGTATTTAAATAAATAAATATTATGAAGATAGAAATATTACTATTTAAACCAATGATCTGTTAAGCTGGATTTTCACCAAACGAACTAAACAGAAACTAAATAGTTACTGATGTCGGTTCCAACAAAACTGCAATTCAAACAAATTGTAAATTTGACTCTAACAACTAGTCTCAACTCGAAAACAGTGTAAGCTTCAAAGAACTTTACAATTTTTCCAATAATTCGATTAATGAAAATATGTCTTTCAATTTTACATCCAATACACTAATACTGAATAGGAACAAAAAGTTCGCCATACGTTGATAGTGTTCATAAGAACATCGATAATATTGAAATTAACATAACTGCTCCACGCAATTAAGAGAGTAAAAAATATATGATAAATACGTTGTCAAACTGGAGTGGCTCTCGAACGAGGATCGTTTAGCTTACTGATAAAAGCACCTGATCAGTTATTAGGGGATACTGGGTTCGAGTCCCAGCCGATCCAGTTTGACAATTTTTCAATCACTACGTGATTTTAATTGAAACAAATTAAAAATCATGTAAGCTTACATGATTTTTTGTAACTGAATCTGTAACAAAATAACCTTGAAATGTAAGAAAATTGTTTCATTTTTAAACGTTTAATAAAACTATATTCATCAATAACTGAAAAAACTTATAATTTTTCGGTTTTGTTTAATGATAAGAACTACTCTCATCTTTCTTATTATCTATATTTTGGTAGATATATATTCTAATGTAAGTTAGGTATTTATAGCATTCTTTTGCTCTACACAAAGATTGTGTTACTCCCTTGCTGTTCAAAACAGGTTAACATTTTTATTCTGTTAAATCGAAATTTGTGTTACTATTTTCATTTAACACAAACACGAAATGTTACATTAACGTAAGGTTTTGTTTCTTATTTAACACAAAAATTTTAACCACTAGTTTTTTTTTAAGCAGAACACAAATTTTTTTACTGTGATATACAACCTTGTTAAATTTGACATCGGGTAAAACGATTAATATACATACATACATAATATGTATATGTATATTTATACATGTTGAAAATTACACATGCGAACATATATGATGGACATACATGTAAGAGAATAGTACATACTTAAAAATTACGTAGCTACGTTTGGCGTTCTCGAAATGCGTTTCGTTTATTACATTAAATCAACAGCAGAACGAAAACGTGTCCAGAATTCTTAAATTTGGAAACACATATCCGCCGAATTAACAGCAAGTACCTAAGTGAGCAGTCAGTTGTCAGACAGAAATGTATGTATGTGGGTATTATATAGGGCACAGTTAAAGCATTATAGAATAAACACATACATAGATAGATAGTTATTAGTATAGCGCAAACATTTTAACTAAACCGAATCTCTTCAGTTGATGATGGGGAAGTACATGTTATCATTATTGTAAGTCAGCATGCCATGAGTCATGCGAATATAAAATAAAAACGGACTGGCGGAGGAATTACCTCATTTAGTGTCGGGAAAATACGATGCAGGTGCACAGGTACTGGATACTGGTAGATATATTATACATACGTATGAAATTATGTGAACAGTAATTTTTAATCCTTTAAAATATATACACCCAAAAAGCTTACGTGTGAATATGTCTAATAAGATAATTAAAGTATAATTTTTAAATTTGTCACTGTTAATGAAAATGTAAATATTGTAAGCCACGCAGCATATTAAAATAAATGATTTCAATTATAATTTTTTTTAATATGTGAAAAAGTTTTTTTTTATATTTGAATATGCTTATATCTGGTTTAATTTAATGATCGTCTGAAAGTTTGTTTTGCTCTCCCTCGTGACCATCGATTTCAGGATACCACAAAAATCCAAAAACTGAAGAATACTGCCTACACAGCTTGTAAGTTTAGTATACCGGATTAACGGACTATCAATAAATCACAAAAAATGTTCTAGAATTTTTACAGATAATTTGTTAACTTTTTGACGTGAATTTGATGAAATTTTTTTTTATTTAATAGAAGAATTATTGAGATAATTACTATAACCTTACTACTTTTGGTGTAGAATCATTATAGCCTTACTACATTTGGTGCAGAATCACTATAACTTTACTACTTCTGGTACAGAATCACTATAACCTTATTACTTTGGTGCAAAATCACTATAACCTTACTACTTTTGGTGCAGAATCACCATAACCTTACTACTTTTAGTGCAGAATCTATATACCCTTACTACTTTTGGTGCAGAATCACTATAACTTACTACTTTTGGTGCAGAATCACTATAACCTTCTACTTTTGGTGCAGAATCACTATAACCTTACTACTTTTGGTGCAGAATCACTATAACTTTACTACTTTTGGTACAGAATCACTATAACCTTATTATTTTTGGTTCAAAATCACTATAACCTTACTACTTTTGGTGCAGAATCACTATAACCTTACTACTTTTGGTACAGAATCACTATAACCTTACTACATTTGGTGCAGCAGAATCACTATAACCTTACTACTTTTGGTACAGAATCACTATAACCTTATTACTTTTGGTGCAAAATCACTATAACCTTACTACTTTTGGTGCAGAATCACTATAACCTACTACTTTTGGTACAAAATCACTATAATCTTACTAATTTTGTTATAAAACCGTAGTAATCTTATTACTGTTGGTATAAAATACATACAAATTTAATAAAACGTTCTTTTCATGTTGATTTACATTATATTTAAATCAGTTGTACGTTTTGCAAAGTAATTAGACATTAATTTAAATAATTAAATTTTACGAATAGGTACATTTTTATCATAGATATGTATTCATACTTTATGACTCATTAACGAAATTTAAGCGGTACATTTTTATAAAGAAAGCTGTAAGTATTTACAAAGATGCTGGAAATTAAACAGATACAATGATTGGAACCTAACTGTGAGATTTTTGAAAATGTTTTATAACCATTCGAAAATAAATTAAAGAAATATTTACTCTTATATTTTCAGTATTTTAAAAAAATACCAGTATATTACAAATAAACCGGTTTTGTTAAAAAAATATGCCGAATTGGTTTTACAATGGCTAACTGACTCTAGTCAACTGAAATTTGTACTCAGGATCGCTATAGTCAAATGATAACTTACCAACCACTATACGGCACCATTTTGAGTATTTAAAGACTGTTTCTTAATTTATGTTCTGAAAAGTGCTGAAAAATTGATTTTTAATGTAATAAACCTCTTAAGAAAGTAATTATTTTCCACCCAAAGTTAGAAATTTTTGGTTGCATTTTCTCTCCGATGATGGTGTAAAAACCGAAAATCGATTCGTAATCAGGTTATTTGTTTTTGGGAAAAAGTGATAAAGCAAACGTTCTCATATTTTCTGATATGAATTTAAAAATTTTAAAAACATATAGGTACCTATAAACGGACCTATGGTGTATCACCAAACCATGACAATTTAATGACAAAACATAAAGATAAACTTTCGAAATAAAAAGACGCAGAACATTCAACATTTATTATTCCTGTTACTTAACGTTTTTCTTTGTAATGGTACATAAATAACCGGAACACAATAGATACAATATACGGTTAAACAGGTCAAACTTGTTTTCTAAAATTTAATTTGTTCAAGTAATTTCAGGAAAATTGTTACAATATAATAAAAAAAAAATTATTTTTGGAATATTCTTCGAACAAGTGTAGGTATACTAAATAGTAATATTATTCCTTTAATAATAAAAATTATATATTATTGGATTTGTCATAACACAGGAATATATCAAAGGAAAAAAAATTAGTCTTTATTTTTCATCATTTTCAAAATTATAAATTAAAACTCATTACAAATAATCATCCTTGTATATTATATGTGTACCCATTGCCCCCACCATCAAAAATGCAAGTATAAAAAGGAATCAGCTTTAAGAGGTACGAACAGAAAAATGTGGGTAAATGTTTAAATTTAAATACACCCATGGCTTCCTACAGGATCGATACCATCTACCGGTGGACATTAAAGACATCTAAGGTTTCTTATTTTTTGGTTAAAGGTAAATTTAGGAGCCGCTAAACAATAATACTTACAAGATGGGAAGAAGATAATAATTAGATCAGTTTGAGTATATGCGGTCTTCATCAAATCTTGACGTTTTCAGAAGGAAATTTTTCGAACCATATATACGTTCGTACTTATTGTGTCTCTATTGCTTCTACTGGAACTAAGAAATGAAACCAGGCCCAAAATAGTCATGAGGCATTAAAAGGAATAAAATTTTGACACATTTTGATCAGTGATAGGCACTGGAGTTATCGCCATTTTTAACTTTTTCCAAAGATCAAACAATTTTGAATAAAACTTAGAAAAAGGTCTCGGATATTTGAAAGGGCAAAATTTTTTTCATAAGTTGCGTTGTCGTCGCCCAAAAATCTTGAGTTGTTTTTTTTTTTTTTTTTCAAAAATTATTATTTTCCATGTAAGAACCAATGCTTAATTTTGGCCGAGACGCGGCGGGACGGTGTTTCGGGACCTCTAGCGACATTCCGGCACCTTTCAGTGAATTTTTATTTTTGCTGGAACACCTTCCAGCGATTTTATTTTTGACCAGGTCGTTTGGAGGTATTAGTTGAATGCATGACAGCAGGGGCATATAGTAAGACGAAACAAGTTTTTTTTTTTTATCGGCTTCATTTAAGCCACAATTAATTGTGAAGATTTTTCTCTTTTTTTGCTTATCATTTCTATTTTTGGAAAAGTTATACGTTTCGGCATGTACAATTTTAAAAATTACGCCCTGGTCAGAACTCAGAACTTAAATTTTACAGCAAGATTGCCTGTTACGCCATGATACTTTTTATAGTTATTCTACCAAAAAAAATAGACTCATCGGTTTCCTTAGAAAATGTACAAATATCACTAATTCAATATTATCATTATCATCACTAAAATTGTTTAAATTCTTTTGGGACATTTTCTTTTTTTTTAAATACTAATAACAAACGTTAATTTTTTAAGCAATTTTATTTATTTTTACTATAATTTAAATAAAAATTTGCATCTGTTTGATTATTTATTTTATAAATATTTTTTTGCTATACTAGTCTGTTTTTTACCTATTTAACTACATAAAACATCAGAAAGATAAATGTTAGTATATATTTATGCCGATATAAAATGTAATAATAGAAATAACATATTACTCTACATGAATCATTATTATTGTATAAACATTAATAGTCCATTTAAACTGCAAACAATTACTATGATGTAGATAAATACATCATGACTTTTTTTTTAGAATCAAGAATTATTGTTTTCATCCTATTGTATATTACTTTTGTTTAGTGTTCCATATCAAAATTAACACAATGGAAAACACTTATGAGATCATTTCGGTGTCACAGGTGATTTTCTCTGAAAATTTGCGAGTGAGATGGTTCATTTATAGAGTTAAATTTCTACTCTGGGGATTAATTTCAAGAGGTAGCCTGAAAAGTGAGCATCGAGTAAGAGTATCAATAGAGAGCTTATTAAAGCACGAATTCAGTAAACTGTTTACTCTTGTTCAATTTTATTTTATTTTTTTTAAGAAAAACCATTTAAAAATTGCTATCCCCGACCTTATTACCACAAGGATCGCTCAGAAAAATCTGAAAATATTAGGAATGAGGTGTAGGCTAAATGATAATTATGATTAGGATTAAATTTTCTTTGGCAATTATTTTAATGTTATGTTAAACGGATATTTTTGTAAATTCTTTAGAAAATGAGTTCTAGAAATTAAAGAAGAAAGAAGGAATAATTGATAAATCTATACGCGAAAAGTATGACAATTTTTACACACTTATAAACAAAGCTATTATTATAGCTTTTATTTTATATTTGTTAACATAGATATCCATCGTAATAATGGATTCGAAGTATCCAAAGAAACTAACAAAAATTTTTAAGTAATTTTTTGCCTAAATACATATTTTATAATAAATAGTGTCACTAATAAATTACTCATATCCCTATAAATAATAACAAATCGTACGGAACACTGTTTGTGCAAGTACAACTTGCACCTGCTTTGAATTAAGAATTATTGTTTTATTCTATTGTATATTACTTTTTTTTTAAATAATTTTCATTGCAATTTGTTTAAATTTGGATAAATATTTATTTTAATTTGGAGGAAAATCATTTTGACTAAAACACCCGCCTCACTTTGTGACAAAATTCACCATTAATTTTCTAATAAATTTTTGGTTATTTTGGTATGTTGGGTTACTTAATAGCTTAATCCTTTCAAATATCAAACAAGTGTTTTGATTGGTTATTAATTTCCAAAACAACATCTATTTTACTAAAATATTTCAAGAACAGATAAATAGAAAGCCATTATCGCGTTTTATTTGTTTACATTTTGCTATTTACAGTTAGGTACTTCCATTTGATATAACAAAGGTCATCATCAGTTTCCTTTGTTTTCCAGAAAAGCATACTTTCCCATTTCTAATATGTAAGTACCTACGTATAGAAAATCTATTAAAAAACACTTAGTCGCATTTTCCTATAGACATTGAAATAAGTATGTATTAGATATAATTTGAAGTTTCTACCTTGTCGATTGTATTTTATATTTGTGGAGTGGATATTCAAAATGTGTTTTGTCACAGTTACCAAAATATAGGAAAATCACCAAAAACTATTCAATTTGTTATTTAAGTGTTTGCAATGTTCAGGTTTTTCTTATAAATTGCATGATTTAAAGTACAATATTAGAATTGATTTTTCGTTAATATGTTTTCTTTTTATGAAGAAAAATGCTTTTATATGGTGGACAATAATTGTTTGAATCAAATATTTTTATGAAACAAACGCGGCTTGAATAAATTCATCATTTTCTTTTTTAATTCTAATAGGATAAAAAATTTTTTACGGCGTTTGAATTGTATAGGCTGACAGGAATCACTTAAATAATAAATTGAATAGTTTTTTGGTAATTTGCCTACATTTTGGTAATCGTGACAAAATCATATGATATGCCTAACTCAATTTTAAATTTTTGTGACAAAACACTTTTTGAATATTCACTCCACATTTATGATAAGTCTATTCCTAAAAAAAGGTAAAGTAGATAATGCAATTAATGAATTAGATGCTACAGAGTGATTATGTTAGAGTGTTTGATTAACTCTTACTGGCAGTAATCTTCGCAAAATTTTTTTAACAAATTTCCATTTCTTACAAACATATCTCACTCTCTGTGTACGCACAATCGATATCGTAGTGGTGTGATGTGTTTTCTGGTACAGGCATATTATGCAGCACACGAAATACTTTTGGTACTTATAGAACCTATTGGACAGAGAAAAAGCTACGTTTGTTTATATACCTTAAAATAATAGTTGATATTTTAGTTGTCATATGTTGTATCATTTGGGCGTTTCGTCATAATTCCTCATGACCGTTAACGTGTTAAAAAACGCAATGCATTCCTGTCAAATGACATAAAAAAATAAAATTTTAAAATCAAAAAAGGGAACGGGTCACCTGTAAAATCTACATTATTACATATATTTCACATTTTATTTTTCTCTAATTTTAATTTCAAAGAAAATTACTAACGTAAAATAACACAAAGGCGAGTTTGCGTTTTGGTGTTTTTTCTAATTTAAATAATAAATTACGAATATTACATTTATTTACATAAAGTAATTCGTTAAAATATAAAAACCTAATTGTGAATGATAACTGTTTGATTATTATTATTATTTCCATTGTAAATATAGGGGAAACCTGTATAAAATCGTATACCAGGGTAAAACAGTATAGTAGGTATATTTTTGCTATTAATTAAAATTTCCGAAACGCAAGCCGCTGAACAGCGTCCAACAATGAGAGCTATTTGTCAACAAAGAATTGTAGCGGTAAGCACGAACATTTTCAAAATCTTTCATTTTAGTGTTTTTGATAGACTTGATCTTATTTTCGTGAAAATTCAAGGAAAAATACTTAAGTTTATGTGTACTACAAGTTAGTCTCCAATCAGTTATGTTAAAGTGTGTGTATTTACTCGTAATTTACAATATTGGTTTCGACAAAATCGATTTGCATAGGTGGCAGTGAATTATCTGTTTACACATGAGTCTCCGGGTCAAAACCGTACGGGGTAGAACCGGCCTATATATGATTTTGACTTGGTCGTATGAATATGAACTAAACTGATCTTTTATTATTAGTTGCAAACAAGATGCCACGTAATCATAATATTACTATGACTAGTAACAAAATGGGATTGGAATAACATGCGAAAAGCCGTTGAAGCTGTTTTTGAGAGAACCATGGGGTACTTCAAAACTGCTTGAACATGTCAGGTCAACAGAAATCAACATTATACAAGATTGAGTCAACAAATTCAAACAAAAAAATGATTTGGGTTCTACAACGCGCAAAGGCTTAAGATGCTTTAAACCGATTCTTCGGTGTTGAGTATAGTATACGGTTTTGTCCATGTATCGGGATAAAACCGTAATAAATAATGGTTTGAATTTTTTGTGTTATTTTTGTTTAACTCAATGGCTGCCAAATAATTTTTGTTTGTAAAAGACAGGTTTAAAAGCATTGATAAAGAGAGAAAATTGTTTACATATTATCTGTGTACTTCTGGAAATATTTTATTTTAATTCTAAGATTTTTGTTTCCGTCATAAAATATAAACATCGTTATGTCTTATGTATGTTTTGTAAAGTCGGTATTAAACTAATATTTGGAACATGTAATTATTTTGTTTAAAATCATTTCAGATGTCATTATGATATTCATTTTAAGTAAAATACATTCTACAAAAACTTAAGTAAAGAGAATGAAGAAACCATTATCTACCATTCTTATAATTTGATATTCCCACTTTGTGTGTATCGCACAATATCTTACGTATTTTTAATTTTGTAAATTATAATAATATAATACTGACTTTATAAGAAGCGTACTTGCATGAATGCCGATCAACCCTACTGCAATGTGGCCAGTGTGTTTTTATAGTTGACATAATTTATTGATTTTTTATAATATGTAATACATACATATTTAGTCAAACCTTCGAAAATTTTTTTGCTAACAATAATAAACAATTTTTTTCATATTCTTATAGTACACTGTAAATTCAATTATGTTAAAACATTCAATAAAAATTATTAGAAGCAAATTTTATATATTTCCGTAAATATTTATATATAAAATTATCCACAGTATTATTTTTTTATTATTATTTCATTTTAAAGCAAGTTGGACAACTAGAGAAGTATCAATTTAACTTTAATTTAACATTTTTTGGGAAAAATTTTTATTAGAAAATAACCCAGTGTGGATTTTTAGTGTCCTTGTAATTTATTTTTATTATAGAATTGAGAAACAATATTTTTCAATTTAAAACATTCCAGTGCAGCTTAAAAATGTCAAAATGATTAATGACCTTAAAAATATAGTCTTGTCTTTTGTTGCAAGATATATTTCCCTCTTTGTTTCCTTTGGCATGTTAACATGCCAATGGCACTGAATCGGTTAATATTGGGATAATCCGAAATATGTTGATTTGATTATGTTCCTTAGGAAACTGACTAATTATAAACGTTGGTTTCATACATTTACGTTTTAAAATGAATGATATGTACAACGCTAAATCCTTAGCTATACGGTTTTGACCCGGTCTCCCCTACCTATATAAATATTTATATCCTGGCTGTGCTTATACAAAAATACAATTTTTACAAATTATTTTTCCACAAACATGTGTTACATTTTAATTTTCCTAGAAATTTTGTTACAATCCGTACAATTGTTATATAAGCATTCAAGGTTTTATCAACAAGAAGAAATTGTTACTACTAAAGAGGTCTCAAAACAGCAAACCCAAAAAAATACATATTTTATATTACGTACCCTTAAAAAGGTGATAAAAATATAACATTTTATTATACGTATAACTTGTAAAGCTGTTACACAACAAAATACCATTGAAAATCCGTGCGAAAGCAAACGAAATAATTTTTATTATTATGGCGAAGTAGAGCTGGCGAAAAATATAAAAATATAGAAGTGACCATTTATTTTTGTTACTGAACATTACGTAAATTTATGTACAAGGGAAAAACTTTATCAGACAGAATTATTTATACAACTTTAATGTACTAAAGAAGAACAATCCGTTTCTAACTTAAATTTATGTTGTTTTATTAGGACAATACAAAGTTTTACAATAGTCAACTATATTAGGTACACAAAATACATAAGTATATTATTATATAATAATATACAAAGTAGATAGGCAAAATGGATTAATATATGTTCTCAGGGCCGAATTTACGCTAAGTGTTGCACGGGGCACTGTGAAAAATGTCGTCCTTGACAAAAATTTAAAAAAATTTCTTATTAACTTTCCCACACTTTTTTACCTTTTCCTATCAAAAAAAAAAACAGCTCCCATTTTTATTTTTCTTAAAAAATAAATAATGACCAAAAAGAAAAACAGAAAAAAAATTATCACGTGTGTTTCAAATTTTGCCGCTCGGGGCCAGTGCCCCACGTACCCCTAGTGTAAATCCGGCACTGTATGTTCTTGTTATTAGTATTTTACACATTCACACAAACGTGGGTTATTTTTGGATTAACAATTTTTGGATTATTAGACCAGGCGCACTTTCTTGTTCAGCAGAATATGCTATTGTACATGAAAGTACACCTTGATTCGCGAAAATATGATTATGTTTCGTTTAAACAAATTTTTTAAATAGCTTGCTAAAATTAAACAAATTGCTCCAAAAAAAATCATTGAAATTTAAAATAATAAAATCGGCCAAGAGTGTGTCGGCCCGCTCAATTAGGGTTCCGCACAGTAAGCAGTCAATAGTTCAAATTAAACGTTTTTTTTTTTTTATGTATATTTAAATATTATTGAAATTTGCTTATGATAACTGACGTAATTACGGAAGCATTATTATAATTCAAGCGAATTTGATGTTCACGCGAGAAAAATAGTACCTGGGAGGAAAATTATAGAGAAAGAAAATAAAAAAATCCGTAAAATTAATCTATTTTTAAGGAGCTGAATTATTGTAGAAGTACTTCAAAATGGCGAGCAAAGTAGGTCAAAAATAGTTTTTTGTGTTAAAAAAAAATTGTTATTTTTCCGGTCATTTTTTCGCAGACTTTGAATTATTTAATGATAGGCGCATACATTGCACAGGTTATTACAACTCTTTAGGAAAAGTTAGAGCCCATAAATATACCTGTAAATGGTTTAGAACTTGGTTAAATCAAACTCTACGAAAATGTCTTTTTTCCAAAATATTATTTTTTCAATTCTTACAACGCTTATTCCACTTGCCAAAAATTACAGTTTCACCAAATTCACCAACAGAAAAATGACTAAAAACTTATTTTTATACAAAATCTAGTCGAAGATCTGCGAAAAAAGGCAAAAAACTGTTTTAGCATGTCAAAGCTTGTTATCAAATCGTCCACCAAGTCGCGTTAGCAAATATATTTTGCGCTTATAAAAGCTTCCTGGCAAAGATTTTAATAAAATGTATTCGAGTTGAACGTAAAAATAGAAATTATTATTATTATTATTATTATTAATGACAATTTATTAAATTCCAAAATGGACAGCTAGGTTTAAGTAAAAAAAAAAAAAACTACCACATTACTCTCAGACAAAATTAATCCAATTTTTGGTGTAAGAACCTTTATTCTATATAGTAACAACTACTATAAAATGAAAACTAGCATTAACTTTTTCCCAAACAATATTCGACAACTTTTGCTTTTTTTTATACTTTCTCGTCAGTGAAACATGAATCATTAAGAAATTCTAGTTTTCATTACTTATTCGTATACATATTTCTCGACAACAGCTAAACTATAAGAAAAAGCAACTGAATATAACAAAATACAAAATTCATTATTCTAATAATAATAATAATAATGATATTCATATAAAAGTCATCATATTCATGACGTACAAAGTTACTTATTTGTTTGATTTACCAGCAGATAGCGTAGTAACAAATTCAACACACCTTAATGACAATACCAGTACCAACCGACGTATTACCAACATTGTAACAAAGAAGAAAACAGCAGCAACAACATATATAGTTAGAAATGTCTGGTTGCTCATAAGGATATACTTACATGTTTTTGACTATACTAAAATGTTAAGATACTATAATATCGCTGTATTAATACTGTTATAAAATAATATTGTTTAATTCTATATAGATATGTATTATTATATGAAGAAAGTTAGGAAGTGTGGTATATAGGATGAACCTCTCGGTATTTCACTTCGATTGTCGTCACTTTTTTAAAGGTGGGAACGCGGCGTAACAAATAATGTCTGTAGGATGCATTGAGGAGAAAATCGACTAGAAAGATCCTGTGTATTACATGAAGAAATTGAAGCAAAAAAATTGACTGATGTGATTACTGTAATGGCGGTCAAACCATTAATTTAATGCTTAATCCATGTTTATCTAATATTTATAAACAAGTCTCCGTGGTTACAAGTTTGGTGTAGTAAAATTGAGTCATGCTTCACCATTTATTGCCTGTGGTATCTCTTCGCTAGGAAACATATGTTAATATATTCGATTCAGTACTCAGTGATAGGATGCCTATATTGAAGAGACAGTTGACAATGTTTTTCTCCAAACTTGGATTTATTCCTATCTACTATCTATCGTCTACCTTGATACCGTAAAACCAAGTGACTTTTGCTCCATTTTCAGATGTTTTTTTTTTTTTTGTTTTTTTTAAACAGTCTTATATTCTCTGTAATATTTTCTTATTTAGTCAGGAAACTGTTCTAAACTGATATAATATCCCTTTTATACCATTAAATATTTCAAAAAAATTCGTTAAGTGCGTGTTTTTAACACGAACTAAGTAATGTCACCTCAGTGAAAGTGTTAAGTTATGATTTTTTGTTAACTCTATAGTTGTTAACTCTACAGCCCTCTTGCTTTTATTCAATATGGATGTACAACTCTATAATTATTCAATATGGATATACAACTCTGTAATAATGTTTCCCCCACTATGATCACACAACGATATTAATATGTCATCCTTCGATGACATAAAAATGATACGAAGTACATAGTAGGACCGGGTTACTTTGCACAACTTAAAATATTAATTTAGTTCTAGTTACACGAATTACAAGAACATACAACAAGAATGTAATAATATCCGTTACAAAAAATAAATTATTTTATGTCGCCAAAACTATTTTCCAGCTGGTGTAAAGGAACCCCGTTTTTCCTTTAACAATATCCTCAAAATCATAATGGATGATAAATTGATAAATATCAAGATAATTATTGTTTAGATGAATTTGAAAAATAACTAATTTCTCTGCATCATCTGCATACACCACATTTACCTTCATTTTTCTAAGTGATGGCACCTTTAAACGAGCGACAATAAAGGCAATTTTGGAAATTTCTTTAAGAAGAAAAGAAGTTAATTTGTCCTTTTTTTTAGTTTAATTTGTAAAACTGATTATGACAGAGAGTAGAAATAATTTAAAAAAGTCTTGACATCAAAAACTCTGCTCCTACTAATCATAATTTTATTATGACAGGTTTTATTTCAAAAACTTTCACGGCAAAATAATCTACAAAAAATTGTTTCTACAATTTTTGAAGAAATTACAAAAAATCAGTTTCCTTTTAAATATCCGGTAAATTATTTTCCAAAGCGAAAATGGCATAGAGTTTACGAAATTTCGATGCTTAATATGAACAGAAAAACAGTCGTCTGTATTTTATTTCAATTTCGTATATTTTTTCGATAATTTTTCAATCACTATGTGAATTCTAATTAAAACAATGATTTGGTCACGTATACCAAAGTGAGCCATGTGTTCAAGTTCAGTTTCGCTGGACATTAAAAGACTCTCTGGTACAGAGATCGGTAGCCTAGTGGCAGAGCGCCTAACTGTATATCAGGAAATCTTGGATTCGAATCCCAGCCGATCCATTTTGATAGTTTTTAATTACTCCGCTGTATTTCTTTTTACAAATCCGCTTATACTTACTTTTAATGTCGAGATTAGTTGTAAACTACATAATTGAAGAATTTATCTATACATACAATAAATCTGTAACGAGACCATTTCTGTACATGGAATATTTTTTGAAAATTTTACTGGTACTGTAAATAGTTATCGATGTAAATATCGAAACAGCGATGTTTAAAATTTTTGTCTGTCTGTCTGTTTGTTCACGCATCACGCAAAATCTACTGAACGGATTTTAATGAAATTTATTGTGGTGATAACTTATTACCAGGGTCAAGATCCAAGGTACTTTTTATTTCGGGAAAATGTCTCATTCCCTCGGGAAAATAGAAAAACCATTTTGAGCATGTGCACACGTTACGTAAAAACTATTGAACGGATTTTTATGAAATTTGGTGTGGTGATAACTTATTACCTGCGTCAACATATAGGATACCTTTTATTCCGATAAAATGTCTCCTTCCCTTGGGAAAATATAAAAACCATTGTAAACATGTCCATGCATTACGCAAAAATTATTGTTCTATGCAAGTTCTCTATAATTATTCACTAATATACTTTTCATTTATTTTATAACAATAGGTCACGCGAACGACGTCACGGGTACAGCTAGTATAAAATATTTTACATCGCATTATATTATTATTACTTTGTTCAAAATTCACAAACAATTTTGATATAATTTTCAGCCACGTCAAAGTATAATTTGATAAAAATCTTGAAGAATATAATTCATCCTGTACGTTTTATGGAGACGGTCAAAGCATCAAAGCAGAATATTGGTTGTTGTTGTTGTTGGTTAAAGCTGCAAGAATAAACTGGAGACTATGAACCAACAAGCCCAGGTTACGCTCTGGACATATTAACCGTTCGTTATGTTCCATATATATCCGTATCCGTATACATACATACATACATACATACATACATACAATCGTATTACTGCAGTGCAGACAGATAAAAACATCATCAGTTTCCACAATATTGCCATCTCGCTCGTACTTATTGTGCGGGCGTGATGGTTAACTCTGTCTCACATCTATCGGTACATATTTCATATACAAAATAATATTTAGCAAATTAAGACAGCAATTGTACGATTTATCTTATTCATCACTTAATTAATAGCGCCATATTAAAATTCCAATTCAAAACGATATTAAGAATTTTATGGTATTTCATGGAATTGATCATTATGACACACAGCGTGGTAAAACTGTTCCATTTTACTCGCCCGCGCATCATATCTATATTATACTTTATACCATTATGTGTATACATTTTATAAATTTAAATATTATTTTACGATTTTATTGTTCATTTTCATTTTCATATTATTTTATTTTGAAAATAAATAGTAAGGTTATAAAAATTTGTATCGCGTATGAAAACTTTCATGATTAGTTTTACAAAATAATTTTTTTTCAACCTCTTGAGTCACAAGTCGACATTTGTATAGCAGCGAACTTGACACGTAAGCAACATTTACCATTCTATTTTCTGGCTACTGTAGTTACAGAAAATAACAAGTCATAGAAGTTTACTTACCTTCCTAAGAATGTAAGTAATCTACTATTTATTCTTATTACAAATGTAGTTTCCAAGAATTTTTGCATTTTTTATTCATTTTTTCCATTTTTTCCATTTTTTCGGTTGTAAAAGTAATTTATTCAGTCCGTTAGGTTCCTTTTGTCGCCATGAATGGTTAAACATCCGAGACTGAAAACCTTGGATTCTCAAACTGCATCCGAGATTACAAAAATAACACATACAGTACTCGCTAAAGAATTAAAATGTTAACTTTATGGTTGTCTTTGATCAGGGCCGGATCTAGGAGGTAGTAGTGCCCCTACTACCTCCTGAGTTGAATTTTCTGTTTTTTGTTTTTTTTTTTTTTTTTTTTGCTCGTCACTTGCTTTTTGCAGGGAAAAAGTTAAAATATTGGTGCGCCTTGTCGAATGCGAATTTGTCATTTTTCTCAGGAAGGGCGGCAACAGCAAAGTTCCGCTCCTCTCATAATAATTGTAGGTCCGGCCCTGTCTTTGATTGTGCCAAAATAGCTTATATAATAGTTCAGTAAAAATAAACATTTAGCCTAGCCAAGATTCTGGTTGAGATGAAATTTGGTACGTACCTACCTATTTATAATATTTCAAATAAAATATCAGAAGTTTTCATCAATTAGGAATCCACTTTGGTATGAGTTGAGTATGTTGTTAGATTCAAAATATCTTATCTAGTTCGTCTCCCTTTTTATGCGGCGGATAGGTGCCGTAAAACAACAATCACATAAACAAACAAATATAAGTACAAAAATTTCATAAATAAAAGTTAATAATAAATAAAAAGTTTATTTCGTTGCAGATTGTAAAAAAACTTTTTCAAATTTCTTTTACCCCTATAACGCAACTGCTGAAATTAATATACGAAATAAAAAATCACAGTAGATACTTGTTATTCTCTCCTACAGGCAGTTTCATCCCAAGCAAAGTTTTGAATTGTTCCATCTGAGTAATGCCATTCTCAATATTTTCATTCTCATACAATAAAAACTAATTTTAAATAATTGAATCCTATACGCGTACTAAACAACAAAGATTAAACATCTTTTTCCGTTTTAATTTCTGGAATTATTCAGAAGGAATGGAACAACATCAAGTAAGAGTAGAAGTATAAATTTTGCAAGATTTTATTCCTCACTTGGACAAATTTGGCATTATTGCGGATTTCTGTAATTGAGGATTGGGCACAAATGGATGAAGGTATGTTATAGAGCATTTTCCATAATTTTATTGCAGAAGCGTTTAAAGTTTTTGCAACTGTTTTGAGCCACTTGCCCATTCAACTGAATGGTTTCTTAATAAATAACAATAATAAACACAGTAAAAATCAAAACACTGTTTTAAAATCTATTTTCATACATTTCCTCGTATTTTCATTTATAAAATAGTTATCTTCTTTGTTTTCTTGTTATTGCTACTGAAAAATAAATAAAACTCCACCATATGGAGCCAACAATTTAAAACACTTTGATTCAGTTCATTTATAAATAAAAAGTGGTTAATTTTCATAAATGACCTCTGACGATTACTATGTGATTAACTGATTATAAACAGAATACTCATACTATGAACTTACTTACTTGAAGCTGAAGTAAATGAGAGAAAAATTACCAGAGAAATATGAAAAATATAATGATTATTTTTGTAGTCAAAACGAAATTAAATGTCAGTTGAAAATTACGTTTTAAAACCTACTTCTAGTTATTCTAGTGAAAACTCAAAACAGTTATTTTCTTTTCCCTTTTTTTGTATTCTATAGAGTTGTTTAGATGATATTTCATAATTTATCTAGCTTCTTTGTATGGTTATGATTAAGTTTTTTTTTAAATTACTTTCCCTGTAACACAAAAGATAACTGACTATTCTTTTATAAAAGGTACAATTTCATGAGATGACTTTTATGATCATTACTATTTTAATCAAAACAAAAGATTATAGGTTCCTTGTTAACTTTGAAATCGGTATAAATAAAACAATAGTTATTGGCAGGGCCGTATTAGGCACTAGATGCTAATTTAAAAAACAAAAATTTTTTTTTGGTCGTCAGTTATTTTTTGTAGGAAAAGGTTAGATCCTTTTCTTTTTAAGGAATGGCAGACGTTATTTTCATGTTTTCACAATGCCCAGGGCGGCACTTAGGGTAAATCTAACTCATAGATGACTCATCTATGTCAACAATATAAAAAAGCAACATTTAATTATGTGGCAATGCTTTTTCTTCTAAAAAATTCTAAACTGGAGACTTAATAGCAGAGAGATTTAATCGATTTTGGTATATTGTATTGTATCCGGGTTAGACTGAGGTTGCTTAATGGTGTTGAAATAACCAATTTCGATAGTATTATTCACGGTACTACAGAGTCAAGATAAATTTTATGGAGTCATCGTGCTTAGCGCGTAGGAGATAGGGACCGCATAAAAAAATCGCACCAAAAAAATATATTCTGAAATATCATAATCATAAATAACTATAAAAAAGTTCAGTCCAGATTGTAAAAAGAACTTTTTATGCGATGGATCGAGACCGCATAAAAAAAGTTCGATCGAAAATAAATAATACGAAAGGCTCAAAACCTCATGATTTCCTTAGAAGTTGCTTTTCTAAACAAGTTAAAGCATTAATTTATACGTGGGAACATTTTATTTCATTTTTATAATATTACGAAAATAGTGAAAAATGTATCTGTAAAAAAATTAAATAATACTTATGTTCTTATGCAATGTACTGATTAAATGCTAAAAAACCATTAAAAAGTATTTTTATTAAAGAAAATTATTATAGTAAATGTATAAGTCTCTTTCTGTTCCTTTGATTTTGATTCACATTATATATTTTAATGACAATTTTTTTTTAAAAACCGTATAAAAAAATCACATAAAAGAAATCGCATAAAAAAAGATTTAGCTGTATTTTATTGATACTGACATTTATAAATATGATTCGACCTTTTATTAAAAATTTTGTAATTAGATTCATGTACTCATGCAGTACCTTTTAATAGGAATTACTTAATAATTTAGCAATATACCTACAACAAACTTGAATAAAAATAAAAATCGGAATTTGCAGTAGTTCTATAGTATCAATCAATTTTTCATTACTACCTAAATTTACAAATTCTGAATATAAGGTAACGATTATCCCCTTAAAATTGATCTGTAGTACCAAATTTCCCACTTTACAAAGTTATTATTCAAAAAATTTTATTTTATGTCATATTCATTTTCAAAAAATATGTACCTATATCTTGAAACTGATATTTCATCATTTCCCGAAACATTTTATCCAGAAATAATTCTATATTAAATATAATAAAACAGACATTTACAAAATGAAAAGAGCAATTCATTATAAATATTACATACACTACAATACTACATAACACCAATACGATATGAAAACTGTTTGAATTTTTATACAATATAATAATAACGCAATACATTCATTCAATGTAGGGTTGACCGGGGTAATTGTGAATGGATTTTCATGAACTGAGATAAAAGCGTTGTTTTAAGTATTTTTTATTTCATATATCACACTATGGTTGATTTATTTTTAATTCTACATTATTCAGGATGCACCACACGAATTTTGAGCAAATTCGTATGAAAAACAAAAATTTTATAAGCCATTCACATTTCCCCGGTGCGGTTTTGCAAATTTTATGAATTTTGGAGTAAAAATGAATGCCATCAGAAAAATTATTTAGAATGGATTACAAGAGAAGTGAGGTACATCAGAGTAAAGTCCAACTTAAATTCTTCACATTTACCCCACTTTCAAATTTTTCGTCATACTTTAGCGGTCTCAATTTCTCTTTGTTTAATGCAAGTTATCCATACCTCAAATTTGTACCAAAAATCAAGGTTAAATAAAAATAACAAAAATTGTAGGAACAAATTTATTACAAATTAAAAATGATATTTTGATGATATTTTGTTATTTTATCAAATAAAAAGTAAAAAAATTACAAGCTTTTCACACAAAAACAAGGAAAATGAGACTTTTTCAAGGGAATACAGTTGCTTAACATGAATAAAAAACAACAATCTATTAGGTCAAATACTTTAAATAAAAAAAAAAATGGTTTTGTATTAATCCTACTGCCCTTGGAAACTCACAGAGACATTGAAAACAAGTAATTTTTCTGTTTTTGTAAGTTGTTATTGGATAAGGGAGTACAGCAATGAATTCGTAGATTTATACACAAATCATCGCTCTTTACACAATTTTTTTTTTTTTGTATTGTTTGTACAACGGAAACTTGTACAATAATGTCACCAGCATCTTCATCAACTCTGAAAAGAACATTACTGAAATTTTTGATCGAATGGGGGCATTTGTGAATGACGTTCATAATTACCCCACAATTTTAAAATCATGGGGTAATTGTGAATTGGAAATAAATTGTCCTATTTCTTTAGCAATTAATAAGGAACTTTCTCAGGGTTTAGATTTAAATCACTTCTTTAGAAGTACTTTTAACCATTTCTTACCTTTTAAAAAAAGAAATTGTATTTAAAAAAAAATTTTTTTGAGGATTGGTCAAAGTAAGATACATAAAAGTTTGCGTTTTTTCAAAATAAAAAAAGATACTAGTACTTGGAGAATTGCTATCAAATTTTAATAGCATATTAAGAAAGGGAAGGAAAACATACTAAGATTTGATTTTTAACAATATTAATGTTATTTTAGAAATTATAGGCACCGTTCACAATTACCCCGGTCAACCCTATGTATGAAAGTAAAAAAAGAAAGTTAAGTAAAACTGGAAAATGCATTTTGTTTCTATGTGAATGAATAAGAAAAATGAAAATTAGATGTGTTTGAGAACAGAAGCAGTGAGAGAACGAACAATGCACGATGAACCCCGAGTTGGTTATGTGGTTAGCGTCTCCGGTCTTGTCTAGTAGATCGTGAGTTCGAAACCGACCGGGGGAGATTCTTCATTTCCAACATTACCATACCTCACACTTTAATTATCAGTAATCATTCTTCTATCATCAAAAACAATAGTACTATCTAAAAATGATGCATATCACCTTAGTTGTGGCGCATCTAAACAATAAAAAAAAAAAAAAAAAAAAAAAAAAATGCACGATGATCATCGAATATATGAAAATTTTTGTAACATCACAAAATTATGTAAATGGTGGAAAATATGAATTCATTATGATTATCCTATATATGTATATATTTTCAGAGCGGGTGAGGAGGGTAAGAGCACTTATATATATATATATATATATATATATATATATATATATATATATATATATATATATATATATATATATATATATATATATATATATATATATATATGTCTACATTTATAGCACGAGTTGGGGCTTTAATAAAATTTTCACAAATATTGTATTGTGTTATATACATAGTTAACCAATATCAAATAATAATATTATCATTTGAATGGAGTAAATTCATTTTTAGTAAAGATTACAGATGTAATGGTTTTTTAAGTGGCAGTTATCCCATGTCAGAAATAAAAGATCTTGCATTCAAAATGGTCTTTTATGTAACAAGACATAAGTATAATCATCAGTTTAGTATCATCGTTCAATTTGTACTGCTTCATTTTTATGGCCCTGTCAATTGCAGTTTAAGGACGCCACAATTTTAGAAATACTATGAGTAAGCTGCCATACATTTTGTATAAATCCATATACAGTCGAATGGTGTTATGAGTCCGCTTACGGGGCTGTAGGAGAATATAATTCTAAGAATTCCTGTACCCCCACTTGTGCTTAGAAGTCGACCGCCGTAACTCGCACTTTCCCTACTTTTCAAGTGTGTGAGTGTGTACTTATTTATAATCAAATTACCCGGACGTTTAGTGCAGTATTACCAAGCGTTAAAAGCGGCACAAGATCTACCTATTTTTAACAAATACATTTACTAATATTTTCTAAATGCGTTCTATAGTTTGTGTGACAGGAGTTTAAAAGATACTATCCACACAGCAGTTGGGTTATTAACGAATTGGGCCGTAAATTTTATACGTTACTAAAAGTTCACAAGCGCATCGACAATACGTAATTATTGAAATTCAAATAGCTGCTTCTTGCAATCAATAGAGAGCAAAACGTATGTGACTGACACATTATCAAAGTGAAGTGGCTCTCGGACAAGGATCGAATAGCTTACAGTTAGTGATAAAAGCACCTAACCGATTATCAGGGTTTTCTGGGTTCGAGACCGAGCCGATCCAGTTTGACAATTTCTTAATCACTATGTAATAAATTGTTAATTATTAAGAGAATGGTTTGGTCATGTATACCAAAATAAATCGTGTGTTTAAATTCAGTTCAGCTGGACATTATAAGTAACCTGACGTATGTCTAAATACGAACAAAAGGTCGCCATACATTAATATGGTTCACAAACATATCAACAATTTTGAAATTAAAAAAGAAGGATAGGTATATTTTTTATTCCACTTTTTTTTTATGTGAAGTCATTGCCTATATTTTTTAACTTGCTTCAAAAACAAAATATATTCTTGAAATTTCTTGAAAATTACGAATGGAAACTTTTTGAAAACTTAAAAGTTCTACACCCGACCAAATATCGAAATTTTATCCGCGTCTCTCAATTATGTGTTAAAATTATGTAGTACTTACCTATAATAAGTCATTCTTTAGTTAGTGACTGACCTCCCAACATTAATATTTTACTAATTTCATTTTGTCGTGGATATTATAGGTGAAAAATCTTCAAAACCTAGACATTTCAGAGGTAAATATGTACTTATGCCCTGAGTATATAATATATACCATAGTATAATATAATATTCAGCGAAGATAATATTGTATATAATTAAATAAGACGACAATGTTCAACTGTTCGAATATTACTAATTGACAGTTGAAACTGTACATATGAAACATGTGAAGTTTATTATTCATGTCATACGAGTGAATTGGTTGTCTTCGTTGAGAATAATATAAATCGATCTGTACAAGGTTCTTGTTTTCTCGCTCAGTTTATAGTACCTCAACTAATTCTTACATTAAGTATTAGACGCAGCGTTTGGTACTCCTCCTCTTTCCGTCTACTAATTTAATGCAAGTAAACTTACTCAAAATGATATTACATACGCATATAGTTATATTTAATTGGTGAATGTCGTTATTATGTTTTAGTGATGTATTCAAGTATATGATTGGAAGATATTCTGGAACCTTATTTTACAGCGTAATTCTCATTTTATTTGTTTCCTCTCCTATTACTTGAATATCTCTATAATATTACGTAAAGTACTGGTTATACAATAATGGTCTGAATAAGTTTAAAAAATGTTTTTAAATTTATGTGAAGGATCAGTAGCATGTTTCATTTTTTATATTCAAATTATAAAGTACTAAAATTTTAAATGATCTTGCAATATGGCAAGCATTTTTGTCTTTTTATCCGTTTGAAATATAAAAAATAAAATTAAAAATTACATTGAATACAATACACGTTAGTTGAACTAACCTGCTTTTCACCTACTGTAAAGTGGTTGTACTAATTCAGAAACGTTCACGGGCATGCGCACAACAACTCAGTAAAAGTTTCATCCCAATAAACTGTATGAAATACATACATTAGTTGAAACGATTCACACGCCACCCTTTGTAAAATTTGTAAAATTATTGTATCAACTTAGAAACCTTCAAGTAATTGGATCGAATCGCAATCGAATAATTGCTATATGGGAAAGCCTACGGGGCAAAAAAAGAAACCTTCATTTTTATGTAATTCTGTAGATTGATCTGTTAAATATGACCGAATAATCGATTTTAACTTTTCCTGTATCAATTCAACAAATTTGATTTATAATAAGCTGTTGTTCGTTGTCGTCACACAAATCGTTGCTACTGACTATCAAGCCTTCGAGAAAATTCAAAAACTTGTACAGAACAGACTTAAACAAAGCATTAGTGTATTTTCCTAGCAGCATCACTACTATCTACTTGTTACCATTATTACTATTTGGTATTAAAGTAAAACAGATATGACCTTGAAATCTGTCTAAAAATAATAGTTAATAATGTTCCATAAACTCGTGTAATAAATTTCTTATTTGTTCTTATAGTTAGGAGAAACTTTAGAGGAAGGAAATTGGAATAGAAGTACAAGTGAACGGAATAAAAAGTATTTCTCGTAATTTGGATTAGTTATGTAAGAGATATCTCTTTCTGTTGCCATTTGAAAATTTCATAACATTTTATACTTCCGTTTTCACTTCCACATCTCTCGCCAGTTTTTTATAATGGAAGCTAACAATAAGTAGAACTAAAAAGTTTAAATTGAAGAACGTTAAAGGAGATTCTTCAGAATATCAGTAGAGGTATAAAGGAGAAAAGTAAGACTTTTACTTCCAAATTACAACCATAATATAAGCAAATAAAGAAAGAAGAAACAAAATAAGCAAATCATTTTCCAGTAAATTTAATATAGTATATTGGACAGTAAATCTACCACAGTTATTAAGAAATATTGCTATATTATTAAAATAAATATTATTTTCTTCTCTCAGTTATTCTTCTCTTACGCACTATTTATGTATCCAAATCACTTGAAAAACTGTGATTTAGTTTTTTTTTATATTTCAAAAATGAATCTTATTTACCGTATTTCCATTCATAAACATAAAAAAAACCTAAGCATTTAAATTTTAATAATATTTGGATTTGATGTTAACCTTGGAAAATAATTTTTGAATTATAGAAAATCTCTTGGAACAAATATTCAAAAAGTTAATGTCTTCTTGCATAAAATAATGACATCTCTAACTAAAAATCACATAGTGATTGAAAAATTGTCAAAGTGGATCGGTTGGGAATCGTACCCAGGATTTTTGATAACTAGTCAGGCGCCTTACCACCAGGCTGCCGATTCCTTGTTTAATTTAAATTTGTTTTCAGATTTCTTTACTTAAAAACTTTACGATCGAACGCGACAATTAATAATTAAAATAATTTGACTTGTCTTAATACTTCTGTAGTTCCATATCTATATCTTATTACAAAAGTTAAGAATTTTTTTATACAAAAAAAAAATTTAATCCATCTTCATCTTACACTTACCAATAAATTAAACTTACATCTGAACACATGGTATATTACACTACTACTAGAACAAAAAACATTTGATCCGTGTATCAAGAAGAGGGAAAAAATCCCTGATTTTCAACACTTTACGTTGTTTACCATAAATATTTCACCCCGTTCTATATTTAGATATCAGCTTAAAACTTCTGTCTGTTGGTTGCCTTCCGTTGGTTTTAAAGCAGCTTTCTATTTAACAAATTAAATACATTACAAGTAAGTGATTGTATAAACTTGCTATATTTATACGTGTATCTATTCTATTGGATTATTGTCGAACACAGTGTTTCTCAACAAATATTAAACAAAAACGAGTTTTAAAACTATTTAATTTATATATTAATCCCTTGCACTTACAAAAGGTAACTTGTAGATGGATGATAAGTAAAAAACCAGGAACTGTAAATATCAAAAACTTGAGTTTTAACAAAAATGAAAGAAATGTAATTGTTTTTTACATTTTTTCTACGCCGACGGTACTAGGATGCCGAACAAATGTGTCAAAAAGATTATTTATAAAACATAGAATTCAATAAAATCTTGTAATATTTTGTTTTTAAACATACATTTTAAAACGTGTTAAAAGTCGGTTGTTTTGTTTCTTTTCCTATTTGAATTTACAAGGAAACCGCAAAAAGTCGAAAACTAATGACATAAAAAAATATCAGTTGTTGCTAAAAACAATTTTAAAGGATGAAACATCCCCTCAAAATTCACAAAAAATGCCCAAAAACCCATGCTCCCAACATCGGACGTGGTTGGCTGAAGAACTCATTGAAGAATTTCAGACTTGCAACGTTTTCACCAAATTTCGTAAAAATGGGTTGTTTTGTTCAAGAGTTATCGTGTGGATACATAAATAAATATATAAATTTTAGTAAATGTTATCTTCGGTTTCTAGGAACCTCACAATAAATTTCTCTCGTAATTCCGGTCTCAAATCGTGTCAGGACAGTAGCTGTAATTGTTGAATTTTTTATTCGAAAATTCGCTAAAAAGGGTACTTTAAAGTATAGACACAAGGTATCGGATTCTTTTAACCACGGCAGATCTGTATATATGTCTATAAAATTGAGTTCCAATCTCAAAACACTTTAAGATAAGTACAGTCGTCACTCGAGTTATTGACAATTTAACTTATTATCACGGATCGTAGTTTACTTCAATTATATACAAACCATATGTATGTACCCAAGGTCATACGTGCTGTGTGGTACTGTAACATTGCGTACATACGTATGGTTTGTCTATAACTCAAGGGAAACTGCGATCAGTGGTCATAAGTTAAATCGTCAATAGCTTGAGTGACGCCTGTACCTTAGATTTCGAAACTCGATACCTTCTTATTCACTTCCTGTGCAGAAAACTTTTGACTCTATTATGACATCCAAAGTGGTGTTTTAATTAACGTATATTCATAAAAAAGTTACTAACTTAAAAATACAACTAAATAAGTGCGTCTTTTAATTAAAATTCTCTCTAATTCATTTACGTTACCTACTTTCATTGACGAGAAAACGCCACTTATTAAGAGACACTGTAAAATGACATAATAACATTAGTTATAAAAGATTTTAAACAAGCAAGAGCTATACTAGGGCGTTTTGTTTGTCTCGGGAAAGAATATGCGTAAGAACGCAAGGAAGAAATAAGATTTTAACACTAGGTACATACATAGATGTATAATACAGGGTACACATAGTATATAATAATTACGTATATCAACACGTATAGCAAATAGCACACAGGAGAAGCGCAGACCCCGTTAGCAACACAATAACACACGATGTCATTTCTCTAATCATGTGATAACTAATGAAAATATATGAGGGACCAACTAAAGTCAAGATGATCCATTCTTTCTCGGCAGTTTTCTCATACATATATGTAGGTATGAGAGAAAATGGCAGTACAAACACATATTATTACTTACATATATATCCCTCAATGGATAGATAATAATAACCAGCTGATGGTGGTAGGTACGTCAT
The DNA here is from genome assembly GCA_035578155.1 of Brachynemurus nebulosus. Classification (NCBI taxonomy): domain Eukaryota; kingdom Metazoa; phylum Arthropoda; class Insecta; order Neuroptera; family Myrmeleontidae; genus Brachynemurus; species Brachynemurus nebulosus. The sequence goes on along the minus strand of JAPWDM010000001.1, from coordinate 8,127,006 downwards.
AACAAACATATCGCATGTGTGAATATGCGGGGATCATCCATATGGGGTGTTTATTTTTTGGGGTAACAGATGTCAGCCTAATGGAATTTTAATGGTTTATGTGTGTATGTTGTATATAAGTACAATAATAATAATAATCATTTTATAAATGTGTGTGTATATATATGTACCTACAATTTTTCTTTTTTTTTCGTCAAATGTCGTCTGTCGTCAACGAGATCTAGTCCAGAGAAGTGGAGCCGACGTTATCTATGTGACCGACCGGACTGTCCGTTCGTCCATGCCTATAAATGTCATCCGTCCACCATATCATAATGTACATACGTCACATAGGGGGAAAAGTCCTGCAAAATGAAACGTATTTGTGTTGTATGGCAGGACCAATGCAAATTTGTTTTTTCCTGACTTCAAGCTATTGTCATTTCAAACATGGTAATGCTGTGCTTGTAAATTTTTTTATGTTCCAAAGTAATTTTTTTTTTTAAATTTTTCGGTTAAAGTTTTTTTTTTTGAAATTTTTGTAGTTATATACAGTTAGTTATTCTTTCAATTAGAGGAAAACAACGGATCAGATATCTTTTAAATAAAATTGTAGATTTAGAGGTTAAATTTTTAATTTGGGTGTGATATTTATGAAAGGGACAGAGCTTTAAGACTAGCGATTTCGAATTAGTTTTATTTGAATAACCACATGTTACAATTTTTTTCTCTATTATCATATTTTGTTAGTGTCAAAAATTAATTTTTTTAAACTTCTTTTCTTGTTTAAAATTTTCGAACAGAAATAATCAAATGAAAAACAGTGATTTTAATTATCGATTACTAAAACCAAGCAATTAATAATCATCGATTACTGAAATGGTTTGATTATTCCCATTATCTGAATAAAATTTATTAATATAAGTAAGTTCAGTAAGATGACCGACCTGCGCAATAGTATGAACCGTATGTGTTATGTACATAAGGTGGAAATTTGAACAACATGAATGATATTTAGTATTGTCCCTTTCATAAATTATCATGTCCCTTTCAATACCACTGTTTTTAAAAACTGAGAAAAATTACAACTAATAACAAAGATATGTTTATTATTGGATTTTATTTCAAGAGTAAGATAACTGAAGTTTCTAGTTCCGTTCGTAACTATTTAATTTGTTAACTCGTTTATTTACTATAGAACGCTTAAAACAAAAACGTCCCTTTCGTGCCACTTCTCCCCTACGTTTTTGTTTTGCGCTAAATCTCACCATAACAAACAGTTCGTTACGTTGGTGGGGCTTTTATTATGGACATTTCCAGACACATTTGTGATGCTTTTAACCAATTTGATAATAACATTATAATTATTTTTATATTAAATTTTTATTTTATTTATTAACACAATATTCATAATATGTTTACACGTGTTTGCAATTATTTTGTGTAATTAATATTCATACAGGGTGTTCCATTGAGGAAACGAAGTTTTCTGAAACTAAATGTACCTACTTAGGCTACATATCCGTTCTACAAAACTAGAATGTTTTAAATATATATATTTAAAGTACAAAGAGTAATTTTTTTTATTTTCTATATTAGATAAGTTCAGTCAAACCATTTACTGTTTTAAATTTTAAAAAAAATGAATTTAAAAGGAAAGTGTATGCATATTCAAATTTATTTTGTATGACACTTATGATCCACATTAGTTAAACTCAAGTATTTGAGTTAAATCAGTGTGAAAAAATGTTCAGTATCGATTCAGTGGTTTATATTTGGCGCCTTTGAGACCGCACGACTCTGGCGAACCTCATATAACATAACTTATATCCATCTAAAATAGTTTAGCGCTCGAACAGTGAACAAATTTTCAAAGTCGATGATGAGGCGTTCTTGAATTTTAATGACTAATGACAATTAAAGAAATTGAGCTCAAAAACTAGTCCACTTATAACAATGATTCAAGAGCTTATCTTGTATGTAATTTTTTACGCTCTTATCGAGAGTGTAAAAAAAATTTAAAATTTTTTAATTCTGGCAAATTTTTGCAAGAAACTACCAAGAATGGCGAAAATGACCAAAATTTTGGCTTCAAAGAATCGAACGTATTTGGAATTTTTGATTTTTCCACCAAATTTCGTAAAACGTATTTAAGGATTATTCTAATTATCTTACCATAACTTTCGATAGTAGTGCCAGGCTCAGGTCTTGTCATGATCGCCGCTGTAATAGCTAAATTTTCAAAATAGAAATTCATTTAAAAAAAAATTGAAAAAATTTTTTTACTAAAATTTTAAATTATATTCATGTTTACATTTATGTTTATGAACAATGGACCAAATATCCATCTCTTATAACAAACCAGATCAAGTGGACTCAAAATTTTATCACTACATGCATAGTATAAGCGAATTATTAGGCTTATTGAAGCTTGTGCAAAATATCTTTATGTTTATTTTTTATTAATTCCAGTTTGCACAGCATCTCCACCATGATAGCTAGCTAACACTCAGTTCAAGTTTACTATTTGAGACGACATAACGATTTTTAAAATTCTAAATAACTATAAAATTGAAAGGTAATCACACCCGAAATTGTGGCGCCAATAAAGAACCTTCATTTATAAATTTCCACTGATACAATTTATATAAAATATAATTCTCACATTTTTTACAAAGTATAAATACATCAATCATCATTTATTCGTCTTTTTTTCTAAATCTCTAAAAAAAAAATATCGACCAAAAATGTCAGTTGCCAAAGAAATAAATTAAGAAAGATTACAAAAAGTTGTAAGGAAATTATTTTTATTATTTTATTTGCTACTTACAGTTCGTTATTTAGCTGGTACTATTTTAATTTTTAAATTATGTAAAGCATGTCCGTTTATAAAATTATCTAAAACGAAACATCTCATTAATTTTATTTCATAATAAATTCAGGTATGCAAATTTAGAAAGGTTAGTCATACTGTAAAAATATAACATAGTTAGCTGTTATGGTAAAGTAGTATGTCGTAGTCAACGTTAAAAACGTTATATTTAATTCTTTTTAACAACTTATAAACAAAACTTAAAGTACGAGATTTAGCATCTTAATTATCAGCATATTTTTAATTTGAATAATGCATTAAGGTATAACGTTAATTAAGTCAGTTAAGATTACGTAAATTAACGGATTCGGATTTGAGACTTCTAATTGGATTATACGCTACAGCGACAAATTAGTATGAAACTCCACATCAAGCGTTGAAAAGGAGCAATTTCGAAAACAACACAACAGTCAGAAAAATACTAACAAGGAAAGGTTCCCAGGTGTCCTCCGATTTCAATGCCGCTGAAATATGTTATTCTACGTCGAAATCTAAGAGACACGTTTTTTTTATCAGCGGGAAAACGGTTTGAAGGGGCGAAAACGCCCTTCAAAAATTGGGATAAAAATTAAATTTTTAAAATATCTCGAAAACAGTAAGAGATAGAGCAAAAGTTTAAATTGGCGATATTGCTCTTTTTTAAAGAGCTATCTATTCATATGCAATTTGTTCAATTTACATCTACAGGGGTGGTTGGGGGTTAAAATTTGGGGGTTAATTTTACAAAAAGGGGGTGAAAATTACACAATATAAAAATTTTGTTTACAGATTTGAAATCTACGTCAAAAAATCTAATTGACTTGTTTTCGCTCAATGTCTTAATATTAAATGTAGGGGTAGTTAACTAGGGGGTGCCTGTGTCGAATAGTCGTACTACTTGGGTAGATCAAGAAGTTCTTCTTGATGGAAAATAGTTTAGGACAATTAGAATAACGTAGAAATGAAATTTTCGATTTCAAAATTCAGTTTGAGCAATACTAGAGAAGGGGTGAGTCACCCTCTTAAATTACATACTAGTTTACTAACACTTATTTTTACTATTAACACACTGACAGTGGGTAATAATGTCACAATAACTGGTTTTGAAGATGAACTATCGTATCGTTTTTGAAAATTTTTTGAAATTGATTTCGAAAATATGGTTATTTTCGGTATCGATAATTTTCGATAACAAAAACTATAACATTCATTAAAAAACAGACCTTATAAAAACCTTACATACGATAATCCAACTTCAGAACCACTTATTGTGACATTATTACCCACTGTCAGTGTGTTAATAGTAAAAATAAGTGTCTCTAGTGTTGCTCAAACTGAATTTTGAAATCGAAAATTTCATTTCTACGTTATTCTAATTTCCCTAAACTATTTTCCATCAAGAAAATTTGACAAAGCTTAAAAAAGCCTTGAAAAAGTTTAAAAGTTTAAAATTGAAAGACTTGAAAAAGCTTAAAATTTGGTTCCAAGAACTGCTTTTCTAATTTTGTGTAATTTCCAATAATGTTTACTGGAGGTCCAATGTCTCCGTATATTTTTTTTGTCGAAAAATATTCTCAAATTAACTCTCAACGGAATTTATAAATTTGAGTACCCTAAATTAAGGATATTTAAAACAAAGTAGAGAAACGGACCACGTCTTATAGTACAAATATAATTCCACATAATAGTTGGTATAATTGTGTAATGTTTGCCACTGAAATACCATTATTCAACAGACTTATTATCTGAAACATTGTTATTTAAATTTTCATTCAGCAATAATAACACTGACGTACGATGACTTTTTTGAATGAGTATGCATTTTTAAATATTTTCGTAAGTTGGATTTTTATAAAATTACTTAGCAGTATTATATGAATTTTTCACTTATTATTACACATTTTATAGTTTGTTGACAATTTTTCAAGTTAAATTGCTTTTAAGCAACAAACTGATTTAGAAAAAATATAAAACTCCAGAGTAATATGCTAAAACAATTTAACGACTAAAATAAGTTATAGTATAACACATATTTATTATTTCATATTTCGTTACCACAGTTTTGAAATTAACTAACTTACCAATAAAAACATTTACTTCAGTTTTTTCTTATTTACCTGGTACAACGAAATCCAATGAAATGCTTTGTACCATTTTTCTCGCTGTAAAAAATGATCTCAACCATTTTTTCCCATGGTAAAAGTGAAGACACTATATTCTCATGGAACTTAATACAAATGAACTAAAAAATACATAATTATAGATGTAGCAAAAATAATTTTATTTTTTTTTTTAAATTATTAACTTAAGCCTGTTCAAAGAACTATTATCAACAGTTCGCAGTAATACACCACCGCACACAGAATACATATTCAGAAACAAACTTCGTATCTCTATACTAGCTTTCTCAATGTGGACAATAGCTTACGTCACAAATGACCTAATTTCCCACCACTGCAAACGCACAACATGTTACAACATAAATTTCGTATCAATGTATGCGTGTGATGTACGGTTGTATTTGTACCAACATCACATTCTGTCCGTGGAGGGAGACGACTGCAGCGTAGTGGCACTGTATATCGTGTTTATGTATGCCATTGAAGGGTACATGCATATTACTATACATGTATTCGCTTATTGTTGAAACTGGTTGATAACAATTGATCTGAACACGGCTACAGTTGCTGTGTGACTGACACACTTAAGCGGTATCGAACCACTCTCTGGCACACTACTATCCACAATTTTTTACAAACACGCTTAGGGCTTGTCACAGCAGTTCTGTACCAAAAGTAGTATGGTTGCAGTGGTTCTGTACCAAAAATATGAACGTTACAGCAATTCTAGACCAAAAGTAGTAAGGTTAGATGTATCAAAAGATTTATGAAAACGGAATAAAAGTCACATATGAATATAAGTTTTTCGTTACAATTTTAACTTTAGTTATAAAGACGAGAGAAACCGCGCATTTCATTCAAAGAGTGAGCTTGAATTTTGAATATAAGGATTTTGTATACCTATGTCGAAAGCAATTCAAATGTATAAAAGCTATCTCTGAGTTTATCTGTGACAATAATACTTTTGAGTATATTTTATACTAACTACATTATAGTTAATTTACGGAATTCAAATGGATCATCAGAGAGGTCACTATAGCATCTAACACTATCACATTCAATGTGAATTTCAAATATTATCGAGTGCTTGTGAGACACTACTACGTATGACAAACTTTTGTTTGCATTTCAACACACGCAGTATTGATATGTTCACTAATCGTTCAGCTAAACTGAAACTTTAAGCACTCAATTTCTTTGGTATAGTATGACCAAAAACCACATGTAAATTAAAAATCACAAAAGTGATTGAAGAAATAATCCGGATCGGCCGGGAATCGAACCCAGGATCTTCGGGTAACTAGCCAGACGTGCTAACCTCTACACCAACGATCCCATGCTCGGTAAGCGGCCAAGCCGGACACCCATTCAATCACCTATGTGTATTAGTACTCTCTCTGATTCGAGAAACAGTTACAATTTTAATTTCAAATATTATCGAGTGCTTGTGAGACACTACTACGTATGACAAACTTTTGTTTGCATTTCAACACACGCAGTATTGATATGTTCACAATATTTGAAATAAAAATTGTAACTGTTTCTCGAAACAGAGAGAGTACTAACTAATACACATAGGTGATTGAATGGGTGTCCGGCTGGGCCGCTTACCGAGCATGGGATCGTTGGTGTAGAAGTTAGCACGTCTGGCTAGTTACCAGAAGATCCTGGGTTCGATTCCCGGCCGATCCGGATTATTTTTTCAATCACTTTGTGATTTTTAACATTCAATGTGAATAATTAAAATAATTGACCTATTGCACACCCCCGTAACACATAAATTGACCGCCATTGGTAAAATTTTATTGTCTATAAGTACATAAATATAGGACGTAAGTAGGTGTGTGTTAAGAGGAAAAAGGAAAGCATATATCAAACATCAAATTATCATAAAATATTATTACTACTAACATTATTTATAATCTGATATAAATTATTAATAGGAAATTTAATAGTACATTAAGTTATATTAAATGATTGTATAAAATAAATTTTATGACAGTATCCATATTTTGTATGTTTTTTATATAATTTTTAATTATTTTAACAATTTCGAAATTTATCATGTTCTTTGTTCTTGAGTTATGTTTTAAGCAAATTAAAGTAGTATTTATATCTATTCTCTAATTTGATATATTCTACGTTGTATTATTAAATTATTTTTCTTTTTGTTACAGGTAAGAACCGTCCCTTGTCTTTAGTTTCGAATGAGAATAACTATTTATTGTTGGTAAGATAAAATTAGAATAATTTTTAAATACGTTTTAAGGTAGTGCTGCGACTAAAACATTTTACATTTTAATTTTGCTGTCGAATCCGTGAAAGTAGCGGAATAAATGCAGAGGCAGCGAATGACAATTTTTGGTTCTGGAGCGATTTTGACTCAAGCGCCACCGTGTCAGTGGTCTATTTTTCCCCCAAAATGTATCTAATGGAACGTCATTGTCCCTAATGATACCGATAACGAACAAAAAAATTCTGATTTCCTAAAATCACTTTCCGATAATAAAATTATTTTCCTTTCTTGTACCCATGCTTTTTCCTGTTGTGCCCTTTTTTGTCAAGCCCTCTGGAACGACTACTCTATCTAAACTACATTGTATAGTTACGCCTCTGAAACATTGGAAGGAGTGACATGAAAGGGGTTCTATAACAACACCAATGTACACTCTTTCGACTCTGTCTTCAAACTACTGTCATTTCAAAGATGGCGGCGTTGTCCTTTAAAGGGAGGTTTACTCGAGAGTCCTTAAAAATTATGCATTTTTCTAGAATTTTTTTCTCAAGAACGGAAGTAAATATCAATTTCAAATATTTATTAAGTAATAAACTATACAAAAAAAAAAAATTTTCAAGGAAAAATATTAAAAACTGTCCATTTTATAGATACTGCAGTGTGGCGACCCGAAAATCCAATGCGTTGTTGGCGGATGTCCTAGCGCCGGTAATAAACCACCGAAATCCAAAAACAAAAAAGATTTATAAGATATATGAAGAGTATCGGCACCTCTACCTATAATATCAATAGATTGCTGAAAGAAAAAAAAATGGCGGATGTTTGAACTTTTGATTACGATTTTTGTCTTATTTTTCGCTCTTTAAAGTAAACTTAAAACTAAAAAAAAATATTGAAAGTGTATCGAACTTAGGTAGAGGTGCCGAAGAATTGAATTATCTTTAAAATAAAAAATTTAAAAAAAGGATCCATCGAATAGTTTTTGAGTTATCGTGTCCACCAGTTCCAAAAATGTAGTTCCGAGATATTATAAAATTTTATATTTAATACTCATTATTGCGTGAACTACGTTTTTTGAATTTTTTTTTTATAGAAAGCTGGATTCGGTTAATATGTGCTAGAATCTTGTTTTTAAATTATTTTCAGTAAAATCACTTTGGGAACATATTCTACACATAATTTGCTATCAATTTCGGCAAAAAAAAAATCGATTTTTTTATCAAATCTCAAGTAAACCTTCCCTTAAATTACTTTCAGCAAAATCACTTTGGGAACATATTCTATACACATAATTAGCTACCAATTTCTGCAAAAAGAAAATCGATTTTTTTTAACGACTCTCAAGTGAATCTCCCCTTAATTTCATTTATGTTCCAAAGTAAACTTTTTGTAATTTTTTCTAAACGTTTTGTGATGGTGGTTGCAATGGTAGTAATTTCTGAGAAAATGGCTGTAAAATACGTACGAACAGACGGGTATTAAAGTCACAGAGTCTCAACAAAAAAAAACTGTTCTAAAAAGAAGGTACTTTAATGGTTAAATTAAGTTCAAAATTACAATACACTCAATAGTAAAAGAATTTAATTTGTGGTAATAGTACCTACATGTGCATAAAAAATGTTATGTAACATTCTAATTCGAGCTTTTAATTTTGGGTTACCCACACAATAATTAACACATTCGTATAAATAATTAGCATATTTTATTTAAACGAACACCTTCATCAATTATGCGGCTAACCAAATCAGAAAATGTAAATTATTGTACCATGAAATTACATATTGAAAGGTCAAATGGAAAATAGATAGTTTCCGTGAAATAATTTTCTATTTCAATATTCATTGCCTACTGCCACGTCAGTATAATTGATAAGAAATTGTGGGGAGGGGCATAATTTAAAATGTGGCAATACCAATTATAAATTACCAAATTGTTAGTTTTCAAAGTAAATTTTCAAATTTCTGCAATTTGTTGAAAATATTTAAATAATTGTTTGAAATTGTCAAATGTCTTCACTGTGTGTTTTCTAGTGGAAAAGACATGTCCATCGCGTAGAGTGTGCTACAAAAATTTAAATTTTTATTCTGGGAGTTAATGTCCGTGAGTAAATTGGGAAATGGAAAATGAAATATATGATGTACCTACTTTTTCAAGGATTTTCTTAAACATTTTTTGGGAAAAATCCTAAAAAAATACTGTTGCCTACTCCTATCACTGAAAAGGACATTAAAAATGAAGTGTTACTTGAGCCAAAATTGTCAGGATTAAAAAATTGACCATACCAAAATTTCCAAAATGGAACACTTATGGATTCAATTCGGTATCCATCTGTTTGGCACAGGCAATCTCCTATGAAACTGTTTGAAATGAAAATTTGGAAACACAGTTTGGAAACTTTTGCTCTAAACCAGGGCTTCTTAAACTATGGGTCGCGACCCCATTTGGGGTCGCTTAGCGAAATCTTGGGGTTATAGCGAAAAATTTTTTATATGTATATATATTGTTACCTAATCAATAAATCCTTAAAAAATACTTATAGGTATATCTCTATTTGGGGTCGCGAATGAAAAAAATTTAAGAAGCCCTGCTCTAAACCATTAAGATTATCGTCATTTATTCCACTGAAATTTTTAAAAGAGTTTTTTTTAGAAACTGATTAAATATTAAAAACTTAAATATGAAACGTCAACATCATACTAAACAACTAAACTAACATTTCGAATTCAAAAGTCAATTTGAACATTTTTGTGAGTTCTAGAAAAAAAAAATATCATATTTGAATCTCATTTAAATGATAAACGTAAAAATGTACATACATTTGTAATATGTAGGTACATATATTATATATATATATATATATATATATATATATATATATATATATATATATATATATATATATATATATATATATATATATAGGTAACTGTATGAAATAGACTTATAAAGATGTTAATATCAAAACATGAAAAAAATTTAAAAGAAATATGACAGGAATATAGAAAATTTTTGTTGGTATAGAGATTTATAAATTCAAACAAATATACAAAACAAGTGCACCAGATATATATGTAGGTAATATTCTTACATATATATAACTACATATGAGAGGAGTAGAACATTAAAACCACTTATTCATTTTTTCGTTGACAAAAATATCTAAATTGGGTGATACTAGACCACTAAAGTATTTAGTTCCCTTTTGAAGCAAACTTTACTAGCTATAGTTGCCTGTAGTTTTACAAAATAAATGGAAACACTAAATGTCGTAGTATGACTTATTTGTTGTGACAACTTGTACCGTTGACTGGATATTGTGCTGTATATTTACCTACGATACTACAGGGAATCAGGTGAAGTTTACTCCGTATAAATCCTCTGGAGATCACGATTACAAGCTGCTGATGTCATCATTTCAGTGTTAATGCGACACGCGGATTTATAACTTACGATTTCAAAACCAGAAAAACAATATTGTGTACATTTTAAATAGTTTTCTAATGGACTATTTTCGATATTCGATATAAATATTACGTTTCGTTGTCATATTGACGAAATATTAAAAAAATATTTTATATAGAATTTCATATAGGGTAAGTGCGGGAGCGATGCCGCATCGGAAGACATTTATGATTAGTCCATCAGTTTAGTAATTATCCAACTTTTTAATATTAAAAAGTAAATTTTTTAACATAATATTTTATCAAGCATTTAATTCATTAAAATTTAAGAATGTATATTTCATTGTTTTAATGAAAATGAGTTTTGTTAATAATTTAGGTATATTTTAAAAGTACTGTATAAAATTTTAGGTTAGAATTCCGCATTATGCTTACTATAGCAATATGCGGCATCTATTCCAACAAAAAGAAGAGTTGTCGCATTTAAAGTTGGTATAGATGCCGCATCACATATTAAAAACATATTAAAACATAGACTTATACCTTAATTATACAATTTTTTTGGACTGTAAATTATGGCAAGTAAATATAAAAGATCCATTAATGGATCCGGAAGAGCTCTCATATTAGTGAAGATAACGAAAATAATGATGATTGCCTGTATATTGAATGTTTTGAAAAGTACTCAGAAACAAAAAAAAAAAGTCGACTGGTTAAGATGTATAAAGTGCCAAAAATGGTTTACATATGGCATGCATCATGTATGGAGAAGTGTGTAAAATGCAAAACTTTTAATAAAAACTATGCTGCGTCTCTCCTTCTTTGATGCGGCATCTCTCCCATGGGTGTGGGAGAGACGCCGCTTTGCAGGCTCCATAAAAATGTTAATTATGAAACCTTTATGATTCAAGATTTAAAATTATTTATAAATAATTTTAAAGAACAATGTTTACACTTATTGTGTACCAAACAAATCAATTTAATGCATACTTTAAGAATTATCAAGTGTTTTCAAAATGTGCGGCATCTCTCCCGCATTCACCCTATTATTGGAAATAAATTTTTATAATTCTTTTAAAAAAACGTTGAATTTTCATATATTTAAGTCCATTGCTAATTTAGATTCCATCAATTTTAATAACACTTGAATTTCAATAACAGATATTCTCCTAATATAATTCACCTATGACGTCCCATTTTTTGTTAATTTTTTTTTAATATCTTTGTTGATATATCTGCCATATTTCTTTGGGTAGTTCACTTTTTTAATCAAATAGAGCATTTTATACTTATTTATTGAGCTACTCCGATTGCCATTTTAAATTGATAAATGAACTGTAGTAGTTGCTTTAAGAAGGTAACTAGCGTAGAATCACGCCCGATGAAAGGGGAGGTAATCGTGATGGCAGCCCTTGTACTAGGGTTTGAGGAGAGGGCCCGTAGCTATCGACAGACGTCCCGGGAAAAAAGTTAAGAGTTTTCTTTTTGCTCACCACTTACTTTTTTGAGGGGAAGTTTTTATAAAATACGGTTTTTTCCCGGGGCCTGTCACTCGTTACCAACAGATATGTCGATTTACATCAAACGTTAATACAAAATTATATCTAAACTTCAAAATGTACAAGTTTTGAAAAAAAGTGGTTTAAATGTTCCGCTCCTCCATATAATAATGTATCTGTTTATATATTTGTTTCTAACCAAGCCCAGAATTTTTAGTCATGTTATAAAGCAATGAAATATTCATAAACATAATCCCATGTATACACAAAAAGGATACGGCTGCAAAAAAAAAAAAAAACGAATAAACTGACTGACTGAAATAGAATATCTCCTCATTACCTTCTCATACACGTCTTATGTAATATATAGATATACTAACTACCAACTGCATTCAATAGTAAATTTTGTAATCTTAAAAAATATATTAATGCAGATACCATATAAGTACAAATGTAGGTACTATACATACGATATGTAAAAAAAATTTCACCCCTGTCGCAGCATCCTGCATAACATAGCAAATTTTCAGTAATAAAAGTTATTGATCCTTGAAAACCCGCATACATAGAATAATGGTTTAAAAGCGTACGTTTGTGATTTTTTCCGCCCTTTACCGTGGTGTAAAGAAAGTTTCGAAAACCTTTTGAATTAACCGTAATAGCTGAATTCTCCATTCAAAAATTTTCTAAAAGTTTAAAAAGATCAAAAAATAATATAATTTTTTTATTTAAAAAAAAAAATTTAGAAATACAGTCAGACCGACTGACTTTTTTCCCTTGGCTTACGAGTCTTTATAGCAACCTTATTTTGAAATTCAATATTTCATAAACTGCGCTAAAAAATGAAAGATCGTAACAGGAATCTCAACTTCACTTACCGACCCTTTTAAACGATATCCAACACGATGTGATACGTGGGAAAAAATTTTCCATTTTCACTTCCCAATTTTAATTTTTGTTTATTTGCTATTTATTAACTCAAATCTATACCTATAGAATGTACATACAAAATTTCATGAAAGTATGGGAGTTACGATATTTTTCTTCGGAACCCTAACACAAATATTGTACATTTATGCAAACAGTGCATATACGTATACACTATACATATACAAACAGTCTTCATAAAGCATAATAGGTCACAGCAACCTTCATAACAAAATAAATATTATAAAAATTATTTTTCCTCGAAAATCTAGTTACACAGGAAAATGATTCAAAAGCGTATCTTATCTGATTTTTTCCGTAATTTGGAATAGTGTAAAAAAATTTTAAAAAACTTTTGAATTTTGGCAAATATTGGCAAAATACGCATTTTTTTGAGATTCCGGGCATCGGACGTATCACGCTGAACAACTTATCCAAAATTTTTGGGGCATTCAATGTTTTCACCTTCATTCGAAGGTATCCTACGAACACATATATACATATATTATACTACAGTGGCTGTAATAGCTAAATTTTCCATTCTGGAAATTCGCTAAAAATACGAATATGTAAAAAAGAAAAATAATTTAGTGTTTCTATTTTTATAGTGAAACCACACCGATATACCTATGTATGATTGTACAATATATGAATGAATATATTTCCATATTTTTTATATATACATATGTATCTGAAAAAACATGATGACTAGCCAAACTATTTTCGTTTTTATAAACCCAGCCAGACTGAGCCACCGTATGTGCAGAAATATCCATCCGATTCATTCGCATAGTGTCTGTCCCGTACAAACTGTAATAATTCGCTATATATAACATTGTCCAATTTACTGTCAAGACTATATACATGTACGATATATGTAATAAGTACATGATATCCCTTTTGTGTCCACTGTTGCATAAATGTAACATCATGTGCTAGAAGTTTCATATATATATATATATATATATATATATATATATATATATATATATATATATATATATATATATATATATATATATATATATATATATATATATATATATATATATATATATATATATATATGTATATATATATATATATATATATATATATATGTATATATATATATATATATATATATATATATATATATATATATATATAACCGGGTCGCAATAGTCATTTGTAGTTAGCTGAGAGGTTGAAACATAAAATTAGTTTTTGAAATTATACTACATAGATGTTTATGTATGGAATTACATTTGAAATTGAATAAATTTTTAAGTCGCATATAGTAATCTAACAATTGTAAAACGCGTTACTCTCGTTGTAAAAGTCACAGAGCAGGATTTATATACGTAAGGACTCCTAGGCACCGTTAGTCTTGAAACCCCTTCTCCACGTTTTTTTGGTACTTTATAAAATGTACCGTTTACTCGTGAGAGGAGTTCAAAGTTCACTTAAAAAATCACATTTTTGTACGCTGCTCAAAAATGCGTGAACCAATTTTAATGAAATTTGACGCCTGCGCACTTCAACGGATGCCACTACTTTTAGTAATCAAAAAAAATCCAAAGTAAGGTGGAGAGGAGTTAAAACCACATCCACCGCTTCATAAATTTGTTCAGTATTTTCTTAAGGATGATAATGATTAAATATTTAACATTTTTTAGTAGGTAGGTACTTGTAATTTCTCCTACAATACTTTATTAAATAATTTAAATGGTATTTTTTTATATTGATAGACTTGTTCCTAGAAGTTTTATTTAAAAATTTAAAAACCTCGGTAGGCTCCCACTATCATAATTACCAGTTTTACACAAATTTTAAACTCAGAAGCTCAGGAGTATCATAATTCATTAATTATTCTTTAATATTTTTTTTTAGAAATATAAGTACAGCATAAACTCTTTCTACGCGGTCTTTATTTGTGCCATTTTTTTTTTTTTTACTTTTGCTAAGCAACTTTATAAATTTTTTTTTTTTTTTATTTTAAATTTGAACATCAATTTGCGGTAATAGTATATTATTCAACAGGCTGGTAATGATAGCTATTACTCACGAAAATGAAATTGCGACACGAGCCGAGCTTGCGAGGCGAGTGTCGTAATGCATCTGAGTGACTAATAGCCATTGCAAGCGAGTAGGATACAATATTTTTTCTACGACTTTTTTTTGATTTAAATAAAATTGAATATTTTTAAATCAAAAGAATACCATTTTGAATCTATCTCTAATTTCATTAAATGTTTATATATGTACAAACGATGAAAACAAAATACAAGCTACTTTGTTTACTTAGATGTTACTACGCAACATATTTGAAATTAAAAATTGATACGTATATTATACACAAAACAAAGCCATTGGTCAAAAAGGTAGTGAGTAATGAAAATTCCTCCACACTTTTGAATAATGCCTAACTTTCTCAACAATTAACGGATTTATAATGAGTGTGTTCTTCAACAGGAGTAGAAAAAGTTAGTTACTCACTATTTTTAAGCATTTTATTTGTATGTAAGAACATAAATTATTACATCATTCAATTGTGGTAATATTATAAAAATAAAATAATATATTTAAAAACGTTTTTGTGTGTAAACAAGGGGCCAAACGAGTATGTCTACCAAACTGGGCCCGCTGTAACCAGCGAGTGACGTCGACGCAGCACACATACAATCAAAACACACGATGTATGGACACGAATATACGAATGTATTAGTATGATATGCTGATGGTCATGTATACAGTTCGCATACATATACTATATACTATGATGGCCGACCTATGTGACAACCAGTCAACAATCAAAAATAAATTTATTTATTTTAAGAAAGATATCCCTTTATTTTGAGAAATTTTTTATTCAATAGAATTTTTACACTTAAATACGACACACTTCATATTTTTTTCTGTTTAAATTTCACAAGTTGATTTAAAAACATGATATTTATTAAGACGTGAACACCACGACGGACAGTAACAGACTAAATCAGTAGTGGTATAAATTGCTAATTATTGCAACTTTCGGATTACACTTTTTTATATGTAGGCTTGATCTGTCTCATCTGTGTGTGTAAACTATTCTTTTAATCTGTTTAGAAAAGTAACTTCTAGGGAAATTGTGTGATTTTGAGCTTTATGAAACGTTTTTCATGCGTCCCCGATTCACCGCAAAGAAAGCTTTTTTTACAGTCTGTAACCAAATATACTAGGTATTTAGAACTAATTTGATAATTTTTTTTTGTGCAATTTTTTTATGCGGTCCCTATCCATCCTATAAAAAGTGGATATGCTGTAGGCATTTAACAAATATTCAGTACATAAATTTTCGTGCTGAAAATAGACTGCTGCGCAATAATCATAAATATTTATTTTTTTAGATTGAATAGCTATTTATTTCAAATTCTTTTATCATACATAAAATATATCAATTTAGATTTACAATATAAAAATCTCCATGCATATAGAACATTTAAAATTGACTTAAATCAAAAATAAACTAAACAAAGAGAAATTGTACAAGAGAAATAAAATAATGTTAAATTTATTTTAAAATAAAATGTTTTTCACATAAAACGAACAATTTTACCCGGAGACTAATGCAATTGTTTGAAACCATTCTAATTATCCCGTATAAATTCACTTGATAAAACATACATACCTACATATATACGATATCCATCCTTATTTTGTACAAAATGACAAGAATTGTAAAAAGATTAGGGTTCATTGTACACGTACCCACAACTCTATCCGAGTATATCCACCATATCCGCTATCTATACGAGCAAACACATTATATAGATATAGAAAATTGTACAACGTTATTTATTTAACGTAAAAGTAACGTCATCAGACGTTGTTTCAATTGTAATTATATCTTAAATTTTCAACTCAAAAACTCTTCAGCTTCGCTGTCGCGTTTTTGTTAGTTGACAGTTCTTCTCGTTAAATTGCTAGGCAACAAATTTTCGTTAGACAAACTCAAGTTTATTTGAAAAAATAGAAACCTCTCGTGTAATAATAAGTGACAATTAATATTAGAAAACACACTAAAATTGTTGCTACGGATACCACGGTTATTGCACTGATTATAAAGTAACATGTTCGTTTGTCTATGCTGAGATAATTTTTCCATCTTTTATTAATTTTTTTTTTTCATTTTAATTCTTAATTGCAAAAAATATTGTATGCCACACGTGCAAAATGGTACAACTAATTGTCGTAACTACACAACTCGGCAAGTCTCGTTGGACAAGTGTACGATTCGTGAAAAAAAGACCTTCATTTTGCAACTTGTTTGCATAAATAACTATTTTGTGTTTTTTAATACACGAGTTCATTTCTCTCAAAAATTTTACTAAGAAATTATTGCTAAGCCACATTATAGAGTTTCAAACTACACACACCGGCATAATTCGCGGAACATATAAAATATCTGTAAAAATCAAACAAACCATTTAATTTCAAGAAAATATTAATCTTATTTAATTATTCACTTAAAATTACATGTTTACAAGTCGATATACCTTTATTTTCGGTAGCAAAAATAAGTAACCATATAAAATGAAAAATTGTTGGAATCTTATGTCGTCTAAAAATAATTTAAGTTAAAGATTATTTAACAAATAGAAAAAGAAACACAGTGTTTTAACACCGCCTGGTTCCTCCCGTGCTCTTATCAAGGCTTCCATTCGTCTTTCCATACTCAGAAGGATGTTATCTATTGTCTCCTGGGACAGTCTTTACCATTCTTCAATTACGGTAGTTTGAAGCTCGACCACACTGAATGTTCCGCTAATTATGCCGGTGTGTGTATAATTTTGTATCGCACGTTAGATTTAAAATTATAATTTATGTGCGCGACGTCATCTGTCACTTATCAACACAATTGTATATTTTTCTCATCTTCGCAAATCGTATGTGAAAATAACGCAGGTATTTCTAAAACTACCTTTAAGGAGCTTTTGTGAAATGAAATGATGATTTGAACAATCCGTTATACTACATACCTACTTTAATAGCAGACAAAATGTAATAGGATATTGTTGTTACTGATGGAAGCATCCATAAAAATAACATTTTGATTGCCGCAACATGAACAAGACGACAAATTATTGTTAAATGTTATTATTACCCAGCAATATTTTCAAAAAATATCTGTGTCATCGAATTTTATACACGTTACCGTTTGAAAAATTTTATTACTTCGTAATCTGCTTTTTTAAAATACCCCATAAAAATGTGATGATTTTCCAACAGCACATAAACACACCTTAAAAAACCGGAAATTTTCGTAGAACTAGTATATGAAAGCAGAAAGTAATACGAATTTTTAGAAAAGTTTTTTAGAACCAAATAGGAGTAACCCTGAAAAATACTTTAAATTTCATTTAGGTTCGAGTCCTAGGCGACCCAGTTTGGCAATTGTTCGATAACTATATGATTTCTAATTAAAGTTCTGCCAAGTTTCTAAAAAAAAATTTGCCAAGAACAAGTCCGGCTCGTATAATTAAGATTCTATACAGTGAACAATCAGTAGATCAAATTGAACTACATTTAAATTTGCTTTCGATTACTGAAAAATTCATGAATTATCCCACATTGTACTGAAACCTTAATAAATACGTTGTCTATTACTGTGTTTCGCCTTAGTATTTAATTTTTTTTCAACAAATATTATAACATCGAAAAAACCCCTAGTTTTTCTTTCAACATCCGCACCAATTCTGTTAAGGTGAATCGATTACTACTGATAAATGAATTACAAAATCTATTTTTTTCTCTATAAATAAATATAATTTATGTGTAGAAAAATAAGTTAAATTTTATAATACATGTAACAGTATTAATATTTGATTATTATTCAATCTTCTAATTTTAATAATTTTAAAAGTAATGAATTTAATTCTAGTAGTTGCCGGGTACACACATATAATAACTTATACATAAATAAATATACTATGGGTGTATTAGTATAAAATGACATTTTTGTAGTTTTTTTTCTATTTTTTACAATTACTAAACGTCCAATATTAAACAAAATAGTTTTTTAATGATCCGAAAACATAAAGGAAAAAAATTTTCAGTTTTTTAAATTTTAAAGTTGGTTTTTAATGACACAACTTACTTAAATATATACCTCTGATCCACCTCTGAGCATACTTTTGCATTTACTCGTAGGTTAAAAATTCTAACTTGAATGTTTATTTCTTCTAAACTAGACGTCAGAAATTATTCAAATGGTGTCAGTGAATGCATCATGTCTTTCTCTATAATATACTAATAGTTCAAACTCTAAACTTGGAAAATTTCTTGTAATCGATTCACCTTAAAATCAAAATTTTAGCTTTAAAAGCCTAGGAAATTAAGCAAATTTTAAGCTATAATATTAAGACCGTTGGACTAAGCTTTATAAAAAAGAAAAAAAATAGAATCTTTATAAATATAGGTAGCCTTTCAAAATTAATTAATTAAAACTTCTAAATAATTTTTTTTCTAACCGTTAACTGGCAATATATATATATATATATATATATATATATATATATATATATATATATATATATATATATATATATATATATACGCGTCATTAAGACTTAATATTATTCCAAATTTCAAATTCCTACTTTACATGATTTTCAAGAAAAACCTCTATCACAAACGGACACTATAGAGTCTTATAAGAGTTCCGTTTTTCGTTTTTTAAGGTACGAAACTTTAATAACTACGCGATTTATTGAGCTGATTGCTATCCTACCTTATAGCTACTCGAACAGAACAGGAACTTTACGAATGTTCTCGAATCTTTCTTACTCGAATCACTGCAGGATGACTCGCACTTAGGCGATCCCTGACGTCTTTGCACAATATTTATGTATATTTTTTAATCTTTCGGGGCACACAGTTTTGGAAACACTGTTTTCGATACTTACAGATGAAATTTTTATTATACATATAAATATTCTTTCCAACTTTATCTAAATAATAAATATATGTACCCATACACATCGGAAGTTTTCGATCTGCTATACAACTGAATTAAAATGTACTTCCATTTGTATAAATTTAAGTAATTTGAATAATTTATAACATTTTCAAAGAAAGAAAAACAAATCAATAAAAATAGAACAAAATAAAACATAAAAAAAACGGAAAACTAGTAGCAGAAATGTATTATATCTATATTTAAAACAAAACAAAAAAGGTAAGTTCCATATGGGATATATTACAGAAACAATAATAGTCTATAAAATACAACTCATGATATGGAACAAAATGAGATACGAATACTACAAATAGAAAATATACTTAAAACTCCAGTCTAACATTCTCCACCACTTTAATTCTTTCTTTTTGCTACTCCGATGTGTATGTACGAGTACATTTAAACTTGCAAAACGTAACTTTACATATTATACATATATTTATTTGTATGTGTAGCATACCTGGTAAGTACACTAGATATCAGAATAGAAAAGTTTTTTCCAAGAGAACTTTATATATTTTATTGATATATAATGCACACTAGATCATTATATTATTTTTCTCTATATAAGCGGTGCTTAAAACTCCTTTTAATGTGTCCTTTTACTATCTAAACTTACTTAACCAAATTTTATTATATCCCGTATGCGTTCCTAAATACCACTCATTCAATTGCGATAAAATTTTGGTAATTTGTTGTGTGCACGCCCACGAAGGTTTCTAAATTAGTACAACCATTTTACAATAGGTGACACGTGAGTTGCTTCAATAAATGTATGCATTTCATATACGTACACAGTTTTGCAGTTGCTAATGTGAATCGTGTTTGCAATGACCCTCAACAAAGCACAGAGACAATCGTTACAAATGTGTGTACTAGAAAAATTCATACATTCTAACATGAATGTAACCGAAACTCAAAGCTTTATTTTACAAGTAAAATAATTGAAGAGGTGGAGTTAATAAAAAATTAATATCAAAGCTAAAATTAGTATAAATCATTAACTCTGAAGAAAATTTTATATTGATACCCTCGAATTTTCTGTCTCTCTCTATTTTCTTACTATAAACAGAAAATAATTTTCGTAATTCCGAGAATAAAGTACGTACTTTAAAACCTTGCAGTGGGAAATTAAGTGTTATTTATAATCCCTATAGGGATCCAAAGTATTGTTGCTTCAGCTTTTGAAGTAACCAGTGAGCGGAATTTCTAGAATAGTTCCAATAAGCATGCGAAATTTAATTTAAAAACTACTTATTTAAAACTAGCCGTACCCGTGACGTTGTTCACGCGAAACGTTGAGTAGTTTCTTTTTCCAATTTGTAGTTTCTTGCAACACAAAATACATTAAATTGTCTCCAAATTGACAATTGTGTATTTATTGTATTTTTCGGTACACAATTAGCAACATTTTTTGTGATTTAAATTTCAGAAAAATTTCCAAACTACAACATTTATTTACAATTTTTATTACTATAGTTATGAAATTTTTTATGGAATATGAAAATTGGCGTAGTGTGTGTAGATGCTCAAAATAGTTTTTCCATTTTCCCGTGGGAATGAGACATTTTCCCGGAATAAAAAGTATCTTAGATGTTGACCCAGGTAATAAGTTATCATCACACCAAATTTCATTAAAATCCGTCCAGTAGTGTTTACGTGATGCGTGAACAGACAGACAGACAGATAGAGACAGATTTACAGTTTTATTATATGTATAGATAATAAAATACCCCTGTCGCAGCATCCTGCATAACATAGCGAATTTCCATTTATAAAAGTACGTTTTTCTCGGATACTAGTTGATATAGAGTAATTGTAAACAAAAGACCTTCTTTATGTGATTTTTCCGCCTCATTTCGCCAAATTTTCTTCAAGAAAAATGTCCAAAAAACCGTAAACGCTTTCATGAAATTTCTTAAAAATAAGATGTTTCGTTCCTGAGTTATCGTGCGGACACTTAATAAACATGAAAAAAATTTGGCGAAATGAGGCGGAAAAATCACATAAAGGTTTTTTTATTTACAATTACTCTATATCAACTAGTTTCCGAGAAAAACGTACTTTTGTAAATGGAAATTCGCTATGTTATGCAGGATGCTGCGACAGGGGTATTTCATTTTTAGAAGTGGTACCTCCTCCTTGAGGTCGCTCAAAAAAATCCAATGGTGGGTCCAGAACTGTCCAATTCTTACTACTGACTTTTTTTTCTTATTTTCTCAAAAACTAGCTAACCTAGAATAGTAGTTCAAAAACCTTTTTTATGTGATTTTTTTCCGTCTTTGCAATGGTGTAAAAAAATGTGGCAAAAACTTTTAAATTATAGCAAATATTTGGCAAAAAACTAATTTTTTGCAAGAACAAAAACCATGTTCCTGGCATCCGACGTGTCTGGTTGAAGAACTCATCCAAGATTTTTGGACTTCCAACGTTCTCACCAAATTTCGTAAACCTAGGACATTTCGTTCGACAGTTATCGCGTTGATACATAAATATATAAATACGTAAATACATATATATATATATATATATATATATATATATATATATATATATATATATATATATATATATATATATATATATATATATATGCGTCATGACACCGGCTGTAATAGCTGAATTTCCAGAATGGAAATTCGCTAAAAACTAAAGCTTATCTACAGAGACAAATAAGTATATTGTCTGATTTATTTAATTTGTCTACAATATACTTAATGTCATATTATGCCCCATAGTTTAAATAGCATTTTCATTTTCAATTTTACTTAGTCTAAAATTGCAAGAAACTACATACATCACATGTGTGATTGTTGCTTGCCAATCTTTACAGGTCCATAAGCTAGAAACTATATTCAGAATTAAAAGTCATATTTGAATCCCTTAATGTATAATATATGCTATTTGTGCTAATTTGCTAAAAAATGCGTTTAACGCAGAATTGACGGGCATGATCAAAATTTGCGTATTGCGTCTACTTTGAGAAATATGATCCAAACTTTTTTTTTTTGAATAGAACGAAAAAAGTTTTGCAGAAGTAATAATTTTGTTTGGGCTATCATTACCATTGTCATGCAGCTAGCTATTTTATTTTTCATTTTTATTCTTCATAAAATTATACAAAAATTTTTTCCGAAAAATATAATTTAACATTAAAATTTTCCTTTTAGAATTACAAATTGTAGAAACAGTTTTTTTTTTTTTTTTTTTGTAACACAGTGTGAATATGTTAGGAATATAAAATAGCATAAATGCATGTGTAAGTATGAATATTAGAAGTGATGTTTCCTTTTGAAGTCAGACCACGTCTTCAATAACAATTTCGACAGTGTAACGGCGTGGCGGTAGTCACTACCGTTCCTTGCAACAGTCAATGTAGCGGTAATGCAAGAGAAATAGAAGTAAAGTGAGTGAATGATACATAAGTCCAATTTTTTTTTTAATATTTTTATTCTTTTTAGTTTTTGAACAGAGAGCAAAGAGCTAAGAAAACTAAGAGCTTGTTTGCTACAACTATAATAACCAACCAACAACCCACCTTTTCCGTTTAACGGTAAATATATAGTCCAAGAGCTAGCAGCCACCTTGACTAGCCGTTTTGTATATAATTAATTTAATAAAATAAGAAAATCAATAAATTTTTCAAGCCCTAAATTTTTCAAAATTCAAAATAATTTTAAAAATTATTGTTCTCGTACAAGGCTACCGTTAGAATATGTTTTAATTGATACATTTTTAAATACAGAAGAAAATTTCCAGACAATTATCTCAGTTACAAATGCCTGCCAGTTGTTGAGGAGGATAATGTTTCCTAATGTTTCTCTATCAAGCCGGATAAGTAATAAATTAAATATAGGAGATACGAGAGTTATTCGGAAAGTAAGGTCCGATTTCTGATAAAACATAAACTGTCACATGTTATTTCAAAAAGTTGCTTTTCTTTAACTCGTAAATTCTTTTGGTGTTAGATATCAAAATTAGCTAATTTCTAAGAAAATTTTATATACTGAAAGTTCATTTCAAATGTGTTGACCACTGTTATTATTGAATTTACGTAAGAAAAAGAGTCAACTTATTTGAAATGAACTCTACCTGTAATTTGTTTTACTTTCTGTATCAAAATAATTTCTACCTTGTACGTTAGTGAACGTGGCTACCAGCTCTCCGGCTAATAGAAATTCTAAAATGAGAATATTACAAATGTTATCGCACTAGAACAGCGGTGGTATGATTATTGAATTATTGACTAGGATTACTTCCTTTCTAATTCTTTGTAATCGTGATCTTGTTTGTTCAACTTCTTACACTTTTATTAAGAAAATATCATTTTGCTATCTGGTGACAGACAATTCCTTACTTTTCATTAGTTGTGTTACAACAAATAAAAAAATTTCATTAAGAAGATTTGAAGAATCATTTGGTAAGATATTTGATAAGGTTTAAAAATTTTTTTATTGAAAATATTTTTTTTAATTAGATTCTTACATAGCTTA
This sequence comes from Brachynemurus nebulosus, assembly GCA_035578155.1. NCBI lineage: Eukaryota > Metazoa > Arthropoda > Insecta > Neuroptera > Myrmeleontidae > Brachynemurus > Brachynemurus nebulosus. Next base: position 8,102,521 of record JAPWDM010000001.1, on the reverse strand, counting down.
CATTTATTTTACGATATTCTTGATTCGTAAATCGAAACATTTTTAATTACCAATTTTTTATCAACTTTCGCTACTGGTTGTACCTAAATTACCGACTTATAAGGCTGTAAAAAATATAGCAAAAAAATAGACCTTCAAAAATTGTCATTGACAAAAATTAAGGTATTCTAATGTAGATTTTTTTTTTAAATGTGAATAAGCATGTGAAGTAAGTTGAGAATGTTAAGTAAGATAATTATGATAAGTACGATAGGACATTTTAAAACTGTATTATAGTTATGTTATTACTCAAGTCCTCAGCGTAAGTGCAGAAAATTATAACTAGTGGTGAGTCCAGAGTGTGCCCAACAGGGCTTAAGACATGTAGTCAGTCGGTGTCCGTCGCCGAACGCACAGTGCATTATAATACATTGTTAGACATTGTTACTTGAATTGGACAGGTTGGTCTGTCCCATAATGGATTTTTGTAGTAGTGTGTGTGAAAACGCACACTACTACAAAACACCAAACCAACACCATTGCAAACAGTGTGTACCTACACAACATAGTGGGGCGATTTTACGTTACCCACTGGCGACAAGTGGAAGAGTTTGCTAGACATTTTAGTTTGGTCCCTTGTTACTACTAGTGATGTCGGACAATTAATCGACTAATCGGTTTAGTCGACTAATTTTGTTTACGTTTAATCATTTTTGGTCGACCATTTTACCCTCTACTAAATGACTAAAATGATTAATTTTTTTTAAGTGATTTCAAAAAAATGATAACTACAAAAATTATCTATCTGTATGATTTTTCATTTTTATGTGATTAACACATTGTGATGTCATATTTTTTTCTATTTCTTTTAATAAAAATATTAGAAGTCAATAACTAAATTCAAAAGAAAACATCGTTTTGGTAGCATTACATATAGGTTACTCTATTCATGAAATCGACTAAGATTTTAATCGATTAGTCGACTATTCTATGCTCGATATTCTCAACTAATAACTAATTTTGTCTGAAAAACAACTTTAGTCTATTAATCGATTAACAACTCTACGGCTGGACATCACTATTTAGTATGTACTAGACTAATACGCGTGTTCATTCAAAATGATTTCACAATTTCACTTCCGAATACATTATCCACACGTAATATATTCCACAGAATCAAACTTAAGCCTATTATTAATTCCCGCTCACAAGGAAATTATAGTAATATACAAACAGATATATACCTTCGATGTTAACAATAGAGATATAGTAATTACAAATGCAGCAATCAACTTCACTTTGGCGTAATCAGTTTGGTAGGTACATACGTCAGCATCGAGATGTCGTATACAATTATAAGTTTGCACATTGTAATCAAATTAAGTTTGACAGACAATTGTTTGTAGTCGATTACATATACAACTAAGTTGTGAAATAATGTTTGATTACAACTACAACTAGGGTAGGTAGGTATCGTATATAGATAGATAGGTATTATCCACTAGAGTGTCACTGACAGTTAGTTTTAAATATTATCCCCGTATAACTAATTGAGGGATATGAAATAAATTTTAAGGAGCTACGGTGTTGTAAAACAATCAGAGGTAGTAAAATTAAAATGAGGCACAAGAAGACACTTCATCGTTGTGTACGTACCGTCATATATAATTAAAATATTAAATTTAAATAAAGTTTTAACGCAATTAGAAATCCTCAATTACGAATTTATCGTGTCGAGGACTATTACTCCTCAGTTTTAGAAACATCTTTCTTATTTATTAACTGTTAAGTAATTTCGCTCGCTAAGAAAGGGTTTTGCAAAATTTTTTGTCTTACCGTAGAAATTTCCGAAAAACTATCATGAATCTATGAATTTATTAAAAAATCATCCAAATATTAAATAGTTGCTAAGTATTTGTGAAAAAATAATTTTGGAATTCTTGTAAGTATTAATAAATATTTCTATAGATAACACCAATTATTTTTACCAAGGACTACACGGAGAGAAAATTCCTATAAAAATTACTGTGCCCATAGTACAATCGACATGTAACAGGCGAACATATTCAATTTTGTACGGTAAAATTATAAAAATTATAGTTATATTATTGTAATTTTTATAATTTTACCGTACAAAAATTGGATATGTTCGCCTGTTACACGTCGATTGTAGTATGAGCACAGTAATTTTTATAGGAATTTTCTTTCTCTCCGTGTACCATGAAATTACTTATTTACTGTACAAAATACTATTTGTCTATTATAAGTATAAAAGAGAATTACCATTCACTCGCTCATCTATCACGAAATCTCTAAAACTATATAATACTTATAAACTTGAAATTTGGCATGTAGGTCGTAAGCGCTCGCTAAGAAAGGGTTTTGCAAAAGTTTTTTGAAACCGTAGAAATTTACGGAAAACCGTAAAATATCAATTTTTTATTACTGTATAAAGCTACCTATGGATAAAATTATAAAAAAAGGTACCTGTGGATAAAATTATAAAAAAAGGCCAGCGCTTCTTAAACTATGGATCGCGACTTCAATGGGGTTGTGAAAATTAAATTCAAAATCTCATGATGCGAAATCGACTCATGAATAAAAAAAAGGTCCCATCTCCTCGGGCCTGTGTTCAAAAGTTTATCTGAGAACCTTTTCGAGGCCACAGAGCCACGAGAGACAATAGTTTATATTAAAATACGAGATTTAAAAATGTTTAAAAGAATTGTTGTTGGGAAAAAAATTAATTCTTAAAACAAATAAAAAAAGATTCAAAAATAAAATAAAGTTATACATAAATATAATTTATAACATCACAATTCAACACAAAAAAAAATTTCCTATGGTTTCCTGCACAAACACAACTTTTTAAAGACGAAAATTCCATTTTTTTTATAATGGAAAATACATATTTACATTAGCTATATTTAATATGAATGAAAGTCGATCAATAGTTAGCTGTTACTAAAACAAAGTGAGTCAATACGTCTACAATTTGTTCTTTGTGTCAAATTCCACTTTGAAATATTAACAACGTTTTTGTCTTATGATTTAATGAATTTGTCCCTTCAATTATTTATTTATAATTAATTATTTAATAAAAACACGCATTGTTATTAAATATATAGACACAATACCTGTATATATGTCGCCGTCTGATTTTCAAGTCAGCCAGATTATAAAATGTCTAGCCGTTTTACAAAACGCCGCTGTTTTGTAAAACTGTTATGCTAGTGTTTCACCTAACATCTAGATTTTATAAAATTATAATTTTCCGGGGTCATGGCATAAATTTTAGTGTAATCGTAGTATAATCGTGTATCGTAGTGTAATCGTGTATCGTAGTATAATCGTATATATATATATATATATATATATATATATATATATATATATATATATATATATATATATATATATATATATATATATATATATATATATATATTACTACATAACATCATTGATGAAAATTTTAAGTTTAAATTTAGTACAACAACCATGAATTTTTTTTTTAAAAACTGCATTTTTATTTTTTTTAAATAAATGTATAGTCGTATGCAAGAAATAAGTTTTTTTCTGTAAAGTGACATTTGGCGCCATTTTTTATTATATTAAATAGTCGTGTTTTCAATCGATTATAGTCGACATAATCGGCCTCTAAAATCTAAACTAAATCTAAAATCATCTCCTAAACTATAATTTTACAATAAAATCATAATTTTAACATAAAATTATAATTTTATAGAATCTAGATGTTAAGTGAAACACTAGCTTTAGACCTTTTTGTGATTTGGCTGATTTGACAATTCTACGGCAACATACACATATACATACTATGATATTTGCGTACATACCTACCTGCGTGTATACAAAATTTATAAAATATAAATTTTATTTTAAATTATATTTATTGATTAACCGTCAAGGTGTATATAAAACTGACACGTCGTTGGTTCACACCGGCACGTTACATTATTATGTCTGTATGCATCATATTGTGGATATTATCCGTATACTTGTGTACGTGTGTATCTATCTATATATGTCTAAAAATTTTATTATAAGAACTGAACTAATATTACAATAAATAATTGACCGCAATTATGGTTAATAATTAACAATCAAATTTAATTCATTTTATTCATTTTCGTTTTCACAGGGTAGAGAGGGGTGTAACACAAGCATATATATGTACCTACATATTTTTATATGTGAATTTGATGACTGGTTCATTGGCGTCTATCAAAAATTTTTGTTCTGTAAAGAAAAAAATAATTGTTCTTACTTATTATTACTTGAGATGTTTGTATATCTTCAAATAAATTAGTGTTAACCTAACGAAAATTTGTGGCCTGGCAGTTTAACGAGAAGAACTGTCAACTAGAAAAAGCATTCTAGCTACGCTGTCGCTGACAGTTCTTCCAGTTAAATTACTTTCAAGCAACGAATTTGAGTTCTAGAAAAAATACAAATTTATTCAGAAAAATAGATATCGAATTCGAATGTAATACGGTAAAACAATTTACCGCAGGCCGGATTACCCAGTAGGCCTACCTAGGCCATGGTCTAGGGGTGGCAAGTTTCTAGGGACGCTAGATTTTTAGAACTGGGAGTTGTAAATTGAGGTTTTTTTGCTCGTCAGTTATCTTTTTAGGGGAAAGTCGAAAAAAAAAGTAGGAACATTTTCTTGTTTTGAGCAAAAGGTGGGGGCGGCATTTTTCACGGGTTCTAGGAAGGCACTTAGGGTTAAGCTGGCCCTGATTTACCGGATAAAATTAGTTCGTATTCTATAAATTTTTTTTTGTTCACCAACCTTTATTTCAGCGAAGAAATCTTAAGTTTTTTTAGTTTTTGTGCATATCTTTGCCCGTGCATTTAATTACGGCTCACGAGTTACTTTATTTAAATGTACAACAGTATAAATGCGTAAAACTTCCCTAAAAAAGTTTAAAATATTTCACCGCAAAATATGTAAAAACGTCAAACTTACTGTTCTGCGTTTTCATCATGTTCAAGGCATTGCCACTTTATAACTTGTTCAAGGCATTGCCATTAATAACTATTTTAAATATTAAATTTAAATAGTGTGATAACGACTTTATATAAATATTTGTCGTTGGAGCGCAAAACATTTGTACATTTTCAACCCGATTAAAGAGCCCAAATTAAGCCTCCCCTGTATATTCCTTTATATATACGATATATACTAGGTATATATACTCACGTATATAATAAAACGTTTGTTTCATGTCTAGTGAAAAACGATAGTTTGATTGGCATACAATTATTTTCAAAATAGTAATTACTTTACACATCATGAAACAGATAATTGCTTTTAGCAAATCAATATAGAGGAAGATTTTATATATGAAAATTATTGTAATTAAAGTAAAATCCACTTGGCTAATATGTTTTGAAATAATTTTGATATTTAGTTTTGTACAAAATCGACAATATCCAGAGAGGTAACTGCTTGCACTGTATTGTAATTTTAAATTTCAACACCATAACATAAATTGAAAAGCGATGAAATATTGTATTATAAAGTAAAACGCATAATTTCAATACGATAAAAATACTTTTAATTGCATTTCATGTGGAAATAGACTATATACATATATAGAGACTACTTTTTATACGACCGCGACGGCGCGACACCAAAGACAAAGTTATGTCTTTCACGCGTATATGGGTATGTGGGATTCTTGGCGAGATGAATTTTAAATTAAAGAGGTGTCTATCGATTCATCTGTATACTGGTGACTAGTTTTTTTTAATCGATTCAAAATTTAACAAGGAATAAAAAATTCCAGTACTACTTTTTATTACCAAATGCCGGCGTCACTATGAAATGTTAGATTGGTGAAAATAATAGGTAAGTTATGAATATGGTGTATAAATTTTGTATTAGTAATAAGCAGTAAACACTATTGGTACGGCAAAAAATGAATTTAATACTTTAGAGAGAGAGAGAGAGAGAAACTATTGATAATATAATATTTTAGAATGAATACGTAGACGTAAATCAAATATTATTTATAAAAATCTTTGTAAAATTAAAATAGGGAATTTTATTTTGGAATAAATGATCACCGTATTCTATTGAAAAAATTTTTTTATTTGACTACGTACGTTTTGAGTGAAAAACTCTTCTTCAGGCCATATTCTTAAAAATATTAAATATATTAAAATTTAATAACAGGAGCATACATTTTTCGAACAACAATAAATTACTCACAATTTTTAAAAAAAGTAATAAAATGAATCGGATCACAATAAGTTATTAAAATATAAAATTAAATAATCATTTATAAAACTTAACACTTAATTTTTTTAGTCAATTTGTTAAAATTAAAATTAAAAACAGACAATATTTTAAAGTAACAAAATAAAATGAAATACTTTTTAATATTTTGTTACTTTTCATTTTATTTTGTTACTTTAAAATATTGTCTGTTTTTAATTTTAATTTTAACAAATTGACTAAAAAAATTAAGTGTTAATAAGTTTTATAAATGTTTAATTTAATTGTATATTTTAATAACTTATTGTGATTCGATTCATTTTACTACTTTTTTTAAAAATTGTAAGTAATTTATTGTTGTTCGAAAAATGTATGTTCTTGTTATTAAATTTTAATATTTTTAATATTTTTAAGAATATGGCCTGAAGAAGAGTTTTTCACACGAAACGTACGTAGCCAAATAAAAAAAAATTTTCAAGAGAATACGGTGATCATTTATTCCAAAATTCCCTATTTTAATAAACCAAAATCACCAAAACTCTCCCTATAAAAATATTTGCCAAATTATTTGTGCTACCTAATCAATTTTTAATATTGATTCCGGTGTTTAATAAAAAACAAAAATGCTATTTGTACTTTTTATTCTATTTTAAATTCTGAATCGATTAAAAAAGAACCAACCACTGGAACGCCCGTGGTCACCTCTTCAATTTCTAAGCATCTTTTCAGGACTAAATCGCTACCCTAGTAAAAGCTAGAATAATGATAATGTGGTTTTACGTCCGTTTTTCAGGCAACAGTCTATAACAGATGCTACCGACATTATTACTTTTCAAATTTTTCTCACAGTTACATATTACAATTATTTATTTTATTATGATATGGATAGAGGACAAGGAAAATGATGTGAGAGCTAGGATTTGGTAGGTATGCGTCTGCAGTCGTCTTCTTAACCCTAGAATCATACGTTGGTCTACGAGCCAAGTTAATCATACATCGGCGTCGTTTCGACGAATGGACTTTTTACGGGGAGTTTTAGAGTTTAATTGCAAAAAACATTTTTTTACATAACAATACTACAAAAGCGAACAAAATATTTAAAAAAATGGGATTTGGAAAAATTTCTTAATGTAAATATTTATTAATTTTTTTAATCTTTTTATCAAAGCATATTTTCATTATAAAAATTAAAAAATATATAAAGACATCAATTGTAATAATTAATTTATGAACTATTATGAATCAGTGGACACATGTGACTTTACAGAATGTGAAATTTCTCAGTCATAAATATTCCTATAGATATGTAGTTATTTCCCCATTAGGCACATTTGTAAATTTTCTAAAATTTGTTAGTAATTTTTCGAATAAGATCTCAAAAAATAATAAAAATTAAAATATTTTCCACAAAATAAATTGTTAATCTTTTATTAAGTCATTCGAAACGCATTCTTTAGTTTTCGATTCAATATATTCAAACTTCATCGTCTCTATAAGTCAAACAGCTGTAATCATCTTTCACATTATCATAATCGTTGAATAAATTAATTATAACATCCATATCTTTAATATGGATTTTCAAATTTTAGAAAAATTAGGAAAACTTTTATATGTGGAGTACAAAATCTTCAAAAAAAATATAGGTTAATCATACACCGTCGTCCTTTTGGGGCACACTATTTCAGTATAAAAAAAACGACAATAGCTATAAACAAATTTTATATGTCTTATGTGTTATAATAACAAATAAATTAGATAACAGAAGTTTCACAGCGAGCAGGTACCGACAAGTCACAGTATTGGAGCAGGTAGAGAAGTTCGTTCGTCGTTTTGACGAGTACCTACGTATGATTCTAAGGTTAAGGAACTATGCCGAAATTCGTCTGGAATTGTGAAGAGAAATTGCAGAAAACCTTCACGAGCATAGCCGACCGTGGGATTCAAACCCTCGACCTACCAATCGCAGTTGCCAGTGCCTAAGCACGCTTGGCCACTCTGCTGATCTAGTAAAAGCTACAAGTAAAATAAAACTTCGAATAATTAGATATATCTGATTTAAGCCAAAATTAAGCTTTGTGTTCAAATTGGAGAAAAGTGTATACCTGTACTCCTTACAATATCAGTACTATGTTCTCTAAACGAACCGTAAAGGGGTAAAAAGAAAGAGATCATTTTGAAGAAAGAGTTACTTCGAGCATAATTCCAATAGTAAAAAAATATCATTCATATTAAATAAAGTAGATAATAAAATCATAACCCTTTCGTTATTTTTCTTCGTTAAAGCTAAATTCGATTAATTCTTTTTCCAAACAAACTTCTTGGATCATTCATTAATGGTTTCAATAATAATAATAAAGAATTTAACGATTAATGAGTTTGAATGAACAATTATTCAGAGAATTGGGTAATATCATTATTCAAGATAAAAATTCCGATTTTTTTAATACTTTAAAAATATAGAAACGGTCGTAAACGAAACGAAAATATATATAAACGACAGAATAAAAAAAAACTTATTCTTTAACAATAAAAATTTAGATTTGAAAAGTAACCACAAATTTCCATTTTTTATACACAATTTGTTTATAAGATTTAGATTTAAATATATCTACGTATAAAGAATGAAAGCCCTTGTGCATTGACGTAAACACTACAAACAACTATATGCCATTCTGGAACAGTGATTTAACACAATTCCCGTTGGTGATTTAAATTTTAAATCCGTATATAATCATATACTAGAACAGCTGCACTGAAGAATGATGGAATTTGCTTTTTTATTTTTATTTTTAAATAAAATAGCATTTACAGAAAAATCTTTTTCATATACTACATTCTTGGAAATAAAGAATGTTTAAAAATAAAAGTAGCAGTGCTTACAGTAAACAACGCTAATTAATAATTCAATGGATATAATTGGTTTTTTTTGATACTCAATCCAAATGGAGATAAAAATGTATGTTTTTTTCCCTTGGGTTCCAATTAATAAAAACATTACTTACCGATCGTCGCTAGCCATTCCATAAAATCTTCCAGAGAAAACTACTACCATATTGTCTGGAATGAGCAAATTTTTTTTGTACAGTAAGCGCATACAAACTGTATACAAATTTAGACAAACCAGACTATCTCCAGGGATATCTTTGAAACTTGCGTTTGTGCAACAAAAATGGATTGATAACATCAAGAAATCAAATATTCAAATATATATATATATATATATATATATATATATATATATATATATATATATATATATATAACACGATGTTTTAGAACATTCTGAATCATTTTTCATAAATATACTCCTACGAAAAATATATGTATGTACAGTTTACACCATCAGAATTTGGAAGAAATAGTCACGGAAAGAAGTAAAGTGTTGTAGTGCATATTACGTATGTATGGTATACAGCGTGCGTATCTGTTATCGTGATATTTGAAAGTAAAAGAAATGGCTGATATTTCTTTCGATTGATTAAAAAATAAAAAGAAATAAAAAATTTCGATACTATTTTTTTATCAAATGCCGGTGTCACTATGAAATGTTGGATTAGTGAAAATAACAGTTAAGTTGTATGCATAAATTTTGTATTAGTAAAATTCTGTAAATAGCGTTGGTACAGAAAGATTTTATTTAACATATTTATTTAAAAAGAGGAATAACTGTTGGCAATATAATGTTTTAGAATGAATACGTAGACTCAAATTAAATATTGATAAGAATACTTATCATTTATTTATATTAACCAATTTTCAACATTGACGCTAGTGTTTAATCAAAAAATAGTATTAGATTTTTGTTTTAATTTTAAGTTCTGCATCGATTAAAAAAAAATTAGCCACTATAACACTCCTGGTCACTTTTTCAATTGCTAAGCATCTTTTTAAGGGAAATCGCTAGTTGAGATTTCTAGAATTTTCTTTTTTTCAAAAATGAATGATAATAGTTCTAACAACAGTTTAAAACGTTGAGGGGTTTTCTGATAAAACTATTTTAGCTTTTCAAATAATTAATACTAGACAGGTTTACTTTGTGAAAATCCATATTAAAACATGGATCGTTGCTTTGTCACTTTGATGATTTTGCTGTGAAAAGTGACAAAGCAACGATCCCATGTTTTATTTTAGCTTTATTTTGAGATAATTTCCTGCTGTATTGTGGAACTATGTATGTTATTAAGCATTATTTAAATTATACAAATATGTACCCGATTTTTTATCTTTTTTCTTTTTGTTAGTTATACGCAAGTATATTTAGATAAAATCGAAGAACTCATGATTAATACTAACTCGAAAAATTTCTCTTCTTTTTAAATGATCGTATCGTGTGGGTGTACAGGTGTCATATCTTACAATAAATACCGTTTGGGTGTGCAACCGATCCCTGTCATTATTGCTAAAGTAAAGATCACAAAAATATTCAATCCAGTATAAATTTTGCAAACCCTGATGGCGCATACTGTACCCCTAACACGTAAATGCCTAAATATAGGTGTATTTTTTATTTTAAAGAAAATCTTCGACTGATTTCTTTATATGTACCTAATATATGTCTTAAAGTGTCTAAAGTAAGCAGTTATAAGTGAATAAGGGAGTATTTTAAAAAAACATTTTACTTATCCCAACAAAGGAATTCACTTCTGTTTGACAAAAACAAAAAAGTGAGTGAAGTATTATAAAAAGAAAAACTACTTACGGAAAAATGATGAATGATGACGAAACAAGAAATATGACAGTAAGTGAAGTTTCATTGACAGAAACAAAATGTAATGGAAAACAAAAATAATAATGGAACTTCAAAAAAATAAAATAAATGGGTATATTACAGTGAGCAAAATATACTTGGCCTCACTCCGGCTGTGTTACCTTTAAAGTGTGTTGTTCTATATAAAGATATTTCCTATTAACCACATATATGTATGTACTTATATATAACATTTTCTACTAGTCCACAATTTTCCCGTAAACTTTTTCCTTTTTTGATTAAATTATATTTCACTCACGAAAATTTAATGTGACACGATAAAATTCTATTTTTCATTTTCATTTCTACATTTCTACCTCAGCTAATCTCGGCGATTTTTCTTTTTGATCATTATGTTTAATATTTGATTTTGTATGAAGTACAGTAAAAGGTGTAAAAGCAGTGACTGTTGTGTATAAATCGATTAATTTTGTATTTTAATATTAACTAAAGAATCGTCAAGTATAAGACAGTAATCATAAACACTTCTTTTTAGTTGCAACGTTTGTGATTTCTCTTATTACAATATAATATTTGAATTTTATATCCAACATCCGTTTTAACAGGTTTTGATTCGTTACTTGTGAAAACTTGTCTTTGAAGCGGGTGTGATTTATACATATTTAAACAATTAAGACGCAGCTACACAGCAAATTAAAATTACATAGGTACAAAGACGTGGACAGAAATGACAGATCCTGGTGATAAACAAAACTTTTAAAAAATTTTTCCCCAAAAATACAAATAATGAACAAAAAAAAACTCTTTTTTCTATTTGCGCGGACCCTTGATGAATGGTCCCAGATCCTTTTTTGAAACCCGGACCCCAGGGCTGCAGGCCTGGCTCACCCCCCCCCCTCTCGTCGGATCTGGATGAGTACGTGTAATATGATAAATAAGTAAAATAAAAGTAAATAAATACTTATAACTTCACTTTTCCGGTCAGTGCAGAATTTCTCCAAAAAACAATGTCCTCTTCTTAAGATAAAAATAATAAATATATATAAGTGATAGGTTGAATATTTGAATCTATTGTAATAATTCTTAATGTTTCCGACACCTGAGAGTCTTAAGTCCCTAAAAAAGCCATGTTTTAATCTAGTTTTAAATTATGCTAAACACACAGAAGCATACGTTATTATTCTCAAGTTCATAATTCCTTTGCGGAACACCGTTTATGGAACATTAGTGTACCGCGGAACACATTTTGGGAAACGCTGACGTAAAATGTACGCCGTAGATCAATCATTAAAAGTTTATGACCTTCTAAATGTAATAAATTTTTGAAAGTTTGTCTGTAAAGCTTTTCGACTATATTGAAAATATTTAAAGTTTTAATTACTTTATCAATTTCGCGAAAATACTATTCTTTTTATTTAACGCGTTTTCAGCCTTTTCGACCATCATCATACTATGAAAATTTTATATAAAATATTTTATTATTATTACTTTGTTATTAAATAATTTTGTCAAAAATTATTTATTAATAAAAATTGAAATATGCAAATAATGATTAATCCACTTTTGTTGTTGTTTTACATAATTAAAATAGAATATTATTTCTTCTTATTATCATGGAATTAATTTAATCTCACTTTCTGAAAGAATGACATGTAATTGCTAAATAGTATATATAAAAGACGAGAAATATTACAAGTAACGTCGAAGTATACGTAAATACTTAGAAGTGAATGGCTTATTTTCTCTAATTTTGTCATTTTCTAAATATTCTGTATACATAATACCATAAGAAGTTTTTGCTAGCAAATACGTACATACAATATGAAATAGTAAAATACGTTATACAAGCGTCAAAGTATACATTATTCATGCACGTAGGACACAAAGGCGTTGGGAAAGATCAACTGTTTTCGGCCCCCGACAACCGTGAAAATTAAAAGTTCTCATTCAAGCTTATTTGTACATATGTTTATTTTTTTTAAATTATTAGGTACAGTAAATTATACAAATGACGTTTCAAGCACAGCATTTTTAACGAGTTGTTGCTATTTTCAACAGATTTCGCTGCATGAACTATGATATTGCTTTTTTTAATACACTTGCCGATAAATATTCAATTATTTTGGTTCATTGAACATATTAAGATGATACAAAACAAAATATGTACCAAGGGACCAAACTAGAATCTCTATCAAACTGTTCCACTTATCGCCAGTGGGTGACGTAAAATCTCCCCACTATGTTGTGTACGTACACACTGTTTGCAATGGTGTTGGTTTGGTGTTTTGTAGTAGTGAGCGTATTCACACACACTACTACAAAACACCTATTATGGGACAGACCAACCTGTCCAATTCAAGTAACAATGTCTAACAATGTATTACAATGCACTGTGTGTTCGGCGACGGACACCGACTGACTACATGTCTTAAGCCGTGTCGGGCACACTCTGGGCTCACCACTAGTTACAATTTTCTACACTTACGCTGAGGACTTGATATGTACCTAGTTTATACGTGAGAGTTAAAGAAATTGCAAGTTTAATGAAAGATTGCAGTAAATTTATTTTAATCATTTATTGGGTTCAAGAAGAATCGATAACAAGATTGTGCGTTTCAGTTTTTTGTATGTGCTAGACCAGGCGTCGGTAAATTTTTAAGCCAGAAGAGGCAGAGTCACGAATTTTAGTTTCTATTCTATTTTTAGTTTCTTAGAATCAAAATCACAAAACAGTAAGAAACTTAAACAATTACTATAATAACTTTCTTTGATAAAAATACTTTTCAACTTTAAAATTAAGCATTTAATCAATACATTGCATAAGAACATAATTTATTGCATCATTTAATTTTGTTACAGATATGCATTTTTCAAAATTTTCATAATATTATAAAATTGAAATAAAGTGTTTCTACATGTAAATTAATGCTTTGCCTTGTTTATAGAAGCAACTTCTAAGGAAATTTCTAAGTTTTGAGCGTTTTTAGTTATGTTTTTCCGATGAAACTTTTTTTATGCTGTCCCGACCAACCGCTCAAAAAAGTTTTTTGTACAATCTGGATCGAACTATACTTTTTATAGCTATTTATGATATTTTTGAATATATTTTTTTTGTGCGATTTTTTTTATGCGGTCCCTATCCACCGTACAAAAAAAGGATCAACTGTATTAGAAATAAAATGGGCAAAGAGACGGTAATTAATTAAAAGACGACTTTTCTCTTCACTATTATTTATTCAAACTAAAATATGGTATGCTAAAAAAAATAAAAAATTCTATTCAAAAATCAATGTGAACGATGGGGCCGTGGAGAGAAATGGCAGGCCCCTGGAATAAATAAAAAAAAAAACTCTTAACTTTTTGCCCGAACCCTCTACCGACCGCTAGGGGCTCCTTCCTCAGGCCCAGGCTCCGGGGCTGCAAACTTGGCTACCCCACCCTTTCGTCGAGCTTGGTGGACGATGATCATGCATTTCTTCAGAAAGTTTTGGGAACACCGATACACGACTAGTAGGTTTTACTTTACACTAAAAAAACTTTTTGGTTATCGTAACCAAAAAACTACCAAATTTTTTGGTTAAATACAGCATCAAATGAATTTTTGTAATTATCGTCACTAAAAGAAAAAATTTGGGCTCGATAATGGATTACATAATGGGCTCCATTATTTCAAGAACGGAAGTCGATATCTTTTTTTCTTTAAACAAAATATGGTAACTCTTTTTCGAAAAACCGACGGTATACCGAAAAAAATTAGGAACCTATGCTTTATGCCTGGTAGTGATGAGCAAGATTAGTCTTGGTCTTGCAGTCTTGTCTTGGTCTTGCATTTTTTGCAAGACCAAGACCAAGACTATGTATACCAAGAGCAAGACCAAGACTCAAGTGAGCAAGACCAAGACAAAAGCAAGAAAGAAGCAAGACTCTTGCAAAACTGTTTAAATAGTTTGAAAGTATAATTAATACCGTAAGAAGAGAAAATTCTGATTTTAGAAGGAAAAAATTCGCTAATAAGAAAATGCAAGAAAGTGCAAGATTTTTTAGCAATACCAAGACCAAGACCAAGACTGCATTTTGCAAGACCGAGACCAAGACCAAGACTCAAACTGCTCTAGCAAGACCAAGACTCAAACTGCTCTAGCAAGACCAAGACCAAGATTCTGAATGCAAGAGCAAGACCAAGACCAAGACCAAGACTGCCAAGTCTTGGTCTTGCATTTGCTCATCACTAATGCCTAGATATTTGGATAACTTAATTCACTACCTAACGTTCAAATACCCAATTTTCGAGACATTTCAATTTTAACTTTTTTAAAAAGTTGTAGAGTAATTCTAACATTACGAAATAAAATATTAGAAAAACAGAACATTTTGAAAATTCGACATGCCACCAACACAAAATGCTAGTAAAACTACAATTCATTCTACGCTCATGACATGTACGTTTTGTGTGTACGAGCATATGCAAAGAAATAAGATACACAAGTGGAACCAGGAAAGTGTTGTTTGCCACACACTCTTGTTTGCATCATTGGTAAAATAATAGTCCCGTGGGAGATCAATATTGTAACTTGTACCTCCAAACAATTCTTCCAACTACATACATGTATACGAGTGGAGTATCTTCTTCATATTAGTTGCTAAAGGTACACAGTATAGAGATGTAACAGATGTTAAATTTTCGCGATATTCACGGATACGGATACGAATGCGAATGCGAATTTTTTTGTTGTTCACGAATGCGAATCCGAATGCGATTGTCGATCTAATAATATGACCTGTGAACATATTGCATAAACGAATAAAGTCGCGCATCTGCATTTGTTTATACCTTACAAAGCGGAAGTAAGATTTCTTGCTGAATTAGTTATATGATTTCAAGTAAAATTGGTTAAGAGTAGAATCGTGTAACGGAGCTGGTATTAGTTTTTACCGCTCCAGGAGAGAATTAAACTTAATGTTCTTGACCTCCTAAATAAAATTTTAAAAAAGTTTGATTTCAAAAGTTTTCCAAATATGTAAAGAAATGTTATGTTTTCTTTAGTTTTATTTAATACCGGCGCCTTTTCTGGCAAGAACAATCTGAACGAATCATCAATTTTCAGTTTCCTGTAGTTGTAAATTTTATTTTTCTTCAAATTATTCAAACAATTTCTGACGTTACAAGTTCCTTACTTTGAATATTTATGAAAATTGAAGCAAATGTTTCTCTTAATACTATCATTAATGTTATCTAATTTCGAAATTTACTTAACTTACAAGTTAATAATAATAAGCAAAAAAGATACAAAAAGCAATTCGAATTACTTGAAAATTCACAAAATCAAACAAATAGTCGTTCTCTGTTAAGCTATGATATACTACCAAAAAAAAAATATATTTTCTTTTCAAAATTTGAAAAGAGTGAATAGTCAGTTTTGAACTCTTTTAGTGATATGGTGTATTTCAGTTAAATTTAACCATGCTTCGTCACTTTGAATTTAAATAATTTCCGTTTTCTTGGCTTTATCTCTTTCATTATTACATTTACGCAAATTTTAAATTTGAAGTTTGTCTTTAGAAAAGAATAGAAGGTTGATTTGTTTCGAATATAAGAATTATTTAATTTTTTTTAGCGAAAACGCATGATCAATTGTATCTGAAATGAGGTATACCTATATGAAACACATTTATACAGAGCGTTCATAAAGTTCCGGAACAGCTGAAAATCTCAGTTAATATTAACTTTATCGAAAAATAGGGAGTGTATCTGTGTCCTTTGTAGTGAACACAGTGCTAAATTGTTGCTCTTCTCTTAATTAATATTTAATAAAAATTAAGTTACGTGAAGATTAGAAAACAGTTACCAGTGTTAAATTTTTAATTAATATTTGTAATAAAGTTAAATTTAATTGTATTTTTATCGATTTAAAACAAATAATAATTGATAAAATAATAGCATTTGAATTTGTTTGGTTATATCATTGACATTGGATCAATTGGCGCGATTCTGCAGTTACTTAAACATACATTTATTGTTGTTTTGATTTTGTGAGTGTACAAATTTAAATAATAACAAAATGTCAATTAGTGATGTTCTACAAGCTATCAATAGTCTTCGAACTGAAATAAAATCAGAAATTAATGAAATAAATGTAAACCTGAACGCAAAATTTGACCTTCTGCAAAAAAATTATGCTGAACTAAAAATTAAAGTTGATGGGCTGGAGCAAAAAGTGAATACTTTAGAACAGCAATCTCGCTGCCGAAATGTTGTTATACATGGGTTAGAAAATGTACCACAAGAAATCAACGAAATGTACGAATATATATTAAACTTTATGAAAATTAATTTGAAGGTTGAAGTTGTTTTAAACGACGTAGATTTTGTTCGTAAACTCGGACGTGGTATAACCGCGCCTATATTAGTTAGTCTAACAACACTTCGCTGTAAAAAGATGTTGATGTACAACAGATCGTCTCTCAAAAATAGTAAAATATTTATAAATGATGACCTTCCCAAACATGTCCGTCTAATGAGGAGAAATTTATATCCAATTTTATCGCAGCTACGGAGAAATGGAAATAAGGTTTCCCTAGATTACGACCGTATCTATGTTGATGGTAAGCTAGTTACGGAGGAGGATTTAAGAACAAGAGAATCAACACAGAAAAAAAGACCTCCGCCAGATAACGAGGACACTGAACCCGCCAAAAAGTCCTGTGCATCAGCAGGTTCCACATCTACAGGCGAAACACCGAATCTAAAACCGTCAACTCTGGAAAATTTTTTCCGTAAACGGTCTGGTTCTCTACCGAGTGGTACCTTGGGCCCCCAACAACAACCTGGAGACATCTCCCCTTTAGTTCAACACCGGTGAATGATAGAAAGTGTAATAGTGTCCAAAGTGATGTAAGAATCAGAAACAGATTAAAACTTTTATTTTGGAATTGTAAAGGTATTCATAACTTTTTGTCACTAGACTCCGATTTAAAACATGAATTTAAAAAATCTACAATAATAACACTATCAGAAACATTTCTAAGTAGTAATATTAATTGTAAGTACGATATTTTACAAGATTTTGTATGTTTTGAATCTTTTGGAATTAGGGAGAAATCAGTAGGTAGAGCTAGTGGGGGTTTACTATTATTAGTTAGAAAAAGTGTACAATGCGAGCTAATAGATATTTCCACAATGTGGATTGCCATTAAGTGCTCTTTAAAAAATATCTCGTTTGTTGTAATTTCTGTCTATTTTAAAGGTGATTATGATATACAAGTTACTTTAGAACTACTTAACGATCTTTTGCTGTTAATCGAGAACAAATTCCCAAATAGTTTAATAATAATTGGTGGGGACATGAACTGCCGTATCGGAAATTTAAATTACGATACAGGCGAAATCTTTGATATTACAATGTTAGAAGAATCGAGGCGGTCTATGGACTCGGTGGTGAATGCAAGAGGTAAAGCTCTCATAGAATTCATGAGTACTAATGGATATTTTGTTTTAAATGGGAGAAGTTTAACTGATTCTGTGGGACAGTTTACCTACCTTAGCAACAGAGGCTGTAGTACAATAGACTACGTCTGGGTAAATACCGCTGCACTAACGGAAATTTATGATTTTGAAATACTGAACATACCGCTACTGTCAGATCATTTACCATGCGTAGTATCTTTGATTAGTTGGGAGAAGGACAAAGAAAGTAACTATAAGCCAATAAATAAAAAAGAAAAAAAGAATAATTTAGTAAAG
The DNA here is from genome assembly GCA_035578155.1 of Brachynemurus nebulosus. Lineage (NCBI taxonomy): Eukaryota > Metazoa > Arthropoda > Insecta > Neuroptera > Myrmeleontidae > Brachynemurus > Brachynemurus nebulosus. The sequence goes on along the minus strand of JAPWDM010000001.1, from coordinate 8,083,846 downwards.
CATTTAAATTGGGAAGAAGAAAAATGTCAAAATTATAGGGAATTACTATCTAATGTAGTATGTATTACAAACGAGCCAAATATAGAACTGATGTATCAGACTTTTATAAACAGTATTTACACAGTAGCATCCATTTTAAATATGTCCAAAAAAAACAATGTACATAACACCCACTACAATCAACAAAAACAAAACAAACCTTGGTACGACACAGAATGTATTCAAATTAAATCATATGTTCGAGATGCACTCAAACAGGCAAAAACAAATAATTTTACTGGTTTCAACCTAGAGCTATATTTACTATGTAAAAAGTTATATAAACAAACAATTAATCAAAAAAAAGATAATTATTATCAAAATATTAAAAATAAATTAATTTCTGTAAAAAACAGCAATGAATTTTGGAAAATAATCAATGAATATAGGGTAAAACGGCGAAATTATTCAAACAATATCGACCCTAGTATTTGGCAAAAATATTTTAATTCACTTTATCCCCCGAAGTCATGCAGCATAGAGAATTTTACAGACACAACAAATCCATATCTCGATACGGATTTTTCACAGGAAGAACTCAAGCTGATTTTAAAGAAAATTAAGCCAGGAAAATCACCGGGTCCTGATGCTATCACTAACGATTTCATCAAAAATCTCCCTAATAATTTCCAAAATTCAATGCTTGAAATGTTTAATTTCATTTTAAATAGTGGTAATATCCCTAAAGAGTGGGCAATTAGTAAGATGATAACGCTCTACAAGAAAGGTGACCCGACAGATCCTAATAATTACCGAGGCATAGCTCTTTCGAACTCCATTACAAAAGTATTTACAAGGCTTTTGTCACAGAGACTGGCAAATTGGGCAGAAGCTAGTACGCTGATTCCTGAAACACAAGCAGGTTTTCGCTCTGGTAGAAGCTGTCAAGATAATATATTTATTCTCAATTCCCTGGTTGGTCAGAATTTACAAAAAGTAAAAGGAAAACTATTTGTATGTTTCGTAGATCTTAAGAAAGCTTTCGATTCTGTAGACCATAGTCTATTATGGCAAAAATTACATTTTTTAGGCGTTAGTAAAAAATTTATCAATGTTTTATACAACCTTTATGATAATGCTAAAATACTACTAAATTTCGAGGAAACAATAACTATAAATGTTACGTGTGGAGTGTTGCAGGGGGATTCTTTAAGTCCTCTATTGTTTATTCTATTCTTAAGTGATCTCGATCAATTTCTATCTGAGCATGACGTAGATGGTGTTAACATAAATCAGTCAACAAGAATAGCCCACTTACTTTTTGCAGATGATTCTGTCTTAATTGCCAACTCTCCCCTACATCTTCAACGTAGTTTAAATGTTTTTAAAAATTACTGTGATTTAAACGAATTATCTATTAATACGGAGAAAACTAAAATAATGGTTTTCAGAAAAGGGGGAAAAATTAGAAAGAACGCAAGAAAATTTTATGTAAATAACAATCAAATTGAAATTGTAAATAAATTCAATTATTTGGGGGTGATATTCTCTAGCTCAGGTATTTTTCTGGAAGCCATCAATCACAACATTAAAAAAGCGACAGTTGGTTCCGCTTGTGTTCGCAACATATTAGCTAATTCAAAATCGGATTCTTGGGACGTGAAACTTAAGCTGTTTGACTCAATTGTACGTTCTACCCTCCTATACGGAGCTCAGACGTGGAGTTTGAGATACTTAAATATGATGGATAAAGTTCAGTGTAACTTTTTCAAAAGTATTCTTTGTTTACCAAAAAATACTGCGCAATACTTAATACGAAGGGAGTTTGACAGAGCGGACCTGAGTGTGGTAACGTTTAAAATAATTTATGACTGGTGGGTGAAGCTGCTATCCCTACCAGAGGATAGACTGTTGAGGAAATGTTACCTAAATATATCGCGCCCTATCAATTTGAGTACCAAATATCAAAAATACAACTGGGCTACACAGTTTAAATCTTTATTAACGAATTTAGGCTACGAATCCGTTTGGAATGCACAGAATGTATCAGTTGCTAGAGAGTATAGCACCGAAATAGTTGAAAGTTTTCTTAGGAAAACCTTTATAGAGGACGAAGCAAAAATTTTGAACTCTACGTATAATACACGGTACAAATATTTGATTTCGGATTCTGATCACCGATATTTTAAATTTCAAGCTCCAATTAGAGTATTGAGAGTAATATCTCAAATACGTCTTATGGGTGAACTCGAAGTGAAATTCTATGTTCAAGGTACACTTCACAAATGGAGTGCGCAAGAGGTATGCATGTTGTGTAATTCGGAAGCGTGTGAAACATTACAACATTTTTTACTAGAATGCCCAATTTTGGCTTTCACACGTGAAAAATTTATTAATAAGTACTTACAGGACAACAATAATTCAATAGTAATTGTAGCAACACTAATGTCAAATATGAATTTAGCTAAAATGTGGGACCTCTATAATTACTGTTGTGATGCACTGAAACTGAGGAGCTTTGCACTAAGCCTCTAGAAACTGCCCTGTTAGTACTTATCAACTGACTGTAATTGCAATGTACAAAACAAATATAATAAAAACACGCATATTAATACATAGTTGAATCAACCGAATAGTATTTGATTTCTCTCTCCCTTTCTGACTACTTTTCTCCCTCTGTTCTATTGATATTGGTACTGAGTTATGTTACTTAAGTTGTTTTACCTACAGAGTAATTGTAATTAAATAATAAAACTGTATTTTTATCTGTTTTTGTTTCTCTCTCTTTTTGGACTAATAAGTAATAACTAACTTTATCTTTTGTTTGGTCTAATACTATCAATTTATAATATTATTGTTATTTTTATAATTTTAATATATACTTTTGTAATTTATCTTACTATTGTTACTTATCTATTTTCTTAATATTATCTATTTATTTTCTTAATATTATCTACCTATTTTTATTTTTATTGTAATTTGAAATTATGCCATATGTGTAACAGATACACTCTACTGTAATAACTTTTATGTTTAAATACAGATTATTTATTATTATTATTTATTATTAACTTTATCGAAAAATAATCCGGACAAAAGTTTCATTGGAAGAAATGAGGAACTAGAAAATGACCTCGAATTTGACCTTTACACTTATACACTCATACACGTGAAAGGTAGCGGAAGTGTAATTCACGGCAGTCGACCGCTGAGCAGAAGTGAGGGTACGATAATACATAGAATTTTATTCCCCCCCCATCCCTGTAAGCGGGCTTATAAAACGACTCGACTGTATATTACATACGGCGAATTTTGAAGTTTTAAAATTTGAAACTACATAGGTATCTTTAATATTGTTTATTCATTTCTATTTATATTGTTTTAATGAAAATACATAATAAAAATATTCGCAAAATATTCGCACTATTTTATAAATACGAGTGGAAATACGAATGTTTGAAATAAGACGAATATTCGCGAATGCGAATGCAAATACGAATATTCGTTACATCTCTAATACACATATACTCACCGTTACATATAGGTACCGTTCGTCTCATGTTTTGTACTTCGTACCACAACGAAAGTGGAAAAAGAAGAAGAAACTGACGTTTAGAATATTCATTGAATGATGGTACAATTGGGATACCAAATTGTGGCGGATGTAAAAATAAATAAAAGTTAAAATTGTTAAGAAATATTGATTTGTTCGGCAAAGTTCTCTTGTTCTTTCTTGTACAGTAACATTTTATTATTGAATACTAATATATTTAAATATTTATATACAATTTTTTTTTTTTATTGAATCAAAATCGAAATCAATCTTGCGACGTTACTTTTTCGTAAAACTTTACACTAAAATAACGAAAGAAAGAAAGAAAAATAAAAATGCTAAAACAAAAAAAAAAACTTTATTCTGTGTATATCTTATCTTTTTCATATATAAAATTTATACAGAGCGTTTTAAAAGTTGTACCGTGTAGTTTTTGCGTTATAAAGTAAGATAAATAATTTAAAATTCTTTTTAAAGTTGACAATTTAACTCATGTCTATTAAGTCCCATAAGAATAGTGTACCTAAGTTTGTTCATTTTTATCGTGAAACAAAAGTATTAGATAGATACAAGTTTTTTAGCAAAAAAAGCACAGAACATTTCATTGGTCATTTTGCTGGTGGGTATTAAACACGAAAAATATAGAACGAAAGTTTTTATTGGTAAATTTAATTAACTTTAAAACCATAGAATCATAGAAAAACTGTCAATTTAAAAATACTCCAACTTCATTGTTGTATTTTTACTAGTTGACAGTTCTTCTCGTTAAATTACTAAGATACTAATTTTCGTTAGATAAACACAAATTTATTCGAAAAAAATAAACCTCTCTTGTAATAAAAAATAATTAAATTTGAATTCAGAAAATAGTTCTATTTTTTTTTCTTACTTATAAGTAACATACCAACATTTTTTCCGGGCCCCGGAAATAAACCAAATTTTTTTAATTTTTATTTTTTTAGTCTTCTTATCCGCTCTTCAAGCCTGGGCTCCGAGGCTGCAACCCAGGCTACCCCACCCTTTCGTCGGGCCTAAAGATAAGAGTGTGCTTAATTTTCGAAAGCATATAAAGCTTACTGCTCAAAGTAAGGGCAAAAATGTAGTATCCTTCCCAAATTACGCATACCTACCAACTTTCTTTATCGCATAACCTTTACAAAAAAAAAAAACCGTAAAAATTTGAAAAATAATAATTTGGGTACGATTAAAAAATGTATCGGTCACATTCATACGTCATATTACTATAAAACAAATGTTGGGGTGAGTTTAACTGACACTAAAGGTCATATTATTCTTCCTTCTAGAGGTCATAATATTAGTTTTTCTCGGAAACTAGTTAACATAGAAAAATAGTTTAAAGACCTTTTTGTGTGATTTTTTATCCTCGTTTCAATAGCGTCTAAAAAAATGTCACAAAAATTTTTTAATAAAGGGAAATTTTGACAAAAAACTAATTTTTTCACGAAAATTGCCAAAAAAACCATGTTCCGGGCGTCGGATGTGCCTGGCTAACGAACTCGTTCAACGGTTTGGGACTTCCAATATTTTCACGAAATTTCGTAAAAATAGGACCTCCTGTTCGAGACTTATCGTGCGGACACAGACGTATAATATATATATATATATATATATATATATATATATATATATATATATATATATATATATATATATATATATATATATATATATATATATATATTTATATATATATATATATTTATATATATACATATATACATATATATACACATACATACATATATATATATATATATATATATATATATATATATATATATATATATATATATATATTATATATATATAATATATATAGATATATATATATATATATATATATATATATATATATATATATTATATATAAATTTTAGCGAATATTATTTTCGGTTTCTAGGGACCTCAAAACAAATTTCTGCCATGGTCGCGGGCTCAGATCGCGTTATGCCAGTGGCTGTAATAGCTGAATTCCATTCTGGAAATTCGCTAAAATCAAACGTGACCATTACCAAATTGAATTCTAAAATCTACTTTTGTTAATGAATGTTTGAAAATAAAAGACAGTTTTCAAAGTTTCTTTCATGAAACTAAACATTACATAAACAATAAAAACTAAAATTTTCATAGCGTAATTCTTACAGCTTACAGTCTTATTTCAACAAAATCGCTATCGCTTTTCGATCATTTTGATTATAGTCATTCTGACTGTAACCAATAAAAAATATTATGGTATTACTGAATAAAAATCGAATGAAAAATTCAAAATCGAAATGTTCCCTGAGTTCTAAAATAGAATACCAGCACAGGATACACATTATGATTTACAAATACTACATTGTGTACAACAGGCAACATAGCAAGTAACTTTCATCCATACAGCAAGCTCTCTTCTGCTCGCTTAATGAAAATGTCTTATTTTAACAAAAGTGATACACAACAGAAAGACGCGCGCTGAAGACGTTGTTTTCAACAGTAGTTGTCTGAGGATATAATTCGTACTACGGTTTGATGACAGACAAACGAATGTTAAGACTTTAATAATTATGACTCACAACAAATGTATGTCAACGTTATACAAATGAATCTGCTATATGTCTCTAGATAAACCAAAGACAACTAATAAAGTGCTGGTAACATGCTAGCTCTCGTAAATTTTGTCAGTAAAATATCGAGTAGTTAAAATATTGTCAGTAAAATATAATCGGAAAAAACTTTAAATAAAATCGCGTAAATTAATAATCGATATGATTATGACTTGAAACAATTTCAAATTAATGCTAGGATATTATTTTGTTGAAAACACTAACATATTGTTAACTGTTTTTTAAGTATCTTTAAACAAATACTCAGAGAGAAAATTAAATTTGGATAGAATTTTAAAGGCAAACGCTATAAATCTACTCTCATTCTGAGGTCCGTTTCACACTACAGTACCGCTCTCGATTCGCACTCCAAGTACGGTTCCGATCGTGATTCTCCATCGAAGCGAAATTAAATTTGCTCTGACTTTTAACGATAGCGTGAATACTTTTTGAATTCCACTCCACTTCGTTGCCACTCAATTATTTATACTAAGATTCTGTCAAACCGAGGGCGAACTAAAAACGTATCGAGAGTGGTACTATAGTGGCGATGGAGAACGAATAGTATATGGCACTGTAATTTAAACACAACAAGATTTTATTGGAGCGAGACTGGATCGAAAGCGTATTGAGAGTAGCACTACAGGCTGGGTGCGTGATGGCAACGACATCTATAATATCCATTTTTCCGGGCTCATTAACGAATATAAATAATGGTAACCGCGGAAATATATAAATTTAAAATATTTTTAAACAAACCGTAAAATCTGAATACAAATATTTGCTATTTACAATTAATTTTTTTTATAAATAAATTTGAACAATTTGATTTGTTCAGTTTGGACAATAAAATACTGGATGAAGTATAACAGTTATATTAAAAAAATAATTAAACAATTTTCGACGTTAATATGGATATAATTTTCAAGACAGTATTTCCTTCCAACCTCGGACTATGCAGAGGAAAAAGTTGCTGGTGTCGGTGAAGCACGTCAGGGAAATTCGAGAATTAAGAAATGCTGGCATAAGTCATTTAGTTTAATGTAGAATCATAAGACAAACATCAGTAACTTTAACTCCTTATGAAACATTATTGCATGTCACTATGTGAGTTAAAATACATCAAATATCTTTAATTCTGTATTTATGATTTGACGTGTAGACGTTAATACTGCGTTGACAGATAAATAAGGAATGACATATTAGTTGCAACTACGTTTATAATCAAAGTGAATCAATGTAAATATTTTTATTTAATATTTTTTATTATACTATAAACACATATGAGCCCGTATTAATGCTTGTTTTCTCCACTACTCACGCTGCAATCGATTTAATTGTCCCCACCATATACTTCGCACTCTGGCGGGTGTGTGAACGGGTTTTAAGTTTTAGCTTATATATCTAATAATATTTCCTCCAGTTCGTAAAATTAAGATTATACACCTGTACATATAAGTTCTATCCATAAAACTACAATACAAGAAAAGTATAGCTGACATAAGCCTTATAGCTGCCTATGAAGAGTATAAGCAGCTTGATCACGCAGTTCAATCAAAATATTGTTACCTAATTTACAAAGGTATATCATTTTTATTGTAGGTTGAAAATAAAAATAATGAAATTTTAAAGAAAAATAAAACTCTTTTTCCATTTTTAGTTAGAATTTTAATATATTTCAATAGCACTTAAGTAAATAATACAAGTAAAACTGTAATATTAATAAATTCTGTAAGCAGGCATTACTACCTACAAATAATTTTTTAATTAAGTAATTTTTTGAAATTCCGGGACTAAAAGACATGATTTAATCCCACATAATAGGGAGTAAAGTGCCACTTTTAGTCTCAAGGGACTAAAAAATTCACTTTTAGTCCCAAGGGACTAAAATATTATTTTAGTCCCGTCTTTAGACCAATCATCAAGCACAATTTACAGAAATTTATCTTAAATTACATAGCGTTGCTAGGTAATTGAAAATAATAAACAAATTCAAACTTGTAGATAAAGATAAACAGTTATATTGCATTGCATTGTACAATTCAAGTAATTTATCCAAAATATACTTGATGGAATATTATTACATACAATCTGAATGACATTTAAGTAATTTTTTTTTAATTTTTGTAATTTTAAATTATCCTGAATTTCCAAAAATATCTATAGTATATACACCACAGGACTATAGTGTTTTTTTTTCATCGCTAATGTGATTTTTGCCCTTGGGCCTTTACAAGCCCTCTGGCAACAAACTCCACACTCAGGATTAAAACTCACACTTTAGTCCCTTGGTTCATAATATACTATTCATTATTTAATAAATTTTTTTACTCAACAAAAGTTTTCAATATTTATAGATTTTTCTTTTTTAAATATTATAAACTTTTTTACTCGTAATATTAGAGTTCATTGTCATTGATATAAGGAGCCTATATAAATACACATAGCAAGAAAATGTTATGATGTTACAGAAAAACTTTCTATGTAAGAAAATTAGCGATTTTAAAACATTTGTCCTCTATTATTATTAGAACTGATTATTCTAAATTTAAAAAGTATTATTATTATTAGTATAATTGTTATAATTGAAATATATTTTTAACGGTTTTCTACAAGCCTTACTGTTATAACCAATAACTAAATTAAAATAAACGAGAAATTTCGAAAACAGCTCGTATAGTGACTTTAATATAACATCTCCGAATAAAGGAAACTATGTTCGTAAACAGATGACAAAACAAATTTTCTCTTTTGAAAATGATATTGGAATTTTAATTTTGCATTTTCATTTTACATTGTGTAAATGCATCTCTTTGAGACAAACTTACAATTATCATTTTGCTGTTTTCGTATATGGGCTTTAATTATATCTATACTTACTGTTCCCTACGTTTTATAATCTAATAAAAATGTTAAAAAGCAAACAATTGTCAAAAATTACAAGCTCGTAAGCATAACATTTAAATTTAAAGAGTCTGGTAATTACTTTCGGTACAATTCAAAACATTGTTTTTTTCTTTTTTAATCTATTTTAAAATGAATATAATTATAACAATAAAGAAGGAAAAAAAAGAAAGATAGTGCAAATTTTAGATTTTTTTAAAATTAACATTCTATTCAAACATATTCATTTGATACTTCACACTGTGTTTACAAATCGCTTTCTGGGTTTTTATTTTATATCCCTTTTTGACTTAATTTCATTTTCCCCCACCCTCCGCCCAATAAAAGAAAATTAAAATATGATCAAAGTCGAGTAAATTATTTAGATGTTAAGAAAAAAACTTTTGTTGCTTGAATAATAATTGATCTCAATAGTTTAATTATTTTTATGATCAAAAACGAGAATCTTTTAAAGTTCGTTTACAACTATTGCAGGAGCTATCACCATCTAAACAAAATAATAGTCACCGTTTTTCCAAAAACTCAAAATTTTGCATACAGGGCAGTGTTAACCTAAGTAAGGCCGGATTTGCCTCTGTGGAGGCCTCGGGGCACTTCTAATGTGGTGGCCCCTGAACACTTCCCATGTGGCGGCCTCTGAGTAGTTTTGTGGGGGCCCCCTTGGAAAATTTCCGAAACTTTCCCAAAAAATAGGGTTGGGGAGCAAAAAAAAAAAAAAAAAAACGAATCCTTTCTATTTTATTCCTTAATTTTGAGATTTTAGTTGATTTTGTGCAGACCCCGGAGCACATGCTCTTATGCAGGGCCGGATTTATCTCCGTGGATGCCCCAGGGCACTTTTAATGTGGTGGCTCCTGAATACTTCACATCAGGTGGAGGCTCTCTTGGAGAATTTCCGAATTGTTTCAAATTTTACCGAAAAGCAGACTTAAAAAAAATAAGAAAAAAAAACAAAAAAGCGCTTTTATCCTTTGTATTCTATTCTTTAATTTTGAGATTTTTTGCGAATTTTCCATCCTATTGTATGGAAGCCCCGGGGCCCATGCCTCAGATGCCCTTATGTAAATCCAGCTCTGACCCTAAGAAGTACTCAACCAATCGTCTTCAAAGATATGTTTATTTTTTAACTATTTGGCCACAACATAAACCTCTCTAAAATTTAATATTTTGCACCAATGGACCAAACTATAATGTCTATCAAACTGTTCCACTTGTCGCCACTGGGTGACGTAAAATCTCCCCACTATGTTGTGTAGGTACACACAGTTTGCAATGGCTGTTGGCTTGGTGTTTGCTTCCGTGTGCGTATTCACACACACTACTATAAAACACCTATTATGGGACAGACCAACCTGTCCAATTCAAGTAACAATATCTAACAATGTATTACAATGCACTGTGCGTTCGGCGACGGACACCGACTGACTACATGTCTTAAGCCGTGTCGGGCACACTGTGGACTCATCACTAGTTACAATTTTCTATACTTACGCTGAGGACTTTTTTTGCACTCAAAAATAATTATTAACAATTGTTTAAAAAAGAAAAATATTTTTAGATTCATGTTGTGCATTTTTACATGAACTAACAAATTCTTTTTGAAATTTCTGTTTTAATTTTACGACCTGAGTATTGCTCGGTGCAAATTGTCAATAATATTTCAATTTTGTTAAGTTTGTTATTACTGCAGAAACATTCGAGAAAGAAGGACCATTTGCACGAAATGCTCTCCTTAATTGTACGTAAAATTGCAGAAGTAAAGAAAAAAAATATAATTTTAAAATAAATTTTAATTTATTCTATGCAAAGTTCTACTATATGCCTTCCTCCTACGTTCCCCCCCCCCCGTTCCTGTAGTTGGTATGTATGCGGTAGTTTTGTTGAAAGATAAACATCTACAACCGTTCCAGTTAATTAAACCAAATGTAAGAAGAACATACATAGGTATATATAAAGTTTTGCTTAATTCTTGCATATTTAGTTATTGTTAGTTGCCAGTTAGTCAGTCATCTTATTATATAATTGTTTTACTTGCCGTTTTAATGTTTTAATAAGGCATGTCGTATTAATTGATACAAAATATTTTGTAGGGTTCATTAATTTTATTTTGTTGTAATGAAAAATTATAATTTACACTTAATATTGCTTTAAATCACGAATATTTTGAAATTTTTAAGGTTACGTGCTAAAAATAATAAATGTAAATAAGAAATTTTTAACTTAAAATTTGTTCAAATTGAAATTGGAATTTTTAATTTCTTCAGTCAGTTCGTTCAACATTTGGAGAAATGACTGAAAAGAAATCGGGTGCAACTTCGCCGAAAAAAATGGTCGCAAAGGAAGTAAATAACCGAACATGTGTTATTGGGGGCAAAAAAGTAATAGAAGAGTGAGATTAATTTATCAAAGAAAACATTACCAGTAAAATTTGAATTCAAACAAAAACTAATATATCGTTTTAAGTTAACTGGACACCGGAAAAGTAAATGTTCGAATAAAAATAGCAAACCTGATTTTTTATCGCAAAAAACTCAAAATCGTGATGAAGCCACTGACGGGATACATTTTTAAATAGGTGTATAGCACCATAGAAGTGTATCCTATTGAAAGAGAAGCCCTGTCTTTCTTCTGACATGACGGCACTGCACATAGGATAACCATGACCACGTAGAGGTGCCTTGTTTACGGATAGAGGTTCGATAGAATTAAAATATACAAGAGCCGTAATCGAGATAGTTGTGACTGGGCCCAAGCACGGCCTTCGAAATAGATCACGTGATCTATTTAATTCATTATAGCTTTATAAGTATAGCAAGAAGAAATTGAAATAAATATTTCTATACAGCCTTTCATTTGTTCTATATTTCATTAGTGTACAGGGGGTCTCAAACTCCCATATAAAATGAGCATCCTCCTTTACAACCTGTAATCTTCGATATTTTTCATGTTTCTTACAAAATCTTCGTAATATTCATTTTAAAAGTGATATATCTTTAATTTAAAAAAAAAAATTAACGAAATCACATATACCGGGATAAGATCCTGGTACCACAAACCCCACTATCCATACATATGGATAATACACGTACCTTAACCGCTGACCTACGATACAGTACACTAAATAACTTTTAAGTATATAGGTATGTTACATATAATCCTTTTTTTTATACGGTGGATTATAGGGACCGCATAAAAAAAATCGCAACAAAAAAATATATTTAAAAATATCATAAATAGCTATAATAATTTTAGTTCGTAAACCCAGATTGTAAAAAGAACTTTTTTTGTGCCGTGGATTGGGACCGCATAAAAAAATTCATCGAAAATACAAACTCATAACGCTCAAAACCTCACGATTTCCTTAGAAGTTGCTTTTGTAAACAAGATAAAGCACTAATTTACACCTGGGAACATTTTATTTCATTTTCATGAAATACATTGTTCAATATTATGAAAATTTTGAAAAATACATGTTGTAAAATATTATGAAAATTTTGAAAAATACATGTAAAATATTATGAAAATTTTGAAAAATACATGTGTAAAAAAATTAAATGATGCAATAATTAATGTTCTTATGCAATGTACTATGATTAAATGCTTAAAAATCATTAAGAAGAATTTTTATTAAAGAAAGTTATTATAGTAAATGTTTAAGTTTCTTACTGTCTCTTGATTTAAACCGCATAAAAAAATTGCACAAAAAAAGTCGCACAAAAAGGACCACATAAAAAAAGGTTTAGCTGTACATATTTCTGCGTAAACTTTAAATTGTAATTAAAATATTTCCTATGTTTTTGAGAATTAGACCTTAATACTGTAGTTTTTTTTATATTAATGTGATGCTCTACTAGTAGACAAAATCCGATCGAAATCGGTGACAGACATAATATCTGGAACCCTCCTTGTAAATTAATCAAGTGAATAAATAAATCAAACTAATTTTTCTTAAACAAAATTAAACTCATTTCAAAAAAAAAAAATCTCCATACATTTCCCAAAAGAGAACGAAAACTTAGTAATAATAAATATGATAACTTTCTTTCAGTTGGTAGTGGGTAAGTACGTATTTTACTGTGACATGACGGTAGATTATGTATTTATTTAAATTTACTTACTAGCAAAAAAAAAATATAAAAAAAAATTAAAGTCTTATTCAAGAGAACAATATCGTCCTCGTCGTCTGTAACAACTTGAAGTTTAATTCATCTGAGAAATGGAGATAAGCTAAAAAAGTTGACATATACTGCTTCCTCCAGCATTCGAACGTTCCATTCTACACACTATGTACATCGTCAGCCATTGCGACGTACCTACTCCTAGTAGGTACTCCTCTTTAAAAAATGTATTAAACTTTTAATTGCAATTCTTGTTCCACGTTCAACGCCGTCACGACATTACGCGAATTAAAATGTAAATATTATGTAACATACTTTTACATTTACTAAAAAAAAAAAAAAAAATATTAAAAAATTTTATTAAAACGAATTAATTATAAAGTGTTCATTTAAATGTTGAAAATATTCATAGATATTCCTAAGGAAATTAATTCATCATACTAATATTTATAAATTGTTTGTTTTTTTTTTAAATTTCGCGTTTACGTCTCAACGGTTTAACTTGAACTTGGAACAGAGATAGCTGAAGACGACTGAAAAGAACATCCCAGGGGAAACATCTGATTCCCGTCAAAAGAATGTATTTTTTATCGCAAAAAAAAAACTTTATCTTAAATTTCAACCGCTTAGTCAGTCGACTCGACCAAGTTAGCGTGGTACGACTAATTTTCATTTGTCGTGTGTGACATTCAGGACCGGTGAAAGAAATGACGGGCCCCCATGCACAGCAAAAAAAATTTCAATTCTACACTATAAAATACACTGTAAGACATGTTATAAACGACCAGTTAACGAAATTAGCTTATTCTAAATCATAATGAAATTTGGAATATGCAATTCGAGAAATTTTTATTTTTAACTTTTTAAAGCGTTTTTCGTAGTGAGTTTTTAAAACTTTTTTATTTGAAATTTTTTAGAGTTTTTATTACACGGAACACTATTTACGCAAATACGATTGCACTTGACCAATTTTTTCCAAACGTGGTAAGAGCCATCTTGTAATTATCAATTTTCAAATTTGTTTGTTAAAATTTTTGATTTTACTTTTGGACTGATTTTCATCAAATCTGGTTAAGAATCATCCTACAATTACCAGCTTTCATTTTTACCCTAGAAATTGTTAAAATTGTTACTTTTATTATGGAAATCCTTAAATATCCTGAAAACAGGTGGACCAATGTTTATCAAACCTGATTAAAAACAATCTCGCAATTACCAGCTTTGAAAGTGGGTTTTAAAATTTTTAATGTTATTTTGTTAAATATTTTAATGTTAAACCCTGGAATATAAACTGCTGAACCAATTTTCATTAATCCTAATTTAAAACCATTCCAGAATTATCAACTTTCAAATGAAAAAAAAACGTATTAAAATTGGGTCAGCCGTTTTGGTTAAGAATGATAACAGACACAAAAACGCACACACACACACACCCCTGACCCAGGGTCGGTGTAGGAAAAGATGGGCCCCCAGAGACAACAAAAAATTTTCAAACATTTTTTTCTTAAAATATACAGTTAACGAGCAAATTTTAAAAAAAAAACTTCTTACTTTGTCTAGACCCACTTTTTAAACCCGGGCCCAGAGCAATTGCTCCACCTACCCCCCCCCTCTCAGCGGCCCTGCTTTTACCTTAAACGCGTATATCCTATTGTGGGTAAAAATACCACTCTCTATGAAATCATTGCAAAATTAATTTTTATGTAAATTTTTTTTTTTTTTTTGTATTATTTGAAAAACGTTATACTTACCTAGTAAAAATGGTAAATATTCAAAATTAATAAAATCGAACATTCCAAAAAGCGCAATTGCTACCAATAATATTGTTGGCTCGTTCGTTATTCGCACGCAAAATATGTGAATTGTACCTATATACACAATATTGGAACATACATAAATAGCTATCTACACACAACAATTGAAAGTATTGTGTGTGGGGAATAACGAGTGGCTTGCCTGAATGGCTCGAATGGCTCGATGACAACAATCCACCATTTTATTATTAAAAGCTGTCATAGAACTGTATCTGTTATTAATTACATGCTTTGCCTCTCTAAACCACTGTCGAACAAAATTATTACATTCCAACGATTCATATCAATTTCAAATATTGGCATTTTGACTCATAATTTTCAATATAAATACATCATTACGTACACACATACAAACATTACATTTACCGCACTTACACCGCGGATACTAGAGTGAATGTACCTAAACTCGACCTGCGTTAGTTACTGTTGGCCTATTATAGTTCTTTTTCAAGGGGAGATTCGCCAAAAAACAACAAAAATCAACCTTCCAACAATAAAACTTTTCCAAACCGGTTGGAAAGAGTGTTTCGGTCAATTACCTACAACATATCCAAAATTCAGCTTCCTAGGATGATTTGGTGGGAGTAGAGGGGGAATAGATGATTTTTGCGTATACGGCGTTACGGCGCATCCAATGATGACCTTCACCTTGACCTCAAAGTCAAGGTTCAAGGTCATATCAAGTCCGTTTTCTTATATGGCAACTCCCACTTTTGACCCCGGCAATGGAAAGAGCGGAAAATTGTGCATCCGAATATGACCCTGATCGTGATCTTAAGGTCAACGATCAAGGTCAATTCAAGAGCAAACCCAAATTCTTAAATTTTACCATTATTTTCTGTTTTCATTTTTTTACACGAAAGTTGTTAAGTATTTCAAAAAATTACATATTACATAAATTTTAGATCATTTCATTGCAAACAAATTGCCTCGTTGCAAAAAAAATCATCACTTTACGGTCAATAATAAGCAAGATCTAAGCGATTTCCCGATCGGCTTTCTCCGCAGCTTTCCCCCCCCCCCCCCAAGTTGTCGACCACCCTAGAGTTCGACGACATGGGTTTTTATACTCACCTAAAACCTCCTAACGATAATCAAAAGTCAAATTTTATACCTCTTTCAGTGCATACTCAATGTCACCTAGCATCGGGGCTATTATTAATTCATTTGTAGCTCACAGGTACAAAAATGCCTAACTGATCCACTTTTGGTGCAGTTACCCTATGAATTGTATGGAATGCATATCATTTATTAATATAGCACTGAACGCCACTGTCGTATTCAATATCAGTAAATGAATAATTGTTTTGTTGTTAATCATTTCCAATTTATAACGACACTGTCGCTATAACACTGGCGAATACACATATAAATACAAATGGCATGCAAACATACTTAAATAAATGTTACTTTAATAGTAGCTAGCAATACACGGAGAAACAAATATAAAATATCGAATATTTTGCTAGCTGTAATGTTGAAAGAAGGAATAGTGAAAAGGAACAACGAAAAAAAAAATCGATTAGTATTCCAAGGAAATCGATACCATTTTCTATTGGCAAGATATTTCAATTTTAATTTTCGGTTCAATTACAGTAGCTTTCCTATATTGGAAAATTACAACGAATACAAACTGATAGATACACTTAAATTGTATATTTCCAGAAATATTTCCAAATACCTCTCTTATTTCATCAATGATTAACACCATTTTTCATATAAATGTATTAGTTTACATACTTGCAACTCTAAATTTCATCTAATTGTCTTCAAAACGAAATTTATATGAAAATGATGTTAAGATAATCTCAATTTTCAAATAATAAAATTAAAATAATTCGAATTTAAGTATTATTTTGAATTTTTCCGGTGTATTAAAATATATAAGCGTTATAAATATGTAAATTTTTGTTTATAAAATTAAAAATTTAAATCAGTTTCCCTTTTTTTTTGTATTACAATTTTTTTTTATTTAATCGATATTATTAATTTGTTAGACCGTGCGTATAAACTCATCTTTCATATTTCACTAAATGTTGGTATTTCATGTGCCCATAAATTTTTTTTTCCCTATGAAATTTTAATTATTTATTATTCCATTGAATAAATTCAATGTTATTTGAATATTGTATTTAAAATTCTGTCATATAACAAGACATTATCAAAAATTTCATTAAAAATACAATAGTATATATTTGAAAAATATATAACGAAAATATTGAATAAATTTTTTTTTTAATACAGGTGATTCTTATAGTATTCGCCACTTTGTAAAGACGGTTTCGACATAATATACAGTTTATTTCAAACACTATAGTGATAATTTAGCTTATTAAGTTTTCAAGAGCATTTCGGTGAATACCGATTTTTCAAAACGCTGTATTTCATACAACAATAATTTTGAAAATTATGAGCTTGAGAAATCCAGTTTATCGCGCTAAAACCGAGAACAATTTTTTTAATTTTCTTTTAATAAACTGGATGTCATATTTTTTAGGACCTACTTCTAGCTTTAGTTTCTTTACTTAAAGGCCTTTCTACTGTCATTACTTTAAGGGGAGGTACGGTTAAAAAAAAAAATAAATAAATCGATTTTTTTTTCTTTATAATTATGTTCCTTAAAGGTGTTAAAAATATTTTCCCAGAATATTGTTTAAAAAAATGAATAATCAAAAAGTTATGGGCATTTTAGTGCACGCACTTTACTATAATTCAATTTAAATAATAAAAAAACTTTAAATGCTTTTTTCTTGAAAGTACGTTTTTTGACATGATACCTCATGTGTCTCAAAAAATATTTAAGATATCGACATAAATCAAAGTGCATATTATTCCTCGATACCGTCATTTTGGCAGGAACTAAGATCTTTTGGTTCCGTAATATATTTTCAAAATGGCGGATGTTTAGAATCGAGAAAAAGTGGTGACTTTTGAAAATTTATTTTCAAAGATCCTAGATAGTGCCATAACTGTATGTCACTGTAATATATACCTATATTTTCAGAAAATTCTTGATTTTTCGATTTTGGTTCACTGGGAATTTTAGAACGCGAGGAACCATCAAGGTGGAAAAATCTCGCAGTGTCAACTTCAAAGCTATTTATACTCAGCTCATTTTTGAATTTAAAAAAAAAAAAAAATTGTTTTAATCTCAAGACATGTAAAAACAATGTTGTATATTTAGTTTTTTAATAAAATATTTATTTGTATAAAAAAATAATAAAAAAGGTCGATTTTTGATGTTTTTTTGGCGAATCTCCCCTTTTAGAGTCATTTGGGCTGTTAAACAAAAGACAATTCAATTTTAACCCTTGATACCTAAGAAATTAATAATGCTTCAACAAACTGAAGCAGAGTTTTGGAAAACTAAAACTATGCATTTTATGGTAAAAACACATCCAATATGTGAAAAAAATTTTCTACCTTTTATAAATCCAATTTTAAGATGATTGTAAAAATACCCATTTTCCACGTTTTTTAGAAACACTATAGGTATAAATGACTAAAGAGTGTTATATGGAGTTATTTAGTGAAGCACGTTTCTTTTAAATTCAGATTTTTCTTAAAATATATCAAATTGCTTATATTTTTTTAAAGAAAAGTCGATTGAAAAAATTTTTCATACGATTTTCATCGATTTTCACACAATCGATATTTTACAATATTTCAAAAGTGTTAATATTTGCAGGGTTGAATTTAAATATTTACACCGAATTGACTAGTTTATCCACAGAATAAAGCAAATATTCTGGTAATCTGGTATTAGTATTACATACAGAGGCATATACACCCAAGCTTCTAGAGAGAGGTCACACAGGAAATCAAAGAGTTAAAAAAAAATATTGGTCTTTTTTTCTTATGAAAAACGGTGGTCACGCACACAACCACATGACCTCTTGACCTCTCCCCTTATACCATGTGAGTTTTTTGAGAGTTGCCATTTTCATTACAACCAAATTTGTATGATAGAAATGGTACTGAAAAAGGTTCTTTTCTCGGATGCAATGGAAATATAACCAACCAGAACACTATCGGTTGAAGTAGCCTCAAGACAGTACATATGCATACTTTTACCACCTAACTGATAAATTAAAGAAAAATTAAAAAATTAAACTTGGGTAAAAATATTTTTTTAGCTCTTTATGTTATTAATTAATGCATTAGATCAGTTTTATCGAAAAATTAATATATAGTCTCATTTAAAAATCTATAAGTTTGTACCATAGCTCGAAAACCACAACAACTCTTGATATCTACAACTCTTATCTAAACAATTTTTCAATTAAATCAACGGTTTGGCTTTAATAAAAATGGCAACTCTCAAAAAACTCACACAGTATATGCGCCTGATTAGGTACATACTGAAATAAAGATAACGATTTTTTTTTCAGTGTTTAGGGAAAATTAGGTTATTTGGGGACAAAAATCAAAGCGTCGTATTTCGCACCGCAACTTCGGTATATTATTTTCTTTTTGTTAGAATCTTTTTCACATTTCTTTAGCGAAAAGTAATAATGAAAAGAAAAAAACAAGCGAAGCATATTTAAATCAAGAGATGAATAAATATTAATAATTTCTTCTTTTTTTCCGTTAAATAAAAAATACCAAATAAAAAGAACATAATATCAATTGATTTTCAAGGCAGCAAAAAATCCCAACAAATAAAAATCTGATAATAATAGCATTTTTATGGATTATTTCAAGTAAATATCCAAAGGAATTAATGATGTAAAAAATATCATCATTTGTATGTGTATGTATACATAGTAGACAACCAGAATAGAGAGAAAAAATTATTTGATATATAAAAATGATGTTTCATCAATAAAAAAAAAAAATTTATATTGGAAAAAAAATGAATATTATATATTGCACTCATTTCAAAATTGCCACTGTTAATAGATAATATTCATATCTGTGTACGGGTATGAATGTCATCTATAAAGTACAATATACTTTTTTACATAATTTTAATGTTTTCTATCTTTGTAATATCCAATAATAGAAACTGCATAGAATATATTTTCTGTTTATCGAATCAGCAATTCTTTATAGAATTTTTTTCATTATAAATTTCAGTTTTATATTTTTTTACTAGTATGTGCTTAAATAATAGATATTATCTGCAGTGTTAGTACAGTCCTTTAAATTTTATAGACTCGAGATTTAGTGATAACCTATTTTATATTTGAAACATGTTGTGTGATCAATAAATGGAGCAAAAAGTGTGTTTTGTTAAATTACCTACAAAACCAAAATGTACTACAAAAGTAAATATTTCTGAATTTCCACCACAATTTACACATTTTTTATCAACTAAACGTTTTGTCTTTCTCAGAAAACTGTTCAATTTCATTACCATCAACAGTTCCATTTCCCAATGACACATTTTAGAAGCTTCATCGGAATGAGTATTAATCTTAAAGCTTCTAATGCAGGAAAATATTGTTATTATTTCTAGGTACACGGTGTTTAAACCAACTATTTAAATATCTTCATGGGCTTGTTGCCTTGATAGATATGAGATTAATAGCATCGTCTGGTGAACTTATTTTTGTGACATAATGATGACAAATACTTATTTAATTTTCCTTTTAAATATGATAATATTGCGATTCTTGTACGATAAACACATTACATAAGATTCAGAACCTTTCTGTACACGTTGATATGCAGATGGGTCAGCAGGGCCGTGAAGAGAAATGGAAGGCCTCGAGAATTAACTGCATTTTTTTAAAATTTCCTACCAAAAAAATAAGTGGTGAGCAAAAAAAGACTTGGGACTTTTTTTCTGAGCTCTCTACTGACAGCTACGGGCCCCCGCCTCAAGCCCGGGGCCCAGGGCTGCCACTTCAACTACCCCACCCTCTCGTCGGACCTGCGGGTCAGTTGCTTTAGAATTGAATAGATATTGGTTCGTCTATTATTATTTTATGAAAAACCCCAAAAAAAATTCCTCTAATAATAATAAAAATAGTAAATAAAATGTCTAATAATAACTGTACCAACATGGCAATTTCTTAGTTGTTTGTATTTAACTGGGCCTGGTTCGTCTGGTTTGTTCGCTGGCTGTGTGTAGATATGACATTAGATTGGCCATTTGTAGATGATGAAACGAGATGAAAAGGAAGCGAGTACAACCACTTAATTGGACGGAAATTGTACAGAGCATTTATATTTTCTTGCCTCCGGTTTATAGCTGCATTCATTTCATATGGAATTGTCTGCCATTATGTTGGTATTATATGGATTTAGCTGTCGGCAATATAGTTCTCTGTACATATGTGCATGTGTCTCTATCCGTGTATGTATGTAATTTGTACGGCATATCCTCACTGAAACAGACTATAATAACAATATTAAATTTGCGTCGTCTGTTCCATTTTGCCAATATTGTGTTGCAAATGAAAATATTCAAAAATAGATAATTTCGTATATTTATTTGGTAATTAAATTTTTGTTAAAATTCAGTGAATTTCATTCTTAATAACGGAAATCGAAAACAAAATAACACTTTAAATGTTAGTTATGCTTATACAGTTTTAATAGTTTTATTGAAAATATAAAATACCCCTGTCGCAGCATCGTGCATAACATAGTGAATTTGCATTTACAAAAATTAGTTTTTCTCGGAATCCAGCTTACAGAGAATAATGGTTAAAAGACCTTTTTATATGATTTTTTTCTACTCTTTCCAACAGGCGCAAAAACTTTTGATTTTGTGTAGATTTTGTCAAAGAACTTTTTTTTCGCGAAAAAAACATGTTCCGGGTATCAGATGCATCTGGCTGAAGAAATCATCCAAGATTTTTGAGTTTCTAATGTTTGCACCTAATTTCATAAAAACAAAAAATTTTCGCTCGAGAGTTACCGTGCTGATACATAAATACATACATATATACGTATATACCTACATATATGTACATGCGGGTCCGGCAAGAGGATGGGGTAGGTGGGGCAATTGCCGGGGGAACTGGGTCTAAAAAGGAGGCCCGCAGTCTCGATTAGGAGCCCGAAGAAAGTAAAGTATTTTTTATTTTGTATTTTTTGGAAAGAATTTTTGAAAATTTTATATAATATATATATATATATATATATATATATATATATATATATATATATATATATATATATAATACTGAATGTCATTTTCGACTTCTAGGGACCTCAAGACAAATTTCTACTATAGTTCCGGGCTCAAGTCGTGTTATCACAATGGCCGTAATAGCTTAATTTTAGTTTCGATAATTCACTAAAAGGACATTGAATTTCTTCTTTTATTTATTTAACACGCAAGTCTGACGAGTGGTATAGTCGCGGGGTCCGGTCCCAAAAGGAATCCACCAGATCTTATTTTTTCCAAATTTCTTTCCTAGAAAAATGAATTGTTACTTTATTAATCAATAAACAGCTTTATGTCTTTATATTCTAAAGGACAAGGTTGGATGTCAGTGCTAGTATTTAATGGAGTCCGAAATAGTTTATCTCTGACGCCCTTGATTTTTCTCTACAATCCTGTTAATACGTACTAACAATTTAAAGAACTGAATAGACATTGACAACGCATTTAATTATTTACCTCAAACAGAGTCGTGCAAGGAAATCAAGGGCCCCAGGAACAATTCTTACTCTTTTACCAGCGCTCCCAACATGTGAGTGTCTTTACGTAAAAACTTTATTATTGAATAAATGAATAACACATTCACTGCTGCTATACACACTCTGTGTATTTTTCCACACTATATCCTTTACATTAACCACATTTTTGTAAATGTATTGTTCACTTTTTCATATAAACCCTGTATGTACCTAATATATGGAGTATGGCGCCGCGATGTATTTTTTGTATTTTCAGTATTTTTCACATACATTAGCCCTTTTAGCGAATTTCCATTCTGGAAATTCAACTATTACAGCAACTCTTATGGTAAGACCTAAGTCCGGGACTATGGTAGAAATTTGTTTCTTTGGAGCCTCTAGAACCCGAAAATCTATCTCACTAAAATTTATATACAGTAGAACCTGTTTAAATTGGACACCCGCGGTGCAATCAAAAACTGTCCAACATATGCAAAATACCAAAATCATCTACGCTTAGTAATTTTAAGGTTAACACTAATTTAGAATATAATGCAAAATTAGTTATTTTTAAAGTAATACATATACACACATCTACGTATCAATATTTATTGAAATAAACTATCAAATAACAATCGTAATACATACATATTATAGATATTTAAACATTATCTTTCGTAAAAAAATCACTTATCTTAGTTTGTTTGGATACAATTTTTAGGAAAATTTTGCTTTCTAATTTGCTTTGAATTTTGAATAAATCTTCTAACAGTTCGCATGGGTTTTCAGTTAAATACTTAATGGCGGTATTTATACCGTTCAAAGCTTCTTCAGGGGTTGTTGGTTTCTCCGCTACTTTCTCGCACTCGTCACTAGATTCTTCGATTTCTTGTTCCTCGTCTAGTTGTAAAACATGTTGAAGAACGTCTTGATGTGTATTGAAGACATGATCGTGTACCTCCAAGTAGGCATCGGCGGTGATCATTTCTTCAGCAGTTTGTAACTGATTTTGAAACTCTGGAGGTAATAATTTAATTGCATCGCGAAGTTCTGAATCAGGGTCTTCATTATGATCCCCTTCATTTGCTTTTGGAATACTAAAACCAGCTCGTCTAAAACACTTAACAATTGTTTCCGTAGATACAGCTTGCCATGCTTCGCTGATCCGTCGAATTGCATCCAAAACCGTGACTGAGTTGATAAATTCCTTGTGGTTGTTAGAAATTTCAGATTTAGCAACTAAACACATAAGCAAACTTCTGCGGTAATAAGCTTTCATTGTTCGAATCACGCCTTGATCTAGTGGCTGAATTTCCGATGTTAGATTTGGCAACTTGGCAGGTTTCACTGTATATATGTTTTTATGTGTGTACACGATGACTCTCGAACTAAACGTTTAATACTTATGAAATTCGGCATGCATGCTGGAATCCGGACTGGCTCGGCTAAGTTCGTTAGCCAGACACGTTGGATGCCCAGAAGTAGGTTTTTTGGCCATTTTTCGCCATTTGTAGTGGTTTTTTTGCAAAATTTGGCTAGAATTCAAAAATTTTTTTTTTATTTTTTTTGACACCATCGAAAAGGACGTAAAAAATTGCATAAGATAAACTTTTATAACATTGTACTAAGTGAACTAGTTTTTAAGAAAAATTAAGAAATTTGCTGAATTTTTTTACAATAAATGTTTTATCGGTTTAGCAATTCTTTTTTAGATAAAACAAGTGCTAGTTAGTTATTCAATATGTATGTACCGATGTGTTCTAATAACAATAGCTCTGTCTCATGTTTTTAAATTAAAATTAGTCCGATTTTTTAAGAGGAAAAGGAAATTTTGGTATGATGTCCTCCTTTAGAGAGAAAATATAATTTATATATACGTAGGATGCGCCAAAAGTTCTCGGCCTGAGTATTAAAAAATACAGAGAGAACAGTGAAAAGAATTTATTTTTCTATATAACCGCCCTCTATTTCAATACATTCATTATAAGGTGGGATCTATGCCTTTATAATAATAAGCAAATTCTTTGTAGCGATTCTACAAGAGCGATGTTTTCGGAAGTGATCGAATCTGCCAGACGTCCAGAACGATCATCGTCGTTGAGGGACTCGTACCGCAAACGAAACCTTTGGCACGGCTTTACCGTATACGCCATCCAGTTTGTCTTTAATTTCTTCTGGAGTTTGTCTTTCTTTTGTCAGAAATTTTATGACTACACGATATTCAATTTTTGAAACAGTCGACATATTGACTTTTACAACAGAATAAATAAAACACATGTAAACTCGTCCACTGCGTTTATGATTACTAGAGACTTAATACTTTCTGTGAGTATAAATTACGTCACCTTTAAATGAGTTTAATCATGTTAGGCCGAGAACTTTTGGCGCGAAAACTATAGTTATGTAACGTAATAATATGTTGTTAAATGGATATATGCTACGCTATATGAGATTCGTTAGGATCCTGAGGACCCAAAAATGCCAAAAATTAACTACTGAACTGATTTTGAAAATTGTTTCACTGTTAAAAAGCTAAACTATTTTAAATGGATACAGGTCTTAGATGAGATCCGCCAGTGCCCAATATTCGGAAATTCGCTATGTTATGCAGATGCTACGACAGGGGTATTTTTTAACTAACGATGGTAACAATAGAAAACTGTCAAGAGCATATTAATTTTGTTTGAGTCCGTTTTTTAACATGTCATTCAGATAAACCACATTTTATTTTATATTGCTGTCATTTTTTTATTTGTTTAAAAGAAATGGATTTTCAGAGAATAAATATTGAATGTAAATACACCCTTCTTCATATATTCTTCTATCACACATATATACATACCATTATTGGATATGCCTACAGTTATCTACAAAATAATTGTTACATAATAATAAAAAAATTTTATCATTTTAATTTCATCTCGCTGTACAAAATTCTAATATCGTCTAATTTGTTACGTACAAACAATTTTAATGAAGCAGTAAGTTATAAATTACGTTTGGAAGGTGTTATCTGCCTAAATGTTCTTCCACAAATATGTAACGATTGTTTTCCCCATTATTGTACACAATGTTATCACAATGGTAATGGTATATACAGTGTGTGTCTCGTGTAGTAATCCTAACCGAGTCCGCTCACACTTATTTTGTTGTCAACAGAGATTTATTTTTTATATCTATATGTATATTTATATCAAAAGTTTCAATAAAGTTCATGATTCATATATACATACACAAATACGTTATATTGTATATATGTACGAATATATAACAAAATATATATTTTGGATTATTCTTCTATTTCTCAATTGTATAACCTTTTATATTACTATGTGTTCCGTCTATATTGGAATCAGTTTAAGAAAAATTAAGGGGAAATTCGCTAAGAAAAAAAAAATAAAATAAATTCGACATGGTTCCTCATGTATCTCACAAAATATTTGAGATATAGACATAGTGCATATTATTCCTCGATACCGTCATTTTGGCAAGGACTAGGATCTTTTGGTTCCATAATATATTTTCAAAATGGCAGCTGTTTATAGTCGAGAAAAAGCGGTGTTTTTTGAAAACTTATTTTCAGAATGCGATTTCTCGTTGGTTTTTTATTTTTTTTTTTCTTAGATCCTAATTAATGCCATAACTGTAGATATACTTATATTTTCAGAAAATTTTTGATTTTTTTATTTTGGTTCACTGGGGATTTCAGAACGCGAGGAACCATCAAGGTGGAAACATCTCGCAGTGTCGACTTCAAAGCCACTTATACTCAGCTCATTTTTGAATTTAAAATCTTTTTTTTTGTAATCTCAAGACATGTAGAAACAATGTATTTTTAGTTTTTTAATAAAATATTTATTTATATAAAAAAATAAATAAAAATGGTCGATTTTTGATGTTTTCCTGGCGAATTTTCCCTTAAGCAACATAAAAAAAAAATATCACAGCAAATGTTGTTTCTAATAATAATTACAATAAGTTGACATACTTCGGTCAGTTTAATTACATTTAATGTAGAACTTACTCAGTTTACCAGTAAATTGATCTTTAGTGGGTTCTGTGGTTTCGTAAAATGACATTAATTTTGTTACCTAGTCAAATAAAATTACTTTTAAATCAGATATTCAGAAATTCTATACAAAATCAATTCTTTGGAGTTTATTTAATTAATTATCAATAATTATTAAATTAAGGAGCCGTGCAGTTGCCATTACGATAAGTGAAAAAACACCTATTTTTCACGTGTTGCATACAGTATTTTTTGAAATTTTAAAGTGAAAAAATCAATGAAAAATTATATCATACTAATAGTATGTAAATCATTACATTTCTCAGATATCTAATGCTGGTCAAATTTCAATATAATATTCGGAAACATACCTATCGTGTGGAAACCGAATTTTGTACTTCCGCATCTTCTCCAGCATCTTCTATTAATTTAGGAAATTTCTCTCGTAATGTTGAAAACTATTAGTCAAAAAAAGAATCGAAATCTATTACATTTTGTTCAACCCTAAACCTATATATGAATTACATCAAACATTAATACCTATTCTCTACATATCCACTTAACAATTGCATTTAGACATTACTTAATTGTAGCGAAGATTAATATCGAAATGGAGGTAATACAATAATAATTCGATATTAACGGAAACATTTTAATTATACATCACAATCGAATTGATCTTTAATTAATGTGTTCGGCTCAGTCAGGCCAGAATGTTATGTTCACATAACACTCCTACACAAAGCTACATATTATACAGTATGTCTCCTTTTGATGTATACATACGATTTACATGTTAATTGATGACATTGAATTTCCATAAGGAAAGAGTTATAAAATAAAAAGAAGGAATATTGCCGTTTTTAGACATATCTTAAGAAACATTTATGTGAATTTATGAATTTATAAATCATAAAAGTCTATTTTATTACACTGTTAGAAATGTGAAAAGTAATAGATACTTTATGGCACTAGTTGCATAATGAAAAGCAAAAAGCACTAGGGCCGTAAAGTATAGTTTACTTGATAAATTTTAATTTTACAATAAATAGAAAATAGACTAACTTTATTTGTATATCATATTTACAACATTTATACATAATTAATATTAATTACACAATTTCTATTAACATTAATATTTATTTTAGGCAGCTTTATCTTCTCTCTTTTTATTAAATATTAATAAATAATTTTTGTTGAAGAATCTTTTAAAAATGTTACAGTATTTTATTAACTTCAGATGACCAATAAATAATAACTATAAAAGCATGGTTTAACACAATAAATTTTTCTATTCTAACTCTGTGATAGTATATTACTAACGGGCCGAGTAT
This sequence comes from Brachynemurus nebulosus, assembly GCA_035578155.1. Lineage (NCBI taxonomy): Eukaryota > Metazoa > Arthropoda > Insecta > Neuroptera > Myrmeleontidae > Brachynemurus > Brachynemurus nebulosus. The sequence continues at coordinate 8,055,951 of JAPWDM010000001.1, read as the reverse complement.
GAGTAAGTTATTTTTTCAACCAAAAAAGTTATGAATATGTAAATTTAAAAAAATGACTAAAAAATAATAAAATTCATCGAAAATGCTAATAGAAAGGAATAGTAAACATCTATAAATACTATTTCGATGAAATATTCTATTTACTAATTGACGGTAAGCTATTATTTACTTAGTTAAATAAGTTAAATAAACGTTTTTTAGCTCTTATTTTTTGTAACTATATATAGGTACTAATCACTAAACAGAAAACAGAATCGTAAATGTTTCTTATGCGTGAAGTTATCTGCTATCTAAATACGAAATTACAATTCAGGAGTATTAATTCACTAAATCACGGTAATTGGTACATAAGGTGACTTTATGAGCTCATTTTCTTTTTATTGGCCACACTCCTAAACTCGCTCGACCATAAACGCGACTCACAGATGAAATCATAAATAGCTATTATTTTGTAAAATAAATTATCAAAAATGGAAATATTTTTATCCAAAGTACTTTTAGAATATAACTCGTTTGCTTATATTGAAATTCAGTATTATCGATAAACATCTAAATCATTTGCATACATAAAATTGGGACACCTTGTATAATGTTGTACATATGTATATGTTTACGGCTGTATACATGCAATGTACACAATACAAATTATTAGCATATTGCCTAAATTCCAGCACGTATATTTTATGTTCCAACAGGAGATATAGGTACATATTACACACGTTATACACACTACATATAGGTGCAATTGTTTTGTAATCGTCCCTAATATTTACATAAATCAAATTCTTTATTATTGATCAAATCAAAATATTTTCACCAGAATTATTTTTTGGAATATTTCGGTTTATTAAGGCGGAACGATTTGTTTTCACATTCCTCGAATTGTTTTTCTGATTTAACCAGAACAAGTAAATGATTCCGAAATCGTTCTCGTATTGTAGTGCTTCTTCACAAAGGGTTTTATTCGTTAATTGCATTCCAAATTCAATTGAATACCAGACCTCGTTAATGGTTAATAACTTTACTTTTATCTGATAGATCTTAAGTTTAAAACCTACAGTGAAAGATATTTCATCACCAACACTTAATTTTCAATAATCATTATATTAACAGCAAATACAATAGTGCCCCAAACGATGCATCTGATTAACTATTGCACATCTTACCAGTCTAGTCGTAGTAATGATGGTGTAGGGACTGGGAATAAAATTAAACTGCGCTTTTAACATCCTAAATTATAATTTAATTAAGTTAACCTCTTGACTACTGATTTTTTAAAAATTTTTTACATCAATGAGTAGATATACTTTTTTCGCATACTGGACATTATTTTAAACAAGCTTTTATTGTAATTAAAATTTTTAATCTTACATTTTTAAATAAGCGTAATTTAGTAATTTTAAATAATATTAACAAGTTTTTAATTTTTCTCAATTAAAAAGTCATTTTAACATACAAATATACATTTGATGTATAATTATTGAGCATCAGTAGTGAAGAGGTTAATAATATTTCAACAGATTATATTCAGTTTAGAAAAGCTATGTGACGAGAAAATTCTGTATATAAGTAGGATTTGTTTATGGAACACGGCCTGAAAAAATCAATAAAAAAGGTCATTCCGTTCAAAAATTGCCAAAAATCCGAATTTATTGTTCTTCTTAGTGGTGAGTGGAGACATTTTTAAGGGAAGTTAAGTCGGAAAAAAAAATAGTTACAAGTCAATCTGCAATAGTTTCTCTATTCTTCAACAGATTGCTGAAATTCATAGCTAAAGAAATGGGAACGAGTTGGAATTTTCTCCATTTGAAGTTGGAAGTCACTCTCACTCACTATGACTCCCTTTTGATAAAAATTTATTTTCAGAAAGAAGGATAAGACTCTACACGAAAACTACGAAACAAGACTAATGAAAAACTTATCCTTAATTTAACAGGAGCCTTTTGTACCACGTTCCATCCAAACTCATCAAAAAGAAAAAATCAAAATTCTTCAATTTTTCCAAAATGCGAAAAATGCCGAGACGTCCAGAACTAAAGCTAAAATTTTAATATATTATTTATATGGTACAGAAACATATCCTAATTTAACTAAGCATAATTGAAAATATTACATTGTAATTACGTATAATAACGTTTGATCTTAAACGAACAACAATGTTTCAACAACTAATCAAAAATAGCATGGAATATACTTAAAGAGCCAACCTAAATTTGTTTAACTCTGCATTATACTACACACACGAATATAATCATATATTTCAATAAACGTCTCAATTAAATGACGAGTCTCCTAGTCGTCTTCATGACATTAAAATAGCACTTGAATACCAAGTACTGAACTGAAATTCTCAACAAGGGACAATTTGTCATGGTACTGAATATGTACGATTGAATTGTACAATCCACATGTAGTTTATTGTTTAAATTATTTAATAACATTTTAATAACATTTACAATGGTGTTACTATCATACTATATTCTTAATTCTTATTGCTGCAATATACTAACAAAAGTGTCAAACATTCGGAAAATTCGATATGTATTTGTAGTTTAAATTCAATTTAGCTTTAAATTTTAACTCTTCTTTGATTTCTTGATAAATACATATTGGTGTTAAATAAACGAACGTATTTTTGTTTTAATGTCTTAGTTGAGTAGGAGTTGCTTTTATTTTTTCAAATTTTTTGAATCTGTCTACTCTTTTTAGTAGTATTTTCTATTCTTTACATAGTAATACTACTTGTAATTTTTTCTAATTTTTGGAATCAACGGTTAAAAAATTAAGTATAGTAGATCTTAATTTCTAAAATTGTAGATGCCAGAACGCCTTGTCCAAATTTTTCCCGAAAACTTCTCCAAAAATTAAGTGATAGGCAAAAATAAAAAAATAAAAACAAAACGAAATGTAATAGCGAGTAAAAACGAGAAAAGATAGCAGTTTTTTTCTGGCTTACCTTTTCTCCTATTCCTCTAAAAATGGGGCGGACAAGAAAAAAAACGTAAGTTTTGGCTTATCGTGGGCCTCTACTCTCAGTTAAGTACACTGATCAAAAAAAAAAAATGCCTTGGACATGCCAGACCGTTCGGGCAAAGACTAAAAATCCCTGAGAATTGCCGGAACGTCGAAATTAAGCCCTAAAGTGGAACATACAAAAAACCTCGCTTTAGAGCTGAGTATTTCTCAAACTTAGCTTAAAACTGAAAACATTCCCATTTTCTAATATCAGAGAGAGTACCCCAAACAAGAGAGAAAATTTTTACTGCAAGTTAGTTGAAATTTCTACCTGTAGCATGTATATGCAAATCTCATGTTCATAAGCCGAAACATGTAGGAATTTTGGGGAGTGATACAAACAGGCGACAAACTTGATATTATAAAAGTGCCAAATTCTGGGAAAAAAATAAATTCTTTTTCTAAAAATACAGGTATGAAAATGGATTTTAGAAAAAAACTCCCAGTTAACCATAGTTTCAATTTAAAGGACAATATTGATATACTTTTTGACGATTTTGTAGTTACCTAATCTCTAACAAGTTGACGACCTTAACTTATTAATTCCGAATGTTTATTTTATTTACACTTATTATTGGGTTCACTAAAACAAGCGGTTCAAGATTTGAGAACAAGTGTCTGTCACATTTTTCTGAAATTTAAGCGAATAAAGAATGTACAATATTGTTTCTATAGCAAATAGAAAGAAATTGAAATTGAACTAAAATTAAATATTAATTTTGATTTTATTATATTGCCAGTTCCATTCAGTTTCTCAATTTTTCCTTTCTTTGATTTCAGATAAAATGTTTATCGGGACGTTACGAATACTGAAAATAACAATGGGCCGACACATTAGTTGCACAGAACACGTATGGTTCACAACAAATATCTACTTATCACTATTTCTGCTATTGCGGCTCGGTGGTGTAGTGAATGCCGGTGATCAAAGATTTGCAATGCAACCACAAGATCAGACAGCCGTAGTTGGATCTCGTGTCACGCTACCATGTAGAGTAATTGATAAAAGTGGTATGCTACAGTGGACGAAAGATGATTTCGGATTAGGAACGCATCGGAATTTATCGGGTTTTGATCGATATTCAATGGTCGGAAGCGATGAAGAAGGTAAGCTCTATGTTATTAAAAAATATTCAAATAAAAATAAAAATATGAAACCATTGTAACAAATAAAATAAAATATTGCTAGTATTTCAAAGATCCTTGTAAGACAACCGTTTCCAAAGTTTTGGTTTGGTAGACGAAATTTTAAATACGAACCAATTCGTCTTGGTTTTGTACTTTTTGCAGTATTTTTTGCAGTGCCAACACGATCAAGATCAAAATTCCTAGTACAAAAACAAGATCCAAATCAAAGCTACTAAGTTTTTAGTATTGATCTTCAATATGCTCATCACTATTCACAAGTGGATTCTTTTAAACTATGTCTATAAATTTGAAATAACAGATGTTCTGACATCGCAAATTACATGTAGGTCAAAGACCTTAAAAATAAATAGTAAAGCCTCAACTCTATGCAGACCCTAATAGAGAATTCTTTGGGCCCTACATTTACAGATTTTGATGTTGAATACAGTTATGATGTAGAAATAAAATTTATTTGAACCTAGAATTAATTTTTCACTTATTTAATTTACAGGAGACTTTTCCTTAGACATTTTTCCCGTCATGCTAGAGGATGATGCACGTTATCAGTGTCAAGTAAGTCCTGGTCCCAACGGTGAACCCGGTATTCGATCTGAATACGCTACATTAAGTGTGTTAGTTCCACCAGAAGCGCCACGAATATCACAAGGAAAAGTTCTGACAACAACAGAAGATCGTGAAATCGAATTAGAATGTATTTCTGCCGCTGGGAAACCAGCAGCTGAGGTAACTATCAAAAATTTTAAACATAATATATCGATGATTTTCTGATCCGGTTTCGTATTTCAGTAATGGCAACTCTTCATTAAATACAAAATACTGAATAATTAATTTTTTTTCATTAGACAGTTGATACTTTGTATTATTGATAACGATTCGATTTTCCTGATAGACATTTGCAGAACTAACGTATAACAAATATTTTCCAATAGCTGTGTGATAAATGTGCCGAGTTTAATGTTATTTCATTGTCTTATAAAAATTTTGCAACGATTTCATTTACGAAACAGTAAAAAATACTACAAAACTTTTCCACCAGGCTAAACAGTATTTTAGAAGTGAAATTTTGATGTAAGTTGGTACCAGTAAACGAAACAAAAATGCCAACACTTTAAATCACATAATTGCATATGCATAGTTTACGTAAAAACTAGATAACATTGTTATTAGAATGTTCAACTGTATGAAAATTGTCTGTCATACATTAGTTCCACGAGTCGTCGCTAGGAAATTTTATCAATGCGAATAGAAGTACTATTTTTTTTTCAATAACTAAAACACAAATTACTATTAAAAATCGTTGAGTTTATGAATTGCTAATTATTTTCATAAGATGCGAAACCGCATTCAGGTTTTATGCATAAAATATTTAGAAAATTTCATCTTTCTTTTATTATTTAAAAGTTTCTTGGTTTGTTTCTCCGTTTTGTCTGCATCTCAGTTTTGTTTTTAGGTTATTCTAAGCTATTTACATTTTTACGACTTACAATCTTTTCATTAATTCACTTTAGCACTTGTAATTTTTTACAACTCATTACCTATAACCCAATACCTAGTGAAAATATAATGATAAAGATGATGAAACTGTCTGCTTCCTATTTATTATTTCATATTAAATATTGCTGTAATTTATTACGTATAACATTATTCACTCTGTATACTAAGGATATGTTTGCAGTATGATTTTAAATAACTAAAACATATTTCTTTATTTTTTTAAAAATACTGAGAAATATTGTCAGTCATAAACGAGTTATATAATATGTCAAAGTATAGAGAAAAATATTATCTTTCTTTTTATCTTACTTCCATTCTACTTATGTATTCCTAATAGGTCGAAAGGTATAGTTTCCAAGAACTCATTAAATAAGTGAAGGAAAGTATAGTTTTTTCAACTCATTAAATAAGTGAAGAAAGCGCTCTTTTAAAGCGTTCATATCTCGAAAACCTTTTTATGTCTTTCTCGCACTTGTATTAATAAACAAACTATTACAGTATAATTTTGGGTTATAAAAAAAGAACCAAAACAATACTGATTATTACAATAATATTTTTCTTCGTCAACAGATAACGTGGTTGGATGGCCATGGAAATGTGATGACACAAGGCGTCGAAAACATTATCACAAAATTACCGGATGGGCGAAGATTTACGGTTAAATCAATATTAAAATTGACCCCAAAGCGAGAACACCACAACACAACGTTCACATGTCAAGCACAAAATACAGCCGAACGGACACACCGCAGTGCACGTATCAAATTAGAGGTAAAATGTTAATTACATAAATTTATCCTAATTACATTTTCGGTTTCACAATAATTACAAAATATTTTTATTCCGCCAGGTAAAATATGCACCAAAAGTAACGGTACGAATCATATCCGGAGCAGCACCGAATGGTCGAATTGCTGAAGGTTCGGAAGTGCATTTTGAATGTAAAGCAGACGCAAATCCTCCCGAAGTTGAATATAAATGGTATTTAAATGATAAAATAATTGTGGGTGATTATACCACCGAAATGGTCATTCACAATGTCACAAGAGAATATCATGACAGTATCGTTAAATGTGAAGTGCATAATCCGGTAGGAAAGAGTGAAGAGCGTGAAACTTTAGATGTCACATGTAAGTTGAATAAGGAATTCAGTTTTTATTTTGATATCTCATATTATTCGCAGTTCTAAAAGAGATTTGTCAAAATGGCCTAAGAGCGTTTGCAAATAAAAACTTTTACAGCTTCGAAGTTCATAAACTGATTTCATATATTGTGGATAATTTTTTGTATCAATTTGGGTTTAGTTAGTATCTCTAGGTCAGTCCCGGATCTGGGGGGGGGGAGAGGGCACATGCCCTCACTTCAAGTTTTTAGGGGCGCCAAAACGGTGAAATGTATGTCTTTTTTAAGTCATAAAAAAGTAATTAAAAGTAAGATAACCCATAAAAAAGTCACTAGAAAATTGGAACAGTTATAAAAGATACACTAGAAATAGGAATGTCACAAAAAGGTCACGAGAAAAGGGGAAAATCGATAAAAGAATCACTAGTAAATCACTCAAAGTCAGTAGTATAAGTAGTGTTGTCACGAAAAGATCACCAGAAAATTGGAAAAATCACTGCAAATAGAGATAGCTGATTAGAAAAAAGGATACCAGAAAAATATTACTAGAAGAAATCTAACAAAGGAACTAGGATCCAACATTTGACCAAATTTTTTAAACGAAATATTTTAAAAAGTATGTAAAACTTTTTCCTTTAAGTTTTCAAATTTTATAACCCTGAAAATCCTAGAAAGACCCAACGCATAAAGTTGTCTCAAGTAAAACTCTTACTATATTCATCAGAACTTTAACTTAATATTAATTTTTTGGGGAATCCGCTCCACTACCATCTATGTATATACTATATTTGACAGTTTTCCTTTAAAATCAATACTTTTACAGATGCTCCTGTATTCCGTACCAAACCGCAATCGGTACAAGCTGAACCTGGACAAACGGTCACCCTTACTTGCGATGTAGATAGTAATCCACCAGCTGAAATAGTATGGAGCCATGAAAATTCATCACCAACAACTCAACAGTATCGTACAAGAGTGATAACAGCTACCAACACAAAGAAGAATAGGAATAGAGGTATCATTCTTGTTTCGCTACAATTATTAACAAAATCATTCAAACAAATTTATTTCATTAGATATTTTAAAAACTTCAGCATCGTCAGAAAAGATCCTTGGCAATTCGAAACGACGCGGTGAAAATCGTGACGAACAAACACGAATCGAATCATCGAACGCAAATTTAACGTTAACAGTGGACCATAGGACATCCGGTCGATATTATTGCAGAGCGTCCGTTCCTGGCTATCCAGAAATTGGCGCTGAAGCTCATGTTTACCTAAAAGGTAATAATATTAAACAGGGTTGTACAAGTAGACTACACTAAAGTAGACTATGCAGATCTCTACGCGTAAACAAACGGTGTAGATTACATCAATAAATCTGATGTAAACAATGAAAAAAAATAAACAATGTAGACCAATAGACCATACAGAAATAAATCCATATATATTCCATTTCACTTAAATTTAACCATCATTCATCACTTATGAATTTAAATAATTTCCATTTGCTGGGCTTTATCTCTTTCATTATTGCACTTTCGTAAATTTTAAAATTGCAGTTTGTTTTTAAAAAAGAATAGAAGATTGATTTGTTTTGAATGTAAGAATTATTTAATTTTTTAACTTTGTCTCTTGTTCAATTGTATCTGAAACGGGGTATAATTCAAAACTTTTATTTATGTAAAATTGAGTTTTCGGGACTTATGCTAAAAGGAAGTTCGTCAGTTTGATAGCAAAAATGAAAAGTTCACGCCCAGATTACGCCAATTCAACCAATTGGCTAAATTCAAATCACTTTCATAAAGCTTGATTTGCGAAAAATGTAAATTTTTTAATTTGATGACGTCATAAAGTTCACTAAAATTTTTCACAGTTGTAAAAATCGTAAATAAAATTATAATGTAATGAAACTGAAAGTGAATTATAGGTTTTTGGAAGTTATTCTTGTCATTTTTACGAAATTGAGAATGAATAGCAACATCAAAAAAGACTGATAAAAGAAATTTCGACAATTTGATAGCAAAACTGAAGTTCGTTTTTTTTTTAATCTTCTTGAAGTTCGTGGAAGTTGTTTCTTTGGGATGGAGGGAGAAGTCTCGGTTTAATTTTGCAGAAATATCGGCGCCGTTTTTCTAAGAATGCAAATAAAAAAAAAAATTTAAATTAATTTTGACTGTTAAAAAAACATTGTTTACATTGTTTACATTGTCAAAGTAGACGTAGACTTTTTAAATTTGCTCGTAATTTACACTACAGTGAGGTCAAAAAAATTAACCAAAAATAACAAAATAAAATTATTTTTAATTCCTGTTTAGGTCCTCCAACAATCATAAGTCACAAAACACAATTTGGCATCGAAGGTGACAACGTTCGAGTTGAGTGTGTAGCATTTTCAATCCCGAAACCGGATCATGTAATATGGTCATTTAATGGTAGAGATGTGGACTTCAACGATCAAGATTATTCAATTTTAGAGGATCCTTTACCGGAGGGAGTTAAATCCACGTTAATAATTCGAGAATCACAACAGAAACATTTTGGAATGTATAACTGTAGTGTTACGAATCCATACGGAAGTGACGTCGTTGAAATAAATTTAATGCCTCAAAGTATGTAGTCATAACTAAAAAATTATAAATTATAAATATTATTTTATTAATTTTTTTTCCCGTTTGTAGAAAATATTCCCATGTTATTAATAGTAACTGGTGTCGTTTTTGGAGTGATTATTATTATAATTATTACAATGGTGATTTTCCTATGTCATCGTCAAAGTAAAAAGCAACCAGAAGGTACGTTTATAGTGAATAATAAATTATAGTACTAGTCTTAATTTCCATTTTATTTTTTTTTAGCTGATTCCAATACAATAGAAAAGCAAACGCAACAAAGCGACAGAAGTTCAAATATTTCAGATCTTAAACTAGATTTACGAGCTGGAAGTTCTGTGAGTAACATTGATTATGCAACGGGAGCTACAAATATCGGTCGATGTGGTGATTCAGATGCAGGTACGTATACGTATATATTTTTTGAAAATACAATTGGATCTTGATAAATGAGAACTGGATAAGTGGGAGCAATTTTCAAGTCCCGTCTAGCACCTCAATAAATGAGAGTGATAAGGAACAAAAGTTCAAAAATGACGACAAGCCCGCAAAATCAAGTGATAAAAAGAATCACCACATAAAATTCAAAAAAAAAGAAATGAAATTAAAAATCAATAAAGAATCAATAAAGGTTAAGTTTGACTAGTTTCGACCGTATTAGCAGTCATTTTCAAAAACAGCAGACCCTAAATTGTACTCGGAAAACGTAACATTTAAGGAAACGTTTTGAAATTGTCAAAGGTAAAAATTTTTGTATATGGTGTGAAAAAAAAAGTTAAAGTGTAATTTAATTCTAACTTTAATTAACCATAGAATTCCGCAACGATGTGGATATTTTTTGTTTTTTCACACTATATACAACAATTTTTACCTTTGACAATTTCAAAACGTTTTCTTAAATGTTACGTTTTCTGACTGCGATTTAGGGTTTGCTGTTTTTGAAAATGACTGTTAATACGGTCGAAACTAGTCAAACTTAACCTTTATTGATTCTTTATTGATTTTTTAATATCTCATCTTTGTTTTTGAATTTTATGTGGTGATTCTTTTTATCACTTGATTTTGCGGGCTTGTCGTCATTTTTGAACTTTTGTTCCTTATCATTGTAATTTCCCCGCAGTTGGTTTTGATTTGTTTAATTAAATGAGAGTGATGTGGAATTAAGGGGTTATATAAAGCTGTGATAGCCGGGAAAGTTTATTATTTTTTCATTACATATTCTTTAAGTACATTATCTCAAAAATCCTCTCACCAAATTTCGTAACGATCGAAGCCTTAAATCCGAGGTTATAGCTATTTACAGCGTGCTACCTCGAATAGTGCACGTGGGTGCTCCTGCGTATAAACGGTACGTCAACTTTCGCCGTTCTATTGTTCGAAATGTATAGTCTTGAAACTTTTAAGTAGTTGTGTATAGACTTTTGAACATTCAACTTCAAATATGAAAAAAAAAATAAACTTGTCATTTTAAACGTGATTATCTCAGAATCATGTTTTTAAAAAGATACCTTTGCAGTGGACACGATTACTAAAAAAAAAAATATTAATCCGATCAATACCAAATTTATGCTACTTATTTATTATGATAATAGCTAATCGCTAACGGAAAGATTTTCAATTTTTTAAAAGGTTTTTTTAGAGTAAAAAATTGAAAATTTAACACTTTAAAAAAATAAACTTTTTGTTAAAATCGTCGCCATTTTTTTTAAATTAAAATTTTGACATATCCTGCAGTCAGTGACTAGATAATAAAATAACTCAACGAAATGGTTTTGAAATTTTGATTTCGGATGAACCGTCCTCGAGTTATCAGGTCTACCGCAACTGATGCCTCCTAAAAAAAGGCGCTACTGTAATACAGCTGTAGTTCCGTTATTTTCAAATATTTTTCTATGAAAAACCTTTTTATTATGTGAATTACTTTCTCCAAATTCCTTAAGGAAATAAAATTTCAATTCTGCATGTAATTTTTCTGTTGTTTTTTTCAAATCCTAATTTTGTGCAAAAATGAGAATAAATTTTTTTGTACAACATAAATGTTTTGTCGAATTAAAGTTTTATAATTATCTATAGTTAGAAAGACCCATACCATACATTTTTAGGGACGAATTCTTTGTAAATGAAAAATACATCTCGGTGCCTTAAGCTTTCACTTATCCAGGTTCGACTAATATCAGTTCATTTGAACAACAATTAATGTGTCCTTTTTATTTAGGAAGTGAAACAACTCGAGGTCCCAGTGGTGGCGGAGTACCTTTAGCAGGTCCTGTACCGTTATCACTAGACAACGAGTATAGATACTCAGCCGAATATGTTGAGCCAAGTTTTCCACCTAAGAGTGTAAGTGTAATTTACGAGGTGTGTTCAAAAAGTAAGGTGACTTTTCAAATTTCTCGGGCTACGTACATTCGTTTTTCGATTTTTTTTATTTTGTTGCGTTAGTACACTCGTCCCGAACATATGTTCAAAGTTTCAGCTATATAGCATTCTTTGCGCATTTGTGAGAGGCATAAAGGTTAGAAGTGTTTGGTGTGCTCGGCGATTTTCTGCTGTCGAAAAAAATGGATCAAAGGATTTGCATCAAATTTTGTGTGAAAAATAGAATTAAGTGCTTCAAAATACTCGAAATGTTAACAGTGGTATACGGTGAGTCTACTCTAAGTAAAAAAAATGTTTATAAGTATTACAAGCTCTTCCAAGAAGGCCGAGAAGTTGTCAATGACGAACCTCGCTCTGGACACCCTAGCATGTCAAGAACTGATGATAACGTTGAAAAAGTGAAGAAAATGGTATTGGGAAATCGTCGAATCACCATTAGAGAAGTTGTTGAGTATTAACTTGAAGTCATACACCGTTTGCGAGAAGCGATATGAAAAAAAACGTCCGGAATTTTGGGAAAACAATTCATGGCTTTTTCATCACGGTAAGCACTTGCTCACTTATCGTTGCTTGTGCGTGGTTTTTTACCCAAAAACAACACCATAATCATTCCTCAGCTACCATATTCACCGGATTTAGCCCCAGCGACTCTTTTCGGTTCCCAAAACTGACAAAACCCATGAAAGGACGGAGATTTGCAACGATTAAGGAAATAAAAACTGCATCGCCGGAAGAGCTCAAGGCTATACCAAAAAGTGCATATAAGAAGTGCTTCGAGGATTAAAAAATGCGTTGGCATTTGTATTGCAAGTGTATTGCAAGTGTATTGTATCTTAGGGGGATTACTTTAAAGGGAACAACATGAATATTGATGAATAAATAAAAGGTCTTTGATAAAAACATAAAGTCACCTTACTTTTTGAACACACCTCGTATTTTCACATACACATTATTTCTAAATTTCAAAATTGTACTTAATTATTAATATTCTCTATTTCAGGATGGTCAAAACAATAACGGATACGTTCCTTATGTAGATTATTCAAGAGATTACAATCCCCCACCACTGCTACAACCTGCCACCACACTGGATTCAAGTCGAGAATCACTCCAATCCACTCGACTTCAATTAAATTCATTACAATCAAACAGTATTTTAAATAGTGCAACTCATAACAATGTTATTACCTCACAGAGTAGTTTATTGAACTCCTTACACAATCCATATCCAAACGCGGTACCGCTTAGCGACTTAAATCCAACTTTCGTTGCAAACGGTTCAATAGATCCAAGATATAGTGCAACGTACGGTAACCCGTACTTACGAAACAGTAATGTCGGCTTACCGCCCCCGAACACAGCTATTTTAGCTGCAACGCCCGCCCCACCACCGTACACACGTGACGCGAATTCAAGAACGCAACTACAACAAAATGGTGCTGTGCCACAGGTGGCGAGGCTGCCAAATTCGCCGAACGGTACGCACATAGTACCAGCAAATAATTTGGCAAATGTAAAAAGAGGAACATTAGCGACACATGTATAACTGTAAATGTAACTTTTTTGTTTTTAATTATTTTTTTGCCATACAGACGACATTCAATTAAGTGTTTTTTCGAAATCATCAAAATAGAAACTTAAGGCAACGTTTTAAATTTAGTTAAAAAATTTTAATATTACATTTTTTATAAATAAAGAAATAAGCGCTGGACGTTTTATTTTTCAAGAAAATAATAGAATTGTTTAGATGGTGTTTTCAGTTGTTTTTCGTTTTCGGAATAATTTACGGAAAAATCTAAAAGAAATTGAAAAGAAAACATGATCTAAACAAACAATGTTTTATTTCTATTTTTATTTAAAAAAAAGTTGATCTGTGATGCCTTAGGTCTTTCTTGAAGACTGCCATTTTACTCTATCTAATAATCACAGAAATAAAATGAATTAAAATTTGTAAATAAATAATGTTAATAATTAAATAAATCAAAGCATTAGTGTACATATCATATACCTGTCAATTTTTAGAAATTTATTGAACTATAAAAAAAGTGTATTTAAAATGAAAGAAATGAAAGAAAATGTAATTTTTAATCATGAGCTTCCAAATTAGTTAAATATAAAAATCTTTTGTACATGTAAATCTTTAAACTTCAATGTATTTGGAAAAAGAAATGAATAAATTTTTTATAATTCTTAAAATTTTATAAGATTAAGGCTAGTCATAGACGATCGATTTCAATTTCGATAGCTGATCCATTTATCGGATCGGAGATGCGAAGAACTGTCGCACACATACGAATGAAATTTCTATAGTTAATTCGACAATCAAACATATTCAGTTCACTTTAACGAAACCAAATTTGGGAAAAGTTTGAGAATATAGATTCACGATTACGATAACTGCTTAAACACGCATGCGTTCAATAAAAACCGAGTTATAAATAGTATGGAGTTAGGAGAAAACTGTCATCACGGTTTTAAGAATACCGTGTTATAGGAAGATTTATACATACGTAATATATATTACACACTTGTAACTATTTAAATTAAAACAAGTTAAATAATTTTTTTAGCAAATTTAAATTCAAAATCGTATAAAAACAAATTGTATGTTTGCGTCACGTTACACTAAATTTATATAAATTATGCCTTCCAATATGGATACGGCTTGTTTCCGAGTCAGGTTTAATAAACAGATTAAAAAATCGGACGTCTGTTACCAGCCTTATGCGACACGCACATATTAATGCTAATATAGTGTAAAGAATTTTTTGGAGTATTTTTGATTGCAATACAAGCAATTCTACGATAATAATTTTTACTAACAATAAGTAACTAAGAAATTCTAAACTAATTGCCAAATTTAAAAGTCTACAATATATACTTAAGTGATTATCTAAAGTCGCAGGTTCAAATCTTTAGAAATATTTGTTATTATTATTTTTAAATATTAATTCCAAATGTGTTTATTGTTATTTTTGTATGATACTTACATTTTATTAATTGTCAAAATTGAATGGGTTATAGTCGGCGCTACAAACGTGGGTTTCCCGTGAATACGTCTTCCTTAAATCAGTGAAAAATAATATCATTTATAAGTTTTAATTTCAAACTATTAAAAACTGATGTAAAGTTATCGACTGTGGTGTCGTTCTCTTTGAGAAGATCCTCCAGACCACTGGATTAAGTTCTATCATCATAACTCTAGCTTCTGCACCGTACAATCCTGTTGAAGTTGACACGCGAAAATCCTACTATTATTTATTTTTCATCATTTATGGCAAACCCCTCCTCAGTCAGTAAAGTGAATACTTTTCTACGTTCCCAATGTGGTTTGCTTTGTATCGACTTACATTCAATTAGCTTCCTTGAAATCTTTTTAATTCCAGTGCTTCACTGCTTTTCTAAATTTACTAAAATCTAGCCTTAAATAAAATAGAATTATCCATTGTACACAAATATTTACTAATAAACTTCTACCCCGTCCGATCATAAACGACATAATATACTCACCAAAATAACTAAACAGACATTGGAATGTTATTTCAATCAATAACCTGTCAACCAGGATCAGATCCAGTTCTCAAATTAGGAGGGGGTCATATTTCTTTAATGGTTTCTTGGTTGGTTAAAAAAAATGTATTCAAATTTCTTGATAGAAAGATTTTGAAAACCAACTTAATGGTAAAACTAACCTATATCGGTGTTTAATTCGATGTATCTAATTTTGGTTCATATCAAAAATTGGCAGATCAATTCTAGCTTCCAAGAAAGTCTTAATGAACTTGATGACATCATTAAATTAAAATGTTTCTATTTTCTCAAATCAAACTTTATGAGAGTGATTTGAATTAGTTGAATTTGGGTAAATTGGGTGTGAATTTTTCATTTTTGCTATGAAAATGACAAAATTCCTTGTAAAAATATGATTGTTTCAACAGACGACTTTTTTCTAGTGCCAGTGAAGGATTTTATGGAACTATGCTTGCTGTAAACCTTCATTTATCAAACGCTACGTACCAATTACGTACTCATTTGTCCCCTGGTAAATCACTTAGAACCCATTTTCCTATGTATTTGTCTGGTATTTTATGAAAATCTACGATTTCTATAGGTTGTTTTCCTTGTTGGGAACAATTTGGCGTTACATACATTTCTGGAATACTATCTGTTACCGAATTTATAGACATATCCACATTAAAATTTCATATTTTTGTTGAAATTTTAAACTACTTACTGCATATTTGAACCATTTCTCAATAACCTAACCTTAAGTCATAGTAATTTGGGGAAACACAAGTCTACAATGTCTCTGTCAATTAGTCTGTACAAATTATAATTTATTGTAACTATCTTTATAATTTAATTGTTATATTAGAGTAGGTACTTAAATTATTAACTGAATTCTGCATAACTTATCCATAATTAAAAATGATCGTCCGAAATAATGTTTAAGGGGGGAGGGTCCTCCAGACAACAGGATTTTTAATAATTTTTTTTAAGAAACTGAATACATTTATTGTATTAAATGAAGTTACAGAGTATAGTACATGTTATGGTGTATTCACTCATAAACGTCACAACTGTTCCAAGTTGACTCTTTTAATTTGCGCCGTGGAATGCCCAGTCTCTTGTAATCAACTGAATTCAATCGGACAAAAAAATTTTATTAAAATAAATCATTGCGTTTTGCATATACCTATTTCTGATGAGAAAAAATTTTTTTTCACAATTTAAAACCAAGAAGAAAAAATTTCACTTTTTTTATAAACAAATTGTTATAAAAAATATTTATAGTAACAATTTATGCAAAATTTTAGGTATATGCAAAGGCCAATATCTTAAAGAATATCTGTACAAATTTCAAGTTAATACCTTAATAACTTTTTAAGTTATGTTCCACGGCGCGGAAGAAAACCTGTTTTGAGAAAAACGCTATTAAAAAGTTTCCGTTCGTGAAAAGTAGAGTTAAAAGCAGTTTATCGTTATCTAAGATAATCGTTCTGTTGGGATTAAAACATTAGAAATATATTCCTTAAGGTTCAAATGAACTTTTAAAGCAAAATAAAAAATGAAAAATTTTAAAGTTCTGGAGGACACTCCCCCCTTAACAATTTAGCTATAATTTAGTTTTATTCCAGGGAGATATCTAGAATGCTCAGTGACCAGGAACCGGTAATCTCGTGCTAGAAAACTAGGATGTCCTTAAACTTTAAAAAAAATTACTTTTTATTACTTTCTATTTAATTTGTTGTTAAGTCAAAAATAAAACTTTTTTCATCTACTTTCTAAATTTGTTCAGTGCAAAAAAATGTTTTTTTTTTTACATAAAGTAAAAATGTTCTATTCCCAATGATACTGGGATAATATTCTGATAAAAATGATAGAAATAAACATAAAACTTGGCCTATCAGAGAAAAGAACTTACGTTTGTAAGCGTTATCCACAACAAAGTTTTCTAAATAATATAAAAATTCTATCAAATATCCTAGATCTTAGATATTATCAATTTTTTTTTTTTTTTTTAGAAAAATTTCTAACATATCTTTACAACATATTTCACTATACATTTTTAAATACCTTTTATCTAATTGAAAATGAATACAAATCTTAAACAATATCTACATTTGTAATAATTACAATGCTTCAAAAATTCTTTCCAACAATATTACATTTCAAATATTTTTTTCTAGTGATTTTTGAGTACACAAACTATAAAAAATTTATTCATTTGACTGTTATAGAGACAAAAAACAAAAAAATGGGTTATCCTTAGTAAATTTCTCTTTTTTGAGAAAAAGATCTCAAATACTAATATAAATTATTATTACTTATGTAAAAAAACGCTCTTTAAAAACAAAAAAGTACATATGTATAGATTTCTAATAAAAAGGAAAAATATTGTTAATATTAAGTAGACTGATTTGTATTTAGTTGTAATATTAAATAGATTTACAAATTTATATGCTTTATAAAAAAGTATTGTTATTTTGTAAAACGAAAACACTCTTAATACCTCTCCTCTAATAAATTTTTAAAACTGCCTAAATCAAATTTTTCAATACTCGTAACAATTTACAAAAATATTACCAAACTTTTTTTTTAATTTTCTAAAACATGCAAGAAAACTCTGTAGATTTAAAAATTCATAGGAATGTTTTTCTAGTAAAATTTTTATTAAAAGAAATTCAGTGTAATTTTTATAAAATTATAAATAAAGTCAATATTAAATAAAACAGGCCTTAATAAAAAAATAACTAGACGATTCTATAAAATATTTGTTTTTTAATTCTATAACAGTATAGAATTATTGTAAAAAAAATTAAATCAAACATTTCAGTATTGCTAAATAATCCTTGACATTAGACTTTTCAAATTTTTATTAAAATAAATTGCAATTATGCATATTTTCTTTTTTTAAATAAAGCATAATTGCAGGCCAGTGTATTATAAAACAACATTGTGTAAATAAAATATTTATTATAAAAATACGAAATTTTAAATTAAAAAAAAAAAATGTATTTACCAAAGAAATTAAAGCTTTTTTATTTTAAATAATTTTTTTCTGTGTCAATTGTTTACTGTTTATACTGACCCACGTAATTTTTCCATTTTCATAACAAGAAAATAACTACTGATTATCAATATATTTTTAGTTAATTAGTTAACTGATAATATTTATATATTTTTAGTAATTTAAAAATACGAAATATTAATAATTTTATATATCATGAATCACTTTTTCATATTTTTTAAACATATCTAAGTGATTTTTGTTTGGATACGGTTGAAAGTACATAATATATTTATTTTTGTAAAATAAGAAAATAGTACTTTAATTTCGAATTCAAACGAAATTTTTACCATTATATTCATTTATTATATATGAAACAGTTTTTACATCGATTAAACTATTCCAAACGTTTGTAACAGGCCTAAAAGATTTTTTTACGTTTTTAGTCTCCTTTTTTTTAAAAGAGGAATCATTGTATTTAATTTTTTTGTATTTTATTACTGTAAATAGGAAATAACTGAATAGGCCTAATCATTTATTTTGATATTAGAACTTACATAAATGGCACTATTAGTTATTTATTTTTTGTTGTTAAATATTAAAATACATTTAAAATGTAATTGTAATTTTATTTACAAAATTATTTTCGAATTATATTTGTATAATGTAAATATGTTTTGCTTGAAGTTCTGATTTATTCAGATTGATTTCAAAGATTTGAATATTCATTCAGTGAGTCAATATTTTAATCGCTAAGACAATAAGATAGATAATCTTATTAGTTAATTACCATTTTTATTTTAATAATAATTTTTATTTAATAGACCTCTTTATAAAATCTTTGAAATGTAATTTGAATTAGACAGTATTTAAAAAAAAATGTATTTGAGAACCAAAAGTGCAAACTTATTAAAATAAATTGTGAATATTAAATATTCGAGATTGCATATATTGTGAAATGATTCAATATGAGAAGTGTTTTCTTTATTATTGCGAATTATATATGAAATACGTTACACGAAAGTCCTGCCAATTTGCACTTTTTTCCATTATATCATTTAAATATTATTATATGAAAACTAGCTCAAACTTGTAAATATTTTAATAGTGAGTAAAGAATTTTTAAAAAATTGAATTTAGTGTTATTATTTCCGTGCCTAAGAACAAATATTTACTACAATATAAAAAAAAAGTTTATACGTTCATGTTAAGCGGTATAAATGGTCCAAGAAGTGCTCATTAAGTCTTAATTCACATCACAACGTTTTACTTAGCTTTTAAGGCGTTACATCACATTGAAAAAAAAACTTTCTCCTCTTTTCCATTTGCTTCTATGATGTATTAACATCTCTAGAATAATATTCAAAAGGAATTATAATCGCGGAAATATTTTTTAAATCGTTTTGAACTATTGTAAAACAGCTTCTAGCGATTGAAAACGTTAAAAAATGCCGCTCCGCTGCGCGTAGGATTTTGGAATCTAGAAGATTGGTCGATAGCTTTTTTTACATTACAAGTCAATTATATTTTCGCAAATAATTCACAGATGACGTTAATAGTAAGTATAAATTAGAGATTTCGTATAATAAATAGAGTCGAGACATGTCAGCCATTTTCTATCCAAAAAAGTGCGGGAAACTTCAAAATTAATTATCACATGTTTGAGTAAATATTTTTGAGTACATAATTATGGTTGGTAAGTTATGAGGTAATGATTAAAAAGTTTTAATTTAATTAATCTAAGTGATTTTTGTTAAATATTTAAATTACTAGCCGTATACGCGATGGGATTTCCAATCGACATCTTTTTATTAGGTATTCACTTTCTGCTCACTTTTAATGTTTTTCGAAAGCCTAAATCAATATCCACGTTTCTAACTTATAAAATGACGAACTTCCCATACGAAGTTTCATTTTCTGTTTTAACCCCTTAGGGAATAAATTTCCAGAAACAACTAATTTTTAGTTATAAATAGAAGCCTAAACGTCAATTCTTATAACTCCTGTGGTTAACTTCGTCCTTCTAAACCCAACAGTTAAGGTTGTGCGTTGTCTTTCAGTCAAAGTTAAAGATTCATTAAATAAGATACATATTTATTTTAATAGCCATAGTAACATATTTTTATATACCACTAACTTCAAAAATCACGAATTTCCATACAAATTTTCATCCCCTATTAAACCCACTTAGGGGACGAATTTTCAAAAATCCTTTCTTAGTGCTCACCTACGTTACATAGGGAACTGCTATACAAAATTTCATTCTTCTAAACCCAACAGTTTAGGCTGTGCGTTGTCTGTCAGTCAGTCAGTCAGTCAGTCAGTGTTAGATATTTATTAAGTAGATTTCTGATTTATTTTACGCAAACTTTGGACAAAAAATGCCGGAACCAATCAGCGATCAACACACATGTCACGACTCTATTTATTATACGGACTCTAGTATCGAGTTCCTATACTAAATAGAGTTGGGACACGATTTTTGATAGTCTGCTCTTTTTCATAACTGTCTTGTCCCGACTCGAAATAAGCCACTTTAGTATAAACACACAAAACGATATACACGTTTTAAAGCTTTACATGCATTTTTCTCAAAACTACGTTTTCCAAAACGGTGGGCAAGATAACTCCAGCAGTTTTCATTCGATGGACTTGAAATTTGGGTGGTACATTTTTTGAAATTAAATTGAAATGGGTTAACAAATAAACTTTATAAACAAATTAATGTTGATTTTTTCATTGATTTTCAAATTGTTGTCATTATTGGTGTCACCACCCATATACCTATATTTTTTTTTTAATTTTACAATACATTTTATCAGGAATTTTCATAAACAGTCACAACAGAAACATTTAGAAAGCAACATAAAAATGTAAAAAGAGATGTAATAATATTAATCCATCATATTAGAAATCTCTCTTATATATAACCTCCTGTAATTATATGTATATCAAAAGTATCAAAACATTGCTAAAGGGAATGTAATAATTAAAACCCATGATATTAAAAGTCTCTCTTATATATAACCTCCTGTAATTATACATCAAAACATTGTTAATAATATTAAAAAGTAATTTCTAAAAAATTCATTAAATTGATGAATCTGATAGTTGTAGTGTTAAAAACACTGAAAAGTTTTTAACACATTCGTCCTTGAGTATAATTGTGATGGCTACTATTCGACACGCAACACGTCCAGAGGTGACATATGAATCATAGCTTTTTTTAGGTACCGACGCAATTGTGTAATAAATATTACTTGGTAAGTTCAGCGCCATCAGAGCTTTTCATAAACAGTTTAATAAAATAACTGCTTCCTATTAACTATGTTAATTTAAATAATTAATATATGGAAACATTACTTTGTGAAAATCCATATTACAAAATTTAAAACTTTTGCTTTGTCACTTTTTCATCAAATTTTTACCAAAAAAAAGGTAAATTAGCTGTCTACATAATGCTAAAGGAAAATCCAATCCCATGAAGAAGTGTAGAATTTACCATATAGGCTGCATCGAGTACAATGCGATTTACCTTTGTCAAACTGATCCGTCTTTCCCGACCAGATACAAAGTATATATTAGCAATCAGAACAAAAGCATACTTCCAACTTCGATATACATATACATATTAGAAATAGACCATTTAGTTAAAACCGATCAGTAACCAAAAATTTTATACACTGTCAAAAACGCCGAAAATTCAACATTTTGGAAGCTCTGGAAATCAATAAGTTGAACAGAGGCGCAAATTATATAATTTTAAACGATCAAATAAATTTGAACAGGTCTTTTTTGTTACATGTATCTACAATGATGCAATATTTTTCACTTTTTATTTATATAAAGTTCATTTATTGTATTTAAACTGTAGTAAAAAAATCAATAACTAAAATAATTTACAATTTACCTTAGGAAAATATCTAATAACCATAAGAAAATATATCGAGCCATCACCGTCATTTTAGCGTAACCGACAAATATCAAATTTTACAGGAGAAGGATTTTTTAAATATTTGTATGGCGCTTGCGATATTTCTGCTGTCTAAATTTTATTACGCCTGAGCGTATTATTCCTATTATTTTATTAACCGTACGATAAAGATAGTTATTGTCGGTTACGCTAAAATGTGAAAATGTGTTGTATTAACAATAAACTAAGCAGTTGCTATAACTCGTTAATTAACCAATTTTGGAGAAAAACGTTAACACTGCTTGGTCCGTTACGGTTTAAAATGTTGGTTGCAATAAAAATCTCAATTTCGATAAAAGTGTCGCTTACGATAAATCGGCTGTAATGGCTCGATATACTGAAGAAGTAGCCTGTTCTTTACAGTGACTAGTATTGGAAAGAAGATGATGCACTATTATTTATTTTGAACTTTTGATGTCATAATTTTAAATACCATACGAGCACAGCCATAGACAAAAGTTAATATACATAGATTTACTATTCTGTTCCCATATTTTTTCTTTTTTTTTTTTTGTTATTACTTGTAGGTATATACAAAAATACCAAAAATAACTCCAGTACGGATGCATAATAATCCGATCAATTTAGCCCTAAAAATAGTAGTAAAGATACAAAAATTAGGGGAAAGCTGAAAATTGGTACGAATGTTCGGAACACCATTATAAATAAATGTTGAAAAGTCCTCATCGATCCTGTACGTGGAAAAAATTTTATTCAAGGTCAAAGGTTTCAAAAATGGGTTTTTCGCGTTTTTCATCAAAACGGTAAGTTTTGTCATAAAATTAGGTCAGACAAATATTATAGATCATATAATTATCTGTAAAAAATGTCTCAATACTTTTTTTCCTAAGAGCTACCGTTTCTGAGATATAACTATTATGAAAAATCTTCCACCTGCGCCGGAAAAACACAATTTTTTGTAATTGTAAAAAGGGATGTAGTGCAAAATGCGGCTGCAAAAAAGTTGGATTGTTGTGTTCTCTTGCATGTACCAGTTGTTAAGGCCAGTCGTGCTCTAATGTTGAATCACCAACAGAAGAGGATTCGTATGATACCAACGAGGAGACATGTGATGCATCGCTATTGAGGCAATTTACTTGCACCCAACAAGAAGAACAGGAAGAAAATGGAGAAGAACAAGAATAAGAGGAAGCTGAAATATTGATTATGAATCTGACGAATAATTTCGCTCACTTTTTTTAAATCTATACCGCTTTCACCATTCCCAATACTAATATTTTTTTTTATTCAATAGTTTTCAATTAAACAGGATCACCATAGACCGTGGAGTAAGCCTACCGGGAAAACTCTTTAAAAAAACCCGCTAAGTACACTACCTCACAGTGGCATGGAAACGTGTGCATATTATGAAGATTACAACTTTTGTAATAATTATATTTCAGAAACGGTGGCTCTTAGGAAAAAAGTATTCAGACATTTTTTTATAGATAATTATATGATCTACAATTTGTGTCTGACCTAATTTTATGATAAAACTTACCGTTTTGCTGAAAAACGCAAAAAACCGATTTTTGACACCTTTGACCTTGAATAAAAGGGTCGATGAGGACTTTTCAACACTTATTTATAATGGTGTTTCGAACATTCATACCAATTTTCAGCTCTCCCCTAATTTTTGTACCCTTGGATGTTTAAATTGACCGGTGTGTAATAAAACTCTAATACTGGTAGAAGCGCTGTGAAAACCGCCTATTGCCGAAAAAAGAAAGCTTCTTTGAAAACAATTCTCGAATTTGGCAAAACTTAGTATATCTGTAGTACAAACAAAAATAAAAAATCTATATTTTTTATTAGCCTTTTTTATTAATCTATGTATATTAAAACGATTTAAGGGATGAAATTTTTCTTCAAAATTGTTGAATTATTGAAACAGATAGATATCGTAGAAAAGTTTTAAAGTAACAAAAGACTGTCTTAGGAAAAGTTTCTACTGATGGATAAAAATCTATTGTCGGCCGTAAGGCCTGTCCGGGTAAAAAACTATAACCAAGTTTGTGTACAAAATTTACCCCCAATTGCGGATCGTATTATCATTTTTGTAATAATTAAAGGGTACAGTCAGATATAGAAGATCTGCCCCCGATAGAAAATCATATCAGTCACTGTGTTATCGTTTAGGTAACAGTGTAAGTTATCTCATACTTTCTATAACTTTCGTATAATTTTCATAGACCAGAACAGGACAATTATGGAAATACACTAGAAAATTGTGAAATTCAGTGTGCTTTATTACCATGTAAAATATTAAAATTCAAAGAGTACTACTGTATTGTACATGTGAAAAAAATACATGAAGACACGTTTTTGCTAATTTTCAATTATATTTCCACAAAAACCTTGTTTTGGTCTACAAAAGTTACGTATATGAGGCACTTACATTTAAACAACAACGCAGTTACTAATATAACTTTCTATCGGATACAGATCCTCTATATCTGACTACCCTTTTTCATTTTTCCTTAATTATCTGGAAAACTATGAAAAATAGAAAAAAAAGACTTTATTCAGGGCCGTGAAGAGAAATAGTGGGCACCGGTAATAAACCACATTTTTAAAAAAATTTTCTCCAAAAGTATAAGTGACGAGCAAAAAAAAGTCTTTTTACTTTTCCCCGGGCCCTCTACCAACTGCTACCGGCTCCTTCTTCAAGGCCAATCCCAGGACTGCAACTTCGGCTACTCCACCCTCTCGTTGGGCCTGACTTTATTTAACATAACACTTTATTTTAAAAGGCTTTTGTAGGAGTAACTGTACAGCACGTTGAGAAGGACAAATTTTTGTTATTATATTGCTGGGGACAATTAAATCGATTGCAGCGTGAGTAGTGGAGAAAACAAGCATTAATACAGGCTCATATATGTTTATAGTATAATAAAAAATATTAAATAAAAATATTTACATTGATTCTCTTTGATTATAAACGCAGTTGCAACTAATATGTCATTCCTTATTTATCTGTCAACAGTATTAACATCTACACGTCAATCCATAAATACAGAATTAAAAATATTTCATGTATTTTAACTCACATAGTCACATGCAATAATGTTTCATAAGGAGTTAAAGTTATTGATGTTTGTCTTATGACTCTACATTCAACTAAATGACATGCCAGCATTTCTTAATTCTCGAATTTCCCTGACATGCTTCACCGGCACCAGCAACTTTTTCCTCTGCATAGTCCGAGGTTGGAAGGAAATAGTGTCTTGATAATTATATCCATATTAACGTCGAAAATTGTTTAATTACTTTTATAATATAACTGTTATACTTTATCCAGTATTTTATTGTTCAAATTGAACAAATCAAATTATTCAAATTTATTTATTAAGACACAATTACTATATACATTAAGACACAATTACTATTTTTTAAGGTAGTCACTCTATAGGAACTAAAATAAAATTGAATAGAAATTCTCAGAAATCTATCTTCCACATAAATCGAATTATAGTGTATATTAATTTAAATGCATTTTTCTCAACATTATATAAAATTTTTTTAGACCAAACTAATTCTCAAAGTTAAGTATTAACTGTAAATCAAAGTTGTTGAAGAAAGAGCGAAGGAGGTACTCTAACCGAAATTCCATAATCTGTTAAACAACGCAAATCAGATGTATCATGCTCGTACATAGACATACATGTGTGATTAGTATTACTTAAATATGTATAATCTTAATGTTAGTCAAAGGTATGAAAAATCTTACAATATATCTACTCTAATACAGTTTTCGGCACTCCCACCATTTTATTTTAAGAGCACTTTCTTAAAAATAACTACATAATACCCTATCTTAAAAACGGTTAATTAATTAAATCTCTCTGATTATTTAAGAGAGTCCACCAAATTATAGAACATTTTTTTAACATCCTGTATAAACTTTATTTTTAACACGTTGACGGTCACGAACGCCGTACCGCGTCAAGTGAAACCTGACTAACGGCGACACAACATTGCATCGAGTCAGCCAATGACGTAGGGTGAACTAGTCATTTTGTTAGATGAATTGAAGCCAAACGCTGGTGCTCCAGCTGTCATTTTTTTTAGTAGTGTATGTGTTGTTTGCATTGATAAAATAACTGCATCTCGTTTTATTTTACATGTGTGTTAATGTGTGTGAATTATTGTGTAAGCTTCATTTCTGTAATATTCACATCAAATGGATGCCATCTTCACCCCACCACAGTAGAATCAGCGATTCCATATTTAAACTTTGCACCAAGTACATGAACAAACGTAACTCGGCTCTCTGTCTAGGCACAATATGTACGTTCTATCATAATACTCCATGACCATCAACGTGTTAATAACTAACATCAATAAATTATTATCACGATAAAATATATTAAATTATACAATTAATTGAATAATAAAAACAAGTTGTTATCCTGTATTAATAAACAATAAACTGTTATCTTTTATTAATAAAATATACGTGCATCTTAAATTTAAAAAAAAAAAATTATTTTTATTTTTCCAATCATAAACTTTTTAAAAATACATTTATACCGAAAACAAATAATCGTTAAACCATTTTAATTCAAATCTTGTAACCTACAGCACAACCTCTTTTATACGGTCTTTTTTTATGCGGCTTTTTTATGCGGTTTTTAAAAAAATGTCCATTAGATGTCCAATAATATAAATAAAGGCAAGAGCAAAAATAATAAGCAGATTGCATAAGAATATAAGTTATTGCACCGGGCTACAGAGACCCCTAACGTGTGTAAGCAAAAATTAGTAAAATGTTATCCATAATGTCACTTAATCTCGTGCTTCCCGGAAGAAAAACATGTAAAAAAAATTGTCATACGTGCCTATAGAGTTTTCACTTCAGAAATGACAAAAGTCAAAAAATCAATCTCTTTTTTTTCCGGGTTAATTGCTCTGAAAACATGCTTAAAATCTGAAATTCAAAAAATTCATTCCATTGAAGACTCATGGAATTATTGCTGATAAAATTCAACAGCCTTGCATCCAGTTTTCCGGAGGTAATAACAGCATGCTTTCTATTCTTATGACCCTTCCAGTTACAACCACAACAGTTGAAAGAAGTTTTTCAAAATTAAAACTGATAAAAAATTATCTAAGGACTTCGATGGGGCAGGAACGGCTATCAGACTTGTCACTATTGTCTATAGAGGCAGAAATTTTAGGAAAACTGAAACCGTCTTCAGCTATAGATGATTTAATAAATTAATTTGCCGAAAGAAAGGCAAGAAAAGTGTATATTTGATTTGAATTGTTTGGCTAGCTCAAATTCTAGGAGGAAGCGGTAACTTATAATCAGTAAATATTTATTTTAATTTAATGCAAGCATTTTTGTTTCTTTTGTGAGAAATCTTTACCCTTCATTTGGGCCCCGCAACTAATTTTGATACAGGGCCCCTCCAAGGCACGCTACGCCACTGATTATTAAGACTTTTTATAGATATATTTACCCCAATTTTTATATTATAAAAATGAAATAAAATATTCTCATGTGTGTAAATTAATACTTTATCTTGTTTAGAAAGGTAGCTTCTAAGGAAATGGTGAGGTTTTAAGCATTTTGAGTTATGTATTTTCTATGAAATTAAAAGTTTTTTTATCCACGACGGAACGGAGAAGGTATATGCATTGGGGTAAGAGACGTGTGTATGTGTGTGTGTGTGTGTGTGTGTGTGTGTGTGTGTGTGTGTGTCTGTTGCCATTTATCTCCAAAACACCTTAACCAATTTTAACGCGGTTGTTTTTATTTGAGAGCTGGTAATTCAGGGATGGTTCGTAGCCTAGGTTGATGAAAATTGGTTCAGCCGTTTCCAGGATATTCCAGGATTTCCAGGATAAAAAAATTAAAATTTTAGAAGCTCATTCTAAATCCTAGTAATTTTACGAGATTGTTCTTAAACAGTTTTGGTTAACATTGATCCAGTCGTTTTCAGGATATTCCAGGATTTCCAAGAATTCCAGGATAAAAGTGAAATGAAAAATTGAACAAATCATTTTGGAGGCTGGTAATTGTGAGATGGTTTTTGGCTAGGTTTGATAAAAAGCAGTCAGGTGCAAATCGTACTTGCGCAAGTAGTGTGCCGTACAATAAAACTTTTTTCTTTAAACATGGATTTAAAATAAAAATATTTTAAAAATTCACGATAGAAAGCTCTAAAAAGTATCAAATAAAAAAGCTGTAAAAACCCACGACAAAGAGTCTGAAAAGTTACAAATAAAAATTCTTGCAATTCCATATTCTAAATTTCATTATAACGTAGAATAAGCTAATTTTCATTCGTCATGTGTGACATGTCTTGCTGTGTATTTTGTAGTTTAATGTGACACACGACGAATGAAAATTAGCTTATGCTACGTCATAATGAAATTTAGAATATGGAATTGCAGGAATTTTTATTTGTAACTTTGTAGACTCTTTGTCGTTGGTTTTTAAAACTATTTTATTTTACAATCTGAAGCAACAAACTATAGGTACATTTTATAGCTGTTTATGAAATTTTTTATGCGGTCACTATCCATCGCATAAAAAAAGGTTATACTGAGATTATACTATACAGTATAGCACCGATAATGGAAACATCAGTTTTGGAAATTTTTGAGAGCATCAAATTAGTCAACATCACTTTTGGAAAGTTGCATCAAAAATGTCAAGCACATAAATAGTAAATCCATGTGCAATAGACCATGAAGGAGTCTCCACATTCTCGCCGAGGTTGGACGAAACGAGAATGTAGAGAGTCGTTTCGTTGTGTCTCGCAGTTAGTGTTTTAATGCTATTCATATGGCTGAGCCAACCTCAGCGAGGAACTCAACGAGGAACCTCGTGTAACCTCGGCGAGAATGTGGAGACTCCTTGACGCATGATTTTATCAAACGAAACAAATAAATATACCGGTAATAGTAGAGACAAATAACAACAGACCTCAAAGCGTGGGAATGTAGATTTTAATTACTGTACATAGAATGTTTATCTATATGTATTCTGTTCTGTGGCGGTTTTTATCATACGTAAAATGCAGGGCCGTGGAGAGAAATGGCGGGCCCCCGGAATAAACCGCATTTTTTAAAAATTTTCTCCTAAAAAAAAAGTAGTGAGAAAAAAAACTCTTTTTTCCGGACCCACTACCGACAGCTACGGGCCCCCTCCTTAAGTTCGGGCCCCGGGGCTGTAACCCCAGGTATCCCACCGTCTCGTCAGGCCTAGTAAAATGTAAACAAAATTATTTCAAAGCAAATTAATAAAACGACAAATGAAAAAATATTTTCTAAGATAAATAATTTTTAATGATTTCGTTTTAATTAAAAACATACAATTAAAAAATTCTGAAGAAAAACTGTTTTCATTGGATGTAAAATCTTTATATACTAACATTCCAATTAAATTAGCAACAGCAATCATTAAAAAACAATGGAATAAAATTAAAGAATTCACTAACTTAACTAAAGAAACTTTTATTGAAGGAATAGAATTGATAGTAGAAAATAACTTTTTTAAATTTCAAGATAAATACTATAAACAATGTTTTGGCTGTCCAATGGGAAATTCACTGAGTCCTGTTTTAGCATCTTATGTTATGGACTATCTCTGTAATATCAGCATAAATAAAATTAAAGAATGGGACCCTTCTTTTTTCTTTCGCTATGTAGATGATATTCTTTCTTGTGCCCCATTAACATTAATTGAAAAAATCAAAAACACTTTTAATAATTACCATCCAGCCCTACAGTTCACTATCGAAATTGAAGAAAATAATCAAATTACATTTTTAGATACGTTAATTAAGAAAGATAAATACAATTGTTTAAATACCACTTGGCACAGGAAAACTACTTATACAGATAGATTAATTAATTTCCATTCGAATCATCCACAATATATAAAAAACAATATAATACAAAATATGTTTCATAGGGCTGTACATCTAAGCAGTGTCAAAAACAGAAAATATGCAATAAAAAAAGCAATATCAATACTAACTAGAAACAACTATCCACTAAATCTAATAAATTCAATAAAAGAAAAAGTTATTCATAAAGCATATAATTCTACAGAAACAAACAATTTTAATTCAAATTCCAATGAAAAAGAAATAAACTATAATAACCTAATATGCTTTCCATATAACAGATTCACAAAAAGAATTAAACCAGCTATAGAAAAATTTAGTGATAACAAAGTAACTTTTTCTTTTACAAACACAATAGAATCAACATATAATAAAAAAAGATCAAAAATTGAAAATAAACAAATGCACAATGTAATTTATAAAATTCCATGCAAACAATGCGACCTTTGTTATTTTGGACAAACTAGTCAAAAATTAAATAATAGATTAACTCAACATAAATATGACATAAAGAGAGGAAAAGAATCCACAGGCTTAGCGGAACATTCAATTAATAATGATCACATCTTTGATTTTGAAAAAGTTAAAGTTTTGGATAAGGAAGCAAACTACAAGAAAAGATTGCTAAGTGAAAGTTTTTTCATCCAACTAAACAATAAAACTAACTGTAATAAACAAATTGAGTCTTCCTTTTTGGACGAATCTTATTTACCAGTCATCAAACATTTGAACTGATCGCATTGTTTACACGGACAGCATTACATAATCAATAATATATTTAAAGTAAACAATAGTTTATTCTAGAAAACATGGACAGACAAAGAAAGCAAAAACATCAAACAAAAACTTTTAATGTCTAGAATTTTCTACGATAGTTTCTTTAACAATAGAACCAATTACAACAGTTAGTTACTGTCAAACAACAGTACAATCACAATGTACTCACAATATAATTTTTTAAAAAAAATATTATTTTATTTAAGACTTAATTATTAAGTTTAATATCTTTAAAGTCAATTATTATATATATAAAACTTTTTAATAAAAAGTTCCTTGTTTTTTCTTTTTATCAATTTTTGACAATTTTCTTATGAAATGCATATTTGGACAAAAATATACAGAAATGTATATGCAAAAGTTTAAATGAAAGGAACTTGAATATAATTAATTAAAATTTTGGTGAGTAAACTCTTGAATTTTCTATTATAATCTCTTTTCTCTTATAATTTCTGTCTTTGTTGACTTACATTCTTATTGTCTGTCCGGATGTTTGTTTAAATTAAAAAACAAAAACTTTTTTTAATTCCTAATACTGAAAATAAGCTGGTTTTTTCTGCTAATTTCCCTTATACATCGATAATGATATAGATAGACCATATAGTGTATACCTCCACTACAAATAAAATAAAATTTGATAAGTAAATATCGATTAATATTAATATTTATAACATACAAAAAAATTTTTCAATATACCTTATTATATTTACCATAGTTAATTTTGTGAAATTAAATAAATTCTTTCCTTTAAGATTTCAAATAAAATGTTTATTCTTTATGCAATGTTCATAACATGTATGTATTAGACTAAAAGAAAAATACATTGTCAATCTTTTTTTCTTTTTACAAAACACCTAACACAATTGTAACTTACTTATTTTTAATTGTTAAATAGGTCACTGAAGAAGGGACATATGTTCCGAAATGTACATTTGACTAATGAAAAAATAAATTGTTTTTCTGGAATTCAACTCTAATTATTGGGGTCCTGAATATCCGGTTCCTAAATCATTGGGTAATTGGTTAAAACGAAATCATTAAACTCTTGAAATCCCAATTAAAACTACGTTGATTATAAATAATTTTTAATTCTTCACTTCTTTTTTTATTAATATTTTAAAAAACATAATTTTAATTCAAAACATAATCTTACGATATTTGTGAATCGCCCCTGGTCAAAAAGCATCACTTTTGTCAAGCACCACTTTTAGAGACTACTTTTTCTTGACAAAACTGATGCTCTACTGTATTTAGTACAAAAAAGGAGCAATACTTAATCTACATATGAGATGCATAAAAAAAGATTACATATGTATTTTGATCACGTTCAAAGAGATTAAATTCAAATTTTCATTCGATTATCAAATAGCTTTGATTGATGATTTGGCGAAATTTTTGATCGGCACTTCGCTTATCCCCGTAACATTATGACGTAATAATTTGCCATATATACATAGGTATACCTATAATATGTAAGGTAACAATTTTTGTTACCGCAATTCATATTTTCGCAACCAAGTAATTGTTGAGATGGTTACGTCGTTTTGATCATGGTACATAACATAATAGGGAGGCGGCAGAATCAAGCAGAATATCCATCCATCCGTTGGTTGATACAAAATAATATGTAGCAGAACGGAGAACAGCCACCAGCGTCGGTTGCGTCTCTCTACCGCATTCAATGTCGAACAAGAGTAGTACTCTCACGCGTCATACTAACAACTACATAGCATCGTACGGACACTGACGGAAAATAAAACCGTGTTTATTATAATATACCGCATTAAAACATATCAGAAGAAAAAAACATAATCGTGTATATATATTTATTTATTTATATGAAATTGAATACATGTGACAATTAATAATGAAATGATATATTGTTGCAAGATCGTATTGTTTTAGTTTTATTCCTAATAGTGCCTTGTGAAAAGTTAATGTGATATTACAAGAATCAAGTTTTCTCTAACGGGAAACGAGAAACAATTTCATATCGAAAATAATTTTTGTGTGGCTTTAGTTAGCAATGCTCAAATTACAGATTTTTTTTATATTATCACTAATATCAGTGTTTCATTTAACAGGTAAGACACATTTATTTCATAACCGCTACTAATTAAAATTTTACATCCAAAAATAAATTATTAACAAATTTAAATGATAGACGGAATAACGTCGCTAGTTTTAAACTTTCAAATCTCCCCGCCTTTTCTACAATAAATCATTTGTTTCGATAATGACGTAAGAACGTTAATAAATATTGTTATCTTTCTTCTTATGTTTTACGGTGAAAGAATTAACAAGATTTTCACTCAGTGAGCATAAAACATTTACGACAAATTATTTAAATTATTTTTACGTCAACTATTTAAAGTACATCGTTAGTAATTGCGCATTTATTAATTTAATTTTCATAAATATTTAATGTTTATTCAATAAATTAATTGTTTATTCTGTCATTTTTCGATTGTCAATTCGAATAATATGTAAATTGATTAGTGCTTTTATTAAGTAAACTAATGATAAATGGTTATAATACACATATATGTATGTAAATAATTATTTAAAAACCGGATACGGGCTATAACATATATCAAATGAAAATGGTAAAAAAAAATTTAATTAACTAATTACTTTTCCTAATACTCATCATTAAACTTTTGATAAATTACTAGTCTAAATTATAAATTCCATTTTCCGTTTTACATATAATTAGTTCTATTTTTGTTTTTAACTTCTCATATAATATAGAATATATTACATTTATGATGGGATACATAAATATAATATCTACTATCACAATATACATTAAATTTTTAATAAACAAAAAATAAACACTTGTTAAGCTACGGTTATCAGTCTAAAAACTGTATGTATTTCCGGAATTGATTCCGTTAAAATTACAAGTGAAATTTGATAGATTATATATACGAGTAAAATTATTTAATATTTAAAGAAAATATTAATTTTTGTGGTTATAATCAACCCCAGTTGATGCAGTTACATTAAATAGCATATATGTACAATGCTTGTTCTTCACATTGGTGGATGGTGTATTTAATGTAGCTCAATTAGTTGGACTCAAAAAAATGTTTCGCTTTTCTTTTAATTTTAGCAAAGAATTGTACTTTATAATTATTTAAATAATAATGGGCGTTTAACGTCTGTTCTTCAGACATTCTTGTCTACAACAGACACCACCCACATCTTATACTTTATTTATACAAATTACAATTACATTACAATTACCTAGCATTATGATGTGGGTGGAGGATGGGAAAAGTAGTGACGGGGCTAGAATTTACGTCTGAATATGCGTCTGCAGCCGTCTTGTTAAGGAACTATGCCGATATTCATCTGGAGTTGTGAAGGGAAACTGCTGAAAACCTTCGCAAGCATAGCCAGCCGCGAGATTCAGACCCTCGACCTACCAGTCGGCATACCAGTGCCTAAGGACGCTCAGCCATTCCGCTGGTTTTTGTAATTATTTATGACTGTTACCTTTTTGGTAATTATACAGAAGCACGGCTCCACCTATTTTTGGCTCTAAGAATAAGACTAATTGTCTGATTTTAATGATTTTTTTTTAAAATGTTCAGTATTATGATGGATTAGTTTAAAAAATTCTACAGTTCGGTATCAACACTGAAAAGGCTGGAAAACTATCGTTAAATTTGAACAAATTCAATTTTTTCTTTTGTTTTTTTATGTGTACGTATCTTCATATGTGCTTGAGTGTACACCCTGCTAAAACCAACCAAAATAAACACTCTTTCAAGAATAAAGGAAATCGATATTTCGCTTCGTTTTCGAGATGTCGAGCGCCAAAGTTTGAAAATGTTATTCTACCTCGATAAATTTTGTGTAAAAATCTAAAGAACAGGTTCATATTCAATTTTCAAACTTTGGCGCTTAATATTTCGAAAACGAAGCGAAATATTGATTTTTTTATTCTTGAAAAAGTGTTTTATTTTTATGGGTTTTATCAGAATATGCACTCAAACACTTATACAAAATAACGAAAGAAAATTTGAGAAAATTGAATTTTTTAAAATTTAATGACAGTTTCTCAGTTTTCCAAAAAACGGGATGTATGTTCGAAGAATTTAGGTAAAATAAGTCTAGTTTTAATTTAAAATTAACTTCCATTTTCAGACCACAGATCTCCAAATAAAACCTAATTTAATACAGATATCGACTATTCACAGCGCTCCCATCACATAATTTTGTATATGTATACAATATATTTTTTGGGGAAATGGTCCAATTTGTTTGGCCTGCTGTGGATCTGTGATGTGACGCCAATGTACTATTTATTTATTTATTTATTTGTTTATTTATTTTGGTGATATGTGAATTTTCTGGTTTATTCCTACTGATAAACCAGCAGTAATTAACGTTTTTGGAAACCAGCACGACTCCTGTTATTACCGAAATAAGGTCCCAAAATATTTTCAGACAATAAATGTTAGAAAATCATTTTTTAGACAAAGATAGGGGACTAGAAGGAAGACTTGTCTACCGCAGTGGTAATATGGAGGACAAATCTTCTACTAAGCACTATCTAAGATCTCTAGACGTCAACAGGAGAACAGATTTTAAGGCAACCCTGATATTCTGTGAAGAAAAGAGTATTAGCTAGCTTTCATTAAACCACCTGGGCCCCGGAACTTGAATTCCACCCCATATTGACTAAACGTAAGAACAGTCTACAACAAATTAGTAATATCATAAAATTCCTAACATTTAAGGTACTATTTAGTGAGTTAACAATTTTTTTTTCGCCTTTTTTTCATAAGAGGGTCCATAAATGTTTCAAGAATATGTATTTAAAATTCAAAGTAGAAAAATAGTTATAGCGATTTTTTGTACAATCATGCTTTGACGACGTTACGTAAAACCGAAAGGCCAAACAAAGAAAAGGCAGGATAGGGAACTACAGGGGGAAGAATTTGAGATTGCTTATGGTTTACGGTCCTGGATAGGCGGATCGGCTATTAGTTTTTTTATCTATAAATATGTCATAAAATATAAATAAATTTTTATTTTTAAAACAACTTTAAATGTGTTTCGCTCGAAATGGCATTTTTCAAATTTGCGCAAATTCTAGCTCAAAAACTTCTTATCCGATTTTAATAAAACTTACCACATTTTTTTTTATTATTATGACTATTGTGCATCCTCCCCCCCCACCGACTTAGTGATTTTTTTTCTTTTTTGAAAATGAGAATGTTTTTATAACTTTTTTTTTTTAAATACGCGCCATTTTTCGAAAAAACTTTTTACTTCCGATTTTGGTGGGAGAATACATAACTACATCTGTCTATATTAAAATGCCATTTGATTTTTTTTTCAAATGCACTGGGAGGCTCTATTATTTGCGCAGATTTAGTGTTTTTTTTTTACGTCAACTTCAACCTCCTCTATATTAGAGGAAAAAAATTATAATTAATGAAAGAAATTTTTTTTATAAAATGTAGGTCTTAAGTTGTCACATTATGTAAAAAAAAAATTAAGCTCTAAAAATAAATTATCACTTAAAAAAAAAAAAAATTATTTAAGTCTTTTTTTCAACATCACTCACTAATAGTACCTTAAACTGAACTTGAACAATAAATTACTACAAATGATTAGGTAATAAAAAATCATTAACTGTTATTATTACTGAATTGTTACATATATGAACTCGTGCACTTATTTAAATTGTAATATCATTGATTATTTATTTAGCTCTTTTTTCTTACGTCAACTAAAATCATTAACATGTAATATAGTATAAAAATATGTCAGTTTACGTTTGACTAGTTCAATTAAATATGAATAAGTTAGTATTAGGTACTTGCTAACATTACTAATATATAGAACTATACACGCAATGAGCGACTAGCCACAATATATATGTATGAATAAATTATATTCACACTAATACACTACATCATACATTACAAATAAAACAGTAATTACCATACAAAGGAATGAAATGTTCTAGGGAGAATTAAGATTTTATAAGAAATAAGAGTAAACTGGGTTAAAATTTTAAGTAAATAATAAAACAAATTATTATTGCTAAAAATTACCATTTTCTTATAGGCCTAATATTCGGATTTAATACTACAGTACAAGCTCTCAATAATATAACTCTGCGATAATGTCGTTCGTCTATTAGTGATGAAGAATGATTAATCGATTAGTCGGTTTAATCAACCAATTTTGATTATATTTAATCGTTTTTCAGTCGACTATTTTACCTTTGACTAACGGCCGGTTTTACATTCATAATTTTAAAGGTTCTTTAACTAAAGCTACTTTTAATTTAAAGTCGACTTTATTTTTAGCATTTTTTTACAATGATCAGGTCTGCTTACCTTTGTTAAAGGACTTTTAAGTGTTGCATGGATAAAACGAACTATGAATGATCGTAGCCAATCTTACATTTTAAAAAAATAACTATAGAAACGAAAATATCAACATGATTGAATTTCAAAATATACGCATTTCACTCATTTCGCTATTGCCAGTGAGATTGGAATAGAAAACTATATTATTTCTTTTTAAAAGAAATCTATCATAAATACAATGAATCATAAAAGAAATCGCGGGTAACTCAGAAATCGTTCAGCCAGTTTAACCCAAAGGATAAAAATAATCAAAAATATTATTGAAAATAAGCAAACAAATAAAATTTTTATTTTACTTATTTAAGGTACGAATACTCTATAGAAAAATTATGCTTATAAACAAAATTCAGTGATAATAATCAGCAATAATAAATATGTTAAAGCCGACTTTAAGCAGTAAAAGTCGAGATAATTTTTACTTTAGTTTAAAGTCGACCTTTACACTAACGGAGCTTTAAATTTGATTGTAAAACAGTACCAAAAATAAAATCAGTTTTAAAGTTGGCTTTAGTGTTAAAGTCGGCTTTAAATGTGAATGTAAAACCAGCCGTAAATAATTTTTCTATACTATTTACTTACTGGACTCTAAAAAATTAATATTACAAAATTATATTCAAAACAGTTAGTTACTCGATATTTTTAACAAATGACTATTTGTCTGAAAAATAACTTTAGTTGATTAATCGACTAACTATTCCTCGGCTTGGCATCACTATATCGCTTACCTCTCGCAGTAGAGGTCCTCCCTTTCACCACATAGTTTCGTTCCGAGCAAAACTTCAAACAAATAAATAAACAAAAATAATAAATAGAAGTGAAACGAAATGTGACAATTAAAAACGCAGATCTATAGTTGGAAGTATAGTTTTTCCAAGAACTTTATCCTTTTACTAGACAAATTTAAATTATCGAGGACTTTTACTGTACTATATTTTTCTTTTTTCGTTCTTCCTTTATTCTAATTATATATTCAAGATAAAATAAAAAATTTATATGTAATGCAAAAGTTATAATGAAATAAAAACCGAAAAATTGCTAATTTCTACTTTTTACATAACTTTTTTTGTTGTAAATGATAGGTTGTTTTTAATAGGCTGTGGAATAATTAAAGATGGCTCTTTTTTTTCGTTTTTGTATTGACCATTTGACTCATGAGTATTAAGTCCCATAAGAATATTGTTATCATCAACTCATCAAATTAAAACAATTATTAATTTTTCTTAAATCTAACTTTATGAATTTTAATTAAGGTGACTGATTGAATTAGGATAACTTGTGTGTAAACTTTTCATTTTTGCTATCAAAATAACGAAATTTCTTTGGGAAATA
This sequence comes from Brachynemurus nebulosus, assembly GCA_035578155.1. Taxonomy (NCBI): domain Eukaryota; kingdom Metazoa; phylum Arthropoda; class Insecta; order Neuroptera; family Myrmeleontidae; genus Brachynemurus; species Brachynemurus nebulosus. Next base: position 8,017,331 of record JAPWDM010000001.1, on the reverse strand, counting down.
TAGCGACTGATTCAACAGAAATCTTTTTTCTAGTGGTCACATATGTTTAGTTTTTGTAAAAATGAAAAGAACGACTTCGAAAACCACTATTTCATTTCATTTCAACACTTTATTTCTCAAATCATGATCGAACGAAAAAGTCACATAGGTACATTTCCTACATAATGGCAACTCTTACGAATCATTACATTTGAAACTGTCATCGTTGAAAGAAATAAGTTAAAACTATACTAAAATGAATTCCTATATAAGTACCTACTGATAACAAGTCAGAATAGCGTAATCACTGCACAACCATGAATTAATCAAAAGAAAAATTGCAAAAACAAAGTAAAATATAACGCATTTTCTCCATCACTTAAAAATAACTAGCTACTATAAAGCCCGCTACGGACTGAGAGCGATAATATAATATATATTATAGTTCAGAAGCAAGATATAATATAATATTATATTATAATGGTTATAGACGAATACTATTTATTATTATGCGGCCCATACACGGCTCAACTTGTTGTACAACTTGGTTGAGTTGTACAACATGTTGAATCGTGTGTAGGGCAGTTGGTCAACTATTTTGATGGTTGCATAAACGGTTGAAGTAAAATCAAAATATTTTGATTTTACGTGGGCGAAGCAAATTGTCTATGAACATGTTGTACTGTGTGTGGGGTAGTTGAACAACAAAACCAGTACATCTATGGTGTAAAGGGTGTAAATCAACAAAATATTTACAGCGGTAACAATTGGAAAGTTTAAATATTTGATTTTGTTTGTTATTTCCAATAGCTTGCGGTGATACCGCACTTGAAAATTTTAAATCTTCAAAAAAATTTCCCGTTGCAAGAAACCTTAATGTAATTCCCAAGCGTGTTTTTGCAGAAATTGCATCACGCATAAACGTATCTTCTTTATTTATTAAAGGTGTTATTTTTACTAAAATATCATTAATAATATCTTCGTTCATTCGCATATAATTTTTATAATCGGTTCACATTCACTAATTTTTTTAATAGTTTTTCATTAGAAAATTTTTCTCCCAACCACTCTTTGCTCCATTTTCTTTTTTTTTTTTTTCATTTACTCACGCTTTCTTCACTACTTTCTGCAATTACTGCTAAGGCAAGAATTTTATCCTTAATTTTAACGAAGTTCTCTTTTTCAAAAATTGTGAATAACTGAAGTTGGACAACAAGTTGAGTGAATAGTTTAATAGTGTATGGCAAACAGTTCAACTTGTAGTACAACTAGGTAATACAACAAGTTGAACCGTGTATGGGCCGCATTATATTATTTGAGGCATAGCGATCAGAAGAAACAATGGCTGATCTTTGGGATGTTTCCAGATGCAAATTTTATTTGATAGCTCATCAGAATTCTGATGCCGAATTTGACAATACAGTAGCAGTATTTCTCCAAGCACCCTCTTTAATTTCGTTATTTTTATAATCTTCTAAATCAGTATTCTATAAAATTCTCCATTCTTTTTATATTTTATATTTTATTAAATTTTGAATTATAGTGCAGATATATATACATAATATGTATTTTAACAAAGTATTTAAATCAAATTTTGACAAATACAATACCGAATTATGAAAACAGCCTTTTTGTAAACAAACATTTGAATAGAAGGAAGTGAACATTGATAAGCGTTGCGGAGAGCAGTAACGTAAGAGGAGTTAAGCTATATTTTAAAAAATCGCTCAAGAAGCGAAGTTGTAATACTATATATAAATATATCGCTCACATATAAATACATATTATAGCTCCAGTCCGCAACAGTATACTCTTTATTATGTTCAGCGATATTTCAGAAATATATGTAATATAATATATATTATATTATATCTCTCAGTCCGTAGCGAACTTAAGTATAAATATTATATGTACATAAAGCGTGAAGAGTCATTTAATAATATATTACATATAAATAAAAGAATCGTCTTTGCAATATTTTTTTTTTTGTTATAGTCCATTGTTCCAAACATTTATAAATCATAGATTAATAATAAATGAAGTCTACGTATATTCTTTGTATCGTCCATGTTATCCAAGCTTTGTTTATATATTAATGTTTCCCAAACTTTTTTTATCGTGGAACACTTCCTTAAAATTATACGGAGCACTACGGCAAATAGAGTTGACGAGCAAAAAAAAAACCTTAATAATTTGACCTCATTTCAGATCTTGTGCTCATCATCAAATGACGATCATATGAATCGAAACATATCAAAATTAATTTCAATAAAAGTGGTATTTTTGCAAAGTGTTTTATAAGCAAATATGAAATACCATAAAGTAACGCTCAAATCAGTTAAAGATAATCATATTTAATTTTGTGTATTTATGTACATATTGTTTCAAATTCTCCTGTTATTAGCCACACAATAATTCTACCAAAAATAGAATGATTTCGTCAGGTCATTTATACGTATATTAAGCATACGACATGAATGTACTGTTAAATCACTGTTGCAAAGGTCTTAATCCTTTATTGTAACCTTTATTTTAATGTTCTTATTTCTTTATTTTGTAATTTACAAAAACAAAAATTGATATGATGATATAAACTCTAACATAATTATTGTAGGTAAATATATATCGAATGTAGCACATTAAAAATTCCCGATACTGTCGCAGTAATATACATATGTATGTACCTGACGTACCTACAACAAAACACTTTTATATCATAATATACAGGTTGAGTTTTTTGAGAGTTTCCATTTTTATTACGAGCGAATCGTAAAATTCATCAAAATATTGTTCAAATAAAAATTGTAGATAGTTTTCAGACTCCAGTGCAAACTTATCTGTATACTTTTTAAATGACGCTATATATTAATTTTTTTATAAAACCTATCTAATACATCAATTGAAACACAAAATTTAAAAAAAATTTACCCAAGTTTATTTTTTTAAATCAATTTCGCTGTAAAAATATTCGTATCTGTTTGAGGCGCCTTGCATGAACAGCGTTTTTATCGGTTTCATTTGTATTATATTCAAGAAAAAAACCATTTCTTACACATTATAAAATATTACAAATACGGTAATGTAGATTTTAGAATTTAGATATTACTCTCAATTTCAACTTTTTAGTACTTGTATATGTCATAAAATTAAATCAGTTTGAACATTTACTATTCAAAGTAACTTAATTTAAGAATTTAAAGTACATATTCATTATTCATTAGTCTATTTAAAATTATTTAAAATTTTTGTTTATTTAAAAAACAATACATTATTCATCCATGAAATGCACATTTTGAGTCGAAAATATTACTATAAATACACTCAAATTTTGTATTTGTATTATTTCAAAGCCAACCTTCTAACGAATTATTTTGTGGTAAATAGACAAATCTGGTTCTAACCTGATGGATTTAATCTTAAACTACAAATTAAATTTTGAATCTAAATCTTAAACTTGAAAATGACTTATTATTATTTGTTAGGGATGTTATGGACCATATGAAATTTCGGATACATTTTTTTCGGTTTTGGTATCGGTTACGGATATGTGAAAATATCGGATAATGTTTCGGATACGGTTACGGTTACGGATAATTGCCTTTAGTGAACATTTTTTTTTTAGAAAAAAGACAAAATTTTACCCCAAAAAGTAAACGCCAAACACAAATCACCGGAAATCTATCAAAAGAAATATATACGACAAAAATTTTCTTCAATTTAACGTCAGTTTTCCAACGGTAGTTGTATGTTATTATCCGAAACAAATTCGAAACTTTTATTTTCGGATACGGTTTCGGTTTCGGAATTGTAATTATTTCGGATATCCGGTAGTTTCGGTTACGGTTATGGATATCCATAACATTCCTATTATTTGTTTTCCGCATTTTTTTATTGGCTTCGTACGTCGATCCATAACCGTGACTCGTTCAATAGCATCCTATCTATAGAATATGTTTGTTCCAATTGAATCGCCATAGAAGTTTTCACTTTGGTCGTGTGGTCTTAAGCACACTCGCAAATTTTTTTTTATTAAATCAACGGTTTGACCATATTAAGAATGAAAACTCACAGAAAGCTCGTCTGTATATATTGTTTCCTTATAGTACCTACATACCAAATACAATTATCGGTATGTAATTAACAGAAAAACCATTTTCCCATTATACTTTTTATAAATTATTTATTGATACCATTGATTTTTTTTCGAATGAATTCACTTATATAATTACCTAGCAGCTAAAAAAACAAATCAACATAGTACCTTCATAAATTATTTACGTATTATATAAAAATAATATATATGTTTGAATTTAAACAGGATGTTCCAGACACAATCAGGTGGTAATCAGACGATCGAAAGGTAAAATTTGTAACCGTTTTCAGAAAGCAAAACAAAAAGCACTATATTATAGTATGACTACTCAAATATGTGTATACACTTTCTAGTTTAGTTACACGATAATGTCTATAAACACAATGTGTAATTTGATTGTTTTTAGTTAGCTGTGAACTTAACAAGCAAAGAAAGTGAAGTAAATGAAAATTTGCTAAATACCGAAACAAAATTTGGCCTCCAGGAATCGACAGTTAGCGTTATAAATCTTTTTTTAAACTTCTGTTATAAGTCTAGAATTTTATTGTAATACATGTAAACTAATTATTCATATTTACATTTTCAATAAGACGATTTCAAAAACTGCGATATTTCTTTATAATATGTCTAAGCAGGTCCGGATCTAAGGGGGGCAAACCGGGACCCCTGCCCCGGGCGTCAGTTTTAAGGGGCACCAAAATCATACTAGGTCGGTCTATATCAAATGGTCTAAAAAAAAAGTTAGTTGCTCGGCCATTTTAGAAAAAATTGATATTCTTCCAGTTGTTTCTATTATATTTGAAGTATTGAGAACAATTCTTTAAAAAGATTATCTTAAATCGTTTAAGCGTGGTAGCCATTTTTGATTTCCAATTTGCGCTGATTTTTGTGTTTGCAGCCATTTATGCCAATGCACATATTTCATAAACCGTTCATCCTAAAAAGTTGAAATAAAAACCATTTTGAAGGTAATAGATGTCTCTTTATTTTAAGTGATGTCCATGTTTATCATATTTTCGTCCCTTCCATATCCAACTTTACCTAAAGTTGGATATCAAAATTTAGCAAAATTCACTTTTTGAACATTTTTTTTTTCTTATAGAAAGAATGTTTTAAACCTCGCTTAGTATTTTTTATGAGAATAGCTATACGGGTACAACTACCCACTATGAAACAAATACACACTATTTCAATTCTGATCGTATCCTTTAATTTTTACAAACTGCCGAAAACTGACTTTTTTCCAAATTTTGGAATTTTGCGCCCCTGTATCTCTGATGGGGCTGGTGATAAAAATTTGAAATTTGCACAACTTGTAGTGCTTTCGGAGTAGATTTATCAAAATAAAAAAATAAACGTTTACCTATATTGATCCTTTACAAAACCCTCAATTTTTATCATTGCTGGAACGGGAAAAATTTGAGTTTTATAAAGGTCTTATATACTTATGAGTTTTTTTGACAATTTATGTCAAACATTGGAGAGAGGGGGCGCCATTTTCAAGTTTCTACCCCGGTTCTAAAAGATAGTAGATCCGGGGCTGTGTCTAAGTTGGAGACTTTGTAATAGTCATTGTCTGATCTTACGCAACTTAAGAGACAATGTCGTTTTTTTACAGCCATTATTGACTCATAGAAAGTACAAGATTTATATATTAAAGGCAAACTTGAATATTTAATAAAAGTAAGAAATATTTTATCCCAAGAATTGTGAAAAACTATAACTACTAAACTAGAAAATCCTAACTTAATGCGTATCTAACATGCGCTTGCCGAATTTTTAAAATAATGATGTAATTAAATTATTGATGAAACAATAATTACCCATGAAAAATCTAATATTTTTACCGATTTTCTAACATTTCAAGACTTTGACAATCAAAGGAGAGGTGGACCCAAGGGAGATGTGGTAAAAACAAACTCCGAAGACTTTCGAAAACTATACCAAAATTTAAAGAGCAGAAAAGCAAATTTAATAAATCTAATCATCCTTGTCGTCAGAGGACCTTCGTGCGAACAGGACCGTTCTTGTAGTTATTACAAGAATTACATTATCTGGTAGAACAATTTTTTATGTTTTTTGATGTAAATTTAATCTTAGACCATATACCTAAATTCGAGAATGTTTAGGTTTTTGTTTCCTTTTTGTCGGAGAAATGCAACTGATATAAAATTTAACTTTCTGTAATGACCTAGCCAAATACAAAATTTTAAAACGTTTTATTAGTTTCTATTTTTTTTATCGTTAGATTTGTTTTTTGTAATAGAGCCCTAATAACGCTTTGAGTTCTAAATAATTATTATGAACATACTTCTTTCCAAATTACTTAAGCTATAGATTCTTTGTTTTATTTTGTATTATTCTTCCAGTTAAACTATAAGAATCATCTTCTATAATTTAATGAAATATACAACTACACACACGTTATGCACATGTACAAACGCACAGAATTAATTTTTTTTAAATTGTAGAAAAAGAACACCGTACAAGTAGTCAAACAAAGTACCTACACCTGACATTTTCAAAAAATTGCGCATAAATAATTTCAACATTAAATACTGGCGAAAGCGCCATTTAAGTGCCCTCAATAAACCTATAGCCGTCCAAAAAACAAAAATTTACAAATTCGTCAATAATTTATTAAATAAGAAATAGGTACACCAATACCTCACTTTGCGTCGTTTCGTTTTGCGTTTTTTGGAAATTGCGTCGCTGCTGAATTAGTACTAATTTTCACTGTGCATCGTTAGATTTTCGAAGTTGTGTTGTTTTGGGTTCGAGTCTTTAACTTTTTTTTTGAAATTTGCTATAGAAAATCATAATTCACTTTGTGTCGTTTCAATTCGCGTCGTGTTTTTTGGAACGTAACCACGACAAAAAATTGAGGTATTGGTGTATATTTTAAATGTTATTTAGATCTAGAATTAATAAAAAATTAGATGTTCTTAAGATTTTTCTGAACACACTTTGGGTAAAAAAAAAAGTTTTTGATAATTCAAAGCGTTCAAAATTAGACGTAAATTAAATATATTTCTGTCAATCTAAAAAAAAATTCCAAAAGAAAACAAAAATATTACGAGAGTTACACAATAAAATATATAAAACGGTGGGAGTGGTGTGCAGTAGATTAAAATAATGTTATGAATTGTTTTCCTGCACTCCCACTGTTTGTAATATTTTATACGTAAGTAAAACGAATAATGTATCTAAAATGTCAAATTTAAATGTGCTAAAAAAAAATTAAAGTGACTTTGTTAAACGATAAATATCTAATGAAATTTTCAAAAATTCCAAATTTATCCCAAAACTTCAGGGTAAAAATTTTTTAGATTAATACTCTCCATCTTATGTGCTCTTCCTCATAATGATGTTTCTCGCATTAAAACAGGTCAAAGAAATTTAGAAATACACTCTTTACTCGTTGTAAGCAACTTAAAAATTGAAAGAGAATTATATGCTTTACTCCTTTTACGTATAGGCAAATTTTATTATCTAAAAAGAGTAAGATACCGATATGATTATATTTCAAGTTGCTTACAACGAGTAAAAAGTGTATTTTATTATTTAGGAATTTATGATTATTAGGAGGGATCTGTAATACATATCGCAGCTCGGCAACAACAGGCCCACATCTTTTATAGAAATTCCATATCTAATGTGGCCGTGTGGCTACTGAGGTGCAATATTTTTATAACGTTCCAAGCGCTTTTCCAAAAGTTTATGAAATTATGATTATAAGAAACACAAAGAACCCCCAAAAAGTGACCTAAATGATAGTTGATACAATGATACTTTCAAGTAGGCGAAATTTTAAGTTAAGTTTTTGGCCCGCAAGTTATCTTGCGCCGGCCTTCTCTAAATAAACGTAGTTAATGTATTTTCCGACTGCAAATTACATTTGTACGTTCTTTAATATCTAATAAAGGACAATGGGCAAAATTGCCCCCCAGTGCCCACTGGTGAGATATGTATTTTCTGAAAGCTCCTTCCTAGTAGGTCACAAATATACCCATCTTAGGTATAGAGAACCTGGCCTTCAAAAGTTCTGGCGTGCAGTAGATTTTGCATACTCCACGTGACCATTTCTTAAGGAAACAATGTGTGTTGACCTGCAGAGGGCACTAGAGTCCCCTTCGGAAGGGTGCAGTTTGGACTACTTTATTTCGGCAATCTATCAAGGGGTCTGCCAGAAATCGTCACCGGTAAGACTCCCAAACTTCTCTTCGGATAGGTACTCCCAATGTACAGGTTTGAAGCCGCTCGGTACGTCTTCTGCCATAGGCCACGTGAAAAAACGAGGTTAGGCCACTTGCCAGGAAAGTGGTTTTACACAGTGATAGGCCGGCCCACGACATGTCTCATTATCCATTTGTACCTATACAGAGTATCCCGTTTGGCTATGGCCACGTGCAGACTTTTTGTACATTTGACGCCCTATAAATTTTGAACACCAGGTTCTCCATGAACGTGCCCATTGACAAAGTTGGACTACTTAACCAGGACTATCGATCGGCACCGGTCTCAACCTTGGGCGCTAGGGGGCAGCTCCCCATATAGTTTTGCCGATTGTTCTTTTAATTAATTATATCTACAAAAAAAAATATTAACTGTAACTTATTTAACTTTTATAAAATAGGTCTTTACAGGTTTATTTCACCCTTAATTTTTTTAATCGGTTTTGTTATTTCGAAGGAAAGTTAATCCCATTGTGGAAATATGTTATTTTCACTAATTATGTTTCCAAATACATTTCGAAAAACATTTTATCATAACAATTTTCCCATTTAGCTAGAAATTTGTAAAAAGATGAGACAAGCAATTATATTTAAACCTAATACCAATTACTGTCTAACTTATCACATTCTATGTATATTTCAATAATTTATACGATTCATATATACATACATACATATGTATATGTATGGTAGTCATGTGTACTTTATTCATGCTTTTATTCTTGTATAGAATGAGTTCTGATATTTCGGATAAAAATATTTTGCTTTCTATAAGGACCCAATATAAACTAAGTATGATATATACCAGTGTTTCCCAACCGCCGGTCGACGGCCCGGTACTAGGCCACGAAAGTATCTCACCGGAATTTTTATTTCTTGCTTTTTTAAAAAAGAAATATCCCTGTCGAATGTTCGCAGCATCTGCACAACATAGCGAATTTCCAAATCTTCGGCACTGGCGGATCTCATCTAAGACCTGTACCTATTTAAAATAGTTTAGCTTTCTAAGAGTAAAAGAATTTTTAAAATCGGCTGGGTAATTAGTTTTGGTATTTTTGGGGACCCAAGAACTCGAACGGATTTTGTGCAGCATAGTTGTATCCATCTAAAATAATTTAGTTCTCTAGCAGTGAGAAATTTTTTAGCATCGGTTCGATAGCTTATTACTGGCGTTTTCGGATCTGCAACATCCCGGTGGACCTCATTAAAAAATCAGCTCGACCGTATATTCTAGGCGGACTTTATGTAATATATATATATATATATATATATATATATATATATATATATATATATATATATATATATATATATATATATATATATATATTCAAAACCCGTTGTGTAGCATTCTACGCCGCATTTGCATCCGCAGGACAGTTGTGGATCTCAGATAACACAACCTGTACCTATCTAAAATAGTTTACCTCGGTAATAGTAAAAAAGTTTCAAAATCGGTTAGTTATTTTATTTTTGACACTTTTAGGTCCTACTGACACTGTCAGACCTTACATAACGTAATCTATATGTATCTAAAATAGCTTAGCTCCCCAACAGTGAAAAATTTTCAAAATCGGTCGGTTAGTTTATTTTTGACACTTTTGGATCCGATGGACCCTGGCAGACTTTACATAACGTAATCTATATTTATCTAAAATAGTTTAGCTCTGTAACAGTGAAAAAATTTTCAAAATCGGTCGGTTAGTTTATTTTTACCACTTTTGGGTCCCATGGACCCTGGCGGACCCTAAATAACGTAATGTATGTCTATCTAAAATAGCTTAGTTCCCCAACAGTGAAAAAATTTTCAAAATCGGTCGGTTAGTTTATTTTTGACACTTTTGGATCCCATGGACCCTGGCAGACCTTATAATAACGTAATCTATATTTATCTAAAATTGTTTAGCTCTGTAACAGTGAAAAAATTTTCAAAATCGGTCAGTTAGTTTATTTTTGACACTTTTGGGTTCTATGGACCCTGGTGGACCTTACATAACGTAATTTATATTTATCTAAAATAGTTTAGCTCTGTAACAGACACTTTTGGGTCCTGTGGACCTTACATACTGGCGGATCTTACATAATGTATTCTAAATCTATCTAAAATAGTTTAGCTCTGTAACAGTGAAGAAATTTTTAAAATTGGTCGTTTAGTTTATTTTTTACAATTATGGGATCAGTAAATCCTGGCGAAACTCATACAAGTCTAGTACTCTAACAGTAAGAAAAGGGTTCTAAGGATCTCATATAACTTATGGCAGTCCGTAAGCTTCTTGCGGACATCATTTAATTAATTAATTCAAATACTTTAACTTACTAACTGTGAAAAAATTTTTAAAATCGATTGGTTAATTAATTTCTGGCCTTTTTAGGTCCCGAAAACCTTGACCTCACATAAAATACCTTAAATCCATTTGAAATGGTTTAATTTTTTAACATTATTAATTATTAGTGAAAAAATTTTCAAAATCGATTCAAAATATTTTTCCGTGCATACATATGTACATTGTACATATTTTGTTTTGTTTCATATTTAATAATATTATATCATAACATAATCTTCAATTTCTTGTTTACTTAAAAATTCAATAAAAAAAAATTCTTCATTACATTAGCTTAAAAAATCTGTTTAATTTTCATTTTTCAACTTGAGATAGAACCATGCTAATTATAATGCAATAAATGAGAAACAAAACGCTATACATGTATGTGTGTTATAACACATGTATGTGAATAGACTTCACTTGTTCTCACAAAATTCTTTAATAAAAAAGTGACATATTTTTATACTTCATAAAGAACTGAGATATAAATATAAATTACTTATTAGACTAACAAAGAAAGAAAACTAATATAATTCTCGAAAAATACTTAAAATAGAAAGAAAATTATAAGAATATTTTCTTCATAATTTTTTTTTCCTTTTCAACGATGTAAAAATCGAACTGTCTTATGATAGGATCGAATGATAAAAGATGGCCAGAAAACCTACTTCTGGGCATCCGACGTGTCTGGCTAACGAACTTAGCCGAGCCAATTCAGAATCCAGTCCGCACACAAAATTTCATAAGCATTAGACGTTTCGTTCGAGAGTTATCGTGGCGACACACACACATATATATATATATATATATATATATATATATATATATATATATATATATATATATATATATATATATATATGTACATATATATATATATATATATATATATATATATATATATGTACATATATATATATATATATATATATATATATATATATATAAATTTTAGTGAATATCATTTTCGTATTCTAGGGACCTCAAAACACATTTCTGTTATGATCCCGGGCTTAGGTCCCGTCATGACACCTGCTGTAATAGCGTATTTCCAGTTTCACTTTTGGAAATTCGCTAAAAGAACACTGCAGAACTAGCCTTATACAAAAACAAGACCTTTGGCGATACAAAACCCACGTTTTAGAATTTAGTATTTTTTTATGGCACATGATAGCACTTGTCTAGCACAATATTACACACTGCGCTTTTTATTTCCAAAAGAAAAGGAAACGGCGGAACTAACTTTATGAGTAGATGGTCCAATTCCTTTTAGATATTTCTCTAATGCTTAAGAAAGTGTCGATATTGATCTAAATTACCTGGTAGACCAAGTGGTTGTAAAACGACATTTCATATTACACGACCGGATGTAATTCCAACTAACGCAATGGTAGAAATAATTCCAGGAGACAATAATTCTATTTAAGATTAAAGAATTCCTTTTAAACATTTCCTTGATGCTTAAGAAAGTTTCGATATTTATCTATTCCATGGTAGACCAAGTGGTTAAAAAACAACATTTCATATTACACAACTTAATTTAATTCCTACTAACGGTAAAAGTGATTCCGGGCTATAAGAATTCTATTTAAATTTACAGAACTGCTTTTAAAAATTTCTCTAATGCTTAAAAAAGTGTTGGTATTTATTTGAAATACATGGTCGACCAAGTAGTCCGAAAACAATAATTCATGTAATATAAAACTTTATCCTTCAATTCTATAATATAAATATGTAACCAGTCCATACAAAATTATTTGAAATTTTACCGGACTGTGACTGAAAAAATGTTGAGAAACGCTGATTTATACTATACTATACTATGCTATAAGTCGCTGATAAAAACAATTATTTCCTGATATTAAAAATTATATATTCTATTTTTTGAGAATATTTCTACAATTTGTAATGTAAACAGAATACACTTTGTCGGCTTTTTATTTTGCACTTTTTTCCCAAAAATATTGTTAAATAAAATTCTATTAATATAGTCCGGAATGTACCTATAGTGCAAGTCATAAATTATTCTGTCAAAATTACCGAAAACGCGTACCACCATTCGTTAGAAGCGGTACATAATTTATTTATTTTTCATAAATACACTTACAATTTTTTTCTAAGTGCGCTCTATAGTTTGTGTGACAGGAGTTAAAAAGGTACTCTACAAATATATTTTGTTTTAAAGACAATATAGTCGTACAATTTGAGTTTATAACATCGCTCACGCGACGAACGAACACAGTTTAATTTGATCAACTGCATGTGTCTTTTACCTGAAGGTAAAAGACCTTTTACCTCATGAATTTGAATTTACCTCATGTATCAATTACCTGAAGAAAAATCTTTTTTGTGTACACAGAAATTGAAAACACATATCTAAGAAGAGTGTAGTCTTGTAAATTTTTATGAGGAGATATTTCTTGTACAAAGATACAGATATTCGATTACACCACAGATTAGTTATCGAAAAAGGAGTCAAATAAAGGAATTTGAGAAAAGTTTAAAACATTCTCTTGGAAAAGAGTGCATTTTTAGCAGCGGATTCTAGCACACACTACGTTGTCCAAAGTATGGGGGCAGCTTGACCCAGAGGGGGCACACTTTTGACACGCTACTGTACTTAACGTTGTGATACACTGTCGTGTTAAAAGTGTGGGCACCCTCCTGGGTCAGTGTGTCCCCATACTTTTGACAATACAATAATAAATAATGTAAATAATGAAATTACTTTAAATTTTGAAGTTATAATTTACTATCATTTTTAGCCCCCCATAACTGTTTTTACTCTCCTGGAGACAATTTAATTTTGACAGGTTAATTTATGACTTACACTATGAATTCCGGACACTATCTATTAATATCCAGGAAAAAATTTCTAAAAATAACAATAAACATGAATTTAACTAAAATAAATGAACATTGTTAACTAAATAACACTTTTAACCTACACTGACACAAATAAAATATATAATTTTGACCTACATGAAAAAAAGCTCGCTGTTACTGGCATATAATATAACGTGTCATGGTTTTTTAAAAACACAAATAAAATTGCAATCAAACCTTACTGTAATATGTGAAATAGCATTTACCTATAAAAAAAAAAATTCTCCTTGAAATAAAATTGAATTTAAGTAGTAATAATTAATTTTACAAGAAAAGTGAAAATCAATATTGATTTTTATAAAAAGTTTCACTAATAATTATTTTTTGTAGCTTCGTGTGTGTTACAAATATTAAAATCGTGAATCGAATGAATGTTTTTATCTATATTAATGCAACATAAGACCATATAAAAAATTGGTGAAAACTAATATATTACCATCTTAACCGGTTGACGGTCACTAACATGATAATTTTGTTCCTGATACCTCTTCAAGGTTTTGAAGGTCAATACTTCGCAAACGGGGTTTATGAAAAGCAGTTTAAGAGACCTTAACTTCATTTTAAAAGATATTTCTAACCATATCCCGCACGACAGAGTGCATGGAAATATTTCTGGAGTTTCCAATACAATTCTTTTTATCAAATGCTCGGCGTCACTATGAAAAATAAAATTAATGAAAATTAAGTAAAGGTAAGTTAGGCCCGATCCACATTAATGCTCCGCTCCCGGTTCGATAAAATATTCTTACACAAGAAACAATAAGTGTATTCACATCATCGCTCTGATATCGGTCCGATATCAGTCACGGTACACTCCCGTTCCAATGCCACTCCAATATCAATACCACTCAGGTAATATTTTATCGGAGCGATATCAGACTTGTTATGGCTTGTACCTATAGTGTAAACACTTTTTTGATTCCACTCCACTCCGCTTGCATTCAGTTGTTATGAAAACATGTTTGTATCGAACTGGGAGCATACCCAGAGCGGTATTATAATGTGAATGGAGAACGAATGGGTACCAGCATGTTATCAGCACTGTAATGTGAGCACAACAAGGTTATATCGGAGCGAGAGTAGAGTGGGAGCGTATCGAGAGCGGAGCGTTAATGTAAATCGGGCCTTATATGTATAAATTTTATATTAATAATATTCAATGGACTCCATTGATATAGAAAAAAATTATTTTTAACATTTTTTTAGAGAGAGGGAAAACTATTGACAATACGATATTTTAGAATGAATACGTAGACTTAAATCAAATATTTATAAGAATACTTGTCACATTATTTATGTTAATTAATTTTTAACATCGGAGCCGTTGTTTAATCAAAAAATAGAATTTGAATTTTTTTATTTTAAATTCTGCATCGATTAAAGAAATCCAGCCACTAGAACGCTCATGGTCACTTTTTTAATTTCTAAGCATCTTTTTAAGGGTAAGTCGCTAGTCTAGTAGTTATTAGTATTTTTTTTAATTGCAAAAAGGTAATTCTGAAGACAAAATAATATAGTTTTATAAGATAAAATACTTAATGTCCAATTTTTTATATTTCAATATTAAGATTTATTTATAATTATTTTAATAAATACACTGCTGTTGGTTTTTAATTATTTTTAAACATTATCTTGACGCAATATCATTTTAGTTTTTGCTAAATACCTAATAGAAGCTAATAGATAATAATAAAATAAAGTATCCGTCGTTGATCATAACAAAATTTCTGTAATCTTAAAATTTATATTTTCTTAATTACTTCAAACAGCCTGTATAATTTTAACCACAGCTTAGATCTAAATTATAATATTTTAGTCTGAAATTGATATTGAAACTATATACACGTATAAGTAAACATATGTAATCTATACACGTATACACCCGGTATATTAAATTATAAGCTTGTATCTAAAAATAAATAATAACAAGACAGTGAAATTTTATCACAGATTGGGAGAATATCCTTAATCCCAGGTTGACCTACAAAAATAACCAACCAAGTTTATTAAAATCTTACGTAATAAAATATTCCAATGGCATATACGAGCGAGCTTTTCTCATAAGAATTTCTTATAACCTTTAACTTATAAAATACACACATTCGGAAATCGAATACTTGTAAATAAAGTGTATACGACGACAAAATAAACGATAATACGAAATATAAACCTTAAATCCCTTAAATTAAATTTTTTTATTTCCCCTTAGTTTTGAAAAATTGTACCGAAGAAAAAAAAACATTGTATGTATGATCTTTTAACATTGTTGTTAAATTTAGTCACCTATTTTTATAAAACGGTTCAAAGGCCGCCATATCAAGCGTCATTTGAATGACGTAAATCTACAACAATTCAGCACGTGCAGTTCAAGCAAGGCTTTCATTGATATAGCCGCAACTAGGGCACCGCCTTTCATATACGTCATAAAACCACCACAATGTAACATTTACTTGTGTACACATGCATACGTATATACGAGTATATGTACCTAGATTGCATAGGAAAGTTCAATGAAACAAACATTCCCGGCAAATTTTGCGGAAGAGTTACATAAGAGTAACCTGTATTATTCCCAATGTGTAATATGTACATATAACCTGTGTTATGTATGTTATATGTAAAAAAAAAAAAAAACTTTTTCAAATAATTTTAACCAACATTACACGGAGAGAAAAATCCTATAATTTTTGTAGAGAAAATTTCAGAAAAATTACCATGCTCCCCTATAATCCGTGCGCGATCGACGACCAAAATAAAAAATATGTGCTAGCATGGTAAAATTTAATGTGGTGCTAACACAACTTTTATCACACTCTTATGCATGTATATTATAGTTTAATTCTTGTTGTCGTACTCTTTCATTTGCGCATCTGACTCGCGACCTTATATTGGTTGCACTGTACCTGTAAAAACATGTATACAAAAATGATTCCCAACAATATATTCTAATACATATACTAAAGATAGGTAAATAACAAAAAGATGAATTAAACGATGACATCATCCTAAGAGAGTGTAAAAGCAGCTGACTGCTAGCTGCTTGTAACACAGTGATAAATCAAGGTGGTTGGTGCGAACTGTCTGACAGTTTCTTCCACAGTCCACACCTATGGTTCGCATGTGACTCGCTGATTGAGGTACATTTCATTACAGCGTTCCCAACACAACCAACCTTCTTTCTGTTTTTTTTTCTTTCTATTATTAGCATGTTAGCATGGTAATTTC
The DNA here is from genome assembly GCA_035578155.1 of Brachynemurus nebulosus. Taxonomy (NCBI): domain Eukaryota; kingdom Metazoa; phylum Arthropoda; class Insecta; order Neuroptera; family Myrmeleontidae; genus Brachynemurus; species Brachynemurus nebulosus. Next base: position 8,000,589 of record JAPWDM010000001.1, on the reverse strand, counting down.
TTTAATAAACACAATTAAAAATTATTTTTTTGTCGGTAATGGAACTTTTTACTGTGCTGTTTTACAAATTTTACGGAGATAATATTACGAAAATAACATTCCATCCTTTAAATTTTTTATGATTAATTATAATCTTTATATTTTTACCTTACAGAATTTAATATGTTCGCCTTTTACACGTCGATTGTAGTGCTGACCACAGTAATTTTTATAGGAATTTTCTCTCCGTGTATATTTTTCACATATTTTTAGGCAACATTTCCCAAAAAATCGATAACATATTCTCTCTGTTTAATATAAATTCCGCTTATGACTCAATGAATAGGTAATACTGACCGTTTTCTACATAGGTAACACAAAAAATAATAAAATCCCTTGAAAATAGTATATTGTACAATAAGTGGGAAAAGAAGCTTTTCTTACAAATATGAGTTTGTTGCGCGAGCCCGCAGGGCGAGTGCAACAATTCATATGAGTGAGAAATAAGCTTTTCCCACGTATTTTACACTATACTTTTTCTACGAGCACATTTTTTTTCGTAAAATTTAACATAAATAATTAAAATAAAATTTAAATAAGTAGTAATAATTTTTTTAATTTATAATGTCAGTGGTAAGATGTTCAAATTTTTGCCAAAGCATACTTTGAAACTATGGAAACAATCATAAATAATCAACATACATATTATGTATAATATTTTAGAATTACATATGACATTACCTATATATTAACCCTTTGTACTCGAACCATTTTTTAGTATGGGTACTGAGCTACTCGACAGTAGTTTTAAAACGCTGCAAACACTATTGTATTAGGAGAACATAATATCCATAATACAATATATCTATTAGTTAATTTTAGTAGTATGTATCACAATGTATTGTAGAAAAACGTCGCGTCGTTGTGTTGTATCACGTTTTCCTAATATAATAATTTTCAAATAAATGAAGAAGGCTGAGAAACGGAGCGAAATGGAATCAAAAACGTGTTCACTATCATCGATTAGGGTCTGATATCGCTCCGATAAAATATTATTTCAGTGGTATTGGTATTGGAGCGGTATTGAAGCGAGAGCGAACCATGACTGATATCGGACCGATATCAGAGCGATGATGTGAATACACTCATTATTTATTATGTAAGAATATTTTATCGAACCGGGAGCGGAGTGATATCGTACTGAGAGCGGAGCGTTAATGTAAATCGGGCCTTAGCTCCCCTAGCGTGTTGTAAATAATAAAATACGTACCTATTGTTTATGGCGCCGCTGCGGCGCCTAACGAGTGGAATTAATATTTATTGTGTCGCCGTGGCGGCGCCCATCGAGTGCAAAGGGTTAAATCAGACATAGCCAACTTTTTTATTATATTAAGCCGTGCGAAACAATTTCCCACTGCTATTTCCGCACAGTGTGGGCAATTGTTAATTTTTACGTATAGTTAGCCGTACACAAAATGTTACTTTTAATAGTAGGAGTAGAAAATATATTTTACCGTTGATGTTGCGTAGATTGCAATGCATCCTATGTAGGACAACCTTCAAAACCAGATATAAATAACTTAAAAGTATACTTTCAATTTTGGTCTACATCTTTTAGAAACAACCAGAAATATTGGAAGCTCTTAGAAGGTAATAAGCTAAACAAGGGCACAAACTACATAATTATGTATATCGTTTGCACAAATATTGCAAAAATTTTTTCTTTAATTTTTTTTAATTCATATTATATGTATGTTACTGGTTGTAATTTAAAGAAATCGCAACTACCAATACCAGAAAATTTATATAATACCATTGATTTGTTAGAAATGCTGCTGTCACTAAAAAGAGTGCCACCGACATTTGAGTTATGAAATTTTAATTTATTTCACACAAAATGTGGTTTGGTAAAGTTACCTTCAATAAGCAAAGTTTTCAGATTTGATAATTTCTGTATTTCATCTAATTAATTTTAGTAGCAATATGTAAGTATTATATATTTCATTTTACTTACTATTTTACATATTTTGTGCACATTCTTATTTAAAAATTTAATAATTTAATAGATTAATCCAGATATATTGGTAAATAAATTGTCTCTTCTTTATTATAAATAATTGAAATATTTTACTAACCTAATTATAAAATTATAAATACTAGCACAAACAGTTTTAGAACTAAAATTACCGTTAAAATAATATTCATACTCACGTAAAATAACAAGGAAGAACAGAAAATAAATTTTAGTAACTGGTACCGAATGTTTTTACTTAAGTATTTTTACTATCATCACCAACAAAAAAATTGTTTTCTTAAAAATTTTAGAAACTGTTGAAAATTTTATTTAAAAAAAGGAATGAATTAAGAAATTTTTAAAACTATAGAAGTATCTAGATGTAATGGTTATTAGGCACTATGAATGATTATAATATTAAGAGCGAAACTGTGGGTTATTTGTACAATAATAATATATTTGTACCCCTTTCCCACAAGAAAGGGGGAAGGGGTACAAAAAGGGTTTTTTTGTGGGAAAGGGGTACAAATATATTATTATTAGGCACTAAGAAAAATTTCATTTTTTTTTTAAATTAAAATATTTGTAAATCTGCAATTTTTAAACAATTATACATTACTAACAGTGCACCCTCAAAACGATTTCTTTGTTCAAAATTAAAAATTTCTTTGATATTGTTTCCTTTGAATCATAAAAATATTTCTTTGAATGAGAAACAGAAACAAATATTTTTTTGACTTTTTTCAGTAGTCAAAGAAATGGGCGGTAGTAATTTTCGCACCAAACAAAAGATTACAGGTAAATTGACTCATCTTTTGAAATTATCATGATCCTGTGTGTATAAGCCTCGCCATTTGCTTTTTTTTTTAAAGCAAAAAATATACAAATTATAAACATTTTTGTAATTTATTGTAATTTACACATCCTTCTGCAAAAGGGCGAGATACTTTCGCGGTCGGGTACAGGTCCGCGGATTGACAATTGAGAAACACTGATCTATATTATCAATACAATATTATCGATACAATAAATCAGTTAATTTGTAAATAATTCAAAAAAAGAAAAAGTATTATAGCATTAGAAAACAGTCAGGGTCGATACCTACTCACAAATGTCTTTAAACGCATGGCAAAAAAAAAACAATATAATTATTTGGAATAACGTGACTTATGTCCTCAAACCCTAATCTTAATTGTTTTTAGTGTTTGTGCTGTCCGTCTAAATGATGAATATGTCAAATAACCTTATTAATAAATTATATTGTTGCTCATTATCCTATTTTAAAGTAAAGTGTGGGATTTCGCGTTCAAATAATTCATCGTTACAATCAATTGAAAACTAAAATCATAATATTACTCATTCACGAAATTAGACAAACAAAAATGTATTCAACAAGAAACTAACAATTATTTTATTGCCATTTATTTTTTAAAATTAGTTGAAATAATTTGATAGCAATGAACTAACTACTATCAAAAAGAATTCTCAAACAGAAGAAACATGTGGATGGTTTTATACGTAGTTATAACAAAAAGTTCTTATCAAACAGATTTACCTTCCGTCTATAAAATACTTAACCCCCAAAAAACCATGTCTCTATTCCATATTTCGGCAATATCTCCCCAAAAATAGCTAATTTATTTCCTAAATACAATATAAACATGGCATTTTATTCAACAGTTAATTTAGACAAATCTCTGGTTTATCATCTGAATTGTACAGAATGGATTATCACATATATTGGACAAACTGGCAAAAAGATCTTTTCAATTTCAGTTCTCAACTTTCCAATTTGGTCAACCAAAATCAGAATCCAAAAATTCTACACACTTACCAAGAAAGTATTAAAGAACTATGTCCCAGATGATACTGAATTTGGGCTATTTACGTACAGCTATGAAATATGTGTAATTGTAAAGAGCGTTGTAAGTAGTCGATGTGTATGAGTTTGGCTAACTTCAAAAATGCATCACTGCTTGCATGAGGCAGAGTCAAAAGTTCAAAAATGCATCAGACGCATCACAACGAAAAATCAAAAGTTCATTTTTGCATTTGATGCGTCAAAACAATGCATCAAGAAATTTGGTGATACGTGTCCAAGATGCTGTAACGTGTATAATGTAGAATTATAACTACTTGCCAGATTATGTAGGTATTAACACCAACAGGAATAATTCCGAAAAACTAATTGTTGAAAAAGATGAATGTATTTACCTTTTATTAAAATTGTTTAAACTATTTGAATACATTTTGCACTCAAAATATGTAATATTTTTTATTCAAATAATTTGAATATTTTCAATTTCAAGTAAGTTCAAGTTGAAATTCAAAGATAATATACCTATACAAGGACTGTATTGCTATATTATCTATAGTCTATCATGCTACATTATCTGTCTTATCTATAGCCAAATCAGAGGTTAAATGATGCCAATATCCCGTTCAAAAACATCTAATGTGCATCAAATTTCAAGAGAGCATCAGCAGCGCATCATGTAGTATTAGACGCTTCATTAAAGTCATGATGCTCCATCGATGCGGTAAAGTTTACATTTTTGAAGTTACCCTTTATTCAGCCTTTGTTATGCATGCGTGGAGAGATCTAAGATGTGGATCGTCGACAAGGAGTATGTAGATTAGGTAATTTTTTTTGTTAAAAATTTTAATAGGCTCTTTCCAAATCAAAGCTTGCATACAATCGAAACATGTAAATAAATCAAAATTTATGTGTATAATAATATAATATATTAGCTGAAAAAAACGATGATGGGAGAAACTCTTTGATAGCGCACTACTGCACATTGAAAAATGGTGCTTGAACTGTAGACTGTTGTGCACACATAGCTTCAATTGTATGGTATTTAAGTTTCGCTAGGTACCACAATACGAACCCATTAAGACGCCTTCTTCTGGTAAAGAAAACATTTACAAAGGTTTGACGCCTCTGATGAAGATTCCGCATCAGATTAAGAACAATATTTTAACATTTTGTATTTTTTAACGCAGGCAATATAATATTTCGAACAATTTGTTCTGCTTATGCAGAGTTGCGCATACTCTGTACTTTTCTTGTTCTCCGATGTTATAATTTTATAACATGTAAATAAAACAATGTTACTAAACTTTTTTTTGATATTGATTATTAATAATATTTATATTTATTTGTATTTTAAAAAAAGAAAATACCCCTGTCGCAGCATCCTGCATAATATAGCGAATTTCCGTTTATAAAAATTAGTTTTTCTCGAAAACTACTTGACATAGAATTATTGTTCAAAAATCTTTTTTATGTGATTTTTTCTCCTCTTTCCAACGGTGTAAGAAAAATGTGGGAAAAACTTGAGGAAACTTTGGCAAAAAATTTATTTTTTCCACAAAAATTTTGTAGGCAAAAATGCTTAAAAATCCGTTCTGGGCATCAGACGTGTCTTACTTTTTGGACTTCCAACATTTTCGCCAACTTTCGTAAAAAGAAGATGCTTCCTTCGAGAGTTATCGCGTTGATATAAATTTTAGTGAATCTCATTGTCGACTTCTAGAGACTTCAAAACAAATTATTTATATCAGAGCTCCGGGCTCAAGTCGCGTCAAGACAGTGGCTCTAATAGTTGAATTTTCAATTCGAAAATTCGCTAAACAAAGATCAATTTAAGCTACATACTACATTAGAAAATTTCTAACTGTGCGGCCTGCTAAAAATTATTTTTTTTAAAAATGGCCCGCCATCCAAAAAAGGGATAACTTCAAAAATGTAAACTTTACCGCATCGATGCAGCATCATGACTTTTTTGATGCGTCTAATACTACATGATTCGTTGATCATGCTCTCTTGAAATTTGATGCACAATAGATGTTTTTTGAACGGGATATTGGCATCATTTAGCCACTGATTAGGCTATAGATAAAAAAGATAATGTAGCATGATAGACTATAGATAATATAGTAATACAGTCCTTGTATAGGTATATTTGAATTTCAACTTGAACTTACTTGAAATTGAAAATATTGAAATTATTTGAATAAAAAATATCACATACCTATTTTGAGTGCAAAATGTATTCAGATAGTTTAAACAATTTTAATCAAAGGTAAATACATTCATCTTTTTCAACAATTTCTCTTTCGGAATTATTCCTGTTGGTGTTAATACCTACATAATATGGCAAGTAGTTATAATTCTACATTATATACATGACATGTATCTTGGACACGCATCACCGAATTTCTTAATGCATTGTTTTGACGCGTCAAATGCAAAAATGAACTTGATTTTTCGTTGTGATGCGTCTGATGCATTTTTGAACTTTTGACTCTGCCTCATGCAAGCAATGATGCATTTTTTAAGTTAGCCAAGGTTGCCGACCCCTGTTTTAACGCATGCAAACAGTGACCTTAAAATATGCATTTCCATACTGTACTCTAAACACGCTGCACGGTAATATATATAATAAATAAAAACTGTATACACCTTATAGCCCAATTCGGAACATAGTTCTTAGATCAATAGAATGAGATTATTTAAAATGTAAGATTTATTACAGCGCGGATAGGTCAAGCAACAAGCTTGACTTATCATATCTTCGAAACAAAATATGTATATACTCAACTTAACACTTTATGAGAATTAATGTCTCACCTTAAATTATCATATAGACCACTTTTGAATAAAATTCATAAGATCGACGAAATAGACATTTCACTTTTTTTATAAAGAAGCCTTAGTGCAGTGGAGTAGAGATTGTATAAAAAAACATTTTTAAATGTTAGCAACATTTTCTAAAGACATCACCCGATTGTATGAGTGAAATGAAATGTACCTGTTCAAGAAAACTCAATTTAAAATATTAAATAAATATATCTTTTGAAATATTTCCCGTACATAGAAGAAGAGGAGAAATTCCACAAAAAAACAACATATTAGATACTTAGAAAAAAAAACAATCTCTGTATTTCAAAAAGATTGTCAGTAACGGAACAAAATACATAGTTGTAATAAAAAATTCAAACAAGTCATAGTAATTTAGTGAAGTACCTTCGTTATAACTCTCATTAAAAAAAAGTTTGTAAAAAAAATTCGTTAATTATAGAAACGAATACAAAAGCAAACAAACGACATTTTCAAACATAAACTCTTGTGCACTATCAAAACAACAATTTTTTATCAGAAAGTAAGGGAAACAAAATGTATTTTACCATTATATATACTTTAAAAATGTAAAACTAGAAACTCTACAGCAAAGCTCAATTACTCAAACCACTTTAATGAGAGAAAATGTTTTCTTTGTCATTTGCACCAATAAATAAATTGTTAGATTACGAGTCGACTGTCAAGTTTTACCCCATTACCACGAAGAATATCACTGTAATCTTATAAATTATTTATTGGTGACAATTTAACTCATGTGTATCAAGTCCCATAAGAATATTATAGTTTTTTCACTTTTACCATGGAAAAAAAGTTAGGACGGATTTTTACAGCGAAAAAAATAGTACAAAACATTTCATTGGCCATTTCACTGTAGGTAAACACGATAAAAATGAAACAAAAATTCTTATTGGTAAATTTAACTGATTTCAGAACCATAGTAACAATGTGTTAAATAATAATATGAATTATACTATTTTATTCGTTAAATTATCTTACCGTATTACATACACTTGAGTTTTATATTTTTTCTGAATAAATTTGTGTTTTCTACAACTCAAATTCCTTGCCTAAAAGCAATATTTAACTCGAAGAACTGTCAACTAACAAAAACGCTTCAGCTTCGCTGTCGCGTTGACAGTTCTTGGCAACAAATTTTCGTTAAACCCAAATTTATTTGAAAAAATACAAACCTCTCGTGTAATAATAAGTGAAAAATAACAAAGAGCACTCTCATATTTTCTAATATGAATGAATTTTCACAAAGTTAATCTTCTAAATGTTAATTATTAGGTATTATAGTTAATTTTATTAAGCAGTTAGTTAAATAGCAGTTATCAAAAAATAAATAACGGTTCTTGGAGCATGAATATAAATAAAGCACTAATTGCTTTGTTTTCAGTAATAGTATATTACCTACTGAGGACAGTAAGGGTCATTTTTGTGGCCTACGATGCAGTTTAAAAGGATCCGACACTGAAAGCCGACACTTCTTAAGCATCCATGGCCACAAATATAAAGTTCCGAGCCGAGTATGAGTAAGTTATTTTTTCCACCAAAAAATTGATGAATAAATTGAAAAAAATGAAAAAAAAAATATAATAAAATTCATCGAAAATGCAATTTTAATACAACTGAATATAAGGCGTCATAAAAAACTATTTCCATAGAAAAGTCTATTTACTAATTGACAATAAACGATTACTTACGTTCCTATGAAGGAAAATAAACTTTTATGACCTGTTATTTTTTGTAACTGTAGTAACCAGAAAATGGAATGGTAAATGTTGCTTAGGTGTCATGTTACCTACTATGTAAACGCCAACTTACAATTCAAAAGATTAAAAAAATACATAAAATTAGGCAACAATTAATCTATACATATAATATGTAAAACCGTAACGAGACCGTTTCTGTACATAGAATATTTTTTGAAAATTGTACTGGTACTATAAATTCGTTATCGATGTAGATATCAAAACAGCGATTTTTAAAATTTTTGTCTGTCTGTTCACGCATCACACAAAAACTAAGAGATGGATTTTAATGAAATTTGATGTGATGATAACTTATTAAGTGGTATGCATAAGGTTGAGCATTGTGAGGTGAAACTTTGCTCAAGTAAATATGAATATGTTGTTATATACACACACATATACACATCTCGGATACACGCAGTATGTGTATACAACAACATATTCATATTTACTTGAGCAAAGTTTCACAATGCTCAACCTTATGCATACCACTTATTACGTTGGTCAACATCTTAGATACTTTCTACTCCGGCAAAAAGTCTCATTCCCACGGAAAAATAGAAAAACCATTTTAAGCATGTGCACACATTACGTAAAAACTACTGGACGGATTTTGATGAAATGTGGTCTAGTGTTAATTTATTAGCTGGTTCAACATAATATAAGATACTTTTTATTACGGCAAAATGTCTCCTTCCCTCGGGCGTAGGGAGTAATACATGCATTACGCAAAAACTATTGTTCTATACAAGTTCTGTATAATTATTACACTTATATAACTCGCACTGATGATTTTATAACAATGCGTCGCGCGAACGACGTCGCGAATACATCTTGTAGAGAATATTTTTCCATGATTCTATATTCGACCGAATAGTCTTTCAGTGGCCGAAAAAACATGACCATTTCAAAAAATGGCCGAATATGTCGAATACCAAATACTTGCCGAATATTCGTTGTGAATCGATTATTTACCTTTCGATTTCTTGCAGAAAAAAATATAATAGAAAAATAATTTTTAAAAAAATTCTTTTTTAAAAGAAAAAAGATTTTACGTATATAACTTAAATTTGAGAAATTGAGAAGATAAACAGTCATAATTGATTCTTGGTACTTATAACATACACTTATAGCAATAAATGAATAATTAATGATTGTCTAATGACATAACCTTTAAAAACACTGCCTATACTGTTTTATTTTAACGAATAATAAAATAGAACGTAAATTGAAAACAGAAAAATTACATTACAACACAGGTATCTATAAACTTTTGTATAATAAAACTCGGCTCAAATGTATTAGTGTTTAATATTTTCAAACTGCCGGCAACATTTTCCTCTTTAATGGGAAGTGTATAAAAGTATAAAAATAAATACCTGTATCACGTCATCCTGCATAATATAGCAAATCTCCGAAGACTTAAGGTACATTTATATAAATTTTCAAAATTTTTAAATTTTGAAAATTTATAAAATTTTCAAAATACATACTATAAGACTTAAAATGCCTTATATATAGTAATAATGAGGTTTTATCTCTGTATTGTAGACTTTTATCTAATGCACATGCCACGCACATCATTAATTTTTTTATATACAAGATCATCGCCTTACAGGTTTCATAAATATAGAAAATATATAAACTAAATACCACTATGCCACGTGGAATAAGATCTAAATATGTGAAAGCTATGGTGTGACAGACGGACGGACATCACGAAATAATAAATGAGTGAAATGAATTCTAGTACTCGTCAAACGACTCTAAAATAGCCATGTTCATATTTCAGTAGCATATATGTTAAAACCTTAAGAGCTTTGGGTAGATACCCATTGATATAGTTGTAGAAACACATCAATTTTAGGCTTTATTTGGTACTCAAAAACCGTGGGAGATAATCATTCGTTTTTCTCTTTTTTCGAAAATATTTGAACAAACGACCCCTCCGGATAAGATAGGTGAATCTGCCTAAGGCCCAGCCTGGGTCGGGAGTGCTATGGTAGCGTTCGCCCTTGCAGATGTATATATATATATATATATATATATATATATATATATATATATATATATGCATGTAGGGTTCTGAGAGCTCCAAGCTCTCCAAAACGCGGTGCATCTAAAGTGCATCCAACTCTCCAAAACACGGTGTTTAGAAGAAGATATTTGCAAAAATTTCTAAATGACCTATAAAAACTCACAAATCGCGACCTTGGACCAAAATGAGACATAAATTTTTGAAATCTACGCCTTCGAGTTAGTAAATATGTGCCTAAAAATTTTTCGCAAAATTGGGCCAATTTAAGGCTAATTTAAGGATTTAAATACAAGGGGCTCGAGTGACACTAGGTGTTGCATCCGCCTTAGTGAGCTTGTTTAGGCATAAAATAAAGCGACGCCTTCCTCCCACCCTTAAAAAAAGCAAGCATGTGTGATTAAGGCTCATTACAAGTGTTTTAATCAGTGTGGAAAGGTCTCATAAAATATCATAAATCAAAAAACATGACCGCCGTCACAAAAAGGTAAACTGAGAAGTTAAAAACAAGTTATCCTTGAATTTTTATCGCAGTTGGGGAACAGTTTCGTTAAGAACCAGGCCCTACAAGAGGGTGGGGGAGTTGGGGTTCTAGCCCCGAGGCCCGGGCTTGGGAAGCGGGTCCGTAACTGTCGGTAGAGGGCCCAGGAAAAAAGGTTTTTTTGCTCATAACTTATTCTTTTGGGAGGAATTTTTTAAAAGAATGTTGTTTATTCCCGGGGCCCGCTATTTTTCTCCACGGCCCTGTTAAAAACATATGCTTCTGAAGGTTCCTTAGCCCCAACTTATCTTTATCCACACTTAATGAGCATTGCCATTGTCCAGGAGGTAGGGCGAGGACCTAGTGAACGTGCTTTTTTTTTAATTTGTGATGTTTTACAAGACCATTCCAGTAGGAAACACTGGTTATGGGATTTTATCACACACAGCAAACGTGCTTTTATTTAAATTGACAGGAAAGCTTTGTGATTTCCTATGGCTGGATAAACCCATTAAAACTATTATAAAGCCGCGTGTCTAGAGCTCCTTGCATTTACAGAGCACTTGCCCTGGTACAACTCGAAAACACAAAGCTATACTATGATAAATTGAACTATTTTTGCAGGAAGTCGTTCAATTTATCATAGTATTTATTTCACCTGCAGTTGAATTTTCTAAGTTAACACAAAGCTAGTTTGCCTCAACATTGACAGATATTTTTTGATATTTTTTTAGTAATTCGAAGCTATAGCATGTCAACTAGTCTATGTTAGTCAGAGTAAAGTAAGAATTTTAACAATATCACCCCCATCTAAATTGTTTCAGACGCTTTTCCATGCTTTTTTGTGGCAGTGCTTGTCTGTCTACCCCACTAGTTTTTGCATGACGTCACCTAGCCTATATTACTCAGAGTAACGTAAGAATTCTAATGATACAACACACATTTAAATCGACTCACATGTAGTTGCTGCATCTACCACCTAACAGGGGGTCAATTTTGACCAGGATATCACAGTCAGCACAAATGTTGAGTAACTTGTTGTAAACGACTACATCAGTAATAGTTCAACTAAAAACACATTAGTACACTCATTTAGGGTTTTTTGAAATAACTTGTTTTTAACTTTTCAGTTTACCTTTGTGTGATGGAGGTCATGTTTTTTGATTTATGATATTTTGTGAGACCTTTCCACTCTGATGAAAACACTGGTAATGAGCTTTAATCGCACACGTATACTTTTTTAAGGGTGAGAAGAAGGCATCGCCATATTTTATGGCTAAACAAGCCCACTAAGGCGGCTACAACACTGAGTATCACTAGAGCCCCTTGTATTTATTTAAATCTTTACATTAGCCTTACTTGGTTCAATTTTGCGAAAACATTTTAGACATATATTTACTAATTCAAGGGCGTAGATTTCAAAAATTTATGTCTCATTTTGGTCCAAAGTCGCGTTTTGTGTGTTTTTATAGGTCATTTAGAAATTTTTGCAAATATCTTCTTCTAAACACCGTGTTTTGGAGAGCTGCATGCACTGTCTTATGGAGCCCTTAGAACCCTACATGCTTATATATAATACTTATACACTTGGGGGGAAGGAAAGTAGAAAATCGGGAAAAGTCCAAAATTAAACATTTTGGTACAACTCGAAAACGCAAAGCTACCTTGACCAGATATTGCAGCTATGGAATACATATGCAAGGGTGAACTGGCACTCCCGACCCAGGTTGGGCCTTAGACAGATTCACCTATCTTATCCGGAGGGGTCCTTTGATCAAGACTTGTCAAACTATTTATTTTGGACTCTTTTTGGATTCGCAGAACCTTGGGGAACAATTTTAACCACACGTTCATTTTTCTTGAAATTATAATAGTATTTACGCAAAATTTAATAAAGACCAGCTCAGCCGTATATTTTGGGTGCACCTTATATAGGGTGGAAATTAAATAACTCTTATGTATCCTTTTGAGGGGTAACTCATAGCACCCCGTAGACACTAAGACCATAAGATTTTTTTCGGAATTAACAGTTTGAGAAAATCGCATATTAACTGGCTACATGATGCTGCAAAAATTTTTCTAAGTACGGCACTGACTAAATTATGCATAAATACCTTCTTAATATCAAAGGTACAAAATAATTTTATTGACTAAAATTCAATAAAATTTTGTAAAGATGCTTAGATCGTAAACGTGTTTCCCAGATCTTTTTTTAAAAACAGAAAATTTACCTTACAAACATGAGATGGTCAGAGCCGGATTAAAAAAATTTTTGAAGGGTCCCTTTTTTTAGTATCAAATTTTTTCTCTTAAGAAACACTTTTGGTTCAAATTTGTTGGCAAATATTAATTACATAAGTGAGATCTACTCACTGTTTTCTTCCGAAGACTTATTTCCGTTCCACCCTGTATATAACATAGCCTATATACATCTAATATAGTTTTCTAACAGTAATAGTATATTACGTGATGAGGTTGCAAATTACCATCAAATTACACACGAGCGAAAAAGTTACAACGGAGTTACGTACTATATTTTATCTACGACTAACATGAAATTTACAATAAACGATAAAAATTTGGTACAAATACAATACATTAAAATTATGGAGAATTTGAAATTTATTAAAAACAAATGTAAACATTCAGTTGCTAGGTAAAATTTAAGTACAGATTCTAATATAATATACAATATAAGAATTAATAAAAGTGTAGTAAGCTGTGGTATTTTACGCATAGATGCGTGTAAAGAGCCACTTTTTGTACAGCTGTATGTAAAACATAGCTTACCTACTATAAACAAGCAATTTCATGGTAGTCGTAGATAAAAATATTTTCAAAATCGATTTTATAGTTTATTGTTGGCGCTTTTTGGTTCCCTAGGCATTAGTGGATCTCATAAATATAACATAGTCTATATCCATCTAAAATCGCTTAGCTTTCTAAACTAAAAAAATTTTCGAAATTGGTTGATTAAATAATTTTTGGCGCTTTCCGGAATTCTAAAAATAAATTGCAATATTTTTAATTATAATATGTAAATGCTAATACTACTTTAGGGAAATTCATTCATATTAGTATATTTATTTATCAGAAATTTTTCCGTTAATTTCTTTTTATTATTAAATTAATATTAAATTTCTAATATATTATTCCATTAAAATCCTGTACATTCTAAAATACATCTACTTATTATATAAATAATTGAAGCATATGGTTTCTCCATATAGGTGAATATTTGTATATTCTGTATATTGTATAAATTGTATATGCACATGTACATACACCACCGTCCAAAAGTTTGGAAGCATTAAGAAAATTCAGTAAAACCATCAGTGGATAGACATTAGTCACATTTATTTGGTGTAAAATATGATTTTTATTTGGACATGTTGATCACATTTAATTTTACGAATATTACTATAAAAAACCAAGGGTATAGCCGGATAAGTATAGGTGAATTTGCTCCAGAAGCGAATTATTTTAATAACTATATTAGCGGTATGGTAAGGCTATAAGTAATTGATATCTGCAATTTTGGCGGCCAAAATTGAGTATTTATGGAAATAACTAAAAAAATTTAAAAAATTACAAAAATTTTTTTCTTGGTAACTACTCAACATAGGAAAATAACTCCAAATACACATGAAAGCAAACACTCTCAAGAATATTAGACACATTTATTATCGTATCAGTCCTCGTTATTAAGGATAATAACAAGGATAATATTCGATCCAATATTATTTTTATAGGGTTCCAATTGAGCGACCATTTCAAAAAAAACTCAGTAACTGTGCCCTAATGCACTTAATTACTGCACCAAGTCTCATCAAAATTCAAGGAATTCAACATGATAAAAAAAATATTTTTCATTTCTAATCTGCTGAACCGCCCCTCCAGTGGGTTCGACCCTGAAATTATATACATCAATCGAAATTACTTTAAAAATAAAGTGTTGTGTCTTATAAAGTGTTTTTTTCGAACTCCTATAGTTTTCGAGATAATCAAGAATAATCGAAAGAGGTATATTAAGATATAGGCTACCTGCCCCTGATAGAAAGTCCCAATGGAAACTGTATTGTCGTTTATGTGACACTGCAGGTACTTCATATGTATAATTTTCCTAGATCAATACAAAACCGTTGTGGAAATATAATAGAACATTGTCAAAAAATGTGCTGTAATAGGATTTTTAACATGTAGAATATTAAAGTTCAATGAGCATTATATTCTTCCACATGTTAAAAAAGCCTATACTACACCACATTTTTTGACAATTTTCTATTATATTTCTACAATCATTTTGTTTTTATCTAGGAAAGTTATACATATGAAGTACAGATCTAGCAGTTTCACATAAACGACAATATAGTTAATTGTCATTAACTATTTGCGAGAATACAATTTTTTAAAATTTTTTTTTTTTGGGGGGGGGGGGGGAATTTGGGGATCCCTGTCAAAATAGTGATTGGATAAAGGGGTCCGTGCAAAAAAATTATTGGGAATCTCTGGTCGAGAGCTATGCTGCACTAGATGGAGAACGTTAAAACACGTGCATTAATCAAAAACAATACGAGAGACTACCGACAAAAGATGTAAAAACTTTCAAAATTTTTAGTTGTTATTGTGATAGGAGCTAATTTTTTTTAATTACAAACTAGTTTAGTAAAATGTCTAGAAAAGTAATTTTGTAATCTGCAAAAATATGCTTGTTTCCAAATTTTTGGACGGTAGTGTATGTAGTAAAACTTGAAGTTTATAAATTAAATTGGTTGTGCAAAATAAATTATGTATGTATATGTACATATTCTAGATACCTACTTGGATAAGTTATGTTGTGTAGTCATGAAAATTTGTCTAACAATAAGTACAATTACCGAAAAATATTTTATTCATTTACTACACTATATAAACTTTCAAGTTTAAACAATACTTCCAAAAGTTAAGTAAATCATATTATTGTTAAGTTCTAACTACTCTACGAAACAATAGTAATAATTAGAAAATCAGACCATTATGAACTAATAAACACTAACTAGTCAACAAAAAGCACTTTTATGTAGGAATTCTCAAAGGGAAAATTAATTTTATCTACGACTACCATGAGATGGGGTATTTGACTAATTTTGGGAAACTATTTTAAAATACGCATGCATGTATTTTTAATTTTTAGAAATAATTGATTTAATATTTTTCTCAAAATTTGCGTGAAAACGTTCATTAGCTAATTAAAATTGACATAGTGTTTGAAAAATTACCAAACTGGATCGGCTGGGACTCGAACCCGGATCTCTTGGTTACGAGCCAAGCGCCTTACCAACTAGGCCACCGATCACTTGTTCGAGTGCCACTCCAATTCAGTAATCAGTCAAACACAACCTCTCTCTAATGCGAGACGCAGTTTTATACTTTTTAATTTCAAATGTTATCGAGTGCCTGTGAAACATTATTAGTGTATGGCGGATTTTTATCCGTATTTTAAACATACACCAATATTCATATGTTCACTCAGTGTTCAGCTTTGGCTGATACTTGAACACTCGATGTACTTTGGCAAATGGCCAATTCATTATGTTAATTAAAATTGACATAGTGTTTGAAAAATTACCAAACTGGATCGGCTGGGACTCGAACCCGGATCTCTTGGTTACCAGCCAAGCGCCTTACCAACTAGGCCACCGATCACTTGTTCGAGTACCACTCCAATTCAGTAATCAGTCAAACACAACCTCTCTCTAATGCGAGACGCAGTTTTATACTTTTTAATTTCAAATGTTATCGAGTGCCTGTGAAACATTATTAGTGTATGGCGGATTTTTATCCGTATTTTAAACATACACCAATATTCATATGTTCACTCAGTGTTCAGCTTTGGCTGATACTTGAACACTCGATGTACTTTGGCAAATGGCCAATTCATTATGTTAATTAAAATTGACATAGTGTTTGAAAAATTACCAAACTGGATCGGCTGGGACTCGAACCCGGATCTCTTGGTTACCAGCCAAGCGCCTTACCAACTAGGCCACCGATCACTTGTCCGAGTGCCACTCCAATTCAGTAATCAGTCAAACACAACCTCTCTCTAATGCGAGACGCAGTTTTATACTTTTAAATTTCAAATGTTATCGAGTGCCTGTGAAACATTATTAGTGTATGGCGGATTTTTATCCGTATTTTAAACATACACCAATATTCATATGTTCACTCAGTGTTCAGCTTTGGCTGATACTTGAACACTCGATGTACTTTGGCAAATGGCCAATTCATTATGTTAATTAAAATTGACATAGTGTTTGAAAAATTACCAAACTGGATCGGCTGGGACTCGAACCCGGATCTCTTGGTTACCAGCCAAGCGCCTTACCAACTAGGCCACCGATCACTTGTCCGAGTGCCACTCCAATTCAGTAATCAGTCAAACACAACCTCTCTCTAATGCGAGACGCAGTTTTATACTTTTAAATTTCAAATGTTATCGAGTGCCTGTGAAACATTATTAGTGTATGGCGGATTTTTATCCGTATTTTAAACATACACCAATATTCATATGTTCACTCAGTGTTCAGCTTTGGCTGATACTTGAACACTCGATGTACTTTGGCAAATGGGCAATTCATTATGTTAATTAAAATTGACATAGTGTTTGAAAAATTACCAAACTGGATCGGCTGGGACTCGAACCCGGATCTCTTGGTTACCAGCCAAGCGCCTTACCAACTAGGCCACCGATCACTTGTTCGAGTGCCACTCCAATTCAGTAATCAGTCAAACACAACCTCTCTCTAATGCGAGACGCAGTTTTATACTTTTTAATTTCAAATGTTATCGAGTGCCTGTGAAACATTATTAGTGTATGGCGGATTTTTATCCGTATTTTAAACATACACCAATATTCATATGTTCACTCAGTGTTCAGCTTTGGCTGATACTTGAACACTCGATGTACTTTGGCAAATGGCCAATTCATTATGTTAATTAAAATTGACATAGTGTTTGAAAAATTACCAAACTGGATCGGCTGGGACTCGAACCCGGATCTCTTGGTTACCAGCCAAGCGCCTTACCAACTAGGCCACCGATCACTTGTTCGAGTGCCACTCCAATTCAGTAATCAGTCAAACACAACCTCTCTCTAATGCGAGACGCAGTTGTATACTTTTTAATTTCAAATGTTATCGAGTGCCTGTGAAACATTATTAGTGTATGGCGGATTTTTATCCGTATTTTAAACATACACCAATATTCATATGTTCACTCAGTGTTCACCCAGCCGATCCAGTTTGGTAATTTTTCAAACACTATGTCAATTTTAATTAACATAATGAATTGGCCATTTGCCAAAGTACATCGAGTGTTCAAGTATCAGCCAAAGCTGAACACTGAGTGAACATATGTTCATTAGCTGTCAAACTATATTTTTCTTATAACTAGGAAAAGAAATTGATTTTTCTTAAATTAAGTAAATTTGGATTAATTTCCATAGTTACCTATATGTTTGCTAACCGGAATTTAAAGTAGCGACTCTAGTGGCGATAATGTTGAAATATACGAGAATGTAACGTCACAGTCCGTTTATAGCTAAGAAACTAAATAATGATAGGATAAATTAGCATCATAAATCGCTGTTTTAGAGAATTTCCAGAAAGAATTCTGGAAATTCAACTATTACAGTAGGTGTCATGACGCGACTTGAGCCCGGGACTATGGCAGAAATTTGTTTTGAGGTCCCTAGAAACCAAAAATAATATTCACTAAAATTTATATATATATATATATATATATATATATATATATATATATATAATATATATATATATATATATATATATATATATATATATATGTATGTATGTATGTATGTATATATGTATCAGCACGATAACTCTTCAGGAAAAACTGCTAGCTTTACGAAATTTGGTGACAACGTTGGAAATCCAAAAATCTTGGATGAGTTCTTCAGCCAAACACGTCGGATGCCAGGAACATGGTTTTTGTTCTTGCAAAAAATTAGTTTTTTGCCAAAATTTCCACTTATTCAAAAACTTTTGCGAAATTTTTTTACACCATTTAAAAGAGGAGAAAAAATTACATAAAAAAGGTCTTTAAACTTTTTTTCTATGTCAACTAGTTTCCGAGAAAAACGAATTTTTATAAACGGAAATTCGCTATGTTATGCAGGATGCTGCGACAGGGGTATTTTACTATCGATTTTCATTAAAATTTGTTCCGATTGTTTTTCTTTGATACTGTCAAATACCCCATTGCTTACTTACTTTACAGAATACTACCTAGGTAATGTATGTTTTACATACAGCTGTGCGAAATTTTGTACCGTAAAACACCCTACCTTTACCATAATTTTCAATTCAAATTTGAATAAAATAAAGACGGAACCAATTTAGTTATATTTAACTGTTTCAATAGAATAAACTAATAAAAAACTTTGATCTAACTCATAAATAAATTTTCCAGAAACTTAAACTACTAGTCAAAAATAAAAATAAAAAAAAAAAAAACAATAACAAGCTCAAATGTCAAGGAGTTCCTAACTTTACCATATTATTACTAATTCATATTTTTTTAATGAAATATAAAAGATATTATAAAATTTTTAAATATACCACTATTGTTCATACTTTTTTGTGAATTCCAAATAATATCTAACAATAATATGCAGTCATTTCGAAATTTTCAACGATAAATCTAGTTGCGATAGAATTATGTTATGAAAACGTCAAATACAGCTGTTTTCACCAGGGATGTACAAAATCAGTAAAAATTAATAAAACAAAATGCCAGAAACAAAAAAAAAAAAAATAAATAAATAAATTTGTTTAAAAAAATAAAACACAATGTTACATATTTGATATTATAAACTGACTAAGTAACAAAATCAGAAATAAAAAACAAAAACAATTGTCTATTAAATCAATCAATGTTCAATTTCAATCAAATTGTCTAATTTACAAAATCACAATCTTTCTAACCAAAACAAGATACTCAATTTTATTCTCTATTGTTCTTCTTTGGATTCCAAATTGTTTTTCAGAGTATAATATTGTAATTTGTTTACTTTTTACCCTATCAATTGCTAGATTTAACATTCTGCAGAATAATTTTTGTATGTCCTTGCACCAATTTTCTTGTTATGATGTTTACCAGACATTTTGTATAAATGTAAACCTATAACAATGATTTTTACTTTAATATCTCAGTTCGTGTAAAAATATAATGCAATTCGTAGGGGACGGACGGGCAAGAAGGATATGCTAATTTGATCTCTAAAAAAAGTATGAGATTACAACAAAATTATTTATTTATCTCAAGATAACAAGTCTTCAGTTACTTAAGATTAATAAACAGAAAATTAACAAAAATTATTATATTACCACATTAAAAATCACTTGAAAAAAAAGTTGCAATTATTCTTTTTGCCCTACTAGGGCGGGTAAAATGAATATCTTGGACGGGCAAAACTAATACTAATGAAAATAAATAAATTAATCGTCGCAATTATCGCAAAAGGACGACGACGACGATCGCAAAAGAACGATTGACCTGTGTATAAAGAACACGCTTCATAGATCCATTCCTGGCAAATCCAGTCTTCTATTGCGGATATATGTATTTTTCTTGACAGACAGTACAAAAATAATTCTCTTTTTGATTTTCTTTGATTGACTCTATCTTTTTTAAACGAATTTTCTTTTCTTTTTCATTGGAAGATCCGGGATTATTTAAAACAATTTTCCTTTTGACTAGAGAAGCTTCATTTTATTATTCATTTTGCCTGACTTCATTTTGCCCGCCAAGCACATTTTTAACAAACTTAACCTACAATTACAAACTAATAGATTCAAATTAAATACGAGGACGAATTTGTTGCTCGTAATGACCATACAAATTACAGAAATCATTAAAAATAAATAACTGCAATACACAAAGAAATAATTCGTACATTACTTACCTCTATTTATTGATTTTTTTTCTCGTCAAAACAGTTTTTCGGTCACTAAACACGCAAATAAACTACAGTGCCTCCTTTTGACAAATGATCCCATTAAGTGCAAAGTGAAGAAGAAAACTACATTAGATCTGACTCAATCATACATCTAACTAGCTCAATTATGTTATTATTCTTTTTGCCCGAGCTCTCCGTCTTGCCCGTCCGTCCCCTATATTTTTGACAACCCTGACTGTTGGCAGCACTGACCGGTAAAGTTGGGATTTGTTAAAGGACTCTAATTTTACCAAATTTGTTATAATTTTACCTAAACGAATTATTCGATAATAAGCAAATAAGTAAACGTAAAAATCATTTTATATACTTACGAGGTTATGTAACTTTTCATATGATGAAATTATACTTGTATATTTTTTGAAATACCAACTAAAGTTTGCACACTTGCTTAACATCAAAATGTACCATAAGAACTAAAAAAATCCAACGATTTGAAGAAATTGCGGCTGGCAATGCCAGAAAAACTTATATAACAACAGTAGTTTGTTAGAAATATCTCCATCATTAAAAAAACTGCTACAGAATATATAAACTATGAAATTTTAATTTTTTTAACGTAAAGTGTGGTATGGTAAAGTTAGATTTAATAGGTAAAGGTAGGGTGTTTTACGGTACTTTACACACGACTGTGTGTTAGAATAATTTTACACTGAAAAAGCTCAAAATCAATTTTAAATGATTTATCGCTATTAAATATATATTTTTGTCGACTTTTTTTAAAAAAAAGAATATTATTTTCAGCAAAATTTAAGACTCTAATGTATCTTTAATAAGTCTTTAAAACTTTCGTCAATAGAAGATTGATGGAAAAATGTTCTCCTAATGGATATATAAAAATGTACGCGTATGAGCTTTAAAAGAAGATGTGAAAGAATGTTAGAAATGAATAGGTAAAGAAATTACGATTTTGATAAAATCGAATGTCAAGTTTGGTTTGATTTCGAATAAAAAATGTTTCCTATTTTTTTTTCTTTTTTTGCTGCGGTGAAGTAAATGAATTGCTGTAAATTTTATTTTTAAATATAAGAAATCGAAAATTTATGTAAATTTAAACAAAAATATTCAGATAGAAATGTTTAAGGAGGACCACTAGTGTGACTGTCTGAAAAAAAGGTGATTTTTGGGAATTTTTTTAAAGAATACTACTGTATGGAATGTTTTAAGGATATATTCGTTGATATATAATAAATTCAATATAAAAATTTTGGACAAAAATTTGAAAATTCAGTGAGTTATTCGAGATCTCCCAACGCTCCAAAAAAAAAAAGTTCCCCCACTGCTGCAGTGATAGCGACCTTCACAGTGCCTGAAATCAACAAAATCAAAAAGCCTATTAAACTAGAAGGTATTTCCCGCACCGTGAATCTCAATCGAAAAAAAAAGTTAAAAATTAATAAAATGGCGGAGTTTTTAAAAAAAATTTCAAATTTTGCGCAAAAATTTGATGATTTTTGGCCTACAAAAGTTACATTTTTTATTCGATCGGAAAACTGGAGGTTCATGGCACGAAGGAATCAAGGAAACAAATCGATCGGATGATTTGTTTTCGAGTTATAACTGCAGCAAATTTAAAAAACGTAGTTTTTCTTTCTTACCTTTTAGTTTTAATCGCTAAAAATTTTTACTAAATTTATTTATGATGTACTCACTATAACGGTCATAGTAAAACTAGATGAGTCGTTTAAATGTGCCAGGGTCTAGCTGTTCCACAACATGTGACTGGCACCCACGTCCAAACACTCCCGAACTATTAACCTTCATACATTTCTCAATACCCCAAAGTTAACAATGAAAATCAGAATTCGCTCTTCAGATGGCTGTAACTCAAAAACTATAGACTATCAAAACATGCAAAAAGAAATTTTCAAATTTTTTCAAAATGTCACACTAGTGATCCCCCTTAAAATGGGAAATTTTAATACAAAATATATATTTCGTTGAAGAGGTAAGACACACATCATTATTTAAATTATATTAAAACCTAACGAGACACTTGAATATGCCTTTTCATAACTAGTGATATAGGCTTTTATATTATATACATCAAAATTAACCCCGCGCCGTATGAAATTTAATATACGTTAATTTAACGTCTATATTAATTTAAGATGTGAGAATTTTCATATCAGATCGACCAAGTATTAATTTAACTCGTGTGCAAAGGGTTCCATACCATGAGTTTTTTTGTACCGCTTATTTCTTCATGGGAATTTAACACTTCTGAAGCGGAGACAGCATACGAATATTGCTAATAGAAAGACATACATATTTTCAACATTTTTCCCTACACCCTTCAAAAGGAAATGATAAAAAAAAAAACTCTACAAGGTTTAAAACCTTCATTACAATTTTCTTATTATACCAAGTGTCCCGTTTGGATGTATACATACGGTTTACAGGTTAATTAATAACACTGAATTTCTATAAGGAAAAAGTTATGTCACAAGAGTGCTTTGAATAAAATAATAATATGGTCCATTTCGCTTAAATTTAACCGTCATTAATCACTTATGAATTTAAATAATTTCCGTTTTCTTGGTTTTATCTCTTTCATTATTGCACTTACGTAAATTTTAAATTTGCAGTTTATTTTTAGAAAGGAATAGAAGATTGATTTGTTTCCAATAAAATAATTATTTAATTTTTTAACAATGACTCATGCTTATTATACCAATTTAATATTATAATTTATAACTACTGTTACTATCGCTTTAACAACAATAATGCAGTAAAATAAAGAAATGAATGTCGCAATTTTCAAGCAATTCACATTTTCATATAATAAATATTTGTGTCATTTTCTATAAATTCAAAATGCATTTTTTGTTTTCTTGGAAATAAATATTAAAATAATAAAAATACCGAAAGAATAATTCTGTTGAAGAAATAGTGCAGATATATTGGTGGAAAAAATAATTTTTTAAAAGAAAATTACCAAAAATATAAATACTTATGTTGATCCAAAGCACTCTTGTGACGTGTCATAACTTTTTTCTTATGGGAATCCAATGTTATCAGTTAACAAGTAAATCGTATGTATACATCCGAATGGGACACCCGATATATATGTAAACTTTAAGTAAACTTTTAAATAATTATATAAACCTTAATTTTTTCGTATTCTTAGATACTGCCATTTCGGAAATGAAGAGACGGGATGCGGCCTTACTGTATTTTTAAAAAAATTTTCCAGATAAGTATTACCAATTTTACAACAGGCCTTTTCAAACAATATTCCACAACTGGCAATCTTCTTCCCATTACCTTTATCTTTTTTTTTTTAGTGTTCCGTACAAAAATTAGCTAAGCGAAACACTCATGAAATCAATTCGATGTCCATCCGACTGTCACAGGCGATGTAAAAAATTTGAAGTTCACCACAGAGGTAAAGTGTAAGATTCCAGTTATAGATACAGAGTATAGAAAGTTGAATTTTAATTTTAAGAGTTGATCTCAGCGGGTAAATTTTGAAAGCTTACTAAAGCACAAACACAAGAATATGTTTGAAGCATGATATATTTTTTATGCATTTTTATTTAAACAATTTTCGGAAAAAATGCTTGAAAATTGTTGCTAACACCCTTATCATTAAAAAGACCAGTCGAAGGTGGTGAAAATCAAGCCAAAATTATCAGGATTGAAAAATCCTAACAGAACAGAATTTTTCTAACAGAACAAAATTAACTCACAGAAATCTTACCAGTCCTATACCCCTAACTCAAAAAAAATTACATTTATCAAAATACAAAAATCTATAAAATGAGGAAAATTCCGATATATACACAAACCAAAAGAAAAAAAATAACATAAGATAAAATTAGATGATAATTTAAATTTAAACATAATCAAAATTATAATTTTCTATAAATACCTAATATACATAATATATAACTTTATAAACGCACATGCCACAAAAAAAAATACTCCTCCGTTATTTTTTTTTTTTTATTTAATCTCAACCATGATAACCTCCATCAAAAAATTTTCCAGATTCAAAAATATTTTTTATACTTAATTAATGTAATTGCATCACTACACATCACGTTTTGCACGTTATCACACGAATTAAGTTTAAATTATATGATTGTCTGTACTTTTGTCGCATTTTTTTCATAACACCATTTTAAATTCCAGTAATTTTCCAAAATAATATTGTTTACTATTTACAACGTGTGTAGGTAATTATATTTACACTTGTATAAGTTTGGGCATGCTATGTTTCCTGTTATAATAATTTATTAATTTTAAGTTAAAATGCCCTTGACACTGATTTTTGTATTATTTAAACACTTGACAAGTGCGAAGAAGATTAGTTCCTGAAAGAAAAAAAAACTAGTGGAAAAGTTATTTAAACACAATGCAAGACAACACAATAAAGAGTCTTTATCTCACCATTACGAAATTCTGATAATATATCTGATTTCGTGCTTCAATAACATGAATTGCTTTGACCTCAACATGATGCTCTTGAAAAATTTTTTCTTAAATTTTCCATGTTACCCCCTGGTATTGACTCCTAGAATCGAAATCCAATTTACATCTATAATAGAACCACCATACTCTTACCTCTGTGTTAAATTTCAAATTTTGCACTGAATACATAGTTTCAGAGAAAATCGCCTATGACTAGGGGCGATTGTAATGTGTACTCATAATAAAAAATTCTATGATATAATCAAATCACACTTAATGCAATAGTCAGTTTTAAAATGCATGTAAGTATAATAAAACGTCCTTATTTATTTACATTATATTTAAAACTGCTGTCCATTTTGCAAAATAATTAGACACTTTTGTTAAATTATTAAATTTTTAAATAAATTAAACTAAAAAAAAAATGTTTTTTAAGAAAAAGCTTTTATTTAAAATTGGGCTAAAAAAATAAAATAGCCTTTGAGCGAAGTTTGAAGCAATATGCAACATAATATATATAAAAGCTTGAGGCGTTATCATTAATTATTTCTGTTGTGGATATAAGAGCTATTTTACATTTCAGTAGTTACCAAACTTAATTAAACGCCTCAAGCTTTTATAAATTATGTTGCATATTGCTTCAAACTTCACTCAAAGGTTATTTTATTTTTTTTAGCCCATTTTTAAATAAAAGCTTTTTCTTAAAAAACATTTTTTTACTTTAATTTATTTTCTACTTTTTAGTCTGATTACAATTAATTTAAAAAAAAATTAAAGAAGTAATTTCTTACCTCAAGCATAACTATGGAAACAAAAAATTGCAATGTAAAATCAATGGACAATATTTGACAATTCTAAATGTCAAAAAGTTGTACAGGACTAAAAATCAACATTTTTTTTTTTTTTTTGGAGCAATGTAGGACAAAACTAATTATACAATATTGCATTGTCATCAAGGTTAGACACGTATGTAAAATTTGAAACCTCTAGCTCAATTAGAAGCTGTCTAAATTTTGATTCCAAAATTTGATCTAAACCAACATACTAACATATCAAGTAAAATAAAAGCTTTTAAATAGGTACATTTTGCATCAAAATGCATCAAAGAAATTATGTCAGTCCGTCAAATAAAATGCTTTACAAGTAAATCATCGGCAAATGAAAATCCGTAACAGATGGACGGACACCCAAGTGATTCCGCGAGTGTGCTTTACTAATTTTGGTACGAAAACATAATCTGTTAAAAAGATTTCAAGTGAGAATTATATTTCTGTTTAATTTCTTAAAATATGGCATACATAAGTAGTTGTTTTATTAATTGATTGACATAATAAAAACAAAAATATATACATTTAAAAACACAAAATTTGAATACGAACGTAATAATTATTATTAATAATAATAATAATAGGTTTAATATCCGTTTCTCAGATAATAGTCTATAACAGACGCCATCCACATAATTTAAAAGATATAACCAGCCCCGGATCTACGATTTTTTAGAACCGGGACAGAAACTTGAAAATGGCGCCCCCCTCCAACGTTTGACATAAATTGTCAAAAAAACTCATAAGTATATAAGTCCTTTACAAAATTCCTATTTTTCCCGTTGCGGCAATGATAAAAATTGAGGATTTTGTAAAGGATAAATATAGGTACAAATTGATTTTTTATTTTAATAAATCTACTCCAAAAGCACTACAAGTTGTGCAAATCTCAAATTTTTATCACCAGCCCCATCAGAGATACAGGGACGCAAAATACCAAAAATTGAAAAAAATGGCTGTAAACACAAAAATCAGCGCAAATTGGAAAACAAAAATGGCTACCACGCTTAAACGGTTCAAGATAATTTTTTTTTTTAAGAATTGTTCTCAATACTTCAAATATAGAAACAACTGGAAGAATAACTTTTTCTAAAAAATGGTCGAGCAATCAACTTTTTTTTAGACCATTTGATATAGACCAACCTAGTATGATTTTGGCGCCCCTTGAAACTGACGTCCGGGGCAGGGGCCCCGGTTTGCCCTCCCTTAGATCCGGGCCTGGATATAACCTTCGTCACCTTCAGCCTGCATAATGGATCGAATCCCGCAAGAGTAATAATTATTCTTAAAATCAATACTGATATAAAATAATATATAGAAACAAAGTTGAAAAAGAAAAAATAATAAAAAACAAAAAAAAAAAACAACAAAAAAACAAATAAGAATCATTTAAGACTTGTAAGTCTTTAATAACTGTTATATTTTTGGTTACAAAAATTACCTTTCTCTAAAACCCGCTTACATAGGATTCAAAAAGGTATCTTAAATGTAATTTTTTCCCTGTGTAATAACGTAAAGAAAAAATCGAAAAACATTTGAATTTTGGCAAATGTTGACAAAAAATTAATTTTTTGAAGTTTCAGGCATAGCATCGAACGAGTCTGATTGAAAAACAATCATAGTGCCGCGCTCAATTCTTACCATGACAGTGGCTGTAATAGGTGAATTTTCCATTCGGAAAGTCACTAAAACTATTTAATATGAAAGCGACAATATCATGGCAAAAGAATCGTAGTTTTTTTTACCATACGAAAGCTAATTTATTTCTTGAAACTTTTACACGAAAATATTTAAAATAATTTGATTGAATAATGTGTATGTGGGCTTAATATAAATAAATCAGTGTGCTAAATCGCCATTTAAAATGGAAAATAGTTCACCCCAATACATTTAATAATGCGAGGAGCTATTCAGTTGAAGAATTTACTAGAATTTAATTAAATAAATTAGATATGGAAATAAAATAGTATATCAGGAAGATTGAAGTAAAGGAATGATAGATATTATGCAAATTGAATAATAAAATTTTCAGACACCGACAATGTGCGAACGGTTGAAACGAAGAGACAATATATAATATGCCGGTACTTATTTATCAATCATTTATTATGAGTTGATGAACAATATACATATGTACAGTACAGGGTACCAAGTTTTCGTTAACATTGCAACTAAAATATGTTGAAGAGTAGGTTTTGTAATCTTGAGTTAAGTTAAATAGTCTCAAATTTAACTACTAAACAACGCTCAACTTCTTACATTTCTGCTGATCAGAACTTTAAAAAAAAATAGTATAGCGGTTCCCATAGTTTTGCGTCGGAGGACCAAACTGACAATACCAAAATATTTGGCGAGCAAAAAAAAATTTAATATAATGATCACAGAGTGGCTTTTAGTCGATCTCCTATTCTAATTTTCAAATTGAAAAGAGAGGTAACTACACGGAGAGAAAATTCATATAAAAATTACTGTGCTCAGCACTACAATCGACGTGTAAAAGGCGAACATATTCAATTTTGTACGGTAAAAATATAAAAATTATAATTAATCATAGAAAATTTAAAGGATAGAATATTGTTTCCGTAATATTAGCTGCGTAAAATTTGTAAAACAGCACAGAAAAAAGTTCCATTGCCGACAAAAAAATATTTTTTAATTGTTTTTCTTACAAAAATTACCATGCTGTATTATAATATTTGAAATGCTATCTGCTAATAGTAGAAAGAAAAAAAGAGAATGAAGGTTGTGTGTGTGTTCTGAACGCTGTTGAAATGTACCTCACTCATAGCAAGTCACATAGCCAACCATAGGTTTGGACGACCAACTTGGTCGGACGGGTCGGACCAAGCACCTTGATCCATTAGACTGTCTTACAAGCAGCAAGCAGTAGTCATTACACTGTGTTAGAGGACGGGGATGTCACCGTTTAATTCATCGTATTAGAATATATTGTTGGCAACCATTTTTGTATGCATCATAAAGAGTCGGAAAAGATCGGGCATCTTCGAAGTTTTTACAGGTACCGTCCAAGCAACAAAAGGATGCGGGTCAGATGCGCAAATGAAAGAGTACGAGAACAAGAATTAATCTATAACATATATGCATAAGAGTGTGATAAAAGTTGTGTTAGCACATTAAATTTTACCATGCTAGCACATATTTTTTATTTTGGTCGTCGATCGCGCACGCATTATAAGAGAGCATGGTAATTTTTCTGAAATTTTATCTACATTTATATGATTTTTCTCTCCGTGTATAGTCTAACAGAAAAATCACATGCGGAAAATAAGTTACATTTTCTGAGGGAACTTGATTATTGTCACAGGAAAAATGAAAATTTCGCACTCAAATTATCCAGATTTCACCAACCGATCTAATTCGCTTCATTTTTATAACTATTAATTTGAAAAAACAATTGAACTTGATGACGTCATCACGTATACCAAATTTTTTTTAAAAGCTCCAAAAACGGTAATTTTGATGCTAAAAATATGAAATTTGAAGCAGAGCTTATAGGGTTTCGATCAGCATTGTAAAGACAACAGCAAAATCACATACGGAAATTAAACCACATTTTCTGAATGAATTTGGTTATTTTCACCTAAGAATCTGATTTTTATGTAAAAGCCGAATTAATTATAATAGAAAAGTAACTTGCATAGTAACTGAATACCAGTGATATAATCTGTGTACACAGATCAATGAACACTATCATATTATACTACTAGACAAAGTGTAAAGGCAGTTTGTAGCCATTTTTCTTAAGCAGGTAACAGAGTGAGACGGGTGAGATTTAAGGAATATAATATAATGTCAATTTCTGAGCAAATACGACTATAATTTTTGCGGGACATAATTTGTATACGTACGTATTTTAAAAATAAAGCGACTACCACTTTTTTTCTTTCAAAATTTTGCAGTTCCTTTTCAAAAAAGAAAAATTTTATTATCAATATTATATTTTGACAATAATTACTTGAAAAGTACGGATACCATTGATTATTGCACTGATTACTATATTACAGAATACTATCCGGTCGTATCCTGGTCGTATCTGGCTGCCTCAATTACACATTTATATAATTAGTCTATATAATATGATATATAATATATTCATTGGTCTGTGTCTGTGTAATAATAAAATTATATATTACACGTAAAAAGTGATATTTTCAAACGAATAAATGTTTAACAATAATATCGTCAGACAATGTCTATTAAAAAAAAAATTCCCACTATCCAGGTTACTCTCCGCCGTTGAAATTAACCCTTAGAATCAAAATTAAACTTCCCATCTATAATTGAGCCACCATATTCTACCTCAATCCTAGATTTCAAATTTTTACATTGAATAATTTTAGAAAAAATCGCCTGTGTCAGGGATACAGACACCGAGGTAATTTAGTGCAAAATACTAAGAGTAAAACGAAAAAGTCTAAAGCCCAAATATTCTGGTATAATATAACTAAAGTAACCTAATCCAAAAAAATGTGAAAAGTTTTCTAAGAGCTATAGACAGATACGGAACCAAAAATGTTCAGGAAGCTGTGAAACCTGAAACAGTAATGAGATTTTTTATTTTTGAAGAAATTTATTTTTTTATTTTTTGTTTCTCAGGAAAATGATTATCATATTTCCATTACCTTGTGTCAGACTTGGAAGCCAAATTGTACATATTATTGAAAAGCTCTAAATATTGTCATTGTACATGAACTTGCCTATAAAACTACTGAAAATAAAACGCTTTATACATACAGACATTCATGTGTATACCGAGTGTCCCGTTCAGATGTATATGTTGCAGCTATATTGTCAAAACCGTTTTATTATAATAACTCTAGTCAAATTATAAAAAAACCAAATATTGTCAACTAATGTTGTCTCTTACAATACACCTAGTAAATTTTAGTATTATTATAATTTCGCTAGACTCATTTAGAGAAATTGTGAAGTGTAATGCTTTTTGGCAATATAATCAAATCAGCTTACAGGAAAATATGTATTGTAAAAGTAAACACGATATGAATACGAAACTAATGATGTCAAAAAACTACTGAATCGATTTTGTAAGTTTAGATATTTACATAAATATGCTTTGGAGTAACCGATAAGAAATTTTTATTCCCTTTAAAAGTTTCCGTGGGTTGTGAATACTAAAATAAATAATGTCTTTACTACTAAGCCTATTTCAATAAAATTTTGTGGGGATACTTATATGGTTTAGAATAATTAATAGGATAATTTATATCCTGGTTGAAGGTTCCTACAGGATATGAATACGAAACTAAGTGGTATCAAAACTACAAAACCGATTTCAATCAAATTTGGTATGAATACCTTTATGCTTTGGAATAACAAATAGAAAATGTTTATCCCGATTATAGGTTCCCATGGGTTCCCAAATAAATTATTCAGTCAGCCAAAATTATTGAAACGATTTCATTCAGTTTTAGTATGGATACTTATACCTTACGGAACAACTTTATGATTAAGGATTCCCTCAGGAAACCAAATAAATTATTCAATCACGTCAGAACTATTGAACAGATTTTAATTAAATTTAATTTGGATTTAGAGTAACTGCTGGGATAGTTTGTATCCCGATTGAAAGTTCCTAAGGGATATGAATATGAAACTAATTAATGTCAAAACTACTGATTCCATTTCAATCAAATTTGATATGAATGCTTGTATATTTTGGAATAACAAACAGGAAATTTTTATCCCGATTATAGGTTCCCATGGGAAACCTAATAAATTGTTCAATAACGTCAAAACTAGGCAAGCGATTTCAATTCTATTCAGTACTGACGCTCACATGCTTTGGAATAGCTGGTGGCATAGTGCGTATCCCGACTAAACGATTCTGTGGAATATGGATACGAAAGGTCCCCGTGGGAAATAAACTAATCATTACATACAAAAGTTGTATTGTATACTTAACCTATATTCAAATTCAAATACTTACATTTCAAATACTTACATTCAAATTCATTTCACTTACATTTAACCATGCTTCATCACTGAATTTAAATAATTTCTGTTTTCATGGTTTTATCTCTTTTATTATTGAATTTACGTAAATTTTAAATTTGCAGTTTGTTTTTAGAAAAGAATAGAATATTGATTTGTTTCGAATATAAGAATTATTTAATTTTTTAACGATAACTCAGGATCAATTGTATTTGAAATGAGGTATAGCTATATAGTAATTTCCGAACAATTAAAATTAAATAGAACTTGATCAGTTTGTCACGTTTTTCTCTTATGTCAAGTATATAATATAATAATAATTTTATTACTTTATGGTTTTGTAAATTTTTCGTACAATGATCCAAACACCCTCACCGGTCTAGTCGATCTTTAAATATAAATTTTGAACATATGGTATGGGGCAGTTCAACATAACGGATGAAGAATACTTTTTTTTTAAATACATAGTTTTATGATTTTTTAAGTGAATGCTATTGTTTGATTTCAATCTCTCAATCCGTATGCTATAAATCAGATATTTTTATGTGAATTTCAAAAGAAAACCCTGATGTCCTTCACAGTACAAGAATTTTAATTTGTATGTCATGGGAAGACTCATCAGCGATATAAACCAGATTAGTATCTGAGCTGTAAACCCTAGACTACCCCTTAATGAAAATTTTATTAGAGCTAATAATAAAAAGCTGGAGCTAATAATAAAAAGCTGAAAAATATTTTAAATTGAAATCTTATTATGTGTACGGTTTTTCCTTTAGAAAACCGGGATAAAACTATTGTACATATTAATTCACAATAAAGTAGTTCAACCGCTTTGATATAATTAAAATAAATTCCATGTTCCTACCGAACGATATCTCGGAAAAAACGGAGCAGCAATTTAATATTATTTCTAAATTCTTTAGTCAATCAATAAACAATCTAAAGAAAATCAACATTAATAATTAATTTATGAAATAGTAGCTCATTTCCCACGGGAATCTTCAACCTGTATAAAAAGTATACCATATATTTATTATTTTAAGGTATATGTCAATACTAAATTTGATTAAAATTGTTTCAGTAGTTTTGGTATTATTTCCTCTCGTAATAGTAGGCGATAGGAACCTTCAAACGGAATTTTCAAACGAACTTTCAAAAACGGTTAGTTATTAAAAAGCATATCATATAAATACGTATCTAAATCAAATTTAATTGATATTCATTCAATAATTTTGAGGTGACTCAAGAATTTAGTCTGTGTCCCACTGGAACTCTTAACTGGGATAAAAATGTTTCTATCAGTTATTCCAAAGTGTATAACTTTATATACGAAATCAAACTGAAATCGCTTCAGTAATTTTGACCTGACTGAATAATTTATTTTGTATCCCTCAGGAGCCTTTAGTCGGGATAAAAATTTCCTTTCTGTTATTCCAAGTATAAAAATGTCCTTACTAAATTTAATTGAAATCAATTTTGTAGTTTTACACTATTAGTTTCGTATTAATATCCCGCAGGAACCTTCACCCAACATATAAATTATCCTATCAGTTATTCTAAGCCATAAAATATTTCTACTAAATTTTGTTGAGATCGGTTTAGTAGTTTTGATACCAATTAATTTCAAACTTCACAATTTCTCTAAATAAGTCTAGCGAAATTATAATAGCACTGAAATTTATTAGGTGTATTGTAAAAGACAACATCAGTTGACAATATTTGGTTTTTTTATAATTTGACTAGCGTTATTATAATAAAACGGTTTTGACAATATAGCTGCAACATATACATACAATTTACATGTTAATGGCTAACATTGAATTCCCATAAGGAAAAAGTTGTCACAAGAGTGCTTTGGATAAACATTTTTATATTTTTGATAATTTTCTTTTATAATTTTTCAGCAAATTTTCTGCACTATTTCTTCAACGGAATATTTTTTCGGTATTTTTATTATTTTAATACTTATTTTCAAGAAAATAAAAAAATGCCTTTTGAATTTATAGAAAATGACACAAATATTTATTATGTAAAAATGTGAATTGCTTGAAAATTGCAACATTCATTTCTTTATTTTACTGCATTATTGTTGTTAAAGCGATAGAAACAGTAGTTATAATATTAAATTAGTATTATTAGTTTGTTCAAAGCACTCTTGTAACATAACTTCTTCCTTAGGGGAATTCAATATTATCAATTAACATGTAAATCGTATGTATACCTACATTCAAACGGGACACCCGGTATACACATTAACACATTATTATATCAAAATAATTGCGCAGATTCTAGTTCATTACCAGTCCATGAGCTCCTTGCATTATATCAATCAACGGATATATCAACATAATATGTATTGTCTACATACATGTAATATTATGTATGGCAAAGAACGTTTAACGTTGTCAAATTTTCACTTAAATATAGAAAAACACTTTTTCACAAACTAGTTTTCGGTTTCTTAAACCATCCTCAAGTGAACTCTGAATTGAACCGAAAACTGTTGAAAACTGAAAACCGATAAACAGCAGATTTTTTGTATGGATCAGTTTCGTCTTTAGCATTAAAAATGAATTGACCAATATTATTAACTAAATGAAAAGTGGGGGTTAGACCAAATGAATTGAAACAATTGCCGATTTTATGAGAAATGTTTCCTAAATACGGTAAAGATATATACACATATTATTTGAGTTCGGGGTTGATCGGGGTGATGGAAAGAAGATGGAAAGATAGATTTGTTCTGTAGTAAGTTTTTGCAGTTTTTTGTTTTTGTTTATTTCCTATAAAATCGGCAATTGTTTCAATTCATTTGGTCTAACTCCCCACTTTTCATTCAGTTAATAATATTAGTCAATCCATTTTTTAATGCTAAAGAAAAAACTGATCCATACAAAAAATCTAGTGTTTATCGGTTAGATTGTGGAGAATGTAGTGCAGCATTTATTGGTTAATCGGGAAGATCTTTCGAAATTAGATACCGTGAACATATTACCTCTCATAAGCATACTTCAAACTTTGGTCTTCACCTTTTAGAAAAGGGACATTCTGTTAAATCAAACCCAAAATCCTTCATTTTTGTGAAAAAGGACAGAAATTGAATATGTTTGAAGCTTTGGAAATTAACAAATTGAATAATGATCCAAATGTAATCGTTTTGAATGACCAAATTGAATTAAATAAATCTCCCCTTCTTAACCTATTTAATTAATATATTTCATTACTTTTTATCCGATATAATTCTGTTAAGATATTTCTTAATCACTGTTAAATTGAAGTTTAATCAGTTAATTTCTTTTAATTTCTAATCCTCATTGTGCAATCTCCACGCCCACTATTTTTGTTATCCACCGAAACTTATTTAGCATCGATTCGTAACTTTTACCACCTCATTTCCAATACACGTGCAAATTGTTGTTTACCTCCCTTCTGGGTTTTTCCCATCTCTGAACCAACTACATTTCAACCTGCTTCGTGTTTATTTTAATTTTATTTTATTTCCCAACAGTTCCCAACAGTTTTCAGTTCAATTCAAAATTCACTTGAGGATGGCTTAAGAAACCAAAAACTAGTTTATGAAAAAGTATTTTTCTACATTTAAGTGAAAATTTGACAAAGTTAAACGTACTTCGCCATATATATTGTGGATTTTCACAAGGTAAAACTATCTACAATTAATTATGTAATATTATGTGTATATAATAAGTGTACGGAGACTCACAAAAGTTCCTACATTACAATAAAAATTAATTAGTACTCCATAAAAAAGTTTACCCTCAAATCTAAAACACAATGAAATAGTGTTGGATCGAAGCGACTCTTTCATGTGTACTAGCACACATGAAAAAGTCCGCACAGTGAGGCGTGCCTCACAAAGCAAGTAACTCTTTTGGTGATCATGATTTTTCTGGAGCACACAGCGCCATGAGAAAGGTTAAAAAACACTGCTCTAAATTGATTTAAAAAAAAGGAATTTATAATCTGATTACGTCAACAAGTTTACTAAAATTCAATGTCTTAAAAACTGTTTGAGAACTGGATCCGCCCTTACCATTGAAAAGCTACTTAACGTCAGAGGCGTTGCTTTTACTGCTCATAGCAATGTTGAAATTCGCTAAAAAGAATCGCATAGCATTTTAGAATGTAAGAGAATTAACGAATAATTAAGTTTAAATTTATACTGAAGGTAAAACCGATCTTTATCTAAGCGGACTTGTAGTGGTAAAAAAAGATTTGCACTGTTGCTAAACGGAAAGCTTCGTACAGATTTATATTATTTACATTTATTTACACCTCCGACCTTCCTTACACTTTACTCACATTATAAATATAATGTTTTTAAAAATGTTAATAATAATTCCAGATATTTATCCCCATCCAATATTCAAATATTTTAAATATTTTTTTAAACAACTTACTGTTAGGGATAGTTTTTAAGCAAATGTGTGATGACTTTTGCAGAAACTGTACATGGTACATCGACAAATATTTCTAATTACCGTATTTTCCGGTGTATAGCGGGCACCGGCATATAATGCACACCCCAAAATTTTGAATAATTTTTTAGTTTTTTTGTATGTTCGCTGTATAACGGGCACCTCAACTTTAATAAAATAATAATAAGAATAAAAAAATAAAATATACAAAAGCATAAATATAAAATAGAATTTTTAAAAGTAAATAAAATACCAATAAAAAATTAATTTTCGACATCAGAGAACATTTCATTTAAAATTTATTTATGTACTAAAATTATTTTAGTTAGGTATATGTAGGGTTGCCAACCATACTTTATAATAAAGTATCCTACTTTATTTGTCACAAACATACTTTATACTTTTGCATAAAAATAAAATAAGTATGCTAAAATACTTTATTTTGAATTTTGACTGTGATTAGACTAAACAAAACTTTCCGATACGTAATTCCTAAACGATTTATTAAATATTAAGGTGGATGACTTACCTATATTCAATAATACTTAAAGAAATCCAGAAAAAATCTACTAATAATGACAAAGAATTTGCAAAAAAAATACTGCTGAAAAACGGCAATATACTATACTTGCGTGTGATAACTTACCAAATATAAAAAAAATATTTCTTATTTTTTCTCTGTTCCCGCAACTTTAGTTTTCACTGAGAGAGTTTTTTTGGTGATGAATGTGAAGTGGCGAGGAGAAGGAAATAGATCCTCCATAAATTTAATAGAAAATAAATGATATTTATTTAAATCTAAACTTAAATTTCAAAACTAGCTATGAAACATTCATAGACAACAAAAATTGTTGGCATGTGCTAAAAATTCAAAAAAAAATGTACTTAAGGCAATAAAAACTTAAATTTGGAAAATACTTTTTTTCCTGACAAATACTTTATTTTTTCTTATTCAAAAGATTAGATACTTTATTTTCTCAGAAAAAGTTGCCAACCCTATGTATATGATTCATTATTTTATTATCAAAGTTGGAGTGCGCGTTATATTGCAAACATACAAAAAAACTTGTATTTATATTATTGTTAAATTTGTTTTATTTTTTTATTTATTTGATAACCCACTTACCACTAAACTCAATTTTATATCCGACGTATAATGCGCATCACGAAATTTGGACAAATAATATCTTTGGTGTTCAAGGTGCGCATTATACGCCGGAAAATACGGTATATAGGTACTTATAGTTTGACACCGCATACCGTTATTTTTTATACAATTTTACATTATTAAATATACACTACCGCTCAAAAGTATTTGGCCACCTTCATATTTCTTTATACCATAAACAATACATCTATTAAAACCAATTCATTAGTGTCGTTGTTTGTATTTATATTTATAAAGAGGGGGTGTATATAAGTGCAAATAATTGCTAATAAATAAATACAATTGCTACAAAGTCGTTTCATTTATTCAAACTTTTACAAAATGCCTTTTTTGTGAGTGGCCAAATACTTTTGAGCGGTAATGTATGTACAGATTGTAATGTTGGTGGAAGCACTGGATAGCAGTATGATTTAAATTAAATAGCTGTCGAACTGTCTATACGCTGTTGATGACAAAGGGAAAGCTAGGGTCATAATTGGGTTTTTATTCAAAATTCTGATCAGATAAGATTCTATTTTCCAGGGCCAGCTTAGCCAATAGGCCAACCTAGGCCATGGCCTAGGGGCGGTCAGTTTTTAGAGGCGGTTTTTAGGGGCCAGTTTTTTTGTTTTTTTTTGCTTCAGTTTTTAGGGGCGGAAGATTCTGAAAACAGGGCTGCAAAATTTGTAATTGACATTTTTTTTAAGGAAAAAGTAGGGGCGGCATTTTTCACAATCCTAGGGGCGGCACTCGGGGTTAATCCGGCCCTGCTATTTTCTATATAAATTCGGCATTAACGCTTTTTCAAAACTCTGGTTAGTTAACCAGATCTTTTTTAATTTTATTTATATATTATTCTTGACTATTTTATTTTCATGAGCGTGGACGAGCTTTATAAAATTCAATAAATTTAGTAACAATAGATCTAGTCCATTTGATTCCGTATTTATTAAAATTAACACTTTACTGTCCAGGTTTTCGGTATCCGAAAATAATCACAACAACCGCAGACACCGATCGCGATCAATGATTACACATTATGTGTGCGATGTTACCACAAACAAGTATTTTACAAAACCAAACACACTGTGTGTCGTGTGTGTTGGTTTCTATAACATGTCTCTGTGTATTGGTTTCTATAAACATTTTTAGAATAAACAAGACACTTAAAAATATTTATAAAAAATATTTTATATTTTACTGTTTGTTTGTTTTTTTTTAATTATTATTTTTTCCTAGTTTATTAGGTATCTTTCTTTCTGTTATTGATTTTATTAAAAATATCAATGTATATGTACCTATGTTTACATATATTGAATCATTTTAGGTAATTATTTGTTTATATAAAGTTTCTTTAAAAATATTGTCGTCCCCTGGGAAAGTTTACTGTGAAAATGCTCGGTCTGTATAGTATTAAAATAAATTTAAAAATAAAATATCGAGCCATTACCGCCGATTTATCATAAGCGACACTTTTATTGAAATTGAGATTTTTATTGCAAGGAACATTTTAAACTGTAACGGACCAATCAGTGTAAACGTTTTTCTACAAAATTCATTAATTAACGAGTTAGAGCAACTGCTTAGTTTATCGTTAATACAACACATTTTCACATTTTAGCGTAACCAACAATAACCATCTTTATCGTAAGGTTAATAAAATAATAGGAATAATACGCTCAGGCGTAATAAAATTAAGACAGCAGAAATATCGCAAGGGCCATACAAATATTTAAAAAATCGTTCTCCTGTAAAATTTGATATTTGTCGGTTACGCTAAAATGGCGGTAATGGCTCGATATAAACAGTAATAATCAGTAGAAATCTCAAATCTGATTTTTTTTTACTTAAGTCGACTTAGGATACTTAGGCTCGTGGCCGTAGAATAATACACAACAAATACGCATGTTTATGCCACCTATTAAAACCTGAACACCTATTAAAACATTCAAATATTTGACTTTTTTTAGCTTCCCTATAGTAGCACAACCACACAAAGGATTTTAAAAGCAAAGTTAAAAGGTAGAATTTATCTCGCTTTAATAAAATTTTATACATTACGCTCATACAACATAAAGTAGTAATATCAAAAGTTATTTTACTGTACAGAAGGATAAAACATGGTCATAAAAATAGTCATATTTATAAAATTATTACATAATTATATGGGTATAAACTAGTAGGATGTTTCCAACACCGTAACTAGTCTGCAGAGATAGAGAACACCACAAAAACAAATATAAATAAAATATTAAGGTGAAGATTCTTTTTACCTATAGCATTATATTTTTCTATTAACATTTCCCTGAAAATTTATAATAAAATTGTAAAAACAAATCAGTAAAAGATATTAGAACTCTTGAGATCTAAATAAAAATCGGCGAAGAGCGAGTCGGACTTACACAAAGCGAGCAGTCAATGGAGCTTTAATTTGATCTTATTCAAATTGTCTTGTGATAACTGAAAAATGAATGAAATGTCCCAAATTGTGCTGACACATTATAGTCCAAGTGTATTAGATTTTTACGTGCCAGAAATAGTAACTGGAAAGAAAAATATGTATAGTATAAAAGCTTTTTTAAAAAACCGACTTCAAAAAAATAATTAATAGCACGAATTTTGAAGTCAGGAGGGGTGTCGTATAAAATATTGCGATCGGCTGTTCTTGTAAAATTCATGAATTCTTCCAGATCTACATTTTTTTTATAATACGTACCCCGCATGACTTCAAAATTCGAGCTATTAATTATTTTTTACTTTTTGAAGTCGGTTTTTTAAAAAAGCTTTTATTACGTAACTTTTAGTGACAATTCTTATATAGTGATAATTGCTTAAAAAAAGTATTCCAAATTTCATACATTTATGTAGGTGGAATAGTTTCAAAAATTTCATTGTCCAAAAATCATAATTTTGGGCACTCACTGAGTTTGCTTTGAAATTTGGAACAGAAATAGTGTTCAAAGTATTAATTACTAGGAAAATAAAAATCATTGAAAATCAATTAATTTTTGAAGTCATTAAAGAATTCTTTTAATCAAATATTGTCAGAAAATTATTTTAGAATATATTTCAATTTCAAATATTATCGAGTGCTTGTGAAACATTACTACGTATGGCGAACTTTTGTCCACATTTAAACATACGCAGTATTCATATGTTCACTTATGGTTCAGCTAAACTGAAACTTTAAGCACTCGATTTTTTTGGTTAGTATGACTAAAATCCAAATGTAAATTAAAAATCACAAAGTGATTGAAAAAATTATCAAACTGGATCGGCTGGGAATTGAACCCAGGATCTCCCGGTAACTAGCCAGATGTCTTGCCACTAGACCAACGATCCTCTGTTCGACAGCCGCCCCAATCCGACAACTAGTGATGAGCAAAATTAGTCTTGGTCTTGCAGTCTTGTCTTGGTCTTGCATTTTTTGCAAGACCAAGACCAAGACCAAGACCAAGACTATGTAAAGCAAGACCAAGACCATAAGTATGATTGCAAGACCAAGACCAAGACTCGCGTGAGCAAGACCAAGACAAAAGCAAGAAAAAGCAAGACTCTTGCTAAACTATTTAAATAATTTGAAAGTATAATTAGTAGTGAAACTTTTTAAAGCAATATTAAAAATTGTTTTTTTAAAAATTCGAAGTTAATTAAATACTTGCAATTAAAAATGTGTGATGCTGTCATAAATCAATATAATGCTTTCAACTACCTTCAAAATCTTTTGGTCGAATAGTAAGTAAAATATCGGCGTTTAATAGGTTTTACGACTTTAAATAATAATAATAGATTTTACCACGTTTAATAAAAATTCATGTGGGACTAACTAAAGCCCTGAAAATTTCATCGAAATTAGTCGAATAGTTCCGAAGTTACGCGTTGGAAGGTTTTACGAATACTCAGGTAGACAAAGAGGCAGCCACAAGACAAAATTTTTTTAGGAACCGTAAAGAGTAAAATTCGAAGGTTATGTGTATAGTCAGTAAAAAGCCAGGAAACTAATTTATGATAGGTTGTTGACACCCTAAAATTTGAAACATAAACAGTTTAAATACAATATGTAGAATAGAATATAAGGACGGTCAAGCCAGAAAACGTTAACAAAAAAAATTTTTTTTTAAATTTACTTGTTTCTATTTTGTTTTACTGACATATATACAAATTACAAAATAAACCAATTTTCTATACTAATCCACAGAATAGGTAAAGGATCGATTAGACCGATTCGACCGTTGGACCCAAAAGCTATTAAATCAGAAAGTGAGTATATGTATATCGTATACCTTGACACAACACGTGACAAATTGGCCAAAACATGTATCAAATTTTGTTTATCCTAAATTAATATCTACTTGACTTTAATTGTTCAGAAATTATTACCTACTTGAGTGTTTGGTTATGAGTGAAGTAGGGTAATAAAATTATATTGGAGCTTAGACTGTCCGGTCGATCGTACCAGTATGTCTACACATTAAGAGAATTTCGCACATATGTTAAACATTCCAAGCAAAGCAGCACAAATGCAAAGCAGAGATTTTATTATTTTATGATTATTTTTTCAAGCGACCCTTTACGATTGTTCAATTTCTTTTTGTCACATAATTTTTATTTTTTATTACTGTAGGTCAATTTCAGTTTTTAATATATGGAGACATTCCATTGAAAAAAACTAGATTTATGGCCAAACTCTTTTTTTTAAATAAAAAAGAAAAATAACTGAAGCACATATACAATTTGACATAACTTTGATTAGAACTTCCGGAAATTAACTATTTTTAACTTTTAGCCTCATAAAATAAAATTTCACATGACAAGATAATGGGAAGTCGCCCTGGGAGATCGCCCTTCTCATCTTTAGATAAATACATCACTAAAAAAGGCATTAGTTCATTTTCTGATATATTCTCGACTTCTTGTGTATTACATATTGCAGAATATGTAATTCTACCCATGCTCTAAATCAGTGCGATTTCACAAAACCATCCAAATTATAATTTGATAACTATATAATTAAAAATAACTCTTGTTGCAGCATCCTATATAACATAGCGAATTCTCCGTTAAAAAATTATTTTTTCTCGAAGATCCGTTAACATAGGATGTTGATTCTAAAAGCTATTTTATGGGATTTTTTACTCTTTGCCATGGTGTAAAAAATTTTAAAAGACTGGAATTTTAGCAAAAATTACTTTTTTAAGGATTTTTGAATTGAAGTATCTGACTAGGGATCTCATATATATATATATATATATATATATATATATATATATATATATATATATATATATATATATATATATATATATATATATATATATATATAGTATATATATATATATATATATATATATATATATATATGTGTATATATATATATGTATATATGTATATAATTATGTACCTAAATTATATATATTTATATAAAATAGGGATCATTTCTGCAGTAAGGGATTTTTTCTAAGTGTTGCTCTAGACGCTCTAGACACCGGAAAAATTGCCGCCCCTGCCTTTCCCTAAAAAATGGATTAATAACTTTTTCACTTTTTTCCTGAATGATTATAATTTTAAGAGCGAAATTGTGTGTTATTATTGCCCGTTTTCTTACTAAAAAATTAATGACGAGGAAAAACGAAAAAATTCCAAATTTTGCCACCCTCTGGCCACAAATTTGCTGCCCCTAAAATCTGCCGCTCTAAGCTCCAGGTTACTCGCCCTGCTGGTAAATTCACCTCTGCATTATTGGGTTCTAGAAACCTTAAAACAAACTTCTAGCATAGAACCGGGCTTGACACTATGATGCGGTAAATTATCAAGTCGCACCGTGACAGTGGCTGCGACAGCTGAATTTTCGATTCGAAAATTTGCTAATAAAAAAAGATGCAAGAAAGTGCAAGATTTTTTAGCAATACCAAGACCAAGACCAAGAGTGCATTTTACAAGACCAAGATCAAGACCAAGACTCAGCCCGCTTTAGCAAGACCAAGACCAAGATTCTTAATGCAAGAACAAGACCAAGACCAAGATTTGATAGTCTTGGTCTTGGTCTTGCATTTGCTCATCACTGCCGACAACCATTCAACCACTTATGTGTATTGGTACTCTCTCTAATGCGAGAAACAGTTAGTATATTTCAATTTCAAATATTATCGAGTTACCGGGAAATCCTGGGTTCGATTCCCAGGCGATCCAGTTTGATAATTTTTTCAATCACTTTGTGATTTTTAATTTACATTTGGATTTTGGTCATACTAGGTGAATCTGCCTAAGGTCCAACCTGGGTTGGGGGTGCCATGGTAGGGTTCGCCGTTGCACATGTATTCATATCTGCAATATTAGGTCAAGGTTTCTTTGCATTTTCGAGTTGTACCAAAATGTTCAATTTTGGACTTTTCCCGATATATATATATATATATATATATATATATATATATATATATATGCATGTACGGTTCTAAGAGCTCCATAAGACATGCAGCTCTCCAAAACACGGTATTTAGAAGAAGATATTTGCAAAAATTTCTGAATGACCTATAAAAACACACAAAACGCGACCTTGGACCAAAAAGAGACATATATTTTTGAAATCTACGCCTTGCAGTTAGTAAATATATGTCTAAAAATATTTCGCAAAATTGGGCCAAGTAAGGCTAAATTAGGAATTTAAATACAAGGGGCTCTAGTGACACTCGGTGTTGCACCCGCCTTAGTGGGCTTGTTTAGCCATAAAATATGGCGACGCCTTCCTCTCACCCTTAAAAAAAAGCAAACGTGTGCGATTAAGGCTCATTACCAATGTTTTCATCAGTATGGAAAGGTCTCGCAAAATATCATAAATCAAAAAACATGACTTCCGTCACAAAAAGGTAAACTGAAAAGTTAAATACAAGTTATCTTTGAATTCTTACCGCAGTTATTGAACAGTTTTGTTAAGGGCACACGCTTCTGAAGGTTCCTTACCCCCAACTTATCTTGCTCAACACTTAACGAGCCATGCCATTGTCCA
The DNA here is from genome assembly GCA_035578155.1 of Brachynemurus nebulosus. Classification (NCBI taxonomy): domain Eukaryota; kingdom Metazoa; phylum Arthropoda; class Insecta; order Neuroptera; family Myrmeleontidae; genus Brachynemurus; species Brachynemurus nebulosus. Next base: position 7,955,855 of record JAPWDM010000001.1, on the reverse strand, counting down.
GAAGGTAGGGCGAGGACCTATTGAGCGTGTTTTTTTTTATTTTATTTTTGATGTTTTGCAAGACCTTTCCAGCAGGAGACACTGGTTTCAGGAAACACAGAATTTATCACGCACAGCACACGTGCTCTTACTTAAAATGACAGGAAAGCTTTGTGATTTCCTATGGCTAGATAAAGCCATTAAAACGACTATAAAGCCGCGTGCCTAGAACTGAAAAGTTAAATACAAGTTATCCTTGAATTCTTTTCGCAGTTATTGAACAGTTTTGTTAAGGGCACATGCTTCTCAAGGTTCCTTACCTACAACTTATCTTTACATTGATATTATGAGAACGCTATCAAAAACCTCTAAATGAGTGAATTAATGTGTTTTAGTTGAACTTTTACTGAAGTAATCGTTTACAACAAGTTACTCAACATTTTTGTGCTGACTGTGATATCCTGGTCAAATACGACCCCTTGTTAGATGATAGATGGCAGCAACTACATGTGAGCCGATATAAATGTCTATTGTATCACTAGAATCCTTACCTTACTCTAAGTAATATATGCTAGGTGACGTCGTAGAAAAACCAGTGGGGTAGACAGACAAGCACTGCCACTAAAAAGCATGGAAAAACGTCTGAAACAATTTAGATGGGGGTGATATTGTTAAAATTCTTACTTTACTCTGACAAACATAGGCTAGTTGACATAATATAGCTTCGAATTAGTACAAAAATTTCAAAAAATATCTGGAAATGTTGAGGTAAACTAGCTTTGTGTTTTCGAGTTGTACCAGGGCAAATGCTTTTAAATGCAAGGAGCTCTAGACACGCGGCTTTATAGTTGTTTTAATGGCTTTATCCAGCCATAGGAAATCACAAAGCTTTCCTGTCATTTTAAGTAAGAGCACGTGTGCTGTGCGTGATAAAATCTGAGTTCCATGAAACCAGTGTTTCCTCCTGGAAAGGTCTTGCAAAACATCAAAAATTTAAAAAAACACGCTCAATAGGTCCTCGCCCTACCTCCTGAACAATGGCATGGCTCTTTAAGTGTGGATAAAAATAAGGAGGGGGTAAGGAACCTTCAGAAGCATGTGCCCTTAACAAAACTGTTCAAAGAATTCAAGGAACTGCGAAAGAATTCAAGGATAACTTGTATTTAACTTTTCAGTTTACCTTTTTGTGACGGAAGACATGTTTTTTGATTTATGATATTTTGCGAGACCTTTCCATACTGATGAAAACACTGGTAATGAGCCTTAATCGCACACGTTTGCTTTTTTTTAAGGGTGAGAGGAAGGCGTAGCCATATTTTATGGCTAAACAAGCCCACTAAGGCGGGTGCAACACCAAGTGTCACTAGAGCCCCTTGTATTTAAATCCCTAAATTAGCCTTACTTGGCCCAATTTTGCGAAATATTTTTAGACATATATTTACTAATTTAAAGGCGTAGATTTCAAAAATCGATGTCTCATTTTGGTCCAAGATCGCGTTCTGTGTGTTTTTGTAGGCCATTTAGAAATTTTTGCAAATATCTTCTTCTAAACACCCTGTTTTGCAGAGCTGCATGCACTGTCTTATCGAGCTCTTGTAACCCTACATGCATATATATATATATATATATATATATATATATATATATATATATATATATATATATATATATATATATATATATATATATATATATATATATAATACTTATGCACTTGGGGGGAAGGAAAGTGGAAAATCGGGGAAAGTCCAAAATTGAACATTTTGGTACAACTCGAAAAAGCAAAGCAACCTTGACCTAATATTGCAGCTATGGAATACATGTGCAAGGGCGAACCCTACCATGGCACCCTCGACCCAGGTTGCACCTTAGGAAGATTCACCTATTTAAAATTGCCATTTTAAAATTGCCATAATTATTCATATTATTGAAGATGGCTAAAAAATTACTCAACCAAAGTTAATAAAATTTTTATGGGACCACCTGGAGAGCTTTATCTACTAACCAAAAAAAGAATGGCGTAAATTGGCCCAGAAATGTGAGAGAAATCGGTGTACATACATAAAAAAAAAACATACGGGTTGTATTTTTGAAGTCGGTTAAAAATAGGAAAAATTTCGTAGAATTTGATAAACTATTTTTAAACAGCGAATCGCTACAGAAGTTCCTCAAATGACGGTCAAAGTAAGCCAAAAATAATTTTTCGCGTTTTTTTAAAACCGATCTGACTTTTAGATCCCCGTTTTGGGTTTAAAAAAATTGTTAATTTTTCGGTTTTTTTTTCGCATACTTTTAATTATTTAACAATGCCCGTATATAGTGTGTGCGGTAGTACAACACTTTAAGAAAATTTCGAGCCCATAAATATGTCTGTAGATATCTTCAAAATCTGGTTAAATCAAATTCTACGAAAACGATTTTTTTCGTAAACCGTTATTTTTGCTAAAACTATTCAATATTTTGAAATTTTTCAAAAATGTTCTTATTACATTTACCAAGAGCTACACTCCCATCAAATTCTATAAAAAAAAGAAAAAGAAAAAAAAGAAAAAGAAAAAGAAAAAAAATTTTAAATATAAGCAATCGGAAAAATGACTCGCAATAAGTAATTTGTTTATACACTCTTATGCATTAAGCTGGTCTCATTGTGTTGGTACTAAATAACTTTCTACAATGTTTGTATGAAAGGGCATAGCCGGGTAAGATAGGGAAAACGGCCCTTGACGCAAAATTGATTGTTCTTATAGGAAATAATACTTCTTAGCCCCAGATACATTCCTGCAAAATTTCAACCTTCTGAGGCTAATAGTTTATGAATACACAAACAGACAAAAATTTTCAAAAAAATTTTTTTTTTACGAAATTACTGAGCCGATTTATTTGAGTTTAATATATATTGTGTACCCACCTTAGGCAAAGTAATAAAAAAAAAAACGTTATGTCCCTTTTTTATACTAATTTTTTAAAATTTTTTAATTTAAGTAAATTTTTTTTGGCACTTACGCGTTAGCGACACCCACCATTTTTTGTTCAATGATATGTCTCTTAGTACTCTATAACATATATTTTTATGGAAAAATTTTAGTTGTTAAAACATAGTAGTATTTCAATACAAATGCATACCACTACATATATTACTTATGTATAAAAAGGGCTATAAAGTAAAATATCTGCGCTATTTCTAAAATAATACAATTACATACGTTCATAACTACGATAAACTAGTTTAAATTTACAAAAGTCCAACATTATCTGCCGTTTGTCTTTTTAGTGGAATTTTCTCCGAAAAATTAGACTTATACAGTCTATACGATAAGAGCTGCGAGAGGCGAGAGTAGGGGCGCTATCCGTTTTCGGACCCGTAGAACACGAATATGTAGAAAAAAAAAATGTCTGATATATATATATATATATATATATATATATATATATATATATATATATATATATATATATATATATATATATATATATATATTTTCCCGCCACCTTTTAATTTGTGTAGCGCCCCCCTATGGAAGTTAAGAGATGAAATTTGGTAAATGGGGCTCATTTTCGAGGCACCTCATACTATCAAAGTGGGGTCAAATTTTGGTCAAATTTTTTTTCTGACCCGACCTTTAAGGGGGTGGTGGGGGGCGGAAAAGCAATAAAACTTTTCCAAACCGGTTTTAAATAATGTTTCGGTCAATTATCTACAACATATCCAAAATTCAGCTTCCTAGGATGATATGGTGGGAGTAGAGGGGGGAAAAACGATTTTCGCTGGATCTAACAGGCCCCCAGCCCCCCAGAATTAACGTAGAGGGTTGAAATTTGGTGTGTTGATAAAGTTCGTACCTAGGTTGTGCTTTTTGGAGGTTTTAATATTTTACCTACACCCACCTCATTTTTAAGCTACAATTTCATGCATTTTCGACGTTTTCGAAGTTTGTACCACTCGCACAGGTCACCCGAATAAACCTAGAGGGCTGAAATTTTGTATTCGGATTGAGTTAGTATCAAGGAGGTGCCTTTTGGGGGTCTCGACTTTTAACCCCTACCCCCACCATTTTTATACCCAAAAGAACATGATTTTTCTTGTTTTTTAACAGTTTCGTTCGGGTCAAAATCTCCCCAAATAAACCTAGAGGGCTGAAATTTGGTGTACAGGTTAAGCTAATAGCCAGACACTGTTTTTTGGAGGTTTCAACTTTTAACCCTTACCCCCACGATTTTTACGCCAATATTTCCTTAATTTTTTTGCTTGTTTTCTAACACGTCTAGAGACTCCATAAGGAAACCTAGAGGGCTGAAATTTTGTACGTGTATTCAGTTAGTATCCAGCTAGTACCTTGTAGGGAGTCCGCATCACTTTTCCCCCCACTTCTCGCATTTTTACATCGGAATTGAATGCTATTGTTAAATGTGTTTTAAAAGCATTATGTTTATTCTAAATACAAGTAGGCGAATAGTAATTTTAAAAAATTTAAAAAAAAGTGAACTTACTTTTATGACAAATGAAATACATACATATTAAGTAATTTAAAAATGTTATTAAAGTCACTGTTTATTTATAAATTAGGAATTTTGGATTTTTAGTATTTATAAAATAGAAATTTTGGATTTTTTTGGAAAGAAAAAATATCTTTATAAAGGCCTTCCAGTTTACTATTTAAGGTCCTTTTTTAATTTTTAAAACTAAAACATAAAGGCAATTAGCGGATAAACATGGGCAGGAATGTCCTCGTACGAATTGTGTTGGCTTTTTTTCTGCTACCTGTTTTCGGCACAAAATTGAAATTTACTGAGATACAGCCCTTAAATACTTAAAACCTTTTTTTAAAGCCTCGATCAGCCGAACACTCATCACCAGTTTTGAAACCAACAAAATGACAATTCGGTTGTAGACTTTCAATCACATTTCGCTTGTAGACATTCAATACCGAAGATGAAGGGGAAAATTCGACTACCGTGATGGGGCCCCGCTGCTCACGGCGTTTTTTTATTAATAAAACAAAATAGATAGTGATTTCTCTTTTGTTAGAGTTTTTTCCTTTGTAAGACGTCAAGTGAAACTTTATTAGCTCATACACCACGTATTACGACGTCAACAATTTCATACAAAGTTTATTAGCTGTCAAAATAGTATACCAGTTGGTCGTTTCGTTATAATTCCCCATGACCCGTCATCGTGTTAGCAAAATAAGACAAACGGCAGATAAAGTTAGACGTTTGTCTAAGCTTGTTTGTCGTTGTTATGAACGTATGTAATTTTATTACAGAAAAAATCCACTTTCTGCACCTCCTTAAGAAGTACAACAAAAACATCAAGTGAGAGGGTCTGTTCAAGTTAGTTATATGTACCTACATGTAATTTACCTACATATTTTTATAACTACAACAAGTTTTAGCCGGACTTTTGTTATTACTATACATTGTTGAAGTTTTTTGTTCCAATCTATTGAGTTAATGTTTATTATTATTAAAACAATATAACATTTAAGACGTATTATTGTTATTATTATTATCTTTATTTAAATAAAGTTTCTAAAACATAATTTTTGTTGAGTTAGATGTAATTTTAATTAGTAAGTATGCTGAGATAATTTTATTGATTTCATTCAAATATTCAGATTCATGGTAAAATTAACCTTGAAAATTATTTTTTAACATGTTAAAACATATTTTTTATAACAAGTCAAAATATAAATTTTTTTAGACCGTCACAGGAACTCCAATAACTGCAACTCAGGGGGGAAGAGAACATTTTATTGCACTCCTCAGAGTTCTACTGTGTTTTAAAAATCAGGCAGATTCTTCACTTTATGGTCCTTTTTATGCATAAGTAATATATGTAGTACCGAACATGACATACATTTGTATTGAAATATTACTATCTTCTACCAACTAAAATTTTTCCGTAAAAATATATGTTATAGAGTACTAAGAGACATATTATTGAACAAAAAATGGTGGGTGTCGCTAACGCGTAAGTGCCAAAAAAAAATTTACTTAAATTTAAAAATTTAAAAAAATTAGTATAATAAAGGTATATAACGTTAATTTTTTTTTTATTACTTTGTTTAAGGTGAGTACACAATATATATTAAACTCAAATAAATTGGCTCAGTAATTTCGTAAAAAAAAATTTTTTTTGAAAATTTTTGTCTGTGTATTCATAAACTATTAGCCTCAGAGGGTTGAAATTTGACAGGAATGTATCTGAGGCTAAGAAGTATTATTTCCTATAAAAACAATCAATTTTGCGTCAAGGGCCGTTTTCCCTATCTTACCCGGCTATGCCCTTTTTATTGTGCGAAGTTTATTAAAACTATTTTTAGCCTACTTTGACCACCATTTTAAGAATTTCTACAATGATTCAACTATTTTAAAAATATTTCATTAAATTTTACGGAATTTTTCATTTTTTTCCATATTTTCCTTCCCGGACTCTATTTTTGTCAAAATATAGTAAATACGTTGTTTATTACTATGTTTCTCCTTGTTATTTAAAAGAATTTTCAACAGCTATTGCCCTGTCGAAAAAAACCGCAGTTTTCCGATGTTTTGTGACTCAATATATACTAACCCTATTAAAATCAAAATTTTTACGAAACGTTTAAGAATGTTTTGCACTACACCGCACAGCAATTTGAACGGCACATTTGATGTCGTCGATTCCCAGTTTATTAAAGAAAATTTACTAACTTCCAAACACATATAAAAATAGATACAAAGAAAACAAAACAAAGTATTTACTACGTATGTATTTTAAATTAATATTTAAAGAATATGACTTCGCTGCTTGAGATATGACTTTTTGAGTACCTGCATCTTAAACATGAATAACACTTGAACTTCTTAAAGGAAAACAGAATTACATACATATACATATGTATAGTATATGTATATGTATATGCGAAAATACTCCAAGTTATTACACCTGTAATATTTTTCTTCTCTTACAAAACTTGAAAAGAAAGTGGAAATAATTTTCTTTAAAAAGAAAATGCGTAGTTATACATCAAACACCTAATACCATTTGTAAAGCGTTTTAGCATACATTCTTATAATGTATTTCTAAGTACATTACCTACGTTCCATGTGCTCGTATGACTAATATGAGCTATTTTTACATCTTGTCATAGAAATTAATCGTCTTCATTTTAAAAATAAATTTAACCCTTTGAAAAGCATTTTTTTTTAATACTAACGAATTATTGAAAAACCACATCACCTTGCACACCTCACAGAAGCAATCATTGTTATGTCTGTTAACCAGAGTCGTGTTATTTAATAGGTAAAGATATATGACAAAACAAAATTGAAAATGGAATTTGTTTTAGTTTTATACAAAAGTCATTAGTGCCTAGTAGCTAGGGAGCCGGCGTGGCAATTTCGGTATCTATATGATTTCATCGTCATTAATACTAATATGTTATGTACATAGTTTACTATCGTGCGAATAAGAAAAAATTAGGGCGGAGTTCAGATGGTGCTGACTTTTCTTGAAAATGAATTTTGAAAATTTGAAAAAATAAAAGCTCCCTTAAATTATATCATCATGTCTGCCATTACAGAGTAAGTACATAACAAATTAACAGGTAAGTACATAATAAATTTGTGAAAGGCAAACGTCCACATTGCTGCAATAATTACAAATATATTTTTAAGAAATACACATCCGGAAATCCCATACCAAAATTGCCTCCAGCTCCCTGGCTATAAGAACTACGACGGTCTTAAGACGAATCTGCTGTTAACAATTCCTAATTACACTGAATTTCATTTAGGTATAATGACTTGCCGGTTTATAGAAACGTCAAAAACAGAGTTGTTACAGATGTCTGCATCTGCATCCGTATTATTTTAATATAGATTTAGCTACATCGCGGTTTCCATATAACACGGAACCAGTAGAAAAGAATATAACGGTAGAAGAGTTACTCACTCTCTCCCAGCCCGATAAAGTGTGCCAATTAAAAAGAAAAAAAGTACTGGTCGAAAGGAAATAATCTGCACCCTTCATTTTTATGCAAATAAAAAAAATTGAACCCCTCCCAGTTTTCCATAAAAAAATATCAAAGTTACGTCATTTTAACACGACGATTTCCTGAAAATTAAAGGTTTTTCCGACCCCCTTATGGGTAATAAAAACTGAGCCTTTTTTAAAAAAAATTGAGCCACCCTTAAATTTTCTATTATTTATATTCTTTTATTATAATTAATAAAAATGATTACACAGCTATAACAAGCTAACTGCGCATGCGTTGGGTTTTTTATTACATACTGTTTTAAATATCTAAATTCATTAAAATATGTAAATATGTTAATTCATATCTGAGCTTTGCTTGTTTTTGACGCCCAACGCAAGCGCAGTTACCTTGTTATAGCTGAGTAATCATTTTTATTGTTTATAACAATTTATAAAGCTATCTAAATAATCGAAAATCTAAGGGTGGCTCAATTTTTTTTAAAAAAGGTTTAATTTTTATCACCCATAAGAGGGTCGGAAAAGCCTTTAATTTTCAGGATATCGTCGTGTTAAAATGACGTTAAACTTTGACATTTTTTTATGGAAAACTACTGGGAGAGGTTCAATTTTTTTATTTGCATAAATGAAGGGTGCAGATTATTTCCTTTCAACCAGTACTTTTTTTCTTTTTAATTAGTATACTTTATCGGGTTGGGAGAGAGTGGGTAGAAGAGTTTACTGTACCATTCATATACACATCAGCTGTGTGTAAAAATATGCACGAGCATGCCTGTACTTACTTATGTACACACTGTATGGAACTCATTCATTCATAAGTAGCATTAACAAACATTAGATGTGTAGCTATGACAAATTGTACATATTCATATTGTACCTATGTACATATGTTATATAAATTATTACAATATCATTATTGCATTGTATTGCAGACATTTGAAATATCTCTACAGAGATAAAATAGGTACAGATATAACAGATATAGATATGGATATAGTTATTCACTAAACATACGCTATCGATTTACACTCCTGACCTATTTTAACCATACTATAACGCCAGTTCTTAATTTATTCCATTATTGTTAGATAAATGCATATGCATTATATTACTCATACCTATAATTGCATTCATACAAAAAGGGGATTAATTACAAATGATTGTTGAACATATTAAATCGGTGAAATGTCAATTTTAGAACTGATTTGCAAAAAACAAAAAAGTTGCTACCTATGGGTTTTGCTTCAATATTTCTTTTTTAAACCAATAAAATAATAATATAATAATAATTACAAATAATAATGCGGCAATATTGAAATTAAAATAACTGCTTCTCGCAACCAAGAGAGTAAAGCAGGCTCTACATTCTCGCCAAGGTAGGACAAGGTTCCTCGCCGAAGTTCCTCGCTGAGGCTTGAATAGCGTTATAACACCAACCACGAGGAACAGCGAAGTGACCTTCTGCACTCTCGTACTCGGTCAACTTCACGAGAATGTAGACGCTGCTTTATATATGTGACTGATACGTTATCGAACTGGAGTGGCTCTTGGACAAACATCAGTTGCCTATTAGCAAGGCTCTTGACTAGTTATCAAGCGATCCTGGGTTCGATTCCCAGGCGATTTAGCTTAATAATTTTTAATCACAAAGTATTTTTAATTAAAACAATGATTTGGGTATATACCGGGTGTCCCATTTGGATGTATACATACGGTTTACATGTTAATTTTTAACATTGGATTCCCATAAGGAAAAATTTATGTCACAAGAGTGCTCTGAACAAACTAATAATACTAATTTAATATTATAACTACTGTTACTATAGCTTTAACAATAATAATGCAGTAAAATAAAGAAATGAATGTCGCAATTTTCCAGCAATTCACATTTTTACATAATAAATATTTGTGTCATCTGAGGCTATAAATTCAAAAAGGCATTTTTTTATTTTCTTGAAAATAAATATTAAAATAATAAAAATACCAAAAAATTATTCTGTTGAAGAAATAGTGCAGATAATTTGGTGGAAAAAAAAAATATTTTATAAAAAGAAATTACCAAAAATAGGAATATGTTTATCCAAAGCACTCTTGTGACATAACTTTTTCCTTATGGGATTCCAATGTTAAAAATTAACATGTAAATCGTATGTATACATTCGGCCGGGACACCCAGTATACCAAAGTTCAGTTTAGCTGAACATTATATAGTGAGCATATGAATATTAACGTATGATTAAAAACGAACAAAAGTTCGCTATAGGAGTACCAGTGCCATCAATATTGTCGATGTGCGTGCATTGATAATGTACGCACATCGACAATATTGAAATTAAAATAACTGCTTCTCGCAGTCAAGAGGATATATGTAACGTTATCGAACTAGAGTGGCTCTTGAACAGGGATCGGTAGTCTATTTACAAGGCACTTGACTAATTATCAAGAGAGCCTGAATTCGACTCCCAGTCGATCCAGTTTGATATTTTTTCAATCACTAATATGTATTTTCAAAATAATTCAGCTATTTCATACGGAGCTTTACTATTTAGATACTTTTTTAATTTAGCTTTGAACTTATTATATACGTTCTCAGTTCGTATATCTTCAGGTAAATTTTGGTAAATTTTATAGCCTGTGTAACAAGGAGTCTTTACAAAAAATGTTGTTCTGTGTGCGAAACTGAATAAATTTTCATATCGCGTATCATACTGGATTTTTTCTTTCGGTACAAAATAATTATTTTCTTTCATGTATGTTATTACTTCATACACAAAGATACCATAAAAAGTTAAAATTTCATTTTCTATAAATAAATTTTTGCAAGATTCCCTCTTTGGAATCTTGAAAATGGTTCTTATTATCTTTTTCTGTATCATGAATGCTCGGTTTGATTCTGCAGATCTTCCCCATAATAATATTCCATATTTCAGTCTAGAGTAAACGTATGCATAGTAAAACATAATTAACTGTTCATGATTCACATATTTTTTTAATACTCTAATTTGAAATAAAAATTTATTGTTTCTTACATACAAAATTTACTTGATCTTTAAATTTTAAATTACTGTCTATAATAATACCTAAAAACTTAGTTTGATTCGTTGATTTTAGTATTGTCTGATCTATACAAATTTCCACATTTTCGTTATATGATTGTCTTAATTTAAAAGTCACCAGTGCCGATTTTTGCAAATTTACAATTAACTGATTCCTATAACACCACTCTTGAAACATTTTTAGCACCTTTGTTACCGATTTTTTTGCATCTTCATAATTAGAGTCGGCTATAAGTGCAGTAACATCATCAGCATAAATTATTAATTTTGCATCTACTACATGTTCTGGTAGGTCATTAATAAAACAAATAAAAAGCAGAGGTCCAAGATTACTGCCTTGTGGTACTCCAGTATTGACGTATTTTTCTACTGACTGTTGTCCTTGAATTATATATATATATATATATATATATATATATATATATATATATATATATATATATATATATATATATATTAGGTGTTGGAGTTAATTCGTAGCGTTTAATTAATTACTGAAAAAAAATTTATTTAAATAGAAATAAAAAAATACATTAATAATAATATTGCCCATCGCTTTCTACTACTTTTGACCATCTTTCGGGCAGGGTACGATTACCGTGTTGGAAGAACGCCTCGTCTTTAGATGCAAAAAAAAACACGATAGAGTCATTTTACTGCACGACAATACTCGTCCGCATGTCGCAAAACCGGTACAAACATATCTGGAAACACTTAAATGGGAAGTCCTGCCCCATTCGCTGTATTCTTCAGATATTGCTCCTTTTGATTACCATTTGTTTCGTTCAATGGCTTATAGCCTATCTGAGCAGAAGTTCACTTCTTACGAAGATTGTAAAAAATGTGTCGACTCGCGTTTTTCTGACAGGTATTCGTACCCTACCCGAAAGATGGGCAAAAGTAGTAGAAAGTGACGGGGAATACTTTCGTTAATGTATTTTTTTTATTTTCATTTTAAATAATTTTTTTTTTCATTAAAACGCTACGAATTAATTCCAACACCTAATATATGTAGGTATATATGTATATACGTGTCCGCACAATAACTCTCGAACGAAATGTCCTAGGTTTACAAAATTTGGTGAAAATGTTGGAAGTCCCAAATCGTTGAACAAGTTCGTTAACCAGACACGTCCGATGCCCGGAACATGGTTTTTGTTCGTGAAAAATATTAGTTTTTGCCAAAAGATTTTCGAACATTTTTTTACACCATTAGAAAGAGATTACATTAAATTACATAAAAAAGAAAAATTAAACATAAAAAAGGAAAAATTACATAAAAAAGGTTTTTAAACCATCATTCTATGTAAACTGGTTTCCGAGAAAAACGAATGTTTATAAACGGAAATTCGCTCTGTTATGCAGGATACTGCGACAGGGGTTTTTGATATTATTAGAGGAACCATCCAAGTATGCCGCTATGCTGTTAGTTTGAGCCGTATCACTAATACTGTAATAGTATTCTCATAAAATAATCTTTTACAAAATGTATCCCTGTTTGTTACAGTTGCCATGGAAGAGGATTGCATTGATTTTCAAGGACAGACAGTAGCGCATGGACTACTTTATGTTCCAGGACCAGCAGTATGCACCATGTGTGTTTGTTATCATTCAGAACCAATGTGGTGCAAAGCTATATATTGTAATCCACCATACGTAAGTATATAAACATAATAAAAGATTCAAATAATAATATTACATGGCAAAAGTAGTCATAAATCATAATAGTATAAACCGATATCAAAATTCTCTCGTTCCAGTTAGTTTCTTTATCATTGGAGACAAATTTTTATTGTTGTAGTTACCCGAATGTATTATTAATGAACCGAAACTATGAGCATAATTAGACAGAGACCTGAGGACAGGTCAAAAAGAGCCCTGAGGGCTAGAAGGCGCGACCCTTATAGTTCTCCTCCATCTGCAAATCTCAATAATCTCAAAGTGACTTCTTCATTCAATTAATTACGAACACAACTGTTTATGCATCCAATAAAAAATTGACAGTGGTTGACTGGCGTAAATATTAGAGATTCGTTTGCAAAGACTTTTAGGACACTTTACATCCTATAAGATAACTTCAATTAAAAATTAAATTTTTCCAGTTTAGCTTCAACAGCTTACTTACACTGAGTATATTCGAGACAGATTTAAAGGCGTTCTCCCGTGTGATGGCCTGTTTTTTAAGCATTATTGGGGAATTTTTTTGACGACCAGTGAAAAGATAGAACTTTGAATTTTTTATCATTTATTTATTGCTATCTTAAGAGTATCTAAAACAAAGGGTATCCCGGGATAAGAATGGCCGGTTGGCCCCCAGACGAGATTTTCATCTGCACTTTGGCTACTATAAGGGCAGCTGATAAAAAGTCTTAAATGCAAGTTTTAGCCTCATATCTTGCGTAGTTTAGATGTTATTTGTGATAATAGGTATTAAGGCCATGATTTTTTAAACCTTTATATCTCGTAAACTATTACAGATATTGAAATGAACTAAAAACCATTGAGTAGGTCTAAGTTAGTACTATAATATATATTTCTTTCAAATTTTTCCGTTTGTAAACAATCATAGAAAATTCGAGAAAAAAATAGAAAGACACTTTTTTAGTGGTTCCTTCAGAGTGACAATCACGAAAAAAGCCTCAAATATTGCACATTAGGTCCTGTTTAAGTACTGTAAGTTTCGTTAAAAACAAAAGGGTGGAACACTGTCAAAGAGGAAAAACCTCGATCAAAGCCACCATCGGAAAGATGGATTTCATCATTTCGTTATGTGTTTATGCCATGCGCACAAGATTAATTAAGAACCTGGTGGTGTTTTAACGATAGGTACCGATGTACGGATATTAACGATCAACTCCATCTACGAACTTAGCCTAGAAATATGACCGTTATCGTACCACTGTAATAATTTACGAGATATAAAGATTTTAAAAATCATGGCCTTAATACCTATTATCACAAATAACTTATAAACTACGCAAGATATGAGGCTAAAACTTGCATGCAAGACTTCTTATCAGCTGCTCTTATAGTAGCCAAAGTGCCGATGACAATCTCGTCTGGAGGCCAACCGGCCATTCTTATCCCAGGATACCCTTTCAAGTAAAAATCTTCATTAGAACGTAAGTTGTACCACTTCGAAGACACCCGCCACAAAAAAGGACGCCCACTTTTTCCACGATTTCGGCTAATTGGCTTATTTGAAAGAAAAAAAACTCGGCGCTTTAATCTGTAAGCCTAAATGCATCGAATGAACTACTAGAATCATTTAAAAATATTGAAAATTTGGTTTTTGGCAGACTTCTAAAGAAAAGTTTCAAATTTCATGATTTTTTTTTAAATTTTCGTAACGAAAAAATAGAAATATTCGGAATTTTTGGATGATTTTCACTCCGTGCGTCTTCATGTGCTGAGTCTATCGTATAAATTTCAAACAAATCGGTCAAATCGTTCTCGAGATATGATGGAGGAAAGTTTGAAAAACACAGTTTTGAGAAAATGCGTTTAAAGTTTCAAGAAAGGTTAAAAGTATGAAAATCTTAACTCACCATCAATCTGCAACGCCTGGTCCATAGAATACTCCTTCCTGTTCCTCTTGAAAGTCTTTCAAAGTGAATTTTTTTCAAGTGGAAAATTTTTTTTTTAATCCATCACACGGGAAGCTCCCTTAATTTACTGTTATACTAATGTTTCTTTTTTATGACAATTAATCAATTTTGAAATTTCTAAAATTGTTTGTACTTGAATTTCTGATAATTTCAAAACAATTATCTACTATTATTTCCTACTGATCACTGTCGCAATCTTTAAAAAATTCAAAATTTATTTAAATAAATATTTACAATATAATTTTTTTTATTTATTTTTATTTTACAGTTCTGTAAAAAATTCCGTGTCGGAGAACGATGTTGTGAATTTGTTTGTTTAGATCCTCCTGGAGACGAAGCCTATTTGCAACTAGAAAAATATCGAAAAAAGTTAGCTTTACAACATAACACTTCAAATTTAAAAATATCTAGTTATTTAACACTATTCATATCTTTTATATCAATCTATTTATATAAATTTTTATACAAATCAGCACCATGACCCCTATTCCTTCCTGTTAAAATTAAATACCTTTTTGTCAACCGTCCAACCTGATGACATTCTATGCTTATTTATGCCAAAAAATATTTTTTATCGATAAACACTCAACCATTAACAAATCGTCCATTAAAAATAATATATTGCAATTGACATAAATTTTATTTTTTTGTGCTTAGTTTCCTCTTTCCAACATTAAAAAAAATGAGTTCAGAAATTTTGCTCAAAAATATTCAATGCACTTTTTGCAATTCAACCAAAGCTAATTAATAAAATAATTAGATAATTATTATAAATTGGTCTAAATTCAATATAATAAAATTAGAAATTTTTATAATTAAATATTTTAACATTTAAATTGTCGATTAAAAATCGATTATTTCAAAAAAATTCTATATTACTATGTACCACCAAATAATTACATAAAAAAAGCACTGAAATTTTAAATTAATATTTATTTTAAAAATTCCCAAAATGAGTAATGTGATGATAAATTTGGAGAAGTAAATTTTCTCTACGAACCAATTATAAGCTTTATGAAGTAAATATTGTATTTTAAACAAAATTGTTGGTTATTTTAATTTCAAAATGTTATAGAGGGGAAAATTAAAAAATAAAAAATTTTTATATAATTTTGTAGATTATATTTTCTATTTAATTTCATATTTCATAATTTCATTGAATCTTTTACTTTTTTCCTATTTTTAAGTTTTAATTTAGGAAAATTAGTTTTATCTTTTGTATGATAATTGATAATATGTATGTATATGTGTTTCCATTGGTAAATAAATCGTTACTGAAACGCTTAATAAAAAAAATAGTTGTGGTTTGCTCTTTAAGCTTTAATGTCATATACTGGAAAAAGAATACAATTTCCGACAGGCCATATTTTAGTGATAAATTAATTTATATTTTGATCTAAAAAAAAATAAAAAACAGGTCAGTTTAAAAAAAAAATCAAGTTTTAACTTCAATATTATAATATACATTTTAAAATATATTGTTCTTTCATATTTTTTATGTAAGATTAGAAAAACCCTGGTCTTAAGTAGAAAAGATTAGTATTTTTTTAAAAGCTATGATCTGCAAAATATATATGTAGTCCATTGGTTCTAAGACACAATTTTTCTTTTATTTTATTAACTTATTAGTTTATTACATCAGAAAATGTATCATAAAACAGTACAACGAATATCGTATTACAAAAAAAAATAAAATAAAATAAAAATAAAAATAAAAACTGAATTATAGCTAATCCATACAAAGAATAAAATTTGAGATTACTTAAATGTTCTCAACGTTTTCAACAATCAGATCCAGGGGGATCGCATTTTTTCCTTTTTTTTTTAATCATTAATAATGATACCCATAAATATATAAATATATTAATTTTTAATTTTTCCCGTATTTATAGAGATTTCGAAAGCTAAACGAAATACGGAATTTTTTTTTTCAAAATATCAAAACATACATGAATTGACTATTAGAATGTGGTACCTGGGAAATTGTAATCTTAAAAAAATATGAATTTAAATTTAAAAAAATATATTAATACAACTTTGCCAATTTTTTTATTACTTTTATAAATTATAATTTATATTTATCTATAATTAAAACTACCTACATATTTATTCATATTTTTCTATCAAGAAAGTAATTTTTAAAAAATATGTATATATGAACTACCTGAATATAATATTTTAAAATTTAAATAGTAATCAGAAAAAAGAAACAATTTTAAATTCTATCACTACATAATAGTTATTTGTGCAACAAGCTGCAAAATGGAGGTATTTCTTTCACGAGTCGTAACATTTATTCAAACTCGGCAGGCCTTGTTGAACAATTACGACGAGTGAAAGAAAAGTGTGAATATTTTTTGCAATTTTGCAATTTTTAATTGCAAAAACAAATTTAGAGTTTTAAAACGAAAAAAAAATTAAAAACAAAAAACAATATCTGTGCGTGATTTTAACGTACCGTATTTTTCTATTTTATTTAAATATTCAATAATTGCATTTTAAAATTAAAAAAAAAAAATTAATGTTTACACGTTTGAGTATTTATAACCATAACTAACTTATGAAAACAAATAAAGTTTACCTGTACAACAAAACAATTGTTTTAAAAATTAATATGTTTACATAAAAAATTAATAATTATAAGAAGCAATCCATACAATAATTAGGAACCAGTATTCAAAACAAAAAAATTAATAAAAATGAATTATAAGTAAATACATCTTAACAAAAATCGCATAAAAAATATTGTTAATTAAGAAGCTCGTACCAAATTTGACTCATTAGCTCATAGAACCAAGAACACGTTAAGGGACATAAACAATTACGAAAACAATCCCAACTGACGGGATGGCTGATACCCTATGTTGATCGCTGATACACTATATATCGTATGTTTAATAATAAACCGAAATAAGTCAAAATTTCAGAATTCTAACTTTTAATTCTAACTCTAAAAAGTTAGAATTCTGAAATTTTGGCTTATTTCGGTTTATTATTAAACGTGCGATATGAAATTATTAACGCTGTACAGCTTAGTGTCACAATTAATCAAGTTTAACTTAACACTGTATAGCGACTGTATCCATCAACATGTTAATTTTAATAATTTATTCATATAAGGAACAATAATGAAAATTTTAAAACGGGAAAGATGATCTCAGTTTATTTAGAGTTTGATATTTACATACATTGAAAAAATTATTTTATCTACGACTACTATGAACTTGGATGAATTTTATCTACGACTACTATGTACAAAGGACTATCTAGCTAAGCCGTTTTTGGCGTAATTCTTTACTTTACACACAACATGCGCACAGAACCACAGCTCACTACACTTTTGTTAATCTTTATACCCAACATTGTATTAAATTCTTTACAAAATTTTTACTTAACTAAAAGTCGACTTTGCTTTTCATAAATTTCAAGTTTGACATAATCTTAATATACTCTATTCGTAACAAATTTACATTATTTATTGTGAATTTCATACTAGTTATAGATAAAGTATACGTAACTCCATTGTATAGGTATATTACACATTTGCTGCTACGCAGCTCTTGTGCGACTTTTTCACTCGTATGTAATATGCAACTCACAACACTTGCTACGTAACATACTATTTTATGTGAAACTTCTAACGCCTATTATAACTATCTACCCTATCTACATATAATACGTATTTATAAAATTCATCAACCACGACCACAATTAGTTAATAAGTCACGTTCTAACTTCTAAATAACTAAATTAAAATCATATCGTCTTGGTAGCTTAAAATTTTATTTTGAAATTACATGTAGAAATATTACGTATATAGAATTGTAATAACAAAAAAATAATCTATCAGTTATTATAATAATGTAGCTCTTTTGGTAGATGTTTCGTACAATAGTTAACATTGATAGGAAATTTTCAAAAAAGCCAAACTATTTCAATTTTTGTCACTTAAATTTCAAATATTTATAAAATTTACTAATAATAAGATATAATTAATTTTAACTTCTTCCACATTGAATATTTTATAAAATAAATGGTGCAAAAAAATAGTACTCAATTTTATAAGAACAAAAATTAAAAAATTAAATTTAAAATTTAGTATGTTAAGTGTTAAGCATGTTAAGTGCCAAAAATACTATTTCTTTTTTTTTTACTTTTCATATTTTCTCAATTTTTTCACATCTTTAATATTTTGAATTTGATTAAACGGACTACGATGACTATGAATCGTTCTCTGTTTTATTTTTTTTTTTTTTAAGTTTAAATTTAAGTTAAAGTTTTGTTGTAATTGTCATCCTTTTTTAAATCAAAAATTATAAAAAAATATATTTATATTGATAAATTAATAATAATAGAGATAGAAATAAAATTATAAAATTGGGTACTTTTAGAATCATATGTTTTTAATGGAATTTAAATATTGAAAATATCTTCTCTGATGTTGTAGTAATAGTTAGTTTAAACACAATATAATTATCAGCAAATAAAATTTCTTTCAGCATAAAAAAGCACTTTTAGATAAATTAAAAATTAATACAATTTTTAAATAAACTAACAGATATATATATTTTTTATTGTTTAAAATACACACTGAATTGTTATAAATATATATACCTATATCTTTCCAATTACAATTTTTTTATTATTAAAATTTAATTGCAATTGTTTTTTAAATTTTATATTTTATGTCCCCTTCAACTGTCTAAAAAGAAAGTGATTTGGAATTAAATTAACTGTGTATATTCATTATAATCTAAGAAAATAAGTTGTCCCCAACGCTCCCACCGCAGTATTTATTTATTATACAGTATATTGTAAAGCCTCTTATAGACGACACATTTTTAAATTGGCCCTGTAAAGCAGAGGCGGCGCAAAGGGTGGGCGAAGTGGGCGACCGGCTATAGCCTCGCACTTTTGGGGGCCTCGCGGATGGACCTCGCAGGTGTAAGAAAACTAGTAGAACTTAATTAAGGTTGTCGGTTGTTGAGTCTTTTTTATTTTGCTCGTTACCTAATTTTGAGGAAGACGTTTTTGAAAAATCAGAGGAAAAAGGGATCTCCCAAAAGTCATTAATGATTAATGACGTCCAATCGAAAACTGCCTCTCAAGAGGTCTTGGTAATTTTAATTCAAAATAGGCCGCGCATGAATTTTGTATGAATATTTTATAGATGACCCCTTATGAACTTTCACAAAGTTAAATTATTCACAATTAATTCTGTGAAGCTTAATATATATATATATATATATATATATATATATATATATATATATATATATATATATATATATATATATATGTAAAATAAATAGTTATTAACATTCAAATTTCTTATTCTACTCGAAAACTGTCAGATGGAAATTTCCTTTTTGTCATAATTAGTAATCTTTTTAAACCTAACATCTACATATACATATTTGAAAGTATAAAATTTTAGTTCACTAATTTTCAAAAATTTTGTGAAAATAGGTTGTAGTAGATACAGATTGAAATAGACACCAAATTAACTAATTCATTAAAAAAAAAAATAAGAAAATTTAATTTATTTAAATTCTGGTAGTAAAAAATAGACGATTAAGTATTCAGGAAAAATTTAAATCCAAATCATTTTTCTTTATTCTATTGAAAAAAGAAAATGTAATTTATTTAATAAGTAAAATTATTTGCTTTTTAAAATCAAAGAATTATTGAACAAAAAAATGTTTATTGTATGTCTATATTTCTAATGAAATAAAATCTATTTTTTATAATAAATTTAATAAAGTAAAATAAATCAATTGAAAATATTTTAGTATTTTTTATTTCCTTAATTATAATTTATGATAATTTATTGTAATTTTTAAGCAAGAAAACACAAACAGTACTTACCTACCTGGATTTATACACAAAGCTCTGTAAAAAAAATTTGCCCCAACCGTCACAAAATGTATCAGGACCATTATTTACGTACAGGTTTAACTGGCGATAGAAATCTAATCACATGTATACAATTGGTATAATGCGTATTTCTACAAATTAAACATATACATTATACATATAGGTTTTACCTAATACAGCTTCTAACTTGACAATGACAAATGAGCGACACTAAAATAATACTTTATATGCCTAGGCAATTAAGTGTTTTAACTGCTACTGGGAAATTTTAAAATATTCATAGGCTTGGTTTTGTAAAAAAAAAAAAAAAAAAAAAAAAAATGAAGCAATTTATAATAAAAAGTAGATCAAAATCATAATAATAATTTGCTACAAAAATGTCGAAAACTATTAAATTAGTTTAACGCTTTAAATGATTAAGACGAGTTAACTCGTCCTGCAATATGGCGGCTCAAAATGCTGTGATATGTATATGTTTACTAGTACAGGTGCCGCTATCTGTAACAGATTTTCCGAAATACGGTATAATTCTAAATAATGTTCAATTTTATCAACATAGTTTAATATAATTTATATTTTGTAAATTTTTAGGGTTCACTTTTTTGATGTTGGGATCTTTGATTTTTTTTCTTTTTCTTTTTTTGTAACCTTATCTATTGTACTTATCACTGGCAATAAAAAGTCGGGCATTTTAAGACAAAAAATTTTTTCCATATGGTTTGTTTAAAGGCGTTAAATGTAAGTAAAATAAAAAATTATTTTGATAATTTTGATCTCATTTCATAACCTCGGCTGCGCCTCTCGGCAATAAAATTGTTTTTTCTGCCTAATGAAATAAACTAATATACTCTACCTACCATAATTTTTAAAATGGTTTTGCTGGCAGATAAAAAAAACATAAGTGCGTTTGTTTTTATTTTTATTTTTTTTACTTGAGCTATACTTACCCCACGCTTTAAAAAAATCTAAAACTCACCTTAAAAAACCATTCCTTTCCAGAATGGGAATGATCTATATATGTAGATAATATGCAGCCCCTTTAAAGTTTATTATGTTGGTAAAATTGGACGTTACATACTTATAATTATTCAATATTTCGGAAAACTATAGAACACTAGAAGCCAACTAATATAAAAAAAGTATAGCTCGCTTGGTGTCATTTGTTGGTCAGTCACAGCTTAAGGCATGTAGTCAGTCGGTGTCAGTCACCGAACGCACAATTCATTGTAATGATTGTAATACATTGTTAGACATTGTTACTTGAATTGGACAGGTTGGTCTGTCCCATAATAGGTGTTTTGTAGTAGTGTGTGTGAATACGCACACAGAAACAAACACCAAACCAACACCATTGCAAACAGTGTGCACCTACACACATAGTGGGGAGATTTTACGTCACCCACTGGCGACAAGTGGAACAGTTTGATAGACATTCTAGTTTGGTCCCTTGCGGAAAACCATGGGAAAACCTCTCACAGCGATTGACATTTCTGCCCATTAATATATAAATATCAACGCATTTTCAGCCACCATATTGCTGAACTGATTAACTCGTCTTAATTAAGGCATTAAATGTGCAGCTATTATTACATTTGTCAAGTAAAATGTTTAATCGTAGTTATTAATCAATTACATCAAAATATGGAAATTTAGGAAAATTCAGGTTATTTAAAATAAAAATTCTGTGATCAAATTAATTTTTTATATAAACGCAATAAAAAAAATTTAACAGAAAAAATTATTATATAAGATAAAATTCTAAGTAATCCGATAATTTTAAAAAAATTTATTATCAAATATTCTAAATTAACTTCTTTGTTTATAATTTACAAAATATTAAAATTAATTAAAGCTATTTAATAGAATTTTTCAAATTTGTAACAATTTCATCCAGAAGCATTGATCCAATCATTATTTTTTCACAGTTGGTAAACAAATTTACATTCTCTTCCGATAATTTGACAGTTAAAAGAACTAACGACGCTGACGTCAATGTTCTACCAGCAAATCTAAAAATGTAAAAGGAATTAGTAAAACATCATTTAACTTACATAAGTATTCAAGAAAATCTACCTTAAAATTTCCTCATTTGAGCTAATTAGAGCTAAATTTGCCGTTTTATAAATAATATCCGTTATATTTGCTTCTTTAAAGGGAGTATTTACTTTTGCCGAATGTTCATACATGCCTTTCAATCGGTTTTGTTCAATCATAAATTGACTTTCGGACATAGTTACGGCTTGAATCAGTTCCCCAACTGGTGCTCGCAAACTTACCATATAACTCCCTGTAAAAAAAAAACGTTTTTTGTTTGTTTTTTTTTTAATATTTTAAATTTTTTCATTTTTGATGTTTTAAAACTACCAATAGAGAATATCCATGTATTTTTTTATTACCTAAATCGTTACACAAACTCATATCTAAAAAAATATTAATTAATTAATATTACAACATTAATTAAAATTTTCCTTATGAAAATTAAATAGAAGAGAAGAAATATCCGTCATATTCTTATACTGTGCGAACGGTGTCCTCTCATACGAGAGAGAGTGAACTGTACTTAAGAACAATTACATCAAAAATCGTCTTAGCGCTATTTTCAAAAGTGAAATAATTTTTTTCTTTTTTTTTTGATATTTGAACCATTATTTGAACATGACATGCAGGATGCTGCGACAGGGGTATTTTTTACTATATCGAGTTTTTTTTAGACACGAGCGCATTTCTTTAGCATTTTAATTTTTGTATTTTTATATTTGTCGACGTCTAAAGAACAACATTAAAAAAATTATAATGCTAAAAAATGCGTTTCCAAAAAAGCCATTTTGACCATAGTTCGTCGATTTTTCTTGCGAAGAAAATGTATAATTTTAAAT
The DNA here is from genome assembly GCA_035578155.1 of Brachynemurus nebulosus. Taxonomy (NCBI): domain Eukaryota; kingdom Metazoa; phylum Arthropoda; class Insecta; order Neuroptera; family Myrmeleontidae; genus Brachynemurus; species Brachynemurus nebulosus. The sequence goes on along the minus strand of JAPWDM010000001.1, from coordinate 7,932,484 downwards.
TGTTGTAGCGTTAAGTTAGGGTCCTGTATTTTACTAAAATAATGAGAAATATAAAAAAAAAATTGAGTTAAATTTTTTGTCATATTAGGGGTTAATTTTCTTAGCTCATCGATTAATTTTCTTAGCTTTGTCAACTTATCTATTACAAGCATATTCTCTATTTTATCATTTTAGTCGTGGTACCTGTTGAGGATAGAATTTCAAAACTAATTGGTTGCGTAGAATCATTAAAGTTAATTCCAAGGGTTCCGGATAAGCTCATTTCTGGACTAAGAGTCACAATAGTAGCAAAGTCATGAATAAATGTACCTACAGGTAAATTCTAAAAAAATAAAAACGCAAAAATTGTACAATCCACGAAATTATTACTTCGTTAATAATTTACCTTCTGACCCACTCGAATATCAGTAATTTCTTGACTGGAGTGATTTGTAAATACCAACTCAACGGATACCATTTGAGCAGAAAATAAATGTGGTGACCTTGTAAATCGATATGTAATATTGAGACCATTGCCTTTCAATCTATTGAGCAACTCGTTTGTTTTTTGTGGCACATATTTTGCTGGCACAGACTGAATCACTGTACTTGCCAATTCGTCAGATTTCGGTTTCTCTGATTGTATGGGCGATAAAAATCCGCCAATTGACGGTGTCATAACCGGTGCTATTTCAGGATTAAAATCTAAATCTAGAAGTAAATCTAAATTATTTTTGGGTTCTGGTGGTTTTGATGTGGATACCGGTGGAAGTGGTTCACTTTCATCATCTGACGAGGAAGGTGATTGTTTTTCTTCGGTAGAAGTTGTTTCACTATCAGAATCACTTTCATCTTTCGATTCATCAGAATTTTCACTCGAATTAGAGCTAAAAATAATAATAATTATTATTATTATTATTATTATTATTATTATTATTATTATTATTATTATTATTAGAGATTATTAATGAACGTTTGTCGCCAGTGTTAGTCATTTCTAACCAAAAAATTACGTATCCTAACCCTGCGTTTCTCAACCTTTTTTCATTCCCGATCCGGTAAAATCTCGGGTAATTTTGTGCGGACAAATCACATATAGGATCATGATTTTTAGTTTTAAATAAAAATGTAGTTTTTATTTAAACTAAATTTATATTTAATACAAAATGTGGTTTTTCGACCACTTGGCCGACCATGTAATTCAAATAAATATCGACACTTTCTTAAGCATTACAGAAATATTTAAAAGCAATTGTTTAATTTTAAATATAGTTCTTGTAGCCTGCGATCATTTTCGCCATTAATTGGAATAACATTATACTATATTCACCCAAAGAATTCCTAGCTACAAGACAAAACCACCTGACTAAATAAATTTTTATTGGTTGAAATTTCCAAAATGGACACATAAAGTACAATTTAGTTGACGCCCAGACTATGTTTTATGAAGTTGATACAACGATTACGCAGAGACGGTAATATGTGAATTGGGAGAATTTTAAAAAATATTTAAAAAAAAAATTTAAATTACTTTATCATTTCAGTATTATCTTAAAAAAATTTAAATAACAAAATATACCTATTATTTATTTCCGACCAGTTGGTCTACGACGTAATTCAAATAAATATTGACGCCTTTTTAAGCATTAGAGAAATGTTTAAAAGCAATTCTTTAATTTTAAATACAGTTTCCATAACCTGGAGTCATTTCCACAATTAATTCGAATATCATTAGGGTTTGTAATATGAAATGTCGTTTTCTGACCACTGAGTCTACCATATGTCCATAAAGTTAATCCCACCATTTCTTTTTTTCAAACAAGAAAAGGTTATGTTGTATTATCCTAGATGTATCCTACCATGTGTCGTATATACAAAAACTAAATCCCAAAAATTACTATTTTACTATTTTTACAGCTCAAAACAATTTTTTGGCATAAAATTAGCCCCTTTGTTTCCTTTTTTAAAACCAAAAATATTGTACTGTGTTATGCTAGACGTGTGTTATTATGAACCGCAAATAAAGAAATAAATTCCAAAACATAAGATTTTTATCACCAAAAACCTTTTCTTGCATAAAGCTAGCTCTGTCATTTTCTTTTTCGTAAGTAAAAAATAAAAATCATATTTATTTTTGTAATTTATTGTAATGCACACATCATTCTGCGGACCGGTAAGATACTTTTGCGGGCCGGCGGTTGAAAAACACTAGTCCTAACCAGTCATGAAAAGTGTGGCAATTTAAATTGGAATAATTTTTTCTTAAACTTCATTAAAGGAATTAAATTCTAAAAATAACTGTTACGAATTATGTTTTAACACTTACTCATTATCTTTTCCATGAGACGATTCTTTATTACTTGCGTCGCTGTCATTACTTTCTTCCCCTGAATTACTTTCATCTTCATTACTATCGGAATCTTTACTGCTATTATATTCCTCTCCTGAACTTGCTTCCTCCTCCGAATCTGAGTAAAATACTTTAGAGATCTAAAATAAAAGCACAGATAGAAATGTACGAATTCAAAACTACTGATTTTTATGGAAAAAGGCCAGGAAATTGTACCTGTTTCATGGAATTTGTAACATTTTCTGACGGCGTTTCAACATCCCGAAGAGAACTTGGCGTGGGTTCAGTTGCAAATGGAGGTAAGTCGCGATATCCTGCTGCTCTAGAGTGAATGTAATGTGATAAAGAACCTAACTGGAACTGTTCTCGATCTATGAATATAATTTTATTAGTTTACAGTCTGATATGGGAATTCTTAAAGATACAGTAAACTCTCGTTAATTCAAACCTGCGATAATTCGAAACTCTCTATAATTCAAAGATATCACGAGTTCCCTACAAAATCTCTTTATATTTCGAACTAAAACAATACATTTTTATACACTTGGTAATTCGAACGAAAAAATCATTGCTACGTAACAAAACAACGCGTTAATTTGAACTCATCGGCGTCAAACTCGACAATTCAAAGTTGCAGAGAGAAAGAGATAGAAAGATTGTAAGTACATTTTAACACAAGTTTAAGTTCATTCATCGCAAATGCTTAAAAAATTAAAATTGTTACCTGCGATAATTCGAACCTCTCTATAATTCGTAATATTTTAAGAGTCCCTCGAGTTTCGAGTTAACGAGAGTCGACTGTATCTTAAATATGATTTCAATTTAATAATATGATTTAGTGAAGAAGAGGTGCAATGGAGAAGTCTACCATTTTTTTATGATTTAAAATAAAAGTTAAAACAAAATCAAACAAAAGTGTAAAAGAAAAATTAAGGTATCTCAACAACTAACAAAGTTACGGGACTTTAAAGTTGCATTTTACGCAGATAGTTCTGTTTCATCTGATGTGTGACATCATTGCAAATAGAGCGAAGTTTGTTTAATAAACTTTTATAATACTGGTGAATACGTTAATGATTACGGATACCTACGACAATTTTAAAATTTTTATCTTTTACAAATTCAATATTTTGACGTTTTAAAATGTAATTTTTTTAACTTTTGCAGATTCATAAATTAAATCCATGATAATTGAAAATATAATTAAATTTAAAAGAAAATATTAAATAAAAGACACTCGGTGTCGGATTGTGCGGATATTTGACGTCACAGGCGAATTGGAAATTAACCATTCCGCCTTAAACTTTGATCTTCTATTTCTCTTATTTGTTACCGGATTTCAAAAAATTTTTCATCAATTTATTAAGTTTTAGTCTATACTTTAATAAGTGTTAACTACATATATACTAGATTATCCACACTACGAGACTTCTCCATTCCGACAACCAGACATTTCCGATTGAATTGAAATATTTAACACTTTAATGGCCGCTCACACAACATTATGTGTGATAGCCAAAATAATTGTAGAGGCCGATCGCACATGTGACAGTCATTTGCATTTGCAATATTTCTTTGAAACAGGACATTTATACTAACAGAACTATTTCCTAATAATTTTTTATTTAATTTGTTATTAAGATAAAGTAAAAATTACATACCTTTAAACTGAGAAACCAGTTGTGGTGCTGGTTTTGTCTGAAGAAATATATAAGAAGCATGATTTGCTATACCATTACCATCAGCTGCAACTGTAAATTGCCGTAAGAAACGTGCCCGGTCACGAATGTCGTAACTTTGATCATAACGTGCTAAATTAAATACATATTGGCATAATATAGCCGTTTGTTCACGATTTGTTAACCATAACTTCACGGCCAGGTTTAAAATTTGTAATTTTACAATATCATGCTAAAAGACAAAGAAACTTTTAAATATTTATGCAATATAATGTACTGGCGACGCAAAGATTCTCACTCGTGCCTCTGGTGGTAAAATTAGAATCAGTATCAAGGAAAAATATACGTGTACGTTTAATTCGCGATATAAAATCTAGTAATACGCACATAATGTGTGTAAGACATATTTCTATTGACAATTAAAAAACCAAAGGCGCTCGCGTAATCTTTTCATCCCCAAAAGGTTACGTAAGGTAAGACTGATAAGAGAACCTATACTCGACCAACTTATGATATTACCTAGATTCATTAAATGATTATGAAAGGAATTTCTGATAAAAAAAATTTATTATTAACAAAATAATTATCTGAGCTTTAAATTCACTTCACATTTTAAGTTTAAATACTTAATAAAAATCGAGTTTTGGTTTTTGATCGGATATATGGGCTCTTATTTTAGGTGTTTCAACTGTCAGAGAACATTTAAATAAATATCGTAAAACGTTTATCAATATTTACGTATTTAAAAAAGAAGTTCCCAGCTTGGGAAACAAAATGGGATCATAGTTTAATGCTTAGGGGTTCTACACAATAAAATGAAATAAGAATTAAGAAATAAGGGATGTCGCCATCTAGTGACGTTGAATAAAACTTTAATTGCTCATAGGTATATATAGACGTATTTTTGTACATCAATATTCGTGATTTTTTTTGTCACTAAGTGACAAAAAAGTCATCACGAACGTTATGTTTTCATAAATTTTGATGTACAAAAATACCTACATATACCTATGAGCAGTTAAGTTAAGGTTTCATTCAACGTCACTAGATGGCGACATCCCTTATTTCTTATTTCTTATTTCATTTTATTGTGTAAAAGCCCTTAGTTATTTGGTAATCAATGTTGAAACATGTATAATTGTATACATATAATAAATAATTACAATAAAATCAAAACAATAAATATTTAAAATTGTAAAATAGTAGGTACACTACGTACATAGTATCTTTATGACGAAAGGTACGTTTATGAGTAGACAAACTATAACATAATACATATGAAATTGGCATGAAGTTGTCCTCACATATCCACATAACGTCAACTCTTTTATAAATAACTTCACATTAATTGAATATGCCAATCTGACATTTGAAGTTTAATAATTATGTATAAAGTGTATACATATGTGTAATTTATTTAGTATTAATAATAATAATTTAAACTAATCATGCTAATTTAAATTCATAGTATCACATAATAAAAGTGTATAAAAAGTAAATATAATTTAAAAAATAGTTAAATTCAAAAATGGGTGGTTGCAAATGTTCGTATCGAAATTGTACAATAAGTACATTAACGGACGAAAAAATACGTTATTTTCACTTTCCAATTAAAGACCGTCAAAGATGCGAACAATGGATAATCAATGCCCAAAAACCACATTTTCATACACTGCCCGTCGAAAAATTACGAAATAAAGTTATATGCCAATTTCATTTTGAACCGAAATATTTTATGAATCCACGACACGACCGTTTAACACACAATGCAATCCCGACAATTGATCCCTCCGAAAATAAACTACTTTTAAGTGATGTGCAAATTGTTCCAATTGACAGTAAAGATTACAGTAACGACAGCACCGATTTCGCCGTAATTACACCAAAAAATGAAATGTTAAAAACCGTGCCGACCAAAGAACTTACACAATCGCTCGATCTGAACAAAACGCAACTGAACGATTTGAATTTGATACCGATTTCGCGTGATAAAAGCACATTTCGAATATCCAGTTCGCCGCCCGTGAAAAAGGTGAAAGTGAACGTAACAAATATTCTTTTGCCGAATAAAGAAATCAAAATGGAATTTGACGAGGACTTATCGCAAACTTCAATGGACACTGCCGTAGCCGCAACGCAGCATCAGTTCGCCGAAATGAATAATTCCGATGACACCGCTTTCATTGACGTGAACGAATCGAATAACCTGACGTACACCGTATCCGAAACCGGTGAATTAAATCTAGTTTCGTGCGGTAAAATTTCGAATAATAATAACAACAAAATACCACCAACCGAGAATAATATTAAACTACGGGTGAATAGTGACAGTGCCGGTACCACTACCTATTCAATTTGTTTAGATGAAATCGATGACGATGAGGAGAAAGATCCACTCGCGTTCGACGAGTCACAACACGTGATCCACGAATATCTGATGAACGTGGAGCACTATGACGATGGTAATCAACAAATAAATCGTCATAAAGTCCATAAACATGATCATGTACAGAACGATAATGACGTTAATCATGAAAATAAAAATGATTACATACGTCACATAACCGAAAATACACGAAGCGTGCAAGAACTTACATCGTTATTGACGCAACACAAGCAAAAAAATCTGTCCATGTTAAAAGGTCATCGTATACGCAAAAAAGTACTATTCAATCATCTATCAAAAGGAATTAATCCGGTTTTAGCGATGGCATTGAAAATGGAATTATTCCCAAAGGATAATTGGGATTCGGAAGAGAAACGTTTAGCTTTGGATTTATACAATTCAACGCCGGAAGGATATAAAGTGCTGGTTGAAAAGTGGGATTTTAAATTACCACCGTTAAATGTAGTGCAGAAATGGTTGCAGGAAAAATAATTATATTTAGAATCAGTTTTAGCTTTGTTTTAGTATAGTTTTAGTAAAACTGACTAAAAAAAAGTTCTGCGCAAACTCAACGCAAACGTAAGATGACTAGTGTTTTAGTGGTGGTTTTTAAGTTAAAAATACAACAGATTCATTTCATTTCAGGAGTCCCATAACAACATAACATATTTCAAAAATTTGCGATGTAAAGATTACGCGAGCGCCTCTGGTTTTTTAAATTAGAAGCTGTATCAAGTAAAAATTTTTGCATACCTAGATACGTTTAATTGTCAATTGACGACGCAAAGATTACGCGAGCGCTCCTGGTTTTTTTTAAATTAGAAGCTGTATCAAGTAAAAATTTTTGTATACGTTTAATTGTCGATAGCAAAATGTACTACACAAATTATGCGCGGATTACTAGATTTTATATCACCTTTAATCGTATACGTATATTTTTACTTGATGCTAGTTCTAATTTTACCATCAGAGGCGCGAGTGAGAATCTTTGCGTCGCCAATAACTTGTATATCTATTGGCGACGCAAAGATTCTTACTTGCGCCTCTGGTGGTAAAATTAGAACTAGCATCAAATAAAAATATACGTATACGATTAATGCGCGATATAAAATCTAGTAATCCGCGCATAATTTGTATAGTACATTTTTCTATCGACAATTAAACGTATACAAAAATTTTACTTAATACAGCTCCTAATTTAAAAAACCAGGAGCGCTCGCGTAATCTTTGCGTCGTCAATATGCGGATTACTAGAGTTTATATCACTAATAAAACGTCTACGTATATTTTTACTTGATACTAGTTCTAATTTTACCACCAGAGGCGCGAGTGAGAATCTTTGTGTCGCCAATAGCGCCCAAGATTGTAAATGATAAAATGATCCAATAAAGTAGAAAAAAAAATTAAACCACGCCGAACAAAACAATACAAATAGAACAGCTAATTTATTCTGCGCATGCTTATTGATAATCAACCGATTCAAACTAGACGAATGGAATGAATCTGCTGGTATTATTAAATTATGTATTATTTTATAATTAACAATGTAGTTGATTAAATTTTTTTAATGTGTAAAGTTACATTGAGAAATAAAATTATATCACACCCTGACATTTTTCGAATATTCTTGATACCTTTAATTTTTATCTTATTTCAGCGACATTAGTTTTTCTGCTTTCGAGACTACTAAAGTAGCGGAAGCATTGTGATCACTTTTGAAATATAAAAATTTTTTTCCTCCCAAAATGAAAATTTTCACGCACATTTTACGTTTTAGAGCTTCCTGAACAATTTTGGTTCGATTGCTATCTGTCCGTCAGTTTCAAGAATTTGCAATTTGGTTTCTAGATGGTTTCCTACGAATTTCATCGCAATCGAAATAACGCTAGCGAATATAAATACTGTATTAGATGCTTATTATATGAATCACACTGTACCTATAGTAAATAATGTGTTTATAGCATTACTTGAAAAGAACAAGCTAGTTATTTGTGTATTAAGAGCGCAAAATGGTACATTGCCGCTCGATTGAGAATGTTGACGCTGCCAGGCGGAGCGCGCCATTCTCATGAGAGTGGCAATGTCATTTTGTGCTCGACTTACACACACAATTTTTTCTACAATCTTCGTTTTACTTAAAAAATACTTGAAAAAATAATGGACGTTAACATTTATTTTAATGTTATAATTTTGGCAGCCTCAGAAATTTCTGGAGATGTACCACACCTCCATTTGATTTTCCATTTTTTAATGACTCATTAATACAAACTAGGCATATTTTTTGGAACGTCATTATAATCACTTATTATAACAATTTATTGTTCCCAAATAAAATGGGTAATTCAAAAATGCTACTATTTCTTTAGTTTTTCAATTTGTCATTAGATGGCTAAACATTAAACCACGCCTATCAAGCATTTTACTATTATAAATGAATGAAAAATATATTAAGAAATTGAAATTTGTTTAATAAAAGCCATACATCTGCTTATTTTACCTTAAAAAAATCTTAAAATGGAATAGTTTTCAATAATTAACTAAGAAAATTATGATATTTTTTTGAAACTTTCAAAAAAATGACGTTTGATAGTAGGGTTATAAATAAATTTTTTTTTATTACTTTATTGGAAATTGTAAAACCTGGACACGCGAACTAGTGGTCAAAATAAATAATTACGGCCAGTAGGCAAGGTTTGTTTATAAGATTTTGACAATTTACAAAATTTATGTTTAATTTACAAAATACGAACTGGCATATTTTTCTGAATGTCATTTTAATTTTTTCATAATAATTTACTGTTTTCAAATAAAAACGGACAATTTCAAATTGCTACCATTTTTTTAAGTGTCAATTTCTGCCTTCTGATGACAAATGGAGAAACTACTACTATAGAAACTATAAAAATAATGGTTTATCGGCGACGAAAAGATTCTCACTCGCGCCTCTGGTGGTAAAATTAGAACTTGCATCAAGTAAAAATATACGTATACGATTACTGGGCGAAATAAAATCTAGTAATCTGCGCATAATTTGTATAGTACATTTTTCTACCGACAATTAAACGTATACAAAAATTTTTACTTGATACCGCTTCTAATTTAAAAAACCAGGAGCGCTCGCGTAATCTTTGCGTCGCCAATAAGTACTCGCTTTAAAAAAATCAAACACAGTATTTTAAAAAAAAAGAATAATAATTTTCCTTACAAAATAAAATAAAATTATGTACAAACAGTGTCCGGATAAACTGACATATTAGTCCACCTTGAACGCTGTAGTCTATAGCGAATACTTTTCAAAATAAATCGTACAGGGTACTCACCTCATCAACAAAACTTTTGGCCACTTTTCTCAGAACATCCGGAGCTATTTTCTTAACATTAGTCGAATGTTCGCCAAGTAACCATAAAATTGCAGCTCGAGCTTGCGGCACTGTTATTGTATCTAAAAGTCTAGCCATATGAGTAATAATATCACCTGGTTCAGCAGCTTGAGTTTGTAACAATCGTTTGATCACTACAACACTTTCCGCAACAACTGCCTCTACAAATAAAAAAATAAACACAAAATAAGTAAATAATATAAATATTTGACACTAAAAAAAAAAATTACCATCTTTGCTGGAAAGTAACGACACTAATCCATTCAGACATGTGTCTGTAACTTCTTGAATATTGCACGCGCAACGACCAATAGCTTGAATTGAGGCCGCAACAAATTTCTTATCGCTACTAGAAATGTAAGTTTGAAGCTCGCATAAAATCATTGAAACATTTCCTTCGGTGGCGAGATTCGTTAATATTTCCAATTTTAATAATTTAATATGCGTAGGATCGCTAGTTCGTACGAAAAAGCTCTTCAAATATGGTTCAAACATACCCTGAAAAAATAAGGATGGTATCAGCGATTTTTTATACGGTGTCACCGTTACTCCTAATTTATTTTTAGCGCATGAGCAGTTTGTTCATAGATTCCAGAAGCGTTGCCTTATGCAATATTTATATACTAGCATAGGTAACACAGGCAACGTTTGTATCTATGCCTCTACACTAATCTGTGTCTGTCACTTGTACCTAATGACACAATATGGACGATGTTGGCATCACAACGAACCTGTATAAAGCAGCAGTCAATGTGTTAAATTCTAGTTGAGTTTGTCCAAGAGCGAACGAATACCAGATGGTGAAACCCCTTAAACTAGAACCACTGTCATGACAGTAATTGAACTTCTCGCTCTCAGCACTATATACATTTAATATCAATGTAAATATTATATAACATTGATGGAAATTATCACGAAAATGTCATAAGAAGTATCTTATTTTGAAAAGGTAAGTATAAATGACAAAGAAATAAGTTTCCTAAAAAGAAAATTTGGAGTATTCAAGATTTTTAATAGATTTTACTTGAGGTATGGATACGCAAAAGTAAAGTCGTGGCATGTATCTTAAACGCTGATTGATTCCGGCTTTTACGTAAAATATATTGCAAATAAATTAAGTATTTAACAAAAATCATTTAGTTTAACCTAGAAAGAATAATTTAATTAAAACTTTTTAATTGTTTATTAATTCATAACTTATTAACAATAATTAGGTTTTTGAAGAAAAATTTTTTTTGTCATAAATGGAAAGATCACTTATATAAGTTTTATAAGAAAACTCTTTATTTTTTTTAAACGTAATAATTAAGAAGTTATATTAAATTAAAAATAAATTTTCAAACTTAGAACCGATAACGGGCCGATAGTTCACGAGCGCTTATGTGACGTAATAAAGGCTATATGGCCTGAACATAGCTACATTAGTGTCTTTTTATTTTCAAATAGATTATAGACCAAGAGCTACTGGCCGATTTGCGATGGTCATTTCAACACGCGTTAAATTAGGAAGATAGAATCTTGGATACTTACTCTACACAGAAATTCAGTTCTGGCAAACCTATTCGACTCAACCCGGCCGAATAGGCTAGCCAGAACTGAATTTTTATGTAGAGTAAGTAGTATCCCAGATCCTATCCTCTCAATTTAACGCGTGTCGAAATGACTATTGCAAATCGGCCAGCAGCTCTCCTACTATTATTGTTGCTATGAAATTATTGTTACTATGAAATTATTGTTGCTCTGAAATTCTTGTTTCTATCCAAATTATTGCTTGCTAAAAACTTCACTGTCGAAATATCGAAACTAAAGAAATATCGAGCTTGTTTTGTACCACTTTGTGATAGCAATACAAAAATAAATCCGGAAAAAATGTCCCTCAAAATTTTGAACGTCGAAATCAATGAAACAACCATCAATAATTGTTCCTCCTAAATTTTAATAATTTTGACACTTTTGACATATTACCTTTATGACGTCACAGACATCGCGATCTTTTGTAGTGCTGTTTTTAACCAAATGATATTTTTAAAAATTTTTCAAGTTTTAATTAATTTATTATTTATTATATATCATTTTTAAAAAATTTTTCGTATCGATTATCAATATTATTTATGATGTAGAATTGAAATAAAATAAAAAAAAGGATATTTATTTTTTATTCAAAAACCCAATTATGTGCTCAAACATATTTACTCAAATATGAGATAATTAATTTTGAAATTTCCCGCTGTTTTGGACAGAAAATGGCTGACATGTCAGGACTCTATTTATTATAGGAACTCTACACAAAAGCAGCTTATAATGCTATGTTGACAGTTGTTTCTTTATTTCTGAAATGGATTGTTAAACTCTAATGATTTCTTATCTATAACAGTCATTATTCTTTTTGAATTGCAAAGAAGTCAATTTCTGTTAGTGCATGTCTAGGTACACATATGCCCCATAATAATATCTATTCTTGTATTAATTAAAATTCACATAATGTTTGAAAAATTGTCAAACTAGACCGGCTGGGACTCGAACCCGGATTTCCTGGTTGCTAGCCAAGCGCCTTATCAATTAGGCTACCGAACCGCTTGTTCGAGTGCCACTCCAGTCCGACAATCAATCAAACACATCCTCTGTTTAATGCGAGACGCAGTTATATTTTTAATTTCAAATATTATGGAGTGCCTGTAAAACACTATTAATGTATGGCGAACTTTTGTTCGTATTTATATATACACCAATATTCATACGTTCAATTAATGTCTAGCTTTAGCTGATATTTGAACACTCGATTTACTTTGGCATGTATGACCAATTCATTATGGCTAACTTCAAAAATGCATCATTGCTTGCATGAGGCAGAGTCAAAAGTTCAAAAATGCATCAGACGCATCACAACGAAAAATCAAAAGTTCATTTTTGCATTTGATGCTTCAAAACAATGCATCAAGAAATTTGGTGATGCGTGCCCAAGATGCATGTCATGTGTATAATGTAGAATTAAAACTACTTGACATATTATGTAGGTATTAATACCAACAGGAATAATTCCGAAAAACAAATTTTTGAAAAAAATGAATGTATTTACCTTTGATTAAAATTGTTTAAACTATTTGAATACATCTTTCACTCAAAATAGGTATGTAATAATTTTTATTCAAATAATTTCAATATTTTCAATTTCAAGTAAGTTCAAGTTGAAATTCAAAGATAATATACCTATACAAGGACTGTATTGCTATATTATCTATAGTCTATCATGCTACATTATCTGTTTTATCTATAGCCAAATCAGAGGCTAAATAATGCCAATATCCCGTTCAAAAACATCTAATGTGCATCAAATTTCAAGAGAGCATCAGCAGCGCATCATGTAGTATTAGACGCATCAGAAAAGTCATGATGCTGCATCGAGGCGGTAAAGTTTACATTTTTGAAGTTACCCTATGTTAATTAAAATTTACAGTGTTTGAAAAATTGTCAAACTGGATCGGCTGATTCTTGTATATTTACGTAAAACAATGGTTCTGATCACAGTCGGTACCGCCCACCGGTAAGCGCTAAAGAATCTAGTAAGTTTTTTTTTAGTTGAAGGTCTTTTCACAATGAATGATGTGAAACGTAAGACTTAAAGAGTGTTCCACCTAAAGCCCCTAAATAAAACGTTGTGTAGCTTTCTAACTTAACGATTAATAACAATGATTTTGAATTAGTCATATACAAAAATCACTATTAGAAGTCGTTAAGTTAGAAAACTACACAACATTTCATGTAGGGTCACTAGATGAGAACAATCCTTATGTGTTACGTCTTACATCATTCATTGTGAGAGAATCCTTAGTGGGTATTGAGAATTAAGTGCCACATTCTTGGAAAATACTTGCAAAAATGCGTTTAATATTAAAAATCATAGAACGCATGTTTCGGCAAGTAATTCTAAACGTCTTTTAAGCAAGATCAGTCTGTATAAAAATTAATCTTTCGTATTAATACATTAACGAATCGGAGCATGCGCAGTGCATCACACGTATTTAAGTGTCAGCAATTTACTAACAAAGAAATGAAACTGATTATCAGTAGTGAAACGCGGCGATTAAAGACTGCTGATGACAAATATGACACCAAATATCGAAAAAAACTTCGATTATTTATATCTTACAATTAAATTAAACCATTTATACCTTTCGTACAACACTAATAGAAACAATTGCATGTAAAACTATTGACTGGACTTCTGTATAGGATCTCAGTAAACGAATTAGGGCTTTAACAGCAATCGCCACTTCTTGTCGCGGCGCACAATGATGATAAAGTTGAACTACGGCCATAACAACTGCAGCATTACGACTCTGCAATAGAGGTCTTGTGGTCCGTAGAAGTAATCTATGATCCGGGTCCATTGTTAATATGTTAGTTGATTTTTCAATATCTCCCGAATCTTCATTGGACATATTATCATCGCTTGAATCGTAAAACGACTTATCATCGTCCATTTTATCCTATAGATTACAAAACCATCATATTTAAAATAAAATTCGGCAAATAAGTGTTAAACACGCATTAAGTCAGGATTTCATAAATAATAAACAAATACTTTACTTTGCCTCGTGCCTGCTCGCACTCTTTATAATATTAATAGATTTGAGCGTTTATTATTTACAAATATGGAATACCATAAAGTAACGCTCAAATCTATTAATATCAGGATTTCATAGTTCAGAAGCTAAAATTTTTCACAATTCGCAGGATGAAATATTTCTTGCTTTTATTTATTCACACAAATACCAACACACAGTACTCTTTGTATGTTGGTTTCTATAAACATTTTTAGAATAAACAAAACTATTTATAAAAAATATTTTATATATAATATTATTGTTTTTTTTTTTTTTTTAAACCTTGTTTTCACAATGATAGTCACTATTAAACTATCATGATAGAACTATTACACTATCAGGTTTAATCTGATAGTTTAGGGTGGTTTAGGGACTATCATGATATGGATAGCAACTATCATGGTTACTATTATGGAGATTAGACAAGGAGACGAAACTCAATGTATTCAAAAAAGTGTCCAAATCAAAGATGGCACTCGTGTTCGACGGATACGAAAGCGGTACAGTACTTACTCTCAAATGGAACACTCTCAAATGGAAACGCGAGCTTTTAAATTATCTTTGTTAGCTTTTGAATAGAATCTTCTGGAATTTTTTTCAATGTTCAACTCAGTTATAAAGTGGATTTTTCGATCGTTTTTAAAATAAACTTTACAATTTTTATTTTGCGTCGCATCATTTATATTGTATATTATATAATTCGCTGACGTCATTATGTAAAATCGGAGTCAGTACCATTGGATATCCGCCGTATAGAGTAATTTAAACTATAAGAGTTTATTTCATACATATGTAATTTCTATGTATTTCCTTATTATTAAATATCATCAACCGACATTGGTGATTCTCAAATGGAAACACTCACTTCCCCAGTCCCGACGTGTTTCCATTTGAGAATAAATACTATAGTTACATTCTGTTTTATCCGTTTTATGTTACTATATTCGCTATATTCACATCAGTATCCGAGCATTATTAACGCCGCGAGTGGTAAAAAAAGAAAGCCTTATATTTACCATTTTCCTGACCAATTTTGTCAATTCCTCTCATATAAGTTAGATCTCCATCTTATAATACTCCATTGTTACTATCATCGTGTAAACGGGTTTTTAGTGCCTACTATCGCCACTACTGGCGTCATGGCGCCACCATTCTGAATTTAAAATTGTCCAACAGAAAATATTTTTTATTGTTGATAATTTATTGCGTTTGTTATTTAAAATTAATCAAACGATTTTAACGATTTGTAATCAACGTTATGTTGTAATTGTTGCATATAATAGTAAGGTTTTTCATATCGTTTTAGTAGTTTCAAAATTCCGCCAATAGAGGCGCACGCATAATACTATCACAAGTTTCAGTACGTGTAAACTATCATGATGTTAACTATCACGGTTCTTATCATGATGGTACTATCACAAAAATACTATTATCGTGTAAATTATCTTTTATATTTATTTTTACCCGTTTATTATCTTGCTTCCTGTTATTGATTTAATGATTTTATTAACAATACCAATATGTACGTATGTTTACACATGTTGAATCATTCTATGTATATTTGATTATACAAATTTTCTTTAAAAATATTGCCGCCCCCTGGGGAAGTTGACTGTGTATAGTGTTAAAATTAGCCTTTAATTTGTTAATCATATGAACCTTTTACTTTCTATACGAGTTTTAAAAAAATTCAACAATAGTTTTTAAAAAACGACACTGTCTCTTAAATTACAAAGTACCCAAGTGCGGATAGGCCACTTCTGCGATGACAAAAATCACGAATTCATCAGGATTTTGTTATTAGAACTACGAAATCCTAAAAATTAAATTATGGCGGAATACACAAAAAAATATATTACATGTAAATTTGGATCCGTAAACTGAGTTCTTGCATAACGTGTAAGCATATTTATTATTACAACTTGGCCCCATTCATCAACGTCTACTAACAATGCACACAATTTACGGTAGTTGCGATGAATTAAATCGATACGATCCGGACAAACTTCTTCGAAAGCCATTACTGCTGATCCTACAACCAACGTGGTTCGATCACCTAATAAACGTTCAATTACGTCAACTAATTCCGTTTTTTGTTCCGGATCCAAACTAAAATATAGAATGAAAATAAATTTACAAAATTTAGTTCCAGTTGACAGTGGCGATGCGTGCAAGTAAACAAGGAAGACAGTGTCTCTCCAAAAAAAAATTTTCATAAGATTTAAAACTTTTCATAAAATTTAATTATGTAATTTTTATAATTTGGCCATTTTCAATACATTTACATTTTCAAATAAAACGTATATACGGATATACAATATACATGCGTTTACACATATATTAAATAATATATACATATACATATACATATAACCTTACAAGTCTATTTAAACGCAAAAAAGACAATTTTAAATTTGTTTCTCCTAGCTTTGTATGCATGTGTACACACACACAATCTACATGTGTGTAACATTCTCCAATTAAGGCTCATTTCAGACCAAACCAGTCAAATCTTCTCAAGTCCAGTCAAGTCACGTCAAGTCCAGATGCGTCAAGTCAAGCCAGTCAGGTGCTTTCAGATAGACCAAGTCAAGTCAAATCAGTCAGTTTAAATTAGTTATTACTTGATATTTAAAAATGGCTGTTGTTATTTAATGCAATAATAATAATGCGGAAGTTAAGATCATAAATTTCTGGATAATTTCTAATAAGTAATATTAATTGTTCTAAGTCCATGTTTGACAATGATTTAAAGATTTAACGTTTGAATAATGTATTATTTAAAAAAATATTATACATATACGTACACATACCAACAGTCTATTTTATGTTATATAAAATTCAAATATTTTTGTTGTTAGTTAACTGCTTGTTTTCTTCTGACTTAATTCAATTTTTTTAAATATTTCTTCATTAATTTTAGAATTTGTTGTTTATTATTTAAATATTGAAACTTTTTAATAAAATTTGTATTTATTTTCAATTTGTTTTTCTTTACTATCTGTTTAAGTTTTTAACATCAGAAGCTTTCATTTTTTTTCTTTTTTCTTTAGAAATATAATAATAAAATAGAATTTAATTTAAAAACTACAATATATCTAAAGGACTAATTTCAGAACTAGTTATTTTAAAATTCTAATTTTTTTTAAGACCCTTTTTAGTTAAGACTAACCGCTAAATAAAACAAAAATTTCAATATCTTTTACTCTTGGTGCAACAGATACAAATGGCTGGTCAAAAATTTCTACATTTTTATTTTATAATTAAATTGCTGGGTCACAAGGTCCGTTATAGTAACAAAAACTTTAATAAGGCTGAGAAAGACTACAGATTTCGAAATAAAAATAGATACAAAATAAGTCTTTTTAAATATGGTAAAAAAAGACTGTCTCCCCAGGTAATAATTTCACGCGTCACCACTGCCAATTCAATCAGAACTTGACGAAATTTGTGGAAAATTTTTATGAAATATGACCAAAAAAAAAAAAATCATATTTACGCACCTATACAATTTTGGAATTGCATGAGCGGCTGTTTTTCGAACGTATGGAGACATATCAACAGACGCATCACGAATTGCCAACATCACAATTGGCACAATCATAGATACTCTAATGCTTGAAAGTACTCTTAAAGCACCTGCTCTAATTAATTGATTTGGATCCTAAAATAAAATTACTTTGAATTTACAGCAATAGCTTATATAAATTTTTACAAACGTTTTAAGTAATACCTTTAATGCTCTTTGAAATGTCGAAATACTAAGCAATGCTAAATCCTGTTGTTCTTCAGCATATCTTACTAAATAGACATAAACTAATTTTTTTACTTCAATATTTTTTGAAACCACATTCTTAACAACAGCTGGAAACAGTTCAGAAGCATCTCTACCTTTTGCAATCATCTGAAATATATCACACGGTAAGTAAGTAGTAATAATAATATTTATTAAATTCAGTGCCCTTCCTAGAATTTTTATTTAATAACTGTTATAAAAACTAGATTTTTGAATAATTTTTCAGTTTCTGATCGGGACCATTTTGAGACTCTAAGACACCATAAAAATTTTTTTTCCGTAATTGTGCATTAGTGGGGCTCAAACCCAATTTTTAAAAAAAAATTAACAATTGCAGTATATTTAGGGTGTTAAAAAAAGATAATTCAGGTCGGGAGAAGCTAGAAAAGTTTCGCTTTTGATATAAAAACTAAGTAGTGAAGTTAGTTAAGGTTAGGTTAGTTTAGTTAATTTTGACAATATACTTCGACTCTGATATAAAAACTAGGTGGTGAGGTTAGTTAAGGTTAGGTTAGTTTAGTTAGTTTTGAAAATTTACTTCGACTTTGACACACATCCATACAAAATAAAAAAATTTGAATTTTTTCAAATTTAACGATAGTTTCCTAGCATTTCCAGTACTGATATCGAGTTGTAATATTTTTTCAACTAATCCGCCGTAGCGGCGAACATTTAAAAAAAATCATTAAAATCGGATCGTTATTTTTTCTTTTAGGGCCAAAAATAGGTGGAGCCCCAGCAGTGTACAATTCCCTTTTTTTCATATGCGTCTGACATCCCAAAAGTACAAAACACATGACGAAGTTATAATGGTTCCGATGTTTTGACGACGGAACCCCAAAAACAGTAATGTAAAATCAGTAATTATCCGATTGGAGATTCATCTAGGAAGAACACTGCTACATATTATTTAGTTACCCCAATTATTCGTTTCATTGCTTCCAGTTTCAAACTATCTTTATTTGAGTCCAACATCTCTTTGAGATCATCATGTCTAAAAGAATGTTTAATATTTAATATATAATTTAAAAATTTAACATATTGATCTATTTCTTACTTTTTGTAATCAGAATTAAAAAAACTGCCAGTGACAGTAGGATCTTGTCCATACTCAATTTCTGAGGATCCAGAATTACGTTCATTTCCATATGAGGCCCCGTTATTCGCCATCGTGCCCAAAGACAGCATAACGTAATACAAGTAACCTAATTTTAAATTGTATTATACTAATTTAATTAAACTGTCAAATACATATATTACTGTCAAGTATAATGACGTTTATATTTCTACAATCAAGCTTGCCAACATTGAGTTAATGTCAAGTTGACATCGTCGGTGATTGCTTCGTTGGATATTTACATTTTTATAAAGCTTATATTAGACGACCATAATCAAGATATTCTCCGGGTATGCACAAGTGATCAAAAATTACTATTAATTAAAATAAACATTTTTCAATCGTTTCAATGTCGAATTAGCTAGTCGTTGTAGCACCAGGGTCACCCGATTTGTATTTTATTTAGTAGGGAATATTACTAGAACTAAAAAAATTGCTTCAATAAGAGCTTTCAAAAAATATATAAACAAATAAGTTCTCAGTAAATTTACCAAAGATGATTTTCTCAAAATATGAAATAGTCTGACACCAGGAAGGATTTGAATTGGAAAACTTTGTTGTTAAGATGGAAACAGAAGATGATTTTTTATTGATTAAATTAATATCTAAATCACAGAGATGTAATCCCAATCTACTAGTGTCACCGCTCTAATGTCAGACTGCTTCAGATTTTGCAAAAATCCTCCATTGGGAATAATAGAATTTACATATACTACAGTGATCAAAAGCAACTACTGACAATAGGCTACGTGTTAGTTTTTGACAATTCCCAAAATTTATTTTTAGTTTACAAAATACAAATTGGTATATTTTTTGGAATGTCATTCTCATTTAGTAATTAAAATGCCTGAATTTTGTATGACATATTTTATTGGCGACACAAAGATTCTTACTCGCGCCTCTGGTGATAAAATTAGAACTAGTATCAAGTAAAAGGATACGTATACGTTTAATTGGTGATATAAAATCTAGCAATCCACACATAATTTGTATAATACATATTATTTCTATCGACAATTAAACGTATACAAAATTTTTTCTTGATAGAGCTTCTAATTTAAAAAACCAGAGGCGCTCGCGTATGCTTTCCGTCGCCAACAGATGGCCCCTTATGAAATTTTGTAATTTGAATTTCTGTATAATATAAATGGTATTTCTTATTGGGAAATCAAATAAAGGCGTGGTTTAATATTTTGTTTACTGACAGTAGCTTTTTCATTCATCTCCAGATGGTAATTTGGAATTGATCATTTTTAGTTGTAAACAGTAAATTTCTGTGTAAAAATAAAGATTATATTCAAAAAAATATGCCAATTTGTATTTTGCAGATTAAACAGCACCAATTTTGTGAATGGACCATTTTCTCAAATATGTAGCAATCTGTCACCAGGGCGGCGACACAGGCATTTGGGATTACATGTCTATAATCGAGATATTAATTTAACCAACCAAAAATCACCTTCTGTTAATTCCACTTTAGCAACGAAATTTTCCAATTCGGTTACCTAGGAATATTGTTTATTTTTTAGAAATTAATATTCTAACTATAGAGATGTAGTTCCGAATAACCGTGTCGCCGCCCTGGTGTTAAACAATTTTCTCATGCGGTTACATAGCAATTTTTAAATTAAAATTTCAATCATAGAGATGTAGATATTTTGAGAAAATGGCTCATTGTCAAAATCTGGTAAACAAACTCTGCCTACTTGCAGTAGTTAATTTTTTTGCCACTATTTCACGTATCTGAGTTTTACGAATCCCAATACATATTTAGGAAATAACAACTTTGTTAAAATTATAACAATAATTACTGAATTTTCTAAAACATTTAATGAATAAAATTATAAAATACAAAAATAATGACACAAAATAATAATTTACAAATTTTAATTTAATTCACTTAATCTAACATAAAAAACTTCCAGTGAATATCATTTTGTTGTGGCGGATATCGGAACTGAAATTCTGAAAATAAACAATCAATAATTAATGAATTATTTATTATAACAATATTTCTAAAAACATAATAAAACAGTATACCTAAAATATTTTTTTTATCCGTAAAGGCATCCTTATTTACAATATCACTTGCAACATTCGAAGTAACATCAGGTCCAAACATAAAATAATTTGTTGGATTTAAATCTTCAGTCCATATTTCTTTTTCTGATTCCTTTATTTGTTTTAATAGAGTTTCTAACGATTTTTGTAATTTTTTCGCCTGTTTATCTTCATTGAATACCATTAAAATTGTACAGAGATCATAAATTTCTTGCCGCATTGCAAATGTGTTGCTGATAAGTTTATGTAAAAATTGTATTAAGGCGATATCTTCAAATTTACTACCCTCTTTTAAACTTAACAGTTTTCTTTCATGTTTACGCTTGTTTTTACTAGATCGAAAACTTCGACTGAAAAATAAAATAAACACTTTAAAATAAACAATTTGAAAACCTAAAAAATCCGATTGATAACTTACAATGATGACTTTGAAATATTGCTAGTTTTAGAAATTACACTGGCCGTATCTGAGTATAATCCATCTTCAACATACTGTACTTGATCACTTGGATCTTCAAAATCGGATTGCTTTTGACTTTTTACCACTTTCAGTCGTTCAGTTTTTGTTTTAAATTCGTTTGAGTTTGTTTCTATTTGAGACTGTAGAATTTCAGCATGTTGTAAAATTCCAGGCTTAATATGAGTTTCTGAAAATTGAATATTCATTTTAGCAGAATAAAATGAGTGAAAATAAAGATTTTTATAAGAACAGTAATCAAACTTCTAAATTTAATACACCTGTTTGGTTTTCGGAAATATAAATGTTCTGTTCTCGAATACATAGTCTAGTGTGGAAGATTTTTGAAACTTTTCATAAACATACTTTTATAGTACAGTAGACTCTTATTTTACGATAAATTTAGGATTAGAATGTAAATTGTACAACGAGGCAAGAAAAAGACAGGAATTAACAATCTGAAAAGCAACGGAAATCAATAAACATAATTCTGACCGCCTTTTAAACGATTACACTGATATTTACAGTTCAACTTTATTTTTAGTATTATAATTTAAGTTACATTTTTTGGATACGACTGTACTTGTTAAAATATTGTTTTGTTTTTCTATTTCAATCTTTGTCATGTATTAACGCACCGAAATTCTGATAATTTGGGCTCAATAATCATGATTTTTTCAGATTTTTCTGTGTGACCCTTTTTATGATAAGGGTAGAAGACAACATTTTTTAAGAACTTTTCCCGAGAAATGCTTAAAAATAATCCATAAAAAATACATCATATTAATTATTATTAAATTTGTGTTTCAATAAACTTTTCTTTGAAATTTTACACGATGCTCTTGAATTTTTTTCATTTCCAAATTTATCCCCTGAAATTAACTCCAGGAATCAAAATTCAACTCCTTTTACTCCTCTTTATGGGGAGTAAAATTTTTAAATGGGCTACTGCACTCTATCTTTGTGCTAAATTTCAAATTTTTACATCAAATAGTTTGAGTTTTGTAAAAATCTCTCTTTGAAGCTTAATCTTTCGCAAATGCAGTTTAAAAATGAAATCTTGGTAAAAGGAAGCTCAGCTTCATTTTAATAGACCTTTTTAAAGATATCCTGTGCTATTCTAAAGTAGAGTTGGTTTAAAAAAATGTGTGGCAAGTCTTGTGGCCCATTTTGAAGTTACTTTAGCATTGTAAAATGCATGTAAAACATTGAGGAGAGAATCGACTAGAGAGAATGCTGTGTATTACAAATACATTAAGAAACTAAAGCAAAAAAATTGACTGATGGGATTACTTTAATGGCGGTCAAACCATTAATTTAATGGTTTATCTAATATTTATAAACAAGTCTCCATGGTTACAAGTTGGGCTTACTAAAATGGAGTCATGCTTCAAAATTTAATGCCTGTGGTATCTCTAGGAAACATAATTATGTTAATATGTTCGATTCAGTGCTCAGTGATGTAAAATAGCTGGGTGCGTGATGGCAACGACATCTATAATATACATTTTTCCGGGCTCATTAACGAATATAAATAATGGTAACCGTGGAAATAAATAAATTTAAAATATTTTTAAAAAAAACCATAAAATCTGAATACAAATATTTGTTATTTACAATAAATTTTTTTTATAAGTAAATTTGAACAATTTGAGGTATAAAATACTGGATGAGGTAGGTATAATAGTTGTACTAAAAAAATAATTAAACAATTCTCGACGTTAACATGGATATAATTATCAAGACAGTATTTCCTTCCAACCCCGAACTATGCAGAGGAAAAAGTTGCTGGTGACGGTGAAGCACGTCAGGGAAATTCAAGAATTAAGAAATACTGGCATAAGTCATTTAGTTGAATGTAGAATCATAAGACAAACATTAATAACTTTAACTTCTTATGAAACATTATTGCATGTGACTATGTGAGTTAAAATACATCAAATATTTTTAATTCTGTATCTATGAATTGACGTGTAGACGTTAATACTGTTGGCAGATAAATAAGGAACGACATATTAGTTGCACTTGCGTTTATAATCAAAGTGGATCAATGTAAATATTTTTATTTAACATTTTTAATTACACTATAAACACATATGAGCCCGTATTAATGCTTGTTTTCTCCATTACTCACGTTGCACTCGATTTAATTATCCCCACCATATACTTTGCACCCTACCAATAGTAACAAATTTGGATAGTATGTAATTTGAACTGAAATATTAATTAAAATTAAAATTACACACACAATTGTGTATATGCCAATAATACCTCAAAAAGTTAAGAAAATTTTTTTACTGAAGGGTCACGCCACTTCATCCAGGTCATGTCACCCATGACCTCAGATTTAGCTGAAAATTTTTTTATTTGTTTATTTAACCATCCCAATCATCTGTACAAAATTTAAAAAAAAATTATCTTTAATAGTTTTCAAGTTATGAATTTTTAAAATTTAGCAAAATAGGGTTAAAATGATGTTTCTGTGATATCACTTTCGGTGACATTATATTAAAAAATCCATAACTTCTGTAATATTTAACATAAAGCAATAATTTTTTCATTAAAATGTTCCGAAAAGTCAGGAGATTACAGGAAAAATAAATTTGGTTAATTATCACTTCATGTTTCTATGTAAGCTTTGTTAGACTTAAATTTTGAGACATTTTTTAATCGATAAACAAAAAATCTTTAAAAGTGATTATTGACCAAAGGCATAACAGTACCCGTAGTAATTTTTTTTTTAAATTTATTCTAAAGATGTAAACTAAAATAATCTGGAACAAAAATAATGGTTTTTTACCCGCTAATATTTTTCAGACACGTCCGACGTCTGGAAGTTCAAAAAACGAGTTTTTTGGAATAATTTCCCAAAATTCAAAATTTTTGTTTACACCATTGGAAAGAGGAGAAAAAATCATATAAAAAAGGTTTTTAAACTATTATTCTATGTCAACTAGTTTCCAAGAAAAACTAATTTTTTCTCCTCTTTTCAAGAAAGAAACTTTCTGAAAAAAAGTTTCAGCTAAATCTGAGGTCATGGGTGACATTTTATGTTTTTATTGGATGATTTGAAATGAAATTTTGAGTTCGTAGGCCGAAAAATATAAAAACTATGAGTGTGTAACAGACGGACGGACAATTCCGGCATTTTTTCTAGAGAATCCTAAAAATATATCAGACTTACCAATCATATCAAGTCTATTATGAACATACGATAACCGTAAGCAATCCGACCATAATCTTCCATTCGTTAAAACTTCAATAGCCATCTCTGGATCGTTTAGATTTTCGATAAAAACCGTGGCAGCCTCCTTATACTGTCTTTGCGTAATTAAATCTTCCGCGAGACTCAAACACAATTTATTAAACTGAACGCTACTGTACTTCAACTTTACTGCACACCTTATACAATGACTCCACTGGCCACCCAATTTATACGATTCTATAGCTTGTTCAAGTTTACTACTTCGTTCAAACATAATACCCGCCTCAGTAAAACATCGTTTCCCTAATAAATACGTTCCAAATGCTTCACATATCGTTGCATATTTGTCCTGTTGTCCATGAAATAAATCCAAGGATTCTTTATACAAATTGTGCGTCTTTATAAACTCTAAACATTCGTCGAATTTATCGTGACAGTTTGAAATCCATTTTAGTGCCGTTGTGTATCGTTTTAAATATTTATCGATCGTAAATTTTTTATAATTTTCATCCAAACGATTCAACTGATTTAAAAATGGAATATATTCTTTTGGATCTTTTTGCGATTTTGCTGCAACGAACATAATCAGATCAAAATTATACATTCCCAAAGCAATATTGTACAACTCGTTAATAGACACCAACAAAAGAAGATGTTCTAACGCTTTCTCGGCTAAAATTCGATCTTGCAGTTTCATCTCATAGATAACATTTAAAGCATTTTCCAAATCCGTTTGTTTTCGTTTAATAATCAGTGCAGTAATTATGGTTAACAAAAATTTCTTTTTATTTTCTGGTGTACTTAAATATTTAACAAATGTGTCAGCTATTAATGACTTTTTATTTGGATCCACCGAATCAGTTTTTTTGGGATAACACATTGAATACATTGTTTGAGTCACATCTTCATCGCGTAATTCGAGTAAAAACATATTTAAATGAGTCGGATCGTTAATTTGGTTAATAAATAGCTCAATATCTTCCAAAAATTGTTTAGGATTATAATCGTAAAGTATATTCAAATTGATTCGCTCAACTTTCATGATTTGAAATGCTTCCTCGTACCGTTTTGAGTCAAGTAAATTATTTATCATTTGTAACGACATTATACGCGGGCATATTGTTTCTAAATTACCCCTTGGCATCTGGAGCACGACTTTACGATCACGCTGTACGGCCACAATAATTTTTGAGCCCCGCTCAATTTGACGCATAAACATATTTGAGGCATTCTCTCGTAACATTTGTAAACCTTCTTCATTTAATTGGACGCATATTAGTAAATGTTGAGATGTGGTTAATAATAAGAATTCCGAATGTATGTAGAAAGACGTTATTGTATTAGCTATACAATTTTGATCCACATAGAAACGATTAAACCGATCTAAACCAAATACAACCATTTTATTTATGACTTTATTTGTGATTAAACAAGGCTTTATCAAATCACAAACTGAAGGCATTTTGAACGAAAACTCCAATTTATCACTTTTAGTATCAAAAGTAAAAATATCACCATTAATTAACTGAACCACAATCTGATTGGTTTTGGGCACTATTTCCATATTAATCAAAACATCAGAAGTATCGATCACTCTCGTATTTACAGCCGCCTGATCTTCCAACGACCATATCCGAATTTTTCCATCCGAATAACTTAAAAACGTGTCCAGTTGGACCCACAAGATATGATGTTGTGATAATGGTACACAATTCCTATCATCAAAAGAAAATTCATGTACCAATTCATATTTAAACGACTCAGTACACTTATATGTGTTACAGTAATAATCATCAAATATAACACATAAATCGTTTGGACGATCACTGGGACCAAAAACAACAAAATTGATCGATTTGTTAGTTTGTAAGGTTACGGCGGACATTGGTGGGGGAATTGAAGACTTTTTAAATGATGTGATTAGCGCTTTAGTGCCATCAATAACAGCAACACACGCCAAATCATCTTCATCTAGCCCGTTTGAATGGTTCACCTTCCAAATCCATTCATAAATAAGAATACTGGAATCGCACAACAGGTATAATATTTTACCATTTTTTGTTTCGAAACCAGGATCCCAATATAAATCAGTCAATGAGGAGTTATTTTCAAACTGAATACTTTGTTTTAAATACCAATGATAATTGTTAACGGTCCACAGTTGTATAATGTTGTTTTCGTAGAGTATGCAGAGAATTTCTGAATCTGAACTCCAAGAAATTTTTTTTACTTTTGCCTTAAAATAAAAAATAAAATGCAGTCAATTATATTTCTTAAATACAAATGTAATTTTAAATTTATAATATTCTAAAACCAAGATTTTTTTATACAGTTTGTACTAGCGTATAATAGATTGGCCTGATCAACAGGAAATTTTAACTCCTATTTTAAAATTTACGATATTCCAATAATATCTTAACACTTTACAATCCGCGTTCGCCACATCTGCAAATAGCCACAACAACCGTAGAGGCTGATCGTGATCAGTGATCACACATGTGTGTAACGTTACCGCAGGCAGGTATTGACTTATAACAAACACACTCTCTGTGTATTGTTTTATAAATATTTATAGAAAAATAATAATATAAATATAACACTTAAAAATATAATTTTATATTATCATTTATTTTTATTTTTTTATTCTTTTATGAATGCGTACATTTCAATACAATCATAAAAATCAGTGTGTTTGTCTGTTATTGATGTTTTATTAATAATATGTATGTTTACATGTTAAATCATTTCGTGAATTTATTTATATATTTTTTTTTTAATTCTTTAAAAATATTGCCTACCCCTGGGGAAATTTACTGTGAAACTGCGCGGACTATATAGCGTTAATACTACGATAATATATAAATTTTTGTCATTCTATGAGAATGTCACTATCTATGGAGTACTGACAATTTTAAAAATGGAGTTAAAATTTCCTATTGATCGGACCATGTTACACGTTACACGATGTTTCAAGAACAGAATGATTACGCGGTATGTGTGCATAGGGCAAAACTACGATTCGTACGGCGCCAAGATTTGATGACAGTTCCTTGTAGAACTCGACAAAATAAAACGAAATATAAGAATAAAATTTTTCGATATCTCGCTTCGTTTTAGAGATATTGAACGTAAAACTAGTCGTTAAATTCGGACAATTATATTGTATGTATAGTTGTAGAATGTGTAATATTTTGACACTGAGCGTGTTCCATTTAGAAAACACAAACGACACTGTGTGACTTAGTTTTTATATCAAAGTCGAAGTATATTGTCAAAACTAACTAAACTAACCTAACCTTAACTAACCTCCCACCTAGTTTTTATATCAAAGTTGAAGTATATTGTCAAAACTAACTAAACTAACCTAACTTTAACTAACCTCACTACCTAGTTTTTATATCGAAGTTGAAGTATATGGTCAAGACTAACTAGTCGTAATTAATATTGTCGAGTGTCTGATAAAAATTTCAAGTGATTCTGAACATTCCCATTTTCGGAACTCCAGCTAAAAATTTTTTTTTTGTGAAAAGTACAAAAATTACTAAAATTTGGTTGGCATTACTTTTGCACTATACACTGTATCACACAGTGTCGTTTGTGTTTTCTAAATGGAACACGCTCATTGTAAAAATATTACACATACTATACATACCATTGAGTAGTGAATCGACTAGAGAGAATGCTGTACATTACAATTTACAAATACATTAAGAAATTGAAGCAAAAAAATTGACGGATGTGATTTATTTAACGGCGGTCAAACCATTAATTTAATAGTTTATCTAATATTTATAAACAAGTCTCCGTGGTTACAAACTGGGTTTCGTAAAATGGAGTCATACTTCACAATTTAATGTCTGTGGTATCTCTAGGAAACATATGTTAATATTATGTTCGATTCAGTACTCATTGTCAGTGATACATACAATATATTCGAATTTAAAAACAAGTTTAACGTTCAATATCTCGAAAACGAAGCGAGATATCGAAAAATTTTATTCTTGTTTTTCGTTTTATTTTGTCGAGTTCTACAAGGAACTGTCATCAAATTTGGCGCCGTACTAATCGTCGTATCCCCATGTGTAGTTATATACAGATACCAGTCTTTCATTTGCTGTACATTGCTTTCCAGCACATAGCAATAACTAGAGTTAAAAATAACATCCAAACCTATTAAATTTAAGTCAATAAAATATAAACAAAAGTTATACATATAATTACCTTGTCGGGAATAGTGAATTCTCCATGTCTGAGACCATTTTTTTCAAAAAATACAATTTGATATTTATTTGGTAATTTTTGTACACCTGCAATTAAATTACCAGACGGTTTCCAGCATAACGGTGACTCGAGTCCTGGACAAATTTCGCTCGAATACTGCGGCACACCATCTTTATTAAGAACTAAAAATGCATAATCCTTTCCGCGTACGAAACTAACAGCAAATAATAAACCATCGCCACGCCATGTGATATTTGAATTGTTAATACTAATTTCGTTTGAATCTGAATTGTCTATTGCACGATTTTTTCGTGCCTCCTTTCCCTCCGATCCATGAAACTGAGTTTCTTTGCTCCCCCAACCAATATTTATAAATTGATTAACGTATTTATAATTATTTAATTCAATTTCATTTATCACCGAAAAAGTACCATACGAATCGATATTTAAAACTTGAATGGTTAAATTGTCAGTTAATACAGCGAGAAGATCTTGTGCGGGACTGTATTCAGCAATTTTACATCCATTAGTAAAATTGTATGATATAGTTAAATTTAAATTTTGATCAAATATAAATATTGATTTCGAATCAATAATAGAAATTTCTGAAGTTACAGAAAGATATGTTAATTTTATTGGTGAAGTTGTTAAATGAAAATTTTCTGATTTCTTATTTTCGATATTTATGCATGTCGCTGTTCCATTAGTTGTTAATAAATAAACGCTATTAAAAACTTTATTAACGTAAAATTGGTCAAATGAATCATTCAAATTCAATTTGATTGTATCTTGTCGTAACAAATTTAAATTTCGCATTTTTACTTAAATATCACAATTTCATTAACTTAACAAATAATACAAGAAACATAATTAGGTAAGATAACCTGAAATTTCAAAAAGTTTATGATATCATGTGGCTCATATGGACGTTGTCAGAAATTATGCGCATTGCGTACATTTGCCTATAGCCCAAGTCACACTAGGATATTTTGGTGTAATCAAGTGTAGTAGATTAGTAGAATCAAGAAACTGCAAAAATTACATATTGCGGAATATCCAGGTATGACTAAATTGTTGCCAAAATTAAGTGATTAAAAAGTTTGGTTTACGTTTTTGGTTTTATATTTCATATCAGGAAAGATAAATAGAGAATCAATTTTCGGAAATTATTTGACTAGCTGTGTCCGCGACATCGACGCGACATGTCGATTAGTGATGTCGAGCCAAGGAGCTGTTAGCCGATTAATCAACTAAAGTTATTTTTCAGACAAAATTAGTCATTAGTCGAAAATATCGAGTATAGAGTAATCGACTAAATTTTTAGTCGAATTCATGAATAGGGTAACCTATGTAACACTTCTAAAAACGATGTTTTGTTTGGAATTTAATTGATAACATTTAATATTTTTTTTAAGAAAAAGAAAAGTCACAATCATATCACAATGTGTTAATCACATAAAAGTGAAAAATCATACAAATAGATAATTTTTTAGATTTCAAAGTTGTAAATTAATCGTTTTTAGTCAATTAAAAGAAAAAAACATTAATCGTTTTAGCCATTTAGTCGAGGATAAAATAGTCGACTAAAATTAGTCGATTAGTTATCCGATTTCACTAATGTCGATACAGTAACATAATTATAATTATAACGTATTAAAATGCATGCATAATTATAATATTAAGAGCGAAACTGTGGGTTATTTGTACAATAATAATATATTTGTACCCCTTTCCCACAAAAAATGGGGTATTTGACAAATTTTTAAAAACCATCTTAGTGTGTTTATTACTTCTTACTAAACTAATAATACACATTTTTAAATTATTTTGTACTATATTTTTAATAAAAATCACCGATAAAATTTTAGTTTTTAAAAAGATCGCCAAAACGATGCTTTCTGTGACGTCAAATCGTATGACGTCATTGGCTCTAAAACATTGAGTAGTAGTAGTAGGTCTAGTAATGAAAATTAATAATGAAAAATTTCTTTCATAATTACCAAAAAAGTAAACAGTTTTTTTCCTAACTACAATATAATACTTACATATTCGAACGAGCTTGTGACGTAAGCTGCTTTTGCTTGATGTTTTTAATTACGTCATTTTTAACGTAAATTTTGTAATTTTATTTAATTAAAATTTTTATATTTTTGAATGAAATAACTTGTAAAAAAGCAATATTCAGTATCATTATGACTCGAACAATTATTTAAAAATCAAAATAGATATTTTTTCAGCTACTGTCAAATACCCCATTAGATATTAGAAATATCTACTAGAATTAGATAATACTGCGATAAAAATACCTTATATGTTGACCCAGAAAATAAGTTACCACCCCACCAAAGTCGATAACTATTGTTATCATCAAATCAATATACATAATTTTTAAAAAATATTCCATGTATAAACATGATCTAGGATAAATGATTTGCACGCCATAATACATGCACACCTCGACGATACGACAGGTACGATATTTTGATACTTAAGTCGAAACAATTCTCTAATCAGTGTTAATCATAAGTTCTTTCAAGTGGCTACGAAATTATCAATGTTTGTAGATATTTAAGAAACAAGGAAGAAAGAGGAAGTCCTTGATATTAACTATTACGATTTACACTGTAGCCATATTGTAATCTAAGAACAATATCTGAGTACAATTTAATTCGAAGGTGAATAGTGTGAAAGAACCTTTTGTACTTTGAACGACTTGGATGATTTGGATGTATACATATACATACCGTAAATGAAGTCCAATCGACACGAATTCAGACATCGTTTTTTAAATATTTTTCTGAAAGTATAATTCTTTAATATACAATATATTAAATATTTATGCCCGTATGGTTACTTTATTATAATAACTAAAAATTTTTAAAAATATTTCTGGACGATCAGTAGGGTTGACCAAAATTGAAACTGAAATATAAATTAGAATTCTAAAAATTTGATCTAACAACAATTTAGTCATAAGAACACTTGTCTACTCCCACGCGTCGCACACTGGATACGATTACGTACGAAATTCAGTTGTACGTATACATACGAGTACGTACGATCGTTTCTGACAGGTGCTGTATTATCGGAGCTCGCACACTGTATACGCTGTATACGATTCAGTCGTATGTATACATACGTACAGTTACGACATCCGACACAATTCAATTTTTTTTGAATTTATTTACGTTTACGTAGGATTAAATTACATCAAATCTGTCATTACATGATGAAATTCACCAAATTCATCCTTTTTTGGATATAATTCATTTACCCACTCGGTTCTACGATAACGACAACGGCATAGTTTACGTGTTAGAAGACAATTTTGCTAAAAGATATAGATTCATATCGAATGAATGTTATCAGAGAACTGCCAATAATTAACTAATAGTGTCGGACAAACACGTAACCAGTGTGCGAGCTCAATTCGTACGACAAGAGTCGTACAAATACGTACGTACAAAATCGTATCCAATGTGCGACCAGCCTAAAGTAAATTATTACATTGTTTTTAGATCAAGTTTTAACTCGACAATTCCCAGAGTTATTTGGAGGTGACAGATGTTTTTAATTTTTTTCAAGGATAAGATAATTAAATCTTTACGTTCTGTTACCACCATTAGAAGGCTAATAGATGACTTTATATTTCTTTCTTGTGACAACTCTATACTATAAGTTAAACAAACAAATTAATACAGTTTACAATTAAAAATGTCTGTCACCTACAGGTGACACTGGGAATTGTCGAGTTAAGAAATAAGAAATACAGTGGACATCCAATGATACGTACTTACTCCGATTTTATGTAGTGACGTCAGCAACTTAGTAGGGTTCTATCACAGACATTTTATCGTTTATCTGTGTTGGTGAAAATTTATGTACCAAGCCAGAGTCAGGGCCGTGGGTAATATTGTATGAGGGTCTCGTAGACTAAAAATTTTTAAATTTTATTGTATACATATATGCACATACTCTGCATATGCAATATACAAAATGCAAATGCAAAATGAGTAGCGTAAAATTCTAGAATATTCTATTCGTCAACTAGCAGAGATATTAAAAACAGACTTCACTATTGAATTGGTCACTAAAAATGGGATTAAGCAGCACAGTTTGACAAACATTCTAAAATGTTCTATTTGTTAACTAGCAAAGATATCAAAAAATCAATTACAGCATTTGATTGGTTATTGAAAAAGAGACCAAATATCATATCTATATTTTGACAAATGTTCTGGAATATTCTATTCGTAAACTAAAAAGAGACCAAATAGCACATTTTGGTAAATATTCTAGAATATCCTAATTGTCAAGTAGCAAAGATACTGAAAAATTGATTGCACCATTTGACTGTCCAACCAAAATTAAACTAATATAAACCAAATGTTCCATTTTGGCCAACATTCTAGAATGATCTGTTCGTCAGCCAGAATAGAATATTCTAGAACATTTATCAACACGTGATATTTCGTCTTTTTTTTGATGACCAATTAAATGGTACAACCGGTTTTCCGATATATTTGTTAGTTGATGAATAGAACATTCTAGAATTTTTTTCAAATTGCGCTGCTTAATCTAATTTCTAGTAACCAATTCAAAAGTGAAGTCTGTTTTTTGATATCTCTGCTAGTTGACGAGTAGAATATTCTAGATTTTTTTTTAGCTTCGGCTATTTGGCGTCTTTTACGCTGATGAATCCGATAGTGAAGTTGGTTTTTCGACATCTTTGCTAGTTTTCTAAAAATCGCACTTATATTCATTAATATAACATTCAATTCCGTTTATTTATAGAACTGAATTTCAGATGTAAGTTGTTTCTTAGAATAGTTTTAAATAAATTCAGATAAATAATATTTACCAACCCCCCACATAAAAGTTAGCCTACGCCTCTGATCTTCCGATTTTACGTACTTCCCCTTAAATTTGAACCGACCACTACGTACCATTGGATTTCTGCTGGTGTAATACTGTTTGAAGACGTTAATTTAAATTGATATATTTTAATATTTTTTCCCCAACTTCAAGATTAGTCACTATTGCTAAACAAAAGAATGATTATTTTGTTATAGTTTAAGAAGGATACATCTTCGTCTTTACGTCTGGTATTTTTTTTTAAATCAAGTTCATGAATAATTTTTTCGATTTGACCCAATTCACCTTTAAGTCATGATTGAGTCAATATTACGGTACGATCAAGGGGCCAAACTACTGTTTAATAATATGCATCCCGACTGTAATCAAAATTTTACGTCATCAGACTGGGCAGAGAGGTGGAAAGTTGTATACGTATTTAGAGTTTGTGTTGGTATGTGTAGCGTTGTGGATGTTTGTCTGTGTGATACTCTTTATATATGCAGCTAAGTGGTCTAAGGTGGGAGTGGGTACATACACAAGAACAACAGCATGTATGTACCTGCTAACAATGAACAGTGAACAGCGTAATAATGCAAGTATACGCTTGAAGAGTCGATGGACGACTAACTAGTAAGCTGGTTACATTGTTAACATAACGCAGTGTTCGTTCGACGAAGGACACGGACTGACTAATGCCTTAAGCTGTGACACGACTCCAAATAACTCCGCGCCAATTACACGTTTTTAATATTATTAGTTGGTTTCTAGTGTTCTATGGGTACGATAAACATACGAAGCACACGCCGACAAAATGTTGCACATCATATTTTATCAATTTATGATTACGTTCGACACGCACATAAGTGACTTTTTGGTTGAGTGACAATTTTGTCGTCTAGTTTTCGCCGCCATTAAATATTCGCTAGTGATTTTTTATTGCACAACTTTTTGTCTTAATTGTAAGATTTTAGTGATTGTGTAAAAAAAAGTAAAGGAAGTAAAGTATTCAACGTAATATTGAAGATATTGAATTAGGAATTTAAACAGGTAAACAAAGTATAAAAAAGTAGTAAAATCAAAACTAACCATTTTTAGGAGTACCTACTTTGAAAGTTATTTTACTAAACTAATTTACGAGCTTACTAGTAGATTATTTTTGAAACTATTTATTCAGTAAATGCGTTTATAAATTACATATTACCTATATTGAAAAAAATTCGCGGCATCAAAATATCGCGTATATGTAAAATCTCGGTGTTCAAAGAGCCTGTTATCACACCAAAAAGTTTGACCATCGTTATAGATTAATAATTAAAATTTTCGATTCTCTTTCATTTCTAGCGAAGTAAGGATAAATGATAATTTTCTGAAATCAATATGTATGAGAACTATTGACTTTCACCTTCTGTTCATGTGCAAAATAGTTTAAGTTGTGAAGTTCATTCTTGAAAAGCTACTAAAAATTTAAATTCCGGATAAAAATAATAATTTGATTCGTTCAGCCAACATACTGCTTATGAGCTGTTAGTAGTTTTCGATTATGTTAAAAATTTGAATACTATCTTTGCAGTTTTACTATTTATGTATATCGTAAAAAGATTATTTTAGATATTGACAGTAAATTCCACAAATTTATAATCGTCTTATTTACCGGTAATTTCTTTGAAAAATAATATTTTTTTCCCACGGCTGTAAAAAACTAAAACGAGCTACTTGGTACCAAATAAGAGTGATGTTGGATGTTTAATCGATTAAAATCGATTTAGTCGACTATTTTACCTTCGACTAAATGACTAAAATGATTAATAGTATTTTTTTTAAAATAACTAAAAACGACTAATTGAATAATTTTTTTGTATTATTTATTGGATTACAAAAAATGGACACTAAAAAATTATATATTTGTATGAAGTTTTTTCACTTTTATATTGTGATTAACACATTGATATTTAATATTTCTTTTTCTTAAAAAAATTAAATTTAAAAAATATCGTCTTTGAAAGGAATTAACTTTCAAAAATATTTTAATCTTTAAAAAACTTACCTTATTCATGAATTTGATTAAAAATTTAATCGGTTAGTCGACTATTTTATTCTCGGTATTTTCGACTAATGACTAATTTTGTTTGAAAAACAACTTTAGTCGATTAATCAACTAACTGCTTCTCGGCATGACATCACTAAAAGTAATACCTAGTGATTAGTCCCGGCTCTTAACCGCAACTCGTTATTAGGATTAGATAAATTTTGAAAAGATGTTTTACTTTCACAATCAAGGAGTGACTGGGTCTTTTAATTAAAACTAGAAATATAAAAACTATCTTTGGAGAAATTATGGGTTAATAAAACACAATAAATGGATTAATAGCTAGCAAATAAACGTGATATTTTTTGCTAACAATAAGTAAAATATTTGTTTTATTATTTACAAATAGCTTTATTACATAGATCCGTTAGGTTTTATTTCAGTTTTTTAATTACTTTTATTACGTTTAAAAATTAAAATTATTAAAGTTCAAACCTAATAATACGCAAAATAATATGGGTAATAATTACGACAAAGCTATCACATTTGCAGAGAATGATTTAGCAAATCATTCTCTGCCTTCAATATTTGTGTAAATCCTGGCAAGTTACAAAAAGGTTTTTGATTCTTGGAAACAAATTGAAAGATGTCCTTTGAAACAATCATTGGTAAAGTGAAAAACATACGAAATGTACAATATAAAATTTAAGAGGATTTCATACGTATCAGAAGAAAAATTTGCTCGTTAAAGGTTCTTTTGTTTTCAAGGACATTTAAGTTTTTTCTTATCGGGGCTCGCCCGGCCCCAAGTTTTAGACGTACTTGACGACATTTAAGAGTTTATTTAATTATAGATAACACTATTTACAATGGCAAATGTGGCGGAGGAAGATATTGATAATGATACTCTAATAGAAGCAATTGAAGTACGTCCTGCACTGTTTGATAAATCTGACGCTGACTATTCAAATCCCACTCGAAGAAAACAGATGTGGGAAGAAGTTTGCTCCAAAATATTTTACAACGTTTGGGATGGACTAACACGAGATGAAAAACAAATTGCATGTATGTATATTTTAGTTTGTTTTTTCTTTATATAAAAAAATAACCGCCAAAATAAAAAAAATCCTTCAAAGACGTCAAGATCACACTTCCCGACATTATCAGTTTCCCTTCTTATAGCTCTAATTTCGCTATAAAGCCCCATATGGACGGGAAAGTAAAAGAAATACCTTTTATCTCTTCGGTAAAATGCTAAATTTGCAAATTCGCAAGTTTACCATTACGGTGACGATATGCCCTGTCATATCCACTAGAGAAATTAAATATTTCCGTCTCATCAGAAATGTCTAGATCCATAGCTCAGCGATATTTATTTCATAATTAAAAAAAAAAAAAATTTGTCGTAGTGACTGAAGTACAAAAAAGATGGAAAAATTTGAGGACTTCTTTCGGAAGAGAATTACGATTACAAAAGAGAATTCGAATGGGACACTTTACATCAACAAAACGTCGAAAGTACATTTATTACGATAAATTACGTTTCTTATTGCCAGCGATGCAAGAGCGACCGCGACATGTAAGCAACACAAATAGTCGTGCTACCGTAAAAGGCGAAGCAGATGACAATACCTCGGACGAAAGTGACAATTCTTTGCCTCCACCCGAGTCAAACAATATTAAGGAAGACGATGATTCACCACAAGAAACACGACCTCCCTTAACTCGACTCATTACAAAAAATATCCAACGTAAAAATCAGATTTACGAAGATCCGCTTTCTGAACCTGTAAAAATCAATAAAGATGAAAAGTCAGATAATGATACGATGGATCAGGATAAAAATTTTGCATTATCATTGGTACCAATGCTCAAGTCTTTACCTTTAAGTGCAAAATTAGAAGTCCAAATTCAAATTTTACAACTCTTCAAAGAAGCTTTTGATAACACGGCGTAGTCAATATTTGTATCATATTTTCATTGAAAATTTTATTTGTTTAAACATAAAATTTTTCACCAATTTGTATCTAACATATCATAACATTAAATATTATTACTGCTGCCCTTCCTATCTTATTAATTTAAGCTATAAATTTTTTAAGTAACATAAAAACATGTAAAATACAAAAATACAATATTTTTATAATTAGTTTTGAAAGTTTTCAAAACCCGAACTGTGTCGAAAAATCCCGCCTGGATGCTTCCCGGACGCCCTCAAAAAGAGGACAAATTATAGAACAAAGAGGGAAACCCGGACGGATGGCAGCCCTGTATCTGAACCACTAGAACATGGTGACTAACAAGGTGTACGAACTCCATGTATGCAAAAAAGGGTCTAACAATAAGAGGGCATTAGTGTTCCTTGTGTACCAAAGCAGGAAAGGAGTGAAACGGCAGTTTGAAATAGAGATAATACTTTAAAATTATAAATTAAGTCGTTTAGGTTGTTTAAATATAAATAATGGAAATAAAATCAATAATTGTTAAAAAATAGTCAAAAATAAAGAAGTAAACAATAATAATAAACTTCAAATTACAGTACACAAGGAAATAGTGTCACGAATGGTGAAAAAAGAACCACTAAAAAGTGTCATTTTCGTGGCCAGTTCTAGCAATTCTTCCGTTTGAGTTCGTAGTCCTTGTGCAGTGTCTATGCACTAGAGGTTAAATTAGGATTTGGTTCGCAATAAATACAATCAAAATAGAAATTAAAACTGCATGTTGTGACATCTATTCATAAAATAAAAAAGCTATATAATATGTGTCCAACAATACATTTAACTCTACAAACCATACTAAATTGAATAATATTGCAATGTATGGTTGACTTAAAAAAAGTAAAAATAATTAGTGACGCAAAAATTCTCACTCGCGCCTCTGGTGGTAAAATTAGAACTAGTATCAAGTAAAAGATATACGTATACGTTTAATTGACATATAACATCTATGGTCCAAAATCTAGTAATCCGCACAAAATTTGTATAATACATATTTCAACTGACAATTAAATACATACAAAAATTGTTACTTGATACAGCTTTTAATTTAAAAAACCAGAGGCACTCGCGTAATCTTTACATCGGCAATAAAAAAAGAAATGATACAGACAAAAATTTTTTTTGCAATTTGTACCACAGTAACCTGCGTAATTTTTTTTTTTACATAACATTATTAAAGGAGTTAATGAATTTTCACTTATTATTACACGAGAGGTTTGTATTTTTTCGAATAAATTTTGGTTTGTCTAACGAAAATTTGTTGCCTAGCAATTTAACGAGAAGAACTGTCAACTAACAAAAACGCGAAAGCGTAGTTGAAGCGTTTTTGGGTTGACAGTTCTTCGAGTTAAATTGCTTTTAGGCAAGTAATTTGAGTTGTAGAAAACACAAATTTATTCAAAAAAAAAATATACAACTCAAGTGTAATACGGTAAGATAATTTAACGAATAAAATAAATTAGTATAATTCATATTATATTTAATACATTGTTACTATGGTTCTGAAATCAGCTAAATTTACCAATAGGAATTTTTGTTTCGTTTTTATCGTGTTTACCTACAGAGAAATGACCAGTTAAATGTTTTGTACTATTTCTTTTGCTGTAAAAATTTGTCCTAACTTTTTTTCCATGGTAAAAGTGAAAAAACTACAATATTCTTATGGGACTTGATATACATGAGTTAAATTATCTTAATAAAATGCTTAATAAAATAATTTCGAATTCACAACTTTACTATCTGGCTGGTGTAAAAAAAAAGTTGCTAATCACTATAGAACAAATTGAGCATCAAAAACGAAGTTTTGTTTTATAGTCAATTTAATATTTATTAATTTTATTTTAATATAAATAATACATTACTATAAAAATTTATAATTTAATGAGACAATACATGTCGTCCTTTTAAAATTCTTCTAAATAAAACACGTAAACCGGCTTGTGTGGACAAACGTTTTTTATATCCATGTTTTTTAATTCGCATACGTTCATTAGGTCTAGGAAAATGGCACCTTACATTTGTACGCACTGGTATTAATGATAAATTTGTCGAATTTAGAAGAGCTGATTGAACGGACGTTTGAACCGCCGCAGGTAGTGTGCAGAATGGAGATGATAACAAATAACTTGAACTTACAGATCTGTAAAAAAAAATATATATAAGGTAGAAATATTTTAATGTTTGAAAGCGGTTATATAATTTTCTTTTTAACACACAATAAGATGGGAATTGTACACGTGCGCAGGGCCAGCGACAGGGTGAGGCAATTGTGCTGGGGCCAGAGTCTGCAAAGAGCGCCTACAGCCTCGATTAGGCGCCCGGATAAAGTAAGAAGCTTTATTTTACTCGTCAGCTGTATTTTCAGAGAAAATATGTTGGAAAATTTTTTGTTGTTCCCAGGGGCTCATCATTTCTTTCGCCGGCCCTAGACGTATGTTTGTTTTAGCTGATGCTAATAGCTATTGGCATTCGAATTTGTTTTAACGCGTCGACTATGTTTAAATAACTAATAGATTATATAAATGTGTTCGGGAAAGTCTATTAAACAAAACAAGAATAACTTTGATAAATAAAAATATTAATTTTACAGCTTAATTACTTAATATACATAGG
Organism: Brachynemurus nebulosus; assembly: GCA_035578155.1. Classification (NCBI taxonomy): domain Eukaryota; kingdom Metazoa; phylum Arthropoda; class Insecta; order Neuroptera; family Myrmeleontidae; genus Brachynemurus; species Brachynemurus nebulosus. The sequence goes on along the minus strand of JAPWDM010000001.1, from coordinate 7,891,756 downwards.
TTATTATCATTGCGACTGTGTTGGTACTAACCTAAAAACGGAAAAATAATTTTTAATAACTGTTGAAAACATTTTTTAATTATTTTTATTTTATTTTTTCAAAAAAAGAAAAGAAATTAAGTCAATAGTTCTTATCACAATTTTTTACTTTTCAACCTTCTGTTATATCCACATATTAAAACAGATACGACAGATACAATGTACGTACCACAGATTAGACAGATCCAGTGTTGGCATTTTTTTTTCTTTTTGACAAAATCAAGCTTGCCAAATAATTGGTCTGTTCCCGTACTTTTTTTTGCCTGTTAATTTCTTCAAGTTCCTACTTTATGTGGTGGGGATAAAATATGAAAGTAAAGAAACGACTTCCTTCAGTTTACTGCCCTTACTGCATTAAAACAAATTTGACAGCTTTTTGACGTTTGTCTAAACGGTTAAGTCAGTTAATAGTAATCAATATTCTGGTAATTTTCATTAACATGATTGATAAATTTAAAAATTTAAATTTTAGAGGTGGAAGGAAAAAGCAGGAACGCTGAAGTCACTGCTAATTTCTACATTTTCCTACTGGAGGGAAAGTGAACCCCTACCTGACTTTTTGGTGTACAGGAACGACTTCCTACATTTTCCTGCTAATACATTCATTTTCCAACTAAGGCTGGTCGTCCATTGGTTGCGTAGTCATGCGAAATTTAATGCGGACGAATACGCATGAAAGGGACGAACGATCCAAACAGCTGTGAAGCTATACATCTTCGTCCATTGAAAACGACTCTCAATGGACGTGGATGTATTGCTTCACAGCTGTTTGGATCGTTCGTCGTTTCGTGCGTATTCGTCCGCATTAAATTTCGCACGACTACGCAACCAATGGACGACCAGCCTAATACATTCACTTTCCTACTGGTACGGGAACAGACCTTATAATAGTATTTTGTTAATATTTCTTGAAAAATTATAGTACAGCCCAAAAATATATACAGTTTGATGAACAAAAAAAACAAAAAATTCTTTTCAAAATTTTTCACTGACGAGCAAAAAAGCGGGCAATTGACAATTTTATAAAAAAAAAAAAATACAGTTACAAACAAGTGGTCAGCGTAAGCGTAGAAAATTGTAACTAGTGTAATGCCGCTGCTACACGATGCTACGAACACCTTCCAACATTCGACGTTGGATGGTTCATAGCATCGTGTAGCCGTTGTTCGAACCTACGAGTGTCCAATGTCGAGCGTCAAACATTCGCATTTGGTCGTGTCCCGTTCGATGTCGGTATTCTTGCACCGAGTCAAAGGGATGCTTCGAACGTTTGAAGGTCAATGTTGGTTGTGTTCGTTGGTTGCGCACGACTCGTTCATGTGAAGAGAGACAACATCAGTGTATAACATTAGAGATAACATCAGACAGATAACATCTTCGTCACGTTTGTCCCAACACATTATACAAGAGAGACAACATCAGTGTATAACATTAGAGATAACATCAGACAGATAACAGCGTTGTCGACTGAGTACCAACACATCACATTCGTATTGGATCAAACATTCGACTCACCGTGTAGCAGATACATTCGTCGCACCAACTATCGAACTTAATTGCCTCAAACGTTCGATCGAATGTTGGAAGGAACGTTCGTAGCATCGTGTAGAACCCGCTTAATTCACTGCTAGTGTGGCTAGTGTTGAACCCAGATCGAGCCCGACACGCAGCACACGCAGTTTGTTATTTAGTTGTTATTCGGCCGTCGTCGAGTGCACTACGGATTTTTTCTTTTAATTTTTTATTTAACAGTGAAATTTAAATAAAAACAAAATATGAAGTGTGTTGTAGAAAGCTGTAGAAATCGATCGGAGGAAAAAATAAAGGGATTTCTTTCTTTATGTAAGTAAATATATTTATTTATTGTTGGTTTGTCAAAGCAGTCAGCCATATTTAAATGATGTCTGTGTGCACACACACAATCTCATATGCAACACAAGGTCATATATGTAAAGCGGGTTCTACACGATGCTACGAACGTTCCTTCCAACATTCGATCGAACGTTTGAGGCAATTAAGTTCGATAGTTGGTGCGACGAATGTATCTGCTACACGGTGAGTCGAATGTTTGATCCAATACGAATGATGATGTGTTGGTACTCAGTCGACCACGCTGTTATCTGTCTGATGTTATCTCTAATGTTATACACTGATGTTGTCTCTCTTGTATAATGTGTTGGGACAAACGTGACGAAGATGTTATCTGTCTGGTGTTATCTCTAATGTTATACACTGATGTTGTCTCTCTTCACATGAACGAGTCGTGCGCAACCAACGAACACAACCAACATTGACCTTCAAACGTTCGAAGCATCCCTTTGACTCGGTGCAAGAATACCGACATCGAACGGGACACGACCAAATGCGAATGTTTGACGCTCGACATTGGACACTCGTAGGTTCGAACAACGGCTACACGATGCTATGAACCATCCAACGTCGAATGTTGGAAGGTGTTCGTAGCATCGTGTAGCAGCGGCATAATATAACTATATGGCCAATCTGGATATGAAAACATGTCCCAACATCACGGCACAACAATATTAGTTCTAGCTCTCTCTTTGGAGGAACTTCGTTCGTTTTGCGCAAATGCGACTATTTTGGTGGAACTGGAAATGCTGGAAATATTAGTTGGACGTATATGCCGAATACGCTGTTTGGCGCTACTATTGTTTGACGTTTGTAAAGGCCGGTCCAGACGCAACGTCTTATCTGAACGATAAAACGTTCATGCAAGTCGTTCGACAAAACGTACAAAAATTAGTGTGTCCACACGTCTCCTACTTATCGTTCAAATTTCAGTTTCACGACGTTTGTCATGGAGGAAACACTTCTTTGGGTACTCTATGGTGTTCGGATTTTAATAAAAAATAAAAGAAAAAATGGAAGATTAAGATGGTCTAGGGAATGGCTCTTAAAAAGACATAAATTTTCTTATGTCAGACTATTACGTAAGCCTCATAATGAAGCAAATGATTAGCGTAATTACCTAAGGATGGACACTGAAACTTACAACCATTTATTAAACTTTTTTAGTAGATTTAAGTATTTTAGCCCGTTCTTTTCTGTAAACGATTCGTAAGGAATTAATTCTTTTTTACTGTCTCCTTGTTATCCGTTTCGTCAATGGCTCTGTATTTTTCAATAAGGGCTTCGTATGCTTGTGACTTTTTATTCCGGTCACTGTACTCTGGGCTTTTAACTTGCCACAAGCAAGTAAAACTCCTATAAAGGTCAATAAATTCACACAAAAATTGACGGGAGCATTGACGAAGATCAGACATAAAATAAAATGAAAATTATAAAATAAAAAACAAAATTTATACAAAAAATGTATAAATTTTTATTTTGTAAAATTTTAAATTGTTAAATTAACGGATACGAAGCAATAGAATACTACGATATTATGTATAAAAATACTACAAATCGTTTCGATAAAACGAAAGTCTGTCCAGACGCACCAACTTGTCGAACCAATTTTCATAAAATGATGCCTCGCAGCTCAAACTTTCGACTTATCGTACAACCTCATTTCTGTCATGCAAGACGTACGTTTTGCGGTCCACACGCTACGTTTTATCTGAACGACTTGTCGATTCAGACAAGTCGTTCAGATAAGACGTTGCGTCTGGACCGGTTTTAAAACCAAATGCGGTTAAACGTTTTAGCTTTGTTCCAACAAACAATTTTTGTACGGTACATGTACTGGTATGTATCATGCTTGGATTAGTTCATGAATGACATTTGTGCGCATGTTTTAAAATGTACTAGTACGTGAACTGATTATTGAAACGGTTTTTTGTATGACAAACTCAAATAAGAAGGCGCGTAAAGTTAATAAAAGTAAAAACTCGTAACTATATAAAACACGTATAAATATTAAAAAAAAAATTATACTAAAAAAGAAAAATACCATAAAATAACGAAATTAAAAAAAAAATTAATTTATAAACCAAAAATGACAGCAGGTAATAATATAAAAAATATTTTTAAATCATTGTTAATGCCGTTGTATTCATATGGGTACTGAGTATTTATTTGTAAACGATTATTTTTTAGAATTAAATGAATTTATTATATTACAAAATTGACAAAATATATCTATTAAAGCTCAAGAAGAAAATCAGTCCAGTTTATATGAAAGAAATGACTTTAAATGACTTCAAATGTATTCGTCATATTGGGGTAGTATTTATAAATAAAAAATAATATATGTCTTTAAATAGTTTCATAATGAATAAAGATATTGAATAAATTATTACCTAAATAATCTTCATTTTTTTTTTACTGATGTGTTCATTAAAAATTCTAAATCTTCATCTTGACTAGATTCAGAAATGAAAAAATCATCATTATCTACCTCGTTCATACTGATTTAAAAAGAAAGCAGTTAAAAATATTTCAAAACAACAGTCTTTATTTTATTATTAACAGTCTTATCTTATTTTATTAAAAAAAGAAAAAAAAACGGTAAATCAATCAGTTTTCAAAAAATTCAGTAAAATTATCTATTGCGCAGGTGTAACAAGTAGTTCACATTTCGATACATGCTCTTGACTGCCGACTAATTTGACCATACATGAATCAGTTCATGTACTAATCAGCATTTATGTTGGAACATAAACCGGAACATAGAACACTAGAAGCCAACTAATATAAAAAAAGTGTAATTCGCTTGGAGTCATTTGTATGCCAGTCACAGCTTAAGGCAGGTAGTGAGTCAGTGTCCGTCGCCGAACACACACTGCATTGTGTTAACAATGAACACCATTGTTACTTAAATTGGACAGCTTGGTCTGTTCCATAATACGTGTGTTGTGGTGGTATGTGTGAGTACGCACACAAAGGCAAACAACAAACTAACACAATTGCAAGCGGTGTGTACCTACACGATATGGTGGGGGAGATTTTACGTCACAAACTCATTACAAGTGGAACAGAGACATAGACCACCTAGTTTGTCCCCTTGAACCGGAAGTTAAAATTGGTACATAAATATGTACTATGTATAACTTGTTGGAACGCTAACTTCATTATGCGCATGCTATAACCGTACAATGTACGATATTTTCGTTTGTTGGAACAAAGCTTTTATTTCATTTTATTTCACTATTATTAATTATTAATAATACATATATATATATATATATATATATATATATATATATATATATATATATATATATGTGTGTGTGTATATATATATATATATATATATATATATATATATATATATATATATATATATATATATATATATATATATATATATATATATATATATATATATATATATTATTTAAATTTCTTTTAATTTTGACGTTTAAATTTTTTATTATATTTTTGTAATATAATATTTTTAAAAATGGTTAGAATGTGTTATTTGTGTAATAGAAAAGCATCTGTAATTGACAATATTTCATTACACGTGTATGAAAATCTTTTAGTTTTGCAATTGGCATTTTTTTTTCTAAAAATAATTTACATTTTATTAAATTCAGCACAGATCAAATACACTAAAGATAACTATCTCTGTACAACGGTGCTAAACCACTATTTACATGCCATCTCTCGGTCCGGAAGAAAACAAAATTTTAGGAGCGCGCGTTTGAAATGCCACTACACTCAAATTTCATCTTACATTTTTACTCTTATACGCATATTTCTGATTGATATTTGATTTAGTTACATTGAAAAAAATTATTTTTAGAAAAGTATTGCAAATAAGGTATCTGAAAATACAATCTAATAAAAAAAAATCACCATATTCAATTAAATCAAGTATCAATCAGAAACATCAAAGTTAATCGATCTTAAAAGGATTTTTAACAAGAGATTTCAGAAATAAAATTAAAACACATTTAATATATTTTTATTATTTTTTATTTAATACTTTTATATAGTACAGTAATTTTTGAATTATTTATGCATTCATTTTTCAAAATAATATTTCGCTAAATAGTCGCTCTAAAGGCTGACTGACTTGCAGCTGACATTTAAAATACTTTTGTAGAGTACAGTAATTTTTGAATTATTTATGCAATTTTGAATTATGGTCTTTAATTCTACATATACCTTCCTCAAATTTGTAAATTAAACTAGGTCATGTCTTTTTGAAAAAATTCACGTGAAAATTCTTTTAAAATAAAATATAGTAAAAAAAAAAACGTTTCTTGAAAACAGTACCTAAACTAATAAAGCATATTATTTTCATGTCTCCTTTTTTAAGTTGTAAATGTATTTTTTTAAGAAAACATGTGCAAATAAATTTTATGACAATGAATGAAAATTTGATTTGTTTTTTGGCGTGTAAGTTTTACCATCAAATTCTGAAATGTTATTTTTGAGTGACTTTTTATTAGATAATTTTAATTAAAATTCACAAAGTGTTTCACGATTTCACAAACTCGCGAAATTCACAAATTTACAAACTCGCGAATGACAAAATATCTATATTTATCACATATGATAGCAAGGGGTCAAACTAGATTGTCTGTGTCTCTGTTCCACTTGTAATGAGTTTATGACGTAAATCTCCCCACTCTATTTGTGTAGATACACACTGTTTGCAGTGTATTAGTTTGGTGTTTTTTAGTAGTGTGCGTATTTACGCACACCACCGCAATACACGTATTACCAGAGAGAGCTGTTCAACGTGTTCAACCAACAATGGTAACAATGTAAATATAATGCACTGTTGGTTCGACGACGGACACGGACTGACTAATGCCTTAAGCCCCTTAAGCTGTGACACGACTCCAAATGACTCCGCGCGAATTACACGTTTTTAATGTTAGTTGGTTTCTAGTGTTCTATGTATGATAGATTTATCAAACCACTATTTTATTAATGACAGAAACCGGAAACAAAACATAAACGATCTACATGGAACGAAATCAGGCGAAACCAAGCGAAACAAGACGGACACTAGCATTGGACACTAGCGACCTCACCTTATTGACGGCCTGGAAGAAAAGAAAGTGATATTCTCTATCCTTATATTATAGATATATATCTATATAACGTAGTTAAGTATATAAATTATCTATGAAATTCAGTTTTCCAAAAGATATGAATCTACGTTTGAAATGGTTAAGTGCCTGTGGATTAAATTTGAGTGACGATGTATCACGAATTTACATTTGTTCTGTTCATTTTGTTGCTGAAGATTTCTGTGAATCTAATATTTTTGGAAAAGTAAAATCTTCTGTAAAACGTAATGCAGTTCCTAAATTGTTTCTTACAACTCCGTTAAAAATTGGAACAAGCCATCGCTACAGATCATTACCAGAATCAGTAACAAATGAAATTTTGAATATGAATGAAGAAATTATCAGTATAATTCAGCCGTCTTCTTCTGCTAGTAACGCTGTAAATGATAATGTTAGCAAAAAACATACTGTTAATCTGCGTGAAAATTTTGTAATAAATAACACTATTGAAGAAAGTAAGGTAACGACATTTGGTGCCAACATTGCAGAGAAGACAAGCAACTGTATTAAAAGTTTAAGTACTTGTACTTACAATTCATCATCAAAAAGTAGTATGGACTTTTCTATCCTTCAGGAGAAAAATTTCAATTTTTTAGAAAATGTAGATGTATGCTGGAAATGATCATGAAGGTATGCGTGTATCAAATTTATGAAAAATTACAATTGTTTGTTTATATATTTTTTTTTTTTATTGTAGCTCCTGACAAATTAAACAGCGTTAATCAAGAATTATGATTTTGGATTGAAGATCGCATTATTATTTCTTTTACTAAATATCGATAAATACGGAGTCGCAATCACACGCATATCATATAATATAACACTGGTGTGCACCGCGTGCACTGCTGAAAAAATCAGATTCATTTTATTTTGTTCAGCAGTCAGAGAGATTCCACTCTTCACGTCAGTATCACTCTGACCGTTTACATTTAATAACACAATATTTGTTAATATTTTTCAGTAAAAAATAAGTAAATTTGTTCATTTTCTTTCCCTTACAATAAATAAAAAGTACTTTTTATATAAAAACGATTCGAATTTTATTTTTTTAATCATTGACCTTTGACCTTTTCAACAAATTTTGTAAAAATTGGATGTTCAACATTTCTTTTTTATTTTTTTTTATTTGTATAATAAAATTTGTATTTACTAAATTGAGTAGTGTTGTTTTTTTTAATTACCATCCATATAAGATGTAAATCGGTAGTAAAAATGCAAAAGGATCCATCTGCAGTTCTTATTGAAATTGCTTTTTTGTCAAAAAAAAGTATCAAAAAATAGTAACAAAACGGTATGACTCTTGGCTTAAGGATACTAAAGTTAACAGAATAAGCAAAAGGAGCCATCTGTGATAATTTAGAAAAATTCTAAAAAGAAAAAAAAACTCTCCATATGCTTATGAAGTGCTGATGGAAGTATTAGCCGTTTAGTAAAACTTCCAAACGAAAAATTTATATATTTTTTTCATTTTTTTAGTCACAGTTCCCAATTATGATATTTTGTCTCTTCACACTATTTCGTCTCTTCTGTAAAATTTATATTATGTCAGATAGCCCCTTTTGCCTTTTTACTACCGAAATATAAAATATAAATAAATAATTAATTCTACAATTGCTAATTTTTTTTTGCTCTTCATTTACTTTTTTTTAAGAAAAAGTGTTAAAAAGTTATTAAGAATTTTTTTTAGCTGTTCTGTAATAAAGTAGAGTGACATTTTTCACATATAAATTGTTGTTTCGGTGTGATTTTTAAGTCAAAAGGGGGATTTTTAGTAATTAAGTTGTTTGTAGCTTTTACTAATGTCTTTTTAATGATAATGTTAAATAAGTTGATTAGTACTGTTAAATAAGTTGATTAGTTACTTAGTAACAGTGTCGCTGATGTTCTAGTATTTTGTAAGCAAATTTTAAAATTTCAAGAATTTGAAAATGTTACTGGAACCAGTAACATTTTTAAAAATAGTAAATAATCTATTTGATATTTTAAATTCTAGAAATATTAATAATTTGGGATATAAAGTTCCTTTAAATAAATCAAATAAAAATGAAATATTTCAGTTTCTAGAGGATTGCAAAGTTTATTTATTAAATTTAAAAACAGCAGATAATATTCGATTGGTTGATACAAATAGAAAATTAGGTTTTATTGGATTTTATTGTTGTATTGAGTCAACTAAAATTCTTTATAAAAATTTAATCGAAACTGGATTAATGGATTATTTACCAATGTACAAATGGTCACAAGATAATTAGAATTATTTTTTTGTAATATAAGGTCAAAAGGGGGTTTTAACAATAACCCTACGGCTGAGCAATTTAAAAGTGCATATAGAAAATTATTAACACATATGGAGTTAAGAAAATCATTTACCGGAAACTGTATTCCGTTACAAAATATATCGATATTACATTTTTCATCAGCCATAAAAAAAATAAATTTTACGTCCGAAAATCATAGATCATTAGAAATTACTGATGATAATATTGATTTAGATGAATTTAGTTTGTACTCAAATTTTAATATGTCAGTTAATTCGTTTAAACTTTCTGAGTACAGCAAACAAATAATAACATATATTTCTGGATTTATTGTTAAAATATTGATTAAATTAATTAAATGTGAATTTTGTGTAAATAGTTTAATAGCCACAAATAAAATATTTGCACATAATTTAATCGAAATGAAAAATCAGTATGGACGAGATGGGCTAATATATTCATCTGATGATGTTATTAAAATTTGTGAAGAGTCGGAGAAAATAATAAGAGTACATTTTATTGAAAATGATGATAAAAAAGTATTATCGAAACTTAAAAAACTTAATATTTTATATAAAATTTCAAAAAAATTTATCGGTGTTAAGATATTTCAATCATTAGAATTACATCAGTTTGATCAGTATCCAAACAATGCAAATCATATCACAGAACTAATACGAGCTATAAGCGAAAAATACATCGATGTTAGGTTTCATTATTTTGCGAAAATAATCAGTATAAAAGAGAGTCGTAGACATATTTTTAACAAACTTGTTTTATTTCAAGGAACATAAGAACAAATGTAAATTTTTTTTTAAATAAAATACTTTTATAAACGTTTTTTTTATTTATTTTTTTTTTTGTTTTGTTTCATATATTACATAATTTTTTAAATATCACCAGTAGTCAATAGTACTTGTCAGATTTGTATAGAGTGGCAGAACATGTATTTATTTGATAAATTACATTTTACCAATAATATATACAATTTATATCATTAAAAATTTACCCTTATATACAATTTATATCATTTTGTTATATTTTTGAATTTTCCTTTATCCTACCCTGATAATTTTATGTAGTAAATATATTGTATGTATCATAATAGCCTAATGCGCAGACTCGCTGTGACGTATGATGACGTAAGATTTTGGTAACAAATGGCATACAAGCTATGGAATAGTAGCGTGGTCCTTTGGTTACAAACATAGAACACTAGAAGCCAACCAAGGGGACAAACTAGGTGGTCTATGTCTCTGTTCCACTTGTAATGAGTTTGTGACGTAAAATCTCTCCCACCATGTCGTGTAGGTACACACCGCTTGCAATTGTGTTAAGCCACTGCTACACGATGCTACGAACACCTTCCAACATTCGACGTTGGATGGTTCATAGCCTACCTACGAACCTACGAGTGTCCAATGTCGAGCGTCAAACGTTCGCATTTGGTCGTGTCCCGTTCGATGTCGGTATTCTTGCACCGAGTCAAAGGGATGCTTCGAACGTTTGAAGGTCAATGTTGGTTGCGTTCGTTGGTTGCGCACGACTCGTTCATGTGAAGAGAGACAACATCAGTGTATAACATTAGAGATAACATCAGACAGATAACAGCGTTGTCGACTGAGTACCAACACATCATCATTCGTATTGGATCAAACATTCGATTCACCATGTAGCAGACACATTCGTCGCACCAACTATCGAACTTAATTGCATCAAACGTTCGATCGAACGTTGGAAGGAACGTTCGTAGCATCGTGTAGAACCCCCTTTAGTTTGTTGTTTGCCTTTGTGTGCGTACTCACACATACCACCACAACACACGTATTATGGGACAGACCAAGCTGTCCAATTTAAGTAACAATGGTGTTCATTGTTAACACAATGCAGTGTGTGTTCGGCGACGGACACTGACTGACTACCTGCCTTAAGCTGTGACTGGTATACAAATGACTCCAAGCGAATTACACTTGTTTTATATTAGTTGGCTTCTAGTGTTCTATGAAGCCAACTAATACCTGTAATTCACGTGGAGTCATTTGTAAGCCTGTCACAGCTTAGGTGATTTAGTCGCTTCTAGGCCTTCTTAGTGGTAACATCACTCGTTTGTTCGTTGTTTTTCGTAGAAACTTTTTAAATTATAATAAAAAAAATATGAGGTGTGTTGTACCTAGTTGTAAAAACATCAATACATCAGAAATTACTCGAAATAAAGGAATATCTTTCTTTAGGTAAGCAAATATATTTTATTTATCTCTTGTTTATCCGCCATGATTAAGTAGTATGTATGTATAGTTGTGTACAGTCATTTATACACACACACACAACTACAAATTGGTTGCGTCACACAACCTCATATCAGGAAACCAGGGTTGGCTTTCGTATGATAAGTGAAAGTTTTGTTATTTTTTTATTTAAGTATTAAATGTTTTTATACATATATATATATATATATATATATATATATATATATATATATATATATATATATATATAGCTTTTTATTTTGTTTGGAATATGAACACCTGGAATGGACACTATATTTCCTTCTCTGTTTTGCAGAACAGATTCATATGCTAAACACAATAAACAAAATATACTTTTGCGTAACATCGAAACGATCAAAACTATGTTGCATAGTAAAATTTATAAAATTATGTCAAACGTACTATAAGTAGTATAATTATGTTACGAATGCCAACCCTGGACATTTGTGTCGTTCGTCTGGCGCCTTTCGCTGGACTGTTACACAAATTGTGAATCTTGTGAATCATTCGGTTACAGTTCATGTTAGGAAGAACATCATATGTACTGTCATTATTTTTCTAATTAACTTTTTAAATTTAAATAACAAAAAATATGAAGTGTGTCGTACCTAAGTGTAAAAACTCCAGCAGACAAAAAAATAATCAAAGTAAAGGAATATCTGTCTTTAGGTAAGTAAATTTCTGTTTATTTTTTTTGTTTGTAAGTCGTAATTAAGTAAAACTACAAATTGTGGCGTCACACACAGCATCATATCAGCGAACCAGGGTTGGCTTTGGTGTGATAAGTGAAATTTTTGTTAATTATTTTCTGATTTATGTATCTCAGTTTTCATTAAAATTAGTACATTTTTTAGGTTATTTTATTACATTTACATATATTTTTCATTAATAAATATTATGTTATTAAAGGGAGATTTGCTAAAAAAAAAAAATCGATTTTTTTTTTTATAATTATGTTTCTTAAGGTGTTAGAAATATTCTCCTAAAATTTTATTTTTAAAAAAATGAAAAATCAAAAAGTTATAGGCATTTTAGTGCACGCATTTTACTATAATTTAATTTAAAAAAAAAATAAATAAGGTGAATCGATCACTTGAAATTTTCCAATTTTAGAATTTGAAATTTTAGTATATTATAGAGAAAGATATGATGCATTCACTGACACTATTTTGAATAATTTCTGACGTGTACTTAGTTTAGAACGAATAAATTTTCAAAGTTAGAATTTTTAACATACGAGTAAATGTAAAAGTATGATTAGAGGTGAATCAGAGGTATATATTTAAGTAAGTTGTGTAAATAATAAACAAATATGGAATACCATAAAGTAACGCTCAAATCTATTAATAAGTTGTGTCATTAAAAACCAACTTTAAGATTTAAAAAACTGAAAATTATTTTCTTTTATGTTTTTGAATCATTAAAAAACTATTTTGTTTAATATTGGAGTTTAGTTATTATAATAAATAGAAAAAAACTATAAAAATGTCATTTTATACTAATACACCCAAAATATATTTGTATACGTGTTAGTTATTATGTGTGCGTACACGAAAACTACCAGAATCAAATTCATTATTTTTAAAATTATTAAAATTAAAAGATTGAACAATAATCAAATATTAATACTGTTACATGTATTATAAAATTTAACTTATTTTTCTACATATAAATTATATTTATTTATAGAGAAAAAAATAGACTTAGTATTTCATTTGTCAGTACTAATCGATTCACCTTAAATGCTGTTTTCTCGACAGTACGTTTTTTGACATGGTTCCTCATGTATCTCAAAAAGTATTTGAGATGTCAACATAAATTAAAGTGCATATTATTCCTCGATACCGTCATTTTGACAGGAACTGGGATCTTTTGGTTCCGTAATATATTTTCAAAATGGCGGCTGTTTATATTCGAGAAAAAACGGTGATTTTTGAAAATTTATTTTTAAAAAGAGATTTCTTGCTGGTTTTTTATTTTTTTTCTTAGATCCTAGTTAGTGCCATAACTATATGTATATTTTCAGAAAATTCTTAATTTTTTTTATTTTGGTTCACTGGGGATTTCAGAACGCGAGGAGCCATCAAGGTGGAAAAATCTCGCAAAGCATTTTATCATCTTTAAAACGTGTTCCGTGTTAAAACGGTTCTCCATATTATGAAAACGACAGTATTTAATAAAGTTTTTAATAAAATTACACAAATTTTATTTACTTACAACCACTTCCTAAATAAAATATAATAAATAAATATACTTAAAGTATAATTTTATTAATTTTAATTATTTAAGTGTGTAATCAAATTGCCTAATTGTTTTATTGCTTCCGAGACTACCTACTAAAGCAGCGGAAGCATTGTGATCAGTTTTGAAAAATAAAAAATTTTTCCCCTCCAAAATAATTTTTTTTATGCACATTCTACGTTTTAGAGCTTCCTGAATAATTTTGGTTTGGTGTCTGTCCGTCTGTGTGTCACCAGTTTGCACTGAGTGACATAACTTCTGAACTGTTCGATTGTAATGAAATTTTTAGAAATTATACAGTTTTGTTCCTAGATGGTCCCCTATGAATTTAATCGAAATCGCAGTAACGGTAGCTACGTTTCTACCACATCATTCCATTAATATACTAAATTGCACTAAGTGGCATAACTTCTGAACTATTAAATTCATTTTTATGAAATTATCAGAAATTATGCGGTCTGCTTCCTAGATGGTCCCCTACAAATTTCATTGCATTCGGAGTAATAGTATCCACGGCACTACCATGAAATCCCATTACAGTCGTGCCTCAACTTATTGACAATTTGAGTTATTGACGATGATCGTAGTTTACCTTAAGTTATAGACAAATCATATGTATGTACCCAAGGTCATACGTGCTGTGTCGTAGTGTGGCAGTGCGTACATATAGATGGTTTGTCTATAACTTGAGGTAAACTACGATCATTGTCAATAAGTTAAGGGACGACGGTAAATGTCAATATCTTATTTACTGCTAGTCCCATTTCGCTCAATTTTTTATGAATCGTTTTGTTTATTTATTTTTGTACCTATATTAAATTACACAAAGATATATTGGGCATTAAATTACAAAGGTGCTTTTACAAGTACAAGAAAGCTGTGTGCCACATCCCATTGGCAGCGTACAGTGGACTTTCGGAGATTGTCCAATCGCAAATTGTCCATATAGGGATTTAAACATCGTATGTTTACGTCACACGAACATTGTATTCACAAAAATTGTGTGTTTGCAGTATTCGTGTGACGTAAACATGCGATGTTTAAATCCCTATCGCTGCAATATTGACAATTTTTGATTGGACAATCTCCGAAAGTCAACTGTATTTTAGTATCTTATAAAACTGCGAAATTTTTTTATTTTAGTTTGTAACCAAATAATTATGGATCATTTTCTTGGTATACTTTATTGGTTGGGTGACCACTTGTCATTTTATCGTTAATTATTTCGTTTTGATTATTATTTGAAATTTTTCAGGATATAAAATAAAATACATTTTTCATAGAATAAGATTGTTTATTTTTTCCGGCAAACATCGAAATTACAGTATGTCGACGTGTTCTACAATTTTCCCTCGGTGCTATTACCGGATTTCATAGATTTTTCAATTTTTCTTCTTTCCTGATAATAAGTTGAACGTAAATTTCGCATTTTAGATTTGACTTCTGGTACACCTGATATGATCATTGCTTCTACGACTTTTTTATAGGACGTTTCCCGCATGGCTCTATTTTTAAATAAAGGAGATTTTGTATTCCACACGCATTCAAAATTTCTTAATTCCTAAATAAATTTTATTCTCGTTTCCGAATTGAACTTTTCTGTCATTTTTATTTAACCTATAAAATAATTTCCATTTAAAATTAAAAATTATACTTATTTTTTAATAATTACATAATATGAAGTACTTACTTGATTTAATTACATTCCAGGAAGATAAATTTTAGTTATAAATCCATATGAACACCAAAAATTGAATAAAAATTAATAAAATTTGCCTAATTGCAGCAACGATTCCTTTTGTAATACACCCTGATCAGATAGAAATGCAATTATAATGCTATCTCTTTTTAAATACAAATTCATAATATACAGGTTTATAACTATGACTTGCGATTTCGATGTGTATAGAATACAAATGTATATAATAATTGTTTGCAATACATTTTAGTGCAAAATATTTAATAATCAGTTAAAAATTTATACTTTTATAAAACATTGTATTTTATATTAAAAATGCATTTCATATTTAATACATGAAGCATCCTGTATACAAATTATATATTCGTAGTACATGTTTAAATGAATAAAAAATATATTTCTTTCTTTCTTAAAAAGATTACGAAATATGTTTCTTACTTTCTCGCACGTGTTTATAAAAAGAATCACTACTGTAAATAGCTGAAATTCTAAATTTCTAATTTTTTGGCCATTTTCATTTATACTAAAATCTAGTCCCTATAATAAATAGTCATGACATGTGTGGTGAACACTGACTGGTTCCGGCATTTTCTGTCTAACGTTGGGTAAAATAAATTGAAAAGAAGTTAAAAAATATTTAACAAAAACCATTTAGTTTAACCTAGAAAGAATAATTAAATTTTTTTAATTGTTGTAAATTCATAACCTATTAACAATAATGATGTACTCAAAAATATTTACACAAACATGTGATAATTAATTTCGAAGCTTCCCGCTCTGCTTTGGAAAGAAAATGGATGACATGTCACGACTCTATTTATTATAGGGACTCTAGGTAAACCTATACGGTAAAGTCATCTATGTAGCATAAATACAATTACCGCTTAGCTACTTTCCGTAGTTATGAGGCTTGTTTGACCTAGGCGCTCTTAAACTCACCAAAATTCACTTAAATAAATCACTTTTAAGCGCGAAAGTTGTAAAATTAAAAAAAAAAAACTTTAGATAAAAATTTTTATTTTTTTATTTTTTGTTTCGGTTTTATTGAATGATTTTTATCAACAAATAAGTATACTATTCCATTTAAAAAAAGGTAAGTTTGTATCATAGCTCGAAAACCATAAGAGCTATACAGTTCCTGATTATAGCCCCCTGATTTTTGGTTGCCCCCGTCGATATCTACAACTCTTATTTGAACAATTTTTCGATTAAATCAACGGTTTGGCTGTAATAAAAATGGCAACTCTCAGAAAAGTCAGCCTGTATATGTTGATACTGAATGACATTGTATATCGCACATTTTTAAAAATAAGTATAGGTATTATTTATTGGTGTAATATAAGAAAAAAAACGCCGTGAGCAGCGGGGCCCCATCACGGTAGTCGAATTTTCCCCTTCATCTTCGGTATTGAATGTTTACAAGCGAAATGTGATTGAAAGTCTACAACCGAATTGTCATTTTGTTGGTTTCAAAACTGGTCATGAGTGTTCGGCTGATCGAGGCTTTAAAAAAAGGTTTTAAGTATTTAAGGGCTGTATCTCAGTAAATTTCAATTTTGTTGCGAAAACAGGTAGCAGAACAAAAACCAACACAATTCGTACGAGGGCATTCCTGCCCATGTTTATCCGCTAATTGCCTTTATGTTTTAGTTTTAAATATTAAAAAAGGACCTTAAATAGTAAACTGGAAGGCCTTTATAAAGATATTTTTTCTTTCAAAAAAAATAAAAATAAAAAATAAAAAAAATAAAAAATAAAAAATTATTTCTTCGGTATTGAGTGTCTACAAGCGAAATATAATTGAAAGTCCACAAGCGATTTGTAATTTTGGTGGTTTCAAAACTGATAATGAGTGTCCGGTTGATCGGGGCTTTATAAAAAGATTTTAAGTTTTTAAGGGCTGAATCTCAGTAAATTTCAATTTTGTGCCGATAGAAGTTAACAGGGAAAAAGCCAACACAATTCGTACGAGGGCATTTCTATCCATGCTTATCCGCCAATTGCCTTTGTGTTTTACTTTTAAATATTAAAAAAGGAACTTAAATAGTAAACTGGAAGGCTTTTATGAAGATATTTTTTTTTTCCAAAAAAAAAAAAAATTTCTATTTTATAAATAATAAAAATCCAAAATTCCTAAATAATAATTAAATAAATAAATAAACAGTGACTTTAATAACATTTGCAAATTACTTAATATATATGTATTTCATTTGTTAAAAAATTGTATTCACTTTTTTTTAAATTTTTTAAAATTACTATTCGCCTACTTGTATTTAGAATAAACATAATGCTTTTAAAACACATTTAACAATAGCATTCAATTCCGATGTAAAAATGGGAGAAGTGGGGGGAAAAGTGATGCGGACTCCCTACAAGGTACTAGCTGGATACTAACTGAATACACGTACAAAATTTCAGCCCTCTAGGTTTCCTTATGGAGTCTCTAGACATGTTAGAAAACAAGCAAAAAAATTAAGGAAATATTGGCGTAAAAATCGTGGGGGTAAGGGTTAAAAGTTGAAACCTCCAAAAAACAGTGTCTGGCTATTAGCTTAACCTGTACACCAAATTTCAGCCCTCTAGGTTTATTTGGGGAGATTTTGACCCGAACGAAACTGTTAAAAAACAAGAAAAATCATGTTCTTTTGGGTATAAAAATGGTGGGGGTAGGGGTTAAAAGTCGAGACCCCCAAAAGGCACCCCCTTGATACTAACTCAATCCGAATACAAAATTTCAGCCCTCTAGGTTTATTCGGGTGACCTGTGCGAGTGGTACAAACTTCGAAAACGTCAAAAAAGCATGAAATTGTAGCTTAAAAATGAGGGGGGTGGGGGTAAAATATTAAAACCTCCAAAAAGCACAACCTAGGTACGAACTTTATCAACACACCAAATTTCAACTCTCTACGTTAATTCTGGGGGGCTGGGGGCCTGTTAGATCCAGCGAAAATCGTTTTTCCCCCCTCTACTCCCACCATATCATCCTAGGAAGCTGAATTTTGGATATGTTGTAGATAATTGACCGAAACATTATTAAAAACCGGTTTGGAAAAGTTTTATTGCTTTTCCGCCCCCCACCACCCCCTTAAAGGTCGGGTCCGAAAAAAAATTTGCCCAAAATTTGACCCCACTTTGATAGTATTGTTGTGCATCGGAATAAGCCCCACTTACCAAATTTCATCTCTTAACTTCCATAGGGGGGCCCTACACATATTAAAAGGTTGCGGGAAAATATATATATATATATATATATATATATATATATATATATATATATATATATATATATATATATATATATCAGACATCTTTTTTTTTTACATAATCGTGTTCTACGGGTCCGAAAACGGATAGCGCCCCTGGTCTCGCCTCTCGCAGCTCTTATCGTATAGACTGTATAAGTCTAATTTTTCGGAGAAAATTCGACTAAAAACAACTGAATTGAGTGTAAAAATTCGAAAATAGCCCTGTATCCTTAACTAGTTTTATATCATCTACTATTTGATCGATCAAAATAATGTTTCCCAGGCTTATCTTTCCAGATACATTCGTTTTCACCCATTTATGTTCGTTTTTAAATGCAGTAGTTTAATTGCCAGCGTCTGACACATATTGCAATTTAGCCAAATATTATGTAAAAGTATTATTTTTTACATTTTCTAAAAATTAAAAACTAGCATAAGCACAATTTTTTTTTATTTGATATTGCTGTAATAATTTTTTCTTGAAATTATTATATAGTATATTTTTTTAGTTTAGAAATGACGTCATTATCGTCTCTTCAATTTACGATGCTAGCTGTCCTTTAAAATAATTAAAAGATAATGATCTTTAAAATAGTACATAAGTTTATTTTCATTTTTTCTTTTTCTCACTTATTTCAATTTGTGTATACTGAATGAAAGTTAGAAAGAGATAACGCACCATTAAATTAGGTATTATTACATAATTTTTACCAATAATTTTTTATTTAAATCACCCATTTCAATTCATATTTTTATGATACCTTATATGTGGTACCTGACTACCTAAAAATATGAATTGAAATGGGTGGTTCAAATAAAAAATTATTGGTAAAAATTATTTAGTAATACCTAATTTAATACATACAAAACCCTCATTGCGCAATTCACTGGGACTGTTGGAGGAGAAATTGTTAAATTTGAAAGTGAAAGGTCATGGGCGTCAATGTTTCTGATTTATAGATTTTTGTATGATTTACTGTTACAAACTATTATTTAGATGACAAAAATTCAATACATAAATGTTTATCATTGTTTGTTTTTTTAACACAAGATAACAGCAGGTAAAAAAATATAAAAGACGCACAAGAATTAACATGTAAACAACACACCAACATGGGTATTTGACAAATTTTGAAAAAGTATTTTAAAATATTCCTAAAGATTTAACCTATATAACCCTAGTAATTGATTTTTGTATAAAAAAAGGCAATTTAAAGAGAAAAAATTTTTTTTAAAAAATTTATCTGAATTTGGTGCGAAAACACTTCCTCACTTTTCATTGCCCAATATCAGTTCATCACTTAGTAAAGAGATGTCGCTCTCCTCGCGATATTTTAGAGTCCCTAGACAAATAGAGTCGTGACATGTCATCCATTTTGTATCCAAAACAGCGCGGGAAGCTTCAAAATTAATTATCACATATTTGGGTAAATATTTTTGAGTAAGTACATAATTATTGTTAATAAGTTCTGAATTAATGAACAATTAAAAATTTTTAATTTAATTATTCTTTCTAAGTTAAACTAAATGGTTTTTGTTAACATTTAATTTATTTCTAATGTATTTTACGAAAACTTTGGATACAAAATGCCGGAACCAATCAGCGTTCAGCACACATGTCACCACTCGAGTCGTGACATGTCATCCATTTTGTATCCAAAACAGCGCGGGAAGCTTCAAAATTAATTATCACATATTTGGATAAATATTTTTGAGTAAGTACATAATTATTGTTAATAAGTTCTGAATTAATGAACAATTAAAAATTTTTAATTTAATTATTCTTTCTAAGTTAAACTAAATGGTTTTTGTTAACATTTAATTTATTTCTAATGTATTTTACGAAAACTTTGGATACAAAATGCCGGAACCAATCAGCGTTCAGCTCACATGTCACCTCTATTATTATAAGCACTCTAGATATTATTGAGTACAGCAGATCTTTGAAAAAGATAGCATTTTTTTGTGACGTATTTCCTCACTTGTTCCACCAGTGGCGGCTCATAACATGTTTTAAATATATTGGAGACCCAATAGGGGTATGGTATATTTTTATTTAGGCTGTTGGCAAATACTATAAATGACGCTGAATACGGTACAATTATGTATATGTATTATAAATGTTTATAGAAAAAGACATAATATATATACACTGAAAAATTAAAATACTAAAATCAGAGACATAGTTCCTGAACATTCTATACAGAAATAGGCAAAGATATTAAAAAACTGATTTCAGCATTGCTTTGGTCATTGTAAAAGACGCCAAATAAGGGAAGTTGATAAAACTTTTCGAATATTCTATTCCTCAACTAGCATAGATATCAAAACACCGATTGCACCATTGGATTTGTTACCGAAAGAGAGGCCAAATACTTCATTTTGACAAGTGTTCCAGAATGTTCTACTCATTAACCAGCAAAGAAAACGAAATACCGTCTTCATCATTGGGCTGGTCTTCAAAAAAGAAGCCAAAGTGCACAATTAGACAAATGTTTTAGAAGTTGATTTTTGTTGGTTGTCAAATAGAATGTTCGAGAACTTTTGTTAAATATGGCATATTTATTCGATTATCAATCCCGTGTTGAAGTCGATATTTCCATATTTTTTCTTGCTGCTGAATAAAATATTCTAGAACTTTTGTCAAATTTTACTATTTAGCTTCTTTTTGGATGACTACTCTAATGGTCAAATCGGTTTTTTGATGCGTTTGTTGATTTTCGTAAAGAATGTTCCGGAATCTTTTTCAATGATCAGTCTTATGATAAATTTCTAATGGTAAATATAAACTAATAACGATAACATGCTTTTGTAAAGAAACAATATGAACCTACTCATAAATAAATTTGTAAATAATAAATGTGTAAAAATTTTTGAAAACATGTATAAAAAGATTCAGACAAAAAATTCTGTAAACCGCCTATGGAATATCTATCAGACAAACACATAATTATATCCATATACATAAACTTTGTTTATGTTTTGTTTTGATTTATGTATATACCATTTGACGCTAATCTGTATCTATTGATAGAATCCTTATAGCCTATAGACACCGGCCATTTATGTATAATGAAAATAATGGCGCACTTTTTTAATTGTTCATTAATTCATAACTTATTAACAATAATTATGTACTCAAAAATATTTACTCAAACATGTGATAATTAATTTTGAAGCTTCCCGCTCTGTTTTGGATAGAAAATGGATGACATGTCACGACTCTATTTATTATAGGGACTCTAATCCTCTATAGAGTCCCTATAATAAATAGAGTCGTGACATGTGTGCTGAATGCTGATTGGTTCCGGCATTTTGTATCCAAAGTTTTCGTAAAATACATTGGAAATAAATAAAATCTTAACAAAAACCATTCAGTTTAACTTAGAAAGAATAATTAAATTAAAATTTTTTAATTGTTCATTAATTCATAACTTATTAATATAGACCGGATGAAATAATTTTTCACAGGACCGGCTTAACGATTTCAGTGTAATACTGTTAGACTGTTTGTATTTATGTATGAGTCTGCTACAACAGAAATAACAAAATCCTGAAAATTTATTGAAATTCAACATAGAGAAGCAAAAACTTTTTAGAAAAATTTTATTATGTGAGATTTATATCAAAAATAAAAAGGGGCCCCAAATTTTGTTGAATTAAAGTTTTGCAATATTTATTTGTCTAACTAGCTTGCAGGTACATATAAAACAAAATTTATTGTCTTCTTTCCCACCGGCGGCTGTCTTTCAGTATCAATTGATAAACAAACTCCTTATCTCTTTTTAACTTTTTAAAATTTAATATATGTACCTTGTTTACAATTTTTTAAAATTTTTAGTTTTCTACATAGGTACATACACATGCAATGTAAATCAAGCAATATTTAATCTAGTTGTCCATTTCATTCAAACACATAAATAAAACATCATTTTGATGACATCCTACGTGTCGTACGTATAATATAAATATGTACGTATGTATTATTTGTATTTAACCACAGATACTATTGATATTAGAATATCTGTATGGACCATACAATAGAAGTTTTTTAGATATTATTTTTTTGAAGCAAAATCGTCATATTGATTAACACCTTTTATAATCTACAAACACAGAATACCTACAAACTATCGATGGTAATGAATATTTTTTAATTTTTATGTGATTTTTGTTGTAATTTGAGAGTATTTATTAATAAATGTTCTAAAAATATTTACACTAACAAATATAACATCAGTTAATCTAGAAAAATTTTAAATCCCCTCTTGTTTAACCATCCATATTCGTCAACACTTTTTTAGTCACTTTTCATTTTCATATAGATTGTGTATATAAGTGTATTCCCACTATTTATTCAATGCTCAAAAGTATATATATAAAAAATATTAGTTAGCAAAAATGAAGTAAATACCTACATAATATTTTATTAGATAACACATTATTAACGTTACATCTTTTTTTCTTAATATGTATACTTTTATTTGTGAATAGTTTGTTGGCAAGATATACTAGTTTTGTATGAACATTTTTTAAGGAAAAATTAGTAATATTTTCTAAAACATATGTTAATTCGATTTAATTTAATCAGTTTATGTATGTATGTACGTAAAGGAACATTATTTGCTCTAGCAGACTCATACATAAATACAAACAGTCTAACAGTATTACACTGAAATCGTTAAGCCGGTCCTGTGAAAAATTATTTTATCCGGACTATACTTATTAACAATTATTATGTACTCAAAAATATTTACTCAAACATGTGATAATTAATTTTAAAGCTTCCCGCTCTGTTTTGGATACAAAATGGATGACATGTCACGACTCTATTTATTATAGGGACTCTAATCCTCTACCACTGACAACGACATCTCTTCTTGTTATGAGGAACTATTTTTGACCACCACTTCATATAGGCCAATGAATCGTTCTCATCACATCAACCGCCAATTCCAAATTCATAATTTTCATTTAAAAAAATAAAATATTTATATATTTTTTTTAATTAATTTAAATGGTTAATAATTATTTTCGAATTATACTCTATGTTATTCACAATATTTCATTACCAATAATTACATCAGTCAAATACTCAAAGTATGTTATCTCTTTTTCAATATACATAAATCCGTAAGTGCAATGTTATATAATTTGGCAATTGAAATAAGTGAGAAAAAGAAAAAATGAAAATAAACTTAATTTATATACCATTTTAAGGATCAGTATCCTTTAATTTTTTTAAAGGACAGCTAGCATCATAAATTGAAGAGACGATAATGACGTCATTTTTAAACTAAAAAAATATACTATACATATTTATAGTATTGGCTTGATATTATTTTCATTAATTTAAATTTTTCCAGATTTCCTAAAGAAATAAAAGCTAAGTTAGTATGGGTTGATGCAATCAAGAAACCTGCCGGCTGGATTCCAACTAAAAATTCTCGAATTTGTTCTAGTCATTTTAAAGATGATTGTATTTATACAACACCGACGGGAGTGCGTAAATTATTTCCTGGAGCAATTCCTACATTACATTTACCAGTAAGTGTTACCATATTTATAGCAGCATTAAAATAATATGTAGTTAATATGTACATATAAATTTTAGTCTCGGTCTACAAATCATAAGTTTACTCAAACTGATTTTAAAGAAAATCTACCAACACCATTTATTAAGGATATTACACCCGAACCTTCAACTTCAGCAGTGTACTACGATGACAAATTTAGTAATATCTCAAATGAAGATATACCAAGAAAGATAAAAATATACCGTAAAGTAAAACGTCTCTCTGTGATTTCCGCAAAACTGAAAAAAATAAGAAATCGCCTCGACGCCAGTAAACAGAAAAATAAGAGAAAACTAAACGATTTAAAAACTCTATTAGATAGTATTAGAGATCAAAATTTTTTAAATGAAAACGAGATGATATTTTTGACCAGTATTACTGATAATCTACCTCTTTCCGAAATTGTTTCAGAACAAATTTCAAAAACAAAAACTCTCCCGCTTAAACATCAATATTCACCTGCTCTTCGGTCGTTTGCCCTTACTTTACATTTTTATTCACCCAAGGCGTATCAGTTTGTCCGTGAAACATTTAAAACGTGTTTGCCTCATGTTGATACGCTCCGTGAATGGTATCATGCAGTTGACGGAAATCCAGGTTTCACTACAGAAGCGTTTAGAGCTTTAAAATTAAAGTCAGAAGCCGCAAATAAAGAGATCATTGCAAATTTGGTAATTGGCGAGATGGCGATCAGACAACACATTCAGTGGGACGGTCAAAATTATACGGGATATGTTGATTTTGGTGCTTCGATTTATACTGATTTTACTGCGGTTGCAAAAGAAGTATTTGTTTTATTTTTAACTTGCCTCACTGAACATTGGACGATACCGGTTGGCTACTTTGTGGTTGATGGCCTTACAGGAGTTCAACGTGCATCTTTAGTACGTCAATGTTTGGAAGAAGCACATAACGCTAACGTTAATGTGGTTTCTGTGACGTTTGAAGCTTGTCCGGCAAATATTTCAATGTTAAAACAGTTGGGGTGTTCATTGGATTTAAATAATTTTAAAACAGTTTTTAAACATCCCACAAGCAAGAAGGTTGTCGTCATTTTTTTTGACGCACGTCAAATGTTAAGATTGGTTAGAAACATTTTTGAATTTAAAAAAGTTTTTATTGATATAGATGGAAATTCGGTTGACTGGAATCATTTAATAAATTTACTTAATATTGAAATTAAAGAAATGAAATTAAGTAACGAACATATTAATTTTTATAATAATAAAATGAAAATTAAGCACACAAATCAACTGTTAAGTGATAGTGTTGCTGATGCTCTAATGTTTTGTGGAAAAATTTTAAAATTCGAAGAATTTCAATTTGTTACCGGAACAGTGAATTTTTTAAAATTAATAAATAATCTATGTAACATTTTAAATTCCCGAAATATTTATAATTTCGGTTACAAAGCTCCTTTAAATATATCAAATAAAAATGAAATATTTCAATTTTTGGACTACTGCAAATCTTACTTATTAAATTTAAAGACGATAGATAATATTCGATTGATCGATGCAAATAGAAAAATGGGTTTTATTGGATTGTATTGTTGTATTGAATCAACTAAAATTCTTTATAAAAATTTAATCGAAAGTGGATCAATGGATTATCTACCAATGTATAAATGTTCTCAGAATCATTTAGAATTATTCTTTTGTAATGTAAGATCAGAAGGCGGTTTTAACAATGAACCAACGGCTCAACAGTTTAAAAGTGCATACAGAAAATTATTAATTCATATGGAATCAACATCATCTTTACAAAATATATCAATGCTACAGTTTTCATCACCTATAAAAAAAATAAATTTTACATCCGAAAATTATAGATCATTAGAAATGATTGATAATATTATTGATCTAGATGAATTTAATTTGTACGCGAATTTTAATATATCAATTAATTCATTTCATCACTCTGAGTACAGCAAACATGTAATGGTATACATTTCCGGATTTATTGTAACGATACTGATTAAATTAATTAAATGTGAATTTTGTATAAGTAGTTTAATAGCCAAAAATAAAATATTTACACATAATTTAATGGACGAGTATGGGCTAATTTATCCATCTAATGATGTTGTAAAAATTTGCGAAGAGTCAGAGAAAATACTAAGAATACATTTTATTGAAAATGATGGTAAAGAAGTGCTGACAGAATTGAAAAAACTTAATATTTTATATAAAATTTCAAAAAAATTGATCGGGGTTAAGATATTTCAGTCATTGGAATTACATCAGTTCGATCAGTATCCAAACAACGCTAATCATATAATTGAATTAATACGTGCCATATGTGAAAAATATATAGATTTAAGATTGTATTATTTCAAAAGAAATAGATAAATAAAAATATAATTTATAATAAATTTTCGTTATTAATTATAAACTTACTGTACAAAAATAAATGGATTGAAACGACAAGCCAGCATTTAAAGTGACTTTAAATATTGTTTTAAATAGTGGATGCATAGGGCTATCGGCGAACCCACCACTTAAAAAAGGGGTAACGCGCCATGGTGGTACCGCTAGGTGCTGTGGAAATTTTTCAGATCAATTGTATTTTATTTTCTTTAAATTAATACACAAAAACACAAAAAAATAAAGACAAAATTACTTTTAAAAACGCTTTTATTTATTTATTTGTTTATTTATGTATTTATTTTGCATTTACTTTATTTTCGTATAAAGGAGTCTCCACATTTTCGCCGAGGTTGGACGAATCGAGAATGTAGAGGGTCATTTCGTTGTGTCTCGTGGTTGGTGTTTTAATTCTTTTCATATGCCTGAGCCAACCTCAGCGAGGAACTCGGCGAGAATGTGGAGACTTCTTAAGGTAAGTTTCGTATTTCGTATCCCCTTTTAGTTTCGTATAAGGCGATTTTGCTTCAAAAAAAATAATGTGTACTCCATCTATTATATGGTAAATTGGTAAATACATACAATTTCCGACCGAAGCTTCGGCTTCGGCCATACACTCGGCTTCGGCCAAAAAGAAGCCGAAGTCAAAGGTGGCATTCTATCACCCATTGCTATACCTAAATTTTAATACATAAACTTATTGTATGGAACAATTTGAAAAGGAAGCAATAAAAAAATAAAATAATATTTAAAACTAACAATATTGCTCTATTGTAATTCTATTTCAAATAACATCAACCAACTTAGGTATATTTTTATGGGGAAAACCAAGGTAGGTATCGTACATATAACACTAATTAATTTACAAAAAAAAAAAAAATGTCAGCAAATCTGGACATTTCAGTGCCCATTATATTGTACGAATTAATTGAAAAGGAAGTAATAAAATAATATTTATAACTAATACATAATATTGCTATTTTAATCCTTTTATCAAATTTGTAAACCGATAATTTTATTTTATTGTTAAAGCCAACTGCGTATTAGACACGCATTTATGTATAATGTAAATATGTATATTTCACTTATTAAATAATGGTCATACATACACTTACTGTGTATGTATACCTCTTTTCAGATAAAATTGATCATGAGTTTTCGTTAAAAAATTAAATAATTCTTATATTCGAAACAAATCGATCTTCTATTTTTTTCTAAAAATAAACTGCAAATTTAAAATTTATATAAATGCAATAATAAAAGAGATAAAGCCAAGAAAACGGAAATTATTTAAATTCAAAGTTACGAAGCATGGTTAAATGTAACTGAAATAGACCATATTAAACCAATGGTTTAAGTGCATTTCGTAAATGTAATTTTTTTTTTATTTTAAATTTTATAAGAGGTGGAAAAAAGTACCTCTTAATAGGGAATATGCATGTTTTTCATTTATTTCAAAAATAGTTTAAGTTGATGTCAAAAAATCACAAAAATATATTATGAGTACAATTTGCGCCTTTATTTCAGAAAAATAAAAAAATGATTTTTCATTTTACATTATCATTATTTAAACATCACAATTTGGCGCGCTGACGTCACTTGAAGATATTAATTTATTACCACCCAGGCCAGCAGCATTGTTATATATTCGTTCTGTAGATGGCACTGCTTCTGATAATATCAAAAATCTAATCGTTTATTGGCGACGCAAAGATTACGCGAGCGCTCCTGGTTTTTTAAATTAGAAGCTGTATCAAGTAAAAACTGTTGTATACGTTTAATTGTCGATAGAAAAATGTACTATACAAATTATGCGCGGATTACTAGATTTTATACCGCCCATTAATCGTATACGTATATTTTTACTTGATGCTAGTTCCAATTTTACAACCAGAGGCGCGAGTGAGAACCTTTGCGTCGCCAATTCTCCACTGCTTTCCATATCTGCCAATATTTTAATTTTTTTGACGAACAAAATTTAGCAAATATATTAAATTGTTAATGAATTAAATAATTAATTTTCAATTTAATTTTTAAGAATGTTTCCTCTTACGAATTTTTTCAAAAATTAATGAATATTTTTTTTTCATAACAACTCCTTTTTAAAAAAATAATGACCAATATTTAATATTTTCCTAGTTACCTAAATCAATTTATTTTAAACAATAATAAGTATTGATTGTGACAAGTTACAAAATATTTTTAAATATTCAAAAATTAATTTTTATTCTATTTGATATATGTTTTCGTATCAGTGACAACGTTTATAGAGTGTATCCTATTATTTATGGTACTCTATGTTATACCTTTAGTGCATATTTCATTCAGTATATATATCTGGCATATTTGGTGAACTTCTACATTAAACGTCACAACCAATAGGATCGCTCATTGCTCAAATGTACCGTTTTGGCGGAATTTTTATTTAAGGTAGATAATTTACATTAATTTCGTTATGAAAACTAAAATTAATCAAACAAAAAGAACTGTCATAAGAATTTGTGACATGTATAGAATATTCTAAAAAAGTTTTCACAATGTTCTAAAAAACATGCATATTTCCTATTGTTATTGGTACTAACTTCATTTTTACACATTTAACATGTCTTTGGAAGCTGTAAATATGGATTAATGCTTACGAGATTTTGTGGGGTGATGCCTAGCGTTTTTGTTGAAATTTTAAAAACAAAAACTCAAAGTTGAAAAAATCGACTTACGAGGTCTTGCACTTTAACAATCATTAAGTAGAATTTTGTCCCTTTTTTTGTCGGACTAGCGATATAGCGCAATATTTTTGTCGGACATTGTGATTACTGATCACAAAACACGTTCACCTACATGTGACATTCTTGTCCGACAAGTGGTAATAAATGAACATAATATGGTAAAATTGACATCTTCAGAGCGTCGGACTGAGAATGTGCCGCAATGAATTTGTCGGAGAACGCTGCCATCTGATTCTAAAGATAGTTATTTAACAATTGTGAAAAAATCAACTGATTGGTAGCAAAATTATTATACGCCGTTATTTTGACAAGTTGAGGACGGCGGACTCGGCGAACGGCGCACCATTTTTGTTGGACAAATATATTTTCGCGTATGTTATTTCATTATCTTTCAAGTAAACTTAAAAGTAAAACGTTGGTAATCAATTTTTATAACATCGTCAAATTAACGCCTTTCGCAGCTGCGTGCTAGTAAACGCCGCATTTATAAGAATTTTCGTAAATAAAAAACTTGGGAGACTCGTCAAAATGAAGCCGTACACGAAGTTACAGAGGAGTAGTAATCAATTATAA
The DNA here is from genome assembly GCA_035578155.1 of Brachynemurus nebulosus. NCBI lineage: Eukaryota > Metazoa > Arthropoda > Insecta > Neuroptera > Myrmeleontidae > Brachynemurus > Brachynemurus nebulosus. The sequence continues at coordinate 7,861,774 of JAPWDM010000001.1, read as the reverse complement.
AAACACCTCCTGGCCCCCGGACTATAAATATGAATTCAATTTATTTATCTGATAACCCACTTATTACTGACAGAAGATATAATCTACTTAATAAATTTCTAACACTGATGACAGACAACACAGCCTAAATCGTTGGGCTTAAAAGAATGAAATTTTGCACAGGAGTTCCCTATGTAATATAAGTGAGTACTAAGAAAGGATTTTTAAAAATTCGTCCCTTAAGTTGGTTAAATATGGAATGAAAATTTGTATGGAACTATGGAAATTCGTCATTTTTGAAGTTAAAAATATTGTATAAAAATATGTTACTACAAGGAATACCAGCGTTACTATGGCTATTAAAATAAATAATTATCTTAGTTAATAAATCTTTGACACTTACTGACATTTTGAGATATTGCCGATGCCCATCGGCTAGTATTAAAATAAAAACCGTCATAGAACTCAGTTTTATATCCGGCGTATAACGCACACTACGAAATTTGGACAATATTTTTGATGTTCAAGGTGCGCGCTATACGCTGGAAAATACGGTATGTAACAATTTAAAATATCCTTTCAAAATAATTATTCCATAAAATTTGTTCAAATTCCTAACTAAGCGATTCCCGATAGAGAAAAAGGATCACCGTAACTTTGTTTACGGTTGAGTTTATAATAAGGATGTATAAAATATATCGATATATCAAAATATCGATATTTTTTTCAATTATATCGATAATTTCTGGCGATACTTTTAGTAACAATATATCAATATTTTTTTTATTTCAATATTTTTTTTCTTGGAGTTTTTTTCAAGCTAACATGTACCTAAAAATATACACTCAACAAAAATACCTAAAGTAGATAACGTAAATATAGAAATATTTTTACCAAATGAAAATGATTTCATGCGATAGGAATACACGTAAGACAGTACAGCAGATAAGCTTGTAATATAGCTATCTCTTACAAGATCTACTGCCTAATATATTGAAAAAGGATAGTAAAAATTATAATAACTTTGGTAAATGACAAAATTTCATTTTTACATTCCAACTATATGAATCATTTGCATTTTGTATAAATGCGAGTATAATTTCCTACATATTATGTCGCATACATATATGGTATTCTGATTTCAAATCTGGTATGTAATATGATTATATGAACGTTTTACTTATTTACAGCAAGTATTTGGAATTTAATTGCACCTTTGGCTTCGGCCGAACATAGGCTTCGGCTTCGGCCGCCAAACTGGCACTGACCTTCAGTTGGACACTAAATACATATTCTAATATCAATGGGTGAGGACCTCTCTCTTGCATATTATCTTGGCGAGACTGGTTCGTCTACATCAGTGGTTCTCAAATTTTTTTATCTGCGACCCCCTTTGTACTTGAAAATTTCAAAAGACCCCCAAAATATGTAGAAAATGAGTATGTAACCTGTAAATAATTGTTTCTGCGACCTCCTCAAATAGTTTTCACGACCCCTATTTTGAGAATTACTGGTCTAGATAATAAACGGAAGACCGTGATCTATATTCTATAGCAGTGGTTCCCAAAGTGGTTTATATCGACCCCCCAGTGCTATAACGACCTGCTCGCCATCTGCATTTTTCCCGGAGAAAAAAGGAAGTTATATCTTCGAAAGTTGTAGACATATAGCGAAGTAAACTGGTTTTTGGTTTGCTTGTCTTAAAATGAGAAGTTAGTGACTTTTTTTGCTCGCAACCTGCATTTTACCCGGGTTATATTTTCGGAAGTTGTTGAATTTGTGCAGGGAATCTATCTAAAACCGAAAACCATGGCAGGTGGCCTATGAGGCCAAATAGTTGGGAACCACTGTCCTATAGTCACTCGCATACGAAATATGAATAATTCATATTTCGTATAACCTCCTCAGTCCAAGTGCACTTTTAATATATATTTTCTTTTAGCGAATTTCCAGAATGGAATTCAGCTATTACAGCCACTGTCATGACACGACCTGAACTCGGGACCATGGCAGAAATTTGTTTTGAGGTCCCTAGGAACCGAAAATAATATTCACTAAAATTTATATATATATATATATATATATATATATATATATATATATATATATATATATATATATATATATATATATGTGTCCGCACGATAACTCTCGAACGAAATGTCTAGGTTCACGAAATTTGGTGAGAACGTTGGAAGTCGAAAAATCTTGGATGAGTTCTTCAGCCAGACACGTCGGATGCCAGGAACATGGTTTTTGTTCTTGCAAAAAATTAGTTTTTTGCCAAAATTTCCACTTATTCAAAAATTTTTGCGAAATTTTTTTACACCATTTAAAAGAGAAGAAAAAATTACATAAAAAAGGTCTTTAAACTTTTTTTCTATGTCAACTAGTTTCCGAGAAAAACGATGTTGTTTAGAATGTGATTATTTTATCGTATAAAGTGTGAATTTAATCACATCCTAAACGTACATACTCGACACAATATGGATATTTTGTATATAACGTATATTATACGCATATGGTATCCTTTTTGATACGATCACATAATTTTATTGTGATACATGTATAAGGGTACAAGACCATTTCATTATCCGTACTACCATTATGCGTAAGGTTTGTGTGTGTTGTATATACATATACAGTCTAAGTGAGAAAATTTTTAAAGTAAACAAAGATTTTTATGTAAACAAGTCTTAAAGGACATAGCCGGGTAAGATAGGGAAAACGGCCCTTGACGCAAAATTGATTGTTTTTATAGGAAATAATACTTCTTAGTCCCAGATATATTCCTGCCAAATTTCAACCCTCTGAGGCTAATAGTTTATGAATACACAAACAGACAAAAATTTTCAAAAAAAAATTTTTTTGTCGAAATTACTGAGCCGATTTATTTGAGTTTAATATATATTGTGTACCCACCTCAGGCGAAGTAACAAAAAAAAAATTAACGTTATATCCCTTTATTATACTAATTTTTTTAAATTTTTAATTTTAAGAAAATTTTTTTTTGGCACTTACGCTTTAGCGACACCCACCATTTTTTGTTCAATAATTTGTCTCTTAGTACTCTATAACATATATTTTTATGGAAAAGTTTTAGTTGGTAGAACATAGTAATATTTCAATACAAATGCATGCCATGTTCGATACTACATATATTACTTATGTATAAAAAGGACCATAAAGTAAAGCATCTGCCTTATTTCTAAAACACAGTAGAACTCTAAGCAGTGCAATAAAATGCTCTCTTCCCCCCTGAGTTGCAGTTCTTGGAGTTCCTGTGACGGTCTAAAAAAATATATATTTTGAGTTGTTATAAAAAATATGTTTTAACTTGCTAAAAAATAATTTTCAAGGTTAATTTTACCATGAATCTGAATATTTGAATGAAATCAATAAAATTATCTCAGCATACTTACTAATTAAAATTATATCTAACTCAAGAAAAATTATAAGTTTTAGAAACTTTATTCAAATAAAGATACTAATAATAACAATAATACGTCTTAAATGTTATATTGCTTTAATAATAATAAACATTAACTTAATAAAATTGAACAAAAACTTCCACAATGTATAGTAATAACAACAATCCGGCTAAAACCTGTTGTAGTTATTGCATGTACATATAACTAACTTGAAGAAAGTAGTGTACAATTGTACGCAATATGTAGCTCGTCCCTCTCACTTGATGTTTTTGTTGCACTTCTTAAGGAGGTGCAGAAAGTTGATTTTTTCTGTAATAAAATTACATACGTTCATAACTCCGACAAACAAGCTTAGACAAACGTCTAGCTTTATCTACCGTCTGTCTTATTTTGTTAACACGATCACGGGTTATGGGGAATTATAACGAAATGACCAACTGGTATACTATTTTGACAGCTAATCAACATTGTATGAAATTGTTGACATCGTAAGACGTGGTATATGAGCTAACAAAGTTTCACTTGACGTCTTACAAAGGAAAAAACTCTACCGAAAGAGAAATCAATGATTTTGTTTTATTGATAAAAAGAGACAAACGGCAGATAGTGTTGGACATTTGTAAATTTAAACGAGTTTATCGTAGTTATGAACGTATGTAATTATATTATTTTAGAAATAGGGTAGATATTTTACTTTATAGTCCTTTTTATACATAAGTAATATATTTAGTACCGAACATGGCATGCATTTGTATTGAAATATTACTATGTTCTACCAACTAAAATTTTTCCATAAAAATATATGTTATAGAGTACTAAGAGGCAAATTATTGAACAAAAAATGGTGGGTGTCGCTAACGCCTAAGTGCCAAAAAAAAATTTTCGTAAATTTAAAAATTTAAAAATATTAGTATAATAAAGGGATATAACGTTAATTTTTTTTTCATTACTTCGTCTAAGGTGGGTGCACAATATATATTAAACTCAAATAAATCGGTTCAGTAATTTCGTCAAAAAAAATTTTTTTTGAAAATTTTTGTCTGTTTGTGTATTCATAAACTATTAGCCTTGGAGGGTTGAAATTTGGCAGGAATGTATCTGGGGCTAAGAAGTATTATTTTCTATGAAAGCAATCAATTTTGCGTCAAGGGCCGTTTTCCCTATCTTACCCGGCTATGCCCTTTTAGCGAATTTCCAGAATGGAATTCAGCTATTATTTAACATATACAGGCAATTATTTTGAAAGTTAACATAAATATATGATAAAATTTCCAGAATGGAATTCAGCTATTACAACCACTGTCATGACGCGGGGGGCATGACCTGAGCCCGGGACTATGGCAGAAATTTGTTTTGAGGTCCCTAGGAACCGAAAATAATATTCACTCAAAGGCTATTGGCGGATAAGCATGGGTAGAAATGCCCCCGCACGAATTGTGTTGGTTTTTTTTCTGCTAACTGCTTTCGATATAAGATTACAATTTACTGAGTTTCAACCCTTAAAAACTCACCCTTTGGGGGTAAAAAATTATTTTTTGAAAATCACAAAAAATTTATAACTTTTTAATGGCTTGACGGATTTGGCTGGAATTTTTATATGTCTTAGATACCTCTATAGTGTACCTCAGAAAAAATTATCAGCTTCAAAAAAAAATTATAACCCCCCCCCCCCAAAAAAAAAAATTTGTTTAATTTTTCAATATTTTTTTTCATCAACTTGTAGCTATAGTACAATCACCAAAATTTTTTTGCAGGCTTCCTACTATGACCGATATAACATATAATTTTTTCAGATTTTTTCTCCGGGTGCGTCATAGTTAAAAAAAATAATATGTCCAAAAATATTTTTTTGCACGATCGTGTATTTTCATGCATTTACCGATGCTGTTGACAATGCTGGTAAGTTACATTTCCCGAACGTTTGTTTATATCCATCCAAAAAATAACAGTGCGGTAAGTGAAATAGATGCGTGGTAAGTAAATAGGAGTGTGGTAAGTTAAATTAGCTCAAAAATGATTGTATTTATTTATTTATATTGAAATTAAAAGTACAATTTGAACAATTAGGAAAATAAATCCATTAATAATATGAAAATATTCACAAGTTTGCACATTATTATTATTATTGTTGGCATCAGTCTTCTTATTTTATTGACATTTCAAAAGGTCGTTCAATCATTAAGATTTTCTGTGGCTTTCATAATCTTCCTTTCATTTTACGAGAATAAATTTGCAGTCAAAAATAAAATGCTTCATCAATTTCATTATTCTCACTAATAATATAGTTTAACAAACTATTTTCCTCAATTTTTTTTAATAGAAAATTCAAAAAAAATATTCACGCCAGTGAAATATTGACACTTAATTTTTTATTTACAAATATAGTTGTCAATTGTCACTACAAAGATTCATATTAGTTGTTATGAATATTTATAATATTTATTCATGGCATTCTGTCATAACATAGAAATATAAATTTCATCTATATTATCTGAATTTTATTTTTTATTTAACACATTTTTAATCTTTAATTATTTTAAATCGATCGTGCAAAAAATATTATACAATACACGATGCGTTAAGTGCATTTACTGATCTCGAAAATTGCAAAAACTCGACCCTGCGGGTCTCGTTTTCGCAACATTTTCTCGATCAGTAAACAAACTTACCGAACTTATATTGTAAAATACTATTTTTTTCGCAGTTATGTTCGTTGTACAATCACCAAAATATTTCTACAGGCTCCTCACTATGATCAATAGAACATATAATTTTTCCAGAATTTCTTTCCGGGTGCATCATAGTTAAAAAAATTGAATGTCCGAGAATATTTTTTAGAGATAGGCATAGGCTTCCGGGTACTCAATCGATTGGAAATCGTTTACACATTTTGAATATGTTCATAAAAACATTTGTGATTGCTTAGTTTTCGAAAAAAAAAATGGTCGACTCAAATCTTCAAATTCCGCAATCAGCCAAACACTTTGGTGAAAAAAATTTTGGTGATTGTACCATAGCTACAAGTTGATGAAAAAAAATATTGAAAAATTAAACAATTTTTTTTTTTTTTGGGGGGGGGGGGGTTATAATTTTTTTTTAAGTTGATAATTTTTTCTGAGGTACACTATAGAGGATTCTAAAACATATAAAAATTCCAGCCAAATCCGTCAAGCCATTAAAAAGTTATAAATTTTTGTGATTTTCAAAAAATAATTTTTTACCCCCAAAGGGTGAGTTTTTAAGGGTTGAAACTCAATAAATTGTAATCTTATATCGAAGCATTTAGCAGAAAAGAAACCAACACAATTCGTGCGGGGGCATTTCTACTCATGCTTATCCGCCAATAGCCTTTATATACAGTGGCGCTCAAAACATTTGCAACTGAAACTGAGTACTTACAAACATCAACATTATATACATAATAAAAATCCCATGTATGTAATACAATAGCAGTTTATTCACTAAACAATTACAAAACAAAAACCAATGAAAACAATTTTTTTCTCAAAACTAAAATGACAAGAAATAAAAAGATTTATTTACAGGTATTATTTTAGTAGCTCAAAACATTTGCAACTCAATAAATTTATATAAAAAGTCATATAAAATTTTACTTTCTTTCAGTCCAGTTTTAATATTTTGTTGAATAACCTTTATTTCTAATAACCTCAGCACATCTTTGTGGCATTGATCCGATTAACTTAGTAACTTCACCATAAGAAATTTTTTTCCACTCTTTTTTGATACATTTGTACAGTTCTTTCTTTTTTTTGAAGATTTGATTTCCAATTTTTTGTTTTATAATCTGCCAGAGATTCTCAATCGGACTGAGGTCCGGTGATTGAGTTGGCCACTTTAACACTTTAATATTATTATCCTTTAGCCAGCCGTTTACTAGTTGTGAAGTGTGCTTTGGACCATTGTCGTGTTGAAAAATCCATGAAAGTGGCATCTCGTTCTCAGCATAGGGTAACATAGTGTCCTGAAGAATGGCTTTATAACGTTCTTTTGTCAGTATACCTTTTATTTTTTTAAGGGGCCCTACGCCATTTGCAGAGAAACAACCCCATACCATAATATTTCCGCCACCAAATTTAACTGTTTTTTCGGTATACTTTGGATGGTAGCGTTTTCCTGCTGGTCTTCTTACATTTTTATTTCCATCAGAACCTCGTAAATTAAATTTGCATTCATCTGAAAAAAGTACAGTACGCCACTTTTGTAAAGTCCAGTCTTTATGAGCCTTTGCGAATTCTAGCCTTGCTTTTATATTCTTCTGTGAAAGGTGCGGTTTTTTTGCTGGTCTGTATGCCTTGTATCCGTGTTCCTTAGCTCTCCTTTTTATTGTTGACAAACTTACATTCAAGCTCAAATCATTAAAAATCTCTTTTGCAGTTATTTTAGGATTTTGTTTTATCTTCCTTATTATTAAACGGTCTTCCTTTTCGGTTAATTTTCTTTTTCTACCACCTTTGTGAATTGTTTCTAGATTCTGTTTTTGTTTATATTTTTTAATTATCCTTGATATGGTAGATTTATGTATTGAATATTTTTCATTTATTTGTTTCTGACTCAATCCGTTTTTAAAATCATGTACAATTTTTTCTTTTTGACTAATATTATACTTGTTGCCAGCCATTTTTATTAGAAAATAACCACCAGAATAAAGTGAGAACTAATTTTTAAAAATGCTTTTTGTTGTTAATATTTACTTTAACTAATTAATTTTTATCTTATAAAAGTCGACTATGCTTTTACGCAGCTTCTTAAGTAATGTTCTCACGTTTTTATTCTAGTTGCAAATGTTTTGAACTAACAAGACAGTACCTGTTATTAATAATTATTTTTTTTCTTTTTGTGCGTGTGAAAAAAAATAAAGAATTTTTTGTGTTCTTGTTTTGTTAATGTCTTAGGAATAAAGTGGTACGATACTAATCATTTTGAATGTATATTAAAAAAATAGTGCAGTAATTTATAAATATACAGTATTGGTTGCATATGTTTTGAGCGCCACTGTATATATATATATATATATATATATATATATATATATATATATATATATATATATATATATATATATATATATATATATATATATATATATCCATATATATATATACATATATATATATATATATATATATATATATATATATATATATATATCCATATATATATATCCATATATATATATACATATATATATATATATATATATATATATATATATATATATATATATATATATATATATATATATATATATATATATGTATATATATATATGTGTCCGCACGATAACTCTCGAACGAAGTATCCAATTTTTACGAAACTTGGTGAGAACATTGGAAGTCCCAAACAAACATGGTGTTTGTTCTAGCAAAAATTAGTTTTTTGCCAAAATTTCCACTTATTCAAAAATTTTTGCGAAATTTTTTTACACCATTTAAAAGAGAAAAAAAAATTACATAAAGTACCCCTGTCGCAGCATCCTGCATAACATAGCGAATTTCCATTTACAAAAGTACGTTTTTCTCGGGAACTAGTTGATATAGAGTAATTGTAAATAAAAAATACCCCTGTCGCAGCATCCTGCATAACATAGCGAATTTCCATTTACAAAAGTACGTTTTTCTCGGAAGTTAGTTGATATAGAGTAATTGTAAATAAAAAAAACCTTCTTTATGTGATTTTTCCGCCTCATTCCGCCAAATTTTTTTCACAAAAAATGTCCAAAACTCCGTAAACGTTTTCACGAAATTTCTTAAAAATAAGATATTTCGTTCTTGAGTTATCGTGCGGACACATTTATATATATGTTTACTAAGTGTTCGCACGATAACTCAAAACGAAACATCTTATTTTTAAGAAATTTCGTGAAAACGTTTACGGGGTTTTGGACATTTTTCGTGAAAAAAATTTGGCGGAATGAGGCGGAAAAATCACATAAAGAAGGTTTTTTTTATTTACAATTACTCTATATCAACTAGCTTCCGAGAAAAACGTACTTTTGTAAATGGAAATTCGCTATGTTATGCAGGATGCTGCGACAGGGGTATTTTTAACTTGATTTCGACTATAGTAGATATTGAAAAGTTTCTGGCGTTACAAATGACAACAAAACTCGTGAAACATTCTAAACAAATATCTTATTTCCGTCTCTGGACATTAATAATAACATATTGACCCTCATATATTCAAAAATTGTGTAGTATTTTATGTCGACTACAGTCGACGTTTGGAACGAGGAGGATAATATAAAGACCGCTCCACACGCTCAAGCTTTACCACCGACTAATCGTTTCACATGGGTTTCATACAATAAAATACCGTAAGACGTTAGAAGTGTCGCTGTCTAGTGAAGCTTTATGTAGTTTTCTAATTTAACCACACAGTATTTTTGAATATTACCAAAAGTTTAAATTATTTTTTCATATTTACGGTTTTAGAATAAAAACAGATATTTCCGAATTACTACCAATCTTTAGTTGTTAACTTTGGTGACGAATAAAAAAACTACTGCTAGTAGGCAAAATGTTAAACCACATCTCCATTTGATTTCTCAAAGAACATTTCGTAGCATGGCGAAAACACGGCCACAACGGAAAAATGTCTGTTTTGAGATAATGCGATTTTAAACTTTTAGGGTGTCTACACAATCAATGAAATAAGGAATAAGAAGTATGCCATCTAGTGACGTTGAATTGAATTTTAACGTAACTGCTCATAGATATAAATATGTAGGTACTTTTGTACGCCAAAATTCGTGATTTTTTTTCACTTTAGGAACAAAAAAAGTCACCACGAACGTTATTTTTTCATGAATTTTGATGTACAAAAATACCTAAATTCATATACCTATGGGCAGTTACGTTAAAGTTTCATTCAACGTCACTAGATGGTATACTTCTTATTTCTTATTATGTCATCGAAGATGACGTATTAATATGGTTGTGTGACTGAATAATTATTGAGTTGTACACAGCGCCAGCTTAGCCAATAGGCCACCCTAGGCCATGGCCTAGGGGCGGGAGATTTTTAGGGGCGGCAAATTTTTAAAACAGGGCAGAAAAATTTGTGATTGACGTTTTTTTTTAAGATTTCCTTTTTTTAAATAAAAGGTAGGGACGGCATTTTTCAAGATGCCTAGGGGCGAACTCAGGGTTAATCCGGCCCTGGTTGTACATCTATATTGAATAAACACACGGAGGTGGGGTGGAGATGGCATACAGTTTATTAGTGGTGGAGATTCATTTTCAAACAGAATTTCTGTTTGAAAATGAACTATCGGTTCGAAACAATATTGTCACAGTTTCAAAAATAAACGTGGTATTTTGCAAAGTAAAGTATTTGTTTATTATTTACAAATACTAAAGATAATAAAAATTTCGTAGAAATTATAGCCAGAGATATAAAAACAACCATTTCAAGAGAATTTCCGGGCAAAAAGGAATAATTCCGCCCCGGCGTAAAACCGGCGACCTTTTTTTTCCTCGCCGGCTATCTAAATGCAAAAACTATCGATAAACTATCGATAGTTTCACGACTATCGTAACTATCGATAGTCGGGACTATCGATAGTTCTCCATCACTACAGTTTATGTGAATATTACACAAATGAAGCCTACACACATATTCACACACATTAACACACATGTAAAATAAAACAAGATGCAGATATTTTGTCAATGCAAACAACACACACACTACGTGCACATTACTAAAAAACTGACAGTAGGAGCACCAGTGTTTGGCTTCACATCATCTAACAAAATGACTAGTCCACCCACGTCATTGGAATAAACGCAAGAGGGCTGTAGAGTTAACAAAAAATCATAAATTAACACTTTCACTGAGATGACATTACTTAGTGCGTGTCAAAAACACGCATTTGACGAATTTTTTTCCTTATTTCATTGATTGTGTATGACCCATTACTTACCAATAAAAAGTACTAATTTTTTTCCTACGTTTCTGAAATTTTTATCGGAAGCTATAAAAGTGAAGATTAATCATTATATTAAATAAAACTAAAATTATTTAATTTTAAAATTAGGATTTTGTACATGTGTCTTTGTTGTTGACTGAGAAGTGTATTATTTGAAAGAAATACACGGTAGTTAAATCAAATTAATTTTATTTTTTATTAAAAAAAATTAACGAAATATCAAAATTTATTCTTACACATCTAAATTTGTTAAAAAAATATATTTTATTATAATTTTTTAAATTAAAAATATTATTTTTTACAAAACTTTTTTTTTATTAAATTTAATTATGGAAACCCGAATTATTTTTTAATTATAAAGTATATATTTATCTAAAAAAAAAAATAGTTATTCTAATTTTGTTTTATTGATTTTCAGATCTGAGTAAAATTGATGATATTCTTTGGGGTATTAAATTCGAGGAGCATATTGAAATTAAATTTTTTTCTTTTTGGATGAAATTTCAATATCATAAGATCATAACCAGTGTTGTGCTTATCTAGATAACGTTATCTGAAATTTTATCTAGATAACGTTTTTGTTATCGGTTATCTTTTATCTAGACATTTTTAAAAGAAATTATCTTTTATCTCATCTTTTTATTAAGCGAAAGAAAAAGATAAGATAATAACAATACATCTATATTTTTTCTGAAAAAAATAAATTTGAAGCTAAATTCGCTATTTTTCTATATTAACTTGGTCGACCATGTAATTTAAATAACTTTTGACACTTTCTTAAAAATTACAAAAATGTTTAAGAAATAGTTATTTAATTTTAAATAGAATTTTTGTAGCCTACATAGAATCATTTCCAGGACCGTAGAGAGAAATGACGGGGCCCGAGAATAAATTTCCTTTAAATTTTTCCCTCCACGTGCAAAAATAAGCTCTTTTTAATTTTTTCGAGCCCTTGTCAACAAATATGGGCCCAGTCTTTCAGTCCGGGCCTCGGAGCTGAAACCCCGGCTACTCCACTCTTTCATCGGGCCTGATCATTTCCGCCATTAGTTGGAATCATATTGAGTCGTGTAATATGAAATATCGTATTCCGACCACCTGATCTACTATGTAATTCAGATAAGTATCGACACTTTCTTAAGCATTAGCCAATTGCTTAAAATCAATTCTTTAATTTTAAATCGAATACGGTACTTGACTGTGTTTAAAATTTGTCTCAAATGTTAAATAATTCTATGCATTATCATTACATACAATGAAACATAAAAAAATTTGATAACTATTTAGAAATTTTATTTTGAAAATCGCCATTTTTCAATAAATAATCAAATTAGTGAAAACGCGCCATTTCTTGAAAATGACGTAACATTTTGTAGCGATTTTGATAATTTTCATCGGTGAGATGAAATTGTGTTTTCTTTTGAATATTTCTGTTAGCTTATATATATAGCAATAATAATCGACCAGAATTCAAATAAATACTTGCTTTTACTTTGACATTTTATGAATATAATCAAAGTTTTGAGGTTATAAATATTGACATTTAGTTGCTTCAAACTGTGACGTCACTATAGTTAGGTGTTTTTCCCGCCTTTTTCTCATTTGAAATTGTTGGGTTATTTTTTGATTTTTTACAGAATCTGTCGAAAATAAAAAAAATCACTTAACTGATATGGAAAAACAATGCTTTTAGAATATTTTTGTAACTTCAGTCGAGAACCCTATTTTGTTGTCTGGAATCATTTCCGCCATTATTAATTAGAATAATAGTAATTTGTGTAATATAAAATGTCGTTATCCGACCATTTAATTCCGATAAAAATAGACACATTTTTAAACATGAGAGAAATGTTTAAAGGCAATTGTATTATAAATGGAATTCTTTTTTCGCCCATAAGTTGGAATAACATTTAATCGTGTAATATGAAATGTTTTCAGACCAACTTGGTCGATCATGTATGTAATTCAGAAAAATATCGACACTGTCTAAGCACTTTTTTTAAACAAAAAGTGTACCTACTCTACTGTGATAAACGTGTGCTATCATGGACCGTAAATAAAAAACGCCGTGAGCAGCGGAGCTCCATCACGGAAGTCGAATTTTTCTTTTCATCTTCGGTATTGAGTGTCTACAAGCGAAATGTAATTGAAAGTCCACAAACGATTTCTCATTTTGGTGGTTTCAAAACTGATGATGAGTGTCTGGTTGACCGGGGCTTTAAAAAAAGGTTTTAAGTTTTTAAGGGCTGAATCTCAGTAAATTTCAATTTTGTGCCGATAGCAGTTAATAGGGAAAAAGCCAACAGTACGAGGGCATTCCTACCCATGCTTATCCGCCAATTGCCTTTGTGTTTTATTTTTAAATATTAAAAAAGGAACTTAAATAGTAAACTGGAAGGCCTTTATGAAGATATTTTTTCTTTCCAAAAAAATCCAAAATTTCTATTTTATAAATAATAAAAATCAAAAATTCCTAATTTATAAATAAACAGTGACTTTAATAACATTTTTAAATTACTTAATATGTATGTATTTCATTTGTTATAAAAGTAAATTCACTTTTTAGTCGAATTTTTCCTTGAAAAATTAGACTTATACAGTATATACGACAAGAACGGCGAGAGTAGGGGCGCTATCCGTTTTCGGACCCGTAGAACACGAATATGTAGAAAAAAAATGTCATTCCGATGCACAACAATACTATCAAAGTGAGGTCAAATTTTGGATCCGACCCAACCTTTAAGGGGGTGATGGGGGGCGGAAAAGGAATCAAACTTTTCCAAACCAGTTGGAAATAATGTTTCGGTCAATTATCTACAACATATCCAAAATTCAGCTTCCTAGGATGATTTGGTGGGAGAAGAGGGGGAAAAACGATTTTCGCTGGATCTAACACGCCCCCAGCCCCCCAGAATTAACGTAGAGGGTTGAAATTTGGTGTGTTGATAAAGTTCATACCTAGGTTGTGCTTTTTAGAGGTTTTAATATTTTACCCCCACCCCCCTCATTTTTAAGCTACAATTTCATGCATTTTCGACGTTTTCGAAGTTTGTACCACTCGCACAGGTCACCCAAATAAACCTAGAGGGCTGAAATTTTGTATTCGGATTGAGTTAGTATCAAGGGGGTGCCTTTTGGGGGTCTCGACTTTTAACCCCTATCCCCACCATTTTTATACCCAAAAGAACATGATTTTTCTTGTTTTTTAACAGTTTCGTTCGGGTCAAAATCTCCCCAAATAAACCTAGAGGGCTGAAATTTTGTGTACAGGTTAAGCTAATAGCCAGACACTGTTTCTTGAAGGTTTCAACTTTTAACCCTTACCCCCACAATTTTTACACCAATATTCCCTTAATTTTTTTGCTTGTTTTCTAACACGTCTAGAGACTCTCTAAGAAAACTTAGAGGGTTGAAATTTTGTACGTGTATTCAGTTAGTATCCAGCTAGTACTTTTTAGGGAGTCCACATTACTTTTCCCCCCACTTCTCCCATTTTTACATCGGAATTCGTACAACATAACCTTTATTCATCGAAACGAAATTTATCCTAACAGTAAAAAAACGCCGTGAGCAGCGGGGCCCCATCACGGTAGTCAAATTTTCCCCTTCATCTTCGGTATTGAATGTCTACAAGCGAAATGTGATTGAAAGTCTACAACCGAATTGTCATTTTGTTGGTTTCAAAACTGGTGATGAGTGTTCGGCTGATCGAGGCTTTAAAAAAAGGTTTTAAGTATTTAAGGGCTGTATCTCAGTAAATTTCAATTTTGTGCCGAAAACAGGTAGCAGAAAAAAAGCCAACACAATTCGTACGAGGACATTCCTGCCCATGTTTATTCGCTAATTGCCTTTATGTTTTAGTTTTAAATATTAAAAAAGGACCTTAAATAGTAAACTGGAAGGCCTTTATAAAGATATTTTTTCTTTCCAAAAAAATCCAAAATATCAGTGGTTTTTGAAAAATTAAAAATCGTATAATTTCTTCTCTATGAAAAATTGGGGTCAAAAGAGACGAGAAAAGAGAAAATGGGGACAACCCGTAGGGTCGACCAAAATTGAAATTCTAATATAAAATAATTTTGAACTTTTTGTATTTATACAGTAAAAAAAGAAATAATAGGTACTTGATGATTTTCTATAAAAATAAACGTAGAATCTAAAATAAAATTTATAAAGTATAGAAATGTTATGCTGAATGTATTTATAAAAATTTCGAATGACTTGATAACCTTGAAAGTGCTCTCTTCTATGTCTCAATACATACTTCATACGTCCCTAATCACCCCACATTCGTCCCTTTATACTTGAACGTCCCTATTAACCTATATACTGTCCCCATTCACACCTTTTCCGTCCCTATTAACTTCCAACTTAGCCCAAATCTCAAGTCCTCTTTATTTCCTCTTAAAAAATAAAAACAACTAAAAGCCTGCAGTCTTTTTTTCAGATATGTTCTAAAATAATTAACGATTAAACAACAATTTATTCATTAGAGCACCGAAAAATATAATTTTTAGATAAAGTTTAAGGAACAAAAAATAGCACTGTTTGAAGACGTCAATCGAAACCCAATTTTTAATATTTTTTATTCAACTTCAAGCTTAGTCACTATTGTTACCCGAAAAAATAATAATTATACTATAATTTAAGTAAGATATATGTTCGCATTTACGTTTAGTATTTGTAAATTAAGTTCATGAATAACATTTTTCGTTTCCTCCCTATTCACCCGCCTGTCCCAATTTATCCCGTTCTACGGTATTTGTTTAAAAAATTCATCACAATCATTGCTTTTTTTACTATACAATAGGTAATGTAATGAGAACATATTAATTTTTTTGCAAATAAAATCATTTTCATGTATTAAAGTACTGACATGTAGTAATTTTTCTTTTTTTGATTCTGTCAAAAAATCTTCCACCACACTTGTCACTGTATCAATACTTTTGGTTGTTATTTTCATTGAAGATCCAACCTTTGCTTGAAGATCCAACCATCCACGTACGATTCTCTTGTAGATCTATGAACAAAAACAATATAGTCTTAATTTGACAGTAACATCGGGAATAAAACATAACACTTTCCAATATTATTGTTTTACTAATTAGGTATACCTGACGCTTACACACAAAAACAGTATAACAAGTAATACTTACATTGATATTTTAACATTCTGGAATCCGGCAGAACAGAAATCTGAGTTACATGCAAAGAACTTTGCAAACATCATTGAATCAATTTTTAGCAGATTCGTACTATCTGCCTATCTGCAGTTTCGGTACAGAAAAGCATACTATATCTAAAAATATCAATTCTGTTTTTAAAAAAATATTGAAAAGATATTACTTAATACAGTTTCTTTAAGTTATTTCCTTACCTAGAACAGTACAGCAACAGCTTTACAGAAGCATGTTATTGGCAAAATTTTACCATTTTTTTCAATTACAATATGCTTTGCTGCTACTATTTTCAATCTCATATTTTCTTATTTGAATAAAAATTTATTTCATTTAATTATTATGTCATTCACCATAAACAAAATTCAAATAACCTAAACCCCTCTGTCAAATTCGAATAAACAGTATAAACAAACAAAACAATTCAAATTTTCAAATTTCTACCACATTCATATTTTAAATTTAATTGTTATAAATTAATGATTTATTTATACCTCTTTTCAGATAAAATTGATCATGAGTTTTCGTTAAAAAATTAAATAATTCTTATATTCGAAACAAATCGATCTTCTATTCTTTTCTAAAAATAAACTGCAAATTTAAAATTTACATAATTGCAATAATAAAAGAGATAAAGCCAAGAAAACGGAAATTATTTAAACTCAAAGTTACGAAGCATGGTTAAATCTAACTGAAATAGACCATACATATTAAATTTATCAACATAATTACCTATTTAATATTTGAATGCAATCTAAATGTAATGTAATTAATACTTATAAATTTTTACTGAAAAATTTAATGTTATAAAATTTTCTTAGAATACTTCTTTAAAATCATAGTTATCTAAACTCATGTGTCAAAATACATAATGGGTCCTTTACACAATTAAATAAAAAATCTGTCAATATTTTTTCAACTTAATAATAAAATAAAAAAGAAATTTAAACGGAAGTTATATTTTCAGCAAATTTTAGTGAAATTTAAAAATATCTACAAAAAATGAATTAAATTACGTAAGGAATGGGCCTATTCGTACCGCACCTAGCCAAAGTGTCTTGCTCTTATTTTTAAGAACATTACACTTGTTTTGAAGAACTTTTGTCTTACTTTGGAGATATTTGTATATTCCTGTCTCACTTTCCGTGTTCTTGAGAGAAGGGTGAAGGATATATACGATGTATACCGAACGCTATTACTGACTATAAACTATGCATGCTAGAATCATCGTATCATAGAGATGTACACGATATGATTTTACTCACAGAGTACTAATTTAAATACAAGAGTAATATTGTACTAGATTTTAGATAAAATTTCTTGTTAATACAATAATACGTGAAAGTTTTTAAAAAATGTGTTGTTAATTATTTAGAATTTAGCTAATTCACTTGAATGATTTTTTTTAATGAAAATAAGTTATATTATATATAATATAACTTAAATAAATTACTAAATATACTATAAATTATAATATAGTTAGCTAAGAGTAAGTTATAATGACCTGATCGCAGATGACCTGATTTGATTGAATGACTTCAATCACACAATGGTCTTAGATTATAATTTTTATCAATAAATTCGTTCGCAACTTTAAGATTGATTAAGAATCTAGTCTTTTGGTTCGTGTGTAACGGGCTTTATGCTGTTAACAGCATCATAGAGCATTAAATCAACTACGTATTCATGAAAAATACGAAAAATTCCGAATATACCGGAAGTGCGTACGTTTACATATTTCCTATGTAAAATTATCGCGTGGCTTGTTGTTTCGTTTTAATGTTTTATTTGTGTTTCTCACTTCAATTGCTTCACGTCGTTCATTTTTGATGTACTAAAAAATTCTTAATGAATAGTTTTAACCTTATGTAAAGGCCAGGCCAATGACGAACAAAATTATATTATTCATAATGCTAATTTCTTTATACCTATTAAAATTTTTGCCAGTTCAACATTTTACATTCAATTCTTATCAAAATTCTGTACAATTCTTATTATAATAAAAAAAATTAATAATAATAATAATAGTATAAATAAATAAAATGAATTATATAATTCAATTTATACAAATAAAAATTATATGAGAATTTTCTGTTATTTTATTTTTTAATTTTTTCTCGTTCCAATAAGAATATTCCTATTGTCATTAAAAACGCAACTTATTTTCATTAACAAAATTCATTCAAGTGAATTAGCTAAATTCTAAATAATTAACAACACATTTTTTAAAAACTTTCACGTATTATTGTATTAACAAGAAATTTTATCTAAAATCTAGTACAATATTACTCTTGTATTTAAATTAGTACTCTGTGAGTAAAATCATATCGTGTACATCTCTATGATACGATGATTCTAGCATACATAGTTTATAGTCAGTAATAGCGTTCGGTATACATCGTATATATCCTTCACCCTTCTCTCAAGAACACGGAAAGTGAGACAGGAATATACAAATATCTCCAAAGTAAGACAAAAGTTCTTCAAAACAAGTGTAATGTTCTTAAAAATAAGAGCAAGACACTTTGGCTAGGTGCGGTACGAATAGACCCTATATTACATAAAATATTCCTTACACTTTACGCTTTATATATTGTGGAAATGGCCACATATCAATTTCAAATTGTCATCACATAAGAACACAAAACTTTGAGCTTTTTAAAAAAAATAACATGAGATAGAAACACGTATGGATCCTGGGTGAGGGAGTGAAACAAATGTATATCGTCGATTGCCTTGCTTAAAAAAATTTTTTCATTACATATCACTGAAAAAGCTTTTTTGAAAATGTACCATTTTAAAAATTGAAATAGAGATAGTTTGTCCATATAATAAAAAAAGACAACAAATATCCTTTTGGAAATTTTTTAATCCATTTCTAACAAATTTCTTAATTTTTCTCTGGAATTAGTTTACGTAAAATAATAATTTAAACACTTATCATACCTAGATTTTGCTCATCTTTCCGATTTTATACAAAAAAATTTAAAAAGTTGTTTAATTCTGACAGAAAACTTAGTTTTTTGACAAAAACGCCCGAAAAACCTACTTCTGGGCATCCGATGTGTCTGGCTAAAGAACTTAGCCGAGCCAGATCAAAATTGAGTCTCCATACGAAATTTCATAAGCATTAAACGTTTCGTTCGAAAGTTATCGTGGCGACACACATATATATATATATATATATATATATATATATATATATATATATATATATATATATATATATATATATATATATATATATATATATATATAAATTTTAGTGAATATCATTTTCGTATTCTGGGGACCTCAAAACATATTTCTGTTATGATCCCGGGCGTAGGTTGTGTCATCACACCTACTGTAAAAGCTGAATTTACAGTTTTGGAAATTCGCTAAAAATTTAAAAAAAAAAGTGAATATAATTTTTTAACAAATGAAATACATACATATTAAGTAATTTAAAAATGTTATTAAAGTCACTGTTTATTTATAAATTAGGAATTTTGAATTTTTATTATTTATAAAATAGAAATTTTGGATTTTTTTGGAGAGAAAAAATATCTTCATAAAAGCCTTCCAGTTTACTATTTAAGTTCCTTTTTTAATATTTAAAAATAAAACACAAAGGCAATTGCCGGATAAGTAAAAAAATTAAGGAAATATTGGCGTAAAAATCGTGGGGATAAGGGTTAAAAGTTGAAACCTCCAAAAAACAGTGTCTGGCTATTAGCTTAACCTGTACACAAAATTTCAACCCTCTAGGTTTATTTGGGGAGATTTTGACCCGAACGAAACTGTTAAAAAACAAGAAAAATCATGTTCTTTTGGGTATAAAAATGGTGGGGATAGGGGTTAAAAGTCGAGACCCCCAAAAGGCACCCCCTTGATACTAACTCAATCCGAATACAAAATTTCAGCCCTGTAGGTTTATTTGGGTGACCTGTGCGAGTGGTACAAACTTCGAAAACGTCGAAAATGCATGAAATTGTAGCTTAAAAATGAGGGGGTGGGGGTAAAATATTCATCCCTCTATGTTAATTCTGGGGGGCTGGGGGCGTGTTAGATGCAGCTAAAATCGGTTTTTTTCCCCCTCTATTCCCTCCAAATCATCCTAGGAAGCTGAATTTTGGATATGTTGTAGATAATTCACCGAAACATTATTTCCAACCGGTTTGGAAAAGTTTTATTGTTTTACGGCTCCCGCCACCCCCCTTAAAAGTTGGGTCGGATCAAAAATTTTCCTAAAATTTGACCCCTTTAATAGTATGAGGTGCCTCGAAAATGAGCCCCACTTACCAAATTTTATCTCTTAACTTCCATAGGGGGGCCCTACACATTTTAAATGGTGGCGGGATATATATATATATATATATATATATATATATATATATATATATATATATATATATATATATATATATATATATATATATATATATATATATATATATATATATATATATATATATATATGACATTTTTTTTCTACATATTCGTGTTCTACGGGTATAAAAACGGATAGCGGCCCTACTCTCGCCGTTCTTGTCGTATAGACTGTATAAGTCTAATTTTTTCAAGGAAAAATTCGACTAAAAATTAAATTCCAAAACATGCGATTTTTATCGCTGAAAACCTTTCTTTAACATTTGTATAATTTTATTGTAATTAACACATCTTTCTGGGAACCGGCGAGGTATTTTCACAGCCTAGCACACAGTCTACGGATCGGAGGTTGAGAAACACTGACCTAGTACATTATTTCTGTGAATATTATCTTATCTGTTATCTAAAATTTTATCTAGATAATGGCACAAGAATAAGTAACAACCAGAATAGTAACAGAAAGAGAAGAAACGATAGTCAGGTAGATTTTGATCCTCGAGGTTTGGAAGAAATTGGAAGAATATGTTAGTACAAGCCGATCAGTTAAATTGTTCTTCCAGGGCAGTAGTGTATTTTAAAGTAGGATTTCGTTAGAAATTTAAATTGTAAATTTTTGAAATTATATTATATTAACATGAAGAATATATCCAAGTCACACGATGTTTGTTTAGTGAAGAATTGTGAAGAATTTTAATAAATAAATGCTAGTTAACAATAACAAATCATCTAATATGTTGTATTATTTTTTTCCATAATTTAAATCCTATACCGGCTCTGTAAGATAATAGGTAATATACCCGGAACCACCCCTTGATTTTCACAAAACACATGCAATCAAGGTCATAGCAGGCAATATCGGACCTCTCATTCTGTTACTCTTCTGGTTGTTATCTATTCTGTGATAATGGTTAAATTATTTATCTTTATCTAGATATTTTAAATTATGTTATCTATTATCTGTTATCTAGATCAGGGCTTCTTAAACTTTTTTCATTCGCGACCCCAAATAGAGATATATAAGTATTTTGTAAGGATTTATTGATTAGGTAACAATATATATACATATAAAAAAATGTTCGCTATGACCCCAAGATTTCGCTAAGTAACTCCATATGGGGTCGCGAACCATAGTTTAAAAAGCCCTGATCTAGATAATAAAATTCAATATCTTGCCCAAGACTGATCACAGCCTAGGAATATTTTTTAGTAATAAGAACGAACAAAATAAAATAAGAAATGCTAAAAAACCCATTTTATCATTTTTTGAATTTGTGGCCCTATTTTTGCCGTTGTGCGATTTTTAGAAGTATAAAAAAATTATTGTACAAAATTTACAAAATATTTTTACATGTCATAGAATTTTTTGTCAAATAATAATTTTTTTTTATAATCTATTTTAAATGGTATAGACTGTTATTTTAATTCCGATTGTCGCATTCTCAGTTTTAATATTTCTTCATCTAATTCTAATTGTCGTTTCAGTAATCGAATTTGTCTTTTCTTATTATTCTTTCTTCATTTTTTTATTCACGTTCTTCATTTTCTTTACTAGTTTCTATTTCAACATTTTCTTCTTTATTAATTTTGACTTCAATTAAATCTAATTAGGTATGATAATAAAAAATTTTACAAAAAAAAATCAAATAATTTTGTTCAAAAACTTTACCTTCTGAAGATGTTTGAAATGTTGTGAATTCTTCTGTGACTGATGTATTCGATTGTTCAGGAAATTCTGATTTTATTTTCGTTTCATAATTCGTAAAAAACGAATTTTCATTTATATTTATGTCGATAGGTGTCTCTACTATCTCCATTTTAATCTCTTCTGGTTCAAAATCCTAAACAAAAATAATTATTTTCAAATAAGGTATGTAAAGCGCCCAGTTTCTGACCTTTTTTTAGAGTTATGTATGAGGTTATACTACACTAATAAATATAGGTTTTAACTTAAAAGGCAATAACTTTATCAACGAGTTTATGGTTTTCAAAATAAAGTCATATATGTAAAATGATTATTTGAATTGAATTAAAAATTAAATTAATTTTTTAAAATCCAAGGACCCAGTTTCTAACCCTGACAGTGGCCTAGTTTCTGACCCTTAAATGTGATTATGGACCGATTTATGTATATCGGCGTAAGCGAGAAGCGGCTTGCGCTCATTTGTAAGCAATATGCGCTTGAAAACAAGCACATTTGGCTTGCTATTGATATGTATGTATTATTCCTGTCTCACCTTCCATGTTCTAGTGAGAAAGGTGAGAAGTATACATAGTTTATAGTCAACTGTTAGTGTTGGCTATATATACTCCTCACCCTTCTCACTAAAACATGAAAGGTGAGACAGGAATAATACATACATATCAATAGCAAGCCAAATGTGCTTGTTTTCAAGCGCATATTGCTTATAAACGAGCGCAAGCCGCTTCCGCTTACGCCTATACGAATTGGCTCTATGATTAGGTTATGAAGTACTTATTAAAGTTAAATAAACTAAAACCATTACTTAGATTAAAAAATTAAATATTTAGTTAGTCATAAAATTTATTTAACAAAGTTGGTTAGTTAAAAAAAGAGAAACGTTAATTAGCTGCAAAAATAATGATACGTATTTTGTTATAAAATTTTTCCAAAATTATTATAAATTTATTTCAATTACTTGTACAATATCCTCATGTCCTCCATCACTACTAAATTGATCGTCGCTAGTCGTAGGAAGATGTGATGATGCCAATTTTTTTATTTTTTGCCAAAATAAAAATAAACTGGTATGATCTGGATTACCGTTCCAATGAGCAAATTGTTCCTGACTTCTGAATTGTTCTAACAAATTATCCTCGATATTATTTTCGATAAATTTCAAATGATCAATAACTTGAGCTGAATTAATAATTGACGACTCAGTTTCAAATGACTCGACATAATTTTCGTAATTTATTGCATCAGGGCCAAAAGGATGTAAGCCAGTTGATTTGAAACCGTCTTTTAAAATTTCGCTGATATCTAACGTCTTTAAAGATTTTTCAAAAAGCGGAGCAAAGTTTTCACGCTTTAATGATTCGTTATTATGCTCCATTCTCCATTTTTGAACCTCACAACTCCAGGCAGCTTTTAAAGGATGAAACATGGCGACATCTATTGGTTGAAGAATGTGAGTTGCATTAGGGTACAAAGCAATTAACTCTATTTTCTTTTCCTGGCAAAATTTTGTGAGTGGATACGACAAATGAGAAGCGTGGCCATCCAGATACAAAATGATTGGAAATATTATTTCATTTTTCAATAACCAAGGGTGAAACACATTAGCTATATACTCATAAAATGCTTCCGCCGTCATGCATCCACTATCAGAGCATCCAATCCCCCAATCTTCTGGGGTGCTAGTGGTAATATTACGCGGAATTCTTTTATATGGAAATAGTACCATTGGTGGAATCATTTGTCCGGCTGCATTTCCACAAATTAAAGTTGTTAAACATTCTTTTTCATCGTTTCGTACGACATTGTACACAGTCTTGTCACCTTTTGTCACGAGAACTGAATTCCCTTTCGGATTAAGCTTGAAAACTGATTCATCGAGGTTGAAAATTCGGGAATTATCAATATTTAGAAGATCCAAGGATTCAAGATGATTTCTTACTTCTTGAAACCAGGCTTTAATCTTGTTCTCCGACACTGCAGCCCGGCTGTATGCAAGATTTTGGGCAATTATCTCAACGATTTCCGGATGGCGACGAGAAAAACCGTTATACCAATTTCGACCAGGCATATTATTTGGAAAAATTGTCTTTTTTCCCATAGTGTTCAATAACATGCGAACACTATTCATCAGTTGTGCCTTTGTTACAAGAAATCCATGCTTTTCCATGTGAAAAATCCATTCAACAAGATATTTTTCGTTATCTTGTCCTAACACACACTCTGGTCCTGGCTTGCCAATACTTGGTGATAGTTTTCCGCGGCTTTTATATAATAGCGTAGTCTTTGGGATATTAAACTTCATGGCAGCTGCTCGCACAGGAATACCTGCCTTCACTTCATCCAGGGCCTGCTCCAACTGTTTTTCATCGTAGCTCGTTTTTCTTTTCTTTGAACTCCTAAAAAAATTAAATTGTTATAAAAATATTATTCAATTAAAACAGTTACAATAATTTAAATAGGTACTAACGAAATTGGCATTATTTTAGCAATAATTGTATCACTCCAAGAATGTATTTTCAAGAGCCCTAAATATAATTTTTTATTGATAAAAATGAATGTTTAATGTTAATTTATCATTACATTACGCAAAATAACCAAAATTAATATAAAATAACTATAAATATTACTATTTTTACATTTTATGCACATGTCACTAAACAGATAACCTCGTTTGTTGTAGGTTAGAATTTCAGGGTCAACAACTGCATCATACCTTTCGAATTGAGCCTAGTTATTGACCCACATCTCATATTTCAATAATAAAAATCATTCTAATGTGTTTTATAAATATTTTAAAATAAATTTTAATTAAATATTAACCTGTTCATATATTTTTAATTAAATTTTCATACTTACATGGTGAATAATACACATACACGGATACACAGTCGTACCCGTCGTACCTCTAATCTACCAACGTTACCAGGGTTGCCAATCGTTGGAAAAATAAACCCCCCAAGTCAACATCAAATCTCCCTAAAAACCCCTAAATTTTTTAGTGTGGTATTGTTGGCATATATTTATTGATATGTGCTGACCATGTCCCTGCCACTTGTTTTCAAGGACGGACCTTTTCATGTCACAGTTTGCTACGTTTGCTACGTGGCGCTAATGGTATAGGGGGTATACTAAATAGAGTTGGGACATGTGAGCATTTTTCATCAAATAGATGTCAAAATTAATTACCATATGATTGAGCACAAAAGTATCATCACCAAGTTACGTGTTAACGAAGAATTAAAATTTTTTAATTTAGTTAATCTTTCTAGGTTGAATTAAAGTATTTTTTTAAATATTTAATTTATTTCCAATTTATTTTAGATGAAAAATAGCGAACTATTAAACCTCATGTCTCGACTCTAATTTTATCCACTAGTAAATCAACGCCATCTGGCCTATTAGTTACAGCGACGTCAAAAAACGGTCCATTTTTTTATAATAGACTAAATGGAGAGTGACAGGGACATGGTGCTGACCATGTCCCTGTCACTCTCCATTTCACACTCTACATTCCACACACTCCTGTCACACTCCAGTGGTATTAGTAATACCACTGGCATTACGCTAATTAATTTACTGAAGAGGAAGAATATTCTAGAAAAAAAAAATTAGTTATAATATTTAAGCGATTAAAATTACTAGAAATAATACAGTGTAGCCGTGATAAATTAAGATTTTGGCCAATATTAAATAAAAATGAATGATTTATTTAAATTTATCCGTTGAGAAGAAAACGATAAAATTATTTCAATTAGTTGATTGTTAAACGCCTCAGATTAACCAATAAAGAACTCTGCACATGGCGTATAAATAAAACAATTTATCGTGGTTACTAATTTATACATAACATCGCTAATAATTGAAAAGAACCGCTTAAAAGTAAAATTGGCGCATGCGCAATGCTACTACTATGCCATGACAATTGAACTAATTAAAAAATTGTTAATTAAAGCCGAAAGAAATCACCTTAGGAAATCACTTTGATGATAGAACAAGCGTCGTTTATATAAGAACAAATGTTTATTCATAATAAAAGGCCAGTAGACATAAAAAATACCCCTGTCGCAGCATCCTGCATAACATAGCGAATTCCCGTTTATAAAAATTAGTTTTTCTCCGAAACTAGTTGACACAGAAAAAAAGTTTTTTTATGTAATGAGATAAAAAGACCTTTTTTATGTAATTTTTTCTTCTCTTTTAAATGGTGTAAAAAAAATTCGCAAAAATTTTTGAATAAGTGGAAATTTTGGCAAATAACTAATTTTTTGCAAGAACAAAAACTATGTTCCTGGCATCCGACGTGTCTGGCTGCCGAACTCATCCAAGGGTTTGGGACTTCCAATGTTCTCACCAAGTTTCATAAAAATTGGATACTTCGTTCGAGAGTTATCGCGCGGATATATATATATATACATATATATATATATATATATATATATATATATATATATATATATATATATATATATATATATATATATATATATGTATGTATGTATATATATATATATATATATATATATATATATATATATATATATATATATATAAATTTTAGTGAATATTATTTTCGGTTTCTAGGACCTCAAAACAAATTTCTGCCATAGTCCCGGGCTCAGGTCGCGTCATTCTGGAAATTCGCTAAAAACCATAATTAGTATGTGGGGGAGCTAGTCTGAGTTTGTATTCTTATGTAATTTTTTATAAATAAACAATATACGTATAAACAAAACGACGAACTAACGATATGAGTGAAGATAAAATTTCAAAAAATAATTGCTGGGGTGCTAAGGTATCGGAACCATAAAACAGCCGAATATAAAAAACGTGGAGTCCTTTGGAATTTTTAATAAAATTTTGAGAAAAAACAGTATAAATTATTTCCAATCCTAACACTATAGGAGCAACATTCATCAAAATCTAGGTTTTGGAGGGAGTAATATCAGCAAAAAATGCAAACAAATATAATTTAAACAAAACTTTTTAAACCCCCTAAAAAACCTCTAAACATGTGCTCCCCCTAAAAAAAACCCAGTGCATTTTTTGTTACCCCTAAATTTAAGGAGAAAACCCCTAAATTGGTGACCCTGAACCAAGGGGACAAACTAGATTGGCTTTGCCTCTGTTCCACTTGTAATGAGTTTGTGACGTACTCTGTTTGTGTACATACACACTGTTTGCAGTGTATTAGTTTGGTTTTTTGTAGTAGTATGTGTATACACGCATACAACCACACACACGTATTACCAGAGAGAGCTGTTCAACGTGTTCAACTGACAATGGGTATATTGTTAATACAATGGTATGTTGACTCGACGACGACTACTGACGGACTAATGCCTTAAGCTGTGACTGGGTTACAAAGGACTCCAAGCGAATTTCACTTTTTTTATGTTAGTTGGCTTCTAGTGTTCTATGCCCTGAACGTTACCAACTATGGAAGTATGGAGGGTAGATACCAGGAGCACCATAAGTACCATGTGTATATATGGTTCCATGAGTACCATCTCTGTATCAAAAAGTGTCCATAGAAAAGCGTAAATAGTGGCGGCGCTACTGTAGCAAAAGGGTAAATTTCAGAGAACAAAGAGAACGAACATTACTATGTCCATACTAGGGAAACGAGCGTAACCACAAAGGATAGAAAATAAACCCCCACTATGTTATATATGTGCACGCGGAGTTGTGTGTGTTAGTCCGTTGGATGTTGTGTGTATTAGTGTCTTGCATACTGTGGCGATGTGGCCTTATGCGTTTGTATTAGAGCGCGGGAATAGTGTCGACACCTGTTATTAAATTTCAAAGCTTTTCCAAATATTTTGGTTTCAAACCACTAGTTGGTTAACTTGTGGCCCTTATTTGGACTTACTGCGCCACCATCGTTTTGTTCAGTTGCGTTTATAAGGACAATTATCATGATTGAGATAGGTACGGTTTTAGCCAATCAGAGCGACGAGCACTGTTAGTAACCATATATGGGAACTGAATAAGTAAAGCTTAGGGTGCGATGAGATGGGATCAAGGAGACAGACACTCTTTGCATGAATTTGAAAAAGCAAGGATGTCATTGTTGTTACATATAAATATACTCTTTGCGTGAAATTAAAACAGCAAGGATGTCATCACTATTATGTTTATTTAATAATAAAATATAATAAATACAAAATTAAAATAATATTAATAATAACAAAATTTATTAAGTAAAAGAAAATTAAATAATATTATGAAATAATAAACTTTATACAAACTATTATAAATATATTTAAATTAAAATTTAAAAAGAACAAAATTTATAAATAACTAAAATGGCGTCAAACATGCTATCAAACTAATTAATTATATAAAAATTTTATATACAAAAGATTATAATACAATTCTTCTATTACATTTTAATAAATAATTTATTCTAAATTAAATAGTGTTTTATATTCTTACGAACCCGTTAAACGACCTTTGGACCAGAAATTCAATAATTAATTGCAGTTTATCAGGGACAAATCAACAATCTACGCAATAACAATTTAATAATTCAAAATTTACGGGCGAAATACGGAATCTTAATCGTGTGAGGTAGCCGAAACCGCTACAATACATACATACATAATATGTACGTGGTGGTGGTACGTATGATGTACGTATACCACGTACATATACCGTGTTAATACGAGAGGTAACAATATAACAACAATTGAAACATACCCATTGAGTGCTGGCGAATGAATGAGGACTAAGCAGCCTAAGATGCACATAAAAGCACATAAGTGATTGCAGAAAAGAGATATTCGTTCTATTTATTCTGTGGTAAATTTAGGGAAGTAAACAAGGAAAGGAAAACATCCGCGTTGTTATGTAATTATTATTTTTTTATTATAATTGTTACATATAATAGTTTTATTATTTTAAAAATTTTTATAAAACTCAACACAAAAAAATCACTATACTCTTTTCCTACTCTAGCGCTATTCTGGCGAGTTTTTGAACTGTTACTTAGTACTTAAAACGGGACACTTTTTGAACTAATTTTCTATTGTTTTCCGTACAAGATAGTCCTCCTTATATTCTACACTCCATAGTTTCTAGTGTCACATGTGTTCTGTGGTTGACACTTGACATAAAGATAGCCTCTTTAGTTAATATGTTTCACTTCGTTCACATGTGCTTGCGAAAAATCCTATATCAAAAATATAAAAAAGTTATAAATATTGTAAGAGTTGATTAAATAAATGAATATAAATGAGAAAGTAATTCAATACACAAAAACACCATTAAGTCGGGTTACATTAAGTTATTTACCACATAGTTTCGTATCGTCTCCAATTTTAACAACAGAATATGAAAATAACGAAAATGATAAAACATTTTTTAACACAAATCCGGTACCAATTTTTTTACCAAAAATGGATACGTTACCTCCTGATATATTCCTGAAACCAGTATTAGAAAAAGATAAATGGATCTCAGATATTAATCGCCTAAAAAGAAGATACAAGAGGACTCGAAGTATAACGCGCTTGAAAAGCTACAAGCAAATTAGAAAAGAGAAAATTATTCCGCAGTATTTAGTCGATTTTTATGATCTTTTACAAAATGATCCAGATATTTATTTCAACGGTATTTACAATTGGTACCATACAAATGGAAGTTTAGATGTTCAAGATTTCAGAGATGAAAAGTTTATTTTTCATGCGACCGGCTCTACGCAAAATATATTAAGTAAGTAGTCTTGAAATGCATATTACACGCAAAAATTATGCGTTTTTTAAATACATTAGAAGCTCTCAATAATGTCAAAGTTAAACAGTAAGGGAGTAAAATTTTTGGAAAAGTTATACCGTCACCCTAATCACCGTTACACTTAGTTGAAATTGAACACATCGAACTGAAAATTGGTACAGACTTTAAATACGTCATTATAAATAAAATATCAAAGGTCAAGAAACGGGGTTTTTCGTAAATATCTCGTAGATGGTAAGATTCATGGTAAAAACGGTTTAAATAAACTTTGTAGATTATGTAATTCTCTATGGAAAAAAAGGTCTGTATACTTTTTGTTCTACGAGTTATCTTTCATGAGATATCACGATTTCAAAAATTGGAAAAGTAATATTTTGCCGTAATCAATACCAGAATCATTAAGGGAATTCCCCCGTATGATGGTCTGTTAAGTATTTTTTGGAAATTTTTTTTAATGACCAATGAAGAGATAGAACTTTGAGTTTTTTTTTATCATTTTGTTATTACTGTTTCAAGAGTATGTGAAACTTTGAAGTAAAAATCTTCATTAGAACGTAAGTTGTACCACTCCGGAGACACCCGCCCCGAGAAAAAGGACACTCATTTCTTCCACGATTTTGGCTGATTGGCTTATCTGAAAGAAAGAAAAAGAAACGGCGAACTGTAAGCCTAAATGCATCGAGTGACCTAGAATCATTTCAAAATATTGAAAATTGGATTTTTGGCAGACTTCTGAAAAAAAGTTCCAAATTTCATGTTTTTTTTTTTTTTACTTTTTGTCACGAAAAAAATTGAAATACTCGTAATTTTTGGATGATTCTAGGTCACTCCGTGTGTCTACATGCGCCGAGTCGCGTATTTTGAAAATATACCCGAAGTCAGAGCTTGTGACGTCACTGACCGATCTAGGATCGGGTACAATTTACAAAACGGAAACTAACAAAATGACTCTTTAAAATATACCTCATTTCAGAGCCAAAATCGGGCTCAAGAATACTACTATGAAAATTTGAATATATACCCGACAATAAATTAGTTTAATCTTATACAGTTACTAATAAGCTATATTTTCAAACTTATTTCAACTGTAATTTATACTCGATCTTTATAAAAAAAAATATGCACATATGATTTAAAACAGGACTTACTTTGTTACAAATAAAAAAAAAAACCGTTGCAATTTTTTGAAATAATTTTTAGCTTCATCTTATCTTAATTCTTAATTGCTAGCATGTGAGTTAAACCTGCAAAATTTGCTTAAAATTGAATAATGATTAATAAAATAGATTTAGAAGGGTTTTTTACAAAAGCGTATGAATATGGATAATATTATTTGAATTCGAATCCACTGAAAAATATTTGGTGCAATTAAGGTACTAGTCTGGTAACTTGGATTGAAAAATCGAAAATTTTTTTTTGTTTAATTCAAAAGTACAATATATTGAGAATATACTGTGAAAATTTTAGACCAAAATTCAATGAAAACAAAACAAAACGAAAAATTTTTGAATTCGTTGCTATTTTATTAAAAAAATGTAAAAAAAAAAACTATGCATAACGATAGCTACAATTATGTACTTTAATAATTTTTTTCTTCTTTTAATTTGAAATGATTCATCATTGCAATATCTTTGGTATAATTTACAATTTTTTTAAGTGCATTTGCATTATTAAGTTTGCAAATATTTAATATTATTCTATAAAATTTGATATGAACAAATGGATACTCATTAAAGTCTTTTTAATTCGACCCTCATATAGGCATTCACTCACATTTGCAAAAAAAATTCACTAAAATTGTCAATTTTTTGCGACGTCATAGTGTTGTTTTTCCTTAACTACTTAACTGAACCATTTGCTTACCAATAAATTGAAAGTGGGTATGTTTTTCAGACTATTATTATTAAATATTGAGTTTGAAAATATACCCGAGCTCAGCGCTTTTAATGGGTATATTTTCAAGTATCGAACTATTCTTTTAAACATTGAATGTATACCCGAATTCAGATACATTGAGCTCTGAATACGGGTATATTTTCCAAATACGCTGCTGAGTCTACTCTATAAATTTCAAGTGAATCGGGCAAACCGTTCTCGAGATATGATGGAGGAAAGTTTAAAAAACACAGTTTTGAGAAAAACGCATATAAAGTTTCTAGTACGGTTAAACCTATGAAAATCTTAGCTTACCATCAATCTGCGATGCCTGGTCCATAGAATTCTCCTTCCTCGTCCCCTTGGAAGTCTTTCAAAGTGGATTACTCTGCTCTTGTTTCAATTCTGGCTTTTTTACGTCACATGGGGGAACCCGCTTAAAAAATTTTATCATGGCATTAAGCAGAAGGTTTTATTTTTGGGAACAGTTTATTTATATACCGAACTTACTCCAACGGATCCTGCTAAAAAAATAACATACCCAAAAATTATTCCTTAATCTTTAGTACGTTCTAATAATCATCTTACGTAAATAAGATTACTGTATGGTAGAGACCTCTACTGAGATGTGGAAGAATGAAATTATTGCGAGTAGTATTATTAAGAACTAAACGTAGAATTCTTGAGGGATCAAAGTCCAACAAAAAGAAAAGATATATTTTTAGTAAGAGATATACATATTTTGTTACATTAAGAAGATAAAATACTTTTGCAAAAGATGGATATAGAGTAATTATATCTAAACTCTCGCTATTAGTTTTTTTCACTCAGGTAATATTGCACTGTATATACAAAGTATAAAAATACCCTACGTTGTAAAAAAAGGAATAGATCTTGAAATAGTTTGCTTATTTATATAGTAACTAATACAATGATATACCTACTTAAATAAGTAATTTTAAATTAAATAAATAATATTAAGAAATTCATAATAATAGCAACATTACAAAGGTAGATTTTATGATTGTATCAGGTAGTTGAATAAAATTGAATATATTTCATTTAGGTATTTATAAATACGATTTTTTTAATGTTGTAGACCCTTATTTTCATTTATTTAACGGAGTACTGTAAAATGGACTTTGATCGCTCAGAAACTGCGTTTACTTGGTAATAATGATGGTAATTGTAAGTTGTAATCCATAAATTGTTATTGTTTCAGATATTTCAAAATTAGTACACAAGAAAAAAAATTCTGCGTTAAATTTACATAAATTTCATAGCGAAAATACTGAAAATACAATATTCGAAACTAGAAGTAGAAATATTAATAATGAATTATACATTTACAACAGATTTAAATCCGAATTTTCAATCAATAATCTTCAATTCTGTAATGATACGCCTCGTTTTAATTGGATTTGTAGAAAAAAATCGATAATACCATTAAGTAGCGCATGTGTAAACTTTTATAATTTAAATAATTACTGTCTAGTTGACGTAAATCGAAGTATGAATATTTATGATATTAATACCGATCAAAATACTCCAATTTTATTAAATGATCCAACAACTATTGATGCATGGTCAACTATAATATACACTGATATATGTCGATTATTATACCTAGATCGAAAAAATCTTGTTTCAATTGATACTAGAGACAATAAACATATTGAAACAAAGATTACGCTTCCCAGTGGCCTTCTAAACTCTTGTGATTATAATTCATTCGTCGAACAAAATTCACTACAAAATAATCAATATTTTATTGGCACTTATCATTCGATTTATTTGATCGATTTAAGAAATAATAAAAAAATTGTCAAAAAATGGACTCATATGATGAACGCAGTTCCATTTATCGGAAAATCGAATAATTCCGAAACGTTATGTATAGCTAGTTCATTACCATCCGAAAAAATGTTATTTAAAGACAACATGCCTCATTTTATCTTAAATTCTTTGTATGACACCAAAAACGAGTTACAATTAAAAGGTAACTGTTTAAATCCAAAATCGTCAATCAATAAACGAATTAATTACAGTACAACCGGTTTAGCGATTACAAATATTGATAATGTTTCGTACGTGTTGTCGCAGAATGCGCTTGGAGATATATATGCACAAAAATATTCTGATCACGCGTTAAGCGATGACAGTTTTATTAAACATGAATTTAAACGGGAACTCGAGAAAAAACTTAGAAACAATGAACCGTTGAAATTAACACATGAGATAAACATGGAACATTTATTAACAGATAATCGCAATCAATTAAAATCGGTCCAAAAAATCGTCAATAAACGAAAAAAGGATGAAAATAATTGGTGTCAAAGTATCGAAGAGTTGAAACAATATAAAGACTTGTTAGCTCAAACAACACTATGTGAATGGGGTTATGACGTTGATGAGGTTAATGGAGTGGATAAAGTCACGTCTTGGTTGTCAGATATTAATACCAGCGTAGAGTCTCCTCAGACACAGGACAAAGAATTAAATGAATTGAGTTTGCAGACGCAAGATGTTTTTAGTACAAAAGAAACGATAGACAATGTGTTTGGTATTTGTCAAACACCTAAAAGTACCAAAGTAGTAAAACGTCGGTATGTTAGTGGTTTTTAATCAGTGGCGTGAATGAATGGAATTTTAATCAATGGAATCAAAGATTAATTCTATAAAAATTAGTTAGGATTAATTAGTATAATAAATTTTTGTTTTGTATTATAAATTTTTATTAAAAACAGTTTTGATACATTTTTTTTTTTTAATTTGATACTATTAAATACTCCATTTTCATTTTCTCGAATTAATTTAAATAAGGTAAGTATTTTTTTGCTCTCAAATGTCAAATTGTCTATTTTTATTTAAAGTTTTTTTTTCAAATATATTTTTTTTATTAAATATTTAAATCACAGGTGAGACAGATCAAGCCTACATACAAAAAAAGTGTGATCCGAAAGTTGCAGTAAGTAGCAATTTATACTGCTTACTAATTAGTCGTCCATCGGCTCTTCAAGCGTACACATTCATTATTAAGTCGTGGCCACAGTGGTGGCTGCTCATTGTTACATCACTAGTAGCAGGTACATGCACGTGGTTGTTCTAGTATACGTATGCATCACATATTGCATATTCCAACTACGTATCTCTATATTAGCTTTCTCAATGTGGACAACAGCTTACGTCACAAATGACCTAATTTCCCTCCACTGCAAACGCACAACATGTTACAACATAAATCTCGTATCAATATATGCGTGTTATGTACAGTTGTGTTTGTACCAACATCACACTCTGTCCGTGGAGGGAGACGACTATAGTGTATATGTATACCAGTGTTAGGGTACATGCATATTACTATGTATGTATTCACTTATTGTTGTTGTTGTGTGACTAATCAGCTTAAGCGGTATCAAGCACACTCAGGCACACTACTATCCACAATTTTTTACACACACGCTTAGGGCTTGGTATGCATTCTTACCATAGAACACTAGAAGCCAACTAATATCAACGAAGTGTAGCTTGCTTGGAGCTCTTTGTAGGCCTGTCACAGCTTTAGTCATGTAGTCAGTCGCTGTACGTCACCGAACCCACAGTGCATTGTATTACATTGTTAGTTGAACAGCACACATTTCTCTCTCTGGTAATACGTGTGTTGTAGTAGTGTTTGTAAATACGCACACAGACGCAACCATTAAACCAATGCCACTGCAAACAGTGTGTATCTACACCAAAAGAGTGGGGAAATTTTACGTCACCCACTGGCGACAAGTGGAACAGTGTAATTTGGTTACTAGTATGGTCCCTTGATTCTCACCTTGGTTCACCGCTACATACATACAGAGCATTACACACACAAACATCCACTACCTTACACACACCAACAAAAACTCTAAATACGTATACAACCTTCCACCTCTCTGCCAAGTCTGATGAGTTGATGACGTAAAATTCTGATTACAGTCGGGATGCTAACTATCATAATAGTAGTTTGGCCCCTTGATTTAAATATTTTAACATCAAAACTTTTTGATAAAATATGAATATGTTTTCACAGGGCCGGCGCAAGGTTATTTGGCACCCTAGGCGACGTATCTTTTAGCGCTCCCGAACTTGTTAAACACTTATTTAGACATAATAACAGTTAAAAATCATACAACGAATCTTCGACTTTCAATGTGTAAAAGTTTTTCACAAAGTATATTAGCACAATTAAATCAGTACTTAATGCTTATTATGTACTAAGTAGGGTAGCTTCCCTAGTTTTCGTCCAATTAGTGGAGTTGATAGCTTTGCGATATAAAAAGAATATGTTCAACTGATCTAATGCTAATGAATTATATTGCTATTTATTGCTTACATAGTCTATTTTAAGTTGACATAAAATGATAACTAATTACGTTCACTGAATATCAATAACAATATTCACATAACAACGGTGAACGATAATTACAATAAATAAAGAATAAAATATACAGGTATCGGTCTGTATTAAATTGTCAAGATAGAAACAAGTATTGATTTGCACGAAAGGTTACACCCGTCAGGTAGATGCTTTTGTTAAACTAAAAGGATTGTTAAATGATGTAAAATCAAAATATTGCATAAAGACCATTTAAATAATATTAATTACCCGTAATCTAAAAAATTTTTAAAATTTTTTTTAAAAATGGGTACCTATCAGCTAAACTATTCGAAAACAAAACGTGAGATGCACCGTGTTATAGATTTAATAAAGGCGATTTGTTTAGATCAATTTGGTCATTTAGGATGACGTGGTTTGGGTCTTTGTTCAATTTATTGATTTCCAGGGCTTCCAAAATGTTGAGTTTGCGGCCTTTTTTACAAATATGTAATATTTTGGGTTGTTGATCGGGTTTTACCGAATGACCTGTTTCTAGTAGATGTAAACCAATCAACAACCCAAAATATTACATATTTGTAAAAAAGGCCGCAAACTCAACATTTTGGAAGCCCTGGAAATCAATAAATTGAACAAAGACCCAAACCACGTCATCTTAAATGACCAAATTGATCTAAACAAATCGCCTTTATTAAATCTATAACACGGTGCATCTCACGTTTTGTTTTCGAATAGTTTAGCTGATAGGTACCCATTTTTAAAAAAAAATTTAAAAATTTTTTAGATTACGGGTAATTAATATTATTTAAATGGTCTTTATGCAATATTTTGATTTTACATCATTTAACAATCCTTTTAGTTTAACAAAAGCATCTACCTGACGGGTGTAACCTTTCGTGCAAATCAATACTTGTTTCTATCTTGACAATTTAATACAGACCGATACCTGTATATTTTATTCTTTATTTATTGTAATTATCGTTCACCGTTGTTTCACGTGACTGGTTTTCCCCAACGTACTCTAGTCATTTTATGGATATTACACCTAACCGGTTTAAAATAATATTCGTTGTAAGTACCTTTGCAAATAATACAAAAATTTTAGTTTTATCAAAATTGGTCAACTTGAGAGTTCCCCTTACATCTGTTTTGATGTGATTATATCTGCCTCTATCTCTAACACCCCCCACCAATACATTATTTACTTCAATTTAGATTATAAATAGTTTTCGCCTAAAAGAACAATTTTAGTTATATTTTTCACCTGACGATGGTGTAAAAGCTGAAAGTCGACTCGTGTTTTTTGTACGATTTTGTTGTGAAAAGTAACGAAGCAACGATCCGATGTATTCTTTTATGTTTCTTTAAATCGTCTGACTGACTAAAAGTAGTAAAACATGTGCTACACTTGAATGGTTTTTCGCCTGTATGTTTTCTTTTATGTATTTTCAAATTACCCGACTGAGAAAATGTTTTAAAACATATATTACATTTGAATGGTTTTTCTCCCGTATGTATTTTTTTATGTATTGTCAAAGCGCTGGACAGAGAAAATGATTTAAAACATACATTACATTTGAATGAGTTTTTTGCTGTATGTACTCTTTCATGTGTTTGCTCACTTACACTCTGTATGTTAAATATTTCGGAATGTTCGCCAAATAAAACGCTATTTTTTGTTAACAAGTCCTCTTCATAATTTTCTAATTTAATTTCCATATGTAAATTTTTAAATAAATTATCAGTATTGCTTTTTTCCAATTCTATTTCATTTTCATTAGATGAAGAACTGGATAATTCCGTTTTTATTGTATTTAAAAATGAGTTGTCTACATTCTGTGAATTTTGATCCTCGTTTATTTTAACAGTAAGTGGAAAAATTTAGCTGTGTAGAACGTGTAGAACGTAGGTTTGACAATTTTCAAGTTTTGACGTTTGACCAGATAACCAAACTTTATCTATTTTATGTTGGTAGGCTTGGTAGTGATGGGAAATCAAATGGTGCGTGGTTTAATATCACAGAGCAATAGAGATAACATATCTATCTCTATACTACTGAATCCAGTGTAACCAGTAAGGCCGGCCGCATATATTCCGGTTGTAACCGGACGGGGCGTCCGGGCCGGTCAACCGGTTGTATTAGCGCATACATGCCGGTTGATTGAATTCTTAAAAAATATATCAGTTTTATTTGACAGTTCGGTATTGTTGTATCGACTACATTATAGTAGATTTCATGAAATAAAATGGACGACGACGTATTAATATTTCTGACATGTTTTATTCTATTATTTTATGTGTTTCCTCTGTTTCTAACAGTAAATGGAGTTACTATGTTATCTGAACCTTCAGGTACCCGGACCGGACGCCCGGCCCGGTTAAAACCGGAATGTATGCGGCCGACCTAAGAGATAAAAAATATGTTATATACGTGCACTGGGTTTACTTTGTATTAGTGCGATATTGTGTATTTGTGTTAGTTATCGTTGGTGGTAGTGGTCGTCACGTGACTGTGCTGTTGCATACATATCTATGACACCACACGCATGTATGTGGCTCCGTGTGGAGATGTAACAATGCCAACAACAATCGAATCTATTGTCTTGTAATTGACCTACACTCAGCGACTTCTGCTGAGAGAGTGACTACTAAGGAGCCTAATGTGTACAGAAGTGCACAGTACAGATTTCATGATACAGATGGTAGAGATAGTTGCATATATGTAGTATACATATATTGCTAGCAACGTATCTAGCCTATGAGAGGAATTGGTCGCCAACAAAGAGAGACAGACAATACAAAAATAGTGTACCATTTTTGTTCTGCGCATGTCTAGCGGTTCACATGAAAAATAATAAATAAACTCATTCATATTTTTAATATTTTATTGTTTGAATTTTTAACTCACGAATGACAATTTTATTTACTTAAATAATAAATAAACACATTTATCGCTTATTAAAATTTACTTTGTAACTTATACTCGTACTTGATAATGAAAACCTAAGTGGCTAAAATGGAGGCATTTTTGGAATTGCCAGCGCATGCGGACAATGAAAATAAGTACACTAAATAGAAAGAGAGAGTGATATCGTCTGCACCCTAATGTTTGCGATCAAAAATGCAAATTGCTAGCAATATAGGTATACTACATATATATATGGATAGTTGCTGTACCTCTGTACG
Organism: Brachynemurus nebulosus; assembly: GCA_035578155.1. NCBI lineage: Eukaryota > Metazoa > Arthropoda > Insecta > Neuroptera > Myrmeleontidae > Brachynemurus > Brachynemurus nebulosus. The sequence continues at coordinate 7,822,002 of JAPWDM010000001.1, read as the reverse complement.
CTCTGTACTCTGTGTTTAATATTTAGCCTACTTGCAGTAGTTTCTTCATTCGTCACCAGATGGCAAAAATTGAGACCTAAAAAAAAATGGTAGCAATTTAGAATTGTCCGTTTTCATTTGGAAATAGTATATAGTTATGAAATAATTAGAATGACATTCAAAAAAATATTATGTCAGTTCGTATTTTTTGTAAACCAAACATAAATTTTGTGAATTGTCAAAATCTAATAAACAAACATTGGTTACTGGCAATAGTTATTTTTTTGACCACTAGTTCGCGTATTCAAGTTTTACGAATCCCATTCAATCCCCGTTTTACAAATCTCAATACAATTAATTTGGAATTGTCTATTTTCACTTGGAAACAGTAAATTATGAAAAAATAACAATGATATTCAAAAAAATATGCCAGTTTATATTTTGCAAACTAATAATATAGCATAAATTTTATGAATTATCGAACCACTGCCAGTAGGCTAAATATTAAACCACACCTCCCTTTGATTTCCAAATAGGTAATTAAAGATCACAATTATTACAATATCCTAAATTCATATAAACTTATAAAGAAAGGTATGCTACATTTAGGATCAAATTTAATAATACCTAATAAAAGCAATTTTAAAAAAAAATTAACGTTAAAAATTAATTTTCGAAGTACATAGAGGGTTTTTATGTTTATGTTGTGGTACTACATACATATGTTTTAATTTCATGCATGTCATATATGACTTGAATGTAAACGTCACAACTGTCATAGTTCTTGTAATAATAACTTTAAAGATTAAACGTTTAATAATAAAATTTGTATTTTCGATATGTAATTTTTGAACAATTTGAAAATAGATTTAGTAATAAACTAATACAATAATTTAATTAAAGATTATTATTTAAACTAAACTATATTATAAACTTTACTACGGTGTTTCAGGTACCAATATTGAACAGGTAAATTTTAACCTTGATTATGCCATAACTCATTAGTATATTTCAAATTTAATTAAAAATTTGCTGTTAATATTATTATTTTATTTTATTTTTTAAATTGATACAAGGAATTTCATAAATTTGACAAAATTTATATTCTAAGAAAAAAATATAAGTATGAATGAAACCTTTTCTGGACTCTATATTTGATAAAAGGTTTATTTGAATGTATTAATTTCACAAATTTATATTTGGAAAATTTTACTATTTTGTGTATTTTAGTGTATTTTTTAATAATATTTTTGTGAAATAGTTCACTTTTTTGAAAAAGTGAAGTATTTTCTTGATTTATAGATCTTTTCGTATGTAGATTAGACCTACTTATCGTTAAGAGTGTAATTAACTATTAATTAACTATTATACAATTTAATATTAATAGATTTGAGCGTTACTTTATGGTATTCCATGTTTGTAAATAATAAACAAATACTTTACTTTGCAAAATACCACTTTTATTTTTGAAACTGTGACAGTATTATTCTGTTTGAAAATGAATTAACGGTTCGAAACAATATTGTCACAGTTTCAAAAATAAAAGTGGTATTTTGCAAAGTAAAGTATTTGTTTATTATTTATTATACAATTCCTTGAATAGTAATTATTATAGTAAATTTTATAAATTTTTCTACGTTACGTTATATTAATATTATTTGCTTTTTTTGCTATAAGTAATTTTTTTTTTGTATTACTGGAATTTTAAGAATTTTATCGCTGAAAACGTTTACAAGGAAATTTTAGAAGTATCATATTGTTAGGGTACTTCTACTAGTGCTAGAAACTTGAAATTTGGTATAAGTGTAAGTTTTGACCTAGAAAAGTTCAAAAAAATTTTTTTTACTGTAATATTCTTCATTATTTGTGTAAATTTTTTAAAAATGCATTTGTGTGTGCGCAAGGGATATTTGACAGTATTAACCCATTAACGCCCATGCCGAAACTTATTTTAATTCTAGTTTTTTTTTTTTTTTTTATGGATTAAATTAATAAAAATAAGGTAAAAATATAGAAAATGATGAAAAAAATTAAAAAAAAATTGATTTCTATGACTTCTACACATGCACAGAGCCGTTTACGGTGGACGGAATTGTCCTCAACAGAGTTTTTTCACGCAGAATGTTAATTTGGTAACACTTTGAAGTTACTTTTTTTTTTTTTTAAGTAGAATATGTTTTAAATAAAAAAAGGCCCATTTAATAGGTGTGTTGAGGCAAGTTATACGAATAGAGGAGAGGACTGTATATCTATAGGATAAAATTGAAAACCTTACCTTGAATCGTAATGTTGAATTCCTTTGCTTTTAATGCTGCTTTATAGGAAGGGTTGAAAGGATGCAGCTTTCGTAGTTTAAATTTTGCACTTCTAAGTTTCCCAGGAGATAGAGTTCATTCACAATATTCAAAAACTATTCACAATAAAACGGGCACAAAAATTAAATAATTTATTACTAAGAATAAGGCACAAAAATGGTATGTTTTTTCAACGGTAATCAAACTACATAATGGGTTTTTTTTTTATATCCAATTTAGATTCACGCATAAACGTATGTTTCTAATTTGTTGATAATAATTACATAAGCTTTCCTACCTTTCAAAATAGGTAGGTACAATTGTGGTAAAAATAATACTAACAGCCTAAAGAGGTATTCACAGGCGTATACGCCGGACGCTAATGGGTTAAGAAAAAACAGTCAAAAACAATTTTAATGAAAATTTATAATAAAACACAATTTTTTTGTTCTAATTCATCCTAAATATTATTATTTAATTTAAAAGAATTAATTAAAAAAGTAATTTTTTAGCTATTTCCACGTGATTAGAGACGGACTATGACGTTACATTCTCTTATACTTCAACATTATCGCCACTATAGTCGCTACCGTCGTTACTTTAAATACCGGTTATCAAACAACTCTGGAAATTAATAGAAACTGTAAACAATTTATTTTCTTAGTTATTGGCAACGATTAAATTTCTCTGGTGGGCGTTTATAGAACTAACTTATGACAGATTCCGACAGCTGTGTGATGAATGTATCGGGTTTAATGTTATTTCATTGTTTTATTAAAGTTTTGGGGCGATTTCGTTGTTGGACATTTACGAGACAGTAAAAAATACTACAAAACTCTTCGCCAGTATTTTAAATGTAAAATGCTGATGCAGAGGCGCAACTACTAATTTTGCGCTCTGGAACGATTTTGATTTAAACGCCCCTCTCTTAACAGTTCATTTTCCCTCAAACATGTAGCTGATGAACATAGAATTTAGAGTTAGCGTTATAGAATTTAGAAAACAAGAATTTAGTATTTTCATTCTCGTAATTTGAAATCTGATCATTTTTTTTCAGGAAGTATGTCAAATGTAATACCACCTTTAGTAAGTACTACACCTCCACCAGTATTACCAGAAGACGATGAAGATGATGATTTTGGGAATTTTACAGCAGCCAATGATTATTACGATGACAGTAAGTGTTAAAAAATTACTATTATAAAATTTTAAGGGGGCTATGTCTGTAATCTACTTAATAAATCTCTACCATTGGCGACGCAAAGATTCTCACTCGCGCCTCTGGTGATAAAATTAGAACTAGCATCAAATAAAAATATACGTATACGATTAATTATAAAATCTAGTAATCCGTGAATAATTTGTATAGTACATTTTTCTATCGACAAATAAACGTATACAAAAATTTTTACTTGATACAGCTTCTAATTTAAAAAACCAGGAGCGCTCGTGCAATATTTGCGTCGCCAATTGACTGACTGACTGTTCTGACAGACAACGCACAGCTTAAACCGTTGGGTTTAGAAGGATGAAATTTTGCACAGGAGTTCCTTATATAATGTAGATGAGCACTAGGAAAGGATTTTGAAAAATTAGCCTCCTAAGTGGGTTAAATAATAGGGAATGAAAACTTTTATGAAAATTCGTCATTTTTGAAGTTAGAAATATATAAAAATATGTTACTATGGCTATTAAAATAAATAATATCCTATTTAGTAAATCTTTAACACTGACTGACATCCTGAGATGTTGCCGATGGTAAATCCTGTCGGGTGGGTATACGGCTAGTATAAAGATATTTTTGAAAAACTGATTCGTATCCTAGTTAGAGTTTCTGTTTATCTGTTCTGTTTACTCGGGCATCACGCAAAAATCATTCAGTCAATTTTGACGGAACTTTTGGAACTTAAAAGCATTTAGTTTGGCCTACTTATTGTAATAAGTTTACGTGTAATGTCGATTGGGTAGAATTCGAAATACCGCGGACAAAGCAGTGAGAAGTAGTACCAAAAAATGTACAAAGTACAAATGATTAAATTATAAAGATGGTTTGTTTAATTCTTTGTCCCCAGTAGGGTATTTGACTATAATGGCAAAAAAGTAGGTACGAGAATTTTCTCCACTGCACGGGGAAACATTAACTCATGAATATGTTTTATAACACAATAGGTATACATAGAGACAACAACAAACGTGAGTTATTTATTTGAATTACTTACTTATGATTTTTAAAGAGCTTTTAATTTACGATTTACGAAAATTTTAAAAAATAAAAAATAAAAGTTTTTTTTAAGTTGCGTGGAATAATGTAACATCAAGTATACTTTGAGCAAATTAGACAATATTATTATGTAATTGTTTGTCATTTTTACTAATTGTTTGAATTTGTTTATTATTTTAAATAGTCCATTACCTAGCGACGTTACCAAAATTTGATATGGTCTAGTAGAACTTAATTATATGTAGTTTTCGACTACCCATAGCCGAAGCTTTACAAATTTTTTCAACTGTATCCCAGCTAAGCGCATGAAGAGAAATGACGGGCCCCAAGAATAAACCACTTTTTAAAAAAATTTTTCTCCAAAAATATGTGTCGAGCAAAAAAAGTCTTTCTACTTTTCCCCGGGCCTCAAGGCTGCAACTCGTGCTACCTTGCACTCTCGTCGGATCTGACCTTAGCTCAAAAACTTATCGATTTTAAAAGTTTAAAATTGGGTTTTTTAATAAAAAATAAATATCATTTTTTTTTTGTTTTATTTCAAATCTACATCATAAATAATGAAAAATTTTTAAAAAATGATATATAATAAATAATAAATTAATTTAAAACTTGAAAAATTTTAAAAAATATCATTTGGTTAAAAAGAGCACTACAAAAGATCGCGATGTCTGTGACGTCATAAAGGTAATATGTCAAAAGTGTCAAAATTATTAAAATTTAATAGGAAAAATTATTGGTGGTTGTTTCATTGATTTCGACGTTCAAAATCTTGAGGGACATTTTTTCCGGATTTATTTTTGTATTGCTATCACAAAGTAGTACAAAACAAGCTCTATATTTCTTTAGTTTCGATATTTCGACAGTGAAGTTTATAGCAAGCAATAATTTGGATAGAAACAAGAATTTCAGAGCAACAATAATTTCATAGTAACAATCATTTCATAGCAACAATAATAGTAGGAGAGCTGCTGGCCGATTTGCGATAGCCATTTCAACACGCGTTAAATTGAGAGGATAGGATCTGGGATACTACTTACTCTACACAAAAATTCAGTTCTGACAACCCGGCCGAATAGGCTTGCCAGAACTGAATTTCTATGTATAGTAAGTATCCGCGATTCTATCTTCTTAATTTAACGCGTGTTGAAATGACCATCGCAAATAGGCCAGTAGCTCTTGGTCTATTATCTATTTGAAAATAAAGACACTAATGTAGCTATGTTCAGGCCATATTACCTTTATTACGTCACATAAGCGCTCGGAAAATATCGGCCCGTTACGGTTCTAAGTTTAAAAATTTATTTTTAACTAGACGTATACCCGATGGAATTTCCCACCGGCAACATCTTTTGATTAGGTATTCACTACTCACTTTCAATGTTTTTCAAAAGCCTAAATACCAATTTTCACGTTTCTAATTTCAAAAATGACGAACTTCCCATACGAACTTTCATAAATTTCCAGAAACGTATATACAACTGACTTTTATTTGTAAATTGAAGCCTAAACTACAATTTTCATATCTCCTGTGCTACATTTCGTGCTTCTAAAGCCAACAGTTTAAGCTATGCGTTATCTGTCAGTCAGTGTTAAAGATTTATTCAACAATAATATTTATTTTAATAGCCATAGTAACATATTTTTATATATCACTAACTTCAAAAATAACGAATTTACATACAAATTTTCATCTCCTAATAAACCCACTTAGGGGACGAATTTTTAAAAATCCTTTCTTAGTGCTCATTTACGTTACATAAGGAACTCCTATGCAAAATTTCATTCTTCTAAACCCAACGGTTTAGGCTGTGCGTTGTCTGTCAGTCAGTCAGTGTTACAAATTTATTAAGTAGATTTAATATAACTTCTTAATTATTACCTTTAAAAAAAAATAAAAAGAGATTTCTTATAAAACTTACATAATATGATCTTTCCATTTATAACAAAAAAATTTTTCTTCAAAAACCTAATTTTGTGCAGTGGTAGATCTTATAAATAAACTTTTTTTTTCACAAATAAACTCTATTTTTGCTATTTATTGAATTACATTTGAAATTTTAACTCTCGGAGCGCACAGAGGCTTGTCCTGACTTCAATTTTTTTTCTAACTAAAATGCTTTTCACTCATATCTCACCTTCTAAAACAATTAGGTCATTAATTTGATTCCTGCCAGGATTTGGTTACAATCATATGAAATCTTTTGTGTTTGTTATGCTGTCGGTTCAAATTACACGATTAGCGGATTCGAACTAAATGGTGGATTTGTTTTCAATGGCCAAACTTTAGTCAAGTACAATATACTGTAGAACCCCTCATAAGTTATAAACCTCTCGTAAGTTATATTTCCTCCTTTTTTGCTGCTTCTACTACAGTTACAAGCGCATGTGTAGTTCTATAGTAGTGAATGCGCGGCAATGCGCGGTTTGTTAAAATATATAATGCGTACCCTTGAAAGGTATAATTCACATATGTCAAATTTGTTGGCACTTTTGGTGGGAGAATTATAGGAGAATTATAACTTACGAGAGGTTTGTTGGTCCCAAATGTATAACTTATGAGAGGTTCTAGTGTATAAGGATTTTCACAGGTATTGTTTATACTTCACTACAATATCATCGGCAAAAAAATTATATCCAAAAATTTGCTTATTTCTAATATATTTATTTTCACAAATTATAATAAATACTAGAAAACATCCGCGGCTTCGCATGCGTGGTATTGAAAATAATGACATCATGTTAATAAGCACAGACTCTACTTACATCGTGTCACCATTGGTAGCAGTTATTTTTTTTTTCAAATTTTCCTACTGGTATAGAATGTTCTCGCGGGGTCAGAAGTAATCTATAACTATCTCTGTTTCCCAAGTTATTTCTGTGCAAAGTTTTAAGTCTGTTGGGTAAACTAAAAGATAAAATTATTGGCGACGCAAAGATTCTCACTTACGCCTCTGATGGTAATTTCTATAATACATATTTCTGTGCCAATTGAACGTATACGTACATTTTTACTTGATACTAGTTCTAATTTTTAAAATTCGATGCGCGCGCGTAATCTTTGCGTCGCCAATTCGCCATGGGAACTGATTCTAGTGTCATCTGGTGGTTAAAAATAAAATCTCTCTATGACAAGTCAATTTTAAAAAGAAGTAGGAAAGTACAAACGTAACCAACTTTTTTTTTAACATAATTGATAATAAACAATTTGAAATAAATATCAATGATATTATTAAGTATTTGGGTAATTCTAAAAGACCCTTAGTTGAAGGGGAACAGGTTTATAAAGCAAACCACATTATTGCATGCGGTTTGAAAGAAACAAGAAGCTCAGAATGCATACAAATAGCTGCTCTTTGTCAATCATCGTCTCAGGTGCAACAAGTGCATCAAATTGAAATGAAGCTAGAACTTATCAGTAATGAGATAAATATTTGTGCAAAATGTTCTTGTATTGCGGGTGCAGATGGAAAATGCAAGCACATTTTTGCAGCATTAGTTTTTCTTTATCGGTTGGTTCTCTTGTTTTCTGTTTATATGTACTTACATAAACTAATTTTTCGTTTCTTTTTTTTTCTCCTAAATAATGATAAAATTTTTCTCCATAATGATACAAAATTTCTTAATTGTTATTATGAAATTCTTTCTAAACTGGACTTAATCCTACATTTCTATCCTTTCTTTTAAAATTTATTTCTAGCAATGATATGACTAAGTTAGAAAATGGGGGAAATATAAAAAAAATAAATGTGATGAATATGCTGCTGGTATCCCTCTTACTGAAATGTGTCATTTTCAGGACAATAATGATGAAAGTTGTAAAGATTTAGATGACGATGAACGTAAACTTTACTCCAAAATGTTAATCCAAGGTACTTCCTTTATTATAATTAATACAAATATACAATAAAATATTGTATACATAGAAAGGTAAATATTCTTTTCGAGTACATTTAAATCTATAAAAATAATTACTAGTAGGAAACAAATCAGATTTTAAAAAGGGTCGATGACAGATTCGCATTCTTGATAGCATACTGCATTTTTAATGCTTTTAACCATTTTTTCTTTAATTTTTCATCACTGGGAAATTTATGACGTCTTTTTTTACATTGTGATACATTACATAATTTAAGTAAATTATTTTTATTTATTTCACTCATCATTACAAATCACAATAAACAATTGTCACAGGCCATGTATAAATACGACTTGTCATAGATAGCTTTTATTTTTAACCACCAGACGACACTAGAATCAGTTCCCGTGGCGAATAATCCTCAGACTCAGTGACTTTAAAAGGAATTACCTACATTTTCATATTATTTAGTAATTGATTAATATGGAAAATTTTTTTTACTATAGCTAGGGTCACGTAACTTGGCAGTAACTTGCCTATGGCAAAAACGTAAGTATTTGAAATAATGCATGATAAGTACAAGACAAATACTTTTGATATATATCTACATTTAAAACACTGAAATAAATAAATAAATTCCCTGACATACGGTTTGTGTCTTCTGTGCGCTGCCAAGATAGGTGATCGTAGGTATAACTTAATATAATGATTTTTACACATGTTATTATTTTTGATTTTTTTTTTGTTAAAAATATAACTGCGTCTCGCATTAAAGAGAGGATGTGTTTGATTGATTATCGGACTGAAGTGGCACTCGAACAATCGGTCGGTAGCCTAATTGGTAAGGCGCTTGGCTGGTAACCAAGAGATCCGGTTTCGAGTCCCAGCCGATTCAGTTGATAATTTTTCAAACACTATATGAATTTTAATTAACATGTTTATTATATTTAAAGGTTTATCTTTACCAACTACACCACAGCGAGTAAATCTAATGTCCCCGTCAACATATCAACCAACAAATTTATCAGTAGACATAGAAAATTTACCAGGAAATGAACTGAAAACAATCAACTCGGAGAATGATAAAGACAATACAAGTCAAGACTCAGTGCCGTCATTTTTAACTTCAGACTCCGGTTTAAGTGAAGTACATTCGACTTTTAGCGACGAAGTCATTCACGAAAAGGAAACGATAAATAATTCACTTAATGTTGACTTTCACATTGAGGAAAAACTCAATGAAAAAGATTTCCTCGATGTACGAAATACAGTTTTGGATATTAGTAATGAAATTTTAGATAATACTTCACACGAAAATGATCATTCCAGTTTTGAAGAAAATGGTTGTGACGATTTAGAAAGCACAGTTTTAAATAAGGATTATAAAGATAAAAGAAAATCTGATGACTTAGCGATTGACACTGAAGAAGACCAATCAGAAATTTGTAAACAAACATTAGACGATGAAAAAATTACTAACAATAGTTGTGAAACAGAAATTAAAATACCTAGTGACGTACCACATTCGGAAGAGACAAAACAAATTCAAGAAATTTCAGATATTGTGATAGAAAATAATGACTTCGATGATTTTCAGACATTCGAAACAACTGAAAATACAGTTTCGAAAATAAACGACCAATGTGATTCGGAAGATGACAGTGAGTTTACAAATTTCCAATCGACAGATATTAGCGCAGTCGCAGTAGATGTCGATACAAACGATGATGATTTTGGAGATTTTGCTAATTTCCAAGAAACCACACTTGAACAACAGCCGAGTGAAGCTAGTAGCGAAATTGAACCGTTTGCTGATTTTTCAAATGCTACCATCCATCACACCGAGGAATTAAATGCGGATCAGTTCGATTCAGAAATTGTTAATTTATTTTCGCGTAAAAATGTTTTTGTTGATAAAGAGAAAATTAAAGAGATGATTAAGAAAGTGTTTGATGATGCCTATCCAAATGTACAGCAGGATCCAAGTCAATCGAGTAGTGATGAAAATATTTCACCAGAACTATTAAAAAAGTGCAATTTATGGGATCGGTTAGATGATATTGAAAATTTGAAACCACTCAATTACCGTTGGGACATGTCAAGTGTATATAAAAAATATTTGCAAGTTATCAACATTGATATTCGAAATATTGTAAGTAAAACAATTTTATACTTTTAATAAATAATTATGAATGATTCACATAATCGACGGATCTACTAATGAGATATTTCAATAATGGGGTGTTTGACGGTATGAAAGCAAAGCAACCAAAATAAATTTTAATGAAAATTGATAATAAAAGACAGTAATTTATTATGCTAATTCATCTTAACTATCATAATTTTATTTAAAAAAACAAAAAAAAAAAACAAAATATTAATAGATTTGAGCGTTACTTTATGGTATTCCATATTTGTAAATAATAAACAAATATTTTACTTCGCAAAAATACCACTTTTATTTTGAAACTGACAATATTGTTTCGAATCGTCAGTTCATTTTCAAACAGAATAAATATTACATTCGTTACATGCCTTATATACTAATTTTATCTACCTATACTTATTAAGGGGGTCTGTGATGTGGAAGTGGAAGGGGTGGAAGTGATAGAAGAATCCAAAAATTTTTGGATTCTTAGATTTTTGGACCACTCCCCCTTAATAAGTATAGGTAGATAAAATTAGTATATAAGGCATGTAACGAATGTAATATTTATTCTGTTTGAAAATGAACTGACGGTTCGAAACAATATTGTCACAGTTTCAAAATAAAAGTGGTATTTTTGCGAAGTAAAATATTTGTTTATTATTTACAAAAAAACAAAAGGTTAAAAAAGTAATTTTTTAGCTAAAATCCACTTTAAAAAAGAAACGGGCTGTGACGTTACGTTCTCTTATATTTCAACATTATCGCCACTAGGGTCGCTACTGTGAATTCCAGTTAGCAAACATAACTGGAAATTAAATTAAGTTAATTTGAAGAAATCAGCAATTTTTTTATTACAAGTAAAGGTCCCGAGGCCGGATCTATCGATTTTGATGAAACTTAAATATGTTGTAGAAGACTAAAAACTAAGGGACACGTATTTTTTTTTATCTGCCGAAAAACGATTTGAAGGGGTGAAGTTGCTCTTCAAAAATTGGGGTAAAAATTTAATTTTACAAATATCTCGAAACAGTAAGAGATAGAGCAGAAGTTTAAATTAGCGATATTGCTCTTTTTTAAAGAGCTATCTATTGATCTGCAATTTGTTCAATTTACATCAACAGGGGTGGTTGGGGGTTAAAATTTGGAAGTTAATTTTGCAAAAAGGGAATGAAAAATAAACAATATAAAAAATTTGTTTACAGATTTGAAATCTAAGTCAAAAAATCTAATTCACCTGTTTTGCTCAATGTCCTAATATTAAGTCTAGGGGTAGTTAACTAGGGGGTGACTGTATCGAATGGTCGTACTACTTGGGTAGTTCAAGAAGTTCTTCTTAATGGAAAATAGTTTAAGACAATTAGAATAACGTAGAAATGAAATTCTCGAATTCGTAATTCAGTTTGAGCAGCATTGGAGAGGGAGTGAGTCACCCTCTTAAATTACATACTAGTTTACATACTTACTCATTTTTACTATTAAGACACTGACAGTGGGTAATAGTGTCACAATAAGTGATTCTGAAGTTGGACTATCGTATGTAAGATTTTTATTAAGTTTCCATTCATTTTGAAAATATCGTTATTTTCGGTATCGATAATTTTCGATAACGAAAACTATAATATCCATTAAAAAACAAACCTTATAAAAACCTTACATACGACAGTCCAACTTCAAGAACCACTTATTGTGATATTATTACCCACTGTCAGTGTGTTAATAGTAAAAATTAGTGTATGTAAACTAGTATGTAATTAAGAGGGCGACTTACCCCCTCTCGAGTGTTGTTCAGACTGAATTTTGAAATCAAGAATTTCATTTCTACGTTATTCGAATGGTCTTAAACTATTTTCTATGAAGAAGAACTTCTTGAACTACCCAAGTAGTACGACTATTCGATACAGTCACCCCCTAGTTAACTACCCCTAGACTTAATATTAGGACATTGAGCAAAAACAGGTCAATTAGATTTTTTAATGTAGATTTCAAATCTGTAAACAAAATTTTTATACTGTTTATTTTTCACACCCTTTTTTCAAAATTAACCCGCAAATTTTAACCCCCAACCACCCCTGTTGATGTAAATTGAACAAATTGCAGATCAATAGATAGCTCTTTAAAGAAGAGCAATATCGCTAATTTAAATTTTTGCTCTATCTCTTACTGTTTTCGAGATATTTGTAAAATTAAATTTTTACCCCAATTTTTGAAGGGCGACTTACCCCTTCAAATCGTTTTTCCGCAGATAAAAAAAAAAATACGTGTCCCTTAGTTTTTAGTGTTCTACAACATATTTAAGTTTCATCAAAGTCGATAGGTCCGGCCTCAGGACCTTTACTTGTTAGTGTATCTCTTATGTTTCCTAGGTACAAGAAAAATAAACAATTTTTTTTCTTGAATGTGACGTAACTGACGGCTAATGAACGTTTTCGCGCAAATTTTGAGAACAAATATTTAAATAATATTTCCTAACCATTTTCGGCATTATTTTTAAAAATTAAAAACATATACATGCATAATACATAAATATGTGTGTTTTAAAATAATTTCCCAAAATTAGTCAAATTCCCCAAAAAGATGCTTAGAAAGTGAAAAAGTGACCATGAGCGTTTTAGGGGTTGTTTTTTTTTTTATTCGATCTAGAATAGGGTATTTGACAGTAGTTGTAAGGGGACCTATTTTGATTTTTAATTACTTAAGTTATAATAGTACTCAATACGAGTACTACTCAAAATTATAAAAATTTTAATTAAATAAAATTATAAAATTTACGTTAATGATGATGTTACCAGAAACTTCAATCAGAAATACCTTACATCACAGGCCAGCGTAATAAAAATTTATATATAAAATTTATGAAACTAAAATGCAATTATCATTTGAGACTATTTGTCAAAATTTGGCCAAATATTAAATGAATTTTATTTCATTTTATTTATTATAATAAAATAGTCAAAAAACAACAATATACAAAATATGAAGTGTGAATATTACAAATGTTTTACGATATTATTACGAATCTCCTGTCTAATTTTTAGCAATACTGGCACGTGACGTAATACTGGAAAGATGTGTGTGTGTGTGTGTGTGTGTGTGTGTGTTTTAGAAGGGAAATCTTAAACTAATATATAAAAAAGAATGTTTTGCCAATTATCAATAAATTTTCTCAAAAAGTTTATAGTAGTTACAAAAGAGTAACTTTCTTTTTTTTTACTTCTGAAAATATTGCAAAACTGAAATCTTACTATTTTAGTGTTTAAAGGAAATTCTTTTGTGTTTTGTACAGTCAAATAATACCTGAAACAATGCTAACCTTTTGTCAGCCATGAATAGATATTAAGAGAAACATTTGTTTCAAATTAATGTACTTTATAAGTTCTTATAATTTCAGTTTGTTCAAGGAAATATAAAATTAAATTTTTTTAAAGTTTAGGTTAAATAACTGATTTTTACGTTAGGTTTTTTAAAATTTTTAGGACTTGACTTCGTTGGATTTCTTTTAGAAAAAGTCGTCATTAGCTTTGTTACTTACTGTTGTCCTAAAATAAAATGTTAGTAGAGAAAATGTCTAATCTGGATAAAAGAATAAGTATATTTAGTAAATTCATATTTTAGTATAGGTCAAATCAACTAATAAGGGTCTGACGTCTTCATCAAGCAAAATCAGACAAATCCAATTTTCTGTCTCTTTTCTTTTTTCTTTTTTGTTATTTTTTATATTAGAGTATATCAGCGGAGTGGCCGAGTGTGCTTAGATACTGACACTGCCGGCTGGTGGGCCGAGGGTTCGAGTCTCATGGTCGGCTATGCTCGTGGAGGTTTTCTGCAGTTTCTTCTTCACAATTCCAGATGCATATCGACATAGTTCCTTAAGAAGACGGCTGCAGGTGTATATTTACCAAATCCTAGTCCTCACACCACTTTCCTTGTTCTCCATTCACATCATAATGAAATAAATAATTGTATGAATAAAAATTAGAAAAATAATGATGTGGGTGGTGTCTGTTATAAATTGTTGTCTGAAAAACGGACATAAAATCCGTCAGATCATTTTTAGTTGATTTGACCTATACTTTCATCGGGGTATTAGTAGTTAGTTTCAATTTATATAGATTCAATTGTTTGATTTTCAACGTAAAATTGTAGTTTATTTTAGTAGCTTAATTATTCATAGTTTTTGAAGAAATATAAATGGCCCTTTTCTAGAAAAATTTTTTTCAATTCCAATTTTCCTAAGATTAACTCGCCAAATCAAAATACATTTTTTAATTTTTACGTCGAGTAGTTTCATAGAAAATTGCTTGTGACAGAAATGAATTAGAAAAGTGTAAGTGAATTAGATAAATGTAAATATTGAAAAATGCTAAGAGATTTTTATACTGAAACGCCTTTAATTTGAAAATAATTATTAACTTTATTGATTGATATGAAAAAATCTTAATTGAAATTATTGATAATTATTTTTCTAACACTTGAACATTGCATTTTATTTATCTAATAATACATTTCAGTAATAATGATAATTAGTAGTATTATTAAGATAACGTAATTTAAAAATCATTTGATTCCTTATTCTTTACTTAAGCAATATAAACATGTTAAATGTAAAATTCATTTTTTAATCTATAAAAATGATTTAATTTTTTTTATGATTTTGTGATATGGAATAATTTTTTTTCAGCTGTACGGTTCTACGTTGAATATGCCCCGTTTTGTCGCTAATTTAGGAGGTACACCTTTAGAACCATTGAAACCAACACCGGTTGAGATAAAAGCAAATGAAAATACTACTTGCACGCCATCTAGTAATGTAACAAACAGTGAACAATCGGCTGAAAAATCTTCAATTCAGTTCGACTGGAGTGATTCTGAGTTTATAAATACTCTTGAATGTAAGTTTATTATTCTTTACATACATACCTGGTGATTTCCCTAAGTTGTCCAAAATTAGCTAGAAAAAATTGAATAAAAAATCCTTTTTAACTTTTTAGCCATTACCAGTTTTAATTTTGGACAATTTAATAAAATCATAAAACTCAACTCGTATTAAAAAATTAAATTTTTCTTTTAGCTACTATGGATAAATCGGAGACATTAAAAATTGAAAAAGATCAAATTTTAGAACGTGTGAATTTAGATATGTCTTCATTAAATACTTTCGAAAATCAAATAATGAATTCAATAAGTAAAGACACTGAATCGGTTAAATCGTTGAATTTCACCGATTTAGAAAGTTTAAGTAACTCAGAAACACTTACCCACAATGAAGATACGAATGAAAATTCTCAGGATGATACTGAATTCACTGATTTTCATTCTTCTGTTCCCGCCACTAGTACTAATTTTTCCCAAATGAATTTAAGAGAAACACACATTTCTTCAACGCAACCGACAAGTTTCAATTTTAATCAAATAGAAAATGAAGATAAACCAGCTTGGTTACAGCCAACTGTATTAACACCAGAACTGACACGAAAAACAACTAATTTTACCGAAAATAAAAATGATATAGTTCCAATTAAAGACTTAACGCTTGATGTTCCAACTACAGTAGATGAAATAAAATCGGACCCGTCTCCTGACGAGGATGATTTTACTGATTTTCAGTTTGCAAGCGATATTAAAAATCCTTCTATACAAACCCTACCGACTGCGCCAGTTACTCCAATCCCCTTAAATGTAAATAATACCTTATTACCAATTTCTGCAAGTCCATTGGAACCTATAAAACTACAAAGTGAAACTAAACAAAAGAATGTTGAGATCAATTGGCCAGAACCAGGTATTTCTGAGGATGATTTAGAAAGATTGAGTAATATTCGAGTAAATATGCCAGTAAACGAAACAAAGACAACAACTCTACCAGTGACTCAAAATAATGAGACAAAAGATTCACAGAACAGTGATGAAGATTGGTCTGATTTTGTATGCGTGAGTGATCCATCAACTAAAGTTGCGAATTATGGGCCCAGCAACCCATTGAGTAGTTTACCCATAAATAATACGTTATTCAATTCGTTTCCACCGGTAACGCAAGATAAACTCAGTGTTGATTTACAAAATCAGAATACTCTTAGTAATAGTTTGCTTTTTAATCAGAAACCTCCAGAAACTAGCATTAGAGGCGTACCACAGGGCAACAGTATACCGAATAGGCCCAGTTTTCCGTCTCAGATATTGTTACCTGGATTAGAAAAATCGAATTATAGTAAAACACCGGTTCTAACGCCACAAGTGTCAAATTCAACGGCGACATTTAAACCACAAAATTCTTCGAGTACTCAAAATGGAACGCCATCTGTCAATGACGACGATTGGACTGATTTTGTATCAAATCGTGAACCCACAAATATCACCACAAACAATTGGAATAGCAAATCAACAAATGAACTGAAAATTAATTGGTTCGATCCACCAAATTTTACAAGTTGGAACGCGCCGACTCCATTCACTCCAAATATAATTACAAATCCGACTCATTTTGAAACATACAAACATTCCAGTGGCGATATGATGAGTAATAATAATTTTACGTATCAAAACCAAAATACAGTTAAACCTTTGTGTGTAACCACAACAAATAAGAATCACACACAAACTACATTACAAACGGTAAAAAGTAAAAATTCAATTGCCACGATATCATCAATTCCCGAATTAGATTTTATGACGCCAAAGGGTTTGATGCGATCGAAAAATGTAAAGAAATGACATACGGTTCATGTTGAATTATGATCTCGGACTACTTTTGTGTAAATAGTATTGCCTTATAATAAATTTTTCAAGTCTTGTAAATTTCCATAAATACAATTAACATAATTTAATCATTCATTGGAAAGCATTACACACTCAAATTACACACTCAGTATTTTGAAATTTACGAACTGGCCTGTTAAGTATTTGCCTCTTATTGTTTCATGTTATTTGTTAAATATCTGTATCTTAACAATAAATAATATAAATGACAGGGTGCGTTCGGGTATGAAACGGAGCTTGCACGGTTACAAACCAGAGGGCTCTAAATAGGCTAGCGACTTGACCCTAATTTTAAACAAAAAGTAGGTGAATAGGAATAAAATCAACAATTTCTTGTGATTATTTTAGTTGCTACTTTATAGCCTGAAGGCAGTTGCAGTTGAGTTTGTCGTAAGTTACTATCAGTAAATAATAATTTTATGACCAATTTAAACAAAAAAGAGAACGTAAAGGTTCTAAGTGTTGATTCAACTTGGATCTTACATTCAATTATTCCTAAAAGTTCATACTCAAGGTACGAATCATTCTGCATACATTAAATATGTTAATGGCAATCGTTTATTAAATTTAGTAAAGCAGTTAAGATGCAGATATTTGATTTTGTATTTGAATTAAATGCAAACTTGTACATTTTAGTTTTGATTAATCTTATCTTGGTAAGGTTGATCAAAATAAGATGATTTAACGCACATGTTTAACGCCTTTAGTGATTAAGATTTTAAGCCATATATTCATAATATAAATTGTTTTGAGCGTATACTTATAGACCATAAAATTCAAATACAACTGTTGAATTTCTTAAAACTTAGCTAACTTATATTTTTTCATTATTTTAAGCACACTACAATAGAATTAAAACACAAGGCCCTCCGCACACGAGTCGACTGTTTTGCAACTTGAGTTTCAAACCAGTTGCTCAATATTTACATGTGCAACCGGTTTGCAATTGATTGGTATTGTTTGTCCGCACACGAGCGCGACTGATTATGGATCAGTTTACACTTTTCTAAAGAGTAGTACCGTGTTGGAAAAATTTTTTGTTAAAAAAAAATTCAAATTCAAAATTCAAAAAATTCAGTGATTATTGCTTGGTCACTCATTTCAAATTAAATATTAAAAAAACGTCACAAATATTCATAAAAAGCACTTAAAAATTTACAAACCATGCAACCATGCGACTGAAACTGTTTCGTGACTATGTAAACACGGTCGCATGCTACTAGTTGGAAATTGATTTAAAATCGGTTCCGTTTCATTCGAGTCATGTGCGGTTCTTCATTCATATACATGTGAAAGGTCACCAAACCGTTGCATGCTCAACTGGTTTGAAACTCGAGTTGCAAAACAGTCGACCCGTGTGCGGAGGGCCTTATAGTTTCATTGTAAGGGTCGATCTACACTATAGTGTCGATTATGGCTTGTTCTCGGTCCAGTCTCGATCCGGCAAAATCACATTAAAAGTTTTGTTCACATTACAATGCCGTTCACGGTACGTTTTTTTTTTTTTTAAATTATAGAAGATGGTATTAATTAAATAAATAAAAATTAATTTAAAAAGTATCCAAAGTACTGATATAATACATCACAAGCTCAATAACTAGTCAAATATTCTTTGGAATCAATTAGTATTGATATTGAATACACTCATGTGTTGCCATTTAAGAATATATTACCGGATCGAGACTGAACCGAGAACGAACTGTGATCTACACTATAGTGTGAATCGACCCTAAGTTGGTTATACTTTCTTCTGAAGTGAAAATCCAGCATAGATTCTTAAATTTTTGGTATTTTTTGCTTTTTAAAAATTGTTTCTTTTAAAATTCTGAAAATTTGTGATTTAAAATTGGTAAAAATTTGTGTCCTGATGCTGGTTATGTCACCCAACCTGCCATGAAAAATGTGGCAACTTCAGTAAAAGAACCTTTCTGTGCAACACTAAAGACGTTAATTATACTGTGTATTTCGTATAAAGGCCCATTCATATCTACAGACACTGAACGTCACAGACACGTATCGTAGCCGACACGACAAATATTCTTTAATGCTTTTCTTATGAACACATTCATACATACAGACAATCCGTGTCTGTGCGGTATATATGAATACACACATAAGAAAAGCATTAAACAATATTTGTCGTGTCTGCTACGATACGTGTCTGTAGATATGAATGGACCTTTACTTTTAAAGAAGTATTAATTTCAATTTTAATGGTAAAATGTTCATCGTTAAGACAACTGTAAATAACACAAAATAAAAAAAAATATATGTAAAATTTTTTTTGCATAAAATAGAAATATGTACTGAATTTTAAAGGTAAAAAGAAAAATTAAAAAAATGTATATAAAAGAAATATATAAAGCTACTTTTTAATAATAATTGTAAGTGATGACGGAAAGCTTAATACATTCCTTTTTCAATTTATTGTTCATAATATACAATATATTAAAGATATTCTACCCAGTATTTGAACTACCCAGAACATTACTAAACAACTTAATTTTTCGTCGTTTGACATGTGTCTAGTCATAAATAACTTCAGAATTATTTAACAACAAAAAAGAAGATAAATTACATTCTTTATTTTTATGTTTTATTTATTAAGATTTTAACTATTATTTTACTATATATACGATATATACAGTGTGTATACGAACCAGGGTTTACAATAAATGTAGTGACAATTTTTTCTTAAACATCAAAAAGCTCGTTCAATCATTTTGCATTTGAAAATAATTTCTTTAAACTCTTTAATACGGCAAAATTTTTCTTTTCTAACAAAAGCAATTGTGAAATTTATTTATAAGATAATTTTCCTTTTTCTACATTTGCAGTTTGAAGTTTGTGTACGTTCGCCAGAGAAAAGTGTTTAGTAACGTTACAAAACGGAGCTTGTATCACTGAAAACCAGAGTGCTCTGAAATGAGTGCTTTGGATAGAGAGCCCTCTGGTTTGTAACATTTCGTAACGCATACGAACATTTATTATTCAACAAAAAATTAAATTTTATGTATTTACTTGTATGTTTCGGGTCGCGAAAAATCTCTCAAATGAAAAAAATTTGAGAAACGCAGGTCTGTCTCACTTGTTGGGACATATAATTCCAATATATAACAATGGGTCTATTGAATAAAAAAAAAGTAAAACCTTATTAAGTAGTTACTTATGCAGAGAAGTGAATACTTTTAAGTATAAGGTTTCATTTTACTTGAATAAAATATACCTTTTACTTAAAAGTAAATACTGGAAAAAATTAAACATTTAAGTATTTACTTATAAATATTAACTTTTACTTGTAAGGTAAACACTTGATTTTGGAGAATTATAACAAATGCCAAATTACTTATTTATTTAGGTCATTATTTGTTTTTATTCAACTAAAAAGAAGTATTAACTGGAATTATAAGTAAATACTGGAAATAATTTGAGTTTACTTATTTCCTGTAAGTAAACTCTTTTTTAAGTAATTTTATTTAAGTTTTTATTTAAGTAAGAACTTAAAAAATAGGAAGTAAAAGTGAATACTTCTTTTTATTCAATAGACCCAATGGCACACTTTAAGATATGATGTTAGAAGAAACAAAAGAAAACATATATTTTTCTTAAAGTAGTTATTATACGAAAAAGAAAATTAATACACACATGGTCTGGATGGATCTCGCTGGGATTATCATTAACGTACCTTAGGATATTATTCACAGCAGAGCAGAGATACACCTAATTGAAACAAAATTTGTCACTTACATATCTTGTCAACTTCTATGTATACACTTACTGTATAAAGTTTTATACTAGAAAATTTATTGTCAGAAAACAGTTGCAAAGAAAGCTAACAAATTTAGGCGAGAATTGTATGCTATTATATTAGCAGTAAACCAGCATATTAGTTTTAACCAGCAGGTGTAAAAACCGTTATCTAATTACGTTATGTAATAATAATGCTCGCGTTCGCCAGAAAGTTTTCTTCGCCTAACGTTAGCTAACGGAGCTTGCACCGTTACAAACCAGAGGGCTCTGATTCAACAAATTAATGCACGTTAAATATTTTTTCACTGTTTTTCACGGTATAAATACTTAACTTTTGAAGTACAGCCACATTCAAAGATTATGTAATAAAAACAATCAGTTACCATGTTAGAAATTGTTGTTTTAATATCTAATGCATGTTCATTTTTTGAATGCGAGCCCTCTAGTTTGTAACGGTATAAGCACCGTTAGCTAACGTTAGACTAACAAAATTTTCTGGCGAACGCGAGCAATGTCTGTCTACATAATAAAATGTATATTACAGTGATCATATTTTGGTTATATTTTGGATCTGTTGAGAATGTGTAGTTGATATATTTAGCAAATGGTAATGTAAATTTTTATAGGGATGCTACGTTATAGAAAATATGTAATTAAGTGGATCAATTTGCTGAACCAGTCCGTCCTGGAAAAATTCGCCAACTTGTCCGCTCATGTAAAGTAAGTAACAAACAAGTTGTGCATAAATTACAGTCGGGTTGGGAGTGTTTTTAAAAATTTAGCCGGTAGTAAATGGATGATAATGATGATGAATTGGCAACTCAGTAATCGGTTGGATTAGTACAGTGTCTGCCAAACTGTGTCTCAAGGTGAAAATTGAATCACAGTAATCTAAATAAATGTATGTAGTAACATGTATCTGTCAGTGAACGATGGTGAACGAAGTGACTGTCTCGTAACGCGGCTTACATATTTCGGTTGTTTCCTTTGTTTCCATACGCGCTTTCAAGCCACGTTTCGTCAGCATGCTTTTAAAATTTAATTTTCTCTTTTATACAATTCTACTATTATTTGAAACAAAATTTTACAAATTAGAAGGTCTTCTACTGTCACTATTTTATTCATACTGTAAAATAAAAAGTATGTATTTTAATTGCATGGATATTCTCTATTGCCAACCTATTTTCTGGTACAAATAAAATGGTTAATATATATTTTTTTATATACCATCAGTTGGGGCGAATCCGGACAGAGCTGCCTCTCTATATTTTTTCGTCAGTATCGCACAATGTCATTGATCAATTTATACTACTGAATTTTGTCAGTTATTAGTTAGTCGTCGAAGAAAAGCGGTGAACGTGACATCTTTATATTTCGTTATTTTACAGCCACGTCTTTAATAATTTTTAAATCTAACACACGTTTTGAAATTTTATAAAGAAACTGCTGTACAAAAAAGCAGTTATGTATATAAGGTAGGGAGTGGCAACAAAATGTTTGGTGTTTTGTTGACAATATATGTACAATGAATGAAAGCTGTATTGTGCTTAATTTTTTTTTTTTGATAATTAACCAAAAATTGTCTATAGGTGAGACGATTCCATACACCATGGTTGGTCAATATAAAAGAAAGTGGGTATAAACTACAGGAACTCTAGTCTAGATAATATAAAATCGGCACTTTTCGACAGGGACGCAACAACCGGGGGGTCCAAGGGGTCCGGACCCCGAAAATTACTTGGACTCCTCATAAAATTACGTAAATTTCTCTTCAATTTATTTTATTTATATTAAAAGGTAAAATTTTTAGTGGTTTGAAAATCAAATTTTCGGAGGGGACATTTTATTACAACATTTTCCGTTAGCGGAGAACTGCGTTATCAAAAAATTTGATTACTTAAATTTTTGTTGGACACCCTATAGATATGAAGTTATTGCGCCCTTGCTTTCCGATATTAAAAATAAAAGAAAATCGCTCAGACAAGCTGCTGAATATTTCTATGTTCCCAAATCGACCTTGCATGATAGACTCAAAGGCAAGTCAAAATAAAATTCACTTAAATCCAAAATGTTTTATTTCACCCATCAAAAGTCATTCGCTGATGCAGATATTTATCTTAGCGAATTTCCAGATTGGAAATTCAGCTATTTTTATCTTTTTATGTCCGATTTCACTCATATGCATGACTGAATGTGATTTATATTGCAAAAAAAGCACTGTCCGGATTAGCCCCACACATAGGGGCGAATCCGGACACTATATAACAAAAAAAAAAAATGCAGTATCAATTTTGATATTTTTATTACTATCCTATATGCTCCTGATAAAAGCATTTAAATTATTTTTTTTTTAGAATTTTTTCGATTAACTCTAAACAATTTATTGCTAAAAAACTGAAAAAATCGTCCGGATTCGCCCCAACTGACGGTATTAAAAGAATTTGTTAATAAAATGGTAATTTAATTTTAAAGATTACTGACAAAATTTAATTGGCATAATACTAGCATTATCTAGCTAGTTAGGAAAAGTTCGTATTCCGAATCAAAATTAATAATTTTTTGAACGATCCATTAAAGGGATTAACAACATTATTGAATTACATTGTACAAAATGTGTATATAATTAACAGTAATAGAAAAATTTAAATTATATTGGACGAATTATAAAATCTAAAAAATAAACACATTTTTGAAAATAATTAAAATTGTAGATATCAGTTAGAACATACCTAATAAATTTGTTAGATTAGCGAAGGTAATGTAATAATATTGAAATTGTAAAAAGGTCACATTTATAAATATATGTAATTTTATTTAAAAATCTGTCAGAATAAAGTGCTCCTTAGTATCGAAAAAAATGTTAGATTTGTAATTACTTGGTCTAATATTGGATTGGAAAAAATTAGATTTACGTATAGTAAGTCGAGTTACAAAAAATTAGAAAAAAATAATTTCAAATTATTGCTTTTCCTTTAGTTTCAGTGTCAAAAATAGGGTACTTGGCACTACTTGCCAGTTTCAAAAAGAAAATATGAAAACAATTTCTTATGTTGTTTTTCCTAAAAAAAATTAGTCTTCATCTTTTTGTCACGTGATTAAAAACACATTGTGATGTCATATTCTTATGTATTTCGCTACAAGGATACTATCAATTATCTTATTTTTTTACCATTACGATCTTCGGCATTATTTTTAGAAATATACATTTACGTATTTTAAAATAATTTTTTAAACTTAGTCAAATACCCTATTAAAATAAATTGATATTAATTTCATAATTTGCCGCAATGTTGAAAGTATAGTTGCAATTTTTGTTTGAATAGCCAGATTTATAATTTTATTATCTACAAGTTGTTTTTGTGTAGCTAATACAATCAATACAGGCAGACGGCTGAGGTCTTACTGCGCATACTGAGTACGCGATAGTGCGGAGCTGACTTTTATACACAAAATCCCATCTTTATGATGGACAAAGAAAGGCATAATATACATGTACATGCGCAATACGTTCTATCTCAGGCGTCTTTATTGACTGTGTAAGTTGTACTTACTTATTATATTTACTTTTTCATAATTATTATTTCTAGACCACATATTAAATGAAATATTAGTTAACTCTGGCTTTAAAACTTTCAGAATTATGTAGCTAATACCGAAAACGCTGAAAATAGTTCACTAAAACTAAATAAAACAATACTTGGTTATTCAACGTAATGTTTAAACTGATATGTATGTACAAATTAAAGGCTTTTTATAAAATATATTATTAAACTAAACAAACATATTTTATGTTTACAGTCGGACTCATATATTTTCAACTCATGTATTTTCAACACCATCTATTTTCAACTGATTTTACTCACGTATTTTCAAGTTTTTGGTCCCCACTTCTCACGCAGTACTTTAATACAGAAAAATAACTGTCAGATTAACTGATCGACCACTAGTGGTTTTATCCTATAATCCTACAATATATGATTTTATTTCATTTGCAATTCCTAAAAAAATGATTTTACTACAAGTTTATTACACTTTTTTCATGTTTCACTTTTTTGTTTATCATAATATGTTACTTGACATTCTGTCATTTTAAGGTTATTCACTGGGGAAGTACACGTGACTACTGTTATTGTGTAAAGATTTACGCGGGCTTTTTGTGATTGGTTCTATGTCTGTCAAGTGGTTCTATGATTGCCACGGAGTGAGGATGAAGGAGAAGTTGAAAATACATGAGCGGATTAGTCCCGACAGGTTGAAAATACATGAGTTTGACTGTATTGTATGTATATTATGATTAATTATATCAAATTTGTGTAAAATATGTATTTATTCAGTTTTGTTTAAAAATTATTGAAATTATTCAAAAAAATTTTATTTTGTAGAAAAGACATTCTGAAGAAGCTTTTAGAATAATTTATAAATACAGTAAATATAAGTAGTGTAACAATTTGTTAAACCAAATTTTAAAAAAATAAATTATGTTATTATTTTTAAATCGTTTATTCATTTAATTAATTTATAATACCTAAAATTCATTCAGTATAACTGGGTTTTAAGACTTTTCATTTTTTATACGCAATTGTACTATCGACGAGGTAATAATATCGTTAGTAAAAAGTTAAAATTTCAAGATTTCAGTTCCATTTTTAGGTGTTTAGGGCTATTGAAATGTTCCTTTCAAAACTGGGACACTTTTAGCAACCTTGTACGTTTATTCAGTAATTATAAAAAAAGTGGGAGCTCCAGGCCAATTTTGAGTAAAGTAATTTTTTAACACTTGAATCATTTTTCTGTCACAACTACAATAAAAAAACATGCGAGCACGAGCCAACTTTTGATTTATAAATCATCATTAGAAGAAGATTAATATATTAAATCGCAAATTTCTAATCATATTACATCTGAACGTATCCTAAGGCTGGTCGTCCTTTGGATGCGGAAACGTGCGATATATAATTCGGACGAATACGCATGAAAACGGACGAACGATCCAAACAGCGTCTCGTTCGTCCGTTTCCGTGCGTATAATTGCGACGTGCGAACAGATCCAATTTTGTTTGGATTTTATCGCACAAAGAAGTCCGTTCCATGACATTTTTATTTTTATTGAAATGAAACTAAAGGTAAATTACAATTATAACTGTGTACCTTTGCATATTAGGTGCCATAAATTGTTTTTTACGTATTTTTATAACATCTATAGCTTGAGAAAAAGAAAATTAAAAAGAAAAATACTGACGAATATTGGGCTAGTGGATGGACAGTAGACACATCATTTCGGACGAACGACAAACGTGCGTAATCGTCTGAATTAAATATCGCAGTTATCCGCAACCAACGGACGACCAGCCTAATGCGAAGATATCATCCCTGTTTTTTGTTACCTTCCAAAAAATTTTCATAACAAAAAGCGAAACTTGGAATGTACTAGATATCTTTCCAAAATTTAAAGTATACTACTCTAGAATTGGTTTAGTATATACTGATACATCGTAAAAAAATAAACATATATCTAGTTAACTCTTCAAATAAATTTCATCGACTCTAATAGGTACTAATTTTTGTAAACGTACAATATAGGTTGTCATAGCAACTAATTGTTTAAATGGTTAACTTTAATTAATTTTCATATAAATTTAACTAAATTTAAAGTGAATTATCAAAATGGAAAAATGTAGAGATGCTAGAAAATTAAAAGGTTTGTTTTAATTAAAGTAAATAACACAGTATTCACAAATGTTGATTTTCTGTTATATGTAGTAGGTATAAAATAATATTTAAAGAATGATATCAAAGTATTTACAGAGTTATATTGATTTAAAACAGCTATACATTATTATGTAGCTATAGTAATTATATAGATATCTATTGCATTTGTTAGCTCTATTAAGTACGCACAAATATTTGTATTTAATTAATATTTAATAGAAATGAATGATAGAATTTTATGACTAAATCGATTTGTACCTATGGCAACAATTGAAATTAGAGTTAATAGAAGACTAATTGTTAGTGTTATAAAAATTAAGTTATAACAAAACAAGCACCTGCTTTTTCAAAAATTATGTATGTTTTTAATATTTAGGCCAACTAAAAATAATATAATTTATATATTACCACACTGAAAAGTATTACTAGGTTACTATTCGTAGTTTAATTTGCTCACAGCTTGTTGTAAATTTTAAAATTATTTTAAATGTAATAAGTCTCCATAATACAAATTCAAAAATTTTAAAGCAACGACTAAATATGTATTTGGTTTTAAATACACTGATCAATCTAAAACTTTATAAACTTCCGGAGGCTACATCAAGTTTTAAATTTTTTATTTAATTTTTGGCGATTTAACGGGCATAATTTGTCTTTGGAGCATTTGATTTATTGGGTCCTGTCTTTAATTTCCATTTTCTATTCCGTACAGCAAACCTTCTTCTGTAAATGATGTTGATTCACAGGATGATTACATTTTTCCGTCACTCAATTCGGCCTTCTCTTAATATTTATATCAAAATAGATATTTTACTTGTATATGTTTTAGTCCACTCTATCTGAAGACTCTTAAAATTTTTCAAATAAATGTATTAAAATTTTTAGACACAAATTTTAAGCATTGGAAAAACTCCAAGTTTTTGGCTGTGATCATGGCAAAAATCTAAATGTCATTGTCCTGGTCATCATTAGATCCTCAAGTTTACCGGTGTGATAACTCTATCTAAATTTAAAATTTCTGGCTATAGTAGCCAAGATTCTTACACAAACTATAATGAAAACTCAAGTTCCGAAAATAGTTCAATATAGCTAAAAAACGCATAAAATCAGTTTAAATGAACGGCGCTCAAAATTATAATACCTACGCTTTTTGTGAACTTTATTTAATTAGCCAATTATTTATCGAAGTGTATCTAGTCGTCCGCTAAACGGACGAATAAAATAACTTAGTCGTCCGCTAAACGGATGAATAAAATAACTTAGTCGTCCGTAAAGTATTGACTTTTCGCGTAAGTATTGATTTTTAATAATGTTATTAGTTCTTAAATAAATGAAAGTAATTTAGAATCATATTTAAAAAATCGAATTGGAAAACTAGGTGGTGAGGTTGGTTTTGGTTAGGTTAGTTTAGTTAGTTTTGACAATATACCTCGATTTTTGATATAAAAACTAAGTGGTGAGGTTGGTTTTGGTTAGGTTAGTTTAGTTAGTTTTGACAATATACTTCGATTTTTTATATGAAAACTAGGTGATGAGGTTAGTTAAGGTTACCCTTTGCCCGAAGGTTAGGTTAGTTTTGACAATATACTTCGACTTTGATATAAAAACTAGACAGTGAGGTTAGTTAAGGTTACCCTTTGTCCGAAGGTTAGGTTAGTTTTTACAATATAGTTCGACTTTAATATAAAAACTAGTTAAGGTTAGGTCAGTTTAGTTATTTTTGACAATATACTTCGACTTTGCTGAAAAAAACTAGGTGGTGAGGTTAGTTAAGGTTACCCTTTGCCCGAATACCCTAACCTAACCAAAAGCAACCTCACCACCTAGTTTTTATATCAAAAACCGTGGTATGTTATCAAATCTAACTAAACTAACCTAACCGAAACCAACCTCACCACCTAGTTTTTCAATTCGATTTTTTAAATATGATTCTAAATTACTTTCATTTATTTAAGAACTAATAACATTATTAAAAATCAATACTTACGCGAAAAGTCAATACTTTACGGACGACTAAGTTATTTTATTCGTCCGTTTAGCGGACGACTAGCAACTTATTCATCCGTTTAGCGGACGACTAAGTTATTTTATTCGTCCGTTTAGCGGACGACTAGCAACAGCCATTATTTATTGATAAATTTTATTATTAATAAACAATTTTCATAAATTTTAGCTCAAAGTCAAAAATTTCAGAAATCAAACCATGATCTTCTTACCAATAAACCTAAAACTTCTCGTGAAGTAAGTAATATTTGAATATTGCATTTATTAATTCCGTAGCCAATGCTTTTATTAGGTCTCCGAAGCGACATCTTCGGAGACCTTATAAAATTGGTAAATCTGGGTAAATCTATCCAGCTCTTCTTTATTAAAATTTTAAAATATGTAAAATATTAACTCTTAGGTAAGTAGTGTTTTCGTAAGCACGCATTGTATTTTAGTCTTCTTATTGTAGCAGTTTGATTATACCGACATTAAATTAAACATTAGTTCATTTTTAATTATTGTCTTTCTATTATTTCTATTTATTTTGTACAGATCAAAATTTTTTCGAAACCCTTAGAACAAAAAATGGCGAGGAAAGTATCATACAAAAAAAATAATTCATCTAATAGTTCAACGCTGAAAAAAATGAATAGCATGGAAGACAGTTTTAGTAATTCAATAAAAAATGCAGTTCCGAATGTACAAAAGGCACCAAGTAACAATATAAGTAGATTATGGAAATCAAACGAAAAGTTGTGTCAAATAGTTATTGTAAATTGTTCATGTTGGATTTCATTTTATAATTTGTTTTCAATATTTTAGGATAGTGGAACCTAACTCTTTACACTTTATACT
The DNA here is from genome assembly GCA_035578155.1 of Brachynemurus nebulosus. Taxonomy (NCBI): domain Eukaryota; kingdom Metazoa; phylum Arthropoda; class Insecta; order Neuroptera; family Myrmeleontidae; genus Brachynemurus; species Brachynemurus nebulosus. The sequence goes on along the minus strand of JAPWDM010000001.1, from coordinate 7,792,450 downwards.
TCGTATAGCTGAAGACATTATAAGAAACAAAATTTATAACGATGACGAAATTCTAACTGTTATTTCCAACCATGTAGAAGTAAATAAAAATGTTTTACAAAAAGTATGTATGTATGTAGGTGGATTTAATTACTTGAATTCAGATTTTCAAAATAAAATGCCAAAATTATACATGTATAGCATATATTATTTTATAGAAAATTTAACCATTATGTGTATTTTATTAGTGACCGACCAAAACTTCGGTTTCGGCCAGATTCGGTCAAAAAATCTAGTTTCGGCCAGAAATCAGTGTTCGTGTATTGTGCTTCGTTCGGGCGACTTCGTGTCTCATACATACACTAGATTTCAGCATAAAATTGAAATTTTAACATGTCTAAATAAGTTTTGGTTTCGGCCGAAACTAAGACCGAGGCCGAAGTTTCGGTTTCGATTTCAACTACAAATCCTGTTTCGGTCGGACATTAGTATTTTTATGTGGGAACACATAAAAGATTAGGCTTTTTACATTTCCAAAATTCTTATTAAGTAATGGAAGTAATCAATAATATCGAATATTTCCCTTTAAGCAATTTTTCAATTTATTCCAATTTTATTTCTGTTATTATATTTATTACAGTCAAACCTATATAAATGCAATAGTTCGCGACTGCAGACGTTTATTAAATGCAACATCGTCCTCTATCCCTACCTTTGTTTATTGCGTGTGTGATATATTGTGCAGTAAGTAAAAAAATAAAACCACATGACTACATAAAACAAATTATGTTACAAAAGTGTAGTGCAAACACAAATGTATGTATAAATATGCGACTCGAGAATTCAATTTGATTATAAGTACAGTAAATTGGAGTGGGAGTAGAAATGTTGCATTTATTGAATGGTCTTGAATACAGTGTGTACATTTATTGAGGTTCCATTTACAGTCGGCACTATAAAAGTGTTACAGCGCGGGACTAAAATCAATCTCACTAGGTTTTTGAAATTTTTTTCCTAGGCAAATAAGTATAAATCAAATTATGTAAAATATATCATGTCAAATGTAATAATATCAAATTATGGTTAATGGTACATAAATGTAATCATATAACATATACAATTGTAAATTGTAAAAAAAAAAAATTATCATTATTTTCAATAAAGCTTCTTCTTCTGGACTAAAATCACAGTTTCATAGTGAGATAAAAAAAATATGTAGACGCCAGTAACTAGTTTACTACTATGTACCTGTACTACGACAATAACAAAACAAACATTCTGCATGTACTTACATGCAGCGTTTGATTGTGTTTGCCACACCAGAGTGGTAAAAGTAATATTCGTTGTAACACTTTGGTAGTGCACAGTTTCAGAGTTGCTACTGTAAATAAGCTTGACTGCACACATTTTTAAACAATTTATTAATATAGGGATATTTTTTAGGAGTTAATGCAAAAATTAATTAATGATTTTTTAACAAATTTAAATCTTGTATATCTGCAAGAAAAAGTTAATATTATATTACAAAATAATACAACGAATCAAATTCCCCAAAATAACAAAGCAAATGATCAAGAAGTTAAAAATGACGAAAAAATTACTGACGAAATTCCAGAGAAAGAAGTGAAACAAGAAAGTGGAAGTAATCTAATTAACACTCACGAAAGTACTGAAAGTGAAAGAACTGAATTAGAAACCGTCAAAGAAATAGAAAAACGTACAAATTCAAAATTATCTGATGACGACGATGAAATTCCAGAATTAATAACTGAAGAAAATGTTAACGAAATACCGGAAATAATAACTGAAGAAAAGATTGACGAAACTGAGGAATCAGTAATGGAAGAACCCATTAAAGTATTGCCGGAAGCAGTAATGGAGGAATCCGTTAACGAATTTCTGGAATCAATATCCAAAGAAAGTATTAATCAAATTTCAGATATAAGAATTGAAGAAGATGTAGAAAATATTTCTCGTTTAGAAGAAAATAATTCCACAAATTTAGAACCGTGTAATTATAAATACGTTTGTGAATGTCCTTCTTGTGCGAAAGTATTAGATAGATTGTTAAAATCTGTAAGTTTTAACCAAGTGCTAGAAAAAAAGCAAAATTATAATGATTTATCAGGCGTCCATAGTAAAAGTGACATACATACACTTAGTTATCAGATTTTAAACCCAACAGAAAGTACAGACATATATGCAAAATGGAGTAAAAACGATAATAGTAGCGTAAAAGATGCTTGGACGCAAATAAAAACCAGTCCTAATAAAACTGATGCTTATACAGTAACTGATGAATCAGAATAATTAAAACTAGACTTCCTGCACCAATAGAAATACTTTCAGTCAAAAACAAAAAATTTTTCCTATGTATAAAATTTTATTGTTATTTAAATTATAGGTATCTATCTATGAAATAAAAAGAAAATAACTGTCGTTTTCTTATAATTATCGCTTTTCTGCGTTATTAGAGTTCTACAATCAAAATCTTAGAACTTTTATAATTTCGCTAAATCCGTTTGTTTGCTTGTCACATCGTCATAGTTTCTCTTTCTACATCTTTTACACTTAAAGCATAATACGCAAAATTTAAAAAAAAAATCGTACCGTTATAAAATTTAATCTAAAAAATTTCTAAGGATGTCCGCACACGCACACAATACACACAGTATTATTGACAAATTAAGTAAATTGATAAAAAATTCGTTAAGTGCGTGTTTTTGACACGCACTAAGTAATGTAACCTCAGTCAAAGTGTTAATTTATGATTTTTTGTTAACTCTGTAGTTGTTAACTCTACAGTCCTCTTGCGTTTATTCAATATGGATGTACAACTCTATAATTATTCAATATGGATGTACAACTCTATAATTATTCAATATGGATATACAACTCTATAATGTTTCCCCCACTATGATCACACAACGATATTAATATGTCATCCTTCGATGACATAAAAACACATTTCGTGTAAAAAAAATTGTTAATTGAGGAGCCGAGAATTATTTAAATTTGAAATAATTATGGAACCAAAATTTCCAGAAAATCCAGAATGGAAAATTCGGTTATTACAGCCACTGTCATGGTGTGACTTGAGCCCGGAACTATGATAGAAATTTGTTTTGAGGTCCCTAGAAGCCAAAAATTCACTAAAATTTATATAGGTATATGTAGGCATATTATGTATATATGTGTCCCCATGGTAACTCTCGAACAAAATATCCAATTTTTATGAAATTTGGTGAAAACACTGGAAGTCCTAAACCCTTGGATGAGTTCTTCAGTCAGACACGTCCAATGCCCCGAACCTCGACAAAAAATGAGTTTTTGCCGAGCGAAAAAATCACATAATATGCATTGAACCATTATCCTATGTATGTAGGTTTTCGCCAAAAAATAAGTTTTATTACTGGAAATTCGCTACGTTAAGTAGAATGCTTCACTTGTGTTTAGTGAAGTTAATAACCACCTAAAATTATGGACGTTTGGAAAATAGAGTAATTATTTTGTAGAAACTGAGAGAAATAATACGATTCCTTTCATAATCTTTTTTTTTAATAAAAATCTTCTAAGCAATAATAGTAGATAAAATTATTTGTTTTAAATTTTTATTAAATATTTAACTAAATTCTTTTTTGGTCTACGTTTACATTATAAAGAAAAAAGTGATTTTCTTCCTTGAAGGAAAAATTCCAGTATTGTATATATATATATAAGTAAATATATAAAGAGTTTAATGTTATTTTTTAAATAATTAAGAATATTTAAACAAAAACGTTTACTGCAATATCAAATACATCGTTTGAGTAAACTATATTTATTTTCATTTTGTTTGGCATTATTCCATTTTATAAATACATATGTATGTAATATATTCATTGTAAATATGTAAGTAGTCAAAAAATTAATAAAAATTATTAACACTAGTATTAGACTGGATGGAATCGACGCGTGAATATAAAATGACTTCCACAGATATTTTTACGAAATAGTTTTTAGAACATTTCATTCATCATAAAATTGCATGTTGCCAGTTAGAAATATGTTTAGATTGTGTTTGAAATAATATTTTCATATCATCTTTAGTCACGTTTCTATAAAATTTAAATATTTTTAGGGTTCCATAACCAAAACCACGGAATATTATTTAATAAATTATAGTTTTGTCATGTGTGTCTTAGTTGCCGCCAAGTGCGTGGTGCACCACGCAAAATTATTAATAGACACATTTATATGTTAAAAAAAGTTATTCTCGTTAGAGATTTCTGAAAATTTAAAAACTGATGTACAGTCAGCACTATGAAAGTGTTACAGTACGGGACTAAAATCACAATTTCACAGGGAGATAGGCACCAAAGTAAAATTTTGGTTATACATTTAAGAAGTTTATTAATAAATTAAAATGCAAAGTTTATAAAATAAAATGTACATTAAATAAAATTAATATTTTTTTTTTTATTTTTGATTAGTTTGGCTGTATGTAGTTATGCGGCTAACATTATATTTGTCAGTGAGACACACACGTGGCTTACCGTTTTCTATTTATTTTTAATAATTTTCAACTTATGTTCGATAGTAAGAACATTAAATTAAATTCTTGATTCAATTTTATTAATTTTAATAAGCAAAAAAATATCTAGACGCCAGTGACTGGTTTACTGCCATGTACCTGAACTACAACAATTACAAAACAAACATTATGCGTGTACTTACATACAGCGTTTGATTGTGTTTATACAAGAGTGATGAAAGTAATATTCGTTGTAACTTTAGTAGTGCACAGTTTCATAGTGGCAACTGTACTTGATTTTTACACTATAAGCTACCTAACAAAATATCATAAACAAAAAGGTTTTAAGTAATAAAATGAATTTCTAAGTTTTTCCGAAAAAAAATCTGATTAAAATAAGTTTAGTAAGGTCCCGATAATGAACGAATGAATCAGAAACTGTTATGTACCTACACAATAAAATATACTAATCTGAAAAACACAAATTGTTTTTTATTTCAAAAAAGTACATATTTTTAACTATAAAAATTGCTTTTACAAAAAAATACAAAAGAACCACAAAATTAAGAAAAGCAAATTAATAGTAGTAAAGCTAAATCAAAATGTTGAAAAATATTTTCTCGAAAATTTGGAAATAATGAAACACTTATTTGAGGGTTAATAAAAACAATATTACAATAAAAAAAATCATAAATGCTTTTTATCACGTTTATAATTACAAAAAATAAGCTTCTAAAATTCTTTTCAGGGTTTCAATAAAAAAAAAATACAATAAATTTAAAAAAACATTAAAACTGAAAATTTATCAGGTCTAATTCACTAAGAATCAGTCGTTATTGACTTATTCTATCGTCAAATATGTTGCGCTAATTTTTTGCATAATTTTTAAACTGCTTATAAAACGGAAAAATATTATATTTCCTTTATATAAAATTTTTGAATCTATTTAGTATTTTTGACTTTTACTTAATATTAATAAAATCAGGTACATTACTAAATAAGATTCTTCAAAATACTTTTAATGTATACAGCTTTAATATAAACTTTAGTTAACATAAACTTTTCCGACACCTTTAAGTTTCTTTTCAGATACCTAATTTACAATAAAGAACATTTTTGAATTAATTTTCTTATAATTATGAATTTTATTAAATTGTTTTGATTCCCTCAATTTAGTGTTTTCATTTTTTTGTATATTAATTGTGTCTTAAGAAATAAGTAATATATTAATTCTATTTATAAATTTAAAAAGAAAAAAAATGTGTTACTATGCTTCCGAAGTTTTACATTTTAAATTTTGGTAGTACCTAAATTAAACTCTTCCACATTGATAAATATAATATACAATTTTATAATTTTTATGAAAATTTATCATTTTAAAAATTTAAATAAATTTTAATATCGCGCGTGGCGTTTTTCCTATAAATATAAATTTTCAGAAACAAAATATACAATATAATTACATACGTACGTTGTTTTAAAGTCAAAGGAACACAAAGTATTTGTAAATATGTATAATTAATTATAGTTTAGCCAATTTAGTAACGTTATAAAGACTAAAGAAAAAGAGAACCCTTGTTGCAAAACTGCACAATACATAACACACAATATTGTACATACATATATTATTAAATTTAAAAGATTTGTTAAATTTCTATCAAAATTCTGATTTAAAAGTTCTTTATAAAATTGATTTTTGATTTGTATAAAACTTTGAAAACAATAATAAAGTTAAATCAATCGAAAGGTCAATTCAAACGAGGTACTGTCAGATATTTTCTTATGAAATTCAGTATTTTCTTACGAAAATCAGCCTTCGTTTGATTACCCGAACCATCTTCGGTTCCAATCAGTTCGAATAATCGACTCTCTACTATATTTATTATTTATTTAAATCAAAATCAAATTTAATAAAACAAAATCCAAAATAATTTTAACATTTAATTTAACAATATTCAAGCTGTTTTTACTAAATTTAACAAAAATTTTATAAAGTCAAAAGAATTTGTAATGAGAGAAGTGTAGTAACGGCGGTAATGCATTTTAGAATTATTCATTGTCAGTTTAAACCATTCACATGGAATAATAGCTTATCCACACTGAAGCAGTAAGTAATAAGCATAGAAAAAATCAACTTAAAATGGCCTGACGTCATTAACAAATGAAGCAAAACTAAACGTACAACCTTTTGTTACTAGTTACTTTAATATAAAAATGACAAAAAAGAAAAGAGGCAGAAAATTAGGTTCATCTGATTTTGCTTCATTTGTTTGATGACGTCAAATTTTTTTTCAGTTAATCTGCCTTATAGTAAGTACTACGTAAAGATCTGTAAACAATATAATATGCCTGTATGTTTTTATGAAGTAAATTGTAAACCAATGTTTTGGTTTATATTACCCATTTCACATGCGCGAATAAAAATAGGTCTCTCATTTCAAATTCGTTTGACTCTAGTAACTAATTTAACCAAAGTTAATTTTAAACAATTTTTAAATAATTAAAAATAAAAAAATATGTACAACAGTACAATAATAATTTTTTTTTTCGATAAAAAAGTATAACAAGGTCTTATTATTTCAAATATTCAAATATTTTTTTCCTGTTATAGGTAAGTATTAGTGTACAATGAAAAGAAAATTAAATTTAGTATCAAATATATGTATAATAATGTATTTTTTAAACAAATTTTAGTATTGCTCAAATATTAATTGTTAATAAATCTTATTTATAAAAAGCAGTGACACTCGTTTTTCAAAAACACCTACACATTATGTTTTCAAAATAGATATTAACAAAATTTTTCACGTGTTCCAACAGACGATTTCAAATATTTACCTTAATATGATTCAAAATATTTCCAAATAGGTACTCTTGCCAATCTATTTTTATTTTCATATTTTACACTATAATTCTCTTATTTATATTTAGTTCTTCCACGCAATATAATTCTTATTATTTAATAAATTAAGAATAACGGGCTTATAATTTTTTATTAAAAAGCCACCACTTAAAGTTATTTAAGACTGATACAATATAGTACAGTTAAATTTGTACATTTGTACAAAAAACTAGTACAAAAATTCGAATCAGAAAAATCACTCCTGTATGTCTATATAAATATTTTTTTTTTATTTGCGTTTAAAATGTCCTCTAATCGTATTTTTAATTTTAATATTTTCATCAAATTTTAAAATACTTGCATTATCGATTATTCCATATCAATAGAAATTTTAATTACATACAAAAATGGCAAGAGTTTTACTTTAAATGACCGTCACATTTCGTTTCACTCCTTCTAAATAATGCCACCGATTAAATAGAAAAAAAATTATTTGATAATGGTCATATTAACCGAAACATATAAGAGTTTAACGCAATAGAAAATGGTATTTTTGCAAAGTAAAGTGTTTTATTTATTAATAGCAAATATGAAATTGGGAAATCAAATTGGAAGGCGTGGTTTAATATTTAGCCTACTGGTAGTAGTTTCTTCATTCGTCACCAGATGACAAAAATGACAATTAAATGATAGCAATTTGCAATTGTCCGTTTTTGTTTGAAAACAGTAAGTTATTATGAAAAAAATTAGAATGACACAAAAATATGCCAGTTCGTATTTTGTAAACCAAACAATATAAATTTTGTGAATTGTCAAAATCTAATAAACAAACCTTGTCTACTGGCAGTAGTTAATTTTTTTACCACTAGTTCGCGTATCTAAGTTTTACGATTCCCAATATTATAAAGTCACTGTAGTTCAAAGATAGAGCGATGATAGGTAACAAGCACGCATATTTTAAATTTGTACTTTAGTGAATACCTAATTAAAAAAATACTTTATATTTCAAACAAAATTAGTATTTAAAAAATGAATAAAACATTGGCCGAAATGCATAAGCCGAGCATCTACTACTACTTGCTTACATTTTTTAAAGAGTTTACTCAACTTTTTTTTTTTTAAATGTGAGAATTGTGAAACCACAGAATAATCAGAAGCCAAGTTGCTATCTCTGCACTAGTGATACCAATGTAGACAAAAAATCCCCTCTATTTCCCACCACTATGCTGTGTAGGTACACACTGTGTGTAGTGGTGTTGGTTTGATCTTTGCAACTGTGTTAGTTGTCACAGACACAATTACAAAACACGTATTGTCGGACGGAGCAAGGTGGGGTCCAAGCTAACAATGGCCCAACAATACAACATAATGCGTTATGCATTGAGTGACCGACAGCGACTAACTAAATGCCTTAAGCGGTATCAACCACTCGTTGGCACACTGCTATCCACAGTTTTCTACAAACACGCTTAGGGCTTGTGTGAGACTTTACTCAAGTAAAAAAGATATGTTGTTATATACACACAGTACCCACACATACAAATCTCGGATAAATGTAAAAGATAATACAAAAAGATGATAATTCTATTGTCTAGTTTATTTTTTATGACAGTAAGGTTTACCTGCGTCCCTGCATTTATCCGAGGTTTGTATGTGTGTGTACTGTGTGTATATTAGACCATATTCTTTTTTACTTGAACAAGTAGTAAATGTTCAGCTTATGCATTTCGGCCAATAATTAATATTTATTAAAAGTAAAACTGAGAGAAAAATGGTTTAAATACATAAATAAAGGAAATGTTTAATTGTCTATTGTTTGAGAATGGCACTATTCAGTGGGATCGATTTAAAATTTCATTCAGAACAAAACAGTTCGACAGAGACGATAGAATCTGAGATGTAGAGGAACAATAAATTAACTATTTAGAAGAGTGGCATTATTCAGAGCTTATATTGTAGTAATTTTTGAATAGAAACAATAATAATTATAAAATTATAAAATGAAAAATACATTTTTATTTGGCAATTGATACTTTGAAAGAATATACCTCAATACTCTTAGGAAAGAATAGTTCATGCGGTTCATGTACCTGTGACGATAACAAATGTTTAAAAATAAAGTATGAGTTTTTATATTTGAATGTTTTACTTAATAGCAATGATCAGACACACACAAACATCAGTAGTAGATTTATAAATAGAATAAATATAAAGCCGCCCACACAACACTACGTATAAATTACGTTCAGAAAAATAATTCTCTCAATTACATTTAAAAATGTTTAATCACCGAACAATTTTTTACCCAAGTCCATTAATCTATGATTACGGCAAGCCTTAAGCGCGTCACATTTTTTCAATACCTCCGTAACACTTTCATTGGCATCCACTAACTGGCACAAGAAATCTTCGAATGCCGATTTCACGTTTGGCGGTAACGTGCCCACTTTAACTTTTTTCAATAATTCGATAATGCCCTCCGCCCAACCACTTTCAATCGCGAACTCCGAGATCCACGGTATTTGTGCCAACACGCTACTCATCGTTTGCATACCCAAAAACCATAATTCCATCAGATCTGACCAATTTTCCTTGTACGCCATCGAAACGGCCAAAGCGGTTGGATCGTTGGATTCGTCGATAATGTACGCGTCCCACAGGAATCGAATTGTCGCTTGAATGTATCGACAAATTGAGAAATCGTTTTTACGGACACTGTTCGCTTGTTGTTTCAGTAAGAGGAGTCCTAGCACCGCCAAATTTCCATGTAAGACCAAATTTTCGGGGATATCTTTCAGTTCTGGTAGATTGTTGAAAATGAATTTCAAAAGTGTGTTAAAAAGTAAACTGGTTTCGACTAATTTGGCTTCTAATACGGTGATATTCATGAAAATGTTACAAATACTAATCATTGCAGCGCGCGAATCCTTCATATCCTCCAAAGTAGCCGCATCCGGTTCTGGAGGCGGTAAATTTTTCATTTTCGCGCGTTCTGATTTCGGAATTTTTGGTCGTTTCCAATTTACAATGTTCCAATGGAAATTTAAGCATTCGTACAATACTTCATCCTGTTTATTATCCAACATAATTTTCCGGGCCTCATCTTCAACGGTTAAATGACACAGCGCCGGTAACATGACTCGCAAAACATCGACTCCACTATTGCTGAATTCTCGTGGATTTTCATTCTCTTTTTCGGCCAGTTTTTGCGCTCTATAAGCATAAAATGTTTCGTTGGCTAAATGTAACAGGAACGGCAGTAATTTATAAACTTGCGCGCGACAAGCGGATGTTTCTTGCGCCAACCAAGCGGCTAAAACACGAACCATTGCACAGAGGAATATTTTCTCCTCGGAACTTAAATTATCACGATTCTTATCAGCGGCTACTTTAAGTAAAATATTGATAATGGCGGTAAAAGCGCCTTTCAGCGCAGTATAAATCGATTGTTTTTCTTTCTGTTCTAAATCGAGTTGATCGGACGCGATATAAGAAATAGCGGATTCTAAAATGATAAAACAGGCCACAAGTAATTCGGCTTGCGCAAAAGCCTGTTTGAAACTACTCGAATCCAACATTCTTATTTCAATCGCGCTAAGTTGTATAAGTAACAACAAGAATGCCTTTGGTTTCTCTTCATCTTGAAGAGTCCACTCGATTCCCAATAAATCGACCACGGTTGAAGTTAATATTAACGCTGGATTTCGTTGATTCTTCCCAATTCGACTACCCAAAATGTCATTTAAACCTTTGAACAGACTTATAGGCCACGTTTCATCGGAACTTGTACTAGCGATCAATTTCCGGCGACAATTGAACAACAGCGCGTTTAATATTGTCGCCAATTCGAATTTACGTTCAGAATGATCCGTTTCAAAATCTAACGAGATTTTATTGATCAGAGCATGAAATGATTTTGGATCTTCATCCCAAGCCGTAGGTCCAAATCGTGTGACAAGTTTTACTAAAAGATTCAACGCTTCATCCGTTTGAAAACTTTGTTGCGCATAAATTTCCGACATCTTTTTTATCGCGCCGACTTCCAAAAGCGCCTTTTGACCCGGTTCATATGCGGCAATATTTTGTAAACATGTGTACGCTTCACCGACAATAATTAGATTATCATCGAAATCGGTATGATCCGCTTGCGACACGATATCCAAAAACACCGGAATATTCTCCAACATTTCTGGATGCACAGCCAATTCCGGATCATTACAGAATGTGGTCAAAATTGACAGTGCCACCGATTTATATACAACCGGTGGACAATCCACAGGAACATCGTTGGTTAATAGAAGACGTTTTAAAAATTTGAATCCAATCGCTTCGAAAATGGCTTTTCGCGCTGTAGCCGTACAATCTTTACCCTTCACCAGTTTTGTGACCATAAATAATCCGGCAAATTTTTCGGTGTCGGTTTCAGCATTCTTTAAAATGGCTATCACTTTTTTACACGTTTCCGATATTTCACCCATCTTTTAATTACGATTCACACATAAACTTTACAACACGAGTATGCTTCTTTATATATTTAATATACGATATTTTATACTTATATTTATAGATATTCGCAGTCATACAATAAAAACATGTTTTCGGTCACGAATAAAGATTTGAACTGTTCTCTTTAACGCAGCCGATGTGGTCGCAGTCGATGTAAGATATTGCATAGTGATTCGTTTATTTGTACAGAAGTTATAAATAAACGTACGAGCTCCTGGAGGGACTAATTTGGGAGTTAAAGTTTTATATGTATAAATACTTATTTCAATTTGCTTTTTTGGTGTAGTAGATGTACTTATACGTATAAATGTTATAAACTATTTGTGATTTTATTAATAATATGTTTTTAATAACCAAATATTTTAATGTTTAATGATGGTATCAAATTACATAATAAACACAATTTTAACCAAAATTTAGTTAAGGTTCATCCCATGATACACACCGAGTACGCCGAGTACATTGATTATCGAATGATTGAATTAGATGCGTTAAATGTTTAGAACAATTCGAACAATTTTAATATTCAATAATATAAAAATAATTTCAATAGTTATAGGTTATATATTCACAATTTTTGTTTTGTTATTTTATTATGTATACCCACGTATACCTAATAAATTGACACATCAGAGAAATTTAACAGTAAGGCCAGTTCACACTTAAGCAATAAGATACAGCAAAGATTCTTTTTATAATACACCCTGATCAGATAGAAATGCAATTATATTTTTATCTCTTTTTAAATACAAATTCAGAATATACAAGTTGATAACTATGACTTGCGATTTTGATGTGTATAGAATACAAATTGTATATGATAATTGTTTGCAATACATTTTAGTGCAAAATATTTAATAATCAGTCAAAAACTCATACTACTGTAAAAAATAAATGTATTTTTCGTATTAAAAATGCATTTCATATTTAATACATGAAACATCCTGTATACAAATAAAATATTTGTAGTACCTGCTTAAAAGGAATAAAAAATATATTTCTTTCTTTCTTAAAAAGATTACGAAATATTGCCGTTTCTTTTTTTCTCGCACGTGTATTATAAAAAAACGCCGTGAGCAGCGGAGCCCCATCACGGAAGTTGAATTTTTCCTTTCATCTTCGGTATTGAGTGTCTACAAGCGAAATATAATTGAAAGTCCACAAGCGATTTGTAATTTTGGTGGTTTCAAAACTGATGATGAGTGTCCGGTTGATCGGGGCTTTAAAAAAAGGTTTTAAGTTTTTAAGGGCTGAATCTCAGTAAATTTCAATTTTGTGCCGATAGCAGTTAACAGGGAAAAAGCCAACACAATTCGTACGAGGGCATTTCTATCCATGCTTATCCGCCAATTGCCTTTGTGTTTTATTTTTAAATATTAAAAAAGGAACTTAAATAGTAAACTGGAAGGCTTTTATGAAGATATTTTTTCTTTCCAAAAAAATCCAAAATTTCTATTTTATAAATAATAAAAATCCAAAATTCCTAATTTATAAATAAACAGTGACTTTAATAACATTTTCAAATTACTTAATATGTATGTATTTCATTTGTTAAAAAATTGTATTCACTTTTTTTTAAATTTTTTAAAATTACTATTCGCCTACTTGTATTTAGAATAAAAGTAATGCATTTAAAACACATTTAACAATAGCATTCAATTCCGATGTAAAAATGGAAGAAGTGGGGGGAAAAGTAATGTGGACTCCCTAAAAGGTACTAGCTGGATACTAACTGAATACACGTACAAAATTTCAGCCCTCTATGTTTCCTTAGAGAGTCTCTAGACGTGTTAGAAAACAAGCAAAAAAATTAAGGAAATATTGGCGTAAAAATCGTGGGGGTAAGGGTTAAAAGTTGAAACCCCCAAAAAATAGTGTCTGGCTATTAGATTAACCTGTACACAAAATTTCAGCCCTCTAGGTTTATTTGGGGAGATTTTGACCCGAACGAAACTGTTAAAAAACAAGAAAAATCATGTTCTTTTGGGTATAAAAATGGTGGTAGGGTTTGAAAGTCGAGACTCCCAAAAGGCACCCCCTTGATACTAACTCAATCCGAATACAAAATTTCAGCCCTCTAGGTTTATTTGGGTGACCTGTGCGAGTGGTACAAACTTCGAAAACGTCGAAAATGCATGAAATTGTAGCTTAAAAATGAGAGGGGTGGGGGTAAAATATTAAAACCTCCAAAAAGCACAACCTAGGTACGAACTTTATCAACACACCAAATTTCAACCCTCTACGTTAATTCTGGGGGGCTGGGGGCCTGTTAGATCCAGCGAAAATCGTTTTTCCCCCCTCTACTCCCACCAAATCATCCTAGGAAGCTGAATTTTGGATATGTTGTAGATAATTGACCGAAACATTATTTAAAACCGGTTTGGAAAAGTTTTATTGCTTTTCTGCCCCCCACCACCCCCTTAAAGGTCGGGTCCGAAAAAAAATTTGCCCAAAATTTGACCCCACTTTGATAGTATGAGGTGCCTCGAAAATGAGCCCCATTTACCAAATTTCATCTCTTAACTTCCATAGGGGGGCCCTACACAAATTAAAAGGTTGGCGGGAATATATATATATATATATATATATATATATATATATATATATATATATATATATATATCAGACATTTTTTTTTCTACATATTCGTGTTCTACGGGTCCGAAAACGGATAGCGCCCCTACTCTCGCCTCTCGCAGCTCTTATCGTATAGACTGTATAAGTCTAATTTTTCGGAGAAAATTCGACTAAAAAGAATCGCTGGTGTACATTGGTGTACGTTGGTGTACGTAGAGTGACTGGTCATAATTTTATTGTGGTCATAATACAAATGAAATAAATGAAAAAAAGGTTTGCCATCTATGATTTAAATAATTGAAAAGACGCCATTACTTCAAAGTGATTCCAGAGGCGTAGCGAGTATAACTGGCGTCCGGTGCGTCACACACCCTTAATTTCTAAAATTTTAAAAATTTTAGATAGTGGTACGGTGTATTTAAAATTTCGGAAAAAATTCTTTCTAGTAAAGTATTTTAAATTTTTCCGTAAAAATTGCCTTAACGACCTTTTTTTCTGCTCGCCAGTGCTTAGCTTGTGTGTCTATATTATATTTGAAGTCATAACCTGGAAGTAATTTCGCAATTTTCCTACACTTTCACGTAACAAAATTTTAGTGACAAACACAAAAAAGATTTAAAGTAATAGCGCCCCTCCTATTAGCTTTTGACGCTCCTCTTATTAGCTTTTGGCGCCCCTCTCAAAGTGGCGCCCGGGTCATGATAGCACCCCTTGCAACCCCCCCCCCCCCCACCGCTTCGCCACTGAGTGACGCCATAATTTGTAAATAAACATGTTGATTCTGATAATATTTTAAGGCGAAGTGAAATTATTTTTTACTAAAATTCAAATAAATACTCGCTTCTAATCAGTGATGTATTTACAAGAGGGCTTCTATAATAGAAGCCGAAGAGATAAATATTTCTAAATAATTTTGTTATTTGAATAGCAAAAATGAAAAGTTACCATCCAAATTACTCTAATTTAGCCAATCACCCTAACTCAAACTATTTTCATAAAGCTAAATTTGAAAAAAAAATTATTTTTTTTAATTTAAATAGAATCGTGAAATTGGAAGCGGATTGTCGGTTTTCGAAGTTGTTCTTTTTATTTTTACCAAAATTGAGCATGTAGGACCATTAAAAAAGACCTACTTTTTTCTGTTTTTTCAAGTACCATTTGGAAATTCTCTTCTTGTCAAAAGATTAAATCGCTTTGGTGAATAGTATAGACAATAATTTATCGTACTTCAGTATTTCTATTATGGAGGGTAGATATCAGGAGGACTATCTTGGCCGGGAAACAATAGAAAAGTGGTTCAAAAAGTGTCCCGCTTTAAGTACTAAGTAACAGTTCAAAAATCGCCAGAATAGCGCTAGAGTAGCAAAAGAGTATAGTGATTTTTTTGTGTTGAGTTTTATAAAAATTTTTAAAATAATAAAACAATTATGTGTAACAATTATAATAAAAAAACAATAATTACATAACAACGCGGATGTTTTTCTTTCCTTGTTTACTTCTCTAAATTTACCCTTTTGCTACAGTAGCGCCGTCACTATTTACGCCTTTCTATGGACACTTTTTGATACAGAGATGGTGCTCCTGATATCTACCCTCCATAATTTCTATACGTAAATATCTTATTCTCAAGTGTGCAACCAGCTTTATGCCTATTATTGGAATACATGATTTTTGATTTTTTTTTGGATAAAAACACTGAGACACCCCTTGGTTAGAAAAATAATTTTTTGTTTAAAATGTATAATAAGATGTACAAGATGTATAACACAGATTTGTATAACATGTATGAATCGTAATGAAAATAATACACATCATACACATCATTATCTGTTATCTCATATATCGTGTACCTCGTGTATCTACATAACCGGTTGATGGCCACGGACGTCGTAAGACGTCTAGTGAAACTGACTAACTCACAAACCACGTCATAACCACGTCATACAATGATGTCAACAATTCCATTCCAGCTGTTAAAATAGTGTACCAGTTGAGCGTTTTATCATTATAAGTTATGATTGACAATCGGTAACGTATTGCATGTGTTGTACGTGGTGCTGCGACTGAATAATTGAGGAGAAAACAACCGCGACAAAAAAATGACGACAAAATAACCGAGGATAAAATAATCGCACGACAAAATAATCGAACGACAAAATGACCACGGTTAATTATACTTTAGATTTAGGATACGTGTGAATATGATATGATTAGTGAGATGCAAATAGGAATGTGATAGAAGATAGAATATTATGATACTTTTGAGGAGTCCCAGTTGTAAATAATTAAGGAGCATTCACATTCTCGCGAGGTTGGCCGAGTACGAGAATGTAGAGGGTCATTTCGTTGTGCCTCACGGTTGGTGTTATAATGCTATTCATATGCCTCAGCCAACCTCAGCGAGGAACTCGGCGAAGAACCTCGTCCAACCTCGGCGAGAATGTGGTGGGTGCTTAACCCTTGCTCGAAAGTAAGGTTTCAGGAGTGCTCCTTCATCAATTTTTCACTTATTTTTGCAATAATTTTTTTAGTTTCAAATACACAAAAAATTGGATGCAAAAAAGCATGTATTGCGAATAAGGTATGATACCTTCTAGTCAGTATACGTACGGATTTAATATGATTAGGTTTTTAGAATAATTTTTAATTTTATTTACTAGATATCCTGGAATTGTAACTATTATTAACTCTTTGCACTCAAGCAAAAATAAACGTGTTTCTCGGCTAGCTGGTAAGACACATGACATGATGCATGATTTTTATTCCAATTTTTTTAAAAAAGCTTGCAACCTTTTTTCTCAAAGCTCGAATTAAATGTTTTAAATGCTCTTTTTGTTAGATTTGTTACTTTCAAAAGTTGGTTCAACGCTATTTATTGTCCACAAACCCAGATTTTAACTCTTTAAATGATTAAGACGAGTTAACTTGTCCTGCAATATGGCGGCTTAGAATGCTGTGATATGTGTATATTCACTGGTACAGGTGCCGCCATCTGTGACAGATTTTCCGAAATACGGTATAATTCTAAATAATATTTAATTTTATCAACATAGTTTAGTATAATTTATATTTTGTAGATTCCTAGGGTTCACTTGTTTGATATTGGGATCTTTGATTTTTTTTTCTTTTTCTTTCTTTGTCACCTTATCTATTGTACTTTTCACTGGCAGTAAAAAGGCCGGCATTTTGAGACAAAAAAATTTTCCATATGGTTTGTTTAAAAGAGTTGTTTAAATGTAAAATATGGTTGAGCTGGCCAAACCACCTTGTCATGCTAGACATGTCTTATAAGCGCAAAGATTAATTCTTGACATATTTGAAAAGTTGACCGTCTAATATCAGCTCTACAATAAAAATAAACGTGAAGATTGCTACAAATCAATATGAAATTAACTGACAAAACAAATGTCAAAATCTGTGTGTTTAAAATCAATTTAGAAATTAAATAAAATATTTATTGTTTATGTGAATATGACGATGAAGTGATTAATAATTAATTAATTCGGAAAATAGTATCAGGTTTGATTTACGTTTTGATGTTACTAATATTATTAATACTAACACGAAATAAATATTATTACTAATTCTAACCCATTTAACTAAAATATAATTTTATATTATTTATACCTATTAAAAAAAATTAATTTCGAAAAAATGTTAAAATGGTAAATATTTGAAAAAATGGTTTTAAGTACAGAATGGTCTCAAGTTGAAGTGATCGACTTAGTAAATGACGGGACTGGTCTTGGTTTTGGTATTGTAGGCGGGCGAAGTACAGGCGTGGTTGTTAAATCTATATTACCCGGGGGAATTGCCGACAGGGATGGACGATTGCAAAGTGGCGATCATATACTTCAAGTGGGGGAAGTACAAACGAGGGGATTGGGTTCCGAACAAGTCGCCACAGTGCTTAGACAAGCCGGATTGCAAGTTCGATTAATTGTTGCTCGTCCTGTAGAACCGACATCGCGTGAATATAGAGCGTTAGGAAGTCACGCGCCTATTGTTCCTACGAAAATTTTAACAGATCCCGAAGAATTGGAAACACTGCTCTTGCATAACGGTTATCCGGAGAATTTTGAAATTACCACGTCTACGGTAGAGCTTCAACAGTATGACGAAACAAAAATAGAGATTCCTACTGAAGTGGTCGATATAATTAGGAATCCTTTTTCAATTGGTAATCCGGTCTGTGTCAACGTCGAAACGGAAAATCATAATTCTGAACAAACATCTTCAAAGACTGAAATTCCGGTCGTGACAAAATCGGACGAATCCCCGGAATCCGAAAGCGTGGTTGTACATTTAGAAAAAAATTCGTACGGTTTAGGAATAACTGTGGCCGGCTATGTTTGGGAGCGTGAAGACTTGTCCGGAATTTTTGTTAAAGGCATCAGTCAAGGAAGTGCTGCCGATTTAAGCGGTCAAATTCATCTGAACGATCGAATTGTGGAAGTTGATGGTCAATCGTTGCGAGGCGTCACAAATCATGAAGCGGTCGAAATGTTACGACGGACTGGACAAAAAGTAACGTTAGTTTTAGAGCGATATCTTCGCGGGCCAAGATACGAACATTTACAGAATGCATTACAAGCGGATAACGTTCGACCGGCAATCAGTCCACCATCTCCATCGGTAACTACGTTGTCCTGGTTCCCCGTACAGACCGATGTTGAAATTGAACCGGAACCGGAATCACATACAACCATTGATTCAATGGTTCTTGAACCTCCCGATCCAGATACAATCGAAGTATTTGTCGACACGCATTTTGAATCTGGCTCAGTCACGCCTGATATGGATATGGCGGTGAAAAAGAAATGGCGTAGTATTTTAGGCGCCGATACGGAAATTGTTATTGCACAACTTCGAAAATTTCGCGGTCTAGGAATCAGTTTAGAAGGCACAGTGGACGTGGAGGATGGCGTTGAATTACGACCAAGACATTTTATACGATCAATCCTACCGGAAGGACCTGTAGGACGTAACGGCAAATTGAATTCCGGCGATGAATTACTCGAAGTGAATGGTCAAAAATTGTTGGGTCGAAATCATGTAGAAGTGGTGAAGATTTTGAAGGAATTACCGGAAACTGTTCGAATAGTTTGCGCGCGTAATACGAATAACGGGCGACGAGTGATCAATACTGCGCAAGATCGTGAAGGATTTGCCGCGCGGAATATATTGGGTGGTAGTTTAAGAACTCTGTTGAACGAAGATGAACCAACTGGCATTAATGATGAACTATCGTTAAAAACTTCCAGTACGGCAACGTTAGCTGAAGAAAATAATGAAGTAAATGACGATGGACTCTCAATTGATGTGGTCCAAAGTGAATTATCAGAAAATTCTAGTCACGTGATCATAGTACATAACGCAGATAATGTCGATGGTAATCTTAATGATAATTCGGATTCAAGTCATTTCTCAGTAACTGAAAATAATACTCAAAATTGTGTAAATAATGAAACAGTACTTAGCCAGAACAGTGCTGAAGATAGTGAAAAAGAAAGTATAAAAATGAATGGTCAAGAAAAATACGAAGAAGAAAATGAAAAAGAAAATTCTGAACTTAGTGAAAAATCCACACAGAAATTACCAATCACTAATAATCATTATCATACGGAAAATAATAAAATCAATATAGATAGTGAAATAAAAGAAATCAAAAAAAGGAACTCAAACGAATTAAACGATTCAGACAATGAAACGAAACAAACGAAAATGGAACGTCGAAAATCGCGATCACTAGAAGCAATAACATGCCTTGCAATTTGGAAAACGGAAGTCGAAGTCATTGAACTCTACAAAGGCAACAAGGGTTTAGGTTTCTCCATATTAGATTATCAAGATCCACTCGATCCAAATGGTACAGTGATTGTAGTGCGTAGTTTAGTACCGAACGGATCCGCTGAATTGGATGGAAGGTTACGGCCGGGTGATCGTATAATGTCGGTAAATGATACGTCATTGAAAAATGTTAGTTTAGATGATGCTGTCAGGGCGTTAAAGGGTGCACCAATCGGTAAGGTTCGTATCGGGTATTCGAAACCGATGCCATTGACAAAGCACGATGACCCGTCTAGTCCGTTTAATATGAATGATAATTATTTTATTTGGTAGCTTAACGCGAAACGTATGGTTAAATAATTTATTGTTAAAATATTTTTAGAGATGTCGTTGTATATAAATATGCATATCGATCAGTTTTTTCCGTTTAAGACACGAATTGTTAAAATTGGTTAAAATAGAAAAAAAAATGAAATAAAGTCTAGTTGACAATCATAATCGTATTACAGATTACTAAAATAATACGTAGCTTTGTAATAATTCTTAAAAAAAATGACAAAGTTACCAAACTACCATTTACTATCTGAAACCAAATAAATTTTTCAATAATTTGAAATTATTGAAAGCAAAGTAACGTGACAGTTAAAATACATCTTATATGTAAATCAAACAAATTGGTGTCAGAAATAATTAACTTATGTTGATATACATATATATTTATTTATTTTTTAGTCGTAATTATACGTTCATATCTAGTCATTGATTTGTGATTTTTGTTATAAAATAAAAGGGCTAGATTTTCAAGAATGGAAACCCTCTGATTGGCTTCAAATTTTTACCAGACTCTCCTATATTATGTACACCAGATGACAGTATCCAAATTTGGCAACTGGATTTTTGGCAACTCGAAAGGGAAGGGGGTGAAAAAAAATTTTTTTATGTACAATTTTTAAATATTACCTATACATATATACCTAAAATTAAAAAAAAAATTGGGGGACAGGTCCACCCACACTGTCAGCTTCCCATTGGGTGTTGTAATGATGTGAGTGGATAACAAGGCGAGCTTTAATAATATTTAAGCGTAGTTTACTGTTAACAAAAGCTCCTGTCCGACGAATAACTCACACCATCATCATTACTCGTGTGTATTGTTGAAAGAATTTATTTGTTCCATTTTTTGATCCAAAAAGTATTCGCAGGTTACGATAAATGAAAAGCTTAGTTACATCATAATAAAATTTAGTTTTTATTAAATAGTAAAAACCGTTGTACATTACGACACAGTAAAAAATATTTACACAAAATTCATAATTATTAAAATGAATCAAAGGTGGCGACGCAAAGATTACGCGAGCGCTCCTGGTTTTTTAAATTAGAAGCTGTATCAAGTAAAAATTTTTGTATACGTTTAAGTGTCGATAGAAAAAGGTACTATACAAATGGGGTATTTGACAGTATCAAAGAAAAGCAATTACAACAAATTTTAGTGAAAATTTATAATAAAAGACAGCAATTTATTATACTAATTCATCTTAACTATCATTATTTGATTTTAAAAAAAATTAATTAAAAAAGTAATTTTTTAGCTAAAATCCACGTAAGCAGAAACGCGCTGTGACGTTGCTTTCTCTTATATTTCAACACTATCGCCACTAGTGTCGCTGCTTAAATTTCGGTTAGCAAACATAACTATGGAAATTAATTAAAATTTAATTAATTTTTTTAAAAATCAACAATTTCTTTTCCTAGTTACCGGAAAAATAAATATTTTTTTTTCTTAGTTATAGGACACCTGTTGCTATCTAGAGAATGTGATGTAACTGACAGCTAGTAAACGTTTTCGCGCAAATTTTGAGAACAAATACTAAAATAATTTTTTCTAACAATTTTCGGCATTATTTTTAAAAACTAAAAACGTATACTTGCATAATACATAAATATGTGTGTTTTAAAATAGTTTCTCAAAATTAGTCAAATTCCCCATTATGCTCGGATTACTAGATTTTATATCATCCATTAATCGTATACGTATATTTTTACTTGATGCTAGTTCTAATTTTACCACCAGAGGCGCGAGTGAGAATCTTTGCGTCGCCAAGTGTTTGTCGATAAAACTGTCCGCGTTTTACGAAACGTCACCCCTGATTGATTTGCCAAAGTTTTAACAATATAATATTAAATAGTTATTCACATTTTTTACCCTACCATAATCAAATCAAAACCCTCCCCCAAGCCTACTAAGGGTGTCAGTCAGCGACCAAACCATTGTCGTCACCAATGAAACACCATCTGGATGCATGAGATAAATCAAACAGGTCTTTCTCACTACCGTCAGATGTCATAATTATATAGGACGGGGCATTACTAGTGAATTAAGCAAGCTACATTGTATACATCTAAAACATGTTGCCTAGGTTGTTACACACCGTTACAGTGTCCTTAAAGACTAGAGACTACTGTACATACATAAATAATACTTTTCGCATTTCAGGAGGCTCCTCCCCTGGGCTTCCGATAGAGGTTTTGCTCCTTGCACCACACCGGGGCTTCGCCCTCTGTACCTAAGGGTGGAGACCCTTATCAAACAAATGATATCATGATTTATTCTCGAGATATGCGAGACGAAAAAAATTCACGAACGAACGAATTAACGAACGCACACACAGCCATCACGCTAAAAATGATGGATTCGGATTCTAGTAACCTTGAAACGTGGAGATATGTCCAAATCAGCGATTCGTAAACTCGGACCCATTATAATAACTTCCAATGGGAAGTTAAAAAACAAACTATAAACTTAACCTAACTAGTTTTTATATCAAAGTCGAAGTATATTGTCAAAACTAACTAAACTAACTTAACTTTAACTGACCTCATCACCACCTATTTTTTATATCATATACTATTTATAACGTATAGAACGTAATTTTTAAGCTATTTAAAAGTTAACCCTGGGAAACATACGATAAAATACTAGATGATATAAAAACTAGATGGCGAAGTTACTTAAGGTTAAGTTAGTTCAGTTGGTTTTGGCAATATACTTCGACTTTGATATCAAAATAAGTTAGGTTAAGGTTACAGTTTTTTTTTAAATTTTAGATATGTATAGGTAATATTTAAAAATTTTACTTTAAAATTTTTCACCCCCTTCCCTTTTGAGTCGCCAAAAATCTTATTGGGTACTGTCATCAAGTGTATAGTAGAGTGTCTGGTGAAAATTTGAAGCCAATCAGAGGGTTCCCATTTTCGAAACTCCAGCTAATAAAAGAATATTAGTTTTATTAATATCAACACATATCTAGTCAATTCAATTTTTATTATTTGAGGTTACGGTTGCCAATCGTCTGCGTTTGTTTCGCCGGATTTTTGTGCGTTTAGAGAATGTTTACAGAAGTTTTTTTAACCGATTAGAATTTTTGAAGTTGAAAGGAACGGTTTCTTTATGTTTTTTTTTTACGGTACCTACCTGAAAAATTTAGGATTTTTGAGCGTAGAGTAAAGGGTAGGATTTTAATAGCTTCTACCCATTTCGGTGAAAAATATAAATCTGCACTGATATTATACGTACACTATTACGAAATTTATAAATATTGTTATAGTGAGTAAATTCGTTGCCCTCATCACTTCTTTTAAATAATGTGGGTACATGCGCACACTAACTAAAAAGTGCGCGAAAATTGGCGGGAATTAGTAATGTCAATTCCCGCGCAGTTTTTAATTATTGTGCGTATCTGTTTACACCATTTAAAAGTAGCTGATGAGGGCAGTGAATACATTCAATATTCACAAAAGTTTTCTGTACAAAAATAATACTCTATTTCAATAATTACAATTTTCAGGTTTTTAAAATTTAAGTAGGTATTATCGAAAATCTTTAAGGGGCTGTCCATTAATCACGTGAGGTTTGAAAGGGGGGGGGGTCCCATAAAAAATCACGAAATATCACAAGGGGGAGGGGGGTAAAGTAATATATCACGTGTATTTATTTTTTCGGCAAGTGCGCGATACTCAACCGAAAAGCGGCGTTACATGTATTTATTTTTTCGTCAAACGCGTACAAAATCGAAAACGGCTTGTAGTGTGATCTCGATTCGCTATCAATATAATAGTCCAGAGATGCACAATGTTCGTCCTTCCCGCATCCTCACGCGACGATCGAACGGTAGATCGAGAGAGATTCTCTGCGTAGTGCGCGAAAATGATGACGCCGAGTGGCTTGATGAAACCGATGTTGATCTTCAACAAAGCACTGTGCCAACAACTGATTTGCAAGATGCTTATCCAGTTATTGGTGTTGAAGAAAGTCTTGCTAATCCGTGGCCCGAAAATACTGTATATTAAGTAATGTTCATGTGTTAGTACAAAAAAGTTTTTCGCATTTCTATTATTTTTATGTCAATCAAAAAAAAACAAAAAAAAATTGCAGCCTTTCTGTCTACTTCTGAATGTTATTATAGTAGTGTTTAATTTTCTATAATAAAATTAGATGATACTTATACCAGTATTTTATAAATATTAAAAAAAAATTAGATTCTTTGCAGGTACGAAAAAATACACGTGATATAGGGGTGGGGGGAGGGGGTAGCCTTAAACCTCACCGTGTATCACCAAGGGGGGGGGGTTAAAAAATGCAAAAAAAAACATCACGTAATTAATGGACGGCCCCTAATGAGAATAAAATCTCAAAAAAATTCGTCCGTACAATTTTTTTTAAAGAATCCTCTTTTTAGAGTTGTTTCTCTTTACATTTATTTATTTACATATTTATTTATTTACATATTTATTTATTTATTTATTTATTAATTAATTAATTAATTTATTTATTTATTTATTTATTTATTTATTTTTGTAGAATTGTCTGTTTTAGTTGACATATTGACTGAATTATGTCAGAAATAATATGTAACTTTGTCCTCCTCGAGCATAATTTTACTGGAGTAGGTATTCGAGTTTTAAAATAACGATAAAATCTATTAAAATTTTATCAGTAAGATTTTATTATTTCTGATGTTATGATTAGAAAAACTGGATGCTTGCAAAAATTTTCTGAATTATTCTGTCCATTAATTAATTAAACCATCTTTATTTTTTCCGTTGCTAAACTTTTTTAACTAATTAAGTAATTAATAATAAATGAAAACAACTTATTTTGCATAAATTCCACTATATTTATTTTTATGTGTGAACGCGTTTTCAACCATCAAAAATTGAAAAAAATGATATATATTTAAAATTAGTTGCACTTTTTATCTTATTTAAATTTAATTATCGTGCATAACTTATAATTAGTTGCTTTGATAATGAAATAAACTTATGTATATGAACAAGCAAGTAGTCTGAAGTTGACTGTAAATAATTTTTTTTTAAATTATAAAAGAAAATATTACAATAAATTATTAATTTATCGTTTAGAGTTCTAGTCGTTAATACATATATTTAAATATTCCTACAGTAGGTCTGTAGTTTACACTTTATCCACAAAAATATCACAAATATTAGTAACAAAGTAGTTAAAATATTTCATTGAGTAATTTAAAAGTAATGCCAATTTTATAATACATTAACTGCCTTCTAGTGTTAAGAAAAATTATCTAAGAGCAAGAAAATGCTTTTAAACCTTATTACACATAATTGGCCCCTTGTTTATCTTTCATTAATGTTAAATTAAAAATTGTTATATAGTTATCAATATTAAAAAAAGTATATTTACAAATAATAATTACTATATTATACGAATTTTCAAAAAAGGGACCATTTATTAAACACATTCACAAAAATCACACTTATTTATATTTCAAAGTTTCATAAATTATGGATCTCTTCCAATACTGAATTTTTATGATCGTCAGTTTGTTAAAAAATATTTATTTGTTGGAAAGGATGGAATGTTATTTTATAATTTAATAATGTTATTACATTGTATCACTTTGTACAAATTTATATTCTAAATTGTTGCTAAAATATTATGTCTGTGTTTATACGACATCGGGCACATTTATTTCATATTTATCAGACTGTTGAATGTTTTAAAAGCGTGAAGTATGACCAGATTGTGAAATTGTTTGATTTTTTTTTTTGTATAAGGTGGAATTTGAAATTATAAGGAATTATAAAATTGTATCATCTCGAAATTGTACTAAATTGATCCTGTTTAAGTACATAATTTAAAAACATGTTTTTTTTTTTGTTATAAAATTTGACCTTTTTTTCTGAAATTAATTAAAAATTAACTTAAATATATATTTAGTACATAATTTAAAAATTAAGTAATGTGTGGTAATAATCGTAACGGTTTTAATAAATGTTACTATATTTTGAATATTGACGGTGTAGAGATTACGCCCGCGTCTCTGGTGGTAATATTAGGAACTGCATCAAGTAGAAGATGTACGTATACGTTAAATTGGCATAGAAATATGTATTGCACCAATTATGTGCGAGTTATTAGATTTTATATTGTCAATTAAATGTTTACACATATTTTTATTTAATACGGCTTCTAATTTTACCACCAGAGGCGCGAGTGAAAATCTTTGCGTCACCAATACATATTACTTTAAATTATTTAAAATGGAATTCCAAACGTGAGGTCATATTTATGAGCTTAATTAATTTTTTCTGTAAATTTTTTATTTAAAAAAACATATCTCACAAGTAAAGGTCCCGAGGCCGGACCTATCGATTTCGATGAAACTTAAATATATTGTAGAACACTAAAAACTAAGGGACACGTATTTTTTTTTATCTGCGGAAAAACGGTTTGAAGGGGTGAAATCGCCCTCCAAAAATTGGGGTAAAAATTTAATTTTTCAAATATCTCGAAAACAGTAAGAGATAGAGCAAAAGTTTAAATTGTCGATATTGCTCTTTTTTAAAGAGCTATCTATTGATATGCAATTTGTTCAAATTACATCAACAGGGGTGGTTGGGGGTTAAAATTTGGGGGTTAATTTTGCAAAAAGGGGGTGAAAAATAAACAATATAAAAATTTTGTTTACAGATTTGAAATCTACGTCAAAAAATCTAATTGACCTATTTTTGCTCAATGCCCTAATATTAAGTCTAGGGGTAGTTAACTAGAGGGTGACTATGTCGAATAGTCGTACAATTTGGTTATTTCAAGAAGTTCTTCTTCATGGAAAATAGCTTAAGACAATTAGAATAACGTAGAAATGAAATTTTCGAATTCAAAATTGAGTTTGAGCAACATTGGAGAGGGGGTGAGTCACCCTCTTAAATTACATACTAGTTTATATACACTAATTTTTGCTATTAACACACTGATAGTGGGTAAAATAATGTCACAATAAGTGGTTCTGAAGTTGAACTATCATATCTAAGGTCTTTATTAGGTTTGTTTTTTAATGGATATTATAGTTTTCCTTATCGAAAATTATCGATACCGAAAATTACATAACCTAACCTAAAATAACGAAACCTAATAAAACTCTTACATAGGATAGCCTAACTTCAGAACCATCTATTGTGACATTATTACCCCCTGTCAGTGTGTTAATTGCAAAAATTAGTGTATGTAAACTAGTATGTAATTTAAGAGGCTGACTTACCCCCTCTCCAATGTTGCTCAAACTCAATTTTGAATTCGAGAATTTCATTTTAGTCCAACTTCAGAACCACTTATTGTGACATTATTTTACCCATTATCAGTGTGTTAATAGCAAAAAAAATTAGTGTATATAAACTAGTATGTAATTTAAGAGGGTGACTCACCCCCTCTCCAATGTTGCTCAAACTCAATTTTGAATTCGAGAATTTCATTTCTACGTTATTCTAATTGTGTTAAGCTATTTTCCATGAAGAAGAACTTCTTGAAATACCCAAATTGTACGATTATTCGACATAGTCACCCTCTAGTTAACTACCCCTAGACTTGATATTAGGATATTGAGCAAAAATAGGTCAATTAGATTTTTTGACGTAGATTTCAAATCTGTAAACAAAATTTTTATATTGTTTATTTTTCTCCCCCTTTTTGCAAAATTAACCCCCAAATTTTAACCCCCAACCACCCCTGTTGATGTAATTTGAACAAATTGCATATCAATAGATAGCTCTTTAAAAAAGAGTAATATCGCCAATTTAAACTTTTGCTCTATCTCTTACTGTTTTCGAGATATTTGAAAAATTAAATTTTTACCCCAATTTTTGGAGGGCGATTTCACCCCTTCAAACCGTTTTTTCCGCAGATAAAAAAAAATACGTGTCCCTTAGTTTTTAGTGTTCTACAACATATTTAAGTTTCATCAAAATCGATAGGTCCGGCCTCGGGACCTTTACTTGTCAGTACTACGAATTTTAAAAATAAGGGAGATTTACTTTACCGAAGTAGAGTTCTTTATTTTCTTTTATACATATTGTACATTATTTTTTTCCACTACCAAGACAGTTTAGTATATTACTGATCAATGTCCTTAAAGTGCTATTTATGTTGTCTCGAATGCAGTTTAAAAATCCTTGGTTTTAGCTTCATTAGAAAAAAAATTATTAAAAAATGATAAAATTTATTGAACAGGCATCTTGTAAGTAACTAAATATTTCCATAGAGAAATATACTTACTAATTGACAGTAAGCAATTACTTCCGTGCCTTGGAAGGTAAATCAATTCCTTTGGCTCCTTATTTTTCGTAATTATAGAAACCAGAAAACAAAATGGTAAATTATATTTAATGACGAATGTAAATTTTTTAAAATTTACTTAGCAAAAGTATTACATAATTATAATAAAAATTCATAGGAGCCATTGGATATTACTATGACAATAAATAGCTTATATGGAAAGTTTATATGGAAATTAAATACTTAATAATTTTAATATAAAATAACTTACATACTAGAGAAGTAAATTTATTTTTTTTCACCCCTTTCATAGCAACTATAAATTTTAAAATAAAAAAATGTGGTTCATTGAAATGAAGCATGGTAAACGCTACTTACGTACTTGATTGGTAGTGAAAAAAAAATTAAATTGTAATCTTATAGAACATATTTTTTAATTAATTTAATTTTCCAGAATTACAAAAATTTGAATAAATAATATTACACTAATGCTTTGATTTAAGGAAAGACAATTGCGTATGTATTGATCACACGGATATAAAAAAAAATTACAAAATATTTTTAAACAAACCATCGTATATATGCAGGGTGGAATTTTAATAACTCTTATACCTTTTGGTGAATTTTGATAAAATTTTACGATGATTTAGAATGGAATTTGTTCGAAACAACATAGCTTTATAGCAGATTTCTAATTAATTAAGTTTCTATAAATATTATACAAAAGCTATGTTTCCAACAAATCCCGTTCTAAATTTCATCCTATATATATATATATATATATATATATATATATATATATATATATATATATATATATATATATATATATATATATATATATATATATATATATAAAGGTTTGTTTACTTTAAAAATAGATATTAATTTTATATATTTTTTTTATATCCGTGTAAGCAATACATACACAATTGCTTTTCCTTAAATCAAAGCAATTGTTTATTGCCAGGACAGTTTTTTAAGATTTTAATAATAAAAATTTCTTCCTTATGCTGCAAACTTTCAGATGCACACGTTTGAGCTTACAAA
Source organism: Brachynemurus nebulosus (assembly GCA_035578155.1). Classification (NCBI taxonomy): domain Eukaryota; kingdom Metazoa; phylum Arthropoda; class Insecta; order Neuroptera; family Myrmeleontidae; genus Brachynemurus; species Brachynemurus nebulosus. The sequence goes on along the minus strand of JAPWDM010000001.1, from coordinate 7,762,609 downwards.
TGAAAAATTACAAATTGTTGCAGAATTTCTAATTTTCATTATCATTACGCACAATTTTATTTGTTCGCAGAGCAGGGAAACCACACAACACACTTTATTAATATAATCGTAATTTGTAAAATTTTAAAAAATGTACATTGTTCCTTAAAGTCTTTTTTCTTTTTCTTTTTCTTTTCTGAATTTTTATTAATATCTTTAATTTCTAATTTTCTACGTTTAACTTAGTACTATATACTTTATTGTAAACAAACGTATTTTGTTTCTTCTAGTACTTACCTCAATGAACATTGTTTTAGAATAATCACTAGTTATAAAATTTTTGTATAAAATTTCAAATATTACTTAAAAAATATATAATAATTACAGGTATGCAATTGAATATTATAAAAAGATAGTAATATATTTTAATGCTAAACAAAGCGGCAAGTTTATATTTTCAAATTTGTTATTAAAAAAAATCATATTTATTATTTTTAAAAGTATTCACATATAGTTACTGTTACAAAATTAAAAAAAAATGCTCTACTTAAGATCACACGATAGAAGTGAAAACTTGAGAAATTTGGGCAACCAGTGAGTGTATTCGATTATAGAATACACTCACTGGTTGCCCAATAAACAAATACACTATGTATTTCGTTTTAATGGATATAGATATACCAGCCAATGTCATTCTCTTACGTTTGTACACTATGCACTACGCCTGCGCATACGTCATATTGTCATATATATTCGTGTAGTTAGGAATGTACATACACATTACATGATTACACAGAGACTATACATATATAATGAAGTTTGCAATTTTTTCCCCTATCCAAAAATACCAGGTGAGCCATTGTAAGTTTTCACTTCAAAAATTAAAAAGTGGCAACACCGTTCAAACTAACTCGAGTGCACACATTTTAACTAGTATTTTTTTTCTTCGAGTTGATTTGAATGTAATATTTAAGTGATTAATCAAAACTAGTAAAAAATTAAAAGAACGGTAAAGAACTTTAATCAACATTTTTAGCTTGTAATAATGTTCACAAACTTCAGCATCATTTTAAATTTAAAATATAGTTATTATATATTTATTTAAATAATATTCATAGTTCATAGATAATGTAAATACTTATTAACTTTAAATTAATATTTCATATTTTAAAATTAAAAAGTTGCATAGACTATATATACACTCCTCGCATTAAAATAATGTAAAAAGATTTTGAATTTGTACATTTTCAAATTTTAGTACGGATAATGTCCAATAAATTACTCTGATTTCCTTTTTTGTTTGAAAAAAGTTTAGTACACATAGAATGCCATGATGATTTGTCTATAAGATTTTTATAAATATTCAGCCAGTGAAAGAATAAATAGTTGCTCAAAGTTTAATGTATTTTATCTTGAGGGTTTTGTCTTGTACAATTTGAAAAAAAAAAAAGATTTGGTTTGTTTACAATTTGTTGGTTAATTAGTTCTTCATACGTTCTAGTTTTTTCCGGATTTGTCCTGGTCTTAACTCTTTTGACTCGCTACCCCGACAAATTTTTTCGGGACAGCTATTCGTCTCCGTTTTTTGAACTACTCATCATTATCACTTTATAGTGCGTAGTATGATATAATTCAACAAAATTGTTGTTCTGAAATGATCTACATTTTGAGTAGGTAACTACTTTTTTGGAGAGATTCATGGAAACTTTCACTGAGTTTTTGAGAGCGTGTAAGGTTAGCCAATTCTTGAAAAATTTTTTGAGATCTAACGTAAATTTTGTAAAGATTTTTTCTGTAAATAATTTGATTATCTACAGCTTTTATCAGAAAATTTTATGGGAGCTCATTTTCAAGATTAAGGGTTTGTTTTTTCTTTTTTTAGTATGTGCCTGATTTGGCTTTGTCAAGTTTTTTAGCAGGTAACTTTCCAGCCATCTAGTGAAATTTGATATATACATATGAAGGGTACAGGGGAAAAACGATCATAGTCACAAAAAGTAAATTTTTCAGGGGAGCGTTTTTAAACTTTAAAATGTGAATCGCGCATTTTTCAACATAAAAATTTTTTGCTTGAAAACCACGCACAGGATCTGGTTCAAACTTTCGGTGGTTATTACTAATATAGTAAGCTAGAAGACGCCATGCCAGCAGAAAATAAACGGCTAGCCGTTTTCGCGAAATTTGACATTGAATCATGTATTATATGCGCATTTTTCAGCAAAGAAATTTGTTCTTTCCTCGCATGTCACGGACTATGTTTCATTTTAACGTGTAACATTAGCACGGGGTCAATATTCTGTATACTACCAACATAACAGCATGAATTTTGGCATTTTTTACTTTTTGTGACTATCATCGTTTTTCCCCTGTGCTCTTCATATGTGTACATAAAAATAATTAGAAACTTCGAAGTCTAGCTAAATTGAATGGATTTTCAAAATAATTTCTTAAATTTCTATGATATCAAAAACTATGCAAAAAATTTACCATTTGAAAGTTAGAGTTAATTTTTGTTTTTAAAACTATATGAGCTACAAAGTACGACTTTCAAGTTCTGTTGCCGGAATAAAAAATTCAAATAAATAAATAAATGAATTCAGTACAAAAACTGAAAATAATTATCAATTTAGTTTAATTTCTTTTTTTTATTTATTTATTTCTTTTTTTAATTTTTACTGCAATTAATCAAACTTTGTAAACTTTGAGCATGTATATTAAGTGACAGTGTTAGTGACACTTAATATGTTAAATATTTTTTTAATCTTAGCATATCTTTTACCGTGTACTCTCTTCGTGTATCTCCATCCGTCTTGGACATTATATTATAAAAAATATTATTTTTTGATATCACTAATTAGAATGCGTGTAGTATTTATTATATAATTATGACCTTTTTTATATGTAGTAATCGTTGTAATTGTTATTATATTAATGTATTGTCATTTTCCCGCCAAAATGCAAACGAAATTTATTAATACCCACCTAGAGTTGATGTAATAAATTAAAATTTATACATATTAGTAAGATAATAATAAAATTATGTTCAAAAGCATATCATATACGAAACTTCAATAATATTTATAATTATACACAATGAATTGATTAAGAATAATTTCTGAAAAAAATTTAATTAATCACCCATAATTATTAAATGTTCATAATAAATGGCAATAAAGTTACATATCAACAATACGTAAATATTAAAACATCCGTAAAAATTGTGCTTTTTGACAGTACATTAATGTACACAAGTAGTTTAAAATGATAGTGTTATATTTTTCTGTTATTTTTGAATGACATGATTATTGTATTTTCTTTTTTTGTAAAAAAAATTTCGCAGATTTTGAAAACAATTCATTTAAAATCTTATTGTTAGTATTGATTATTATAATACTTATTAATGTATCTTTTTGTATAACGGAAAATTAAAAATCGCCGTATTCTTTTGGAGTATATGATTAAATTAAATATTTCAAAATTATCATTTTGGAAATTCAAAATACATATTTCTTATAATCTCTTTTTGTATGTTTTTTTATTTTGCTTCTTATGATCTTTTAATGTAGATGTTCTGAATGTTCTGAATACGATTAATACGATTAAATTAAATATTTCAAAATTATCATTTTGGAAATTCAAAATACATATTTTTTATAATCTCTTTTTGTATGTTTTTTTATTTTGCTTCTTATGATCTTTTAATGTAGATGTTCTGAATGTTAGATCATTTTTGTAATTTTCTATTTTATTCAGATTTGCAAAAAATATTGTTTGCAACACGTGCAAAATAGGTATTCTTTGTCACGAATCGTAACACGATTACAAGTGAAAAAATCTAAATTTTGTTACTTGTTGCACAATTTTTTTTTAATAGTTCAAATGTACCTGAGTTTAATATTAAGTTTTTAAATTTTATATTGTATATTTGTTTCTTATAATATTTTTTGTCATGTCATTCAAAATATAATTATAGAATTTATTATAACAATACTAGCAAAAAATTAATTATTTATATATCGTTCGTTATAGAAATATATTCTTACAATATCAAAAAATGGAAGTGTTATAAAAAAAAAGAATGATACTGGTGCTTTAGAAGTGCAATAACCGTAGTTAGTATTTTTGAAAATAAATTATCTTTTTTAAGTAACTAAATGAATAAAATAAAGAAAGGAAAAAATATTTTAAATAGTAACTATAATGACATATTCTAAATATTAGTAAATAGAAATTTTAAATATAATTAATTGATAATAATTAAATTCTTTCGTACTTTACGAATTAAAAGAAATCTAACAATATTTATGACATGTAATAATTTAAAAATTAAATTTATTTCTTTTTGTCACCACAATTGCGCAAAATAAACATTATGAAAAATTAAGATTTTTTATTATATTTGCCTTTTAATTATAAGTTTTACTTTTTTAGTTCAAATTTTTGTAAATTAAATTGGGGGTTCTCTTTATTTGCGTGCATCTCACCATTATTTAAGATAAATCAGTAGAAGAATGGAATATGAATACCTACTGTAAAACCCTGTAAAACCATGAAGCATTTTTAATAAAGCAGCTTCATGACATTAATAATAATAATACTTCTTTTTGTGTTATTGAAGTATTATCTTATCAGTAGGTACATTTTACCTTAATACACTTGCAAATTTGCAAATTGGAGTCCCTATATCAAACAGAGTCGGGACATGAATTTTAACAGCTCGCTAGGTGTCATCCATAAAGTACGTCACACTAATTTCGTGATTTTTTTACCCCTTCCCCGTCCCTGTCTCAGTTAGTCGCATTTGTGAGACCCCCTCTTAGTGTGACGTCACATATTTGGCATTTTGGCAAGTTTTTTCCATATGAGTCAATTAAAGGATTTAAACTTGTTTAAAACAAGTTTAAAATGTTTAAAACATATGTTTAAATTAAACTAGTAAAAACATGATTTAAAACATAGGAACACATGTTTAAAACATTATGAACTGTTTGTTTTATTAATTAAAAAAAAAAAAACTGCTTTTTTCCGTCCCTGGTGTGAACTTTCCAAGAAAACAATTGAAACTTTATGCCCATACAAATAGAGTCGGATATACATATTTTAAGTTTTTCATTAATAGTACAAATTTGGCATTTTAACACTTAAATGTATAAGGTTTTGAAATGTGACGTCACGAAACTTAGGACCCCTCCCACTCCTTGTCACACAATGTCACACTTCGTCGATTCCCTCCGCCCTCTTAACGTGTGACGTACTTTATGGATGATCCCCTATTTTCAATCAGAGGTTCGTTTAAAATGGAAATAAATTAATATATATAAAAAATCATTTAATTTAACCTAGAAAGAATAATTTATTAAATTATAAAACTTTTTAATTGTTCATTTACTCAGGGGATTAAGGTAATTTGATTTCAATTTTAAAAAATTAATTTTTTAAATTGTTTAATAAAATAATAAATTAGTTACTTATAATATTAAAATTTATAAAAAAATATTTTGTGAGGTTTTATTAGTGTAGGTACATTTAATTTTTTAATATGAAGCGTTTCTCTTTAAACTAATAATATGCTTGATTTTGCTTGTAATACAGATTAGTACAGCAACATGCAGTAATTAAACGGTGCTCCTTACAGGAATTAGCGTGAAGAAAACTACAGTCTGCAAATCGACACTGATACGGTAACGGTGAGTCTGGAAAAATAATTATATTTTACTCATGGAATTTGAACTGCTACGAAAAAAAAAATGATTTTATGTATTTAGCCTGTTTATCAAAGTAGATGAAGAAAGGTATGCCGACGCGCAGATCGTGATGACGTAGATGGCGAATTATATATTTACAGCGTGAGTTCTTTGAGAGTTGCCATTTTTATTACAACCAAACTGTTGATTTAATTGAAAAATTGTTCAAATAAGAGTTGTAGATATCGACGGGGACAACCGATTGCTATAGTCAGGAGCTTTATAGCTCTTATGGTCTTAGCTCTTATCAACGGTTTGACTGTAATAAAAATGGTAACTCTCGAAAAACTCACGTTGTATAAATATAAAAATAAATAATTGTAATGTTATCTTTTTCTAAAAATTCAAATATGTGACGTATTATGACGTAGATGACGAACTGCGCAAAAAAAGCTTATTTTGGACTCAAATGTAGCGTACCAATGGCCGTATTCGTTGCTGAGTTTTTCTGCTCAAAGTGAGCTGTGTGCATGCGCAAGAACATCTTTATGAAGTACGAAATCTACGAAATACTTGTATATTCCATAAAAAAAGTTCTTGCGCATGCGCTCAGCTCACTTTGAGCAGAAAAACTCAGCAACGAATACGCCCTTTCTTAATCTATTTTGCCTGTTTATAATTTATTATAAAAAATTAAAATTATTGCTTTTTTGAAGCATAGAACTTTTTTTTACCGTAAGGATTGTTGCAACAGCAGGCATCGTGTAATAATTTTTCACTGCAGTAACTGTAAACTGATGAATCACATAATGGACATCGTCTTCTTATATCATTCGAACTCTCGTAGGATGGTGTTGGGTATTGAGAAGATGGTTTTCCAAAAAAATCTGATATAGACAGTCTTCTAGAACTAGAGCTAAGACTACTAACTAAGGGCCTTTTCTTATTTTCTGACGGTAAAATATATGGCGTGGCACCATTTCGTACATCTTCGTCGTCTGTTTCTGCATAAGCTATAAAATAATGTTAAAAATAATTATTACGTAGACATTTTCTCTGAAAAAGTTGACTGAATAGAAAAAACCAATTGCTTTACTTTTTTATTCATTTTTTTGGTTTTAGCGAATTTCCAGAATGAAATTCAGCTATTATTTCATTTTAGTTCGCTTTTTACGCAGTCCGTTTTTTTTATTTTTTTAAATTTACTTTATTATTTTAGAGACTTGGACTAAAACAAGGGAAAATTGTGTGTAAAATTTTTGTTTAGATCGTCGATTGTTATTTCACTGAGTGTATATCAAATCTTTTGGGGCCGGCACTCAAACTTTGGAATAGACCGTGCCTACCCATATTATGCTCATGTAAATGCATAAAAATATTTCTGAAAAATGTATTTAAAAAGCAAAGTCAAAACGTTTAAAAATTAAAGTAAAAAAAATTTAAAAACAATTAGCTTTTATTTAACTTTTACTTTCACTTTTTCATTTAAATTGATCTATAAACTGTAAAAAATGTAATGATTTTACCTATCATGAACGAAAATAACGAAATTATAAAGGTTTTTAATATGACTATATTAGGAGAGGTCTACTTGAGAGTCGTTAAAAAAAATAGATTTTTTTTTTTTTTTTTTTGATTTTACTGAAAATAGTTTAAAAACAAGATTCTTGCACATTAACCGAATCCAGCTTTCTATAAAAAAAAAAATTTCAAAAAACGTAGTTCACGCAAAAATGAGTATTAAATATAAAATTTTGAAAATACGTTTCTTTACATATATTTTATAATATTTCGGAACTACATTTTTGGAACTGGCGGACACGATAACTCAAAAACTATTCGATGGATCCTTTTTTTAAATTTTTTATTTTAAAGATAATTCAATTCTTCGGCACCTCTACCTAAGTTCGATACACTTTCAATATTTTTTTTATTTTTAAGTTTACTTTAAAGAGCGAAAAATAAGATAAAAATCGTAATCAAAAGTTCAAACATCCGCCATTTTTTGTTTCTTTCAGCAATTTATTGATATTATAGGTAGAGGTGCCGGTACTCTTCATATATTTTATAAATCTTTTTTGTTTTTTTTTGGATTTCGGTGGTTTATTACCGGCGCTAGGATGTCCGCCAACAAGGCATTGGATTTTCGGATCGTCACACTGCAGTATCTATAAAATGGACAATTTTTTATATTTTTCCTTGAAATTTTTTTTTTTTTTTTGTATAGTTTAATACTTAATAAATATGTGTACAAAATTTGAAATTGATATTTACTTCCGTTCTTGAGAAAAAAATTCTAGAAAAATACATAATTTTTAAGGACTCTCGAGTAAACCTCCCCTTAAACTCGAATCAAAGAAATAAAACTTTATGGGGTGAAACTATAACTATTTAGATATTTATATGTATGAAAGATGTGAATTCTTATAGGTAATTGTAATAGGTTGCATTAATATTTTTAAAAATTGTGTAGGATCTAGAAATGAAGTTCATTAACCGCAAACACCTGCATTTAATCGTTTATATATGGTGTTTACGTGATTGTATTTTGAAAAACTGTTAATATAGCGTTAATAGTTAACCAACGTTCATGCAATGTCGTTATTATTCAAGATTTTGTTGTTGTTTGATATTGCGAAAACCTGATAAGAATTTCAATTAACATACGTAATACACACATACTATTTTATCTATTTTCTGTGTAGATTCCGCATGTTCCGCATTAACTTTTTATAAAATGTTTTTTTCTAAGTAATCATAAAAATAATAGCTGGATACGTAATTAATCGGAAGGAAGAACGACATAAGTATTGAAAGAAGTCTTGGAGTTAAACAAATTCTCACTGATACATTTTTAAACCAAATTGTTAAAAATATTTCATATTTAGTTTTAATTAAAATGAAACGTTTGTAGAATTTAGTAACTTCATTTTATATGGAAATATATGAAAAAATGTGATTCAAGTTACGTCATTTTCACTTAAAACACATAATTCAAGAATCTCGAGAATCTAATATGCGAGTATATCCTGTTTGCAAGAACTTTGTATACCTATATTATATTCTCTTTATAGATAGGAATGAACAGCGTTTAAAAAAATTAGCACTTATAACAACACTGGTTGATACAAATATTGAGTTTGTAGTCTATTGTTTTTTAGTCCTACATAGTCTTCTAGGTTACTAAGTAAAAAAAATATAGCTTTTCCTTGAAAAATTTAGTTTTTTAACATCTGGCACACAATAATCTTTGCAATCACAGAAATAACAATTAAAAATGCAAGTCGGAAAGAGTTAGAATTGGATATTTATAGACTTTTTCTGCTATGGTCGAGTAAAACTAAACCAAACATTAAGGAGAAAGAATGGTGGTGTTCACCATGTTTCAACGTGAAACGTGGACTCCAAAAAAAGTTTTTATTTTTATAATATTCCTAGGGTTTGAAAAAAATACATTATTATCAATAGAGAACTAATAAAAAGATTTTTGATTTCAACAATTGATTAGAAAACATCGATGTATCTATAGTTTATTGTTAGAAGTGCCTTTGTCTTCTTATCAAAAGAGAATATGTTTACTATCAACATAATGAATTACCTTCTTTAATATATCATAGAGACCGTATTAACACGTGAAAATTTTTTATTTCTAAAATGTTTATTGTAATGTTGTAAATAGTGTAATTATTTTATATATTACGTGCCATTATAATAAGTACCTATATTTTTAATTTTTTTTTGTTATTAATTGAACGTTATTGAAATTTTCAATTAAGTAATTACAAAAAATGACTTTTAAAATATCAATGTTTTTTTTTTTTTTTTTTTATAGAAACATATAAAGCAAATTAAGTACATAGATCTGTGCAATAAAATTACAAACAGTTTCCTTGGTACAACAGTAACATAAAAATTAATAAATGATTAAAATAAAAGTTTCATATATTTTTTATTTAAGTTATTGAGCAAGAAAAAAAACCCACTTACCTGAACAAAACAAAATTGTCAGTGTAAAAAAGAATGTGATTTGCACTGTAATATATTGCATATTTATATAATTAATTGTAACAAACATCCAGTTTCAGTATCACCTTGATATTGATTAGTAAAATCTTTAAAACACAAACATAAGATTAAATTGATATTGACCCCCCTTTTAAATAAGTTCATAAAATTAACTAGTTTGTCACCCAAACAATCTTATGTTTGTTTTTGCATAATTCAACAAAAAAATTTATATAGGTAGATAAGTATGGTTTTTACAACGTATATTTTACATACCTACATATTAATTTAAATGCTATACCGTTATAAAAAAAAATGGAAAGCTATTAACGCCGTTATAGTTAACAACAAGTAGGAGAAAGAAATTTATTTCTATTGTTGACTTAATGTTAAGACAAAATAAGAATTTTTTTAATCTGATTTTTCAAATATTAAGTGCGACATATAAATTATTATTAATATAATAATATAAATTAAAATTATCATTTTACTTATTATTGGACTAGGCGCATACATGCAATTTTTAATTGGTCAACTGTTTAATTGTATATTAAAAGTAGTATTTCAATCTTATGGAACTGCGCATACTATCAACACGATAGTAGCTCGATTATATCAAAATCAAAAAATCAAAAAAAACTATATCGATCATCTTTTGATTTGAAAGTTGAATAAATTATAAATAACTATCGATCGATAGGTAGTATAATTATACATTGTTGTGTATTAAAGTGTGCATATGGGTGCGCATACATTAGACTAAACAATCCTATAATCGTGGTAAACGTTCAATTGTATTTGTGATTGATTGAAACAAAAAAGATTAAGCACGAGTAGGAATAAGTATGCATACGAACATTTTGAAAATCTCTACAACACAACTGATTGATAATATGTGCACCCTTAACAATTAAATAAATTAAATAGTTTAATTGGGTTGAAATCGTGAGAGCTCATTGATTTCGATTAAACAGTTTAGTCGAGATAACAATCGACTATATGCGCCAGGCCTTAAGTGCAGATAACGCAAATATGTGTCATCGGAATCTTCATACATCTCTCTCAATTTAAATTCATAGTACGTTACTCGTGATTCAATTTCTTTCTTTCTAATGGGATCTTATTCTTTGAAGTGTTTTGAATACAGCATGATTTTTTGTAAATTTTTAAATTAACATTTACTACTATACAAAAAATTATTATCGGTAGTATGCTGTTTTCAGCGTCGCTGCGTCTATGCTAAAACTGACGCGTGGAATCCGATTTTCGGCATTAAATTAAAATTAGAAATAATGGAGGTAGAATTCCGGGAGTTGGGACTTTTATATTGCAAATTTCCTACTCTTTAAGAATCTTTTTGTCTTATTTCTTAACTATTAATAATTTTTAAGTTATTAACAAAAATCTGAATACCTCGTTTTTTTCCATCTTATTTTGTTAATAATAATAGCAATTTTTTATGTGCTGTAAAATCCTTAAAATACATTTTTCTATAGCTCATTACGAATCGAATGAGCTATTGCTCATATTTTTATGAGCTTTATTTCTATTTTTCACGTTTTTTAACTTGTGAACTAGACTACATGAATTTAACTAAAAATTTTGTCGATTAATCGACTATTGTATGCTAAATATTTGGTATTAATAACTAATTTATGTCAGTGAAAATAACTTTAGTTGATGAATTGATTAACTGCTCCCCAGCTCAGCATCTCTAGTCAATTAATACATTATTTCATAAAATTTCTTTAAGGCGTTATCTTTAGCTGGCTTACCAAAAGCTAAGTAGATCACTGGCACAGAATGTTTTTGTAAAAACAAAAAAGTAAATAAATACGATTTTAAGGGTTTATTCTACATATATTTAGGAATAAAAAAAAAAATACCGCCCAAACGTGATCATCTCGAAATTACATTTTTTATACCTAGCGAAATATGTATATAGATTGTGAATAGCCACAGAGTCATTGTCAAAAGTAACTTTAAAACTTTAGTAGGTTATTGTAAGGGATTTGGTAACTTCGTTTTGTTTTGCCCTCTCTCTAGTTCTCTCCATATCCTTATTAAAAATGGACATAGAAAACTTACATTCTAGTGGAGAGATTTGTAATTTACATTTGTAAAAAATTCAATTAAAAGAATAAAAACAAATTAAAAAATAAATTATTTTTATTACTTAAGTACAATTTTTTCAAACATTACAAAATTATGTGCAAACTTCGTTTCTATAAAATATAACTATTATTAATTCATGGATAACTGATTTATTAAAAATTTTTTTTAAATACAATTCTTTGGCTTTATTCTTTGTATTCATTAATTATATTTGCAATTTTAAGTAACTAAATTCAAAATGCCTCCAAACTTTCACATAAAAATAACTTTCTAATTTTCATAGATCAATGTTAAATTTAAGTTGTTATAATGCCCCATTTTTAAAAATTTGGTAGTGAGTTCGTTTGTAATAAAATTTCAGGAATGTGCAAACTAGACTTGACACAAACATGAATTCTTTTCCTGTAAAAGCCAAAGAGTCTGCAAATTCCTGATTTAAATAAGTATATTCGAAAAAAATCAGTCATTTTTACAATTATCTAAAAAAAGTGCAAAAAAAAATTATTGTGACATATGTATAAAACTAAATTTAACAAAATTCAGTTTTACTTAAAGATGAAACAAATGGCAATTATGATATGTAAAAATAATTATAAAAACAAAAACAGTAGTACTCCACAAATGAATCTCCAGGAAAGTTTGATATGGTTAGCCTTAGATAAAGCTTTCCCTGAAATAGAAATATTTATTATAAATTTTGAATAAGGTACATATATGGGCGAATATACGCTATTGGCATTTTTGTTCTCCGTCATCATTAAATTACTATTTATCTTTTTTTTTTAATTTTTTTTTTACTCTGCGAATACATCGTATATATTATAAATTATAAAAATTTTCTGTTGAGATAAAGTATGTATTTAATCCTTAAATAACATAAACTGAATGCGAATATGGTGTATTACACAAAAGGCTGATTCTTTTTGTAATTTAAATTTAAACTTTCTATACTATATTAAAGATATAGAAACTAAATGCTACACACATAGTTTCTTTAAAAAAATTTTCAACCTAATTTTTAAAGAAGTTAAATTTCTTGCTATTATGAGACAACTCTCTTATTAAGTAATTATCTTTACTAGCGTTACGGATACCTAAAAAGCTAGGGATATAATAAATTTCAGGAATAAAATACTTTTTCACAAACTAGTTTTTCGGTTTCCTAGACCATCTTCAGGTGAACTCTGAATTGAACTGAATTCTGTTGGGAACAGGTATATATTTAAATAAAATGAAAATAAAATAGAAGCAGATTGAAATGTGGTTGGTTAAGAGACGGGAAAACCCAGAAGAGAGGTAAATAAATTGCATGTGTACCGGAAACGAGGTGGCAAAATTACGAATCGAAGCTAAACAAGTTTTGGTGGATAACAAAAATAGTGGGCGGGACGATTACACAAGATATACACAATAATATTACGTAATGTTAAAATAGTTATAGAAATTAAGGTTGTTATGGCATGAGGTTTAATTTTTTAAATGTGGTGATACTGAGTCCTATATTGCATTGCTTTTTGAAAGTATTGCCAACTGTATCCAGCAAAATTCCAAAGCAAAAATTTATTAATTTTTAATATATGGAGATATAATTTTAACATTAAAGTATTTTAAAATGGCATTAAATATTTTTATAAACATTTTAGATGAAAGCAATTTTTTCTGTACGCAATTATTTAAATATTATATCTTTGTATAAAATATTGCAACGCTGAAGTAAAAGAATGCGTAGTACGTAGCGTCCAAGTGGTGCCATCTATTAACACTGTTGTTTAATTTTCTCTAGCTCAACTACTGTTTGGTATGTCGGTAACATAAAACGCATAGGAGATTTTAGATTGTTTTTGTTTTTAATCTTTTTAATAAATAAAAATACATAAGATAATCAGGATGGTATGTAAAATACTATTGTATTTAAGTTTATTTAAGTGTTTAATGTCTATGTGATAAAAAAATACTGTTGTTATGAAAATAAGTTTATAATTCTCTAGCAAAAAAGTGAATACATCATTTTTAGTTTGTTTTCCGGTGTCTGTGATTTTTAAAAACGTATATAAGTTTTATACAAAAACTTCATTAGGTATTTTTATTTACTGTAATGAATTTATTTACCTGTTTTATTGTTAATAAATTTTGAAAAAAACAATTGAACTTTTATAGAAAAGGGGTGTGATGATTTCAGTTCATTCAATTATAATTTAAACTGAGGAAAATAAACAAAACTTAATTCAAATATGTATTGTTTTTTATTATTAGCACCAGTTATTAGTGTGCACTGTGCATACTTTCAAAAAAAGTTATATTTTTATTTTCAGAAGTTTTATAAAGAAATAAAATGAGGTTAAGTAGATTTATCGAGACCTGTAACCCCTCACATTATTTTGATTTCAAATACATAACAGTGTTGCCAATGTTATTACCACTTTAGACGTTTTCGATACTTTAGATTAAAAAATCTAAAGTTCAGTCGACCGGATCACAACTGAATTTTGAGTATCGATTATTTATTAGTTAAACTATATCATATCAGTTTTTTATTTAATTTTCTTTATTAGAACTATTTTTTTTTAAAATTTGAGACAAAAAAAGTCACATATCTCCATAAGCACCCATGTATTTTTACTCAACTTTGGTAATTTTTTTCTCGACTCTCAGCGACCAATTTTTTTTGTTCTTTCATAGGATGGTAAAATACCTTTTTGAGAATCTGTATGCAAATTTTTATTATTTTTTCTCTAGTCAACCCTCATGCCATAACAACCTTAAAAGAATTAACTGATTAAACTTCAATTTGACAGTGATTAAGAAATATTTTAACAGAAAAAAAAGCTAATGAAATATATTAATTAAATAGGTTAAGAAGGGGAGATTTATTTAATTCAATTTTGTCATTCAAAACGATTACATTTGGATCATTATTTAATTTGTTAATTTCCAAAGCTTCAAATATATTTAATTTCTGTCCTTTTTCACGAAAATGAAGGATTTTGGGTTTAATTTAACAGAATGTCCCTTTTCTAAAAGGTGAAGACCAAAGTTTGAAGTATGCTTATGAGAGGTAATATGTTCACGGTATCTAATTTCGAAAGATCTTCCCGATTGACCAATATATGCTGCATTACATTCTCCACAATCTAACCGATAAACACCAGATTTTTTGTATGGATCAGTTTTTTCTTTAGCATTAAAAATGGGAGGTATTTATAAATACGATTTTTTTAATGGTGTAGACCCTTACTTTCATTTATTTAATGGAGTACTATAAAGTGGAATTTGATCGCTCAGAAACATTGCTTTTAGTTATAGTAATTATTCAACTTGTAAATATTGACTTGAAAAAGGAACATATTCCATGGAATTTTTATGTAAATAGTTTATATACTTTAAAACATTTATTTCATTTTCATGGCTAAACATGGGCTACTAACCGAGATGAACACTTTTCCTATAGAAAAGTTTGCTGTGAAAAAATTACTTTTTATATAAAACAGTTTTTTTTTAGTTTTCCGAAAGTAAAGGTTTTTGGAATATATACTTTTTTCATCTGACCCATTCAATTCAGAGTTCACCTGAAGATGGTCTAGGAAACCGAAAACTAGTTTGTGAAAAAGTATTTGCTATATTTAAGTGAAAATTTGACAAAGTTAAACATTCTTTGCCATATATATTATGGATTTTCACAAAGTAAAACAATCTACAATTAATTATATGAATACTTTAGATATTAATTAAAACAAAATGCTAAGTAAATATATATTAAATCACGTAATTTGCATATGTTCAGCTATTTATTTTTAAATAATAGTTAAATAAAAAAAAAATAAAAAATAACATATTCAGTGTAAAGTTTAAATCTCAATTTATTTCGCCATTTTGGGGAAATAATTGATGTAATTATTTATCAATTTCGATTCGTTTCTGAAATATTATTATTACAACATTGTATTAATTTCCTAAAAGAACATATTCAAGCAAATGTCTGTGAAAAGGTAAATACAGTTAGCAAAGTAGAAGGAATTCACGATATAAAATAATCAAAAATTTGAAATAACCGTATTAAATTTCGATAATATTCTTTTAGTGTCTTCCTTACAAATTAGTTTCAGATAGCTTAAATGTTTTTATCCCAATAGCATATATTTACCCATATGCAATATACTTTTAACTGTTAATTTTTCTTACATTTATAAGCGGCATATTTATCACAGCAACAAGCTCTTAATCGAGCATATTCTCCACAGTCACGAGCTATAGGTTGACATAAATTTTCTCCAATGTAACAAGTATGTGGAACATATTGAAACATTTCTGTGAAAGAAACATTTTTATGACAATTATCACAATTATATTTATGCTGACCTTGAATATAAATATTATTTATGTATTTTATGACTAAAATTATGAGAAGAATAATATATAACATATAACAAAAAAATAATGAAGTAGTTAATATTACGTAATATGTGTCTTGTAAAAATAGGAAGTCGATACAAAAATGGAAAGTTTAACTTAATTATGTACCGAATTTTAATTGTATTTCTCAATTAAATGGGATTATAATAATTCCACTTACGTTAATATTATTTTATGAATTATGGCTTATTTAATTTACTATTTCTTCGTAAATCGTTTTTATAAAATATGAAAATTAGCATTCTAAGTATACAAAATTGAAATGGGTCTCCCTCAATACCGCCGTTCACGAAACTTCCATTACCGAAAGAAGAGTTTGATCCATTAAAAAGAGATGTGGTGATACTGAGGAGACGAAATGTGTGATTTTATCATTGAAAGAAGAGTTTTTCGGTTGAAAATAGAAGTGGCGGTATTGAGAGAGTCGAACATTATTTTTGTGGAGTGAAATATAAGCCGAAAGTTGAGGTACTACTTTTTGTTAAAACATTCCCCGTTGTTTCTGTAGCTGGCGGTATTGTGAGAGAGTATTGTAATATTATGAATAAATTCTTATTTATACTTTTCATTGTAAGAAAATTGTGATTTGAATTGTAAAATTTACCTTGAAACCTTCGATCACAACAACAATGATCATTGATAAGCGATGGCCCCAAACAGTAACGTATTTCACGATTTGTACATCGTTTGCAACCAGCGGGTATTTCTACTGTAAATTAAGAAAGAATTTCATTAAACACTTAAATTAAAAAAAAAAAATTAGCGAAATGGTTTCTGTACGTAAAATTTTATAAAAAAATTCCGAATAGGACGGACTTATATAAAAAAATTCCGAATAGGACGGACTTATGACTTTAGAGTAGCGTTTCCCAACCTTTTTCAATCACGGACCGGTAAAATCGCCGATAATTTTGTGCGGACGGGTTACATAATTATAGGAATAGAATCATATATGACGATTATTCGTTTTCTAAATTACATTTACATTTAGAGATGTGGTTTTCGAACCACTTGGCCAGTTGGCCGACTATGCAATTCAGTCAGTAACTACCTATTAGAATAAAAGACAATAGAATTTTTGTATCCTGGAATCATTTCCGCCATTACTTGGAATAACATTATTTCGTGTAATATAAAATGTCGTTTTCCGACCACTTGATCTACCATGAAATTCAGATAAATATCGACACTTTCTTAAGCATTACAAAAATGCTTAAAAGCAATTCTTTAATTTTAAATGTAGTTTTTGTATCCTGGAATCATTTCCGCCCTTATTTAGAATAACATTATTTTAGGTAATATGAAATGTCGTTTTCCGACCACTTAGTCTACTCAGAGCGTAACTAGGATGGGGCAGTCGGGGCATTGCCCCGGGGCCCCCCAAAAGAATACAAGAATTATTTCTTGGCCAATTTTAAGTGTGGTATTTCTGTAAAATTAGGGCAGCAAATGACTGACAAGCAAAAGAAAAAAATCGTCGCTGCTGTTTGCCGGGGGGCGGAATTTTAAGGGTCGTATTTCTGTAAAATTAGGGTGACAAACGACCGACTGACTGACTGACTGAGTCTACTATGTAATTCAGATAAATTCGGTCACTTTCTTAACCATTAGGGAAATGTTTAAAAGCAACTCTTCAATTTTAAATATAGTTTTTGTAGCCTTGAATCATTTACGCCATTATTTGGAATAACATTATTTCGTGTATTATGATATGTCTTTTTCGGACCTCTTCTACCATAAAATTCAGATGAATTCAGTCACTTTCTTAACCATTAGGGAAATGTTTCAAAGCAATTCTTTAATTTTAAATATAGTTTTTGTAGCCTGGAATCATTTTCGCCATTATTTGGAATAACATTATTTCGTGTATTATGATATGTCTTTTTCGGACCACTTCTACCATAAAATTTAGATAAATTCGGTCACTTTCTTAACCATTAGGTAAATGTTTAAAAGCAATTCTTTAATTTTAAATATGTAGCCTGGAATTATTTTCTATTGACCGGTGAGATATTATAGCTGCCAAGCACCGATCCGCGGACCGGCACGGCGGTTAAAAAATACTGGTTTATAGGTGAGGTAGGTAGAACAGAACGGCCGATGTATGTATCTCTCAGAAACGATGGAAGTGCGACATATTCTGTTCTACATACCTTCTTATTGACCCGAAGTAAACACATTTCTCAGTAAGTTTCAAAATTTCAGTTTTTGATATAAAAAATATCGAAACGACCTTTCTAACAAGTAAAGGTCCCGAAGCCGAACTTATCGCTTTGATGAAACTTAAGTATGTTGCAGAACAGTAAAAACTTTTATCTGCGGAAAAACGGTTTGAAGGGGTAAAATCGCCCTTCAAAAATTGGGGTAAAAATTTAATTTTTCAGATATCTCGAAAACAGTAAGAGATAGAGCAAAATTTTAAATTGGCGATATTACTCTTTTTTAAGGGGCTATCTATTGATATGCAATTTGTTCAAATTACATCAACAGGGGTGGTTGGGGGTTAGTTTTGCAAAAAGGGGGTGAAAAATAAACAATATAAAAATTTTGTTTACAGATTTGAAATCTATGTCAAAAAATCTATTTGAGCTGTTTTTGCTTAATGTTCTGATATTAAGTCTAGAAGTAGTTAACTAGGGAGTGTCTGTGTCGAATAATCGTACTGCTTGAGTAGTTCAAGAAGTTATTCTTCATGGAAAATAGTTTAAGACAATTGGAATAATGTAGAAATGAAATTCTCGAATTCAAAATTCAGTTTGAGCAACACTGGAGAGGGGGTGAGTCATCCTCTTAAATTATACATATACTAGTTACATCCACTAACTTTTTGCCATTAACACACTGGCATATCATAACAAGTGGTTCTGAAGTTGGACTATCGTATGTAAGGTTTTTATTAGGTATCGATAATTTTCGATAACAAAAACTATAATATCGATTAAAAAACAAACCTAATAAAAACCTTACGATAGTCCAACTTCAGAACCACTTATTGTGACATTATTACCCACTGTCAGTGTGTTAACAGTAAAAAATGAGTGTATGTAAACTAGTATATAATTTCAGAGGGTGACTCACCCCCTCACTAGTGTTGCTCAAACTGAATTTTGAATTCGAGAATTTCATTTCTACGTTATTCTAATTGTCTTAAACTATTTTCCATGAAGAAGAACTTCTTGAACTACCCAAGTAGTACGACTATTCGACACAGACACCCCCTAGTTAACTACCCCTAGACTTAATATGAGGACATTAAGCAAAAACAGGTCAAATAGATTTTTTGACGTAGATTTCAAATCTGTAAACAAAATTTTTATATGGTTTATTTTTCACCCCCTTCTTGCAAACTAACTCCCAAATTTTAACCTCCAACCACCCCTGTTGATGTAATTTGTTTGAAAAAATTGCATATGAATAGATAGCTCTTTAAAAAAGAGCAATATCGCCAATTTAAACATTTGCTCTGTCTCTTACTGTTTTCGAGATATTTGAAAAATTAAATTTTTACCCTAATTTTTGAAAGACGATTTCACCCTTTCAGACTGTTTTTCAGAAGATAAAAAAAATAAGTGTCACTTAGTTTTTAGTGTTCTATAACATATTTAAGTTTCATCAAAATCGATAGGTCCGGCCTCGGGACCTTTACTTGTAAGTTGATAAACTTGAAAGAGAAATGGGGAAGATTTTTGCGCTAAAATCATAATTGCTGTGGGTTAAGGGAGTTGTCCGATTTAAGATTAAGAACGTGATCAATACTGGCGAAAATTATTGGTAAGCGTGTTCTTAGCAAGGTGATCGGTGAACAGGCTCGTCGCATGTGCGTAGCAAGCTCGACGCATGTGCGCAAGAAAAGCTCGAGGCTATCTCAAAAATTTACCGATTTTGTTAATCTGATATAACACGCACGTGTAATCGTTGTTATTCCTACAATACGATTCAAAGAAGACGCGGCAGATTACAATGCGCATGCAAGTGTAAAAATTTATGCAAACATTGTGTCGTGGCATTAACAATAAATAAGAAAGTTCCATTGTTCATATACTGTAAAATTTTGCAAACGGCTAGATGAATCATTTTCTAAAAACAAAAATAAGATATCGAGTAGCAAAAATGTTGCGTAATATTTTGTGTACATAAATAAAACAATGGAAAAAATTAGTGTAACTATAAACATATTAAATTATCATTATTCTTCAGAGACCAGACGGATTTAAAAAAATTATATAGACACAGCGTTATATTTTACTAAGATGTAATAATATCATGGGTATTTTTCTGATCAAGTTACTTCACAGCTTTTGCCCTTCAAATTCACTTTTTTGTAAATGAAATTCATCCTTTTGAAAATCAAATTCAACATACTGGAATTTTTCAGTACTATAATCGAATTGTACATTTTTCTTTTTTTTTTAAATTAATCCACCACAATGCTTAACATTTAAAAAAAATTGAAAATCTGACAATTGGTTAATTTTTATAGCCAAAAAGTAAGTGGAGTCGTGCTTTTACATAATTAACGAAATAGATATTAGCACAGAATACAGAAACAATATTTCTATCTTTGTACTAGCGATCCCAGCATGGACAAAAAGTGACGTGTGAGTGACGTAAATCCCCACTCACATGTTATGTACATACATTGATGTTGCGTTTGTAAATGTATATGTAATACGTATATGTGTGTGTATGCGTCGCTACGTGCTCGGGTACAGATACATAACACCGCTGTCCACGGTGGTGGACAACAATGTGATAACAATTCATCTTATACGTTCACTGGCTGTGGAACGACTGAATGTAAAGTAGTATAACATCCCACCAAAAGGCGCCAATCAATTCACAGAATTTTGTATTTAGGCTGAATTCATTGATCCGTGGCACAGTATTCGATTTGACCCATCTAACGGGACAAAAGGTATATTTACGAAGTATAACAGATGTTTAAACCAATATGTTATTTGGGTAGCTGAATGTCAGGTACATTTATTATGACAACAATAAACACCACCCGTACATGTCCTTGTATGTTACCAATAGTACAAAGTTAACGTTGGTTTTGACGCAGCCATCAGTGTGATTGCGACTCTTAACGTATGAGGTGTTGTTACTGTGTTCAGAAACGTATTTTGTTTAATGTTAAAATGGAATCAGCTTCTATAGGTAACTAATTAGCTCCTTTAAAGTATATTAAATTACTGTTAAAATACCAGTTTATAATTAAAAAAAGTTATACTACAAGATGTCGCAAGATTTTCAAAACTATTTTAAACGTTACTTTAGTTATTGTACTGTACAATTAATATGTATTTAAAGTGCGGAATTTGATTTAACTAATCAAGAAAGAAGGTATTTTTTCGCCCCAAGAATATTAAAAATTTGCTTTAAAGTTAGCGAAAACAGTTTAAACGAGCAGAAAAATAACTTCTTTCTATATCCCAATCAAATCTTGATTTGTACCATCTCCGCATACGTCCCGTAAAGTCGGTTGGAGAATAGACTTTAAATAATATGTCTTTAAAGAAACTAGTTTATCGAAATTTTAAGCGCCGCCCATAATATATTCAGAAAGATTTTTCTGTGTTAAAATCTTAACTGGGGAGAAAATGTCCCATCAGTTTTTCATATTTTTTACTATTTCTGTTCTTAAATATTAATATCTAACACTAGTAAAAGTTTCTGTTTTTATGTATAAAAATATGAGGATTTCTTCATACACTAGTATTTTTAGATACGTCTTTCTTAGACAGAATGAAAACATAGATTTTGAATATGAAACCTATTTGTCATTCTGGTTTATCTTTCAAAAGTTACATATTCATTTTTAAAATTTAAATTTGTGCAAGGAAAAGAGCACGGATTGTCAACATTATTAGTCTGTATTTAACATCAAGAAGAGTGGCGCCAAGAATATTTTGAATTTGGTAGTCACAGATAAAAATATTTTACCATAAACTTGACGATTTTTAATCTTGTATTATTATCGAACATATTACAAAACATATGTCAAATTGTTTGTTTCGGCATTGTTGACATCAAATACGAGTCTAATGGCGATTGTTAATGCTTAATTACATTATTCTAGTCATATAATATTTTAATAATCCCGTGTATGTCTCTTTGAAATGTTTAGATCACATTTTAATTAATTATGTACTGCTAAATAAAAAACGATATTTTGTCTGGGAAATTTGAAAAAATTATTAATCTAGGTCTCGAACTGCTTTTTTCAGAAACTTAAGATCCTATACAATATCCGTAAATGAAGAATAGACGATAATTTTTAAAAAAGAGAGTTCTAATTTTTTAATTTTTTTTTATTTATTTGACAATCCGAGCGACAAGCAGAGTCGTATCAATCATCACTCATCAAAACTGTCCTAGGTATGTATAAACGAAAGGACAAATATACACACATATTATGTAGTTTTAAACTGTTACCAATGTTCTATGGTTACCAATAGGCAAATAACGTAAATTCTCAGAATGTTTGGGTTGGGATGAAGGCAGGACACATAAGTTGACACATAAGTGTGTACATATGGGTCATTATTTGCTATTTGATTTTTTTGAGACATTTTTTAAAATAAAAAAAAAATGTTTAAGAAAAAACTGCACTTAATACATATATCAGAAGTTTATCGTTTTTGTAGTGTCATTTATGAATAGGCCAGTCACTTACAGAATATTTTAAAAATTATATGCGCCAGAGGAAAACACTGAGCAGAGGAGTGACATCCTAAACATAGGAGAGACCATTATTCCAGAAGAGTGAGAAATCTGCGATTATTCTGCGATTGAGGACAAAAAAACCGACAGAATGTTTAACTTATTTAAGCTATTACTTTTATATTTCCACTGTTGTATGTTTCATATATGAATTAGTTTTAAAATAAATACATATTTATTTATTAATCAAAAGTAAGAATGAATGAACTGTTCCGTAATTTTCTCAGCTACTTGCGAAAAAGACATACCAGAGTAGTGCCATTTTGCACCTTTATGATTTTTTTTCTAATTAATGAAAATGTATTTCAATTTCAGACCTTCTGTAACGTGTAAAGAACATTTCTGAGCATGCTAGCTTTTTTTTCTAATACTGTAGTAGGGATGATCGATATTCATCGATGGTAGAAAAACATCGATGTTTAGGGGGAAAATATCGATGTAAAAACATCGATGTTATGTCCTCGATAACATCGACACATCGATGTTACGAGAATAATATCGAAACATCGATATTACTCTAAGCTATCCAGTAGTTAAAAAGTCCTGTAGCTGATTTAAAACAAGATCCATTACTTCTATGGCAAGTTCTAGGATCCACTCATCCAAACTTGAAAAAAATTGCCATTAAATATTTGTGTTTCACAGCAATTTCAACAGCTTCAGAGAGACTTTTTTCAAAAGCTGGGCAGTATTTGTATCAACAAAGGAACAGATTAAAAGGGAAACAAAGTGACAAATAATAGATTATAATGGTTGTTTGTTTTGCTACATAAACATCAATGTTTTCGAACATCGATGTCTTTCTTTCGATATATATCGTATATCGATACTCTTGAATCGATGTTAACATCGATGTCAACATCGATATTTTTCTAATATCGATCATCCCTATACTGTAGGATTTGTAATTTACAAAATATTTTGATAGTCATGCTAAAATCAAATAGCAAATAATGACCCATATGTAGCTGATAAAATAAACTAAATTGCATTGCATTACCCATAAAAAAATATCAAAAACAGGGCATTAAATTCCATTTAGATACTTAATAAATCTCTAACACTGACTGACAACTTAAACCGGGTTTAGAAGCACGAACTTTTGCATAGGAGTTCCTTATATAACATAGGTGAGCACTAAGAAAGGATTTTTGAAAATTCGTCCGCTAAGTTGAGTAAATAGGGGTGAAAATTTGTATGGAAATTCGGCATTTTTGAAGTTAGAGACATATAAAAATACTGGGAGCCTGTTGTCGCACTCCTTCATTTGCGCATTTGACCGGCAACCTTATATTGGTTGGGCTGTAGGTGTGGTTGAAAAATAAAGATAAACAGCCTACAATAAATAATTACGTACCTATTTGTATAATATAGTATTTGCTACTAATCACTTAAGCACTTAAGGGGTAACAGTGGTGGATTTACCCTAAGTGACGCTCTAGGCTTAGTGAAAAATGCCGCCCCTGAAAAGCTAAAAAGAATTTTTGCCGCCCTTTTTGCCAAATTTGTCGCCTCGAAAATCTACTGCCCTTCTTAAAAAACGTAAGTAACGAGCCAAACAAATAAACAAATTCTACATTTTGCCGCCCTTTTTGGCCCAAATTTGCCGCCCCTAAAATCTGCCGCTCTAGGCTTCAGCCTACTCAGCCTGCTGGTAAATCCACCACTGAGGGATAATATATCACCTAGTGTTCACTAAATTTCACGTGATTTTCTGAGACGTACCACGAACGTACGATATGAGGTTTTGTGCGTATGAAATTACTAGTCTTTAACTACAAAAATATGTTTTATTTTAATTTTAAAATGGCGGCACAGCAGCGCACACAAGGAAAAAAATCTCGGATGGTCGACATGAACGTATCGCTACCATAGGCGGATCCAGGGGGAGGCTGTGGGGGCTGCAGCCCCCCCTGTCCTACAATAGGTAACTTTATTTAGTTAAACATACAATTCAAAACACACAATTCCCCAAAATTCCTCCTGGGATTAAAGGCAGCCCTCCCCTTTCCAACTGGCTGGATCCGCCCTTGATCGCTACAGGTCACAATTTTTAATCTGGAACAAAAAACCAAAATAATTCTTATATTCGAAAAAAATCGATCTTCTATTCTTTTCTAAAAATAAATTGCAAATTTAAAATTTACATAAATGCAATAATAAAAGAGATAAAGCCAAGAAAATTGAAATTATTTAAATTCAAAGTTACGAAGCATGGTTAAATTTAACTGAAATAGACCATATATAATGAGTGCGTTCTTCAACAGGAGTAGAAAAAGAATTGTATATTCATTTACTTATTTAATCAAACACGATAAACAATCTATGGGCTTTGTTGATCGCCATATTATGTTAAAAAGTTCTTCTCTGATTATTTGACGATCTGTAAGAATAAATACACGACAAAAACAGATATTTGGGAATATCTGTAAAAAATGGCCCCAAGAATATTATGTATTTGTATTTAAAAGAAAAAACAAAGCTTTGAAAAAATAATTTAAATCCATTGCTATGCCAAGAACAGACATAATTATATAACCTCAGCTTACGTACAGATTTGGTACTTAAAAAAAGAATCTAAAAAAAATTAATACTAATTTCCGGAATAAAAACTTTTGTTGTACTTGGCTCAAGATTTTATTTGATATTAATAAACAAAACAAAACAAAAAAAATCTTGAACCAAGTAACTACAACAAAAGTTTTTATTCCGGAAATTAGTATTAATTTTTTTTAGATTATTTTTTTAAGTACCATCTGTATGTAAGCTGAGTTATTATAATTATGTCTGTTCTTGTCATAGCAATGGATTTCAATTATTTTTCAAAGCTTTATTTTTTTTTAAAATACATTATATATAATATTCTTGGGGCCATTTTTTACAGATACTCCCAAATATCTGTTTTTGTCGTGTATTTATTTTTACAGATCGTCAAATAATCAGAGAAGAACTTTTTAACATAATATGGCGATCAACAAAGCCCATAGATTGTTTATCGTGTTTGATTAAATAAGTAAATGAATATACAATTCTTTTTCTACTCCTGTTGAAGAACGCACTCATTATATATGGTCTATTTCAGTTAAATTTAACCATGCTTCGTAACTTTGAATTTAAATAATTTCCATTTTCTTGGCTTTATCTCTTTTATTATTGCATTTATGTAAATTTTAAATTTGCAATTTATTTTTAGAAAAGAATAGAAGATCGATTTTTTTCGAATATAAGAATTATTTAATTTTTTAACGAAAACTCATGATCAATTTTATCTGAAAAGAGGTATATCTGTTAATTGTTGAGAAAGCTGGGCATTATTCAAAGGTGTGGAGGAATGTTCATTACTCAATACCCTCTTGACCAATGAAATCACAGTATTAATCATTATTCCATGGGTTTGCTTTTGTTTTGTGTATATATGTATGTATCAAGTTTTAATTTAATATATGTTGCGTAGTAACGTTCAAGTCAATAAGTAGTTTATGTTTTGTTTTGATCGTTTTATACATAATATTATACAAACTTTTAATGAAATTAGAAATAGATTAAAAATTTAATTTAAAATTTATATTCAATTTTATTTAAATCAAAAAGGAAAAGCGTCGTAGAAAAAATATCGTATTCTACTCGCTTGCAATGGCTATTACTCACTCAGTGCATTACGACACTCGCCTCGCAAGTTCGGCTCGTGTCGCAATTTCATCTTCGTGAGTAATAGCTATCATTACTAGCTCGTTGAATAATATACTATTATTTTTCTGTTTTATAACTCAAATGTCCATAACAATAGCAATAAATAAAAATTCAGTTAAATACAATAGTTGTTTAATTTTGTCCCGTTAAATTAGCCAAATCAAATACTGTGCGTGGGTATTAGGGCCAGTGTATCTAACGTCTCAATACGAACTAAGAATTTTCGGTTTCTTTCACGCATGAACGTTTGAGGTGCGAAAGTGCCACTAACTGTAAATACAATAATGCAGTTTCTCTAATGCTTCTAGGTGGTCGGTAGACCATGTACCCAATAACTACTTAACAATTAGCATAATTAAGTCATGTCATACCTAATTTAAACTGACTCAGACTTAACATCACAATAGAATCTAATTTAATTGTGTCTAATTTCGTTATTTTAAAATTAAAAGTAAAACATCAATATTATTATAATAATTGCAATATGTACCAAAACAATTCATCATATTCCTTTCTTGAAGACAATACTTAATAAAAATGTTATATCAAATAATAACAGTGTAACTTATTAGTATGTAATAAAAATTGAAGACAAGGTTAAAAAATTTTTCATATGAATAAATAACTGTGTTAGTTAATTTACATATAATTTCAGTTACATCCGTATTACAGTACATATTTATATATACTTATCGTATACGTTTATTATAATACTTATAAAATAATTACATATTGAATTTAAATAATCAAAATTCGAAAAATGATTATACTATCTATTATCAATACTAATGAACTTTCTAACATAAAGAGAAATAACAAATTACAGATTAATTCTGAACTATATGTACATATATAGAAAATATTTAAAATTCCCTTGATACTTACGAATGATTCATATAAATCAACGCCCCTTAAAACTATAGGTCACGACCCCAAATGAGGTCGCGAAAATTAAATTTAAGCATTATTCAATAAAAAACAAATGATTTACATTTATGTATTTATTTGTATTTTTGGGATCGTCTGTATTTAATACCTGTGATCACGAAAAATTCCATGATGGGAAGTGTGAAAAAAGTTTAAGAATTGCTGGTCTATATAATTAAAATCTGATTTAATTGTTAGTCTCCAAACTGGAAATTTTATTTGGGACATATTTGTTTTCACAAAGCTAAGAGAAATTACCGTTTTTCCGTGGTAAAAAATAACTCATATTTTTCTTTGCCCCCTCCCCGAGCTACCAGTAAACAAAGTTTTAAGTCAATTGGCCAAGTTGTTGAGGTTCAAAAAACAAACCACACAAACCAATTCACTTTCGCATTTTCGCATCAGGTTCGTTTAAGCTTTTGTTAAAAAAAAATCGTTTTGAGAAAAACGCGTTGAAATTTCAAGTATGTATATTATAATATTAATAGATTTGAGCGTTACTTTATGGTATTTCATATTTGTAAATAATAAACAAATACTTTACTTTGCAAAATACCACTTTTATTTATTTATTTATTTTTTTTAATAGTGGTAAAAACAAAAGTGGTATTTTGCAAAGTAAAGTATTTGTTTATTATTTATGTATATTATACTTAAAACTAGTTGATTGTTTCGATTTTTCAATAGACTTGCATTTTTTACTTGAAAATTTTGCCACATTTTTGAGGGTATACAGGGTGTAAAACAAATAACTCTCGTCCTTTCGTGGGGTGACTCCTAGCACCCTGTAGACACTAAAACCGCAGGAATTTTTTCGGAATTAACAGTCGCGTTACCCCTCAAAAGGATAAGAGTTATTTCCCTTACACCCTGTATATATATATATATATATATATATATGTGTGTGTGTGTGTGTGTGTGTGTGTGTGTGTGTGTATACAGGGTGTAAGGGAAATAACTCTTATCCTTTTGAGGGATGACGCGACTGTTAATTCCAAAAAAATTCTTGCGGTTTTAGTGTCTACAGGGTGCTATGAGTCACCCCACAAAAGGACGAAGGTTATTTGTTTTACACCCTGTATACAGTCTTTAAGAACGTAAAATTTTAAAACTATGACAGATTTCACGAATCTATAAGGGCTCTGTGATTTTGACTATAAAATCTTAATTAAAACAAAAAAATTCATTTTTTGGTTCAGTAAAGTAAAAATTTACATTAAAATAAATAAAAAATTTGGTATCACGTCAAGTGGAAAACAGTACTAACTGCTATCATCACCATCATCGTCAAATTGTAATAAATAGTATAATTTTTTTTGTTAATTTTCAATTTTACTAATGCAGCAGAAATCAGGGCCCGCTCCAAGGGCGGGCATTTGCCCGGGTGGCAAATTTTAAGGGCGGTAATTTTGTAAATTATTATACAAAAGGGTGGCAATTTTACAAAAAAAAAGAGATTTGCCGGGGCGGAAAATTTAAAGGGCGGTAATTCTGTAAAAAGGCGCCATTTTCACACCCAGCGACAAACAAAAAAAAGAAGTCAGGTCAGTCATTGTGTGTAGGGGCGGAATTATTCCCTTTTGCCCGGGGCAGCGTAAACGCTAGAGCGGGCGCTGAGCAGAACCCTTCATAAATTATATTTTCACCTTTTTTGCTCCCCTTACTACAGTTATAAGCGCATACGTAGTTCTCGAGGAGTGAATGCGTGGTTTGTTATGTAGAAGCAAATGATACATGCCCTTAGAATGCTATAACGCGCATGTGTCCAATTTCTTCAGAAATATTTAATGGGAGAATTGGAACATTCTAAGTTATGAGGAGTTTACTGGTCCCAACTGTATAACTTATGAGAGGTTCTACTGTTATATTTCATACACAATACGTATTAAAAATGAAACTAAACTTACAGTTTTCTGGTTCTAAAACGGCTGCGGCTAGTTTTGCATCCAACGCCGATATTTCATGTTCAATATAATACTCAGCTATTTTTAATGTAGATTGTTCTTCTCGATATTTTGTCGAATCTTCTTTGCAATCGTTTGGCAACGTAAAACACATTCCTTCTTCTAACAGCAACCAAGTTAGTAGCGTTGTAATACATGTTTTGTATAATTTACGCCAGCAAGTCATTGATTCTGTTTATTACCTTTTACATTTACATTTTTCTTTTTTGGTTTTTAAAACAAATTATTAACAAAATTTGTTTCAAATTTTTCTTAAATTTTCAATGTAATTCTGAAAAATACAGAAATTTTTTTGGATCAGTATTAAAATATAAAGCTATTTATTCGCAATAAAAAGAGAATACAAATAATCATATCCAAATCCTGAAAATCTTATTTAAGAAACTATTCATCCTCTTGTTGGACGAACTTTTCAGTGATTTGTACACATTAATAGCTTAAAATTTCTGAAATTGTGATGGAATTTGTGGTTCTACCCCGTGGAATTCAAGAATTTAAACAGCTTGTCCCGGAAATACATGAAACTTGTAGTAGTTAGTTTTCAATTTTTTAGCGCAACCTTAATAACTCCGCAAATTATACAGATCAAAAAGATAAAATATCTGGATATTTGAGCAATTTCATGTATAAGTCGATCACCCAAAAATGGCATGTTCGCCAAATTTAATTTCCCTTTGTATATAATAAATTTAAGATGTCTTGAGCTATGAACTCGAATATTATTGAATTATCTTTTATTTTGTCGGAGTTAAAATTATTCAAAGTTGCGTTCAACGTCACAAAATGGGGATTCCCCAAAATATTTTATCAATTTTTTCAGAGTCTAAGAATAATTAAAAAATGATTACATGTGCCATTGAGTGTACTTTACATTAGAGATGTCGATTTTAAATCGATTAATCGAAAATCGATTAATCGAAGCTTAAAAAATCGATTCTTTTTTCGATTTTTTTCATTTGAATCGATTCATGAATCGATTATTAAAAGTAAGAGATCGATAACCGATTTTTTTCAAGTATAATTTTATTTTAGTTGTAATTTTACAAAGACACATGTGTTAAAATAAAACACCAAAAACGTTATTGTTAATAAATTGTCACTTTTTACTAGTTATTATCAACGAATCCCCCATGTGGCTCTATATAAATACATATATAAGCACTATTTTGTCCAGTAGAAGACTATTAAATCAAAGGAAAGGAAGAAGACTACCTATGTGGCAAACGATTCCTTTTCTACAACAGCAACTTATTTAGAAAACATTTTTTTGTCAGTTTGCTTGAAATTTTTGAATCGTAAACTTGGTTCATTCCGTGGTATTCGTCCTTCATATTCAATTGCGTTATTTGTTATAATTATAATTGAAAAGTTAACTCATCCCCTTGACAAATATAATGTAAAGCGTTTTTAGACGATATTTCCCATGTACTATCAATTAAGTCCCTTAACAAAAATTATCAGCTAATTTTATTAAACTTTTCAAAATTTCGATTTTTTAAATCGATCTCATTTCGATTTAAATCGATCCAAAAATCGATCTTTTTTTTTAGAGAATCGACATCTCTACTTTACATACACTTTCAATTAGACCGATTTCCGTCCCAACATATGCACATATATTGAAGTAATCTTTTATTTTTTTCTTTATTCGTTTATACTGAAAATATCTTATCTTCGATTTTCGATTTTCTTTTTTTAAATGAAAGTACTCAGTCCCCTCTATAACATGGTTTTTTTGAGCTTTACGGATTTTACGGGGCTTAGTTTTTAAAAAATACGTGATATTTAACTAAATGATAAAATAAAGTATTAATTATGATATTACCGCACTTTTGATTTTTGATTTTCTTTTTTCAAATGAAAGTACTCAGACTTATCTGTTTAATAATAGAATGAAAGGCAATACTAAAAGTTAATTTTAAACAATAGATAAAGGATTTTAAGGTATCATAAAACACCTGGTCCACAAAACGTGAAATATGAAGTTTTTTGAGAAAGAATGTAATTTTATTTGTTAGTCTTTTACTAACTTTCGGAATAACAAGAAGCTGCTGTGTTGTTTATTTGTGTAGTAGAGACAGTTTGTAATACGAAATGTCGAAACAATGAGAACTTAACGCAGAAACACGGATAAAAATCCAGATATTATGTGAAAAAGGGAAGATTCAAGTAAAAATTGCTAAGTTAGTAAAAGTTTGACGATGTGCAGTACAATCTACCATTGAAAGGTTCGCGGAGACTGGTTCTCACACAAACAAAATGAGAACGGACAGAATACGCATTACTACTGACCGCCACAATAGAAAACTTATCCGTGACTCACTTAAGGACCGCAAAAAAACTTCTTTTGAGCTCGCTGCAGCTTTATCGAAGGACAATGGGAAACCAATTAGTTCTCGAACTGTAAGAAGAAAGATCACAGAAGCAGGCTTAAAAAGCCGCAAAGCCAGGAAGAAGCCTTGGCTCTCCGACAACAACAAGAACGATCGTATGGAATGGGCTCTAAGACACCAGCATTCTTTTGAAGAAGATTGATCCAATGTAGTATAATTTGGCGAATCTAATTTTGAGGTGAGTTAAATTTTATACCATCGCATTAAACAATACGATTAGATTCGCCGGACCATACCACATTGGACCAATTTTCTTCAGAAGAATGTTTGTGTCTTAGAGCTCGGCTTTTTAGGCCTGCTTCTGTGAGTCTTCCTCTTACAGTTCGAGAACTAATTGGTTTCCCAATGTCCTCCGATAAAGCTTCAGTGAGCTCAAAAGAAGTATTTTTGCGGTCCTTAAGTGAGTCACGGATAAGTTTTCTAACGTGGCGGTCAGTAATAATTCGTTTTCTGCCCGTTCTCATTTTATTTGCGTGAGAGCTAGTCTCCGCGAACCTTTCAATGGTAGATTGCACTGCATTGCAATAATTTAGCAATCTTTACTTGAGTCTTCCCTTCTACATATTACATCTGGATTTTTACCGGTGTTTCTGTGTTAAGTACTCATTGTTTCGACATTTCGTATTACAAACTGTCTCTACTATACAAATAAACAATACCCAGCAGCTTCTTGTTATTCCGAAATTTAATAAAAAACTAACAAATAAATTACATCATTCCTCAAAAAACTTCATATTTCACGTTTTGTGGACCAGGTGTTTTATAGTACCTTGAAATCCTTTATCTATTGTTTAAAATTAACTTTTAGTATTGCCTTTCATTCTGTTATTAAACAGATAAGTCATTTTTAAATTAATTTTTGAGTTACACGTGTTTTATGGGGGTGCTTAATACTTTTGGCCAAGGCTGTACATGGAATTGCTCATTTAGGATATTGGCGGATACAATTTACACACTGACGGTCATAGACGCCGTACGGTGTCAAGTGAAACCTGACTAACTACAACACAACACGATACTGCGTTAACAATTTCATGAAAGTGTATTACTTGTCAAAATAGTGTACTAGTTGGGCGTTTCGCTATAATAGGTCATGATCGCCAACGTATTAATTATACATAATATGTATGTGATATATATTAACAAAAGTATTGTTAGAGATGATATTCGGCAACAACTATAATTGTAATAAAAAGAATCACTCTTTATTTAATTCTTAGTGGCGGCGCTGTGGAATAATACAAGAAAAATAAAAAGTATAGAAGACTAACATAAAAAAATAATCTCTGCTAACCGAAAATGAAGTTATTATTGTATTATAACAGGACCGGATTTACCCTAAGTGCCGCCCGGGGCACGGTAACAAATGTCGCCCCTGGTTTTTCCTAAAACGAAAATTTTAAAAAAATTTTTAAGTAAATTTCTGACTTTTTCACTTTTTCCTATAAAATGAAGTGAGCAAAAAAAAAAAACCGTGCCCGTAGTGTAAATCCAGGATTAATTACACTGCGTGACACGATTTCGGTACCCGGAAAACTGATTGCTCTTATAGTTTTCTGTTAGCTAGAGTATATTGGCAGTGTTTGTCTCTTATTTCTATCACGTCTTGTATTTGAGGTACACACCGACAACTTTTCTTGAACTATCCTTATTGCGTCCATATTAGTACACTACCTCTTCGATTGAGAGAAAGAAAAATCGTTTGTATTGGTCACACGGATAAGTAATCGCAGAGCCGAAAACGCAGAACTCTTAGGCTGTCTGTAACACGATCAGTAATACTGTCAGTATTTATTGACAAAAATAGTGAATCATTATTTTTATTGTATGAATTACTCGTATATATACGAATACTTCAGTATTATCAATACACGATCAGTAATAATGTCAGTATTTCTAAATACTGACAGTATTACTGATCGTATACAGGCAGCCTTTGTGAACAATTTGTTAAATGCATACAACAAGTTGGGTTGCCGGATGTCATTGAAAATTCATTTTTTTCATTCCTATTTCTCTTTTCTTACTTCAAATCTTAGAGCTGGAAGTGGTGAACTAGGGGAGCGATTTTACCAGGATATAAAAAGGCTTGAAGAACGGTTTCAAGGTCGTTGGGATGCAGCTATGTTAGGAGATTACTGTTGGCGTTTAAAGCGAGAAGAAAAAGTTAAATATCTTTCATATTTTTGTGTACAATATGTACTTTTCACTATATATTTTATATTTTAATGTGTGCAAATATTTTAGTGATAACTTCTGTTGTGTTATATATAAGCAGTGTTATATATAAACAACCTTTTTAATTTTGATGAAATATTTAATTTGACAAATTGAAATATTCTACGAGCTACTTTTGGCTATGTCAAGTAAACATACTTTGGATGCATTATGAATTTTGAATTGGATTGATGAATCAATTAATTAATTAAATATATAATAATATAATTTAACGTAAATAAATAAATAAATTAAAGAAAAAGTTAATTATAATTTTTTGTTTACCTGAAGTGATTCAATAAATAACTCAAATAATTCTGCAATTATTATTATTTTGTTATTTTATTTCTTATTAAAGCAAATTCTTGTGCATAGTCTTTTGTAATTAATACAATTGAAGTTATTTTTTGAGAATTTTTTTAAATGCAAACGAAATTACGTGTGTCTTTGTTTAATCGGAATTTCATTTTTTTTTCGGGATCTCAATAGTATTTGCGTAAAATTTGGTAAAACTTAATTCAGTTGTTTAGTTTGGATAAATAATTTCTGTATTTATTTCTTTCTCTCGCAAAAATTTTAGGAGTAGTACCTATGTAAATATTTACTTTTCAGTAAAACAGTGTTATTCTACTCATTTTGTAAAAAAAAAGTATAATTTTAAACTTCTATTAAGAAAATTACTAAAATTAGAAAGTTTTTTGAAAAAATTTAAAAAATGTATGATTTTTAAGAATTAAACAGTTATTTAGATCCTTTGTACCGTATTCACTGTATAATTTTATTAAATATCCTGTAACGTAAAAGCCCCTATACCGGAACACTATTTTTAGGTGTGTATTAAACTGGCTTATAAAAATTAACAAATAAATTAAACACTCATTTTTTTTAGCGAATTTCGAAAACTCGAAATTCAGCTATTACAGTAGGTGTCATGACGCAATCTGAGTCCGGGACTATGGCAGAAATCTGTTTTGAGGTCCCTAGAATACGAAAATGATATTCACTAAAATTTGTATATATATATATATATATATATATATATATATATATATATATATATATATATATATATATATATATATATATATTTATGTGTTCCCACGATAACTCTCGAACGAAACGTCTAACGCTTATGAAATTTTGTGTGCGGACTGGATTCTGAATTGGCTTGGCTAAGTTCGTTAGCCAGACACGTCGGATGCCTAGAAGTAGGTTTTCTGGCCATTTTTTATCATTCGATCCTATCATAAGGCAGTTCAATTTTTACATCGTTGAAAAGGAAAAAAAAAATTATGAAGAAAATATTCTTATAATTTTCTTTCTATTTTAAGTATTTTTCGAGAAAATGTAAATTTTCACTTTTATTCTTTCTTTGTTAGTCTAATAAGTAATTTATATTTATATCTCAGTTCTTTATAAAGTATAAAAATATTTCACTTTTTTATTAAAGAATTTTGTGAGAACAAGTGAAAACTATACACATGGATATGATATAACACACATACATGTATAGAGTTTTGTTTCTCATTTATTGCATTATAATTAGCATGGTTCTATCCCATGTTAAAAAATGTAAATTAAACAGATTTTCTAAGCTAATGTAATGAAGAATTTTTTTTTTTTTTTATTGAATTTTTAAGTAAACAAGAAATTGAAGATTATGTTATGATATAAATATTATTAAATATGAAACAAAAGAAAATATGTATAATGTACATATGTATGTACGGAAAAATATTTTGAATCGATTTTGAAAATTTTTCCACTAATAATTAATAATGTTAAAAAATTAAACCATTTCAAATGGATTTAAGGTATTTTATGTGAGGTCAAGGTTTTCGGGACCTAAAAAGGCCAGAAATTAATTAACCAATCGATTTTAAAAATTTTTTCACAGTTAGTAAGTTAAAGTATTTGAATTAATTAATTAAATGATGTCCGCAAGAAGCTTACGGACTGCCATAAGTTATATGAGATCCTTAGAACCCTTTTCTTACTGTTAGAGTACTAGACTTGTATGAGTTTCGCCAGGATTTACTGATCCCATAATTGTAAAAAATAAACTAAACGACCAATTTTAAAAATTTCTTCACTGTTACAGAGCTAAACTATTTTAGATAGATTTAGAATACATTATGTAAGGTCCGCCAGGGTCCACAGGACCCAAAAGTGTCAAAAATAAACTAACTGACCGATTTTGAAAATTTTTTCACTGTTACAGAGCTAAACTATTTTAGATAAATATCGATTACGTTATGTAAGGTCCGCCTCGGTCCATAGGACCCAAAAGTGTCAAAAATAAACTGCCTGATCGATTTTGAAAATTTTTTCACTGTTACAGAGCTTAACTGTTTTAGATAAATGTAGATTCCGTTATGTAAGGTCTGCCAGGGTCCATAGGATACAGAAGTGTCAAAAATAAACTAACTGACCGATTTTGAAAATTTTGTCACTGTTACAGAGCTAAACTATTTTAGATAAATATAAATTACGTTATGTAAGGTCCACCAAGGTCCATAGAACCCAAAAGTGTCAAAAATAAACTAACTGACCGATTTTGAAAATTTTTTCACTGTTACAGAGCTAAACTATTTTAGATAAATATAGATTACGTTATGTAAGGTCTGCCAGGGTCCATGGGATCCAAAAGTGTCAAAAATAAACTAACCGACCGATTTTGAAAATTTTTTCACTGTTACAGAGCTAAACTATTTTAGATAAATATAGATTACGTTATGTAAGGTCTGCCAGGGTCCATGGGATCCAAAAGTGTCAAAAATAAACTAACCGATCGATTTTGAAAATTTTTTCACTGTTGGGGAACTAACTATTTTAGATAGACATACATTACGTTATTTAGGGTCCGCCAGGGTCCATGGGACCCAAAAGTGGTAAAAATAAACTAACCGACCGATTTTGAAAATTTTTTCACTCTTACAGAGCTAAACTATTTTAGATAAATATAGATTACGTTATGTAAAGTCTGCCAGGGTCCATCGGATCCAAAAGCGTCAAAAATAAACTAGCCGACCGATTTTGAAAATTTTTTCACTGTTGGGGAGCTAAGCTATTTTAGATACATATAGATTACGTTATGTAAGGTCTGAAGTGTCAGTAGGACCTAAAAGTGTCAAAAATAAAATAACTGACCGATTTTGAAACCTTTTTACTATTACCGAGGTAAACTATTTTAGATAGGTACAAGTTGTGTTATCTGAGATCCACAACTGTCCTGCGGATGCAAATGCGGCGTAGAATGCTACACAACGGGTTTTGAAT
Organism: Brachynemurus nebulosus; assembly: GCA_035578155.1. Lineage (NCBI taxonomy): Eukaryota > Metazoa > Arthropoda > Insecta > Neuroptera > Myrmeleontidae > Brachynemurus > Brachynemurus nebulosus. The sequence continues at coordinate 7,725,220 of JAPWDM010000001.1, read as the reverse complement.
ATATATATATATATATATATATATATATATATATATATATATATACATAAAGTACGCCTAGAATATACGGTCGAGCTGATTTTTTAGTGAGGTCCGCCGGGATCTTGCAGATCCGAAAACGCTAGTAATAAGCTATCGAACCGATGCTAAAAAATTTCTCACTGCTAGAGAACTAAATTATTTTAGATGGATACAACTATGCTGCACAAAATTCGTTCGGGTTCTTGGGTCCCCAAAAATACCAAAACTAATTACCCAACCGATTTTAAAAATTCTTTTACTCTTAGAAAGCTAAACTATTTTAAATAGGTACAGGTCTTAGATGAGATCCGCCAGTGCCCAAGATTTGGAAATTCGCTATGTTATGCAGATGCTGCGACAGGGGTATTTTAATAAGTATGAAAAAACGTTTTTTTAATCCAATGAATATGTTTTTTAAAAAATACAACCCAAAAATTTTTATTTATTTATGTTTTTCTTTTACAAAATGTCGACCTCTATATCCAAACAAAGAAATATTAATGACACTAGGAGTTGGGAATCGATATACAAACAGACGTGTAATATGAGTAATATGACACATAGAGTGACATCTAGACGTCAATGTACGAAACATAGAATGGTTTAAGTATCAGACGTAAATAAAGGATCAAAATACTGTATTCAACAAAAATTGTTTTCTTTAATTAAGTAAGGAAACATTAAATGCGAGGTGAATTTAAATTGAAAAATAATCATTCTATTAATAATAATTTTTGTTATCAGAGGTTTCTTTCAGAAATAACTTCATTAATATATAAATGTCAAAACTGTTCGGACATATGATCGCGTTCCGGTAGAGGGGCTTTTACGTTATGTAAATTTTAAATATCCCTTATACCAAATTTAGTGTGAGAAAATATGTATATTATACCAATTATCATTGCTTTTGATTCACCCCTCGTACCTTTGACTATTTTTTTTTTGTCTTATTTACAAAATACGGAAACTACCGGATATCCAAAATAATTAATTACCCGTAACCGAAACTGTATCCGAAAATGAAAGTTTCGGATTTGTTTTGGATAATTACAGACAACTGCCGTTCGAAAACTGAATTTAAATCGAAGAAAATTTTTGCTGCGTGTATTTCTTTTGATATATTTTCGTTGATTCGTGTTTCATGTTCACTTTTTTGGTGCAAATTTCCCCTTTTATCTAAAAAAAAATGTTCACTAAAAGCAATTATCTGTAACCGTAACCGTATCTGAAACATTATCCGATATTATTATATATCCGTAACCGAAACTGAAGCCGAAAAAAATGTTTTTAAATATCCGTATCCGTATCCATATCCGAAATTTCATATCCATAACATCCCTACTTTTCAACCGTAAATGCCAAAAAATTTTAAAAGTACAACTACTAATAAGCACATGAAACTAAAACTGTTTCGGTTAAGTAGTATCAGCTAAGACGTATCATATATTTCTTATTAAAGAAAGTTTTTCACAACGTAATCTATAAAATTAATAAAATTGTTAAGTTTAAGGAAACATTAAATATACTTTACGGGGACATTTTTGTTTATTTAATGGGACAAACATAACTAATTATAAAACTAACAATAAGAAAATATTTCGATAAATAAACAAATACTAATTAATTTTAATTATGTTTCTTACTTAATAAATATACCCGTTATTATTACAGTAGAACTTCTTTTTATGCGGTCTTTTTTGTGCGATTTTCTTTGTGTACTTTTTTTGTGGTTTTTAAATGGTTTTGTCTTTTATTTCTATCACGTCTTGTATTTGAGGTACACACCGACAACTTTTCTTGAAGTATCATTATTGCGTCCATATTAGTACACTACTGCTTCGATTGAGAGAAAGAAAAATCGTTTGTATTGGTCACATGGATAAGTAATCACAGAGCCGAAAACGCAGAACTCTTAGGCTGTCTGTAACCCGATCAGTAATACTGTCAGCATTTATTGACAATAAATATACCCGTTATTACTACAGCAGAACTTCTTTTTATGCGGTCTTTTTTGTGCGATTTTCTTTGTGTACTTTATTTTGTGGTTTTTAAAAAATCCTCATCAAAGTAGAAAATAAAAGTAAAAAGGAAGAAAAAATAAAAAATTTAAACATTAATTTGTGGAAAGGTTAGTTATTGACTGCTAACCATCTTATTATGACATTACATAATTGTAATATATATATATATATATATATATATATATATATATATATATATATATATATATATATATATATATATATATATATATATATATATATATATATAAATGCATCATTCAGTTTCTGCACGTATGTGTAAATTGCAATTTTTGCAATATTATTAAGAATCAAATTAAATATGTATTTAAAAATGCTCCCATGTATAAATTAATTTTTTATATTGTTTAGAAAACCAATTTTTAGAGGGAAATCAAGGTTTTGAGTTATTTTATGTATCTATTTTGTATTTAACTTTTTTTATGCGGTCCGGATTCATCTGAAGCGAACTGTGCTTTTCATAGCTATTTGTGAAGTTTTCAAATAATTTTATTTGAGCAATTTTTTTATACGATCCCTATCCACCGCATAAAAAGAGGTATATGCTGTATAATTTGTAATATATGTATATAAATAAGGATGTTTATTTAAATGACAAATACCTATATATATGTAAGAAATATATTTAATTGTTTAATTAATTTACAGTGGTTAGCAACAAATCGAGTGGAACATGACTATAAAATTTTTCTTGCTTATAAAAAAATTCTTTCAGTTTATGGAAACTTTTAATATTTAAAATAATATACGATCATTTACCTGTAAAATTCAATAATTTGAACCAAACTGGAAATACATAGTACTTACTCCCAAAACACGCGAATATTTGAAAAATATTAATGAAAATATCTTATTATTGTAACTATTGTACTTAATTGGTAGTATAACACTGATTCTGGATATAGCTGGCGAAAGGAGTGTGCAAAGTGTGCGACCGTCTATAGCCTCGCGGTGTTTGGGACCTCGCGTCGCTCGTATTACAATATCTAGCCTAATTCCTAACAAACAAAGCAAAGAAACCTTTCCATACTCCATATTCCTAAAACTATTCTTACTACTGACGTCTACTTTAAGCGCTAAAAAAAGTGCTAGTGTTCAAAACATTGATTGATGTTAAAAATTCTGAAAATTTTGTCGTTTTCCACCAAATTCGTAATTTTGTCCTCATCACTTATATTAGATTTTACCAATCCGAATGAATTTTTGCTTATAGTTTTCAAGCTTATTAATTATAAACTTTCAGCCCCGACGAGGTCCGAGAAAACAAACAAAACGTTTTTTTGCTCGTCACTCATTTTTTTAAGGAAATAAGGAAAATTTTTTTTTAAAATGTGATTTTTCCCCGGGGCCGCCATTGCTCTCCCACGGCCCTATCAACTTTTGTTTGGAAATTTGTATTACCGTACTAAAATATAATAAAAATTTAAGTTGATTAGTTTGGGATAATCTCGAGAACTACTCAGTTGCTCCTTCGATTCGAAAATTCGCTAAAACAACTCTTTTAATTTTGTCATATATTAGGAAAAAATCGATCGTTTTTTTCAATTTAAATGGTTATTTTGATTCCGAAGCGTTCATTAATACTCTACCATTAAATTTTTTTTATATTTCATCAAATTTTCAGATAAAGTCAATTTTTATTTGAAAGTTCTAAACAATTAAAATTTTCTCGGCGCCCCCACCATTAAGACACATAATAAAAATGTACTTGCTTTCTCTAATTATTTTTAAAAAATGATAAAAACCTCATGCATATGAAACAATTATTATTTTTAAAAAAATTAAATTTATGTAATTAATGTCAATAGTAAAAGCTGACAAAATAATTTTGAAAAATAAAAAATTGCATCCATTTATGTAATTCGTGAATTCAAATTTTTTATTTAACACTTATATTACACAATACTTATCAAACAAAGACATGTGCGAAAAATTGTACGTATGTATTCTATGTAACTGTCGTAACTGTCGAACGTTAATCGTGGGCCAACTACATGTGCTATAAAAAATTAAAATTTTTGAACGTGTGTTGAATAATTATTATTAACTTTTTACGTTATAGATAAATAATAATATACTTATATTATAACTACAAAAAAAAATTCATAAATATAATAATACATACGATTGTACATTACACTAGTGCCGCTTCATAGTTTAACAAACAAAAGTTTAAAATTAAAATTTTAATAAAAACTTTTTTAAAAAAAAAATTAAATTACTTGTATAAATTATACATTAAAAAATAATTTCTTAATTTTCTTTTAAGGATATTTATTTTTAAAGCAACTAAACAGACAAAATTTTATATAAAAACATTAAAAATAAAAAAAACTCAAAACAACAAAATTTAAACAAATATGTAATACATGCACATCACAGTACTACTGTCTACATTTAATTGAAATAAAATTACTTCTTCATAATTTTATTAATCAAATGTACAATGATTATCGTAAGGAAGTTTACCCCACTTAGGTATATAACTACCTTAGTTTTTTTTTTTTTTAATAAATTCGTACTTCATACCTTTTTATTCGTAAATACAAACAAAACTGGTAGGGAGATTTCAAAAGAATTGTGGAACCTAGTATGAATTCTATTGTTATTACACGCGATGAGCACTGACTCATATTATTTTACATTGTTTAAAATAATTATCATACAATAAACGTATTATGTAGCTAAGGAATGAGAAATATACCTATAAACGTACATACTTTCATGTATTATATTATTTAGTACACAGTGTTCCAAAATTTATTTCCAAATTTGTAAGCGACAGTACATAATTATAATATGATTCTAATCTTTTATGTATTAAGAGGGTTTCCCGTGTGATGGCCTGTTTTTTAAGCATTTTTGGGGAATTTTTTTTTTTTGACGACCAATAAAAAGATAGAACTTTGAGTTTTTATCATTTATTTATTACTATCTCAACAGCATGTAAAACAAATTTCAAGTTAAGATCTTCATTAGAACGTAAGTTGTACCATATTAATAGATTTGAGCGTTACTTTATGGTATTCCATATTTGTAAATAATAAACAAATATTTTACTTCGCAAAAATACCACTTTATTTTGAAACTGTGACAATATTGTTTCAAAATAAAAGTGGTATTTTTGCGAAGTAAAATATTTGTTTATTATTTAAGTTGTACCACTCCGAAAACATCCGTCTCGAAAAAAAAAAAACACATTCACTGCCTCCACAATTTCGGCTGAAATATTAAAAATTGGGTTTTTGGTAGGCTTCTGAAAAAAAAAAGGTTTCAATTTTCATAAATTTTTTTTAATTTTTCGTTACCAAAAAAAAAAATACTCGAAATTTTTGGATGATTCTAGTTCACTCCGTGCGTCTACATGTGCTGAGTCTACCCTATAAATTTCAAGTGAATTGATCAAACCGTTCTCGAAATATGATGGAGAATTGTTTAAAAAACACAGTTTTGAGAAAAATACGTTTAAAGTTTCAAGTAAGGTTAAAAGTATGAAAATCTTAACTTATCAATCAATCTGCGATGCCTGGTCCATAGAGTACTCTTTCCTCTTCTTTTTGGAAGTCTTTCAAAGTGAATTTTTTCAAATAGAAAAAATTTTTTTTTGATTCCATCATACGGGAGAACCCCCTTAAGGAGTTAAGCTGCAGTGATTAATCTAGAAACTACATATATCCGGCATTAATTCCGATAAAATGACGATTATGATTTAATAGATTCTTAAAATCACATTGCATACATTGTTGTTCTTCACATACTGCACGTACTGGCAGATAGCGCAGATTGTGTACATGATGTGGCTCAATTGGTTGGACAAAATGAAAAGGAAAACATTATATTACTAATAACATGTCAGGGATTGCAGTAACAAAAATGTAATTTTAAAATTTATCTTTTATTTTTTGGAAAGATTGTGCATTATTACAATTTTTTATATATTTATAATTTTTAAACAAACAGTGATATCAATAAAATCGTTAACCAGATTGGAACTACTACCTTCCGAAAATTTGTTTAAAATTAGTCAATTCATCAGTTACATTTAGAGATACCATGGATACCGTTTTAAAAAATAAGATACTTTCGGAAAAAACGCGTCTAAACTTTAGTGACCAATTTTCCAATGAAAGGAGGGGTTTTAATAAGGCCATTTATCGGCCCCCTGAATGAAATTTTTTGAATTTTATGATTAAGTTCATTTTTATATTTTTTTATAATGTTAAAGATGTAAGCTTTTTAAATATATATATTTTTTGTGTTATTTGATTGGACTTATGAAAATAATTGCTAAATTTAGCTTGTTTTGCAAAAATACGCTATTTTTATGTCATCGAAGGATGACATATTTATATCGTTGTGTGATCATAGTGGGGGAAACATTATTATAGAGTTGTATATGCATATTGAATAATTATAGAGTTGTACATCCATATTGAATAAACGCAAGAGGGCTGTAGAGTTAACAACTATTGAGTTAACAAAAAATCATAAATTAACACTTTCACTGAGGTGACATTACTTAGTGCGTGTCAAAAACATGCACTTAACGAATTTTATTGTAGTTTTTGTGACATTTATTTAATTATTTTTCATAGAGCGCAACCGGGTAACGAAAAGATTTTCATATAGGTATATTGTAGCTTATGCTCTTGTGCACCATAACATATATATGAATATCTTTTTGTTACTCGGTTGCGCTCTATAAAAAATAATTAAATAAATGTTAATTTTTGCAAAACAATTCAAGTTTAGCAATTATTTTCATAAAAGTCCAATCTAATAACACAAAAAAATATACTTTTAAAAAGCTTACGTCTTCAATATTTAAAAAAATATAAAAATGAACTCGATCATAAATTTCAAAAAATTTCATTCAGGAGAGCCGATAAATAGCCTTATTAAACCCCTCCTTTAAATTTTCATATCTTACCGTTAATCTGTAGATACCTGTAAGGCTGTTCGTCCATTGGTTGCGAACAACTGCAAAATTCGGTTCAGAGGATTACGCACGTTTGTCGTTCGTGCGAAATGATGTCTGCTGTCCGTCCACTATCAATATTCGTTAGTATTTTTATTTTTTTTTCTCAAGCTATAGATGCTATAAAAATACGTAAAAAACAATTTATGGCACGTAATATGTAAAGGTACACAGTAATAATTGTAATTTTCCATCAGTTTCATCTCAATAAAAATAAAAATCTCATGAAACGGACTTCTTCGCGCGAAAAAATCCAAACAAAATTGGATTTGTTCGCACGTTGCAATTATACGTACGGAAACGGACGAACGAAACGCTTTCAATGGACCAGGATGTATAGCTTCACAGCTGTTTGGATCGTTCGTCCGTATTCATGCGTATTCGTCCGAATTAAATTTCGCACGTTTCCGCATCCAGTCTAAGGCTTGTCGAGCAGTGGATGCGGACAACTGCGAAATGCGATTTGGACGATTACGCACGTTTGTCGTTTCTCCGAAATAATATGTCTGCTCTCCGTCTACTAGCACAATCTGTGCAATATTCGTCAGTATTTTTCGGCAGTGTGCTATTTGTGAAACATTTTTGTTAAATAGTGAATTTTTTTTATTTTTTAGTATTACAACAATAAATATACAACACTTATGACAACTAATCTGTAACTGAATAATCATTTCGGACGAACGATCAACGTGCGTAATCGTCTGAATCACATTTCGCAGTTGTCCGCATCCACTGAAAGATAAGCCTAAGATTCTGAGCGGGATAATGACTTTTTCCGTCAGTCAATTCGGCTTTTTCTCACATAAGTATATTAATACATATTTTGATTGTGTACGTATTAGTCCACTCAACCCCTTATAACTTTTAAAATTTTTCAAATAAATATAAATACGAAAACCGTGATCACAAATGATAAAAATGCACAAAAAAAAAATATTCAGAAAATTCCTAAGTAGCATTTAAATAGCTATGAAAAAACATAGTTGATGATTAATTGTAAAAAAGAAAAAATTATGCTGTGAATCGGAACCGAATTTCATAGAAACCTTAAAAAAATAGGTATTACATCTTAGCCATCCTTTTTAAATAATGCCCGCGCGATATGTGCAGTATGCGTATCATTGATACTGCCAGTGAACTATACGATACGTACGATACATATAAGAAGCAAACTAAATTTAAAAAAAGTGTAGATCGCTTGGACCGGAAAGAAGTTAGCGCCGAAAGTTAAAAAATCTTTTTGTTTTTTATATGGTTAAATTGCTCCCAAATTGCTCCTTTGAAATCAGTAATTGCTCCACCTGAAACTTAATTATTTAATTAGTTATTTATAAAGAAAAAAATTTTTTTTTCGTTATTTAAGTTATCAAAATCTCCCAAAATAATACTTTTTTATATAATTTCTTTACGTCAATAAATTGCTCCCAGTTTGCTCTATTTAAATTAAATGCTAAATCTTAATTTTTTTGAATAATTATTAAAATATTTTGTTTTTTTATGTTATTTAACTTGTCAAAATTCAATTATCCTTAAATATATGCAAACGACTTAAAAGGTATAATGGATGCCTATACGTTTTAATAATACATAACCTAATTCATAATATTTTTTATTTTAATATATTTTAATTATTATTCAGAGAAATTAATAACTAACTTTTAAATTAGATGGAGCAAATTGGGAGCAATTTTTTGATATAAAGTAATTGTATAAAAATGCATTATTTGACAAGATTTTGATAATAGAAATAGTCAAACAAAAAAGTTTTTTTGTTTGTAAATAACTAATTAAGTAATTAAGTTCCAGGTGGAGCAATTACTGATTCCAAAGGAGCAATTTGGGAGCAATTTAGCCATATAAAAAACAGAAAGATTTTCCAACTTTCGGCGCCAACTTCTTCCCGGTATCGCTTGGAATCATTTGTTGGTGATTCCGGTGATTCAGTTCAGTCGTGCAGCACCAGTTTTAGCGGTTGTAGCAGTGTAATATATTTAAATTTTTCAATAGGAATGAGTTTGGTTGAAAAGGGGTTTACTCAAAATAAACTGAAGTATTTAACTTAAAAAAAAAATTGAATTTATTCAGTAATAAAGTTTAAAACAATTTTACACTTTGTTTAACAAAGCTGTTATGGTACGTTAATAATAATTATTGAAACATCTCACATAAAATTTCGGAATTAGTATTGCTTTCTTTTAAATACAAATGGAACAATTCATAAAGTTATTCCAGAATAATTGAAATTTTTTATAAACAAAAAAAAAAAAATAAATAAATAAAATTAAAATACAAACAATTATGAATAATTGAAATTTTACTTACATTAGTAGAATTCGGCAACTGCAGAACGTCTTCGAAGATTGGAGAACTGGCACTTTGATTTATACAAACTACAAAAAATTCACTGCTCAACAATAAATTATATTATTTTTAACATATAACAATGCACCCCTTTTGAATAGTAATTATTATTATGCAACAATACTGACGGACAGACCAAGACTTTGAACTTTGCTCTGGAGTGGATGGAACTAAACTCTTATTTTTTGAATCAATATCTTTAAACTTATTCTGTGCCTTTGGCACGTCTACGTGACATTTTTTTAACGCTTAAGACAATTAATTCAAGATTATTTCGTTAATCGAATTAATCGCATAACATCACCTCATTACTATGCTTAAATGGATACACGGTTATTTTAAATTTAAATTAGGGTTTCAATCAGCAAGTAATCCAGACTAACATTTCCGTCGTTGATTTTGTATTTCATTTCTTGTTTTTAAAGACATTTTGTTTCCAAGAAGCGGTTTCCGGTTTTTGTGTCTTAAATTAATTACACATTTGCAAATGTAGCGAATAAAGAAATACAGGATGTTCATTACAGCGGTGGAAACATCGGGAACATTGATTGTTGGTCATTGTTTATCAACCACTTGCAACAATGTAATACATACATACGTACGCCTCGAATACGTACATATTACACCAAGACACCAAGCACAACCCACCCACCACAGATTAAGTGTGACGTATGACACACACACAGACCTATATCCCGTGTACATAGATACGAGATTTATGTAGTAACATGTTGTGCGTTTGGGGTGGGAGAGAAGTTTTACGTCATCTTTGCTATAGAGATACATCAAATACATAGTAAGTTCGTTTCTGCTGTTCTGTGATACCAATATACGATACATACCATACATACTGCGGCGTTCGCCAGAAAGTTTTGTTAGCCTAACGTTAGCTAATGGAGTATCAGTGATATACATGGATGGCCAACTATGTACCTATTTTTGAAGCAAGTATGTTGTAGACAACTGTGATCTATGACAACAGAAACCCCAATATAAACAATTGATAAGAGTGTGACAACAACACATTTAAGGTGATGCTATCTTTTTTTACTGCTGACTCAAAATTAGCATTTCTTTAACAAATGTATTTTGTCATCCATTAGATAAAGACAAAATATAGTTTAGAAATACAAATGACTGCTGTCATCTTTTTCTTTAATGACTATTTAACTTTTTAAACGATTTTTTAAGTTGCCTCTCTATGTATCTCTATGTGGAGTATGCACCGTTGCAAACCAAAGGACTCTGATTCAAAAAATTAACATTCTTTAGATGTTAAAACAACAATTTCTAACATGGTGACTGATTGTTTTTATTCCATACTTTGAATGTGGCTGTACTTCAGATGTTACGTAATTATACCGTGAAAAACCATGAAAAATATTTAAGTGCATTAATTTTTTGAATCAGAGTCCTCTGGTTTGTAACCAAGGGGACAAACTAGATTGGCTTTGCCTCTGTTCCACTTGTAATGAGTTTGTGACGTAGTCTGTTTGTGTACATACACACTGTTTGCAGTGTATTAGTTTGGTTTTTGTAGTAGTATGTGTATACACACATACAATCACATCACACGTATTACCAGAGAGAGCTGTTCAACGTGCTCAATTAACAATGGGTATATTGTTAATATAATGGTGTGTTGACTCGACGACGACTACTGACGGACTAATGCCTTAAGCTGTGACTGACTAACAAATGACTCCAAGCGAATTTCACTTTTTTTATGTTAGTTGGCTTCTAGTGTTCTATGTTTGTAACGGTGCAAGATCCGTTAGCTAAGGTTAGGCTAACAAAATTTTCTGGCGAACGCCCCACTGTAATACGGTTATCAAGTTATTTGAAGTATTAACACATTAAACATATTTATTTCTATACAATATAAACTTTACTTTGGATTTACATTTATTTCTACACAAAATTATGAAGTATTATTCCTTTTGTGAATGTATAAATAAATACAAAAAATTCTAAATTATATTATGTATATTTAAGTTTCAATTTTTATCAGCCCTACTGGTCCTCCCACAGAATACAGAACCGGCACTACTATCTCTTTCGTGTAATCTGCAGTGTGCGGTTCTGAGCAAGTTAGGCTACTTAGTAGTCACTCGCTCGGTGTCAGTGGATGAGTGTAGGTCAGTTGTTTTGATCACGTTTTGATTGTTATGGGCATTGTTAGAACCCCCACCCGAAGCCACATACATACGTATGTAGTATTATATATACATATACGACACCACGTAACACACCTCCGATCACTCACACACACAAGATAGATCACACAATTTCAAAGTACACCGACCACCCGTTATTAAGAACACATTGGAATGTGAGATGGAATTGTACTTCTTACTCTTTTTAAACAATAAATTAGCAATATACAGATTGGTCACCTTAACTTTCGACAAAATACAATAGAAATATATAAACAGAAATTTTTTTACCAAAATTAAAATTAATAAATTCCAAAAAAGAAACAAATTTTTTTTAGTTTAAACTTATTATTATTAATGTAGGTTAGTGCAGTAATATACGTAACCTAATAAATAAATAAAAATGGATAGTATAATATAAATATTTACATTACGTACATTTTCTATCAGCAAAAATTAACTATCAAGACGAACGTATGAACAAACTTTATGAAGACAATTATTATTATTATTTAATTACAAAATGATTTCGAAATATTAAATATTCGAAGCATATCAAAGGTTTACAACATACGTAATACTGAATACATATATACATTTACAATGGATGGGCTATTATAACCACTTGATTGTTCAAATCTGTAGTTGGTATTAAAAATACGGTAGTGTTATATTATCAAATCAAAAAGTGAAGAATGTGCTCCTCTCTGTGGTTTTTTTAAACAATTAAAAGGAAGATATGAAATTGTAATAAGTATCCTGTACATACCACTAGATGTCTAAATGTTTTTAGAAGAATGCAAGTTGGTACGGCGGTATCGCTGATATGGTTTAGTATCTACACACATGTACGCGCACACATAAATTAAGTACATATTAGGTTTGTTTTTAATAGAATATGTAATGTGTGTCGTTTGTGTTATTGTGCGAAAATGTGAGGTTACTTTTATTTTACATACGAAATAATAACAATATCAGTGAGTCATTAATTTTTATTCTAAAAGTATAAATGTGTACGAAAATTTAAAATAATTTCCTAATATTAACTGTTTTAAGTGTGCTGATTACCTAACGTCGATTTTTTCGTGTGTTTGACCATGTTGTTTTAGGCATGTAAAAATTGATTTTTAGTTTTATTTTATACCTATTGTTGATATTTTTTATTGTTAAGTGTAAGGCATTACATATATTTACGCTTTTATCATAAGGTATTAATTACATTAATCATCCAGTATATGAGTAGATGGGTATTTTACTGGTTAAAAAGAGTAAGAAGTATAATTCTATCTCACATTCCAATGTGTTCTTAATAACGGGCGATCGGTGTAAACCCAGTGCACATAGATACTGGGTATCCTGGCCGGATGTATACATACGATTTACATGTTAACATTGCATTCCCATAAGGAAAAAGTTATGTCGCAAGAGTGCTTTGGATAAACATATTCCTATTTTTGGTAATTTTCTTTTATAAAATAATTTTTGTCCACCAAATTATCTGCACTATTTCTTCAACAGAATATTTCTTTGGTATTTTTATTATTTTAATACTTATTTTCAAGAAAATAAAAAAATGTGTTTTTTGAATTTACAGCAGATCCACAAATATTTATTATGTAAAAATGTGAATTGCTTGAAAATTGCGACATTCATTTCTTTATTTTACTGCATTATTATTGCTAAAGCTATAGTAACAGTAGTTGTAATATTAAATTAGTATTATTACAGTGACTTTATAATATACTTGATAACAGTGTGGCCATTAGTAGGTCTAGTTTTTTATTGGTTGACGCCATTAACAGGCCAAATGCATTGAATTTGTATACCTTGTTTATTCTGTTACTACGGTTACTCACTTCAAATTTGGCCTGAATATGGCGGATATGGTTCCAATGGCCACACTGTTATAAAGAATATTATACAGTCACTGTAGTATTATTAATTTGTTTAAAGCACTCTTGTGACATAACTTTTTCCTTATGGGAATCAAATGTTAAAAATTAACATGTAAATCGTATGTTTTACATCCAAATGGGACACTTGCTATATCTTTTTTTGATTACACTAGGTTCAGTAGTATAGAGATAGCAATGTCGCCTCTGTACTCTGTGGGTCATCCCCTGATACAAGTGGTGCTAGTGGCAGAAATTGAGAAATCGGAGTTATTCCACCCAATGACCCCAATGACTATGGAGATTAGACAAGGAGATGAAACTCAATGTATTCAAAAAAGTGTCTAAATCTCTGGTCTAAATCAAAGATGGCACTCGTGTTCGTAGGATACGAAAGTGGTACAGTACTTATTCTCAAATGAAACGCGAGCTTCTATATTATCTTTGTTAGCTCTTGAATAGAATCTTCTGGAATCTTTTTCAATGTTCAACTCATTTATAAAGTGGGTTTTTCGATCATTTTTAAAATAAACTTAACAATTTTTATTTTGCGCCGCGTCATTTACATTATATATTATATAATTCGCTGACGTCACTATGTAAAATTGGACTCAGTACCACTGGATATTCGCCGTATAAAGTAATTTAAACTGTAAGAGTTTATTTCATACATATGTAATTTCTATGTATTTCCTTATTATTAAATATTATCAACCGACATTGGTGATTCTCAAATGGAAACACTCACTTCCCTAGTCCCGACGTGTTTCCATTTGAGAATAATTACTGTACTTACATTCTGTTTAAAGGTTCATTCATATCTACAGACACTGAACGTCACAGACACGTATCGTGGCAGACACGACATTTTCAAAAGTATTCATATATACAGACAATTAGCGGACAGACACAGACAGCAGATACGCTATTCGTATAGGGTATAGCACGTATAGTAGGTACATATGTATCAGTGAATTACAAAAATTAAATTGTAGCAGATCTTGTTGATCTCAATTAAATTGCGTTATTATTGGAAGAGGAAAAATTTCCTTTCTTGCTGCATACTTCTATTGATTATCTTCAAATTTCTTATCAGTGTGATTGTGGAGAAATGTACATAACCTAATAAATTTGATTAAATGTTTGCTATTCAGATCTTATATAATTTACAGAAAATGTTTATTTTTTTAACAAATTCGATTAATTTTTCGTTGTTTGTACTTCATAAAACGAATACAATGAAAATTTATAAATAAATTCTAGGAATTTTGTTTGTACGTTTCGAAACATGCAATCATATTAGCCGCGCAAAGTCAACAGACACGTTCCAGCACAGACAAAATATTCTCCTCGCGAATACTATGCGGACACTGTCTGTCACTGTACGTGTCTGTGCGGTTACGTTACGCTATAATATGAATACGCCCATAAGAAAAGCATTAAACAATATTTCTCGTGTCTGTTACGTTTAGTGTCTGTAGATATGAATGGACCTTTATCCGTTTAATGTTAAGGAGTCTCCACATTCTCGCCGAGGTTGGACGGAACGAGAATGTAGAGGGTCATTACGTTGTGTCTCGCGGTTGGTGTTTTAATGATATTCATATGGCTGAGCCAACCTCAGTGAGGAACTCGACGAGGAACCTCGTCCAACCTCTGCGAGAATGTGGAGACTTCTTTACTATATTCGCTATATTCACATCGGTATCCGTGGATTATTAACGCCACGAGTGGTAAAAAAGGAAAGCCCTATATGTACCTTCGTGACCAATTTTGTCAGTTCCTTCCATTATAAGGATTATAAGTAAGATCTCCATCTTATAATACTCCATTCCAATGACAATGGACCAATGACTATCATCAACATTTAAAAACTTTTCAAAAAATTGTTTTCATTTTAATCAGTTTAGTATTTATAAGTATTTACAAATTAAATATAATCTTGTGTAAACGATTTTTTAAATTTGTAACAAGAAAAATGGAATAATTTAAATATCATATTAGATTATTAATATATCAAGTCGTATTTATTTCTAAAATTGACGTTCAACAATGTGGAGTAACCTAAAAAATGTTATTAACATTATTAAACCATGCAATGCTGATTTTTTACAGAATACTATTTATAATATTCAACCTTACAGAGTAAGTGAGCTTAAAAAAACTGAATACATACTTAATCTAATTTTTTATTTGGTCCTAAATCTCAGTTTTTTACATTAAATGTTAAAGGTTTATATTACCGACTAAAACAGCAAAATTTATAAGAATTTTGTTCATTATCTTAAAATTTTAATAACATTTGCAACCACGTAATGAAAGCACTTAAAAAACTTATTAACATTGTTTTCTTGAAATTTCTAACTAACATTACATAACTTACGATATGTTTTAGACAACATTTATTTTAAAACGTAAATTTCCACCTGGATTACACAAAAAAAATGGAACACCACACAAACTTCGAGGGCGTCATTATATATACGATCTCGTAGAAGACACCGATATTCGAAAAAAACAGCCACTCGAAATTATTTTGACATCATACGTAGAAGGATTGGGTATTAAAGGCGATATTGTAAAAGTGAAGCCGTATTATGGTTACAATAAATTAATTTTGCCAAAATTGGGTGTTTATAAAACGGAGGAAAACATAAAGAGATATATTCAAGAATCGAAAATTGATGAGGAAAAACCGAAACATAGCTCTCCGTATGCGCCAAAGGTTGGTTATTTTGTTTTTTTATTTTTATATATACATCAGTTAATGAAATAATATTTCCACTCAAGTTTCAACTCTAGATTGTACTGATTGTACCGGCACGTTAAGTGCGTTAAGTGCCACTAAAATTATTGGGAAATCAAATGGGGACGTGATTTAATATTTAGCCTACTGGCAGTAGTTTCTTCATTCGTCACCAGATGACAAAAATTGACACTTTTAAACTTAAATGGTAGCAATTTGGAATTGTCCGTTTTTATTTGAAAACAGTACCCTCGTGCGAATAGCCAACATAAATTTAAAAAAATGAGATTTTTTTATTTTTGCTTCGATCAATCGTTTGTGAATGTTTGTGACGCTATTATTTTCGTTTGTGACTAATTAGTTAATTAATTATTTAATTGTTAATTACGAGTGTGCGAATAGCCAACATTTTTTTAAAATTTATTGCAATATTGACTTCCGGGCACTTAATCGATTGAAAATCGTTTGTGAATTCCAAATATACCATTAAAAACATTTGTGACAACGTGTTTTTTAAAAAAATAATAAAAAAAAATCAATTATTTTTTGTAGTAATGAAGCTTTTTATATTGGCCACTCTGTTTAGTTACACTCCAATACCCTCTAGTGTTAGAAAAAATAACTATTTTGTAAATGACAGCAGTATACAGAATTTTTTTTATAATTTTTTTAAAAAACACGCTGTCACAAATGTTTTTAATGGTATATTTGGAATTCACAAACGATTTTCAATCGATTAAGTGCCCGGAAGTCAATATTGCAATAAATTTTAAAAAATGTTGGCTATTCGCACACTCGTAATTAACAATTAAATAATTAATTAACTAATTAGTCACAAACGAAAATAATAGCGTCACAAACATTCACAAACGATTCACAAACGATTGATCGAAGCAAAAATAAAAAAATCTCATTTTTTTAAATTTATGTTGGCTATTCGCACGAGGGTGAAAACAGTATATTATTATGAAAAAAAATTAGAATGATATTCAAAAAAATATACCAGTTCGTATTTTGTAAACCAAACAATATAAATTTTGTGAATTGCCAAAATCTAATAAACAAACCTTGCCTACTGGCAGTAGTTAATTTTTTCACCACTAGTTCGCGTACTTAAGTTTTACGATTCCCAATATTGACAATATAGATTTAATGGCATCATATTGGCTCATATGCAAAAAAATTCGCATCATACTTATTGCGTATTTTACTTACATATCTCTTCGTACTTATTTCTTATTTTTCTCAACAGATTTGATAATGCTTCATTTGCTCATACACATGTATTTACTTGCTTATATTTTTCGTACTTACGTATTTACATTTTTTAAAAGGTACAATCACAGTGTGATTTGCCGAAAAATAGTCGCGAATGGATAGGATGGGGGAATGGGGATGATTTTTTTACGATTAATACCAGTATTTAACAATACAAAAATATTTTTTATAATTTTTTGAAAAAAGTATCTTTAAAAAAAATGCGGAAATCGGTACACATGATTGCGGCCGCAGTTTTCATCCGAAAAAAATCAAATAGATTATCAATCTGTAGGTAAGTCGCTATGTACCTATGGGAGCTTTTTTTTTTGAAATCTTCCTATTTTTCCACACGAAAAACTATAAAAAATTTTATACATTTTATTCAAACCGCCGCCATTTTTTTAAATTTCAAGAAGAAAATAAAAGCTCCCATAGGTACATAGCTGCTTACCTACAGACTGATAATAAACTATTTGATTTTTTTTCGGATGAAATCGCAATCGTGTATACCGATTTCCGCCTTTTTTTAAAGATACTTTTTTCAAAAAATTATAATAATTATAAAAAATAAATAAAAATGAAAAAGAAATATTTTTGTATTGTTAAATAGTGGTATTAATCGGAAAAAAAATTCATCCCCATTCCCCCATCCTATCCATCCGAAAAAAACTGTGAAAATTGACTATTTTTCGGCAAATCACATTGTGATGGTACCTTAAAATGCGCAATCTTTTTTTGGAAACTTGATCCAAGTCCGCCTACTTTCACAGTAAACTTCCCCAGGGGCCGACAATATTTTTAAAGAAATTAAAAAAAAAATTATATAAATAAATTCACGAAATGATACACATTTTTAAACATACACATTCTTATATTTTAAGTTCAAATGTTATCGAGTGCCTGTGAAACATTATTAACGTATGGCGGACTTTTGTCCGTATTTAAACATACACCAGTATTCATATGTTCACTTAATGTCCAGCTTTGGCTGATACTTGAACACTCGATGTACTTTGGCAAATGACCAATTCATTATGTTAATTAAAATTGACATAGTATTTGAAAAATTATCAAATTGGATCGGCTGGGACTCGAACCGGGATCTCTTGGTTGCTAGCCAAGCGCCTTACCAATTAGGCCACCGACCGCTTGTTCGAGTGCCATTCCAATCTGATAATCAATCGAACACAACCTCTCTTTAATGCGAAACGCAGTTTTTATATTTTAATTTCAAATGTTATCGAGTGCCTGTGAAACATTATTAATGTATGGCGGACTTTTGAAATTAAAATATAAAAACGGCGTTTCACATTAAAGAGAGGTTGTGTTTGATTGATTATCAACCAACGCTTGACTAGCAACCAAGAGGTCCATGTTCGAGTCCCAGCCGATCCAATTTGATAATTTTTCAAACACTATGTCAATTTTAATTATACACATTCTTAATAAAAAGATTAACAGACAAACATGCATTTCAATACAATTACAAAAAAATAAAAATAAATGATAATATAAAATTATATTTGTGTTATATTATTCTACTATAAATTTTTACAAAAACCAACACAGAGAGTGTGCTTGTTGTAAGTCAATACCTACCTGCGGTAATGTTGCACACATGTGTGATCACTGATCGCGATCGGTCTCTACGGTTGTTCTGGCTCTTTTCAGATACTATGAACGCGAATTGTAAAGCGTTTATAAGAAAATTAAATATAATTCATAGCAAAAACGCATTGTTTGTATTTATTTATTTATTTTATTATTGTTTTTTTTTTTCTTTTTTTTTTTAGACAAAAAATGCTTTAGAATTTATTACGTTGTCAGTGACTATGAACAAGGAGACTCCATGGACCCTTGAACCATGGCATATTCGTACTTCCCTTCGTAAAGCGGGAATTATTGCTGATGAAGAGTGTATAACACTACCAGAAAAAGAAATCAAGGGACCTGATCTATCTTTAGAAAATAAAGAATTTTATGTAACTGTAACGGTAATTATTTTTTTTCTTCTGATTATCAAAGTTTCTTTTAAAGATCCTTTTAGCATGTTCACTGCCATTGAAATATTTGTATACTGACATAGGTGACACAGACAACGTATATATCCATGCTTCTACACCGATTTGTGTATTTTTAATAGAGATGATCGATATATCGATAACTGTTATTTTGTAACTAGTATAGAAAGATAACAGTTATCGCCAATAACTGGAATACCCAGTAACTGGTTACTTAAATAACTCCTTTGGAAATATCGATAACATAGGTCAATATTAATATATTCGAAAGCAAGGATCACCGTAATTTATTTTAACCATCTACGGAAAATTTGAAAATAATAACGCCCCAGGCAAGTTACACATTTTCTATTGTAGCACATTTGAAAAAACCCTTAAAAATGAACTATTGTCTATGGTACAGTTATCTATTTGTATTTGTAATTTTGTATCCATAAAATTGTTAAAATTGTGTATATAAAGCCTAAATCCTTGTATAGACAAGTATTTGAACAGATATTACAGTATTAATAGATCTGTGCATATTTCACTAACAAAACCGTTTATACGCGTATCGAATATCTTACAATATGTTAAAATATCCAAATACCATACCAGTTATTATAATAACTTATAAATAACAGTTATTTTTCAGTAACTGTTATTGCAATAACAGTTATTAGAAAATAACCGTTTAGCTCATCTATAGTATTTTATTTGCAACTAATGATACAATATACACGATACTGGAATCGCAACTAGTGTGACAGTATACACGGATCTGTGTAGCGGCAGTGAATGTGTTAAAGTGGTATTTCGATGTACTAATCAAAAATTCTGTTCAGTATAAATATGGAATGCATAGAGATTTCGCAAATAGTAAGCGATATATATGTTCGGTTAAATTAGCCAAATAAGTTAGTTAAAAACCGAAATTTTTGAATTTCTTTTCCTTACGTGAACTTTTTTGTCGTAAGCACTACAATGTGAATTTATACTTCTTAAATTGTACGATTAGGCTGGTCGTCCATTGGATGCGGAAACGTGCGAAATTCAATTCGGATGAATACGCATGAAAACGGACGAACGATCCAAACAGCTGTGAAGCTATACGTCCTCGACCATTGAAAGCATCTCGTTCGTCCGTTTCCATGCGTATAATTGCAATGTGCGAACAAATCCAATTTTATTTGGATTTTTTCGCGCGAAGAAGTCCGTTTCATGAGATTTTTATTTTTATTGAGATGAAACTGAAGGTAAATTACAATAGGGTACTTGACTGCAATTGAGAAATGATTCTAAATGCTTTGTTCTTACGTATAAGTTAATTAATTTTTGTTAAATTTTTAAAAATCTTCAAAAAAACCATTGTTCAATTTTAAATGAACAAATTGGCGGGAAAAACGACTTGGCGTAGTGGCGTATGCAATGACGTCACGATTTAACTCAAACAGATGTCGCTTTCATTCATGTCAACACGGTTTCAAATTTGTACACAATATTCAGCAGTCATCATGCTCAGTTTTAGTGGTATTTACAATTTTCTACTTTGTTATCTTCTTCATTTATCATCACTAAGATTTTCATGAAGCCCTACAAGTATTAAATGCACTTTAAGAAAACAGTTTTACGTAACTTTAAAATTGTGGAAAAAAATAAAAGCATTTTTAACATAATATTTAAAATAAGTTGATAAGGATATTTTACGTATTAAGTGACGATATATTCCTTACTTCAATCTTTTTTGAGTGCAAAATTAATTGCAAACCAAAAAGTTTAAAATAAATTACAAAAAAAAAAAACAACTTCTCAGTCAATTAGAATTGTAAAAATGTCACAATGAAAATGCAATTTGTCATAGACAATACGTAACTACAGTAATAAGATCTGCTATAAAAAATGACGTCATTTTCAAATATCACTGCGTTTTTAATCATTTAAATGAAGGCTAAAAATTTATAATTTTCAAGATTGAATTTTTAAATAATTAAAGAATATTTTTATTTGTCACTACTAAAATTGAATATATTTAAGGATAATACATAAAATTATTCAACATTTAAAACAAATTTTGAATACAGTCAAGTACCGTATTGTACCTTTATATATTACGTGCCATAAATTGTTTTCTTACGTATTTTTATAGCATTTATAATAGCTTGAGAAAAAAATATTAAAAATACTAACGAATATTGGGTTAGTGGACGGACAGCAGACATATCATTTCGGACGAACAACAAATATGCGTAATCGTCTGAATAAAATTTCGTAGTTGCCCGCAATCAATGGATGACTAGCCTTAGAGTGGGTAAAGGACCCCTCCGGATAAGATAGGTGAATCTGCCTAAGGCCCAGCCTGGGTCGGAAATGCCATGATGGCGTTCGCCCTTGCACATGTATTCCATAGCTGCAATATCAGGTCAAGGTAGCTTTGCGTTTTCGAGTTCGTCTGAACAGCGTCTGAAACAATTTAGATGGGGGGGGGGATATTGTTGAAATTCTTACTTTACTCTGACTAACAGGCTAGCTGACATAATATAACTTCGAATTAGTAACAAAAATATCAAAAAATATCTGGCAATGTTGAGACAAACTAGCTTTGTGTTTTCGAGTTGTACCAGGGTAAGTGCTCTGTAAATGCAAGGAACTCTAGACACGCGGCTTTATAGTCGTTTTAATGGTTTCATCCAGCCATGGGAAATCACAAAGCTTTCCTGTCATTACAATAAAAGTATGTGTGCTATGCGTGATAAAATCTCATAAACAGTGTTTCCTACTGGAAAGGTCTTGCAAAACATCAAAAATTTAAAAAAAAAAAAAAACACGCTCACTAGGTCTTTGCCCTACCTCCTGGACAATGGTATGGTTCGTTAAGTGTGGATAAAGATAAGTTAGGGGTATGGAATCTTCAGAAGTATGTGTTCTTAACGAAACTGTTCCCCAACTGCGATAAAAATTCAAGGATAACTTGTTTTTAAATTTTCAATTTACCTTTTTGTGACGGAGATCATGTTTTTTTGATTTATGATATTTTGTATTGAGCCTTAATCGCACACGTTTACCTTTTTAAGCGTGAGAGGAAGGCGTCGCCATATTTTATGGCTAAACAAGCCCAGGCTACAACACTGAGTGTCACTAGCTAGAGCCCCTTGTATTTAAATCCTTAAATTAGCCTTACTTGGCTCAATTTTGCGAAATATTTTTAGGCATATATTTACTAATTCAAAGGCGTAGATTTCAAAAATCTATGTCTCATTTTGGCCGAGGTCGCGTTTTGTGTGTCTTTGGGGCTGTCCATTAATCACGTGAGGCTTGAAAGGGGGGGGGAGGGGTCCCATAAAAAATCACGAAATATCACAAGGGGGAGGGGGGGGTAAAGTAATATATCACGTGTATTTATTTTTTCGGCAAGTGCGCGATACTCAACCGAAAAGCGGCGTTACATGTATTTATTTTTTCGTCAAACGCGTACAAAATCGAAAACGGCTTGTAGTGTGATTTTGATTCGCTATCAATATAATAGTCCAGAGATGCACAATGTTCGTCCTTCCCGCATCCTCACGCGACGATCGAACGGTAAATCGAGAGAGATTCTCTGCGTAGTGCGCGAAAATGATGACGCCGAGTGGCTTGATGAAACCGATGTTGATCTTCAACAAAGCACTGTGCCAACAACTGATTTGCAAGATGCTTATCCAGTTATTGGTGTCGAAGAAAGTCTTGCTAATCCGTGGTCCGAAAATACTGTACATTAAGTAATGTTCATGTATTAGTACAAAAAAGTTTTTCGCATTTCTATTATTTTTGCAAATCAAAAAAAAAAAAATTGCAACCTTTCTGTCTACTTCTGAACGTTATTATAGTAGTGTTTAATTTTCTATAATAAAATTAGATGATACTTATACCAGTATTTTTTAAATATTAAAAAAAATTAGATTCTTTACAGGTACGAAAAAATACACGTGATATACGGGGGGAGGGGAGGTAGCCTTAAACCTCACCATGTATCACCAAGGGGGAGGGGGGGGTTAAAAAATGCAAAAAAAAACATCACGTGATTAATGGACGGCCCCTTTATAGGTCATTTAGAAATTTTTGCAAATATCTTCTTCTAAACATCGTGTTTTGGAGAGCTGCATGCACTGTCGGATGAAGCTCTTAAAACCTTATGAAATATTCGAGCGCGTCGGATATTGATAGTGCATATATCCCACGTATCTCTGATAACGGAAGTATGTTAATCTGCCGGTTTGCATGGCGGGGGTGGCCGTATGGAAGGGTAGAAAATAGAAAAAAAATAAATTTATTCGAGCTCGTCAGATATTCATAGGGAATGTTAAGTGACTCCAAAAGAAGCTCCGATTGAAAATTCTGACGATTGGGACGTAACGTAAGCTCCATGGTGGCCACATTACTGGAAAACCTGGAAATGTCAGGGAATTTTTACTTTCTGGAAAAGTCAGGGAAAAGTCAAGGAATTTTACCAGAAGACTGGAAAAAATTGATTTTTATATAATTTTTCACTTGTTTTGAGATTAGATTTAAAAATTATTGCGTATTTCTGATTAGATTTAAAAATTAACGCGTATTCCTTGTTTGCTTTTTTTTTTTTCTCGTCATTTACTTTTTTGTCAGAAATTTTTTTTAGCTTTTTTGGGATAAAGTAGGGGTGGCATTTTTCACAAAATAGTCAGGGAATTTTTTAATAAAATTTCTGGAAAACCTGGAAAAGTCAGGGAATTTGATCTTCAAAAATCTGTGGCCACCATGGCTCGCGGCGGCTTTTTGAAAATGCAAAAAAAATAGTAATTTTGAAATACTCGAGCGCGTCAGATTTTCATATAGACGATTCAGCTTCATGCCCGAGACGTGCTGACCTATAATCTGACGATTAACAGAAGGGATTTTCTAAATCTGACAATTTGAAAAAAAATTTATTCATTTTAAGTGAATTTCCTTTTTAGAAATACACTTATTACAGCGGGTGCCATGAAAAGATTTTAGCTCGGGACTATGGCAGAAATTTCATCAAAATTGCGAATTGACAATTCAAAACCTTTCCTTGTAAGTGAACTAGCTTTTGAGAAAAATTAAGAAATTTGCTGAATTTCTTTACAATAAATGCTTTGCACCGTTTTTATCATTACAATAACAATATTTATATCTATTTCACTTTTCAAAATAAAAATAAACTAACTTTTCAAGAACGCGTCATCACCGATATTGAAAATTTGTTCACTGTTAGAGAGCTAAACTATTTCAGATGGATATAAGTTATGTTATATGAGGTCTGTCAATGTCCGGGGATCCCAAAAACGCCAAAAGTAAAGCTATCCAACCGATTTTGAAAATTTTTTCACCTTTTAAAAGTTAAATTATTTAAATGCATATATGCTATAGGTACTATATGAGATCTGCCACGGCCCTGGGGGCCCAAAAGCGCTAAAAGTTAACTATTTAACCGATTTTATTGCACAGTGTTTTGTCTAATACAAGCTAGCTAGACAATAGTATATTGTGCAATAAGTGCGGGAAATTGTCGATTGCCCACGAAAGCGAAGTTGAGCGCACGAACGTAGTGAGTGCGCTCATTCGCTTGAGTAGGGCAATCGACAATCCCGCACGAGTTGCACATACTATTTTTTATTACGAATTTCACATACTTTTTTCTATTATTATCATTATTTTTGACATTTATATTACTTTTTAAAATAATATTTTTGAGTGTTCGTCTTTTTTTTCTGAATTAATTATCGTTTAAATTACTTTGTTGGTGGTTTCTATAGATATAATTATGAAATAATTATTAAATGAAAAATTAAGAGGCGGCTTTGCGTGTTTTGATTAAATTTTGCGTGTTTTATTGTCAATTTGCGTGTGGAAAGTTACTTTCCACACGCAAAAAAGTATGCGGGAAGAGTACAGTTGGCAAACAGCCATTTTGCGTACAGAAATATGTGCGCCAAGTTAGTACTTCTCCCGCATGAGTAATAAAAAATTATTTTTTATAGATATAAGTTTCAAAGCCTGCTATCTTTTTGGCTGCAAACACTGCTTCACTCAAACTGCACGTACTGAACTTTATTTACGATTTTTGTTACTTCGGCTTGTGGAAATCGTCAGATTATATTTTTCCCATGAGCCTTAAATTATTTCCTTCGAAAAGAAAAAAACCTCGACGACGCTCGAGAATGTCGAGATGACGTTTTTTTCTTTCAAGTTAGTAACCTTCCCACTCCCTTACGTCAAGCTAAAATCGTCAGATTATTTAAATGCACACTTTTAAGCATCTAATTAACTCACCTTACCTTAATCTGACGCGCTCGATTATTTCTAACGATCAACTTTTTTTTTCTATTCTGATCCGCTACCCTAGGCCATCGGCCATATATATAGGTTTCATATATGGTGGAGGTACTCAGCAGGGTGCAAGGTATCCCCCCTTATATTAATTTGCCGAGCTTCATTAAATCCCAAAATCCCCGCTTGGGCTCCCCTACTATATGAAGACTACTATTGTTACTTTGGATTTGAAATTAGGTAAATTTACCAATACGATTTTTCGTTTCGTTTTTATCGTGTTTACCTGCAATGAAATGATCAATGAAATGTTTTGTACCATTTTTTTCGCTGTAAAAATCTGCCCCAACTTTTTTTTCCATGGTAAAAGTGAAAAAAAAACTACAATATTCTTATGGAACTTGATATAGGCTAGCAACTTACCCTTAAAAATATGCTTAGAAATTGAAAAAGTAATCACGAGCGTTCTAGTGGCTGGTTTTTTTTTTTTTTTTAATCGATGCAGAATTTAAAATTAAATATAAAATTCAAATACTATTTTTTGATTAAACCACGGCTTCAATGCTAAAAATTGATAAAAATAAATAATTTGACAAGTATTCTTATAAATGTTTGATTTTAGTCTACGTATTCATTCTAAAATATCATATTTGTCAATAGCTTTTTCTCTCTAAAAAAATTTTATAATTTTTTTTTATTACTCATGCGGGAGAAGTACTAACTTGACGCACATATTTCTGTACGCAAAATAGCTGTTTGCCCACCGTACTCTTCCCGCATACTTTTTTGCGTGTGGAATAGTTATTTTCGATACATATGCGTAAAGAGAGGTATTCTAGTAGGCTTAAATTCGGGCACGAGTCTAAGGGACTGACGTATACACAACGAGATCGAGTGCGTAAGCGCACGAGATCTCGTTGTGTATACGTCAGTCCCTTTAGCGAGTGCCCCAATTTAAGCCTACCGGATACCTCTCTTTACGCATACGTATCGAACATAATTTTTTATAACGACGGCTTCTAAAGTTTAATAGAGAGAAAAAAATTAATTATTTTTAAGCAATTTTTATTAATTTGTAGAACGTTGTTGTTTTTTTTTTATTAATTTGTTGATCGTTTCCATGTTAATTTGAATATGATTATCATTGATAAATGAATATCATTATTTTCTCGCATAGTTTTAGCTACTTTCACGCACACTTGTACTTTCGCGCACAGTTACTGTCATTTGTTTTACAATGATATAAAAAACTGCTCTTTACGCCCACTACACAACGCTCGAATATTGAACTTTAGAAGCAGGTGTTATAAAAAGTAACTTTCCACACGCAAATTGACAATAAAACACGCAAAATTTAATCAAAACACGCGAAGCCGCCTCTTAATTTTTCATTTAATAAATATTTCATAATTATTTCTATGTAATAAAACCACCAACAAAGTAATTTAAACAATAATTAATTCAAAAAAAAAGACGAACACTTAAAAATATTATTTTAAAAAGTAATAAAAATGTCAAAAATAGTGATAATAGAAAAAAGTATGAGAAATTCGTAATAAAAAATAGTTTGTGCAACTCGTGCGGGATTGTCGATTGCTCCATTCAAGCGAATGAGCGCATTCAGTACGTTCGTGCGCTCAACTTCGCTTTCGTGGGTAATCGACAATTTCCCGCACTTATTGCACAATATACTATTAATATATCAATTGTGCTTAGAGAATACTACAAATACAAAATTTATACATGTATCTTACCCATTACTTTTATTAATTTCAACTTTTCACAGTGACGCCGGCATTTGGTAAAAAAATAGTATTGGAATTTTTTATTCCTTTTTAAATTTTGAATCGATTAAAAGAAAAATCAGCCACTAGAACGCTCGTGGTCGCTTTTTGTAAAAAATTAGGGTTAAGTTGCTACTTTAATACACATGAGTTAAATTGTCACTAATAACTTCTAAATTTAAATAATTTTGTTAATCTAAAAGTGGTAATTTATTCCTCCAATGCACACGAATAATTTATTCGAAAAAAGCAGCCACTTGAAATTATTTTAACATCATACCTAGAAGGGTTGGGTATTAAAGGCGATATTGTAAAAGTGAAGCCATATGATGGTTACAATAAATTAATTTTACCAAAATTGGGTGTTTATAAAACGGAAGAAAACATAAAGAGATATATTCCCATTGGAAGTTATTGTAATGGGTCCAATTTTACAAATCGTTAATTTGGACATATCTCCACGTTTCAAGGTCACTAGAATCCGAATCCATCGTTTTGAGCATGATGTCTGTGTGTGCGTTCGTTAGTTCGTTCATGAATTTTTTTTTGTCCTGCATATCTCGAGAACAAATAATGATATCAACTCCGGACTAATTTCATCAGATGCGTAATTAAAAAATGAAGGCCGTACAGAGTTTTCAGCAAATTCGGATTAGTGGTTTGTTTTTTTATAATAAAAAAAACGAAATTAAAAACTTTTTGTGAAAAATTGATCGTCTCGCATATCTCGAGAATAAATGATGATATCATTTGTTTAATAAGGGGTGGAGTCCCCACGAGATACAGGGGGGAGCCCCCTGAAATGAAAAAAGAATTATTTATGTACAGTAGTCTCTAGTCTTTAAGGATACCCAATGGAAAATTGACAGTGTAAATAGACCTGTCCCCCCAATTTTTTTTAGTTGAATCTGTACCTCTAACTGTTTACAAGATGTCTGTGTATTCCGTATCAATAGCGAACAATATATAAATTCAACTTACAATTAGTAGATTTTTATTCCTTAATACTGCTGTATTCTATCTTTCTAAAACTTACGAAAAAATTATTATAATTAATTTAAATTAATTTTAGATAAATAATTTTGAAAAAGCATTTGTAAGATGCCGTATTCATCACTGGAGTACGGTGCCAAGTGAACGACTTCCATACGAATATAAATTTTGGGAGAAAGAAGCAGAACCTGTATTTCCTGAACAATTAGATGTTTTGAAAACTTTGCGTCAAAACAGAATTCAACAAGCTCAAGGAAAATAAAAAGTTGAAATGTTAATATTTGTATAGTTACAAGAATTTTATATGTCCAATAAAATTGTAAATTTATTTTATATTAGTCTTATAATTAAGCTATTAAACACGATGAGTTTAATAATCTAAAACCAGAATTTTTTATTTTATTTTCCGAATTCAATACTGTCACATTAATGATGCCGGTTGTTAAGTTTTAATCCACTGACCAAAGAACATTATTCAATAGATAGACCGTATAATGGATAAATAAAGCACCCACATATGACCAAAATACGACTAGATTCTATTTTGTAATATTGTAATCAATGCAATAACCGTGGTATCCGTAGTAACGTTTTCAAATAATTATTGTCAAAATATAATATTGATAATAAAATTTAACTTTTTTGAGAAAAGACTGCAAAATTTAAAAAAAAAGTGGTATTGGTTTTATTTTCGAAATACGTACGTATACGAATTATGTCCTGCAATAAATATAGTCCTGTTTACTGAAAAATAGGCAACCCATTATGTTCCTAATATCTCACTCGTCTCACCCCGTTTCCTGCCTCAAGGAAACTACCTATAAACTGACTTTATACGCTTTGTCTAGTAGTATAATATAATAGTGTTCGTTGGTCTATGATAATGAGTTTCTAATATTAAAATGACTGCTTAATATCATACTTAAAGTAAGTACCAATTATAAATTTAAGCTATGGTCACAGTGCGTTCGGCTTAGGGATGGAAACTTTTCTCCAAGAATCGATTCTCGATTCCGATTCTAATTTTTTACTATTTTGAGAATCGATTCTGAGAATCGATTAATTGATTAAAAGAATCGATTTTAATCGATTCCTTACGCTTAAATTTTTTTACATATTAAACTGCTTTAACAAGGGTTAAAATTAATTACTAGTAAATTGGCTATTGATGATTTTTTTTTAATGAAATATTTTATATATGACATACTGCAATGAGACATAATATAAATTATATAAATATATTCCTTTTTTTCTAATTAATAATAAATTAAGTAAATTTTGAAGGAAAAATTATCAATTAGTTTTAGAAAACCATACATTTTCTGGCACTAATCTTAAAAATAACAGCATATTCAACTGATCAGGTCTTAATCGACTACGAAATAAACGCTCACAAGGCGTTGTTGTAGCCCTTTTATCTTATATAACTAGACGAACGACGGATGACGGACTAGACTCTTGCCCTGTGTATTACTAAACCGCGCGAACACGGACTAGCAAAAATTTAAATTATTTGACATCTATTTGGAGTCTTGTAGACGTTACATATTTAAATTTTTGACTGTGTGTTTGCGCGATTTATTAATGCACATGCCTAAATGCACGGGAATTTTTTATACCAGGAATCGAACTTCGAACACGGTTTGACAATTTTAAACAATTGACGGTTACACTTATAACAGAATCGAAAAGTCGAATATTAAGAATCGATTCTTGATCGATTTTGAAAAGTCAAAGTCGATTCTCAATAATCGATTCTTTTACGCGAAGAATCGATTCTCGAGTAGAATCGGAATCGATTTTGCCATCCCTAGTTCGGCTTCGGCAGTGTGTTTTCTCGAACGAGTTGTATGGTCTGTGGTCACACTGTGTCCATATGTTCGTCAATGTAATGGTAAAATTTATTCTTGATTTTAATATAATTTAAAAATTGTACCGTTGATAAAATGAAAATAGGAAACCAAATTCATGTTTTAGAAACCCCTTTACTAAAAATATTAATTTTAATATATCAATAAAATTTGTAAAAAATACAAATAATTATAAATACGATATTATTTTTTTTAATGGAACAATGTGGCAAATTTTTCAATAAGTCCAATAAATTATAAAAATTGTGTTTTGTTTATTTTATTAAAACACGCATTGTGTTTTGAGTGTTCGTCAATGATTAAATAAGTCGAAACATGGAACACGGAAGGATTTTTAATTAAAATTCATTCAGTGATCGAAAAATTATCAAACTGGATCGGCTGCTGTAAATAATTTACATCGATTTGACTTGTATTTACATACATATTGTGTTAAGAATGGAACGTTAAATGTAAGTAAAGTTTAAAATAGAATACTTAATTCTTTAATTCAAAAAATTAAATATCAGTTTCTCTTTTATATATTTTAACTAAAGATTATAATTACGCTTCAAAATTATGAAAAAAATTTAGACATTGGTAACAACCACAGAACCATAACAACAATTAAGGAAAAAAAATTTAAATAACGTATAAAAATTCTGCAACAATACAATTTTTAAAACAATTAGTGCATTATGTATATGTAGGGCTACATGTGCAGTAACGTTAAGTAGATTTTTTCCAGTTAGATGATATTCATGTAGATATTATTCTCGTAACTTTCTTTTTTAAAATTTATGTTAGTCTATTATGGTACGATAATTCTGATTGGTTAAGCATTCAAAAAGAAGTGATTTTAAACCAATAAAAAATATTCCCTCAATTGCATGGCAAAAAGGACACCTGCAAGTTTATCTAGCCCCGGAACCGGCATTCGATTTTCTACAACGGAATCTACAACTAGAAGTTTAATAAATAAATTCAATTTGCCAATACTTAAAATTTAAACAATGGTTTGTGAGAGTGCTAATTTGTCTGGAGTAGAATTTAATGATAAGTTAAAAAATTCGTCTGTCGTTTTAATAGATATTGCTGGTACGACAACTTCAAAATCCTTTATTAAGGTAGGTTGTTATAAAATGTCTACTTTCATATTTTATAATAAATTATAAATAATTAAAATCTATTTAAGTTTCCAAATAAATAAATTTATTTATTTTTACTCTTTTAAAATTACTATTTGTTTTATTTTATTTCATATAATCATTAATATATGCGTTTAAAATTATTGTATACTGAAAGTAATTTTTTATTTTTTATATCTTTTTGTAATATTTTATATTATCATGTAAATACATACATACTTACAAAATAAGTTTATGATGTTTATATTATTCATGTAAAAATTTAACTTGGTATTAGTTTTTAAGAATAATAATTTATCTATACCGGCTTGTGGAGTCTTCAAAAAAATTTAATACTTATATCTACCTATAATTTCTTTGAAGTTAACGTTAACTTATTTTTATTAATAATATTAGTAAATTAGAAAATATTAGTATTTTTCTGTATTAATTTCTGTACTTTCATTAAAAATATGTTTTATACGTATGTACAGTAAATTCAAATTTAATAATAAAATGTAATAAAATCTAATTATCAACAAATCATATTTTCAACAATTAAATATTTCTATCTCTCTTTACAATTAATTAATTCATACGATATGACAAAAAAATCAAAATTAATCATCTGTTTCATTACACTGAAAATTGTATTTATTAAATAATTGAACTATATTTTTTTTAATATGTAGCCAGACAGAATACGGCCATATTTGTGAAGTATGAAGTACATTTTTATTATGTAGCTATTACAACAGAATTAATAAACACAGAAAGTTAGAAATTGTAGAAAATAATGGTTGTGTTTATAAAATATATGTAAATATATAAATTGTATAACGGTAGAAATTATAAAATTTTCTAAATATAAATTTTAACGGTTTTTTTCTATGTGAGAGCGAATGAATGTTGGTTGAAAGTGTGCTGAATAAATTGCACACGGATTTACCATTTTGCTGCTACATAGTGCATGCATGTTCTTGTTTCTTGATAAAAGTAGATTTCCGACTTTCCGTTATAGAGGAATATCTTTGTAAATTTTTTTTATCATTGAATACACGTAGGTACATATGTTATAATTATTTAATGGTTACAAAAAGCTTTTACAATAAATTCAATTTGGTAATTTTTCTTTTTGAGATTTCGAATGTTCCTGGTGGTTAGTAAAATTAGTTCGGATAATAATTACTAGATTCACTTCTTTTAAAAAAATATATTTTTGAACACTCAAAAACTTATGGAGATGAATGGATCACGTCAGAGGTTCTCAAACTTTTTTTCCATATGTACCCTTGTCGGCCCTGTCTGTAATCAAACAAACATTCGAGAAATACGTTATTGAATGTTATTTACAATGTCGCGTTGAACAGAAAAATAGAAAGTATAAAAATATTTAAAATCAGAAAAATTTATTACAGCAAAAATAAAGTACCGTAAAATGGAGGAAATCGATATTTCTTTTGAACTTTATACATGACTCTTGTAGCATCCAATCATGTTGCCGTTCATTCCAATAAACTTGTTTCTTGCGCGTTTTAATAAAAAATTTTGACCCTTTGAGGTTGGCGTAATATTTTTATCAGCTGATGTTGCCTAGTAGGTAATAAACTTAGGGTATGTTCCGAAATATAATCTCGATAGGGCGACTTTTGAAAAATTCATCTGGCAATCTTGCGTGCACCGTTGTCCAGGACCGTGTTCGATTTATGGTATAAAAAATTCTAGCGCACGTGTACTATTAAACCGCGCAAACAAAAATTCAAATTATTTGACGTCTACTGCCATATTTGGAAGCTTGTAGACGTTACATATTAGCGAATTTCCAGAATGGAATTCAGCTATTACAGCCACTATCATGACGCGACTTGAACCCGGGACTATAGCAGAAATTTGTTTTGAGGTCCCTAGAAACCGAAAATAATATTCACTAAAATTATATATATATATATATATATATATATATATATATATATATATATATATATATATATATATATATATATATATATATATATATATATATATATGTGTGTGTGTGTGTGTGTGTGTGTGTGTGTGTGTGTGTGTGTGTGTGTGTGTGTGTGTGTGTGTGTGTGTGTGTGTGTGTGTGTGTGTGTGTGTGTGTGTGTGTGTGTGTCTCTGCGCGGTAACTTTCGAACGAAGTATCCAATATTTATGAAATTTGGTGAAAACATTGGAAGTCCCAAACCCTTGGAAATGAGTTCTTCAGCCAGACACGTCGGATGCCAGGAGCATTGCTTTTGTTCTTGCAAAGAATAAGTTTTTTGTCAAAATTTCCACTTATTTAAAAATTTTTGCCAAATTTTTTTACACCATTTAAAAGAAGAGAAAAAATTACATAAAAAAGCTCTTTAAACTATTGTTCTTTATCAACTAGTTTTCGAGAAAAGCTAATTTTTATAAACGGAAATTCGCTATGTTATGTAGGATGCTGCGACAGAGGTATTTAAATTTTTGCTAATATGTTCGCGCGATTTAGTAGTGCACATGCGCAAATGCACTGGAATTTTTTATACCAAAAATCGAACAGTATAGTGTCAATTCATGACGTCATTAACACTGGGTTATATTTTGGAAGATACCCTTAAATTTACCCTTATTGTTAAAATCGAACATGGATTCTAAATTTTGAACCCTATTCATGGGCGCCCATATGATGGATTCCAGGGGGGGGCCGAAGGGTGAAAAGTGAACTTCCGGAGAAAATTTCGGCACATTTATTTTTCGATCTTTTTTCCCCCCACAAATCGCGAGGGCTATACTATATATAACCCACAAAAAATACCATTAACGACGTCGTTTTGCTCTCTTCGAACTCCTTTTTTCGAATTTTCTTCTAATCCTGGCTAGCTAGGGGGGGGCCATGGCCCCCCCCTGCCCATAGGTATGGGCGCCCATGACCCTATTCATATAATGTTACTAAATAACACTATAATGGTATACATATAATACTAATATGTCGCATAATGCAGTAACTAATAGTCTTAGCATCCGTACCCCGCTTTGAGAAATCCTGGATCACAAGGTATTTACGTTTGTAAGGTTGAAATTGTGCTAAAACGTATTAAAATAAAAATAATCTTCATTTTTAATTGATGTTTTGCTTTTAAAGTCAATAATTGCGATAAACTTTCTATGATAAATATATTTTATTGGAGATTAATAAATTATCCTTCAATCTCAAAATAGTTGAAAATAATTTAATTCTAACTAATATGTATTATAAATTCGAAAGTGAGTTTGTTTGTTTGTTTGAGTGGCTCTCACGCCTCAACAGTGTAACCAATCAACTTGAAACTTTGTACAGACGTAGTTTACGGGACAGAGATGATTATAGGCTACTTTTTATCTCGGGGAAAATATTTCATTCCCGAGGGAAAATGTATTAAATTACAACTCACTATTAAAAAACGGTCAATTGATTTCAAACTTTGTATATTGTTCACAGAAGGGATGAAAAAGGACACAGACTGCTTTCTATCCCGGGAAAATATCTTTTATAAATCCTGTGGGAAGTCTTATTCGCATGGGAAAATGGATTTAAAACGATCTAAAAAAAATCATTGACTTCATTCGAACTTTGCATATTGTTAAAAGAATGTTATAGTCTGTTTTTTACCCGGGGAAAACTGGGGAAATTCCAAAGAAAAAGGTAATAGTTCAAAATAGCGACGCGATGTAAGCACACTATATACGTACGTTTTAACTAGATGTCATAATTGCAAAAGCAACGCGGGCGAAGCTGCAGGTAAATGCTAGTCTATTTATAAAATCTTACTAGAATATAATGCAGATAGAGCAGGTGCTGAAAGGAAGTGAGTACTACCTTTGAGGAGACTGCCTTTTATTATACATGCAAACATAAATCGAGTTTGTGATTCTATTGGTGTGTACGACTGAGTTAATTTCGAGAACTACCCAACTATTTAAAAAAAAAATTTCAGTGATTGGTAGCCTGCTAGGTGATACTTTCTGTTATAATATAAGCTACATTAAAAAGTTAATATTATTCCGCTGGATCCTAGGACCCCAAAAAGGGCCCAAAGTAAACAACTGGACGGATCGTTACTAAATTTTGTTCAAATAATATTCATGAGATCCTTGTTCCTGAGGAGAAAAGTTACAATTTATAGAATTTTTCATAGAGTCAACAGCATATTATGGATGCTTAGTGGTTCTCTACTTAATCCGCGACCCCCTTTTACATTTCAAAATTTCATATGCCCCCCCCCCCCCAATGTGTAAAAAATGGATATGTGATCTGTAATCAATTGTTTCTGCTACCCCAAATATTTTTCGCGGCTCGCGTGGGGGTCGCGACCCTCACTTTGAGAATCACTGCTTTAGACTTTTAGTACGTGGGGAATTTTTTAGTGAAATAATCGTAGTATATTATGCTTAATGCTTACATATACCGGTCTCACTGCTATGAAAATATCTCTTCGACACATGATATCCCACCAAAATATCTCATATAGATTAATCACTATCACAATATTAAAATACAGTAGAGCACCGGTTTTGGAAACTTCGCTTTTGGAAATTTCATGCGAGTATAAGATTGGTCAATTTTGGAAACTGTTATAGTAAAAATGTCAATTATATGTGTCCGCACATAAAAAGAAACAAATATTTATGTATATTTCGGAATACTTGTAAAGCCTGGTCCAGGCGCAACGTCTTAAGCTGGGTCTACATGATGCTACGAACCAGGGCCCGCTCCGGACAAGGGTGGACAACCCGGGCAATTGCCCGGGGCGGCAAATTTTAAGGGCGGTAATTTTGTAAATTTTTGTAAAAAGATGGTGGCAATTTTACAAGTGACAGGTAAAAATAAAAATTTGCCCGGGGCGGGAAAATTAAAGGGCGGTAATTTTGTAAAAGAGGGGCGGCATTTTACCGCTGACGAGCAAAAAAAAAGGTCGTCGGTGTAAAAAAAGAAAAGAGGGCGCAATTTTCACATCCAGCGACCAAAGAAAAGGTCACTCATTTTACACAGGGGCTGAATTATTCCCTTTTGCCCGGGGCGGCGTAACGCTAGAACGGGCACTGTACGAACGTTCCCTCCAACGTTTGATGCAAGTAAGGCCGGTTCTACACGATGCTACGAACACCTTCCAACATTAGACGTTTGATGATTCGTCGCATCGTATGGCCGTTGTTCGAACCCACGAGCGTCCAGTGTCGAGCGTCGAACGTTCGCATTTGGTCATGTTCCAGCCGATGTCGGTATTCTCGCATCGGGTCAAAGGGATGCTTCCAATGTTTGAAGAACAATGTTCGTTGGTTCGACTCAACGGCTATACGACTCGTTCATATGAAGAGCGACATCAGTGTATAACATTCGAGATAACATCAGGCAGATGACATCCTCGTTCACTGAATAAACGTTTGTACCAACACATCATCATATGTATTGGATCATACATTCGATTCACCGTATAGCAGGAATATTCACAGCACCAACTGTCGAATTTACTTGCATCAAACGTTCGATTGAACGTTGGAAGAAACGTTCGTAACATCATGTAGAATCGGCTTAAGTTTGACAGTTGGTGCTGTGAATGCTTCTGCTACACGGTGAATCAAATGTTTAATCCAAATGATTCAATACATATGATGAAAATAGTTTGGTACAAACGTTTATTCAGTGCACGAGGATGTTATCTGTCTGATGTTATCTCTAATGTTATACACTGATGTTATCAGTGGCGTAGCTGAGGTGACTGGCGCCCCTGGCCAGACTTGAAAGTGGCGCCTCCTCTTTAATAAAAAGAGGGGTGGAGGGTTCAGTAACTTAAAAAATCCGCCGTCTACCCACAATAACATCATATGTCTCCTCTCATTTTTTGCACAAACTACAGCTACCAGGGCTTGTGTGTCAAGATTTATCGAACTTCACGGAATTACGCGAAAACGACGCTCGGTTTTGTTTCTCAGATTTGTAGAAATGCTGGAAATCTTTTTACTTTCAACTTGTAGCCTAGTTTAAGACTAGCCAGTTTAGCCATATATTATGTTAATTATTATTTTATCTCAGTCTATGTTTTTGAGTGTTCGTAGTATCAAAATCAGGTAATATCTATACTTTGACGATTTGGCGAAACCGTTGCGGCGGCGCCCCCGTGCTTCAGCGCCCCTGGCGGGGGCCATAACTGCCACCCGCTGGATGTTATCTCTCTTCATATGAACGAGTCGTGTAGCCGTTGAGTCGAACCAAAGAACGTAGTCTTTCGAACGTTGGAAGTATCCCTTTGACTCGGTGCAAGAATATCGACATCGAGCGGAACATGACCAAATGCGTACGTTCGACGCTCGACATTGGACGCACGTGGGTTCGAACAACGGCCACACGATGCCACGAACGCCACGAACCATCAAACGTCCAATGCTGGAAGGTGTTCGTAGCATCGTGCAGAACCGGCTTTATCTGAACGATAAAACAATGGAGTATTATAAGATGGGGATCTTACTTATACGGGAGGAATTGACAAAATTGGCCACGAAAATGGTACATATAAGGCTTTCTAAGGCATATAAGGCGTTAATAATCCACGAATACTGATGTGAATATAGCGAATATAGTAACATAAAACGGATAAAACAGAATGTAAATACAGTACTTATTCTCAAATGGAAACACGTCGGGACTGGGGAAGTGAGTGTTTCCATTTGAGAATCATCAATGTCGGTTGATGATATTTAATAATAAGGAAATACATATAGAAATTA
The DNA here is from genome assembly GCA_035578155.1 of Brachynemurus nebulosus. Classification (NCBI taxonomy): domain Eukaryota; kingdom Metazoa; phylum Arthropoda; class Insecta; order Neuroptera; family Myrmeleontidae; genus Brachynemurus; species Brachynemurus nebulosus. The sequence continues at coordinate 7,686,957 of JAPWDM010000001.1, read as the reverse complement.
CATATCGCCTTCCTAGAATGAAAGTGGGATATCTGGGAATTTTTCGTTTTTCATTTTTAGTACCATGTAATAGATAAGTTAACCCTAGAACGACAAGTCGGTGTCATACATGACACCTACGTTTTTTGTTTCAGCGCTGTAACTTTTGATAATGTAGAAGTTGACAATAATCTAATAAGTTTCTTTTTTAGTAAAAATTTGAATACCATCTAGACAGATAGACGTTGACACTGACATCAATTAAATATCGATTTGACACACTAGAACCAGTGTATTATAGGTATCATTTATGACACTCACTTGCTAAATTTGTCCCATAACAGCCTTGTCGTTCTAGGGTTAATTATCTATCGAATAGTATGTTTTACAAGTTTGTAGGATATATAATTTTTGTAGGACATTGTTTCAAATTTCAAGGTCACCATATAAACTAATGTATTATTACAATTTAAAATGCAGTTATCTCAAAACGAACATTTCCCAGATATCTCACTTTCATACTAGGAAGGCGATATGTATGAAATAAACTCTTATAGTTTAAATTACTTTATACGACGGATATCCAATGGTACTGTCTCCGATTTTACATAGTGACGTCAGCGAATTATATAATATACAAATATAAATGATGCGACGCAAAATAAAAATTGTTAAGTTTATGTTAAAAACGATCGAAAAACTCACTTTATAACTGAGTTGAACATTGAAAAAGATTCCAGAAGATTCTATTCAAAAGCTAACAAAGATAATATCGAAGCTCGCGTTTCCATTTGAGAGGGTTCCATTTGAGAATAAGTACTGTACCGCTTTCGTATCCTACAAACACGAGTGCCATCTTTGATTTAGACTTTGATTTTTTGAATACATTGAGTTTCGTCTCCTTGTTTAATCTCCATAGATAAAACGTTTATGCAAATCGTTCGACAAAATGTATAGAAATTAGCGTATCCACACGTTTCTAACTTATCGGTCAAATTTCAGTTTCGCGACGTTTATCATTGAGGAACATAGACTGTCTCCTTCTTAGCCGTTTCATCAATTTTGTATTTTTCGATCAGAACTTCATATGCTTGGATTTTTTATTCTGATCGCTGTAATCTGGGTTTTTAACTTACCACAAGCAAGGAAAACTCCGATAAACTTCAACAAATTCGCACAAAAATTGACGAGAGCACTGACGAAGATCAGACGTTATAAAATTGTCTTGAGAAGAATGTACCTCAGACGGTGAAAGCATAGTTTTTGGAATAAATAGTTCGTTCTGTGGCGGTTTACGTACAAGATAAAGGTAATACAAGTTTTAAATTATTTAATAAAAACTTCAGATGTGAACATCAATATTTTTGACCCCCTCAAATAGTTTTCGTGATCCCCTACATTGAGAATCATTGATATAATTCTTACATGGAGTATTTCGACCTGTGAAGATTAAATTCTGCATGTACATTCTACAAGTATTTGTAAATGTCAATTAATATACATCAAAATTTTCTTTTACATTGATCTTATATGGTACTTTCCCTACTCCCGTATTGCAAAGTGGGTATGAAAATTATTTTGCAAGTACAACATCGTGTGGGATACATATTGTTAAGCCGCTGCTACACGATGCTACGAACACCTTCCAACATTCGACGTTGGATGGTTCATAGCATCGTGTAAGCCGCTGCTACACGATGCTACGAACACCTTCCAACATTCGACGTTGGATGGTTCATAGCATCGTGTAGCCGTTGTTCGAACCTACGAGTGTCCAATGTCGAGCGTCAAACGTTCGCATTTGGTCGTGTGCCGTTCGATGTCGGTATTCTTGCACCGAGTCAAAGGGATGCTTCAAACGTTTGAAGGTCAATGTTGGTTGCGTTCGTTGGTTGCGCACGACTCGTTCATGTGAAGAGAGACAACATTAGTGTATAACATTAGAGATAACATCTGACAGATAACAGCGTTGTCCACTGAGTACCAACACATCATCATTCGTATTGGATCAAACATTCGATTCACCGTGTAGCAGATACATTCGTCGCATCAACTATCGAACTTAATTGCCTCAAACGTTCGATCGAACGTTGGAAGGAACGTTCGTAGCATCGTGTAGAACCCGCTGTAGTCGTTGTTCGAACCTACGAGTGTCCAATGTCGAGCGTCAAACGTTCGCATTTGGTCGTGTCCCGTTCGATGTCGGTATTTTTGCACCGAGTCAAAGGGATGCTTCGAACGTTTGAAGGTCAATGTTGGTTGCGTTGGTTGGTTCGACTCAGCAGCTGCACGACTCGTTCATGTGAAGAGAGACAACATCAGTGTATAACATTAGAGATCACATAAGACAGATGACATCTTCGTCCACTGAATAAACGTTTGTCCCAACACATTATACAAGAGAGACAACATCAGTGTATAACATTAGAGATAACATCAGACAGATAACAGCTTCGTCCACTGAGTACCAACACATCATCATTCGTATTGGATCAAACATTCGATTCACCGTGTAGCAGATACATTCGTCGCATCAACTATCGAACTTAATTGCCTCAAACGTTCGATCGAACGTTGGAAGGAACGTTCGTAGCATCGTGTAGAACCCGCTTTAGAAAATACATTCATTCCTGTTAGCCATATTAGAGCAACCGCTGAAGTGATCTTGTTTCGGTGACTTTGTTTTTTGTTTACAACCCAATTTTTGTTAAAAAATTTATCAAAATCTGCATCCACATTACAGCTGAGACTTTTTTATGCGGTCTTTTTCAGTTACGACTTTTTTTTATGCGATTTTTTTATGCAGTTTAAAAAAAAGCGCCATTAAGGTACCATCACAGTGTGACCGGGCGAAAAATAGTCAATTTTCGTAATTTTTTCTCGGATGGATAGGATGGGGGAATGGAGATAAATTTTTTTTTTGCGATTAATACCACTATTTAACAATACAAAAATATTTTTTTTATTCATTTTTATTTACTTTTTATAATTATTATAATTTTTTGAAAATAAATGTCTTTAAAAAATGACGATATTTGGAGCCCACGATTGCGGCCGCAGTTTCGATCTGGAAAAAAGAAAATCAAATAGATTATCAATCTGTAGTTAAGCCACTATGTACCTATAGAGGTTTTTTTTTTGAAATGAAAAAAAAAAATTTTTCTAATTTTAAAAAAAATAGCTTCCATAGATACATAGCGGCTTACCTACAGATTGATAGTCTATTTGATTTTTTTTTTCCAAATGAAAACTGCGGCCGCAATCGTGGGCACCAAATGTCGCCCTTTTTAAAACACACTTTTTTCAAACAATTATTTATAATTATAAAAAATAAATAAAAATGAATAAAAAAAATATTTTTGTATTGTCAAATAGTGGTATTAATCGTAAAAAAAAATTCATCCCCATTCCCCCATCCTATCCATCCAAAAAAAAAATTGCGAAAATTGACTATTTTTCGGCCGATCACACTGTGATAGTACCTTAAAGTGCATAATGTGGTCAAAAGCAAAGGTAAATAAGAAAGGACAATGGTCAAAATTGCCCCCCAGCGCCCACTGGTGAGATATGTATTTTCTGAAAGCCCCTTCCTAGTAGGTTACAAATATACCCATCTTAGGTATGGAGAACTTGGCCTTCAAAAGTTCTGATATGCAGTAGGTTTTGCATACTCCACGTGGCCATTTCTTAAGAAACCTGCAGCGGGCATTAGAGCCCCCTTCGGGAGGGTGCACTTCGGACTACCTTATTTCGGCAATCTACCAAGGGGTTTGCCAGAAATCGCCAGCGGTAGGACTCCCAAACTTCTCTTCGGATACTCCCAATGTACAAGTTTGAAGCCGCTCGGTACGTCTTCTGCCATAGGCCACGTGAAAAAACGAGGTTAGGCCACTTGCCAGGAAAGTGGTTTTACACAGTGATAGGCCGGTTCACGACATGTCTCATAATCCATTTGTACCTATACAGAGTATCCCGTTTGGCTATGGCCACGTGCAGACTTTTTGTACATTTGACGCCCTATAACTTTTGAAGACCAGGTTCTCCATGAACGTGCCCATTAACAAAGTTGGACTACTTGCAGGGCCGGACCTAGCCTAAGTGGCACCCCGGGCAGGGTCAAAAAATGGCGCCCCTGTAGAAAAAAAGATTTCTTTTTCCCTCTCATAAAGCAAGTGAAGAGCAAAGAAAAAAAAACGTCATATACCCAATTTTGGCGCCCTTAAGACCTGCTTCCCGGGGCACGTGTCCCGGCTACCCCCTAGATCCGGCTCTGTCGGCGCCCCTCAAAATTTGGCGCCCCGGGCGGTCGCCCGGCTTGCCCGCCCCTTTATCCGGCGCTGACTACTTGACCAGGGCTATCGATCGGCACCGGTCTCAACCTTGGGCGCTAGGGGGCGCACTATATGCTCCCCATATAGTTTTGCCCATTGCCCTTTAAACATTAATTATAATAATTTTTTTTATAAAATAACTTATTGACTGTTTTTAATCATTTAATCAGTACAGTGTCTAAGAATATAAGTTATTGCATCATTTTTTTTAAATGAAATATGTATTTATCATAATTTTTATATAATACTTTATCTTGTTTAGAAAAACCACTTCTAAGCAAATCGTGAGGTTTTGAGTCATGTATTTTCTATGAAACTTTTTTATACGGTGGATCAGGGGCGATGTTAACCGTGTTATTCGAAACTCATCATCCATACAAATTTGTATATACTACAGACAGTTAGTTTTCCTTATAATCCGACGATATTCGAGGATTGCGTCAATTTTTGACCATACTAGTTGCGATACTTCGATCGTACTTCGTTCAATTCAAGTACCGACCTATTTAAGAGATGTCTGTAGGGTGTATTACCTAGCAACTCTGTTTAAGTTTCACTGTCTTTTTATAAATTCCGCTTGCTGAATGGTGTAAAAGCGGGAGTGAAAGTATTTGTAGCCCCTTAGAACTAAAAGTGACACTTTATTACTTCCCGATTATGTGGGGATTTAAAGTATGTACTTTTTAGTTCCAGAATTGCAAAAAATTATTTTATGTAAACTTATTTTTTCCTTAATTTAGATTTTGAAAACAATTTTTATTTATAATTCGGTAAAAACTTGATTTAAAATTTAATATTACAGGTTTTGAATAATTTACATAGGTTTGTGTGACCTTGAACAGGTATACTGAAATATAAATAATAAATAAGTTATTTTTAAAAGTTCATTCACATAAAAAATGTTCCTGTCCAGTTGTATAATACATAGATTCACCAAGTGCGTGTTAGGCACGCATTAAATCAGTAGCTATGGTTCATTTCAGTTAAATTTAACCATTCTTCGTCACTTCGAATTTAAATAATTTCCGTTTTCTTGTCTTTATCTCTTTTATTATTGCATTTATGTAAATTTTAAATTTGCAGTTTATTTTTAGAAAAGAATAGAAGATTGATTTATTTCGAATATAAGAATGGGGTATTTGACAATTTTTTAAAAACCATCTTGGTGTGTTTATTACTTCTTACTAAACTCATAATACACATTTTTAAATTATTTTGTACTATATTTTTAATAAAAATCACGGATCAAATTTCAGTTTTTAAAAAGATCGCCAAAACGATGCTTTCTGTGACGTCAAATCGTATGACATCATTGGCTCTAAAACATTGAGTAGTAGTAGTAGGTCTAGTAATGCAAATTAATAATTAAAAATTTTTTTCATAGTTACCAAAAAAGTAAACAGTTTTTTTCCTAACTACAAATATAATACCTACATATTCGAACGAGCTTGTGACGTAAGCTGCTTTTGCTTGATGTTTTTAATTACGTCATTTTTAACGTAAATTTTGTAATTTTATTTAATTAAAATTTTTATATTTTTGAATGAAATAACTTGTAAAAAAGCAATATTCAGTATCATTATGACTCGAGCAATTATTTAAAAATCAAAATAGATATTTTTTCAACTACTGTCAAATACCCCATTATTTAATTTTTTAACGAAAACTCATGATCAATTGTATCTGAAATGAGGTTATAGTTTTTCACAAATTTCGGGATAAAATATTTATTGTTTTTATGTACAGTTAAAAATTAGCCTTAGTTTGTTAATAATATGATTATCTGAATCTTTTACTTTCTATGAATTTAAAAAATTTCAGTAATAGTTTTTAAAAAATGACACTAAAATTAAGGTCCAACAGTAACTATTAAGGCCCGATTTACATTAACGCTCTACTCTCACTCCGAAATCACTACGCTCCCGATTCGATATAAACGGTCATTAACCCTGTAAGATGTCTAGTGAAATCTGACTACTTGCTACACAACCCTGTTCCATGTCAACAATTCTGTATAATGGTTGATTCATATCTACAGACACGTATCGTGGCAGACACGACAAACACTATATATAAATACGATCATTAAACCAGTGATTCTCAAAGTTTTTGATATGCGAACTCCCTTTGCACTTAAAAATTTTAGAAGAACTCCAAAATCTGTAGAAATGAGTAGGAAATGTGTAGAAAATGGATATATCTAGCGTAGGTAGACAAAAGTAGTTAAGTCCTTTTTTTTTTTTTTTTTTTTTGATTTTATAATAAGGACCAAGAGAGTCTATCTCATATATTTCCAAAAGGGCAAAAGTCAATTCCACCCCAACATCATTTTTTATGCACTTGTTATAAAAAAAATTCTTTTCAGAAACTAACAAAAGAGGTTCTTAAAATTCTTAATAAAATAATGAATAAGTACATAGTTCAATTAAATTGGAAATGTATTTTTATGACAACAGCTACCCGCTAAAACAGGTTAAATCCACAAATGGTTTTAATAATGATTTTTATTGTTGTTTTTTATATGTTAAGTCCATAAAAATGTCTTAAAAAATTTTAGTTTAAGGTTTAAAGTTTATTGTTTTTTATGATTTACTGTGTTACATGTTAAGAAAGTAATTGATTAAGAAGAATTTACAAAATGTCATGTAAACTTGAAGATAATTCAAATAAACTGATATTGCCTGCATTTCATTTTAGTTTTTACTCTTTACTGTAAAGTTGATATTTTGGACTTAACTACTTTTGTCTATCTGCTCTAGATATGATCTGTAGTCGATTGTTTCTGCAACTCTCCAAATAGTTTTTGCGACCCCCACTTTGAGAATCACTGCATTAAACAATGTTTGTCGTGTCTGTGACGTTCAATGTCGGTAAATATGAATCAACCTTTAAGCGTGTACCAATAAGATATACAAACATAACTCCCTTTGTCTTATTTATTGTCTATCGGAGCGACTCGATTCGTGTTGTCTATAATAAATTACGTATTGATCAGCAGACCTGTGGTCGTTGTTGAACCTTCGCACCTATTTACCTATACAGAGAGCGAGCTACGTTTGTTTATATGCATTGGTGTATTAGTTGTCAAAACAGTGTATCAGTTGGTCATAATGCTTCATGACCTTCATCGTGTTAAAAGGTGATTAAGTGCAGATAGACCACCTAATGCGATGACAGACATGATAGAATCTGTAAGGTAGACTGTACACGATCAGTAATACTGTCAGTATTTAGAAATGCTGATATTTTTTTTTTTTAAATTGGGGTACTGTTGCCGGTGGATGGCGCGGTCAGCAGCACCCGGCGGCATCGCCTACTAAGGGCATGCGCCGCCAAACACAGTAAAAATAAAAACAACACGTAAAGACAGGAACACATAAATGCAATAGACAATGGACAACATACACATATTAAAATTCAACGATGAGCCCTGCCATCCCAAGGCCTAAAAAGTACGGACAGTCCTTGGTGGCGGTACGCTAAGGGCTAGCCAGAGCGTCCGGTCACCAAGGTCTGAAATCCAACGATGAATCTCCGAGGTGTAACGGGCCTCGGAGTGGAAAATACTCACTAGAAATATCACAGGAAAAGCGAAATCTTATTACGTCACTGGGGAGCCACAGGCCGACCAGTGCCGCAATAAGTAGTTAAAAACGATACCGCTGAAGGATCACAACAGCAAGCCTACAGCGGCACGACAAAATATCACAGATAAGAACAACAACTGATGTACCACCTCGGGTGGAAAAGGCCCTCAGTGGTACATCGTTAAAATAAAACAAATTAAAATCTTATTAAAAAACAAAAACAACAATATCACAGTTTTCAAAATTTCTTGCTCTGTGACACGATTCCGCTCCCCATAGTCTCGACAATTCCGAAATGGCTTTGTCAACACCTAGGAACTCACACGTGTAGGGACAGTGACATCTGATTACTGAGCAACATGTACTGTTCTGTCAGATAACTGATTACTGGGTACATGTGCCGTTCTGTCAGGTGTCGGGGTCAACCTATACGGGAGACCGGTACGATGACTAGGCCACGTTCGTCCGAGTCGAGGCTACAGAGAACGGGACAATGCCACAGAGTATCACAAAGCCAACATCTGACCTGTGTTCGTATCACTTCGACGGGGCGGAAGCCGTCATATCAACGCTCACGAACGCATCCGTACGAGGGACGACGACGTCTCCTTACTGGGCGAGCTCGCTCAAGCTGTTCGGGCAGACGTCGACTCGTACGTGTGGCCGATGAGAACGAGTGCGTTGGAAGCCGCATTCCTACCCATCGAAATGACAAGAACAAGGCCAGGGAAACATCACAATAACAATTAAAAAGTACCACCGCAGGCATGAGAACCCAAGGTGGCATAACAACTATCACAGACACAGATCACAATTTTTACATAAATCACAGACGCAATATCACCTTTTCGACACATCTGAACGGTATCGTCGGACTCCGAAGATCACGCCCACTGGAGTATGCAGCACTGGCGACGCGTTGAATTCCGGTCAAGGTACCAATTAAACCAAATCAAACTGACGCAGGCATAACACTCACTCGGGGGATACAACATCGTCCCCTCCACACGATCATTCTTGTCGAAACACAGTACCAGAGCCTCGTCAGCCTGCTAGCCGAAGCTAACAGTTGCCCGCCGGGCACGAACGGGGACGTGAAGGTTGGATTTTAGCCCAGCAATACTGATATTATTACTGATCGTGTATTGATAATACTGAAGTATTTGTATATATAATTTATATTATAAAAATAATGATTCATTATTTTTGTCAGTAAATACTGACAGTATTACTGATCGTGTACAGGTAGCCTAAGCATTTCGTGGCTGTGACTACGAAATTCTAATAAGAAGAGATATTACGAATTACATTATCACCTAATTGTTGGCATGAAAGTGTTGATTGTAATATGTTTGATTTTAATGATGAAACGTAAACATATTTGGTATTTGTTTAGAAATTTTATATTGAAAATTGTTAATTTTCAATAACGAGTTAAACGAGTGAAAACGCACTATTATTTTAAAATGACGTCACAATTTATAAACAAATATATCGAGCTATTACCGCCATTTTAGCGTAACCGACAAATGTTAAATTTTACAAGAGAAGGATTTTTTAAATATTTGTATGGCGCTTACGATATTTCTGTTGTTTTATTACCCCTGAGCGTATTATTCCCATTATTTTATTAACCTTACGATAAAGATAGTTATTGTCAGTTACGCTAAAATGTGAAAATGTGTTGTATTAACGATAAACTAAGCAGTTGCTATAACTGGTTAATTAACGAATTTTGGAGAAAAACGTTAACACTGCTTGGTCCGTTACAGTTTAAAATGTTGTTTGCAATAAAAATCTCAATTTCGATAAAAGTGCCGCTTACGATAAATCGGCGGTAATGGCTCAATATAAATTTTGATAATTTTCGTCATTTCTGGTAGTTAGAATACGTAGAAATAATAATAATAATTGATCAAATTAGTACTCGGTTCTATTTTGACATGTTATGAATATAATTAAAGTACATGACGTTTATTTGTTTTTAAATTGTGATGTCATTACAATAAGCCGTATTTGGCTTAAAAATTTATTCAACGTGTGGTAGAGGAGTTATATTTGTGAAAGTTGATAAACTCTAAATAAAAATTCTACATTTCTATAATATTAAATTTTTGTAATATAGAATTAATTTATTATAATAAATTGTTATACATATTTCTTAAACTTATTTATTTTGTTATAGGACACTCTTTTCCCGTATGTTACCGCTAATATAAAAGATTACCTTACTAAAAATTGGGAAAATGATGAAGTGAAGGATGTCTTGAATAAATTACGTGAAGAATCAGAAGATGTTCCAAAGGATGGAGAAAAAGAAACTCTTATTACTCAAACTGCTGAATATATCACTAAAAAGACTGAAGAGAATTCTGAATTAGTAGGTGTTAAAAAAATTCAAGGGCTGTTGTATGAACAAGGCTACGCATCTGGAGATTTGAAAGGACAGTAAGTATTATTTACATTTGCATTGAGTATTTCAGTTTTAAAAATAATATTAATTTTTGTAAAGAAAAAGTTATTTTAAACTAAAGTTATCTAAAATTTCAAATTTGTTGCCTAAAAGCAATTTCATTTGAAGAACTATCAGCCCAAAAATACTCAAGCTATGCTGTCATTTTTTTGCTAATTGACAGTTCTTCTCGTTAAATTCCAGCCTTTCCGGTATCGGTATCGAATTCTAGTCATTTTTTTTTTAAAAATTAATCTGCCATAAGGACAAACATTTAAAAAAAAAATAATAAAAATCAGACCATAAATTTTTTTATTTATAGCCAAAAAATAAGGTGACCGTGAACGTGTATAATTACAATATTCAAAATGGGATCATTATTTGAATTAAAAAAAAAAATCTTGGTATTCTTTCAAAATAACAGTAATTTGAAATATTTTTCTGAGATGGGATCAATGGGTCAACATATATGTACCATTTATGTTCAGTTGTACTTGAGGAATCGAACTCGGACAATTCGGGTTATAACTGGACTACTTAGAGTTTGTGTTAAAATAAAAAAAAAATATCTTTTTGTTTAATACGAAATTGTTCTCAAATGTTACTTATGTATTTCTTTCAAAAGAAATATTTATTTTAAACATGTTCAGTGCGGTTATGCACGGGCCCGTGTCTGATCACAACTTACACAAAGCCTAGGTTGTGTATATTTAATGCAGTTGTGAATAGGTTAATGTAGAGACATGTTACATTAGATACCGATCCACCACACATACCACAGATATATATAGATACCAACTTACCTATCTCTACTGCAATCCACTTGTAGCCAAAATATGACGTAAAATTGCTGCTTTCCACCAAACGAATTTAGTACACACAACATATTACTACATAAACCTATCATTGCATGTACACAGACCCATGTATATGTGTGTACGTCATACATAATCTGTGGTGTGATGGTAGTGGTATGCATCGTGTACATACGTGTAATATATACGTATTCGATCATTATTGACAAACAAAAAATTTAAACCTTTTATTTTAACCATAGAGAAAATTTTTTTGTTTCAAAATGCCTGACTTTTTACTGCCAGTGACAAATACAATAGATATGGTTACAAAAAAAGAAAGAAAATCAAAGATCCCAACATCAAAAAAAGTGAACCCTAGGAATTTGTAAAATATAAATTATACTAAATTATATTGGTAAAATTGAACATTACTTATTGTTAGAATTATACTGTATTTCGAAAAATCTGTCACAGATGGCGGCACCTGTACCAGTGAATTAGAGTCCCTATAATAAATAGAGTCGTGACATGTCACCCATTTTCTGTCCAAAACAGAGCGGGAAACTTCAAAATTAATTATCACGTGTTTGAGTAAATATTTTTGAGTACATAATTATTGTTAATAAGTTATGAATTAATTTATTTCCAATGTATTTTACGCAAACTTTGGACAGAAAATGCCGGAACCAATCAGCGTTCAGCAAACATGTCACGACTCTATTTATTATAGGGACTCTACAGTGAATATATAGATATCAAAGCATTTTGAGCCGCCATATTGCATGACGTCTTAATCATTGAGTTAAAAGAAAGATATCCATTGAGTTTTTTTTGTTTAATGGAATTTTTACACTTACAATTAGATACGACACACTTCATATTTTTTTCTATTTAAATTTCAAAAGTTAATTAGAAAAACAATGACACAACGTGCGATGTTGCTACGCAGGCTATGAGCGACTGGTTAAGAACTTGTATAACAGGGCATAAAACGGCCCAGTACAGACCACATAATTTTGTATTTACATTGCTTCTGTGTATTCTGTGACACATACAATTAGGTACTTTTAATATATACGTCAATACAGCGAGGCTCCCGGCGGCATCTATGCACATCGAATCGAACTTTTACAATTACCAATAATACTTGTGATGACACTCAAAGTGTGTCACTGACGACTCTTCCGAATACAACAATTCGCATTGAACGTGTTAAAAAATATATTTTGTATTTACAGTGTATTTGAAGATGTACCAAATGCATTCCAATCGTGGTCGGAAAATGGTAAACGAAAAGTTTGCATTTACTCAACCGGCAGCATTGAATCTCAGAAACTTTTGTTCAGTAAAAGCTCAGCCGGCGACTTAAGCTCACACATCACAACACATTTTGATCAAACCGTTGGAATTAAGACTGAATCTGCTAGTTATAAAAATATCGCTAAGGAATTATCTTGTCAACCAGAATCCATTGTTTTCTTAACTGACTCAGTTGAAGGTAAAATAAAACATTAATGGCCGTGTTCGTTGCTGAGTTTTTCTGCTCAAAGTGAGCTGTTGGCACATGCGCAAGAACTTTTTTATGGAATACGCATGCTCCAACATACTTTATATTATGAGCACAAGTATTTCGTACTTCATAAAAATGTTTTTGCGCATGCGCTAACAGCTCACTTTGAGCAGAAAAATAACAACGAACACGGCGATTTTTTATTTATTCATTTTTTTTTTTAAATTAATCTATATTAAATTTGTAACGAATATTTGGCAATTATTCAGCCGAATATCGAATAGCGGAAAAAAACGAAATCTCACGTATTTGTTTATATAGACAAAAAAATATTCATAAATTATGTATATTTTAAATACTTATGTATGTAACATTTTCTACTAGCAATAACTAATGTTTATTAGCATTTATTGAAATTTAAAAGAATATTTTTTAAAAATGGAACTTATTTTAAAATTATTTTGTCTATATTGTGATTTATTTGTACCTCACTTTATGCCTACCTCACACGATGCAAGATTGACTGCTAGAACTAATGTTGGCAACCATGATGGAAAATGACGTCACTGTTGCCTCTGTTGCGTGAACACTTGCTAGATTTCAATCATAGAATCTTCTATTTTCGTGTTGGCTTCTCTGCTATATTTAACCGTTAACCAATAAGAAAATCGTATTGTTCACGTGGACATCCATTTACCACCACTACCACTAACGGTAGACAATAGTGGCGGTTTAAACACATTGGATCCATCTATAGACTCAGGCCAACAACACACATCGTGTGCAACCAGTACCGCAAAGGAGCAATCACAGTGCCTAGCACAGCACTTAACGTTATGGCACTTTAACACGTTGATGGTCATAACCTATAATGACAAAATGCCCAACTAGTACACTGTTTTGACAACTATTACACTCTTTATGGAATTGTTGACGCGGTACAGCATTGTGTCGCAATTATTCAGGTTTCACTTGACACTCTCTAGCGTCTATGACCATTAACGTGTTAAAATACTTACGTAATAATTTCGGAGAAACAAGAACTCGAATTTTTTTTGTTTCTTATATTTTCTGGAAAGTCACTTGAAAGGTCTTTTTTTTTATAAAGAACGCAAATATTTTGAAAAATGTGTAATAAACAATCGTTGATGCGCGAAAAATGCCGAATAGTATTCGCCGAATATTCGGTTATTATTCGATTAGGGTGTTGGCCGAATAACGTATTCGTTACAAGCTTAATCCATACTATAGTATGCTACAGTATTTAATACCCGTCTAATACTTTTCATATATTTATTTTTGATAGAGGCCAAAGCTGCTTCCGAAGCTGGTGTAAATGCCGTTCTCATAAATCGTGAAGGAAATACGCCAATTACAGAAGAGGAAAAAAAATTATTCCCTGTTGTTAACTCTTTTAAAGATTTACCATTAAATGAATGCACTGAAGTTGATGGAGAAGTTTCAGGAAAGCGAAAGTTACCATCTGAAGAGACTGTTTCCGAGGTGCATAGATAATTTATAAAATGTTGTTTTGTATATTTTTTTGTATATATATTTTATATTAATTGTTGATTAGTTTTAAGAATTTAAAAAAAAATTACAGTTTGTTATATCAGAAAACAAAATCGGTTTCAGCTGTAAATGAAGATAATTGGCGAACAAAAAAGTTTTTGAAATAGATTTGTATTATTCTCAATAATAAATTTCTAATTTTTATTTTATTTTGTTAATTTTAATTTATTTTTTTAAGCAAATTATGCAAAAGTATGTAGGGTAACAGTAATATGCCGAGATCCTTTTTTTTTTAAATGAATTGTATAGTTTGTACAGAAAAAACCTTTGGTGTATATACAGGGTGGAAAGTAAATAAATCTCGTCGTTTTCAAGGGTAACTCATAACACTCTGTAGACACTAAAATTACAGGAATTTTTTTGGAATTAACAGTTTAAGGGAATCGCAAGTGAACTGGCTCCATGATGTTCCCAATTTTTGCTAAGTACGGCCCTGACTAAATTTTGCATACACCTTTTTAGTGCCAAAGGTACAAAATAATTTTGTTGATCAAAATTCAATAAAATTCTGTAAACATGTTTACTTCTAGTTACTTTTTATTTATTTTTTTTTTTTTTTTAAAAAAGAAAATTTATCTTAATAACATTAGATGGTTAGAGCTGGATTAACAAAAATTTTTAAGGGCCTCTTTTTTGACCCATATTTAGTATTAAATTTTTTCTGTTAAAAAACACTTGATTTAAATTTATAGGCAAATATGGTGAGACCTACCCACTATTTTCGTAGCAAGACATATACTTTCCACCCTGTAGAAATAATACAGATACAAAGCGTTAATGCTTTATGCGAAGGTTTTTAGCAACAAAGACAACTAATTTTAGTTTTTATAATTTTTTTCAAATTGTATCAGATTAGGTCCTGTTACTACAATATTACGTCTACTAAATCAGAACATAAATTTATAGTTAAGTTTTTCTGATACCAACTTTCAGTGATTTTGCTGAAATGTCGGTATGAGTTAGATTTCTCGGAGACTTTTTTTTATTTTTCTTTTTCGTTTTGACCGCTATCCAAAGTAATGAGGATTACAGAATTTGTGTAAAAATTAAAATTTTTTTTAACAAAATCCATAAAAGAATCTTACTTCGTTTTGTTCAATATATTTCGGCACAATTGGCGCCATTTTCAAGAACATATATCTACAATATAACAATAAAAATTGGTTTTTAAAACATTTTAACAATTTTAAAAGTAAGACAATTTTTTTATAATTTCTTATAAAAATATTTCTAAAAACAATTTACGTTAATGTCAACCTATATTGATTGATATTATTTTTGCTTCCGAGTCTGCAAGGTAGTGGAAACTTTGTGATCATTCGAAAGATGAAAATTTTTATCCACAAAAGTCAAATTCCATTTTTTTTTTTTTGCTCAGCGGAAAAAGCTTAAGATATGGTTTATTATCATATCCTCCGCTAAATAGTATTTAGGGTGGCCAACTTCTGGAAAACCAAAAAAATCAAGGGTACTTTGTATAATATATAATTGTAAGAAAAAAATTCTTCCTTATAACGAAAAATATAAAAAAAATATCCCTTTTCACGAAGAATTTTTTCAACCTTCTCCCAAATTGCGTGGACTAGCTTTATAGAAGGATGGACATAATGAAACCAATATCTTCTATTTCATAGCTTTTCTTTATTAAAATTGCCAAAATATTTTCGATATGTTTAATATCATCTTCAGTGGCAGAAATTATCTAAATTTCAGATTGTCATTCTTGGATAACAACCAACCATACCAACAATCCATTAGAACAATTTAACTAGTTTTTTTTTTTTTTTGCATTTCACATGGAAATTTGTCAATCGAAAAAATTTTTTATAAAATAATTACTTTAATTTAAAACAATTAAAAAAGTCAAACATATTTAAAATGTAAAATCAAAAAAAAAATTTCAAGAGAATTTTTTAAATTATCACAGTTTGTACAATGTACTCCTCAAGTACATTGTTATTGGTATGGTAGCACAGTGATCAATTTGGGAGAAGGTTGAAAAAATTCTTCGTGAAATTTATATATCCCAAAAAAAAAATATTGTTGTAAATATCCCTTTTTCTAAAAGAAATTTTTGATTTTTTTTGTGACGTAACAGTCCATTTCTGATCACGTGATTAATAGCTAGAAGAATATTTTCTTAATTTTTCAAAATTAATAATAATTGGAATAAATTAGTATTATAATAGTTTTTTTTATTATAAATTTTCATTAAAAATTGTTTGAATAGTTTCTCTTAATACTGTCAAATACCCAGGGCCGGCGATAGGGTAGGGCAGGTGAGACAATTGTCAAGGGGCCCCACAGCCTGGATTAGGGGCCCGGAGAAAGTGAGGAGACGTTTTTTATTTTTGCTCGTCAATTGTATTTTTGGAGAAAAAATGTTTGAAAGTGTTTTGTTGTGCACGGGGGTCGGTCATTTCTTTCGCCGGCCCTGCAAACACCCCATTATTTACTGACGCAAATCTCTTGCTAGCACAGTAAAGTCTCCATCATATTTCACTTTTCCTACAGGAGGGGGGCATAGTATTCTGAAAAAAATTTTTTAAATTTGAGTCTAATAGGATTTCTTGATAGTCTTGATTGTACCAGCAATGAAAAATTTATCTCTTATCGAAAAGATTTCTTGTTTTCATGTTTTCAAAATTGATATCAAAAGAAATTCAAAAAATTGTTTTTTTTTTTATTTTTTCGATTATTCTATTTTCAAAAAAATAAGTACTGAAAACTGAAAAAAACCTTCGCTTGCGCCCTGCCAAATAACTGAATTAAAAATGTAAAATTTCGGATTCCTTCTAGTTTCGGTAGTATCGATACTGGTGATTCGATTGCACTTCCCGGTTTTATATAAAAAATTTTAAATTTGAGTTGGAAAAAATTTTTTGGTAGAGTCAGGGAAAAATTCAGATACTGTTTGGAAAACCGGGAAAAGTCAAGGTAAATTGGTCTTGAGAAAAAATGGCTACCCGGGTATTATTAGTCAATAAACTAACACATGAAATTTAATTATATTTAACTTATGACCTAATGTTTGCACTGTTTCACTAATTTTTTGCATTTAATTTTTTTTTTTGTTTTTATAATTTTACTAGTTTTAACATTAAATTTACTTATTATTTATTTATTAATAGTAACTTACGATAAATTCAAGTATATGCGACTTCAAATTATAAACTACAATAATAAAAAGGGATTACTTGTCTTTTTGCTATTCACCCCGGGAATACTTTACATCGCATTTTACGGTATAAAAATAACCAAACCTTATTAGAAATTTCATTTAAATATTGATAAAATTGACTAGATTAGTAATATTCGAATCGTAATGCAGATATTAACTTTAAACTTTTTTTTTTTTTATTTTTTCTTAATTTAGCCACCAGCAAAAATTGCTAAAACCGATCTTCCAGTTGAAGAAGAAAAAGTTGAAAATACACCTCCAGTTCCTAATGCAGTTGAAGAAGATAAATCGAAATGTATGGAAGTATGCGAAGATAAGACTGAAAATATTAACCAAGATGACACTAAAAAAACTGATAGCATTAATAATGAAACCGTAGAACATAAAATTTTAGATGTAAACAGTGATAAGAAAGAAGAGACAGAAAATAAGGTTGATGGTGCCGATGAAAATATTAGCAATACCGATGTAGTTATGTCGGATGAAGCTGATATTGCCGAAAATACAATTAAAGAGTCTAAAGACATAAAAGACGTACCCGCTACCGATAAAGTTACGTTAGAAACGAATACTGAAGTGGATGTCAAAGAAACGCCAAAATCCACCCCGAAAGAAAGTAAAGAAACGCCAGAAAAAACGTCAGAAACCGAGAAAGAAAGTAAAGCAACATCAGAATCCACCGAGAAGGAAAGTGAAGAAACGTCAGAAAAAACGTCAGAAACCGAGAAAGAAAGTAAAGAAAAACAAGATGCTGAAAATAAAGATTTAAAGAAAACTGAAGAAACTGAAAGCATAGAAATTAATAAAACTGAAACGGAGAAAAAGGTAGTTGACGAAATTGAACCAATGGAAGTTGATGAACAGTTACCGGATGGCCCAACAGGTAACTAGAATCTAGTTTTAAGTAGTGTTTTGTACAAATCATAGTTCCCCGACACTTTCTTAACCATTAGGGAAGTGCTCAAAAGCAGTTCTATAAATAGAGTCCTTGTAGGCTGGAATATTTTCCGCCATTATTTGGACTAATATTAGTTCGTGTAATATGAAATGTCGTTTTCCGACCACTTGATGCATCATGTAATTCAAACAAGTATCGACAATTTCTTAAACGTTCGAGAAATGTTTAAGAGCATTTCTTCAATTTTATTTAAAACTCTTGTGGCATGGAATCATTTCAGTCATTAATTGGAATAACATTAGACCATGTAATATGAAATGTCGTTTTCCGACCACTTGATCTACCATATAACTTAAACAAGTATCAACACTTTCTTAAGCATTATAGAAATGTTTAAAAGCTGTCCTTCAATTTTAAATATAATTCTTTTAGTTAGGAATCATTTCTGCCATTATTAGGGGTAACATTAGTTCATGTAATATGAAATGTCGTTTTCGGACTACTACATCTTTCATGTAATTCAGATAAAATTCGACACTTACTTAAGCATCAGAGAATTGTTTAAAAGCAATTCTTTCATTTTAAATAGAATTATTTTAGCTAGAAATCATTTCTGCCATTATTTGGGTTAACATTAGTTCATGTAATATGAAATGTCGTTTTCGGACCACTTGGTCTACTATGGAGGTCAGATAAATATCAACACTTTCTTGAGCATTAGAGAAATGCTTAAAAGCAATTCTTTAATTTTAAATAGAATTCTTGTAGCCTGGAATTATTTCCGTCATTATTTAGAATAACAGTAAATCGTGTAATATGAAATGACGTTTTCCGACCGCTTGGTCTTCCATGTAATTCAAACAAGCTACGCCGCTACCATGTCATTCCATTAATATACTAAATTGCACCAAGTGGCATAACTTCTGAACTACTCAATTCTTTTTTATGAAATTGTCAGAAATTATGCGGTCTGGTTGCTAGATGGTCCCCTACAAATTTCATTGCATTCGGAGTAATAGTATCCACAACGCTACCATGAAATCCCATTAAATGTCAATATCTTATTTACTGCTAGTCCCACTTCGCTTAAATTTTTAAAGGGGGTTAGTTTCTAAAATATTTTTACTATTATTTTATAATTTAGCCTTTAAGTATTTTGAGTTGCAACAATTTTTTATGAACTTGAAGGCGAAAATATAATTTCACGATATATATATTTGGTAGAATACTGTTTTAAAGTCTTTTACGAGTACGAGGAAGCTGTGTGCCATACCCCATTGGCAGCGCGCCATTACGGCGGATTAATTTAAAAAAAAAGAAAACGAATTCTATACCGATACCCAACTTGATTTATTTTTTACAGAAGAGAAACATTCAGAACAGACTTCCAGTACAGTAGCAGAAGTTGAAAAGACACCAGAAGTTGAGAAGACACCAGCAGTTGAAAAGACACCAGAAGTTGAGAAGGCACCAGAAACTGAAAAGATACTAGAAGTTAAGAAGGCACCAGAAACTGAAAAGACACCAGAAATTGAGAAGGCACCAGAAACTGAAAAGGCACCAGAAGTTGAGAAGGCAACAGAAACTGAAAAGACACCAGAAGTTGAGAAGACACCAGAAACTGAAAAGACACCAGAAGTTGAGAAAACACCAGTAGTTGAAAACAGACAAGAAATTGAAAAGAGACTAGAAGACGAAAAGAGACCAGAAAATGTTGAAGAGAAACAAACAGATAATAAACCTGAAACCGATATCACAGAAAAAACAGAAGAAAATTCTGATGTAAAAGATGTTAAAGAAGATTTAAAGGAAGAACCATGCACGAATGGATTAAAGGCCGAAGATGAAAATAAAACTGAAAGTACAGTTGCCGATAAAGTAGAAAAAAAAGAAAATGAAGAAACAGTTCCTAAAACAAAAGAAGGTATTTTTTCCACTTATTTTATAAAACCACGTTTAGCTCAGGCCTTTTTACTTGGCAGTAACTCGCGCATGATACAGATAGATATATTTGAAAATACATTACAAATAAGAGACAATAACATTTGAAAAATATCTGGATTTAAATCATATTAAAAAGAGACACCTTTTTAACAAACATATTGTTCTTTTTCGTTCCCACTTTTATTACCTACTATTAGATGTACGTGTTAAATTCGTTTTCTGCGCTCTGCCAAGTTAAAAGGCCCAAGCTATACATAAAAAATTGATGAATTTTGTTGAAGAATTTCAAAATATCTGAAACAGAAATTATTTAAAAATAATTTACTATCTTTTTCTTTTATAGATGTATCGGCGAATGAAAATAAAGCGGAAATAAGTAATTCAGTAACAAGTAATTCAACGGAAGATGTTAAAGAAACAAAAGATGTTTCTAATCAAGTCAATGCAGTTGTAGAAACGGTAGATAATCAAATGCAAACTGATGTTGTAAATGAAAAGCAAAAAGAAACACAAACACGTTTAGGTAATCATAAACAACTCTTTGTACTACTATGAAACACATACGAATTGTTTTTATTGTCTAAATCAGTGATTCTCAAAGTAGGGGTCGCAGAAACACTTAATTACAGCTTACATACCCATTTTCTACACATTTCTTACCTATTTCTGCATATTTCGGGGGTTTTTTGAAATTTTTAAGTACTTAGGGGTCGCGGACTAAAAAGTTTGAGAACCCCTGGTCTAAATCGTTACAGGAAGTTACATTAACGTGATTAGCGCACTAGAGTATTCTAAAGATTATGGAATGATTTTTGGATGTTATTTTTTAGTATTTAATACACAAAATTTTCAAAATTTTTACCAATTCGAAAAGTTTTTAACTATTTTGATGATTAAGACGAGTTAACTCGTTTTGCAATATGGCGGCTTAAAATGCTTTGATATGTATATATTCACTGTTACAAATGCCGCCATCTATGACAGATTTTTCGAAATACGGTATAATTCTAAGTAATCAATTTTACCAACATAGTTTAGGATAATTTATCTTCTGCAAATTCTTAGGTCACTTTTTGATGTTGGGATCTCTTATTTTCTTTTTCTTTTTTGTAACCTTATCTATTGTACTTGTCACTGGCAGTAAAAGGTCCGGCATTTTTAGACAAAAAGATTTCTCTATGGATAAAAGATTGACTTGGAAGATTTACTTTGTGCAAATCCATATTACAAAATATGAGAATAATTTTTACAAAATATGAGAATAATTTTCTTTGACACTAATAGACATTTCGGTTACTAGCTAGCATTCGAGTAGTTAACTCATCATCATTCTTCACTAAAAATAGATACTTCGGTTACTAGCTAGTTTTCGAGTAGTTAACTCATCATGATCAGAATGATGATTTAACTACTCGAAAGCTAGCTAGCAACCGAAGTGTCTATTTTTAGTGACAAATGACAAAAAAAATTATTCTCATATTTTAAAATTTTTTTTTTGTCACAATTATTTAATGTTTAATTTATAAATATATACAATTACAGAAACGAAAGATGTATCCAGTCAAGTTGACTTTGAACAAGTAAAAATGAAAACCACTGAAATGCAAACAGAATCAGTGCAAGATGGTGAATCTGAGAAAACTCAAAATGGATCAATCGAAGAGAATACGAATGGGGACGTTTCACCGAACAACAGTGAAACGAGTGCCACCGAAATAAAAGTCAAAAATGTTACAGAGCCAGCACAGCAAGAAGCGGCAACAGTCAGTGAAACTAATTAAAAAAAAACGAAAGTAAAACAATTTTTTTATCCGTTTAAACAGAAATGTGATTAAGATACTTATTTTTTATCGTTATACGTTCTAATTTTAGATATCTTAATGTCATGTGTACTTAAAATATTTGTTTTTTATTTTTATTTTTTTTTTTTTAAATATTTCTCAGTATTAATTTTTTTAGATACACTATTTTGCTTGCTCTCTCTATTTTATAAAAGTCTGAAAATTTTTTTATAGTTCCTTTTAATGATGCTTCAATTTCAAAAAATTATTTCGCTGTGACGGAAATTAAAAATTGGTTCCTACTTACTTTTTTGGAGGAAATTGTAATACTCATTAACGAATATTTATTTTTTTATTATTATTTATTGTGCCAAAATTTACATGTAGGTATTTTGTTTTTTTCTTTTATATGTACAACCACTGCCAGACAAAAAATTACAAATATTGTTATATTCAAAAATTTTTTTATAGACATTTTAGCTTTTAACAGAAGCCCAAGCTTTTTGTTATGTCATATCATCACTTTTAAATTTTACTAACAATCATTAAAGGTGTTCACACAATGGATCACATAAAATGTATTAAGAGTAGTGCCATCTAGTGACTCCGATTGAAACTTTGTGTATTTTTTTTAATATAGTAGGACGTCTCATCGGGAATTTTGGGAAAACTGTAAATTCTACGGGAATTTTTTCGGAAAAAAGCAGGGACTTATATTTTTACTTGGTGTGGGTACTACTCTTAACTTTTATGGTTAGTAAATATTTCCCAACTGTAACAGATAATACGATTTTTTATGCAAAATTCCACATTGACTCAGGCACAACAGAACAGAATGAAATTCCAAGTAATTTTAAAAATATAAATAAACCTCCCTTAAGATCATCTTCCTTAAATTTACTTGGACTACTAAATTATGTCTCGTATAAATCCTATTCCAAAAAAAAAAATCTAAAAATATCTAAAAACTTGCAAAACCCAAAAAGACCACACAAAAATTAGACTGTGGGGATTCAACGTCGTTAATAACAATTTTAATCATTCATTATAATAATTCTTATATTGTCTACATTGTCCACCTTAGATTTAAAGAGATAACTAATAAGAATTGTTATATTAAAAAATTACACAAAAGTTTCATCCGGGATCACTAGATGGTGTTACTCCTTACGTCATATGTTAACGTATTGTGTTTTGTGTCATCCATTGTGTGAGATTTTTAACACAGTTTATGTCAAAATATATTTTTAAATTGGGTTATTTCATTTAAAACGCCCTTAATGTGAAACTTCGTGAACAATTTTAGTAACTGCAGAGAAACTGTTTTTTTTTTTTTTTTTCATTTACTTTTAGTACATGAATCCCTTGTTATTCACGAATACAGACATTTTCTTAAACTATTTTTATTTTATAATATATGAAAAAACATTTAAGAAAACAGTTACTAAGTTTGTTTTTACAACAGTCAACAAATATGTTTAAACTGTTTAAATTTTACGCATAAATAAATAATGTGATATTTTGATAACTTACAAATCGGAAAGTCTGCTTCTGAAACAATATTCTTATACGGAAGTTAAGCAAATTTGCAGTCTACGTTGTCATGCAATATTTTTTTTTTTTACCCGGTAAAAACGAAGCAACGGTGATGGAAATTTTTGATTATGAAAAGTTAAAGGGCGGAAGCATATTTTTGTTCTCGAAAACTCAAATTGATTAATATTTTACACAGTTTTTTTATAATGACAACTATACGATATGGCACATCTTTTAAAGCAAGTTAGAGTGTAATTTATTTATAGGAAACAGTAAAAATAACAGAACAATGCGAAACACAAGTAGATATAACTATTTAGCAAAAAAAAGGAGAAAAGTTATATTTTAATTGTGACATATTTTTTAGGTATTTGTACTATAGAAAACATATACAGCTGAGCCTTTTTTTATGCGGTCTTTTTTGTGTGATTTTTTTATGCGGTTTCTAAAAAATGGCCATTAAAATGCATAATATGAATCAAAATCAAGAGACAGTAAGAAACCTAAACATTTACTATAATAACTTTCTTTGATAAAAATACTTTTTAACGACTTTTAAGCATTTAATCAATACACTGCATAAGAACATAAGTTATTGCATCATTTAATTTTTTTACAGATGTATTTTTCAAAATTTTCATATAAAAATGAAATAAAATGTTCCTACGTGTAAATTAAGGATTTATCTTGTTTAGAAAAGCAACTTTTATTAAAATTGTAAGGTTTTGAGCGTTTTACGTCTATGAAACTTTTTTTATGCGGTCCCTATCCACCGCATAAATTTTTTTTTTACAATCTGGGCCGAACTAATCTTTTTATAGTTATTTATGATATTTTTGAATATATTCTTTTTGTGCGATTTTTTTATGCGGTCTCTATCCACCGTACAAAAAAAAGGATCAGCTGTATACATAAAAATTTCGAACGAAGTTGTAGTTTTTTACATTGTCATGCGATATTTTTTCTTTTTAACCGGTAAAGACGAACCAAAGTTGGTGGAAATTTTTAATTGTGAAAAGTTAAAGCCGGGTATTTTTTTGTGGTTTTCAAAAACTCAAATTTATTAATATTTTACAATTTTTTTAATAATGGCAACTGTATGATATGGCACATTTTTTAAAGGAACTTATTGTATAATTTATTTATAGAAAGCGATAAAAATAACAGAACAGTGCGAAACACGAGTGAGTGAGGAACTTAAATGGTTAACTGCCGAAAGGCAAAGGCTAAAAATCTTTAAATAAACAAAAATACCAATAATTGCGTTAAAAATTAATTGCTATATGTCTGTATGAAAAATTCTGTCTGAAAATGTCTGTGTGAAAAATTTTAATAAAAATATGTGTGCTGGGTTTAACTCGTTAAATACAATAATTTTCAGCCACATTTGTTTCTTTTCTGCGGCAAATATCGAAATTATTGAATGACAACGTAGAAGGTGCTTTCTTTGTGAACAAATCAAATTTTTATTAATTAAATTTTACGAAAACTAAACGTGGGCGCCAACTTTTCGCTCATATTTATTCGTTTTCGATATCTTTTTTTTCAAATTAGAATTTTTTAAAATTTTTTTCTGGCACGTATACTTGGAAATAGCCAAAATAATATTTTTTATAACACCCGCTTCTAAAGTTCGATATTCGAGCGTTGTGTAGTGGGCGTAAAGAGCAGTTTTCATATCATTGTAAAACAAACGACAGTAACAGTGCGCGAAAGTACAACTGTGCGTGAAAGCAGCTAAAACTATGCGAGAAAATAATGATATTCATTTGTCAATGATAATCATATTCAAATTAACATGGAAACGACCAACAAATAATTATGTTCGATACGTATGCGTAAAGTGAGGTATCCAATAGGCTTAAACTGGGGCACTCGCTAAAGGGACTGACGCATACACAATGAGATCTCGTGCGCTCGATCTCGTGTATACGTCAGTCTCTTAGACTCGTGCCCCAATTTAAGCCTACTAGAATACCTCTCTTTACGAATATGTATCGAAAATAATTATATTACAATTTTAAAATGATGAATTTATATTTTAATACAATAGATGTCAAGAGTAGTTTGCGTCAAACGTTTAACAATTAAATATCACGTCTGCATATTGTGAAATATGTGCGAATTCATCAGTGATTTGTTGTAGTAACAAACAAAAACAAAGCTACTTTAACTACAGCTTTTAAAAACTAAAAAAAAAATGGTAGTAATATCAGTTAAAAAGGTGCAACTATTATCTATTTTTTTGTAAATTTTTTATTCTGAAGCATTCAATATAAACATAATAGTGATAGTTATAGACGTGCTATAATCGTAAATTTGAATTGAACAGTTCTTTATAATATTGATTGGAGAAAATTTTTGAAGTTCTGTTCACATTTCCTCTACTATTCTGTCACTTTTCATTCTAGAAAAAGCTTTTCCTTAGTTTTATTAAATTTATTTCTCAAATAAAAAACTTTAAAATTTATTATTTTTCAAAAACATTCAAACTTGAATGTTTCTTTAAACTAATCAGACCAAATACAGGGTGTAAACAAAATAAGTCTTGTAATTAACAGAACCGATAGATTTTAATAATTAATTTTTGCCAGTATTTATATCGATAGTTTTCCTCAAAAATTTTTGTTTGCTTTGAAAAATTGAAAAATGGCCCTCGCGATCAAAACATAATCAAACTCTAGTATTTTGAAATTATCGACCGTTTTTCTGTACACCCTGTATACTTTTTTTTACAAGTAACTAATATTTCATGCTTGCATTATATGATTCTGAATAAAAAATTCTTACAAATATTTTTATGTTTTCCTAAAATTAATTAACATTGTAAATTTAAGTAGGGTACTTGCGGGTAATGAAGCTCATTTTACTTTATAAATATTTGCGATATATAACGTCTTTCTTTTCATATATTTTACACATTCTTAAAACGAACCAACAGAATAATTAAAATTTGGGCATTATTACCCGAAAATACCTTTCAAAGTATATAAAAGAAATCATTCGTGTATTTAATTAATTCCTTTTTGATAAAATCATTTTTAGGTAGACTAAAAACGTTTTAATTTTTTTTTTTTTAACAAAATAAATCGATATAAAACTAACATACATATTTTGAATTTTTTTATACTCGAAATCCTGATACTCGAAATTTTTCTTTTTTTATATTATGTATTGCTTACTCGGTCGCATAAAGTGCTAAGCACAGCTAACTTTTACATCATTTTATGTCAAATACTTTTGATCATAAATTCAATCATTTTTGTCTTTAAGAGCATACTAACGTAATTGTTTTGAACAGGGTAAATAATACCCCACCAAACGAAATCAAATTATTTGATTACCAATTAAAAAATGACAAAATTAGTTAGCCATCTATCGGTTAAACTGGTACTAACAACTACCAAATAACAAATATAATTTTCATTTTTGGCAAATGTTGTAAAATATATAAACTATTAATAATTTTAATTAATATTCGCATTTTAAATTTCTAACGGTATATGATTGCGATAGAACATGGTGCTTGGTGTCCTTAATTTTCCTTTTTTTAAAAATGGTCCGTAATAAATATTACAAACTGTGATGACGCAATACGTCAGAAGTAACGCCATCTAGTCGTCCTAGTGAAACTTTGTCTAGTGTACTAATCACTAGATGGCGTTACTCTTTACGTCTTCCGGCTTAGATAGTTCACCCATTGTGAGAACGCCGTTAAAATGAACATGAATTCCAAAATATTTAAAATTTATAGTTTTGACGTGGGAAATTTTTTATCATCGTAAGTATTTTTATCCCTTTCTTTTTACCTTAAGGCAGTTTTTCCGTTTTTAGGCCAAAAAAGGTGTTTTTCTTTTCCCCCAAATAAATTTTTATACGACACACTTCATATTTTTTTCTATTTAAATTTAAAAAGTTAATTCGAAAAACAATGACACTAGGTATGATGTTAATCCTAACACAAGCTGTAAGCGACTGGTCCACATGTTGTGTAACAGTCCACAAAACGGCCCAAAGCGAATGACAAATACACTTAAACAGAGGCTATAGCTATACAAATTGATCTTTGGCGCAATTTCCGCCTCTGTGATTTACCTAACGAGTACAGATCCCGATATCACATAAAGTCGATATCAGAACTGGCTAAATGGCGACCATTTCAAATTTTCTTTTTTGTTTTTTAAATCTTTTATGTTTGATTTGCTAAAAATTTATAATAAATTTTAATACCATCGTTTCATGCGATAGAGAATTTAATTCCGAATAAAAGGGACTAGGGGGAATAATTGATTGAAATCGGCATATTCGTTCTTGATTCTCATAATTTGGAAAAAAACGCAATTAAGGTTTGAGGTTGGTCTTGTAGAGATATTAATTCTAAAAAAATTACAGACCAATAATTATTAAAAAACGGGAAAACTTCTTTAAAAATAATATCAACAGTTAATTTCTGTCTGTAAAAGAAAAAAAAATAAATTTCCCCTACGTCATCAACTAATGAAGCAAAATTAAACGTACATACCTAGCTTGTTGTCTCTTTTCCTTTTTGCCACTTTTATATTAGAATAACTAGAGTAACTTAAAGTTGTGCGTCTAATTTTGTTTCATTTGTTGATGACATCAAAGAACTTTTAGTTATATTCACCTACACAATCGATTTATTAATTTATAATTTGTGAAAGCTAAAATGTACTTTACAGAAAAATTCAACCAGAGAACATTTTATAATGTAACTCGATTCTTTTTCCTCGCAACGCCATTTTTGTATTAAAAGACTGAAAAGATAGAAAGTGTACGTAACTGAGGCTTGGTGGTTTTATATCAATATTTTAAAAGTGCTACAGTTTTATTGAATTTTTAAAGACTGAGACGAATATCTGTTTAGAAATAAATACTTTAACTTGCTATTTGAATAATATAGAAATATCGAGAAATCAATTTTAAGCTCTGTGAACTTCTATTATTGCATTTTTACTTTTTTTTATATAGTTACGTATATAAGAAACTAAGTATATAATAAATTGTCATAATCGCTACATTATTTTTATTTTTTATTTTTTCATAGTCATTTAAAAATAATCGTTTATATAGTTAAATAAGTAAAAACTTATAATTAGAGTATATTTGAATTTTTACCAAGATTTTTATGTTTGTAACAATAAGTAAGAGAATCTGATAGTGTCGTTTAAAAAATTTATTTTAGTAATGTATATTATTTTTTTAGAAGTTTTTACTTGTCACTTAAGGATAATAAATTTTTTTTTTATGTACATAATTTTTTTTTTAAATTTTTTATTTAACTTTTGTAAGGATAATAGTGAAATAAAACGATTTAGGATAAACAAAAGTATTTGTTTATTAACTCCTTTAGTGATTAATATGAATTTATTTGTCCAGTAAATAAAAGATGAAATTATTGCTAATCAATTCTTTATTCAGTTGGTTTTTAACACATTTTGTGTTAATTTTCGCATTCGAAGTGAACGTTGGTGCCCTCTTTGAGTGCCATAGCAATATTAGCAATTATAAAAGTTGGATCAACTGTTTTCTTCAGCTGTCGGAGCCATTCACAGAACACTAGAACCTACACTACTATTTACTAGCGAAACCAGTGTAACTCAAAAGGGATGAAAATCCCCACCTATATGTTGTATGTACATTCAGTTTATGCTTGTATGTGTGTGATCTGTGTTGTGTGTATGGGTCGTCACAGGTATCGCACCAACACAATCACATAATTATACACATATTGTGGACCACTGTGATCAGCAATCATCCAAAGTGCATCCAATAATCGGTAACAATTGATGCGCACCCGGTCGCATCTCCGAACGACTGAATCACCCAAGCTGTGACAGACCAACAATTGACTCAAAGCGAGCTAAACAATTTTGATTTTAGTTTCCTTCTAGTGTTCTGTGGGGCCATTACTCTATATGGACATCAACAGGCCCGTATATAACTTAAAAGTTGAAAACTAGAAGTTCAAAAAAGTTACAAGGGGTTTCTGAGTATTGAAAGGTACATACGTATTCTAATATCAATGTAAGAGGTTGGGATTTAAAAGTAGTATGAATTTCGGAATTAATTCCGATAAAGTGACCATAATTGCCATAAATATAATTTTAAAAAAAAAGAAATTGAATAATGCAAAAGCATTAGGTACAAAGCATTAGTACATAATGTGACTTAATCGTCTGTTACAAGCTTTATAAAAAACTTATACATATACCGTAGATAGGGATAAATAGAGACGAATTCAGACTTCACTCCGTATTTTTTTGTATTTATTTTATGAGTACCTAATCTTTAATACTGTGTGAGTTTTTCGAGAGTTGCCATTTTTATTACAGCCAAACCGCTGATTTAATCGAAAAATTGTTCAAATAAGAGTTGTAGATATCGACGGGGGCAACCGATTGCTATAGTCAGGAGCTTTATAGCTCTTGTGGTTTTCGAGCTATGATACAAACTTATAGATTTTTAAATGAGACTATATATTAATTTTTCGATAAAACTGATCTAATGCATTAATTAACAACATAAATGAGCAAAAACAATTTTTTACCCAAGTTTAACTGTTTAATTGTTCTTTAATTTATCAGTTAGGCGGTAAAAATATGCATATATACTTGAGGCTACTTCAACCGATAGTGTTCTTCCTGGTTACATTTCCATTACATCCAAGAAAAGAACTTTTTCCATTACCATTTCTATCATAAAAATTTGGTTGTAATAGAAATGGTAACTCTCAAAAAACTCACGCGGTATATTAAAAATTTACGTGAGTATGGTCACTTTATCACAGTATCTAAAAAATTTTAAAAATATCGGTAGTTTTTGAAAAAATAACAAAATCATATAGTTTTTTCTATTATGAAAAATTGGGGTCAAAAGAGACGATAAAAGGGTGAATGGGGACAACCCGTAGAGTCGACCAAAACTGAAATTCTAATATAAAATAATTTCGAATTTTTTGTATTTATACATTTAAAAAAGAAGTAATACTCGATGATTTCCTATAGAAATAAACGTAGAATCTAAAATAAAGTTTATGAAGTATCGAAATATGCTGAATGTGTTTATAAAAATATCGAATGACTTGATAGCCTTGAAAGTGCTCTCTTCTATGTTCCAATACATGCTTCATCCGTCCCTAACCACTCCACATTTGTCCCTTTATACTTTTATATAATGTCCCTATTAACCTATATACTGTCCCTATTCACACCTTTTCTGTCCCTATTAACTTCCAATTTAGCCCAAATCTCAAATCCTCATTATTTCCTTTTAAAAAAATAAAAACAACTAAAAGTCTGCAGTCTTCTTTTTTCAGATATGTTCCAAAATAATTAAATTTTCGATTAAACAACAATTTATTCATAAGAGCACCGAAATAAATAATTTTTAGATTATTATTTTAGAACTAAAAATCTGCAGTCTTCTTTTTTCAAATATGTTCCAAAATCGATTAAACAACAATTTATTCACAAGAGCACCGAAATAAATAATTTTTATATAGTTTTAACACTTTCAGTCCCATGGCTTCGGTATCCGAAACCAAACAAAACATCCACAGAGGCCGATCGCGATCAATATTTAGAATAATAAACAAAACACTTAAAAATATTTATAAAAAAGATTTTATATTATTCTAATAAAAATAATTTATTACTACATACCGGACATTTTTCATTTTTTGTACATATAAATATACATAATATGTTTTACCATCAAAATATCTAGGCTTCATCTTTTATTTACAATAATATTTTTATTCGCATATGTATGTGTCTATTGTGTGCTTGTATGTATGTGTATTTTATCAAAATAATAATAACTATGTAGGTACTTATCTTTTGACCTGCAACCTGCATAACACATACATGTTGAATCATTTACTGTTTTGTGGAATCATTTTATGTACTTGTTTACATAAAATTTATTTAAAAATATTGTCGGCTTCCAGGGAAGTTTACTGTGAAACTGCTCGGGCCTTATAGTGTTAAGGAACAACAAATAGCACTGTTTGAAGACGTCAATCTAAACTCAATTTTTAATATTTTTTATTCAACTTCAAGCTTAATCACTACTATTACCCGAAAGAATAATGATTATGATGATTATGCTATAATTTAAGTAAGATATATTATGTATGTTCGCATTTACATTTAGTATTTTTAAATTAAGTTCATGAATATTTTTCGTTTCGTCCCTATTCACCCACCTGTCCCGATTGATTCCTCTACGGTAGCGCATATACATAGCCTACATAGCAAACTGGGCAAACTGTAGCCAACTTAATAGTATTAACACGTTGACGATCATAAGCATAACCTACATATAATGACGTAATGTCCAATTGGTAGACTATTTTGACAACTAACACTTTATATGAAATTATTGACGCGGTACAGCGTTGTGTCGCAGTTAGTTACGTTTCATTTGATGTCGGACAACGTCCATGACCGTCTACGTGTTAACACTGAGTATTGAGCATCGTAGTATGGCGGGTAGAGGTAAGGAGGACTGTCTCATATGGGACTTGAATCGAAAAAGTGGCCCCTGAATTTGATGAAATAATAGTTCAACAAGTAACCAGAACGGCGCTGATAAGCAATCAGGGTTCGATGTGAACTTAGCGATTATTAGTGAAGTGAAGTATGCCAAAGGGAAATACTAACTGTTAAAAATAGTAAAAATTGAATTAAAAACAATAAAAATTGAATTAAATATAAAAAAAATAAAAATTGATTTAAATATAACAATTTATTAAAACTTAAAAACAATAAAAACTGTTGTTTCAGTTTTAAAATTTTCAGCGCTTAATTTTAAATCTAAGAATTTTACTACACTAGCGCCATCTTAATTTCATCCACTTTTGGGGCCACTTTTTATATATGGAGATACTTCTCCTTACCTCTACCCTCCATACATCGTAGGCGGAGTATTTTAAATATTTCAAACTTTTTCAGCAATTAACCTCCAAAATATAAAAACTAAAAATGACGTAAAAATTGCGTAAAAAGTTGACAATATTGTCCATTTTTGAAAATAATTGTACAAAAAAATTAACTTTATACGCTTTATACATTTGGTACTGTTTTAAATACAATCAATTATGAAAACAGAAATCAATGACAGTGAATCCACAGTGGAGTCAAATTCAAACGATTTTAAATATTCTTTGTCTCCCAATGTATCCAGTGCTGTGATAGTTAAGGAAGAAAATGTATATCAGGAAGAATTTGATACTTTGGAAGTAAATTCGAACTTACACAGTGAAATTAAAACTGATCCAGAAGAAAACTCCTATACTATGACAATGAAAGAAGAGTATGTTTACGAAAATTACGAAATTATTGAAATTAAAGAGGAGAAAATTGATTTTGATCTGACAGATTTGCACACTCCGATTGAAACTCATCAAGATAAAAATTCAAATTCTGATATTAAAATAACCGAGGAAAATGTATCATGTGATAAATATGAAATTTATGGAATTGAAGGCGAAGAAATTGGTTTTTTAGAAATAAATTCAGATTTGCACATTGAAGTTAAAGATAAAAGTAAACTAACCGAACTGACAAGTTCACAAGATGACGAAAAAACGGATAAGAAAATGTTTAAATGCAATAAATGTTCTCAAGTATTTCGTGTACTTTATAATTTAAAGCGTCATAAAAAGATTCATAATAAAGAAGAACCATATCAGTGTGAGATATGTTTAAAAGAATTTAAGGATTTAAGTAATTTTAGACGGCATAGTGCCATCCATTCCAATAAAAAACCATACAGTTGTACGTATTGTCAAAAAAAATTCCTATATCCAAGTTATTTAATGTCTCATTTAGAGACGCATGAGGATGATATGGAAAATCCTGTACCAGAACCACGAGAAAAACCGTTTAAATGTCAAAATTGTCCGAAAACGTTTCGCTATCGCAGTAAACTTGCCGAACATGAAGGAAGTCATAAACTTGATAAAGAGAAAACGTTTAAATGCAACGTATGTTCAAAATCGTTCGTACGTGTCAATTCTTTGCAACGACATCTAAAAACACATTCGGACGAAAACAAATTTCGTTGCCGTGAATGTAACAAAAAATTTGTATGTCCATATAGTTTAAAAGAACATGAAATAATTCACAGTGGCCAATGTATCCGTTGTAATCGGTGTCAAAAAGAATTTAAAACACTCAAATATTTAAAGAGACATGAACGAAAAATTCACGGCAAAAAATGAACATTACAACAATGAAAATCAGATTTAAAATTTTTAGTAAAGGAACGATGAAATGTTTATTAAGAACAGCGGCAAGGTAATTAATAAAAAAGTAAACGTATAAAATCGATAATATTGGTCTTGAATTAGGCAAGACTACGATTAGTACGACGCCAAAATTTGAGGACAGTTCCTTGTAGAACTCGACAATATAAAACGAAAAATAAGAATGAAATTTTTCGATATCTCGCTTCGTTTTTGAGATATTAAACGTTAAACTTGTCTTTAAATTCAGATAGGGTAGGGCGGGGTAAAAAAAGACATTCGCCTAGGTGGGGTAAAAAAATAGACATAAATTTTTATTAACTTCAAGTGTTAAATTTGAAAAAATAAAAAAGTATTATAATAAAATACATACTATGCATTCACATAAAATACCTATATTAGGTCATACCACAAGTTTCGACACATTTTTTGTATTTTATATTTTTTTATTTATTTAAGATTAAGGGTGTCTACATAGTCAATGAAATAAGGAATAAGAAGTATGCCATCTAGTGACGTTGAGTGGAACTTCAACGTAACTGCTCATAGATATTCAAAATTAATGAGTCAGTCATTAGACAGTCAAAATTCGTGTTTTTTTCACTTTGGTGACAAAAAAAGTCATCACGAACGTTATTTTTTCATTAATTTTGATGTACAAAAATACCTAAATACATATACGTATGGGCAGTTACGTTAAAGTTCCATTCAACGTCACTAGATGGCATACTTCTTATTCCTTATTTTATTGATTGTGTATGACCCATAAGCGGTCATATTTCATGCTTTGTATAGAGCTAACACTGAATTTTCTTTTGATAGTATTATTGTGATTAAAAGACCATTTTTAAAAATAGAAAATTTTAAAAATCAATTTTCGTGCAAGAGCAACAATTTTTTTTTTTAATTTTGTGTCCTCCTTAATTACGCTGCGGCAGTTTCGCATAAGTTTCTATTGAAATGTGTAGGGTATAATGCCCTTAGTAAGAGAACGGTAGTGAAGTAGCTTCATTTTTACAAAGATGGGAGAGTACAGGCAAAAGAGTACAGGGAAGGTCGACCAACATCAACCACTAGACTGGAAGCCTTTGATAAAATTAAGGAAGCATTAAGTGTGACACGTAACTGATCTATGGTCATACCACTATTGAAACTTAAAAAAAAGGAGTTGATTGTAACAAATGCGCAAAATTATCGTATCTTTCATATTTTTGAGAAAAATTATCGTACCCAATGTAATTCAATATGTATAACCATAGAGAATAACACTATATATATATATATATATATATATATATATATATATATATATATATATATATATATATATATATATATATATATATATATATATATATATATATATATAGAAGAGCACTCACTTAAATTATAGGATTTTTTCTTAGCAGGTGGTTATTTTGGCGCTGAGTTCAGAGGGCAGTGCAGTAGTACTGCACGACATATTTAAAAAAATGATTTTACTATCTGTCGAATTTATAATTTGTAACATCGAGCATCTTAGTCAACATGTAGGCATTTCTCATACTACAGTACAAAGGCAATTTGAAGAGGGAGTTACCCAGTTCTCAAAAGAAGGTCTCGATTCCAATTTAAATGAAATAATTGGTAGGTTAAACCAAAATGGTACTTTCAGTGGTGTGTCTAAATTATCGGAAGTTTGGAGACGGATCATTGACAACCCAAGAGACTACTGATTAATTTTATATATTGTATATAATTTAATCATTTACACAAATGAAAATATTTACAAAACAAAGTGTGTCAAAATTTGTGGTATAACCTAATACATACATACCTGCATGGGTGGCTTTTTTTTTACCCCGCTCAACCCTATATTGTATGTATAGGGCCAATTTGTATCGGTGTAAGCGGAAGCCGCTTGCGCTCAATTTTAAGCAATTTGTGCTTGAAAACAAACACATTTGTCTTGCTTTTGATATGTTTGTATATTCCTGTCTCATTTTCTATGTTCTTGAGAGACGGGTGAGGTATGTATACGATGTATACCGAATGCTAATTGTTGACTATAAACTAAGTATGCTAGAATCATCGTATCGTAGAGAATGATACGTGATATGATTTTATTCACAGAGTGCAAATTTAAATACAAGAGTAATATTGTACTAGATTTTAGATAAAATTTCTTGTTAGAAAATTTGTTGTTAATTATTTAGAATTTAGCTAGTTTATAGTTACAGTTAAGTTTATAGCCAACTATTAGCGTTCGGTATACATCGTATACATACCCTCACCCTTCTCTCTAGAACATGGAAAGTGAGACAGGAATATACAAACATATCAAAAGCAAGCCAAATGCGCTTATTTTCAAGCACAAATTGCTTAAAACTGAGCGCAAGCGGCTTCCACTTACGCCGATACGAATTGGCCCATAGTATGTATATTTTGATAATGAGCGTGTACAAATTTAGAAAACACAATCGACACTGTGTGACCTAATTTTTATAACAAAGTCAAAATATGTTATCAAAACTAACCTTAATTAATCTCACCACCTAGTTTTTATATCAAAGTCGAAGTATATTGTCAAAACTAACTAAACTAACCTAACCTTAACTAACCTCATCACCTAGTTTTACTATTAGTTTCGTAACTAATATTGTCGAGTGTCTGGTAAAAATTAAAAGTGATTCTGAGCATTCCCATTTTCGGAACTCCAGCCAAAAAATATTAGTTTTTTTGTGAAAAAAAAAAGTACAAAAATTACTGAAATTTGGTTGGCATTACTTTTCCCCTATGTACACTGTCACATAGTGTCGTGTGTGTTTTCTAAATGAAACACGTTAATTGTCAAAATATTACACATACTATTGGCGACGCAAAGATTCTCACGCGCGCCTTTGGTCGTAAAATAGGAACTAGTATCAAGTAAAAATATACGTGTACGTCTATTTGGGGATATAAAATCTAGTAATCCGCACATAATTTCTATAATACATATTTATATTGACAATTAAATGTATATAAAAATTTTTATTTAATACTTATAATTTAAAAAACCAGAGGCGCTCGCGTAATCTTTGCGTCGTCAATACATACAATACATCCGAATTTAAAGACAAGTTTAACGTTCAATATCTCGAAAACGAAGCGAGATTTCGAAAAATTTTATTCTTGTTTTCCGTATTATTTTGTCGAGTTCTATAAGAAACTGTCATCATCTTGGTATCGTACCCTTGAATTATAATGATATTTATTTATTTTTAAAAATACCAGTACTTTAAAATTTTTAAAAACGCGTTATTTTTGATTGCAGAATAGTTATGATGTTTTGATGTGCGGGACTGGAGTACTGCTGAAAATTAGTACATGAGGTACATGTTAGGAGGAGATTATATACACAGTGTGCACTATAAAGTTTGCAGCGTATGGAGTAGGAAAAGTTATTTTTTTATTTTTTGCAATTAATTACATTATAAAAGAGATATGTAACCATTATTTTTCTTTTATTATTTATTAATTTTGTTAATTCAATGTATGTTTGTATGTTTGTAATAATATAGAATTATTTTTTTCATTTTGTTATAGCATAAAAAAAATTATGTTTAATTCTGATTTATTTTTTTTTTATATAATTCTTGTAATACCTTCCAGTAATTATAGCTAAAGCTAAACTTACGACAGCACAGCTGGAGTATATTTTTGGTTAACAGATATCAAAGATATCAATCAATATTCTTATGGAACTTAATATACATGAGTTAAATTGTCATCAAAAAATTTAATTTTCCTCTACGAAAATTTTTTAGCTATAAGAATGAGTAAAATATAATTTTATGATTTTGACATTACGACGCTTCAACTTTAAGACACCGCCATTAAGCTCCAAAGAGTCCAGTATCCTAGTTTCTTGAAAATTTTTTATATTTTATAGAGTGTAAAAAGGCAAAAAGAAAATGAGACCTCAAACGTCGTCATTAAATAACAGAGATTGAAGCTACATCAGTGATTCCCAAACTTTTTGTCTCGTAGGCCATTTGCCATGGTTTCCGGTTTTAGAAAGACCCCCTGTACAAACTCAACTTCCTTTATATATAACTTCCTTTTTTTCTCAGGAAAAATGTAGGTGGCGAGCAAAAAAAAACCAACATCTCATTTTACGACCAGCAAACAAACCTACCCACTGTGGATCTACTCTACTGTTGTAGACCTCTAATTTTTTTCTCTGCCGACGTGCAGTGGCGTAGCTGAGGTGACTGGCGCACTTGGCCAGACTTGAAAGTGGCGCCCCTGACCAGGCTTGAAAGTGGTGGCCCTGATCAAACTTGAAAATGGCGCCCCTTTGATAATAGGGGGGGGGGGGCAGTAACTTAAAAAAATCCGCCCCTACCCACAATCACATTATACGTCTCTTCTCATTTTTTGCGCAAACTACAGCCACCTGGGCTTCTGGGCATGATTTATCAAACTTCACGGGATTATGCGGTAACGACGTCCAGTTTTGTTTCCCAGATCTGTGGAAATGCTAGAAATCTTTTTGTTGATTCAAAATTCGACCATCTATTCAACGTTTAGGAACTTAAAAAAATCCGCCCCTACCCACAGGATTGATGGAAAACAATCAAAAATTCCAACGAATTCAATAAAATAATAAATTTATTTCTGTTCAGTCCAGATATATTTTAATATCTTGGATTCGGTGGAATTTTTGATTGTTTTCCATAAGTCTTGTCCTACATTGGGTAAATGGTCGAATTTTAAATCAACATTATATTTATTAGCTAGGTACCCAAAAGATACTTCATAAGAAATCTTTTTACTTTCAACTTGTAGCCTAGTTTAAGACTATGGCCAGTGTAGCCATATATGCTAATTGTTATTTTATCTCAGTCTGTGTTTCTTAGTAATTTTTTCAATGTTCTTAGTATCAAAATCAGGTGATATTTTAGACGATAAAACGAAACCGTCGCGGCAGAGCCCCCCTACTTCGGCGCCCCTGGCGGCATCCCTGCCACCCGCTTGCTACACCACTGCCGACGTGAACCCCTTGCTAGTCGTTATCGATCCCTGGGGGTCGATATAGATCACTTCGGGAATTACTGAGATGCATCAATTTATGGGCATTGCTGCGCACGTTTTTATAGTTTAAATTTACTTAACTCTAGAATCATACGTACATGTCAAAACGACGAACGAACTTCTCTACCTGCTCCAATACTACAACTTGTCGGTACCTGCTTGCTGTGAGATTTCTGTTATCTAATTTATTTGTTGTTATAACACATAAGACGTATTTATTTTGTTTATAGTCATTGTCGTTTTGTTTGTATTGAAATAGTGTCCGTTAAAAGGACGTCGATGTATGATTACGCGATGTTTTTTTTTTTAAGATTTTGTACTTCACATATAGAAGTTTTCCTAATTTTTCTAAAATTTATTAAAGATATGCATGTTATAATTAATTTATTCAATGATTATGATAATGTGAAAGATGATTACAGCTGTTTGACTTATGGAGACGACATAATACTGAAGTTTTAATATATTGAATCGAAAACTAAAGAATGCGTTTCAAGTGACTTAATAAAAGATTAACAATTTATTTTGTGGAAAATATTTCAATTATTATTATTATTATTTTTTGACATCTTATTCGAAAAGTTACTAGCAAATTTTAGAAAATTTACAAATGTGCCTAATGGGGAAATAACTACATATCTATAGGAATAT
This sequence comes from Brachynemurus nebulosus, assembly GCA_035578155.1. Taxonomy (NCBI): domain Eukaryota; kingdom Metazoa; phylum Arthropoda; class Insecta; order Neuroptera; family Myrmeleontidae; genus Brachynemurus; species Brachynemurus nebulosus. The sequence goes on along the minus strand of JAPWDM010000001.1, from coordinate 7,647,410 downwards.
TTATGACTGAGAAATTTCACATTCTGTAAAGTCACACATGTCCACTGACTCATAATAGTTCATAAATTAATTATTTGAAATGATACAATGATGTATTTATCTATTTTTTAATTTTTATAATGAAAATATGCTTTGATAAAAAGATTAAAAAAATTAATAAATATTTACATTAATAAATTTTTCTAAATCCAATTTTTTTAAATATTTTGTTTGCTTTTGTAGTATTGTTATGTAAAAAAATCTTTTTTGCAAATAAACTCTAAAACTCTCCGTAAAAAGTCCATCCGTCAAAACGACGTCGATGTATGATTAACGTTTCTCGTAGACCAACGTATGATTCCAGGGTTAATTACATGAGCCGACAACATCGGTAGAAGGTTAATCAGTATTTCAAAAATACTTTATTTCTTTTTCTTTTGAATGTCGTATCGTTCATGAATTTGTTAATAGTTTTCAATATACAAATCAATTTTTAATCAATCTACAAATTGAAACTGGCCTGTGAGGAAAGAAACTTGAAAGTAATTATGTGGCATATATTGTATAATTATTATGCAACTAATAAACATTTCATATTATGATTTTATAAATTATTTAATAAGAGAAAGAATAATCATAAGGAGAGTTTATTAAATGAATACTTTTTTGGGTTCCTATATTAAATTTTTAAACTGTTACATACGACCACATCAAATTAAATAACCCGCTTTATATCTCGTTATTGTACCACGTTGAGATTATTCTCTTTCTTTTTTCCGGCTGATATTCAAGTAAATGTAAGTGGAAGGTTTTGTGGTAATATAAAATTTTATTTAATTTCATCACAGAATCGTGTAAATATTTAAAGTAATTTATGATTCTGTGATAAATTCCTTTTATTTTTATTCATATTTGGAAGAATATTTTTAGTAAATATTTTCTTGTTAGTAGTCATATTTGCATTTAACAATTTAATGCTTGACATGTTTTTTATTTTTTAAATTTTAGATCTAAAAATGGGTCGTTACTCGCGTGAGCCCGAAAACGCAACAAAATCATGTAAAGCCCGAGGTTCAAATTTACGAGTTCATTTTAAGGTAATTTTATTTTTTACTAAATTTTTCATAACCTAAAATTTTTGAACATACTGTTCAATGTTTGATAATGTTATTGGGTTTTATTTTTAATTGACTTGTAAAGTTTTAAATGTTAATTTTTTTATTAAACCATTTCAGAACACACATGAAACGGCTATGGCCATTAAAAAATTACCACTTCGGCGGGCTATACGATATTTAAAGAACGTAATTGAACATAAAGAATGTGTTCCATTCCGAAGATTTAATGGTGGTGTGGGTCGATGTGCTCAAGCTAAACAATTTGGTACCACACAAGGTCGATGGCCGAAAAAATCAGCCGAATTTTTGTTACAACTTCTTCGTAACGCTGAAAGTAATGCTGATTATAAAGGTTTAGATGTTGACCGATTAGTTATTGATCACATTCAGGTAAGTCTGAGATTTGTAACAAAACCTTAGATATGTAGATAGTAAAATAAGTGCAAGTGTTAAAGTTACTTAAGTTCTTTTACACTTTCGTGAAATCGTATGTGGGGTCAAGTGGGATAATTGAAAATTTATCAACAGTTTTAGTGTACACAGTGAATATTATATGTTGTGTTCAGTGCCTTATATTTTTTTAGTATACAACTTGAAAAATATAAAACGAATTACTTGTTAATTCACTGTTGAGAGAGGATATAGCCACCGCGGTAACAGTTATATCAGTGATACAGGGTTCTAACTTGTATAAGCACAAATTGGCAAATTTGTAGTATGTGCCAGAAACGAGATCTTCAAAATTTGTACGAAAAAACGAACAAATATGGGTGGAAATTATTGTATTTGGAAAGTTAAATCTGGGAAACACTTTTTTTTTTTTTAAATCACTTTACTTTGTCAGTATTCACAATATATGTTTATACTGAATGACACTGTATATTGACATTTTTAAAATAGGTAATGGTATTATTTATTGGTGGAATATAAAAAACAACAACTGAGCTGTGTGTAAAAATTCGAAAAAAAGCCCTATAACCTTAACTTAATTCAACTATATCAAAATTGAAGTATATGGTTTAAAAAAAAAAAAACTAACCTAACCTTAACTAACTTCACCTAGTTTTTATATCATCTACTATTTGATCGATCAAAATATGTTTCCCAGGCTTAACATTTTAGATACAATAGTTTTCACCCATTTATGTTCGTTTTTAAATTCAATAGTTTAAATGCCAGCGTCTGGCACGTACTACAATTTAGCCCAGAAATTTTGTTTATGCGAGTTTTTATTTTCCTTTTTTTAAAAAGATTTTATTTCCCACAAAAGACTGCTGTGCCAATACCTCTAAAAAATACTATGATAACTATTTTCTAATTGCTCAAATATTCAAAACTAATTAACACTATGAGGCCCGAGCACTTTCATAGTAAACTTCCCCGGAAGCCGGCAATATTAAAAAAAAACTTTATATAAACAAATACATAAAATAAAATCATTCAAACACTGAATAGATTCAACACAGTTCAACATGTATGTGTAGACATACGTACATGATACGTACATACTAAATATACACTGACATTCATATCAATTTTATTTAAAAATATAAATTATATTTTTTATGTATTTTTTTGTTTATCTTACAATTTTTTATACATAGAAACCAAAAAAGTTGTGTGTGTTGGCATGTATTTGTGTGAGTAGGAACACATCCGTGTGATGAATGATGATAAACATCGCACACACAATGCGTAACCAACTATTCAATTAATCATTGATCGCGGTCGGCCTCTGGGGATGTTTTGTTTGGTTTCGGATGCCGAAGCCATGGGACTGAAAGTGTTAATGATCAAGAGACTAAACCCTTTTAATCTTTATTTATTTATTTATTTATTTATTTATTTATTTATTTTTAAGAAAATTGTTGATTTTTGCCCAATGGATGACAAATTTTTTTTTGCGTAAGTTTTTAAGCGCAAAATTAAAAATAATAATAAAAAGTGTAACTCTAGTAGGGCAGGGGTTTCCAAAGTGCAGCTCATGACGTTAGATCGTCTACAATTTCAAATTCGTAAATATTATTTATCTATACTTTTTTCATAAAAAACTTATAAATCTGTCTATTTATAAACAGGGTGTTCGACCGTTTTTACTTTGCGAGTTAGTTTTCTGTTATAATTTATTCGGTGATTTACATAAATCATGTTCTTAGGTCGAAATAAGCAAATTTGTTCAGAAAATGTGATTTAATTTCCACCTATGTTTTTTCGGTTGTCTTTACAATTCCGATTTTGTGAAAAATGAAAAAAATAGCGTCGAAAATTTATCAACAGCTTTAAATTTTACGTTTCTATCATTAAAATTTCGATTTTGGAAGCTTTTAAAAATTTGGTTTACGTGATGACGTCATCAAGTTCAATTTTTTCCATTTTAAATTAATAGATACAACAGCGATATTGAGATCTGTCGAATGAAGATAGGACATCTGATGTTTAAAAATTAGACTATTCTAAAAGTGATATGGCGACGCAAAGGTTACACGAGCGCTCCTGTTTTTTTTTTTTTTAAATTAGAAGCTGTATCAAGTAAAAATTTTTGTATACGTTTATTTGTCGATAGAAAAATTTACTATACAAATTATGCACGGATTACTAGATTTTATATCACCCATTAATCTTATACGTATATTTTTACTTAATGCTAGTTCTAATTTTATCACCAGAGGCGCGAGTGAGAATCTTTGCATCGCCAATAGATCTACATGTAGATACAATTGATTTGTTTTTTCCGTTCGTTGACACTTGACAGTTCTCAAGTTATTTTATAACGTTTACCATTCAAATTTGACGATTTTATACTTTAAATTGTAATATTCATTAACTCATTCACACACTTTTTCATATTTTTGCCACATTTTAACTGTTTTTCAGATACACAATTCCCTCTCTTTCAACAAAATTTCTTTGCTTCGAACTTATGTCAACTCACGTACAAATAGTTTTAATATTTATCATTTTTTCTTCATATCGCACTAATTATTGCACATAGAACTAATGTCAATGCACTTTTTCGTCAACCATTTTTATTAAGTCACGTCTATTTGATAGATTCCAATGAGATCAAACCTATTGGTGAAATTTTGGTAATTGGGAAAGTACCAAATTTTTATTTCTCTTGTAAAAGTGGGCATGTTCGTTCAGAAGACCACTTATTTTTCGAATATAATATTTCTGTTAAGCTGTATCCCTATTTTCAATTTGTAAGAGATTAACGAAAAATCACTTAAGTAAACAAGCGCATTTTCCTTTTGTGTTCTTCCTTATTCTAAATTTTTTTCTAGATTCATCAAATATATTAGCATCGTATATAATATTTGCAATTTGATCCGCTGATGCAAAACTTTGGGCATCCGCTGCTCTAAGGGAATATTAGGGATAATTTCAGTATTTTGATTTTAAAATTAAATTTTTTTAAAATATGTAATACCTTACTTTTTTAAAAATTGTTTATAATTACCCCCACATGACCCTACTTCATTATTTTTTCAATATCATTATATAGTTATCATTTTATAATTTTTAGGTAAATCGTGCGCCATGTTTACGAAGGCGTACTTACCGTGCTCATGGTAGAATTAATCCGTATATGAGTTCACCATGTCATATTGAGGTTTGTTTAACTGAAAAGGAGCAAGTTGTCGCTAAAGCTACGGACGATGAACCATCAAAGAAAAAACTTTCAAAAAAGAAGCTTGCTCGACAAAAGGAAAAGATGATGAGAGAATAAATTCTTTTTTGATAATTTGTATTAAACTATTGTTTAAAAAGTATTTGTTGTTAAGTTTATTTTTTTTTTAAATTAAAATGAACTTACAACAAAAAATAATAATTGTGTTTTTATTTTATAACAACCAAATAAAACCAGAGAAAATCATCGGTTCCCAAATTTATATGAGTCCCCTATTAAAACCGTTAATTTTTATATACTATGAATTTATGTATCTTTAACAAAACCATGTTGAGTTAATAATTTTGAATTTGTTAAGAAAATTTAACTACTCATAAAAATAAGTTTGCTAACACTGTAATCATTAAAGTGACTGGAATTACCCATCCATTTGTTAGATCCCCACTTGCCTCTATTATATAAATATATCTAATTCCACAGATAAATGAAGGGTGTTTCAACCAAATAGGAACATATCAGTTTCGGCATGGGATAGTTAATTTCACTTTTTTATACTACTAAAAATAACTTTTTTTGAGAGAAAACTACAAAATTAAAAAAAAGAACTGGCATTGTTTTTATTTTCAACATGCGTATGTATCCAATTTAAATAAATATGGTCCTATGTACTAAATAATAGACCGTACATAATGTTCCTCATATCACTCCGTTAGATGCTTCAGTGGAACAATACAGAAACTACTTGTTCCATGGTCTTTGTCTGGATTAAATGGGGTATTTGACTAATTTTGGGAAACTAATTTAAAATACGTATATTTATGTATTTATGCATGTATATATTTTTAATTTTTAAAAATATTGCCGAAAATTGTTAGAAAAAATTAATTTAATATTTGTTCTCAAAATTTGCGCGAAAACGTTCATTAGCTGTCAGTTACGTCACATTCTCTAGATAGCAACAAGTCTTCTGTAATTAAGAAAAATTGTTCTTATATATAGGAAAATAAATTATTTTTTTAAAAATTACCTAATTAAATATAGATTAATTTCTATAATTATGTTTGCTAACCGGAATTTAAGTTGTTAAACTAGTGGTGATTGTTGAAATCACAGCCCGTTTCTGTTTATGTGGTTTATAACTAAAAAATTACTTTTTTAATTAATTTTTTTAAAATTAAATAATGATAGTTAAGATGAATTATATATTTAATATCAGTTTTCATTAAAATTTGTTTTTATTGTTTTTCTTTGATACTGTTGAATACTCCATTGTGATTTTGTTAGATTGAGTTCTTAAGATTAAATAACTTTTTAACCCTTTCCTACCCAGCGATTTTTAGATCATAACTGTCCGACCACAGAGTAAGGCAGAGACAACATATCTATCTCTATACTACTGGAACCAGTGTAACCAGTAAGAGATAGAAAATATGTTATATACGTGCACGGTGTTTACTTTGTATTGGCGCGCTAAACTGTGTATGTGTGCGTAATCTAAGATAGTGGTGGCCGTCACGTGACCGTATTCGCATACGTATGTGTATTATTACAACGCTATGTGTGGGGATGTAACAATGTCAACACAACCAACATAACAATCCAATCCATTGTTTTCTGACCGACCTATACTCAGTGAGTGCCACTGAGCGAGTGACTACTTAGTATCCTTAGGTACACAAAAATGCACACTGTAGATTTCACGATAGAGATAGTTGCTGTGTCTCCATTACTCCGTGTGCCCGACGGTACTTACCAGTACCCAGAAGTTTTAAGTTATTTTAACAAATCTAAATCGTCTAAAATACTTGCTGATACTTCAGAGTACTATTAGGTCAACCAATTGGAATTATTTTTAATTGCTAATGATATTTATTTGACACTAATGTCAGTTTTAATCAAATCTTTGCACCTTCAGAATGCCTGATATAACCAAGGGGTCAAACTAGTATGTCTACCAAACTGTGCCCACTGTAATCAACGAGTGACGTACCACTGCACACATACGATCAAAACACATGATGTATGGACACGAATATACTAGTGATGCGACTCGAGTAGGATTTTGTGACTCGAGTCACTCGAGTAATTTTGCTACGTCACTCGAATTGTACTCGAGTTTTCGAGTCACTCGAGTCAACCGAGTTAACTATTTCATTCCCTCCAACTCGAGTCAAATTTTTTTAAGCATTTTTAAATACCTTTATTGAATTAGTAATATGAGGTAATATGAAATAAAATACATATGATTAGTGTACATATTATTTATTTATGTAATCAACAAATAAAAGTAAAATGACTTCTTAAGAATAATAAAATTTCCATGTAAGGATGACCAATTAATGACCATAAATAACATTTATGCAATTTTGATTGCAAATAAAAATTAAACTTAGTTATTTTATAATTAGTTTCAATTATCAATCATTATAATTATAAAATCAAACTGTATCAGACTTTTGTTTACACCTTACAATTAAATGTTATTTAATAATAATGAATAAAGAAACTATTATGAAGAAAATCATAAAATATTAGTTTTTAGAAAACAGATATGTAAATTTTAAATATTTCAATTTTATTGACTAAAAAGTGGATAAAGTCAGGTTATTATATTTAAGTCAATTATCGGTATAATCGATTATACCTCGATTAATATACCGATTATAAATCAATTACGATTATTAGTATATAATCGATTAATCGATTGGTAAAATAATCGAATCGGAACATCATTATTATACACCTATACTTTAGTCTTTACTAGTAATATTAACGAAAGCTAAATTCAAAATCACACGTATGTCCCACTTTCATAAAATAATTATTCAATAGTTCAATCAAATCAACCTAATACCTATTAATTTATTGTTATCGTATCAAGTGCAAGTTTCAACCCGTCTCTTTGTAACTAGTGAAGTAACATCTGGCCCTAACCGAGTCTACTCGGTGTGCCGAGTTGACTCGGAAACTCGAGTGCAATTGGACTCGAGTAAGATTTTTTTTTCACTCGAATACGAGTTTGACAAATTCACTCGAGTCACTCGAGTAAACATCACTTGAGTCGCATCACTAGAATATACCAATGTGTTAGTATGATATGTTGATGATGATATATGCAGTATGCATACATATACTATATACCCTATATACTATCAGGGCCACCGTATCTTATCACCAACAATTAAAAGTAAATTTATTTATTTTAAGAAAAATATCCCTTAATTTTAAGAAATTTTTTATTCAATAGAATTTTTACACTTAAATAAGACACACTTCACATTTTTTTCTGTTTAAATTTCACGAGTTGACTAAAAAAACATGATCTTTATTATGACGTGAACACCACGACGGTCAGCAACAAAATTAGTAGTGGTGTAAATTGCTACTTATTGCAACTTTCGGATTACACTTTTTTATATGTAGGCTTGATCTGTCTCATCTGTGCTGATAACATTTCGATATTTTTAAATGGGTGCGAAATCGGTGGGTGAGTAAAGTTAACTGGCATTCAAAAGTACCGTCTGGCAGGAAATGGTTAATTAAACGAAATGGGCTATGCCACTAAAAACAAAATTGATTTAGGTATAAATAAAATACAAGTTAATTTTTACAAAATATATATAATAATGATAATTTTTTATGTACAATAAATTGTATAATAAAAATATTCGTACAAAACTAATAAATGCCACATTTTAAATTACTATAACTATAAATTATGACACAGTGATAGGCAGTATAAAACAAAGCACTGATAAAATAAATAAATAATACACAAAATGTTGTAAACGTACAACAAACCAAAAATATGCTTCCTTAAAAATAAATTAGCTAAAAATTTATTATCAGGTACTTGATTAAAGTTGCAAAATATAAACTAGTATTATAATTTGTAACGCAAATTGCATTAAGTAAAAAATATATTTAAAATAAATTTTTGAAAAATTATTTATAATAATCTATACATAAAAATGTGTACGAATTATTATTGTTAATTAGTCTTTTTTACAGTCGATTGCATATCATTTTTTAAATCATACATATTTTAAAATTTACAGTAATTAAACTTAAAAGAAAAATAAACATTGTCATTTTATCAGTGCTTTTCAGATATTTTAAGTAACAAATTTATAAAAATATTGACGAACGACTAGGTAATGGTATTACATTATGTTTAAAAATTAATTTATTTAACGTTACACTAAATTATCTCTAATGTCATCTTGATGTGCGGCAGGCAGTGATAGCTGTCCGGCTAGCGTGCATGACTTGCAACAGAATCTTTGATAGTATTTATGACTACAGTATTTTGCATTAACAATTAATGTACAATTAGCTAAAAATGGATTGTCTGTACATCCTGGAGGCACGTAGATACCTAAAAAAATATTTAAAATCATTAGTAAATTAAATAAGTATTTATAGCAATAAATAGTTTATTTTAAACTACTCATGGCAATTAATAACTAACCATAATGATGTGGGCGGCGTTTGTTACAAATAACGCGGAAAAAATAGTGGTAGTCCTCCTATTGCATAGTCACATTTACTAAGGGCGCTAGAGTCGTTTATGAAGTTGTCCAATTGGGTTACCATCTACTTAATAAATTGCTAACACTGACTGACTGACTGACTAACAGACAACGCACAGCCTAAATCGTTGGGTTTAGAAAAATGAAATTTTGCATAGGAGTTTTCTATGTAATATAGATGAGCACTAAGAAAGGATTTTTGAAAATTCGTCTCCTAAGTGGGTTTAATAGGGGATGAAAATTTGTATGTAAATTCGTTATTTTTGAAATTAGTGGTATATAAAAAAAAAAAATGTTACTATGGCTATTAAAATAAATAATATTTTATACACTGATTGACAAACAACGCACAGCCTAAACTGCTGGGTTTAGAAGGACGAAATTTAGCACAGAAGACATGAAGATTGGTCTTTAGGCATTACTACTTATAAATGAAAGTCAGCTGTGTAAATATTTCTGGAAATTCATTCCCTAAGGGGTTAAAACAAGAAATGAAACTTCGTATGGGTAGTTCGTCATTTTTGAAATTAGAAACGTGGAAATTGGTATTTAGGCTTTTGAAAAATATTGAAAGTGAGCAGTGAGTACCTAATAAAAAGATGTTGCCGATGGGAAATCCCATCGGGTATACGGCTAGTTGTTTTATAATTTTCAAAAACACGGTAGTAACGCTTAAAAGAAATTAATTCCCATTTATGACTCTCAATTTTTTATCACCAGATAGCGTAACTACACTGTTGGTAGTGGTGCTTTATTAAAGCTTTAAGTGATTAAGACGAGTTAACTCGCCCTGCAATATGGTGACTCAAAATACTTTGATATGTATATATTCACTGGTACAGGTACCGCCATCTATGACAGATTTTTCGAAATACGGTATAATTCTAAGTAATGTTTTAATTTTATCAACATAGTTTAGTATAATTTATATTTTATAAATTCCTAGGGTTCACTGTTTTGATGTTGGGATTTGATTTTCTTTCTTTTTTATAACCTTATCTATTGTACTTGTCACTGGCAGTTTTGCGACAAAATAATTTTCTCTATGGTTAAAATAAAAGGGTTAATAAAGTAAAAGCATTCTGTATTTGTATTTTTTTTATTTTTAATCGCCGATGATTACATTAAAAATGTTTTACTTATTTTAAGGAAAGATCGATTCGGAAGAATAGTCATAAGATTTAATGTTTTTTACGTTGATCTTAAGATCCGTTCACACGCTCAAGCTTTACTACCGACTTACTTGTGCAAACCAGTTTGCGCAAGTAAACATGTATGTATGGACGGGAAAACTGTATCTCGTACAAACTTATTGGTGCGGCTTGCGTAAACGTCGCACTGCTGAAGATTTTATTTGCGCAAACCAAGTTTGCACAGTTTTATTTATGCGTATGGATAGTATTCAAAAATATTACCGTCTCGGTAGCCCTCATTTATGTAATTTATCCTTTTTTCTTAAGTTAGGTAATCAAGATTAAAGGCTAAAGATTTTTATAGATTTCATAAAACTTACCTTGCACTTTTATTGGCACCGAACTTGAATCGCTACTGTATTGATTTTCGGCTTCACATTTATAGTCACCAGAGTCACTTACTTTTGCGTCGCTAATAATAAGACGATTTCCTTCTGCAAAATAAAAGCATATATATTAAATTTTCAAATGATTGTACATTGAGTTGATAAGTGACACTTTACCGGTAATATTATGCCGAACTGAGGGTTCTATTGGACGATTGTCTTTAAACCATTGTACTCGTGGAATTGGATAACCATCAACATCACACAATATCGATATTTCTTCACCAACTGCATAAGTTTGTTTGTAGAGAGTAATATTAGCTTTTACAGGAACTAAAAACAGAATATATTATATAAAACTTATTTTACAAAATAGGGTAACAAAATTTGATTTTTAATCTACATCAAAACCAATAAGCAAAATCTTTTCAATGCTATAAATTTTAGAACATGCTTTTTGTTAAAATTCATAATTGCATAACAACATAAATGTGGAAATTTAAAGAATTCCCGACACAAAAGAAAACCCTTAAGAAGTTAGTGGCTAAGATCTAGATCAGGCGTTGGCAACCTCTTTTGGCTGTACGTATTTAAGTCGATTTGTCCATTTTACAGTTACGATTCTACACACACACATACACACACAGCTAAAAGACTGGCTTTGGACTTACAAGATCCCTCTTATTGTGTCGGGGGTTAATTAAAAGCATATTTGAATTTTTATTATTAACACTTTAATGGTTGCTTACACAACATGATGGTGAACCAAAACAATTTTATTGTAGAGGCCAAGCACACGTGTATGTGTGATGCTACTGCGGATGATTATTGGCCAGCAATACACCTCCAGTATGTGATTTCTTGAAACGTTATAGACAGATAACATAATACATATAATATAATTTTTATAAGTATTTAATTACTTGTGTTTTTTTATTATTTTTTTATAACTTTATTGTTATTATGTTTATTTTTATTTATTTTTAATTTTTATTAAAAATGTGTGTTCGCACATGCTGAATTATTTCGTGAATTTTTTAAATTTAATTCTTTAAATATATTTCTGGTTCTTGGCGAAGTTTAACTTCGATTTAACGACGTAGACGTGGGGCCATTAAAGTGTTAATAATTTTAGTAAAAATTAAACCGTAATGCAAAAGAATTAGTTTTAATTAGTATAATATGCAATTTTTATAGTATACCTTGTTTATTTTGTTTAGAATATGAACACTATATTTCCTTCTCTGTTTTACAGAATATGGTGTTCATATTCTAAACAAAATAAACAAGGTATAGATAAACTGAAAATATAAGATATATTATTATTGACTTAAGAATGTATTCTAGTATTAATTAATTTCCATAAATTCAATAAGATTTAAACGTTACTTTATCGTATTATTCGTATTCCATATTTGTTATTAACCCCTCTAAAGTTACTAATTTTCATTGTTATTAATACACTCACGATGTATCGCGAAGCTGGACTATCATATAACTAAATATATAAAAATATCCTAATGGAGAAGTCTACAATTTTTTTTATGGGTGAAAATAAAAATTAATACAAAACCAAACAAAAGTGTAAAAGAAAAATTAAGGTATCTCAATAACTAACAAAGTTATGGGACTTTAAAGTTACACTTTATACAAATAATTCAGTTTCATCTGATACAGATGTTTGACGTCATCTTTGCTGCGGCATTGCAAATAGAGCGAAGTTTTTTTTTAATAAACTTCTATAAAGCTGGTAAATACGTTAACTACTACGGATACAAAAATTTTGAAATTTTTATCTTTTACAAATTCAATATTTTGACAATTTAAAATGTAATTTTTTGAATTTTTCAAGATTTATAAAAATGTGAATGTAATAGGATTTTACCGGAGTGATACTGGACTGAGAACGGACTGTGATCGGCACTATAGTGTGGATCAACCCAAATATGTAATAATTTTTTTTTAAATACTAAATTCATGGTAATTTAACATAATTTAAATTTAAAAATATTGCATAAAAGACACTCGGTGTCTAATTGTGCGGATATTTGACGTCACAAGTGAATTGGAAATCATTCCGTCTTAATACTTTAAATAATTAAGACGAGTTAACTCGTCCTGCAATATGGCGGCTCAAAATGCTGTTGTATGTATATATTCACTGGTACAGGTGACGCCATCTGTGACAGAATTTCCGAAATACGGTATAATTCTAATAATGTTCAATTTTATCAACATAGTTTAGTATAATTTATATTTTGCAAATTCCTAGGGTTCACTTTTTTGATGTTGGGATTTTTGATTTTTTTTCTTTTTCTTTTTTTGTAACCTTATCTATTGTACTTATCACTGGCAGTAAAATTTTGAGGCAAAATAATTTTTCCCTATTGTTTGTTTAAAAGAGTTAAACTTTGATCTTCTATTTCTCTATTATTTGTCAACAGATTTATTAGTTTTGGTTTATACTTGAGTTAAATGTAACTAGATATTACATTATCCACACTACGAGACTTCTCCAATCATAAACTATTTACCAAAAATTTGTAGAGGTTTCATATTTCCAGAAATTCTGATATAAAATAACATTTCAACATTAGAATACCTTCTTAAGCAATTTTTATTATTTGTTATTTATTACCTTTGTAAACTCTTGGTCTTGAAGGAATTACTATCTCGGGTGATATTTCTGTAGTTGTAGCTTTAGTAGCAGGTGTAGGTCTTACGGGAGGTTTTTTGGGAGCTTTGGTTGTTGTAGTGGGGGTTTCAGGTCTATTTTTAAGGTACTGGAAATAATTAATATCAATTGGATTTGTGGAATAGACAGGACCAAGCGCTAAAAGTGTTGTTGTCCAAGATGCAGCTCTACCTAAACCATTATAAGCTTGACACGTGTAACTACCAAGATTACGCAACTGTACAGGGTTAATTGTTAGTGAAAAATCTCGTTCTTGAGTGTAAGGAGGACTATTGAAAGGTAGCATGCTATCTCCTCTCCACCAAATAACAGTAGGCCGTGGCCAACCCATAGCATAACAAGACAGTGTAAATGGCGAGCCCAAAGTAACTATATATTGCGTTCCTTCTTCACCAATTATACTAGCAGGACGTTCCGTTGGATCTAAATAATACGCAAACAACAACAGAGCATGCAATTAAAAAAAAAATTAGTTCATAATGTTATCATAAACCATATAAATCCATAATAAATAGAATACAATAGAAAATAAACTGTGAGCAATAGGGTACTTGACTTTATTTGACTGTGTTTGATAATACGGTACTTGACTGTAATCAAAATTTGTTTTAAATGTTGAATAATTTTATGTATTATCCTTAAATATATTCAATTTTAGCAGTGACAAATAAAAATATTCTTTAGTTATTTAAAAATTCTATTTTGAAAATTATAAATTTTTAGTCTTTATTTAAATGACTAAAACGCACCGAGATATTAAAATGACGTCACAATTTATAAGCTTTATATATGAATACTATAGACAAGATAGACAATATGTATATAAATATGACTACCCTAGATAAATTGTCTATGACAACCAGTCATATACATGTTAATTATGTTGGTAATGCTTTGTACAAATATAGAACCATAGATAGAGAACCGTGTACAGATGACTGAAGTGACATCTGTTTGAGTTAAATCGTGACGTCACTGCATACGTCACTACGCCAAGTCGATTTTCGTGCCAATTTGTTCATTTAAAATTAAACTGTGGTTTTTTGATAATTTTTATAAAATTTATCAAAAATTAATCTAATTCATACGTAAAAACAAACCATTTTGAATCATTTTTTAATAGCAGTCAAGTACCCTATTCTATATTTTATCACTTATTATAACACGAGAGGTTTGTATTTTTCGAATAAATTGTGTTTATATATTTATAACAAAAATTTGTCGCCTGGCAATTTGATGAGAACAACACTGTCAACTAGGGATGTCGGATAATTAATCGGTTTAGTCTAGGGATGATCGATATTAGATCGATTCAAGAGTATCGATATACGATATATATCGAAAGAAAGTCATCGATGTTCGAAAACATCGATGTTTATGTAGCAAAATAAGCAACCATTATAATCTATTATTTTATTTATTAAAAATTAACATTGCCAGTATTTATTTGGTACACTTTGCAAAAAAGTCACTTTGTTAGAAGTTTCCCTTTTAATCTGTTCCTTTGTTGATACAAATGCTGCCCAGCTTTTGAAAAAAGTCTCTCTGAAGCTATTGAAATTGCTGTGAAACACAAATATTTAATGGCAATTTTTTTCAAGTTTGGATAAGTGGATCCTAGAACTTGCCATAAAAGTAATGGATCTTGTTTTAAATCAGCTACAGGACTTTTTAAATACTGGATAGCTTAGAGTAATATCGATGTTTCGATATTATTCTCGTAACATCGATGTGTCGATGTTATCGAGGACATAACATCGATGTAAAAACATCGATGTTTTCCTCCTAAACATCGATGTTTTTCTACCATCGATGAATATCGATCATCCCTAGTTTAGTCGACTAATTTTGTTTACATTTAGTCAATTTAGTCGACTATTTTAACTCCGACTAAATGATTAATATGATTCATTTTTTTTAAATGACTAAAAGCGACTAAATTGACTAAAGCGACTAAAAATTTAGTCGATTAGTCGACTACGATTCGCTCTATATTTTTGACTAATGACTAATTTTGTCTGAAAAAACAACTTTAGTCGATTAATCAACTAACTGCTCGTCGGCTCGACATCACTACTGTTAGCTAGCAAAAATATAATAGTGTAACTGGGGTATTTTTGGGTTGACAGTTCTTCGAATTAAATTGTTTTTAGGCAACAAATTTGAGTTGTAGAAAACAAATTTGTTTAGAAAAAATCTACTTAATAAATTTCTAACACTGACTGACTGACTGACTGACAGACAACGCACAACCTAAACTGTTGGGTTTAGAAGGACGAAATTAAGCACAGGAGTTATGAAAATTGGCGTTTAGGCTTTCATTTATAAATAAAAGTCAGTTGTTTCTGGAAATTTATTCCCTAAAAGGAGTTAAAACAGAAAATGAAAGTTCATATGGGAAGTTCGTCATTGAAGTTAGAAACGTGGATATTGATTTAGGCTTTTGAAAAACATTAAAAGTGAGCAGAAAGTGAGTGCCTAATAAAAAGATGTTGTCGATGGAAAATCCCATCGGGCATACGGCTAGTATAAAATAAGTCCGTTAATTTAATATTTCGTTATTATGGATTCAAAATCAGATAAATATGCCAATAAACATTTCTGTTTCATTTTTATCGTGTTTACTTACAATGAAATGACTTTATAATGAAAAGTTTCCTACCATTTTTTTTTTTTTTTTGATAATTTTTACAAAATTTATGAAAAATAAAAACATTACTTAACTGATATGCAAAAGTAATTAGATTTTTAGAATAATTTCTTAATTTCAATCAAATAACCTATATTGAATGAAAAATTCTATGTATTATGGAACTGAATAGAAAATAATTTTTAAGTTAATTAGGGCTGTTAATAAAAAATTCAAACAAAATAATGTTAAATGTAAATAAACTAAAATCCATACCGGTGATTCTTAATTCAAATTCTTTTTGTAAAGGATGGCCTACTCCGTTATCAGCTGTACAAACATAAATACCAGCATCGGACCTATTCAAATTAATAATTTGAAGAGCACTGTCTTGAAGTAGTCGAATTCGAGGCATCGATCGATCAAACTAATAAAAGATTAATTAAAAAGTAAAAAAAATAAAATAAAAATATGTATTATACTAATATGTAAAAAAATTTTTTACTTACTATGAAGTCACCCTTACTCCATATTATTTTAGGTCGGGGATATCCTCGAACAACACAATGCAGTGTGACATAATGACCTTCTTCGGCTTCAAGCACTGGTTCTGTTTCTTCGAATTGTAAAGGTTGTACTAGAAATACATACACGTTTTAACTATAAATATCCTTTGCACCATAAAATGGAATAAATAGAAAAGCAGACCCGACGAGTGGGGGGAGGCCAGCTGGGACTGTAGCTTCGGAGCCTGGAGTCACTGGTGAGGGGCTCGGCAAAATTATAAAAATGTTTTTTCTCTTTTATTCGTCTCCTGATTTTTTTGGGAAAAAAGTTTGAAAGATTTTTTGTTCTTGGGTCCCGTCATTAATCTACTCTAAATTATGTAATACTCTGCTTCTTAAATTTTACCCATTCATGACCCCATTTTTCATCAAGAGATTTTTCGCGATACCAAGTATTAGGTACAAGCGACCCCAATCATACAAATACATACGTAAATTATTATTGATTTTTTTTTTTTTTGTTAAAAAATATGTTTGAATTTAATTTACGTGATTTTTGGTCTCGTGACCAATAGGTTAAGAAACGCTGATCTAATGGATATAAGAGTACGAAAATTGACTATAAAGTTCAAAAATGTTCCGTTCTATCCCGTTTTACGGTATATAGTTGGTAGATATATAAATACCTCCAGCTAACTGAGGTGCTTCTGTATAAGCTGGTTGAGGTTCTGTTGAAATAGTGTATTCTGGCGGCGTTGGACTAACACATTCTGAGCCACATTCGTGTATGCAGCACTTGTCATCGTCTCGACAGTCAGCATCAGTGTAACATTCCTGTTCACATGCCCCGGATGAACGTACCGCTAATAATGGACACTGTCCTGGTTTGTTTTCTATGAAAATACATTAAAAAAAAATGAATTTACCTACATTTTTGAGTTTGTTTTAAAAATGACTATTTTGGTACCTTGACGACATTGTGGGACAGGAATCGTAGTTCCATTTTCATATTTAAGATCAACAACACATCGACTGCCAGCAGCACATCGAACCTCACGACATGGATCATAACACAAACATTCGTCGCATCCGATTTCATCAATACGTCGTTCTACTCCGTAAGGACATTTTAGTGATTGACAGTGAGCCAGTTTTAATTTGCACGGAGACTGCGTAGTTAACAGTTCTAAAATAATTTAAAATATTTATTAATATGTGAAATATTATGTATCTTAAGGGTAACACCTATGCAGAATAGGGTTCTTGACTGAAGTTACAAAAATATTCTAAAAGCATTGTTTTTCCATATTAAAGAAGTGATTTTTTTTTTTTTATTTTCGACAGATTCTGTAAAAAATCATTAAAAAAAATAACCCTACAATTTTAAATGAAAACAAGGCGGGAAAAACACCTAACTATAGTGACGTCACAGTTTGAAGCAACTAAATGTCAATATTTATAACCTCAAAACTTTGATTATATTCATAAAATGTCAAAGTAAAAGCAAGTATTTATTTGAATTCTGGTCGATTATTATTACTATATATATAAGCTAATAGAAATATTCAAAAGAAAACACAATTTCATCTCACCGATGAAAATTATCAAAATCGACATATCTAGCTACAAAATGTTACGTCATTTTCAAGAAATAGCGCGTTTTCACTAATTTGAATATTTGTTGAAAAATGGCGATTTTCAAAATAAAATTTCTAAATAGTTATCAAATCTTTTTATGTTTCATCATTAAAATTTGACATATGTAATGATAATGCATAGAATTATTTAACATTTGACACAAATTTTAAATACAGTCAAGTACCGTATTATTGAAAAATATTATTTCTTTAAAATTACACATTAAGGTCTTGGAGATGAAGTATAAATGTTTTATATCTTCAAAATGAACTTGCGTCGAAGTCTATGGAGAGCATATTAAACTATTCGAGTAAAATTAGTGAGAAAAAAGAAAAAAGAAAATATTGTTGTTAGAAAGTATGTCTATGGTCTTGGAATCGTAAACTGGCAGACAGGTTTTAGGTATACCTTAAGTATGGATTCTAAAATTCACTACAAAACAAAAAAATGTCTGTTTCGAAATCAAAAATTTACTGTCAGAAAGGTGCCACAATAGACTTTCTTGTACTCGTAACCTGCTTGAGTGCTCCCTCAAATTTTATGGGACGAATACTAAATAAAATATTGGCATTTAATCGATGCCATATTTGCGCATGTGCTGATTGGAATAAAATTCATAGGGGATCATCTAGGTTTTACGGATAAACAGATTGATACGGAACAAAAAAAGATTCAGGAAGCTCTGAAACATAGAATAAGAGGGAAAACTCTGATTTTGCAGGAAAAAATTTTCTTTTCGCGAAAGTGATTATAATGTTTTTGTTATCTTGGTAGATTTGGAAGCAAAAATGCAGTAAACTTCTGGAAATGTGCGCTCCAAGAGTAAATTCAAATTTTTTAAACATGTTTTTTCCCAAATTTTTTCAAAGCCCACGACCATTATAATTTTGCAGTTTAAAAAAATTGATTTTAAAATTTTAACCGAGTTTTATAAATTTTCTAGGTATATAAGATAGTATATAAGATTTTATATACTATCTTATATACCTATTATATAAGATAGTTCTAAGTACATAAGATTTTTTTTTTTTTTTTGATGAGTTAAAAACTGTTTGAGTTGGAAGTGGTCTTATAATACAAGTTTTTCCAAAAATATTTTTAATAGCACTGTCATTTTCTTAAAAATTAATTAATTAATTTTTAAAACGACTCTCTACTTCTCTGAATATTGAAGTAAAGAAATTTTTTCCATAAACTTTTTTTCGTACTTTTCAATATGAATAACATAAGAGTAATTTTTCAAAAGTGCTCTTGAGAAAGGTATAAAAAAATCCCCAAATATACAGATCATTTTTGAACAGTTACGTAGGTGTTACCCCTTAAATAATAATTTACAGTAATCTATTTAAACAAATAGTTGTACTTTTCTATATCTAAAGAAGCAAATTTACTACTACGATACTTATATCATAAGCTACATACTTTCAGATTATAAATAAATAAAAATAAGCTAAAAGCTCAAAATAACAGACAAGCTCTACAAAAAAAAAAAAAAAATTAAACAGAAACCTCGTACCCCGTTTATAGTCAGTAGATTTCTAAATTTTTTTTTATTGTTTTTCTAAGATCGAATACATACTAGAAAATCTACCACATAAAAATTAATGCTAATTTTTTTCTTCGGTACTAGCGTGGACTAAAAAATAAACTGAAAGCTAAAAATAATAAAGAAGCTCTACAAAAAAATTCAAACTAAATAAATAGTCTATTATAAGTAGGTATAAAAAAAAATTGGAAACTCTCATCAACTCTCAAATCTCATTTATAGTTAACAGATTTCCAAAATTCTTTTTTTATTGTATTTCTAAACATAAAATATACTAAAAAATCCATCACTTAAAAACTAACGCTAACTTTTTTCTTCGGTACTAGCATGAACTAAAAAAATAAGCTGTAAGCTAAAAAAAATATAAAGAAGCTCTACAGAAAAATTCAAAACTACTATTATTACTAAAAGCTTTTATTTTTTTGTAAATTTTTTCTCATTTTTCCAGAGACTTACGTGTCGGTGCCTCTGGTTGTGTACCGTTAACACAATAATTAATACATTCTTCGAAACTTTTAAATCTATTATAATTGCCCGAACAACCAGTGTATATAAATGGAATACAAATTCCACGTTCATCATCATAATACCATCTTTTGTATCCGCCGCCACAATTTCCTGGTTCTACTGGTAGCGTGCATAGAGCTAAATATTTTAATTTTCAATAAAAAAAAATGAATCATTTGAACATTTATGAACGTTAACAGAAAGAGATAAATGATAAATAATTATTAAATTAATAGTTACCTTCTCGACTTATAGGAGGAGCTGATGTCTTTTGTGGAACACCTCTTTCTGCCGGCTTACATATTGATTCACATTCCCTAAGACTGCTGAATCGGTTTCCATTTCCGTTACATCCGCCATAATAAAATTCTTGACAAGTGTCGGTTGTATAGTCGTAGTAATATTTTTGCACATAGTTTTGACAGCTTCCTGGATCTCGTGGGTATTTACATACATCTGTATTTATAAATAGTAATTAGTAATAAGTTACGGTTACTGCTTGGGGAATTCACAGTTCGCGTAATAAATTCGTTTGTCAAAACTGGACAATCTTCAAGAGCATAAAAACAAATATGGGGGAGGGGAGAATTTACAATAAACTGTAAATTCAAAATCAATAGTAATTACAATTGAAATTTATATAATACTAGCATCTACCCGCGGTTTCGCCCTCGCGACAGTAGAAGGGATAAGAGGGTTTTAGTACACACTAAATGTATGTCGTCAAAAGTATGGAGAAACCTTAACCCAGGCAGTGCCCACACTTTTGATACGGCAGTGTATCACAACATTAAGTACAGTATCGTGTCAAAAGTGTGGGCACACCTTCAGTCAAGGTCTCCCCATACTTCTGACGACGTAGTGTGTGCTAGAACCCGCTCAGCTCCCTACTCGTGGCTTTTGAAATTATGACTGTGTACTTTCATTGCGTCGCTATGGAGAACTGTTAATTTCTTCTTTAAAAATAAGAATAAAAATAGATTTTATTTTTCTCAATTCAAACTTCAAACTTTCTTCAATTTTAACAGGATGATTTACTAGACGATCTATGAAATTCGGAATTTAGTTACTGTTAATTGTTAAATATTGTTTTTTATACCTTGTCCTCTAAATCTGCCACAATTTCTTTCGCAGTGTTCCTCACTTTCATACTTATTTGCATTTCCTCCACAGCCAGTGTATATAAATACTTCACATTTCTGGGTAACAGGATTATAGTACCAGGCAGTAATACTTTCAGAACAGTTTCCTGGATCTACAGCAGCGTAACAAATTTCTTCGGGTCTCCTTAATACACTTGAACGAGTTGTTTGTAGCGTGGGTGCAGGTGTTGGTTCTGGTCGCTGAGTTTGAGGTTGACGTTGGCATCTCATTTCACACGTTTCTTTGTCATTGAAACGGTTATCATTACCTTGACAGCCACCATAATCAAACGGTTTGCAGGTGTCAGATGACTGGTCATAATACCATTGTTCATAAGTTCCGTCACAAGGTCCAACCACTTTTGGTAATGTACAGATATCTAAAAAAAAGAGGAGAATTTTAGTTTTTGGTATTTAGTGTGTTAAAAATAGTCAAAGTATCTTGGTTCCGAATCTATCAAAGTAACGGATCGGACGCACTATAATCACTTGTGAGATAAGCAAATTTTTCCCTCCAGAATAAAAAATTTAACTTGTGTTTCCAACGCGCGTAACTCTGGAATTCTTCGATTGATTTTGATGAAATTTTCAGGTTTTGTGTGGGTTACAGTCTCTAGATCAGCGTTTCTAAACCGCTGGTCCGCGAAAGTATCGCAGCAGGCCATAGAAAGATGTGTGAATTATAGTGAATTACAAAAATAATTACAATTCTTATTTTTTCCTTTTTAAAAAAGGAAATAGCGGGACTAGCTTTATGTACGAGTAAAAAGAAGGTTTTTGGCGATTGAAATCGTATATGTTTTGAAATTTAGTATTTTCATTTATGGCACATAATAGCACACGTTTAGCACAATTCAGCATCACCTTTTTTCTTTTTCGCTGTAAAAAAGCAGTTTTAGGGATTTAGCTTTTTTATTTAGGATACATGATAGCACAATATGTCTAGCACAATACAGCAAATTATTCTGTTTGAAAAAAAAAAAAAGAAAACGGCTGAGCTAACTTTATGGATAGATGGTTGACCAAATGATCGGAAAACGACATTTTATATTACACCTAATGTTTTCTCTATTGCTTACGAAAGTATCGATATTTATTTGAATTACGTTGTAGACCAAGTGGTCAGAAAACAACATTTCATATTACACGACATAACGTTATTCCAGCTAACGGTGAATATGATTCAAAGCTAAAAGAATTATATTTAGAATTAAAGAATTGCTTTTAAACATTTCTCTAATGGTTAAAAAAACATCGATAATATGAATCACATTGTAGACCAAGTTATCGAAAAACGATATTTCATATTACATGATTTAATGTTATTTCAACTAACAGTGGGAATGATTCCAGGCTACAAGAATTCTATTTAAAATTAAAAAATTGCTTTTAAACATTTCTCTATTTATTAATTACATTGTAGACCAAGTGGTCGGAAAACTTGTTGACCAGAAATAAAATTTGAGTAAATAAAAATAAGCCTTTCTTTGAGGGTTATAAGAATCGATTAAGTTTTACATTGAGGTCGAAACATCGAGGGACGCCACACAGTTTTTACCTTTCAATTATTTTACTTAAAAATTAGTAGGTTTACATTAAGTTTATACAGGGACAAAGGTGCAAAATTTTGTTGGATTTATGGTCTCAAGAACTAAATTCGGTCCTGGCGCCGATTAAT
Organism: Brachynemurus nebulosus; assembly: GCA_035578155.1. Classification (NCBI taxonomy): domain Eukaryota; kingdom Metazoa; phylum Arthropoda; class Insecta; order Neuroptera; family Myrmeleontidae; genus Brachynemurus; species Brachynemurus nebulosus. The sequence goes on along the minus strand of JAPWDM010000001.1, from coordinate 7,624,290 downwards.
ACTTACTTCACTTTTCCGATCAGTTATTCTTACCTTGAACATTTCCACAATGTTGATGACATTCTTCACGAGTTTGAAAGTTATTTTGATTTCCGTGACAACCTCCATAGATAAACTGTTTGCAAACACCAAGTCGACTATCATAATACCATCTTGGAACTGAAGTTCTACAGGGACCCGTCTCATGAGGTAGGAAACAAAAATCTGAAATCGAATAAATTTTGAAAATTTGTTGAAGCTTGTGTTGGGGTGTGAAATACATACCACTTCGGAATGGTTCCACAACGTTTGGTTTCTCTTCAGGCGGCTGTTCGCAACGGTTCTGGCATTCTGTTTCTGTCAAGAAATTATTATGATTACCGCCACATCCTCCATAATAGAATGGCATGCATCGTTTCTCTTTAGTGTCATAATACCAACGGTTAACATAATTATAACATTCACCGGCATCGGCAGCCAAATAACAAAGGTCTTGCTCTAAATAAAAATAAAGTTACGTGCAATAATAAGTGAGTTAAAAACATACATTTCAAAAATTGATTACCAATTTTAGGCGGACAATATTCTTCACAAAGCCGTCTGTCCATAAAATTGTTATCATTTCCACCGCAACCAGTGTAATAGAAAGGCATGCAACGATTTTCAGATGCGTCAAAGAACCATCTAGGTAATTTTTCTGTACAATTACCTACTTCTCTTGGTAATTGACATTCATCTAAATTTTCATGCAAATAGAAAAGTAAGCACCATTCACCGTGATTAATATAAATTATTTATGTTATCAAATTGTAGCAAACATTTTAAGAATATCTGTTATATTAGGCGGGCAGTTCAATGTAAAATAATGAAGCATCATTTCCTCGTTGATGAAAATTTTCAAAAATATAGTATTAACGGGGCTGACGTACTATAGAGCATTCTTACGATTTATGAATGATTTTTGGATCTGTTATTTTTTAGTATATATAATATGCAAAAAGTACCTATCAAAGTTTTAACCAATTCTGACGTATCTATAGTTAGTTTAGGAGGTAAACATTTTTTAAATTATTTTTTTAACACGCAGTTTATGAGGGAATTCCCCCAAGACACCGAAAACTAACACTTAATAGAATAAATAAATATCTTCTGCTAAAGATTAAATAATAAAAAACTGTTTTTGAAAAACTTTATAGGAACAAAGAATAAGATCAACTAACGTACAGTATTTCAGTAATTTAATTTTAATTAAAAATTGAAAAATGTATCAAAATTTATGTCAGCCATACTTACTAACTTCAAAAACAAAATTTTTACAATTAACTAATTTTAATTTGTAATGATAAAACTGGAAGACTTTTTTGGAATTTTAATTAAATTCCTACCAGGCTTTGATCAAAATCATATAGAACCATCTGTATTTTTTATGCTGTCTGTTTCCATTTTTTCAAAGCTAACTGGAGGTTTGATACTTTTGATACTAGTCAAAATTTAACGGTAGAATAGTTGACGAGGAAATGAGCTGCATTTTTATACATTGGATATTATCTGGAGTTTATATTTCTTTGCATTAACTCGATAATAGCAACTTGCATTAAAAAATTATATTTATTTTATACACAAAGATTATGTTTAATTAAAAATCATAAGCGTAGCCAGCAAATTATTCTAGAATTGGCCTAGGGGGAATCGAGGAACTTTCTACAAACGTTGTTCTGTAAAAAAAGGTTTATTTTGATCGTTTTCTACTGAAGATCATGCTCACTAGTGTTCCCTTTGGCTACGCCTATGATAAAAATTGTTTTTTGTTAAAGGAAAATTAATTGATCATTGCAGAGGACTTATTTATTAATTCAGGTCATGCAGTTGTATCAAATTTTTAGACTAATGTATTTCAAGTTCAATAGACAATGATACATATAAAGATACCTTTCTGACGTCCTGGTTCTAAGCATTTTAGGTGACAAGCATTTTCTGTAAGGAAATTATTTCCATTTCCTTTACAACCACCATAAGTAAATCTGTCACAAGATTTTGCTTCTGAATTGTAGTACCATCGTTCGAATGTTCCATTACAAGGACCTTCTTCTTTTGGTTGCTCGCAAACATCTAATTAAAATATTTCATAAATTAATTAGTTTGTGGATTCATTCAATTGATACAGTAGATTTCCTACCTTTAATCTCAGTAGGTACACAAAGTTCAAGACATTCCTCTCTTGTCTGGAATCGATTGTTGTTACCTAAACAGCCGCCATAAATAAATTGTCCACACTGTTTCCGATCCTTGTCATAGTACCACGTGGGATAATAACCTTCACAAGGTCCTTTAACTTGGGGCAGTTTGCACACATCTCTTCCTTGAGGCTCGACACAAACCGATTTACATTCTTCCTGAGTTCTAAAACGATTATCATTTCCGTCACAACCACCGTACCAGAAACGAGAGCAACCACCGTATTCCATATCATAAAACCATTTAACTGTGTAATTGCGGCAAGGACCTCGATCTTTATCAAGTTTACAAGCGTCCTGTTGATTGACGGGTACGTCCAAGCATCCCTCGAAGTTTGCACCTTGTGCCTCTGATTGTCCGTCCGGACAACATCCAAACTTAGATGAAGCACAGTCACATCCCTCGAAATTAGGACCACTGGCTGGAGTGTGATCATCCGAGCAACATCCGTATTTTGTGTTTTGACAACCACAACCCTGTTTTCGAGGCCCAATTGCAACTGAAACACCATCGTCACAGCAGCCAAATTGGAAGGTATAGCATGGACAACCTTCAAAGTTTGGACCTGCAGCTGGAGTATATTTATTGGGACAGCATCCATGGGGTGTATATTCACATCCGCAACCTTCATTGTCGTAACCTCTAGCAGCTGTTTTATTGTCAGGACAACAGCCAAAAATACTATACTGGCAACCACATCCTGTGAGAATAAACGAAAATATTTTTAAGAGTCGTCTTTAATACCTGTTTCAAAAGAAATAGGTAATACCTTCAAGTTCTGGTCCTTGAGCAGGTAGTATATTATCAGGACAACATCCGTAAGGTGTAGTCAAACAGCAGCCTTCTTGGTTAGGACCATGAGCGGGTGTACTACGATCAGGACAACAACCAAATGGTGTGTCGTCACAAGGCAATCTACATCCTTCCATGTTTTCACCCAAAGCTTCAAATATATTTTAATTAAATTTTAATATTTAGTTTTTTCTTTTTATTATTATAATTCAGAAACACAGTACCTGCAGTCTTATTATCCGGACAACATCCAAAGTAAGATTCTGTGCACATGTCTGGTTTAATTTCACTACAACCTTCATAATTTTCACCACTTGCTGCACTAGTACCAGCTGGACAGCACCCATAGGTCGTATTTTCGCAAGGCATTTCGGTTACGGTTGTGACTTCTAAAAGTATTTCCGGTTAAAATTAAGTAATCTGAGCAACTGCGCAAAATTCGAGGAATACATTTTATCAATCGATATATTATGTTCAAAAGAGTTCCAAGATTAATATTTTGAATCCTGATTTAAATGCTATATTTATGTTTGATTTTTCTAGAATTTTTTTAATTTTATCCGATATATTACCAAAATATGTTATAGTTTTAAAGTTAGTTTTTAGTTACACAAATTTTAAAAGAAATTTACCCCTCCGTTAAATCAGAACTAAAAACTAACTTTAAAACTATAACATATTTTGGTAATATATCGGATAAAATTAAAAAAATTCTAGAAAAATCAAACATAAATGTAGCATTTAAATCAGGCTTTAATCTAGGAAACTTAATATATAACAATAAAACAAAAATTGATAAACTTAAAAAATCGGGTATCTACAAATTAAACTGCCAAGACTGTAATAGTTTTTACATCGGTCAAACTGGCAGAAACTTTGAAACCCGGAGAGCAGAGCATTTCAGATCCTATAGGAATAAGAAATCCGACTCTGCTTTTGCGAGGCATTTACTTGATACCGGACACACACCAGAACGGGAAATTACCGTGCTACACGAGGCAAACAAAGGACAGAAGTTAACAATCCTAGAAGCAATAGAAATAAATAAACATAACTCCGATCACCTTTTAAATGACTACACCGATATCTACAGTTCAACTTTATTTTCAATATTATAATTTAATTAAACTTTTAAAATTGTATTTTCTGTAATATTGTTTGTTTGTCAATTTCAATCTTTTGTCACGTGTTTGCTCGCATTTGTCACATGTAATGTAATCTTGTTTTTCTTGTTTTTCGGATTCTCCCACTACCCCCGCCCCCTCTACTTTCACACCATATACCACTCCCCTTCATAAGTATAGGTAGATAAAAATTAGTATATAAGCGCATGTATTGAATATAAATTTTATTCTGTTTGAAAATGAACTAACGGTTCGAAACAATATTGTCACAGTTTCAAAAATAAAAGTGGTATTTTGCAAAGTAAAATATTTCTTTATTATTTACAAATATGGAATACCATAAAGTAACGCTCAAATCTATTAATATTAAAAAAATCTGAGACAAAAAATTGACCAATAACATTTGAAATATTATGTAGTATTTGGACTCTTTTGAACATATGTCAGTTCATGAAATGTGTTCCCCGAATTTTACAAACTCATTTTGACTTCAAAATATACTTCAATTACCTATTTCACAGCCTTCATAATCTTTACCACTAGCTGGTTTTACTCCATCAGGACAACAACCAAATTCAGTTGTGGTACAGTTGACTGGACACCCTTCGTTGTCTGGACCAGAAGCTTCAGTAATATTATCAGGACAACAACCAAATCTTTAAATCAAAATAATAATAAGAAATAATTATTGGAGTTACAATAAAGCAGACTTAAAAAAAAATATTTAAATTTATTTTAAAATCTGAATTACTTGGAATTAACACATTCAGGCGGAGGTGGTTCTTTTTTACATCCTTCAAAATCGTTTCCTTCAGCGGCTGTTACATTATCAGGACAACATCCAAACAGTGTTTCATTGCAAGGCAATTGCGGACATCCTTTGAAGTTGGGTCCTTGAGCGACTGAAACACCATCAGCACAACATCCGTATTTTGTTTCATTACAAGTTTTCGGAGTAGGGCATCCTAAAAAATTTTTTTGTTCGAAAATTATAATCAAAAAGATAAGTATTACGTTTTTATAAGTATTACCTTGTTGGAATGGACCTTTAGCCGGAGTTTTACGATCGCTACAACAACCAAATTTAGACTTTCTACAAGCCGGTTTCCTCCTGCATTTTCTAGGTTTCTTTGTAACGAGTTCTTTAATTGTTGTTTCCCAAGATTTCGATGTTTCCATCTTTGTTTCTTCAGTGACTTCTGACACTTCACTTGAACCTTCAGTTCGTGGAGATGATATTTCTGTTACTGGAGATTCTGAAGATATTTCACTGGTTGCACTGGAACTTGAAATTTCAGTTGAAAGTCCGGTGACACTTTCGGATGTTTCTTCTGATAATGAGGTACCGCTAGTGACAGTAGTTTCCATAGGACCTGTAGCAGTAGAACTAGTTTTCTCACTTGATAATGAACTGACACTTTCTGAAGTTTCTGTTGAGAAGGCTTCTGTAGAGACAGATGTTTTGTTTTCAGATTCAGTAGTGATTTCAGAAGTACTTTCTACTGTTGATGTTGACTTTTCTAGGCCTTCTAAAAAGAGGAAAGATTTATTAATAATCGAATTAGATATACCCAAAGATACTTAAGTGAAGAAGGGTAAACGATTCTCTTTTTTATTTAAGAACGAAACGAACATAAGTTTTTGAGGTCGGTCTTTGCATTATTTTTACTAAAATTAGGTATCTAAGGCCGCTAGAAAAAAGGCTTCTGCCGAGTCAGTCACATTTCTGAAAGAAATTTTATCATTTTGATTGCAAAAATGAAAAGTTCAAATGATAAGTTTGATTCAATATAAGTTACTTTGACTCACAGAACCTGATTTGAGGAAAAATACATTTTTTAATATGATGACGTCATCAAGTTTCCTAAAATTCTTTAAGACCTCAAAAACCATAAATAATATGCTAGAATGATGAATCTGGGAAATAATTTTAGGTTTTCAATGTTATACTTTGCATTTTTATCAAAATTAAACGTGTAGGATCAAGTGTGGATAGAAGCGAGTGGCCATGGAAGTCATGATTTTCCAATAATAAAACAGTCTGCCTGAGGATGAAACTGTATGTTTCGAAACGTCGCAAAATAAATAATTAATTTGTATTAGTAATTATTGGTGATTTTCTTTCCAAACCATATCCTTTAACCATTGAACAATATTACTTAAGCCTCTTTCTGACAATAATAAAACTGTAAGTGTAAATAAAAATTCTGTAGTTTTTATCAGTAAAAAGTTGTTGGAATTTTGGTTTTGTAAGCTATAACTTCCCAAACTACATGGAATTTGGGAATTAAAAAAGCAGGATTAAATTCATTTAGCGCTTCTGCATAATTCATTCAATTCGACCGGAATCTGTACTTTTTATCATTTACGAGGCCCCCCGGCCAGAAATTGCACTAGGGTTATCTTGTATTGATTATACGTCAATTTATGGCACTTTTAAGAGGGGTCACAAGAGTAAAGAGAAATATTGTTTATAATACCTATCTCTTTTATTTCACATATCAAAATGACATAGACAAAGATAGAACGGCGTTGCATTGAATGCCGTTAGTTCACAGACAAGCACTTATACATTTACTGTACCTGATTGTGATGAAAGAGATGTTTCAGTGGATGCCGATTCAGAAGATAAACCAGAACTTGCAGTAACTGATTCTGTCGAACTAACTCCTTCACTGGATGCACTAACACTACTCTCAGTGCTCTCACTGCTCTCCGTAGAACCAGAACTTGCAGAAACCATTTCAGTTGAACTAAATAATACTGAACTAGCTGAAGTATCTTCCGATGTATCAGTTTCACCAGTTTCAGTTGTCTTTGAAGAATCACTTTCCTCAGTGCTGGATTCCGTCGAGCTACTAGAACCTGATTCAGTGGTAGATACACTTTCTTCAGTAGAGAGTGAAGACGACATTTCAGTGGTGGAGGACGATGTTTCAGTGGAAGACGGTGATGATTCACTCGTAGACGGTGACGATTCAGATGTGAAAGATTCACTAGAAGCTGTACTACTAGATTCAGTAGAAGATAACATTTTACTCGTTTCAGATGAAATCGCTGTGGAATAATCACTTTGGTCTACTGAAGTTTCTGAAACTGATGTTGAAGCTTCTGTTGATAAATCAGTTGATTCGGTTGAAGTTTCATTAAGAGTTTCTGTTGAAATGTCACTAGATGTTGAACTGTACATAACCGAACTTTCAGATGATTCAGATGATACTTTCAGGGAGCTTTCGGTTGAAACAAGTTCAGTGACTTTTGAAGATAAGAGTGTGCTTAGAGATTCTTGTGTTGATTCAGTTTGCATACTGCCGGTAGACATACTAACAGATTCTTCAGTTGATATACTTTTCTCAGTTGACAAGCTTTCTACAGTTGATAAACTTTCTTCAGTTGATACACTACTTGCTTCAGTACCTTGTTCCGTCGATGATACACTGGTTTCGTTTAGTAATGGTGAACTAGATTTTATACTTGTGGTGTGTTCTGTATAGTCTGTTTCACCGGAGCCTTCAAGATCGTAATCAGATGGTAATCCTTCACTGGTTTCTAGCATTGTTGTCTCCGTGCCTGTTTCATCTTCACTGGTATAATCGGAGGAGGCATCACTGAACATTTGCTCTGCCGTAAATGCAGAAGACATGAATTCGGGCGTTGATTCGCTTGAGAGTTCGGTAAGTGGACTCATAATTTTTATTATTGATTCGTCCTATAAATAATAAATAAGTAATTGCTCGTTAAAATAGTTAGAATATTACTATAAATTACCGTAACTTCTATTGAAAAGTCTTCTGCTAATTCATCTTCCTCTTCGCAATATTCTTCGTCCTCTTCTTCACTTTCAGGTATTTCCATGTCAATGCCCTCCTTTGTTTCGGAAATTGATTTTGTTACATCAAGTGGTAATATTTCATCTATTTAAAATAATAATGTTGATAAATCTGATTAATTTAAAAATAAATTGTATTTTGAAATGGTTGGCGCGATAAAGATTAAGTAACTACTAAATTCCGAAAAAATCTACCAATTATTGCCGCAGATTAAAATTGGTTAACTGTAAATTTTTTTTCGAAATCTCTACATTTTTTTTTAATTTGTAATAAATTGAGAAAGTTTATTTTATAATTAAAGAGTAATTTCATAATAAAATGGGACTAGTAGTAAGTAAGAATCGATATTTAATGGATTTCTTAGTAGTGTCGCAACTACCATTGCTCCGATTGCGATGATATTCGTAGAGGGTCATTTGGAAATCATATCGTATAATTTGTAAAAATTTCATCAAAAACGATTGAATAGTTCCGAAGTTATGACACTTAGTGGGATCTTTGGATACACAGACGAATAGACAGGCGTCCCGATAGACAGACATAAAACCAAAATTGTTCAGGTAGCTCTTTCAGTAGTCTTTAGCGCTTTAATAGTCTCAGAAGTAAAATGGACGTTTGACTAATATTCAGTATCACTGACATAAATTTCAATACAGCTCTCAGTATCAGTTTCAAAATTAAATCTCTAAAAGAATACTTCAGAATCTGTTGATTTTATTTTTTGAATATTCCTATAAAGAGTTAATATTTTTTTTAAATAAGTTTTTTTTAAGTGTTGGTTTTCGATATGTTTTGAGGATCCCCCATTAGCTGTGTGCCAAAAAAGTAATTTACTCAAAAAACTGTACGTCAGAATTGGTTCAAATTTGAGTATTTTGTGTATTAAATACTCAAAAATAATCCAACAATTATTTGTAATCTCTAGAATTACTCTTATGCACCAACCACCTTAACTATTATAATCACTCACCTGGTCCACAACTGACAGTGTTGCAAGACTGTGTTGCAAATATAATCTTCGATTCATCACAATTTTTAATACTTGTAGTTTTATTATTGTCTAGACATAACACTTGTCTGTTTTGAATTCCACCTCCACATTCTTTAGAACACTGGTATAAAGAAAGTTTTATTAAAAATATTTACTTCAGATCAGAATGTAAATACTTACTTCACCCCAAGGACCAGCAAACCATTCTCCAGGACATTTCTCAACTTCGGCGGTACAATTTTTGACTGTTTCGAGTTTTTTCGATTGATCACATTTACTTTTGTCCACTTGTTTTATTGTATCACCCTCCTGTATACCACAGAATACGATTCGCGTTTGTTTTCCAGTACCACATTTTGCTGAGCACTGTTCGAGTGAGAAAATATAGCTTTAATAAATTGCTTTATAAAATATTTAACTAAATTTCTGATAAGGATATGGGCTACTTTTTATCCTAGTAAAACATCTGATTCGAATTGAAATTTAGCAAGATAATGACGTAGAAGGGGGACCTAGAAATATCTCACTCCCGAGGAAAAATGTATTTAAAATGAAGAAGTAATATTGACTATAATGGATGACGAATGAGTGATTTCAAAATCTGCGTTTTGTTAACAGAGCCGACAAAAAAGAACTGCATTCTGCTCTAGGAAAACATATGATGTCCGTGAAAGAATGTATTTGAAATGTTGTTTGTCTTGCCTTCAGGCTTTAACCGCTCAACCAGTCGATTTTAAACTTTGAATAGTGATAGTCGAGAAGGCATAGAAGGGCCTAGGCTACTTTTATCTCATTCATCTCATTTTCGAGGTAAAATGCATTTAAAATGAAACAATGAAATTATGGGAGTTGACTATTCAAAAAATTTTGAATACTGTTCACATAAGGGATGAAAAAGGACCTAGGCTACTTTTTATCTCTGGAAATCCGTGGAAAAATATATTAAAATGAAATAATGAAATTACAATAGATTTCGTTCGAACTTTGGATATTATTAGCAGAAAAGATGGAGAAAAACACGCCACTTTTTACTCTTGGAAAACATTCCATTTCCGCGAGAAGTTGCACCGTTATTGCATGTGGGTGAAGCCGAGGGTAAAAGTTAGCGCATATTAAATAATTAAATTCAGTAATTACTTTACCTCACTCCAGCTGGAGGTAAACCATAAATACTCGTCGCATGGTATTTCATGTGGACAGTCTTGTACAGTTTCCGGTTTCGGATTTTCACATAGTTCTTCCGGATGAATTTCACCTTTCTTTGTAGCACAGTATACACGGCGTGTCATTTGAGAAGGTCCACATTTTTGATCACACTGTTATTAAAACAAATTTTTATAATTTATAATACTGATATTGTTTGAGTTTATAGGTGTTAACCAAGGTGTTAACTTACGGTACTCCATTCAGACGTTATCCAATCCACTCCCTCACACGGTCGAATTTCACAAGGTTTTTCGTCTTCTGGTTTCTTACCAGCGTCTGTTGATTCACAAGCTGTATCGTTCAAGATTTCAATTCTTCCATTTTCTAGTTTTCGATAACAAAGAACTGTACGTTTTTGTTTTCCTTCACCACAAAGTTGGTCACACTGAAAACATTTTTTGTCACAAATCGTATTTAACATTAAAAGAAAAATATTTTCATAGACTTACAGCTTTCCACGGTCCAGTAAACCATTTTGGACATTCTACATCGCGGTTACATTCTTGTTCTGTATTCGGCTTTCGACCGAGCGATTCAGTGCATTGTTGATCGTCCACAATACTAGGTACACCGTTGGCTACTATTTGTTCGCAATAGACTTGCCTAGTTTGGACACCAGAATTACCACAAATAGCGCTACATTCTGACCAAGGTCCTTCACGCCACATAGGAGGACATGGATCTGTGCCGCAGGTTTGGTGATTACTGTAACGTGCATTAGCGTCGCAGAGAGTGTCATCTACCGGTTCCAAACTTCGACGACCGACGCAATAAACTCTTCTTGTTTGGTAACCTACGTATTTCATAGTCAGTAATAGCAAGTACTTATAACGTTTGTAGAAGAAAAGAAAAAGTTACCTCCCCCACAAGTGGCACTACATGGTGAAAAGGCATCAAAAATCCAATGATAAGACTCAGGATCGGGATAATGTGAAATATCTTTTGGAATGCTGTATTCGTATTTAACACCCACATTTACGTCTTGAGCAAGTAACTAAAAATAATATTAAAATTTAACTTGCACTTGATATATTTACATAAAAAAAAATTGTTCTTTAAGATAATATTAACTCTGGGAATGCACTAGGGTTCAGCCTGACCATAGTTTTTCTTCTGTTTAACTTTTACCACTTTTACCTCAATTTTGGTGCATTTTCCTACTATTTACAGTAGCTTTTTCGGAGGTCTGACCGGAGGAAAGGTTTGCACTTTAAGCAGGTTGACGAGAGAAATGGCGGGACCCAGGCACACAATTTTCATTTTCCCCCAAAATACAATTAATGAGCAAAAAAAAGGTTTTTCAATTCGGCCGAGCCTGTACCAGAGCCTTCGGGCTCCTTTTTGGACCCAGGCCCTTAGGCTAAAGTCGCACCTTTCTACGAAAATTATTTAAAAAAATAAAATAAAATTTTAGTTAATAGTTTTAAGTTTGGCAGTAGTTGAGGAAAGAATTGGGCAAAATACTAGAAAATCGCTCTAAGAATCTGGTTTATAGCCTATAATATTCTTATGAAAATATATCTAAAACCATACAAAAGATTAAACAACAATTTCTTGATTCTCAACTGAAATATTGGGTTCACGAAAGTAATGAGATACTTTGTTCTTACTTTTTAAATTCTATTTAAATTAAAAAAAAAACTCAATCAATTAAATACTCGCTGTGAGCATCTATGGTTTCTTGTCAACGTATAAGCAAAGACTGGATGTTTGCTGCCCAGAACTTAACGGAGAGTCGAAGAAGTTGGTTGGAATGTCTCATTATTCTCGTGCCAATCCAGTATTTCCTTGTAACCTACTTTTTTTTTATCTACGTAAGAAGAAATGCATAAAAAAGAAATTAAATTAACTTACAACGACGTATAATGGTTCAGAGGTTGGACCCAAACATGATATAGAATCGGGTGCTGCAAAACCTTGTGGACTTCGTTCGTATTTAAACGTTGTTCCGGCAAATTTTAACGATTTCGGAAAATCAATTCGCCAATTTCCATTTAAATAATAATAACCTGTTAAATTTCTAACGGCTAAATAATTATTTGAAGGCCGGACTTCATAAACATGAACGTTTGTGGCTCCTGCAGGTATTAACAGAATGTCATTGTATCCTAAACGAAAATATTTAAAATTAATTACTGTTAAAAAAGAAAATTATTAAGATTACAGATTACTTGAATTTATTTAGTTCAATTTCCTCATTTTGTTTCTAATAATCCAATCCTTTATTTGCGTATAGTTGAAATTTTAAAGATAATTTTATTTTTTGTTAATTCTTATATTTAGAATTAGTTGTTAAAACTTACCTACTTGTAAATCTTGCATATCTAAAAGTCCTGATATTACATTACAAGTTGTACCATCTCCACCACATTGCCTGCAACTGTCTTCCCGCGCTGACGAGCCTAACATCATATCACATCCTACTGGCTAAAAGAAAACAAAGCATATAAGTTATACTTATAAGATAAATCGTAACTCTAAATATGAAAATTATACATGAATTCACGGGTGTGTGAATTAATTGTACCACGTCAACACGTTACGGTGGGAGTGCTGGGAGGAGATGACTAGCTTTTCACAGTTAAGTGAATTAATTATTGCTGCTATCAGAAGCGTAACCACAACTTTTGCGCCCTGGAACAATTTTGACAGAAGCGTCCCTGTCGTAATGGTTTATGTTTCGTTAAAAAGGTACCATCAAATAGGTTAATTTGAGACAGTAGTCCAACTTCAGACTTTTTTTTTTTTTAATAATAATCATTGTATCAACTGTGATTATTTTGTTGAGTTCTGAACAGTGTGGGAAAGTTGTGAATACGTTGTTGTTGATGTTTGATTAATAGGTAAGTGTTATTATATACCCCTTTTCAGATAAAATTGATCATGAGTTTTCGTTAAAAAATTAAATAATTCTTATATTCGAAACAAATCGATCTTCTATTCTTTTCTAAAAATAAACTGCGAATTTAAAATTTACATAAATGCAATAATAAAAGAGATAAAGCCAAGAAAACGGAAATTATTTAAATTCAAAGTTACGAAGCATGGTTAAATTTAACTGAAATAGATCATAATAACAATAATAAACTTTACAAATTTTAATCTCAAAATCTACCCATGTTCAACTTATATTGTACAGATCTTATTATTATTGGTATCATGTTTTCATTTATTGCAATACATGACCCCAAATATTGTTTTATCTTTTTAATGTGTTGTTTTGTCAGTGTTGCCAACCCAACTTTTCAGGGAGAAAAAATTCCCACGGCCATCTTCACTCACCTAACTTGGAACAGTGTCCTAAGTTGTGTTATATTGTTCCAGATTGATTAAAATGGATAGGAAGAAGGCGAAAATCGACTTTAAAAAGAAACAAAGTATCAGGACTTTGATCAACAACAAATGGATAGGGGAATAAATAAAATTAGAAAAGGAAAGTCGACAAAAACACGGGAAAAATTGGTCGCTCTTATGTTTTGGATCAAGAAAGTGAGAATTGGGGATTCCCTTTGACTCTTTTTGACATTCGACTGATTGTAAAATCATTTTTGGACAGGCGAAGTGTCAACGCAAGAAGATTTAAAAATAATATGTCAGGCAGAGATTGGGCACTCTCTTTTGTTATAAGGTATAAAGAGACTTTGACCAAAAGATTATACCAAAATATGAAAAGGTGCAAAGCCAGTGTTAATGCCGAAACTGTAGATATTTATTTCAAATTTTCAACGAGCTTGCAACTACATTCGAAAATGTGGAAGCCCATCTCATAGTCATAAGCGTCTCTTCACATACAATTAAAATTGTTGTCCCAATAAGTTAGCCAACCTTTAAGGGTTGGCTAACTTGGGACACTATATTTTTAATTTTTTTTCGGACAATGTAGGTCACATCAACAAAAATTAAAAGCATATTTTCAAAGTACTAACTAAGACCTAAGTTTTGAAATAAAGAGAACATATTTTTCTAACAACGAGTTGACAGAATTTCACAACAAAGTTGAAAACTGTCCCAAATTAGCCTCTTTGACGGTAGCTGGCAAACAAAAAAAAAACGAAAGGTACCAGTATAAATAAAATATCAACGATGCGACGGGCAAAAACAAAAGCCCTGAAAGGTTCCAAAAAAACCGTCCCATCTCGAAAGTTCATTTTTTCCTAAAAAGGTAGCTGGCGAGTAAAAAAGCCACAAGGTATAATTATGTAGAAAATAATATGAATGTATGAGATAACAGTGCGTGGAATGATGAATATGATGATATTGATGAATGCATTTATTATATTGTACTATACCTGACATTGACCCTCAACGCAGACATCAAGTGAAACATCGTCACATCGAGTACCATCAATGACTTGCATACTGTGTCTGTAGTAGAAACGTTCACCGCGGGGCATACAGTTTAATTCACATTTGTTTGGTGCTTTTGTGTACGGTATCCAACTATAGATAACAATTAAACATTTAAAAAAATTAATTATTTTTAATAAAACTAAAAATTTGATATTTGGAAAATTGACTTACTCATATGTAACACCTTCAAATGGAACGTCATTATATTTGGCACATTGTTGCGCCCGGAAATCTGCATCGTCTGGGCAATCCTGTAATTAAAAAATAATGTTTAATAGTAATAATGGTAGTGTTTGTATTCTTATTCCTTTCAATCAAAATTAGCTACTCGTGTTGCTGCCTAACATTTGAGCTTTTGATTGTCTAGTAACTATTGTTGGGGATTTACTATGTTAAAGTGCTATATGCTTTAATAGAGGAGGTACTGAGAATATTGATTATTTTCCCAGATAGGCGGACTCTTTCTGCCTCCATATCGGGTTTTGCTCAGGCAGCCATGAAATTTCGCTATTGTTGCGTTGTATATTGTCTTTTCAGAAATTATCAGCTTTTAAAAAATATATTAAGATTTTCAACGATCGCCTCTTGGACTAAATGATGAATTTCATAAATTTTATTGTGTCAATGCAACTCACGCAACGTAAAATAGATAAAATTTTGTCTTCCTAGCGCTTTCACCACAAAAAACATTTTCTAGGGAAAAATTGAAACCAATTGTAACGTTCATCTGTGTTTTTCTGCGGATGGTTTGAGATCACTGAATTTATAGACATAGGGGTTTCTAGGCAGTGTAAGTTTTGGACCCTTCCTTTTTTAGTCTTATTTTGCTTCCAAGTCTATCAAGACAGCGGAGGTTTTTTAATCACTTTTTGGGGGTGATTTTTTAAAATGGAAATTTCCACTTGTATTTTACCTTTCGAAGCTTCCTGAAAAATTTTCACTCTATGCCCGTCATTTTCCGAAATTTTCTGTGAAAGGTTTTGTGAGCTGATCCTTAGATGGTTTCTCCATCTCAATCGAAAGGTTAGAACAATTTTTGAGGATAGCTGGGGAGCTCGACCACATATGGTTTCATATTTCCTTTCAATTTTGCTACTCATTATACATTTCACTTATTTAGTTATTTATACAAACATGTTATCGGTACAACTTAACTATTTACCTTGTGCCTAGAGACTCCCAGGGAATCGTTTACTTTGCCTATTTAGAAATTCGATCCTAACAAAAGTGCTGTTTAATTTGTAAAATGTAAACTGGCATCAGTGGTGGATTTACCAGCAGGTTGAGTAGGCTGGAGCCTTGGGCGGTAGATTCTAGGGGCGGCAAATTTGGGGAAAAAGTGCAGCAAAATTTAATAAAATGTGAAGTTTTTTTTTGCTCGTCATTTAATTTTTTTAAGAAAAAGTGTTAAAACGTTAAGAAACTTTTTTTTAGCTTTTTAGGGGCGGCATTTTTCACGGAGCCTAGGGCGACAATTAGGGTAAATCCGCCACTGACTGGCATACTTTTGGAATATCATTATTATTCTTTCATAGTACATAATTTATTGTTTCCAAATTGAAACGGACAATTTCAAATTGCTGTCATTTCTTTATTTAGCTCTCAACTTTAGCCTATTCGTAATAGTTTTCCTTTCGACACTAGGTGGCTAAACATTGTACTATGTCCTCATTTGATTTCTCACTAGTTCTTATTTTATACATATATGTACATTTTACGGCCAAGATTTCAAACTCATGTTTTTTTGATAAAAAATCTATAATTTTCATTAATAAAAATGGCTGGGTCACTGGGTAATTAGAAATTGTCGGTAAAATTGTAAAAAAGATTACGACAAAAGTTTCATTCATTATTCTCATACACACTTATCATTGAGTATAGACAGTACGGCAGTACATAATATAATATGTATATTATTACATTATTATAAATAGTTTTTTTCTTTTATTTATCTGATAGATTCTGGTTGAACAATCAGTATGTGGTGTATGTCAATGATAACGCCTCTTTGAAAAAAAAAGGATGACTGTGTAATAATTGATGAGCGGTATTGTATAAATCATAGCAATGTTATATTTATATCAGTTCGTTTAAATTTCATTTTATACAACTCTCTGTAAGTACAGTATATGCTCTCAAGTTCGAATCTTTTACAGTAGAAACTCCGTAAACTTGCGCTCCATAAACTTGCTGTCTCTCCAATCTTGACTGGATAATTTCTCTACTCTTGACAATATTTTCTCCCACCATGATTCTTCCGTAACCAATATTAAATTCGTAATTAATGACGCGTATAGCGTATATTTGGTAACCTTCTCTACCTATCTCTTTTTTTAGATTTAAATTGCGTATGTTGCGCACTCAGTGCGCATAGGGGTAGTAAATAGTGGGAATGTCAAAACTAGAGAACGGTCCTGGACATGCTTGTCAAGATTAGGGAGCTTTTACTGTATAACATTTATCAATGTTGAAAACGTTTATGAGGACTTATTTCAAATTTTACAATTAGATGTAATCATACTGTTAGAGCACTTTTATCAGTGTTAATAGAAACTTGAAATTTGGTACGAGCGTAGATCTTGATCTAAAAAAATTTCTAAAAATGATTCCTAAAAATGCAAAGTAAAAATAAGGAAACCTATATAATTATGTAGTAGTTATATAATATTTTTAAGAGAGTAAGGAGTAGTCAGTGTTAAAAACTAAAATACATTTTTTTCCACATGATGGAAAAAAAATTGAGTTGAGAGTTCTTAACTTCCCGGTTTTCGATCGGATAGTCCGGTTATGACGTGATTTGTCCGGATCTGGTCCTGAATGTTTCACTGGACAGCAAATGTCCAGTCAAATGATAAATATTGAGAAACTGAAAAGATTTGAGCATTGTTTGTTTTTTTTTTCCTCGTCAAGGGTATTTTTAGGTAAATACGAGAGTGTACTGGTGGTTTAAGGTCACAGGAAATTTAAAACGCGGGCAGGACAATAACAAGTTCTTCTTTTTCGCTCGCCGCGCCGCCTCAAAAAAATTTACCGAGAAATGTTCACGTTCAGTCGTCGAAAACTGAAAAGTTGACAAACCTGGGTTATCAAAGTTTTACGTCGGTGAGACAAATTGTAAATACCAAATATTTAGTGGACCAAGAAAAAATTTTAAAATCACAAAAAACATAAAGGAAAAATGCGTTTGTATACTTAAATTCCGTTTTTTCGGTAAAAAAAACTATATATAACAGTGGTGTCCAACCCGTCGATCGCAGAGCGACTTGGTCGATTTCCTATTCTAATTTGCAAGGATAGAATTTGGCAAATAGAAAAGAAAAAAACCATATTCGGAAAATAAGCCACAATTTCTGAACAAACTTGACAATTGTTACAGGAAAAATGAAAATCTGGCAGTCAGATTACTCAAATTTTACCAACAGATCTAATTTATATCACTTTTGTAGCTATTAATTTAAAAATAAAATTTGAACTTGATGACGTCATCATGATTACCAAATTTTTTAAAAGCTCAAAAAACAGTAATTTTGGTGTTAGAAATATGAAATATGAGGGTTCGATTACAATGAATAGTAAAAATTTTATGTAGTTACAAACTTTTGACTCCACGTTAGTGCAATATTTTCGAAATTTGAAAGTACAATTTTGAGAGTTGGCACTGTACACGGCATAGACGGTGTAGATAGCATATACCTACATAAATTATAATATGTACAGTGATTTGGTTAAGTATAAATACAATTATAATATTCTATTCTACGTGAACGAACGTATAGGTTCCGTTGTAGAAATAACTTCCATAAAAGGTAGAACTGTTTTAAATATTTAAACGCCTACGAAAACCTGTTTCGTTTTTGTGATAAAGTATAATATTTGGGTATTTGTGTTTATGTAACATTCGAGTCGTAAATAGACAAAATTTGAAACAACAAACAGTTTTTAAATTTTTTTTAAAATTTTAACATACACAAAAAATGTTTAAAGTTATTTTAAAAGAGAAGAAAAATAAAAATTCTTATTAATTAGAAATAAGAACGAAAACTGACTTGAATGGCTGAGTGGTCGTTACTTCTTGTGTAAGTATACAAATGTTCTAAAGCGGGTTCTACACGATGCTACGAACGTTCCTTCCAACGTTCGATCGAACGTTTGAGGCAATTAAGTTCAGCGGGTTCTACACGATGCTACGAACGTTCCTTCCAACATTCGATCGAACGTTTGAGGCAATTAAGTTCGATAGTTGGTGCGACGAATGTGAGTGTTGGTACTCAGTCGACAACGCTGTTATCTGTCTGATGTTATCTCTAATGTTATACACTGATGTTGTCTCTCTTCACATGAACGAGTCGTGCGCAACCAACGAACACAACCAACATTGACCTTCAAACGTTCGAAGCATCCCTTTGACTCGGTGCAAGAATACCGACATCGAACGGGACACGACCAAATGCGAATGTTTGACGCTCGACATTGGACACTCGTAGGTTCGCACAACGGCTACACGATGCTGTGAACCATCCAACGTCGAATGTTGGAAGGTGTTCGTAGCATCGTGTAGCAGCGGCATTCGATAGTTGGTGCGACGAATGTATCTGCTACACGGTGAATCGAATGTTTGATCCAATACGAATGATGATGTGTTGGTACTCAGTGGACGACGTTGTTATCTGTCTGATGTTATCTCTAATGTTATACACTGATGTTGTCTCTCTTCACATGAACGAGTCGTGCAGCTGCTGAGTCGAAGCAACCAACGCAACCAACATTGACCTTCAAACGTTCGAAGCATCCCTTTGACTCGGTGCAAAAATACCGACATCGAACGGGACACGACCAAATGCGAACGTTTGACGCTCGACATTGGACACTCGTAGGTTCGAACAACGGCTACACGATGCTATGAACCATCCAACGTCGAATGTTGGAAGGTGTTCGTAGCATCGTGTAGCAGCGGCTTAACAATAAGATGCATATACATACATCGTTAAAATGTATCGTGCGTTAAATATTGTGCACAGAAGAAGCACCGTGTAGGCAGTATAAGCAGTATGGCATTATTTTTACAACCTACCAATTATAATCCTGTAAGTCTATGCCAATTTACACAGTTTACAATTTTTGTAAGTAGTAAAAACTGAAAGTGTGGAAAAATTGGTGGCGAGTACGCAACAATTATCTGATGAATACTGACAGAAAATATTGCCGAATTTCCTTTTGGAAAAATTCTGATTTCCAAAATTAACAATGGTTTTATCTACATAACTGTTGAATTTACTGATTTTGAAAATTTCGGAGATTAAGGTAAATCTCCAAACAGTAACAGTGGGCTACTTTTAAAAGAAATATTTTTAGACGAGTTGCACAGTCGCCAAAAAAATAAAAATTTTCTGTTGCTAATTGCAAATATCAATATAAAACAATGAATTTTTTGCAACAAGAATATACGTATTGACTCGATTTTTATAGTTTAGTATGATATTTTCCCATAAAACACCTTTTTTCATTTGATTTTGCGCAAATTATGGAGTACGCATTTATAAAACTTACGAAAGCGCACTTGTATGAATTCAAAACATACTTGCGTTTTGCAACTCTTTTGATAATTTGTTTTTGTCCGGTGGGTCGCATAAAAGCTTATACGGTGAACCGCTGGTTACCATCTTCTGTCTAATGATATCTCATTTATTAACCAGTTGACGGTCATTGACGCTGTAAGACGTCAAGTGGAATTTGACTAACTGCGACACCACCGACACTGCGCTGTATGACGTCAACAATTTCATATAAAGTCTGTAGTTGTTAAATATGATGTACTTAATTAGGTATATTATACCTAGACACGCGTGAAAACGCAACCTTCGTAGTTGGGTAAAAACGTTTCGTATTAACAAGTAAAATGTCCAACACAAGAATAATTGGTAGATGCTAGTATAACGTGACTGGGTCTGAATATAATAAAATCATTTTATAAAAATTTTTTTCGTTTCATACGCACAGAATTTTACTTTATAATAAAGAGTTTATTATTTAAAATACCCTATAGCTATAATTAAAACACGCTAGAAAATATCAGCCTATACAAATCTCAGTTTTTCGATCTCACTAATTAGGAATGTAGGATCACATAAGTTGTGTAATTTACATCTAATAAAGTAAGAAAGAATTCATTTGAGAATCTCACAAATGACGATTGGAAACAGGACCGGATTAGCCTTTGAGAAACCCCTGAGCATTTTTCATATGGAGACCCTATTAAAAGCGGTCAAATGTTTAAAAAAATTAAAAAATGCATTGACAACTTTCAGAAAAGAATTATATTTAGTATAAGATCTTTATCAAAGCTAAATGTTTCATTACTTTAAAAGTTCCATGTTGAATAGAAGATCCGATTCGTTTAGCAAATTCTTTATTATAAGACTTTTAAAAGTCCAGTGGACGTTTCATGGCATACAAGTCGTTCATTTACTTGTTTCCAATCGCAGAAACCTTCACAAAAAATGATTATCATTATGCTCGTCAAATAATTAATTTACAAATCAGTTGTAGGTGAAAAACGAACGAAAGAACTTTTAATAATTTCGCCTGTTTGTATTTTAATTTAAATTCTGAACGCCCCTATTTTGTTGGGGTTCCGGCGACCTGTATCCTAGGTGCCTTCAGGTAAATCTAGCTCTGATAATAAAAAAAAACTACATAGCTTATACCTGTGTATTGCAAGAGAAATGTTTCTTGCTTGGCCCGATGCACGTGTACCCGGGAGTACATTCACGGCGTTGTGTTGACACACCGCCCCCACACGTACGTGAACATGGACTTGGTGAACTCCATTCCATCCATGGACCACTCTCACGATCATCACCGGTGTCTGTTATATAGCTCTGCGGTAAATACAGACCAGCACCTTGTTCACGTTTGAACCGCAAATGAAATTTAGAGAACTGTGTGACGTTCTGAAACAGAAATAATTTAAAAAAAATTAAACAGCGATAAAAGTAAAAGTAGGTATGGTTTGAATAAATCGTAGCGGACTTAGAGAGATTTTTTTTATTCTTAAACCTGCTAATTGAGTATGATAAAATATTTCGATAATATCATGAAAAATAAACAAATAAATAAATAATTTCATACCGCGAAATAAGTGTTTAAAAGTATTTGATATTGCTGCAAAGAAAAAATTCCCTATTTTAAAACGAACTAAACCAAAAGAACGAACTGGTTGAACGAATTAATTAATGATTCCCTAGTTAACAAGTTAAAGAATTGCTGGGTTTGTATCTATAGTTTAATTTTTGTGTACAGTCTGACAATATTTTCGCCGGCGCTGGAATTTTTTTTGTGCTGAAAGTCACGTGTTACATAAAATGTGAGTCACATATGACTCACATGTAACTTACAATTTCCCACTTATAAACGTAACAATGTGACGTAACATTGTTATGTTCTTGTTAGGTTTCAGGAAAATATAAATTTATTTGATATTACCTTATAGATAAAAATACGCTTTACGCCTTCTTTTGCAAAAAGCAAATTCAAAATTCCTTTTTTGTTTCTTATTAACGTTACATACACATATTACCAACTTATTGTCATATACATACACCTAAATTCTTATTATTATTATTATTTTTTTTTTGTTAACTATTGCAGGATTCGATCCATTATCCAAGCTGAAGCATCTTTGAAATTATCGACAGTCTTAACCACTAGACCAAACTCATTTATTCTCATCGTTATATATTAATATATATTACAAAATAATAAATAAAGCCTTACAAGAATTTTCATAAAAGTTTCATTTTTAAATTAATAAGAAAATTGTTGTTTTGTCTATAAGTTGTTTTAAGACGTATTAACGTTGTTTTAATGAAATGTCACAGTCATGACTCTTTTGTTATATTTTTGTGACATATCAATATTAATAAAACATTCGTCCATCCATTTTTGTATAAGTCGATTTATGTTATTTGTTATATGGGTTATGGGGTTATATTATATATTATATTATATTATATAATATAACACCATAACCCATATAACAAATAACATAAATCGACTAATACAAAAATGGATGGATTAAATTTAGTTACATCAGACGCCAGCAGGGGATAGATTGAAAAAAAAACTGCAGGAATTTATAAATTAATAATTCCTCGCGAATTGATACATTTAAAATTAATATGGTAACAAAACATTTCACAAAAGTGACAAGTGAAATGTTTTATTAATATTGATACGTCACAAAAACAACAAAAGAGTCATGATTGTGATATTTCATTAAAACAACGTTAATACGTCGCAAAAACATAACATAAGAGTACTGTTGTGACGTTTTGTTCAAAGTAACATTGTTAGGTCATCAGGACATAACAAAAGAGTCATGGTTGTGACATTTCATTAAAGTAACGTTGATACGTCACAAAAACATAACATAAGAGTCAGTTCTGTGAGGTTTTATTAAAGTAACATTGTTAGGTTGCGAAGACATAACATAAGAGTCACACTGTAACGTTTTATCAAAGCAACCTTGATACATCATCTAAACGTAACATAGCAGTCACAAATGTGACATTTTATTACAGTCACAATGGCATGTACCTGTTACGTAACATACAGGTAACAATTAGGTATATAACATAAAACTCTAATTTTATATAATTGTTATGTCACTCATAAGTCAAAAAAGTTACGTACTTGTTATTTCCTTGTTACATCACATTTACATTCTATGTTCACTAGGTAATTTTGTGATACTACCAAATGTTGCCAGATTTTCGGTTAATAATTTGTTTACTCCAATAATTTTCTTTTTTCAACAATGCGTCATCTAATGTCCATTAAATCTTAACACATTTTTAATTAAACAGATTTACATACTTGTTTTTACTATGTAAAATTTTAAATATTCACCATCATTTTTTATTGGAAGATAAGAAATGTTTTCCACTTTCCATAAGAGTATGTCTAATTGTATTATACATTATATTTCTCTTAACAATAGGCTTCCTAATCAACATAAAACTTCAAGAGAATTTTTTATTATAAAATCTGTCAAATAATTAATCTCTCTGAATGTTATGCTAATTTTAAATGATTTTCTGAAGCACCAGTATAAGTTTATTACAATTTTATATTGAATAAAGTTAAAGTGCATAACCGTGTGTGACGCATATTCTCTAATCGAGGATCAATAGTAATTGAATTAATATTTTAAAAAATTTGTAAGTATTCGTAGGTGTTTACTTAAATTATGTGTTTGCAGTCATTTTGATTTCTCTGGTCAGCGGTGATCCTATCATGGTTGCCAAAGGGTTAATATACGTTTTCATAATAAATTTTATCTTAATTTGAATTTTACAAACTATTAATTAAATATTTGAAAAACAATGTACCTAAATTTTCCTGGTATACAAATCTTGAATTTTAGAAAAAAAAAATTGTGTAGGAATTTGACAGAGCTCGTGCTTCTGTAATTGGCATAACATTAGTGTAACAATTACTTAATTAACGAGGGCCATTTTATATTTACTAACCTATTAGCACATTATGTCTATATATGTCATAAATAAGTGAATGACTCATTTTTATAACGTTTAGATTCAATTATTATTCTTTGGTCTCTTTAATTTGTCCAATGGAATGTTATTTTGTATTAAAATTTTTATTCGGTATATCAAAATTTCCAAAAAAAAAAAAAAAAAAACAAAAAAGAATTCTAATTTTTGTTTTCCTTACTTTGAACTCATGTCTAAAGGAGTCCAAACGAATATTTTTATATAGATAGGGTGTCCCGGTTTTCCTGGATTTGTCCCGATGTTTTGACAGATTTATCCCGGTTTCTTAAGCTGTTTATTATGATCACCATAATAATAGGTACACAACTTTTCATTTATAGCGAGTAGTATGAATAGATACAGTTCAGCAAACTATATAGCATTGAAATGATCAACTGTCGAATTTGAGTGGGTAGGTTTTTTCTGGGACTCGTAGAGAAGTTCTTTATGAGTCTAAAACTGAGTCTTCGGGACCAGTGGTGTTTATAGGTTGATCATATCTTTGAGAATAAACCTGATATGAAGTTTTCAACTACTTCCGTAATTGTAAGTCTAATAAAACGGCTTTTCGGGGTCTCGTACAAGGCTCAAATAGCTATTTAGTTTAAATTCGTTCGTATTACGGTCAAGGCTTAATTTCGGCGGGAACACGGTGGAACGGTCTTCCACTACCTCCCAGTAGAATACCATTTTGCAGGGATTTTCCAGTACTTGTCAGTGGCGTTTCACCTTGCAGGGATTTATATTTTTTGTGGGAATGGTGTGATATGTCATGTGAAATTTTGAAAAAAATTGTCCTAAAATTGAACTGGTGATCTTTTTCTTGCTTGTCAGTTGGATTAAGGTATTCAATGGTCATTTGAAGAAAAATTGTTTCAAGGTCACGACGGTTCCGAATTTGGATTCCGCAAAAAAAGTCACTAGTCCAATTTTCAGGCAAAAATTTTTCAAAATTTCAAAAACAACGTTCCACTACCTAAAATTTTAGAAATTAAGTCCTGATTAAGGTGTACTTAAAAAGCCTTTCCCCCGTTTTTTCCGTTTGTTCTTTCTTTAGCTTGTGTCTCGGTTGTGCTTTATCAAAATATGGACACCTATATATAACAGTCCAGAAATTTAGAGAAGAAAATACCTATTTTTATAAGTGAGAAACTTAAACGATGAGCGAGAAAAAATTCTTTCTTTAAGTTCTCTTTTATCCAGGTTCGATTGTATTTTTTACTCAAGAAAATGCGATGAAAATTTTTCTTCTTTAGATATTGGTTCGTCTTGACTATAAGAGAGACGGAAAACTTACTATTAAACCTAAAACTATTGGTCAAGTTAATTAACAGTTTTTTTTTTTTTTTTTTTTTGATAAATAACTATATTTGTTGAATTATATTTTATTCATATCAAGTGCTATAATAATTTTTTCAATTAATTAAATAATTGATTGTTTGAATGCAGATATTTTCTTTCATTTAACATTAATAACCGGCAGAGCACGTTCGCTACAAAAGTATAATGTACATATGACAATTTGTCGGCAAATGACTCATTTTAATTGATTTATTATTATTATCATTTTTATTTTTTTTTTTTTTTTTGATTAAAATTGGGGTATTGCTGCCGGTGGATGGCGCGGTCAGCAGCACCCGGCAGCATCGCCAACTAAGGGCATGCGCCGCCACACACGATAAAATAAAAACAACACGTAAAGACAGGGACACATAAATGCACTAGACAACGGACAAACATACACATAATAAAAACCAACGATGAGCCCTGCCATCCCAGGGCATCATTTTTATTATTATTATTATTATTGTTATTATTACTATTTCTTTTATTACGTTACATAACTGCAATCATATATACATAATTAAATTACATACATATTACAATACATAAGTACATTCTTTACAGGGATGAGTTTTTTGAGAGCTTCAATTTTTTTACGACCAAACCGTTGACTTAATCAAATGACTGTTCAAATTGTAAAACTGGTAAGGACAATCGATAGCTATTAGTCAGCAGCTTTATAGCTCTTATGGTTTCCAAGCTACAAAGGAAAACATACCATGTGAGTTTTTTGAGAGTTGCCATTTTTATTACAACCAAATTTGTATGATAGAAATGATACTGGAAAAGGTACTTTTCTTGGATGTAATGGAAATGTAACCATCCAGAACACTATCGGTTGAAGTAGCCTCAAGTACATATATGCATATTTTTACCGCCTAACTGATAAATTAAAGAAAAATTAAAAAATTAAACTTGGGTAAAAAAATTTTGTTTGTTCATTTATATTGTTAATTAATGCATTAGATCAGTTTTATCGAAAAATTAATATATAGTCTCATTTAAAAATCTATAAGTTTGTATCATAGCTCGGAAACTATAAGAGCTATAAAGCTCCTGACTCTTGAAATCGGTTGCCCCCGTCGATATCTACAACTTTTATTTGAACAATTTTTCGATTAAATCAACGGTTTGGCTGGAATAAAAATGGCAACTCTCAAAAAACTCACACAGGATATACTTTTTTAAATGGAACTACTATTAATGGCAATATTAACTTCGCGATAAAACTGGTCTAATGTATTAGCTGAAAACAAACAAAATGTTTTTTTTATCCAAGTTTATTTTATAAATTTTCTTTTCAATTTATTAGTTTTGTGGTAAAAACACACGTAGCTGTGTAAAATTCCTTCAATTAACTCCGTTTTAACCGATTTTCATCTTCATCCTCAACCACTAATAATAAATTTTGAATTACACAGGAGTTGGTAATTTCAATTTTAGAATGTTATCCAGTTTTTAATATTTTTATGTTATAAACTAGTTTGAAATATTAGAATTTGAAATTTATACATTAATTTATTAAAAATTATTTTAGTTTTTTGTTTATTTGTACTGGTGGCAATTAGTGATGGAGAACTATCGATAGTCCCGACTATCGATAGTTCTGACTATCGATAGTCCCGACTATCGATAGTTACGATAGTCGTGAAACTATCGATAGTTATCGATAGTTTATCGATAGTTTTTGATACCCAACTTAGGCGGCATTTAGATAGCCGACGAGCAAAAAAAAAAAAGGTCGCCGGTTTTACGCCGGGGCGGAATTATTCCTTTTTGCCCGGAAATTGCCTTAAAATGGTTGTTTTTATATCTCTGGCTATAATTTCTACGAAATTTTTATTATCTTTAGTATTCATAAGTAAACGAAATGACTGAAAAAAAGTATCGAAAACTATCGATAGTAAAAAGATAAATATCGATAGTTTTCGATAGTCAAAACTATCGATAGTTATCGATAGTGCTATCGATAGTTCTCCACCACTAGTGGCAATACATATTAGAACACATCCATAATCCATATGTGTCAGTTGTACATGATATTCATTGGTGTTACTTCATAATTTTAAGGGGGACCACTAGTGTGACGTTTTCAAAAAATTGTCAGAATTTTTGCATGGTTCCATAGTCTATACCTTTAAAAATAACATATTAAAATTTCAAGTGCATATCTCAAATAGTTTTTGAGTTACAGCCATTTGAAGAGCGGATTCTGATTTTCATTGTTAACTTTGAGATATTAAGAAATGTATAAAGGTTGATAATTCGGGAGTTTCTGAACGTGGCTGCCCGTAACATATTGCGGACAAGCTAGACCCTGGCACACTTAAATGACTCATCTAGTATTACTATGACCGTTATAGTGAGTATATCGTAAATAATTTTAGTAATGATTAAAACTAAAAGGTAAAATATAGAAAAACTACATTTTTCAAATTTGCTGCAGTTATAACTCGAAGACCAACCATCCGATCGAGTTAATTCTTATTGCAGTTTCTTTTATATATGTTTCTCCGTACCATGAACCTCTAGTTTTCCGATCGAATAATAAATGTAATTTTTGCAGGCCAAAAATCATCAAATTTTCGCGCAAATTGTGAAACTTTTTTTAAAAAACTCCGCCATTTTGTTAAATTTCAACTTTTTTTCTTCGATTGAGGTTCATGGTACGGGCAATACCTTCTAGTTTAATAGGCTTTTTTTTATTTCAGGCACTGTGAAGGTCGCTATCACTGCAGCAGTGGGGGAACTTTTTTTTTTGGAGCCTTGGGAGATCGCGAATAACTCCATGAATTTTCAATTTTTTGGTCCAAAAATTTTATCATGAATTTATTATATATCAACGAATGTATCCTTAAAATATTAAAACATTCCATACAGTAGTTTTCTTTTAAAAAAATTCCCAAAAATCACCTTTTTTAAGGCGGTCATACTAGTGGTTCCCCTTAAAGAGAGGTTATCTTGAATCGAAAATATTACTAATAAATATAGCCAAAAAGTATAAAAATATTTGGTATTCCATAGCGTTTTGTTTTTATTAAAAATTATCAAATTTGTCATTTCCTTTAAAAATACGTAATAATCTTTTTTTTTTCGTAATTATTTCGATTGGAAAGTATCAAAAATATGAGATAAAACAATGGAAATTTGAGTGTTACACTAATTTTTGAAATCTTTTAAACATACGGTCGCATTTAAAAAGCTATAAGTTTACATTATAATTTAAAAACCATAAAAGCTATAAAGCTTCTGACTGTATAAATCGTTTCCCCCATCAGTATCTACAATCCTTACTCTGCCGTGTCACACGAATGTCATGTATCTTTAGATACAGCAATTTCGCGTAACAACGTTTAAAGGATTCTACTACTCAATCCCTAGTATATATATTGACAATAAAATTAATTAATTTGTTAATAATAATATAATAATTAATCTATTGTATTTTTAAATTTTTATTTTGATTGTCTCACATTCCTTATTTCTTATATTTTCAAATAGTATATTTATACGTTATTAAATCGATACTGCAACATTGAATCAATAACGCATAATAAAAATCAATTATCCTAGATATTTAATAATATTTGAGCGAATTAAGATAATACGATATTTTATTCAAATCAAGTTTTCTCAAAACTATCATTTCTGAGATACGTGAGATTAGTGTGACACGGCAGTACTGGAACAATTTTTTGATTTAATCAACAGTTTGGCTATAATAAATTGGAAACTCTCAAAAAAACTCAGCCTGTATATTGAAAAATATCTTTGTTGTTTATGTATAATAAAAATAATAGCATTAATAAATTAATAATAATTTAAATAGTTTTTATTATTGTTAATATGGATTTTATTAATTTTATTATAAATGTAATACATACTGAACATATTATATTATATGCGAACAACGGAATGTGACTGAACTCCGGACTCTGAAAAGTCGGAACTTCCGATTTCGACTTCATTATTTTCAAAATGAAGGACCGATTTAATAGTTTGGGCGTCACCTATCCTGCATTTTGTAGCAAATTGCAAATGTTGATTGTTTGCTAAATTTTTACTCAATAAGTACACAGAAAAGTATTTGTTAGAATGCAATATTTTTATTACTTTCAATGTGAGGATTATTAACTCTGGAAATATCTATGAGGATTTTCATTTATTTTTTCAAATTGGCAAACCATTAATTGTCAGATTTAAAATTTGAGAAACTCAACAAAAATGTTGAATTTTTTTCGTACTTACGTACCTAGTACATTTTTTCAAAGTCTCCCATAAAATGCATTCACTATTGTCAGTGGTTTTATGAAGGGTCACGGAGACTTTGAAAAAATGTAGGTACGTAAGTACGAAAAGTATTTTAAACAAACTAAGCAAAGTAAGCATGAGCAAACGGAGAAAGTTGAGCAAAGTAAGCAAAACTCGACATTTAAAAATTTTTTAGAATATGAACCATTCTTTTTTACTTGAGTAAGAAAGAATGGAAAGTCTCATTTAAAAAAAAAAGTTGAGTAAACTCTTACAAAAATGTAGGCAAGTAGTAGATGCTCAGCTTATGCATTTCGGCTATTGTTTTTATTATATTTCAAATTCAAAGGTAGGTACATAATATTTTAATTATAAAATATATTATAAATATTTCAAAAAAGTAACGTCAAACTTATTATAGGAAATGCCATACGATTTATAACTACTTAATCCATATAAAAGTATAAAATTACTTAAATGTGGAGTTGAAAAATATTTCCAACGTTAAGGCCGGGTGCACATTGAGACGCAGTTAACGCAGACAGGGTAGTGCAGTTTCTGTGACTCTTGCTGTAGAACGGGACAGCGCGAATTGAAACGCAGAGCAGAGCAGAGCAGCACTGCGTTGCACGAGACCGATGTGACACTCGTGAATGTGACACAGAAACTGCGTGATACTGCGCGACATTGTAACACGTTTCCGAGTTTCAGTTGGTTTTATTTCGCCGAAATGAAAATAATTGAAGAAATTGAAGAAAAACAGGGCTGCTCTGCTCTGCTCTGTTTTTAAATTTGCGCTATCTCGTTCTACACCAAGAGTCACAGAAACTGCGTTGCCCTGCTTGCATTAACTGCGTTTCAATGTGCGCCTAGCCACACAGTTTATTTCTCGTGCTTTCCTACCTTGCCTTCTCTGCTCTGCTCTGCTCTGCCCTGCCCTGCGTTTACTGCGTGACACAGCTCAATGTGGGCCTGGCCTAACTATCGGATCCAGATAGCCGCATTTTTATGCTACTGTTATATATATATATATATATATATATATATATATATATATATATATATATATATATATATATATATATATATATATATATATAAGAATTACGTACCTAGTATAAATATTATGAATGTCACGCCAATTGAATAATAAAATTAATTTTAACGGAGTGTTATTTTAGGTTGACTGTAAGAATATTGTTTTCATGCCATCAAATCTGAATCAATATTATTACACAAAAATATGTAATATGTGCAATTGTGTAAGAATATTTTATTAGTTTAAAAATTTTTCTTTTTAAATGATGTATTAACATCTCTAGAATAGTATGCTTAAGCGATTATGACTGCGGAAATGTTTAAAAATTATTTTGAACCCGATTTTTGAAACGACTTTGAGTAGTTGAAAACGCTGCTCCGCTGCGCGTAACAGTTTGGAATCTCCTAGCTTGGTCAGTAACCATTTTTTAATTACTTTATTTCGTTACTTTTGCTATATTTCCATAAGTACCTTAAAAATTATACACAGTAAAAAAATTTGTGTTCTGCGTAAACTAGTTGTTAAAATGCGTAAACTAGTTGTTAAAATTTTTGTGTTAAATAAGAAATACAACCCTGCGTTAATGTAACATTTCGTGTTTGCGTTAAATGAAAATATTAACACAAATTTCGATTTAACAGAATAAAAATGTTAACCTGTTTTGAACAACAAAGAAGTAACATAATATTTGTGTAGAGCAAAAGAATGTAATAAGTATGTAAATTAGATTAGAATATATATCTACCAAAATATATATAGGTAATAAAAAAATGAGAATAGTTCTTATTATTAAACAAAATCGAAAAATTATAAGTTTTTTCAGTTATTGACGAATATAGTTTTATTAAACGTTTAAAAATGAAACAATTTTCTTACATTTTAAGGTTATTTTGTTACAGATTCAGTTACAAAAAATCATGTAATCTTACTTACATATAAGATTGTATATTATATAATACAATCTCAAATAAGCTTACATGATTTTTTTTAACTGAATTTGTAACAAAATAACCTTAAAATGTAAGAAAATTGTTTCATTTTTAAACTCCTCTTATCTTTTTTATTATATATATTTTCGTAGATATATATATATATATATATATATATATATATATATATATATATATATATATATATATATATATATATATATATATATATATGGACACGAGTAAGAATTGTTACAAAGAACTGACTTACTTTGCGTTCTTTCAGTCTCATTTATAATAATATATGGACAAAATCGTTATAATTTTTGACGACTTTCAGTGGAATTAAAATACTGAATAAAAAAGTTTAACAACTAATTCTAATAAATCTGAAAAATTAACACAAAATGTATGTCCTCTTGTGTGTTAAATCATTGACACAAATTTTGTGTATAAATTTGACACATATATGCTTTGTGTTAACGCAAAAAATTTAGTGGACCGTTCTGGACATTTGATTTGTGTTAATTTTAACACAAATTTTTTCACTGTGTAGCTATAAACACACAAAACGATAATTACACGTTTTGAAAGTTAACCTGGTTTTATCGCGAAACTACGTTTTCCAAAACGGTGGGTAAGATAACTCCAGCAATTTTCATCGGATTGAATTGAAATTTTATCTGTAGTATCCTAGATAAATGATCTAGGGTTGATCGTACTGATGTCATTTAACGATAAATTAATATTTTTTAATAATCTTGTGTATCGCTTTAGTAAAACTAATCGAAATGAAGAAAAACAATTTTTTTTTATTGTCTAGCTGCTGTCGGAAAATTGTTATGCTAACCACCATGAATCTTTTCGAAAAAAATGTCTGCGTTCGACCTGCGTCTGTGATACTATTTTTTTTTAAATTTGTGAAAAAAAATTTGTGTACCTCAGATCACGTACAATATATTCTGAAAAGTTTTAAATTGATTGCGTTATTCGTTAGAGAGAAAAAATTCTCGAATAAAACCTTCTTTTCTGACATTTCAAAGTAATTTCATAAAAATATTGAATTGAGCAAATGCTAAAATTACAATAATAAGTAATATAGGCATATAGAGGGGCATGCAGTTCCCTAGATTCATCAGTTCATACTATATGCGAATAATTTGGCGTAATATACTAATGCCAATATGCTAAGTATGACGGTCAACGGGAGTTTAGTCGATAGCGATAGCGACAATATTTGTAAAAAGTTTGATTGTACGAATTTCATAAATTAAGATTTTGTCTACTTTCAAAGTTTTATCTTTGTCAAATTGCAGATTAAATAACTAGTATATTTCACCAACAAATAAAGTGAATACAAATAAGATTTTCCCTGACCGTGAAAGTCGACTCGTAATCGAAAAATTTGTTTATTGATGAAAAGTGACAAAGAAGATATTTCCATCTTTTTTTTTAAATTATCCTTGTTTACCAACTATACAGCTCACCCAATTCAACTTGGCTAGTAATGTGTGCGAGAACAAGAAAAATAGACATTTTTTTAAAAATAATTAACACTTTGAAGGTTTACTTTGTGAAAATCCATATTTTATACAATTTTTTTAAAAGTAAACCATATTATGTATAAAGTGGGAATCTACTGCACATATCCATATGACTTTTACCGCCTAGGTTACAATTGGGGAGCTGTAACATATTTTATGAACTTAAAAATAGGAAAATATTTTATTTGTGGCCGCACGCCTACAATTAAAAAAAAAATAATAGTTCAAAAATAATAATATTTTTTTAGAATTGTAATTTATTTACTTACATGTAAATTGAAATGTCTAGAAAGCACTGTACTGAAGTATGTTGTTAACACAAATGTCAGGAATACGAGAGATCTGGAACAAATAAAAAGAAAAATTATATATGTAAATCACTTTTGTTATTTAAAACAATGGTTTCTTTTTAAAAAAAAGGCTACATTGTACATTATATTTTATGGCAAATAATAAAAAATTAATTTTTTAAATCGTAAATATTTTTTATCTGAAAATGAAATATTCGTTATACAGACAGAAATTTCATTAAACGTAATTTATTTAATATTTGTCCTTGACTCCGTCTGCATAGAAATTGTAGGCATTTAGGTAATATTGAATTTCAACTCCTCAGCAACCGATACGCATGCCTGCTTTTCTTTAATCGGTAATTTGTACATCTAATTTTGCTTCATTTATTACTAACGTCATACTACTTTTAATTAATTTGAAGTAGGTATACTAGTATTTGATAACTAAACTCAATTAAAGTTTGTGAACCTTAATTAAAAAGTTGTATCTGTAATTTTGGGGTATATTGTCAAATAAAACTTTCGTCAGTTATGTAAAGAAAAATGAAGTAAACAGAGTGGTTCCACGAGTGGTTGGTATTAGAAAACGTTCCTTAACACTTTCATTGCCGATCACGCAACATCGTGTGATATGGCTACTTTACTATATGGCCAATCACAAGATATCGCGTGACAAATGTAAGAACCTACACATTTAATATAAAATATTTGGCCATGTTACAAAGTCTATATTTTTAGTTTGGTAATGAAAGTGTTAAAAAAGTCTTGATCATTAGGGAAAATGTAGAAAAATAAATAAAATCCTCGTTTTTCGATATCGCATACGCGTTATCGCGTAACTGAATACAAACAAGTGTTTGTTCGCTGACCTATATTGAAAACTCTTAAAGAAAATATCTTTCTTTGTGCAAGTAACATTGTCGAGTAATTTATCTGTTTTTATGATAAACCGCAAAAAAATGTTCTTAAACATCCTCTACATTTTGTCTTGAAAGTTTCGAAAAATTTGAGCTACTCCGTAACTCTGACTTAAAGTGTGTTAATCACAGGCAGGGCCGTGGAAATAAATGACGGGCCTTCGGACTAAAGCACATCTCTTAAAAATTTTTCCTGAGAAAAATAAGTGAAAATAGTTTCTCCTGAAAATAGTTTTTACTTTTCCCGGGTCCCTATACCGACTGCTACCGGCCCCCTTTTCCAGCTCGGGCTCCGGGGCTACAACCCCGGCTACCCCACCCTCTCGTCGGGCCTAAACACAGGCTATGTTTAGAAAGCAATCGGTAATTCAGACATGAACAGATTTTTTGTTATCATTTTTGTTAATCTTTTGTTCTAACCGCGAAATATTTCATTATTTTAATTAGCATGAAATTTATCTTTTTCAATAAACAAGTCTGCGTTTATTAATGAAATTTCATACGCATAATTATGTATACATGGCATATAATTGACATAATAATATAGTTTTATTAATTAAAGCTAAATGCTAACATTATCTGCAGTGGGAAATACGGGGGCGTATTAACACTTCCTGATGATTTTGCTCCGTAAAATTAATACATAAAGATAACTTTTGTTGTTCTGCTTTTGAATCAGATATAGAATATAATTTAATTAAAATTGAAAATTAACGTTTTTAGTTAATTAATAAAATAATAATTTTGTACCTTTTTTGCGAAATCATTGTTGATTTCACAATTTTTAAACGTAAAAATTTACGATGTTACTTAAAGGGATGCTTTTTTGTACTAAAAAACATCTCCGTGTAACATCTCCTTTGTTGGGGATTGCTTTCGCTACTTTATTTTTAGAATTTCGTAGCAAAACTGGAATCACTTCGGGGTCCGTCCGTCTGTCATAGGTGATTTTCCCTGAAATTATTTGACGTGAAAATTTGGAATTTAGCCCAATTATAGATGTGAAGAGCAACCTCGATTCTGAGGGTTAATTTCAGGGCATTACTTAGGAAGTGGAAAAAATTTTCCTTAAGAGTATTGAGTAGGGCTTTAAAGGAAATCTTATTAAAGTACGAATTCAATAGTATAACTGTATTTTTTTTTGTTAATTTAAAAATTGTTGTTCCTGATTCTTATCATTAATAGGATCGGTCACAAAAATCTGAAAAAGTTTATGAACATTAAATTTCATCGTACTACGAATTAGGTGTTTCGAACTGAACAAAAATTATCAGGACTGATATTTCTTACATATAACTGTCATGGTACTACATAAAAAAGAAAGCTTGATGACACATTTTGCTTGAATCAAGATGTTGTTAACCAATAATTATGTAAATCTAATTTCAGTATTACCGATGTGCTTGTGAACATTACAAACTTTTGTTCGTATTTAAACATACGTTAATATTATTTTTATATGCTCACTTCTAATGTTTATCTAAACTGAAACTTAAGCATACAATTTACTTTAGTATATTACAATATATGACCAAATCATTGTTTTAATTAAATACTCCTGTTGCAACATCCTGCATAACATAGCTAATTTCCGTTTATAAAAATTAGCTTTTCTCCAGTTTACATAGAATTATGGTTCAAAAATCCTTTTTATGCGATTTTTTCTCCTCTTCCCAATAATGTAATAAAAATATGGCGCAAAAACTTTTGAACTTGGCTAAATTTTGGACAAAAAACTAATTCTTTTCACGACAAATCTCCAAAAAATCATATTCCAGGTACCGGACTTGTCTGTCTGAAGAACTCATCCAAAATTTTTACATTTCCAATGTTTTCACCAAATTTCATAATAATAGAATGTTTTGCTCGAGAGTTATCATGTTGATACATAAATACATATATATGTAAAAATAAAGTTTGGGGGTTATTCCAACTGCAGGTAAAAATTATAAAAATAATCAAAAGGAATCCACTTCCTGCAAAGTAAATTAAATGTATATCGAACAATAACACAGATCTACATGCCAAAAATAATAAAAACAATCAAAAAAGCCAAAAAATATCCGTCAAATCTAACATGTTTTGGCCTTCAAGCCATTTTCAAAGATTGTGGCAAAAATATCATTTTGAGAAAGAAAAAGAAATAAAAGAATTAAAGAAGTCAAGAAAATTTTCAATCTATTTAAGTAGCAAAAAGTGAAGATACCACACCCAAAGAAAGTATGGAGTAGACATAAGCCGGCAAAACAAAGAAATTCTGTAGATTTTCAAACAGGGTAATTTTCCAAACAACCAACGATGAAAAAATGGTCAAAGAAATAATAAATTCAAAAAATATACACAAACACATAGTTGTACACAATTCTTAATAAACTATTATTTATAAAAAATTTTTTAAAGCTTTTATATATATATATATATATATATATATATATATATATATATATATATATATAAATTTTAGTGAATGTCATTTTCGATTTCGAAACACTTTAAAATAAATTTCTTCCGTATTATCGGACTTAAGTCGCGTCAGTGGTTGTAATAGCTGAATTTTCAATTTTCTATCCGAAAAATAGTTTTTTTGTAAAAAGTTGCCAAAATTTGATAGTTTTTCTAATCACATAAGGTACAATTTTGAGCCATTATCCTATCTAAGCGGGTTTCCGAAAAAAAGTAATTTTTGTAACCGGAAATTCGCTACAATGTAATTTGAATCAAGCTATAAGAAAAAGTTAAAACAGTAACAGTTCAAGCATTCTAAAACACTAACATATCATTTTTTTTCTTTTCTTGAGAATGTTATATCAATGGTTTTGAAATTAGACGATTCATAATATGTAGCTCCGACTATAATATACGTATGAATATCTGTCTAACGATCAAAGAGAAAACGAATAAACAACGTGTTTTCAGTTTTGTAAGAACTATTTTTTATAAAAATATTAAACTGACGTGTTTGGAAGTTATTGTACTTGGAAAAGATTCTTCCTCACGTGTCGTATCCATGAGCCCGTATTAGTAATATCTTTATTTTCAATTATTTAAATCACGAACTAATTTTTTTTCCGCATTTGAAAATACGAAACTGAAAAATGTAACTTATTTAACAAATTTACTCGTCAAATTTTTTATTCTATTCTCCCAGGGTATTAACCTTTTAAACGCTCATTTATCGGTTCTTAGCTTTCTCATTGTAGATTAGAAAATAGTACTAAGAATCGAATAAAATTCTTGAGTTACTTCTTTCATACTCCTGTTTGATGTATAACTGATAAAAAAGTTTCTTCCCTATGCTTCCACCATAATTTATTTGTTCCATAAGGCAGTGTTTTTTAACCTGTGGGTCGCGACACCCTGGGGGGTCGCAGGTACTTTAAAAATAAAACCATTCTAGTTCAATATATAATATTTAATAAATAAAAGGTTATTTAAAGGTTACATTAATGTGATGATTTCATACTTTCGCGTGATTATGTTTCAAAACAAATAACTGCGGCTTATTTTCAATAACAGTAAATCTGAATAGTACAAATATGCCTGATTCAAGTTCTTAATTACATATTTAATTGATACCTATTTGAAAATAATTAATAATGATGAACGGATTCGATATTTATAACATAAAAAAAATAAGAGTTAGAAATAGCTGTGGGTAGGGGGTCGCAAAATATTTTTTCATACTAGGGCGGGCTCGCATCATGAAAAAGGTTGAAAAACACTGCCCTAAGGTAATATGCTTATTTGTGAATGCTATATAAAAAGTGAACAACTTTTTAGTAGACAATAGCATTTCATTTGTCAATAAGAAATTTTTGTTATTTTATTATTAGGAGGAGCGAAGAGAGTCCCCCGTAATACAGCAATTGATACATTTTTGTGATATTCTTCATGAAAAATCGACCGAACTTTCATAGTTTTCGGTACACAAATTAAGAGGAGACTAGTTGAGCTGTTTTTCTACTTATATAGACTTACCTTTTTTTCTTTTCCATTTCCTCCAAAACTGCTCCTCAGATTAATTCAAGATTTTTAACGCAGCTCCTTTATTTTCTGAATAAATGATTACACGAGCTTTTTATCCCATCTCAGTCTAAAAGTAAACCAAATTACATATTTTGCAAAAAGATCGTGTCTATCTCTTCTCTGATGACAGAAGTACATTTAGTAAAAATTAGAAGCCTATAGCATTAACAAGTACAGAGAAAATGTTTTTTTTTTTTGTACAAAACATAACAATTTTTCAGGAGGGACAAAAAACCGAAAAAGTTTTTTTTCGGGTTTTTTTACGTTATATATATAAACATACCCCAAAAATCTAAACTGAAAATAAATAGTATTGCTAGGGTAGTAAACTATGTACCAGCAGTGTTAATAATTTTTTCCTCAAAATTATCTGGGTAATTGTAGAAAAATTAGTGTATTCCATAAGGGGTGGCAAAGAAACAGTGTGTGACGCAATATTCAAAAATGCTTTATTATACTTTCTGCGTCAGAAATGGACAAGAGGGGGTACCAAATTGTCCAAAATTTAATCTAGTATTTTTTGAGCTAATAAAAAAATTGATTTTTTGATAGCTTTTGAGCGCTGGTATCCCCTTAATGCAAATTTTTTTGTTCAATTTTGTCATCATATAATTATTATGTTAATGATTTTCTAAGTTCATTTTCTAAGCCCAAGTCTAAGCCTACTATGTACCATTAAGCCGACAAAAATACTAGTGTTGTGCACGGAACGAATTGTTATCATTCTACGCAAAATATTAGGTTGCAATATTATTCCTAACAAATAAATTAAAATGTATAATCACGTATAACGGAAAGCACATGATTATATAATTTATTTTCGAAATTACTTAACCATCTATTTTTAGAATAGCTAAAAATTAGATGCCACTTGAAATTTTGACTGTTGCATTAATATGTACGTATGTCTCTAATGTTTGCTAATCAAAATTCATTTAGTTATTATTATTCAAGTAGCAATTATTTTGTAATTTATTAATTCATATGATATGTAGATATGCAGTTACGGATATCCAAAAGCAAGACATGACCATTTAACAATGATAATCTGTACAACGTTTTGTTTTTAAATTAATTCGTTATTTTATATAATTTACATATTCATAATTTTTTATTTATAGTTGCAAATCTCGTATATATGTAAAAAATTGTTCATTTGCAATATCGCTCCAAAATTACACAAAAAATTTGGGGGGATAGGTTTACCCACACCGTCAACTTCCCATTGGGTGCCCCTAAAGATTGGAAAATAGTGTACAAAATAATTTTTTTTTTTATTTCAGGTGGCTCCTCCCCCCGAACCCCTGACCTCACTGGCGGGCTTCGCTCCCTACATCTCGTGGGGGACTCCACCTCTCATCAAACAAATGATATCATCATTTATTCTCGAAACGAAAAATTATATTTCAATTTTTATTCATAGTTTGAAATCTTGTATATGTAAATTTGTAAAAAATTTGTTTACTTGAAATATCTCTCAAAAAATACACAAAAAAATTGGGGGAGACAGGTCTACCCACACTGACAACTTCTCATTGGGTGCCCTTAAAGACCAGAAACTACTGTACAAAATATTTTTTTTTCATTTCAGGGGGCTCCGCCCCTCGAACCCTCAACAGGGGCTTTGCCCCCTGCAGCCCACTGGCGGGCTTCACCACCTGTATCTCGTGGGGGACTCCACCTCTCAGCAAACAAATGATATCATCATTTTTATTCTCGAGATATGAGAGACGGAAAATATTTCACAAAAAGTTTTTAATTTCGTTTTTTCATTATAAAAAATAAACCACTAATCAAAATTTGCTCAGAACTTTATCCGGTCTTCATTTTTTAATTACGCATCTAATGAAGTCCGGAGTCGATATCATCATTTGTTCTCGAGATATGCGAGACGAAAGAACGCACACACAGACATCACGCTAAAAACGATCGATTCGAAATCTAGTGACCTCGAACATGGAGATATATTTAAATTAGCGATTCGCACAATCGGACCCATTAGAATAAGTTCCAGTGGGAAGTTAAAAATAAGATGGGCCTCGTTGTTTTATTCGGCTAATTCTAGCCCAATAG
Source organism: Brachynemurus nebulosus (assembly GCA_035578155.1). NCBI lineage: Eukaryota > Metazoa > Arthropoda > Insecta > Neuroptera > Myrmeleontidae > Brachynemurus > Brachynemurus nebulosus. The sequence continues at coordinate 7,583,816 of JAPWDM010000001.1, read as the reverse complement.
GGAAATTTTATTGAGAACTGGAGTTTTCGAAAGAAAACTCTTAACCGAAAGAGATAAATAGTATTATCGTCTTAACCCATTACAGCCCATGGTATTACACAAAATACCGTGGGAAAATCATGTATATAAGTGGTGTACTTTCTTCACAGCATTTTGACATTGGTTTTGTACAAAAAAGATACATGCTTTGATCAATTTGCCACGTTTTATAATCATACGGGTAGTTTATCTGGACGTTCGTGTTGGTATATGTCACAGAATACAGAACGAACGGTAGTATCTCTATACTACTGAAACCAGTGTAACGCTAAAGGATAAAAAATACCCCACCACTATGTTATATATGTGCACGCGGAGTTGTCTGTGGTAGTGCGACAGATGGTTGTGTGTATGCGTGTCTTGCATACGCATATACTAAAAAAATACATAATATGTATGTGGTACATACCGTGTCCACACAACGGCAACAATATGACAATAATTGAAACACACCCATTGGTAGCTAGTAAGTGAATGACAACATAGTTCTGTAAAATGCACATACTTGCCCATAAGTGATTGCAGAAAAGAGATAGTTGTATTCCTTCCAGTGTTCCATGGTATATGTCCAGTTCTTAATACTTGATATCAAGGAAAAAATACGTAATTTTTATGCGATTTTTATTGCCCAGTAATAACAACTCATCTGATTGTAAGTCAAGTATTACAGTTTAATTATTTTATAGTTTTATGACCAATCAGATCTACCGCACTGGTGCTCGCATTTGTTGAAACAGTTCTTCAGAAAAACTCTCTTACCTTATACATATTTATTATATAATTAAATATAATACATTTAATTTATAATAGGTAGGCATTAATAAAGTAAGATTTTAAAAGGGTAAATTCCAAATGACTTTTTTAATTACTAAAATCCATCATAATGTCTCTAAACAAAACTAAAAATTAATTATTTATATTGATTGTTCGAAACGAACAGAAAAGGTGATTAAATTTAAAACTTCAAATCACTGAAGATAATTTCAATTTAAAAAAAAAAAACTAACCTAACGTGATAAATTTAGTCATTAACGAAAGAAAAGAAAGGAGAGAGATCAATTAATATATCCGATAATGCAACACGCATCTTTCTTTCACATCTAACAAAAATACATTACATACCAATTTCATTTTAAAAAAGGAATTGTTTGTAGGCATTATCCAAATAGCTTGAAATTTAATAATTACTTATTAAATTATTTAAATGCTATAAGAATGTTTAAATAGATAATATCTAAAAATGTTTTTTAATATTACATGTATTATTATATATATACCGATATTTATGTACTATGTAATAAATTTAGGAAGAGGATAGTTTCGGACAAGTCAGGATCGTACTTGCTGCAGTAAAATTTTACAACTAAATTATATGAAATTGTACATACTTGAATGAACATAACTGGTAAAAAATTTAATTTTTTTTTCATTTAGAATACGCTAACGATGTTTTTCTTTCAAAAAAATAAGAAAATTTATAAAATGGATATTTTTTTTTAATCATATAAAATTTGTTGAAAATTTAGATTATCCAGTATAATACGTATACAGCTGAACCTTTTCATATGCGGTAGATAGGGATCGCATAAAAAAAATGTACAAGAAAAATATTCAAAAACTTCATAAATAGATATAAAAAGTAGTTTCTTCCAGATTGTGAAAAAAAGGTTTTTTTATTCTGTCCCGATCCACCGTATGTTTAGGTTTCTTATTTTTTTTGCTTTTTATTCAAATTTGACACTTTAATGGTCTTTTTATGTACCGAACAACTTCGTGCAAGTTCGGTACATAATAAGATTGGACTGTGTAGAATGAATAATTATTGAGTTTTACATCCATATTGAATAAACGCAAGAGGTATTGCTTGTGTATTGTATGTATTTAATGTACCTGTGAACTCTATAGTTCGATTAAACGATTAAGACTTGTAACAGTACTGCTATCTAGCGATGTATATAAGTATTTCAAAGTAACTGGTATTGTTCAAAGTACATAACTGGTATTGGGGACGCAAACCCCGAGTAAGCAGTGAATAGTAATGACGAACAGAAAAAGGAAGTTTGAAATGGCGGATTGATAATGAGTTAAGTTAGAAACTGTTTTGGAAAATTAACAAAAAATTTATATTAAAAAAAATATTTAAAAATAAAATAATATAAAAAATAATCAACCAATATATTTGAAATTATAAAAACAAAAGGAAAACCTATAAATAAAATATTATCATTACTTAAACCAAAAGAAAACAAAATTAATAAAATACATGTGCTTTCGTGTTTAACCTACAAGAGAATATTATATTTTTTTTTTTAAATATTCCCTGTGTTTCATTTATCTACCTTGGAACCATAAAATCTACATCAAGAAAATCTTCCAGTTACGATAAACTCATTAGAAATAACTTTTGTGATATAATAAATACGTTGTCTTTGTAATTTTGTGTTTCTAATAAAAAAAATCGTAGTTAATATTTTTTAAACCTTTATTTATTTCTAATTTTTATTATATACATAATTAACCCTAGAACGACAAACTTATTTTTTCTACTCTTAAACTACAAACTGGGGTATATATTTATTCACGGGATTTTTGGTCGTAAAATCGATCTGACAGCAGCAATTTCACTTATAAGAACGCGAATTTGTTCGTTTTTTCATGCTGAAGAGAATGGTGAAGAGTAAATTCAATTTAATCAAAGCTTAGTCGGTGAAAAATCTATTTAAATAGCTAAAAGTGTTCAAAAACGCTCAAATTGTCATTTAATAAACAAAAATTGATAACTATTTTTCTAATGAACCGATTTTCAAATTTCAGACGGTATTTTAAAGAGGACACAAGGGACTTCAAGCATACAAATGACATCATGATGTTTTGCCAAAAAAGTCGATTTATTTTGGATTTTGAAAATTAAAAAAATTGGGAATTTGATATGTGGAAAAATCAAACAAAAATGCATGAAATTTTAGTTTTTAAGAATATATTTCATTTTTTTTCATACAAAATGTAAAAAAAAGGAGAATTTAACTTATTCAAAGGCACTACAATCGCTGCAATATATATTTCCATGATTCTCGCAGGTCGGTCGCTTGCACTTCGTGCAATATATTCGCGTTTTGCGGTCTTCCTTGAGGACACAAGCAGCATCGGGCTGGCTATATCTAATGTTTTGTTGCAAAATAAGGTCATTATAAGTGAATCCAAATTATTTTAGCAAGAAAAATAAAAATAACTTACCTAAACAAAACACTGACGTAAACTACAAACTGGCGTACATATCAACCCCATATTAGCTTCACGTTTTCCCTTCGTCGCAGTAGACAAGAAACCGCAGGGTTTCCCGACCTCACTCTACTGTTAGAACCTTGAACTAAATTATGGTATAGGTGTTCAGTCGATAATGTTACTGACTAATTTAAAAACGTAGTTTAAAGTTTACCTGGGGTAGATTTCTACCCCAGTTTGTCGTTCTAGGGTTAACTTTAATAAAAACAAGTCGTCAAGTGCAAGTTGTACTTGCGCTAACAGTGTTCCGTACAATCAGTTGTTTCTAGGAATTTTTTATAACGGGATGTGAAGGTGGATAAAATATTTTTCCTAATAAATAAATTTTATTCCTAAAGTATAACCCATTTTTAGATTTCAGAACGATCGTGTTCGTATGTGTCACATCGTGAACGTATGTGTCCGGACTGTTATATTTTAAGAAGTTTTAGTTATGACCACTGACGGTGAGGGACATTACTTAGTGCGTGTCAAACACGCACTTGACGAATTTTTTTTAAATCGCACAAATGGCATAAAAAAATCGCACAAAAAAGGTCAGGTTTTTAGATTTCTTATTTTTTTAAATGGCACAAAAAATCGCACAAAAAAGACCGCATATAAAAGGGTTCAGCTGTACATAGATATTTACTAAAATTTTTATTATTAGGTATTGAAAAACGAATTATACCACTTAAAATTGAAAGCAATAAAAAAGATGGCTTTATTTAATTTAAAAGGACATAATATGAACAAAAGCATGTACATATACCCATACAAAATATAGTCGAATTTTTCAGTTGTGAAGTGACAAGTAGAAACAATTAAAAAATTTGTTTACATAAAATATGTAGAAATAATATTTTTGTACACATATGTCTGTATGCGTTGTATATGCATGTCTTGTCATAATATATATTTATCTTTTATTTACGTTAATCACATCAAGTGCAATATACCTGCATATACCAAACACGGTCCTGTTTATTCCGAAAGATGTCCGATAAGCAGACTAATAACATAATAATAAGAATGTACAAATTATAATGTAATGGCGTTTGGAGATGTAAGTACATTATGTGATCTTAAAGTTAGATAAAATATTAAATTAAAATTTATGTGAACAAATTTGTTTACACTGCTTCCCGTACGATAAATTCATTGATTACTTCATTTTGTATAACTGCAATACAATATAATTATCTATTATTAACACATTAAAAATAAATCCTTTTGACGTTGCATATACATACATACAGTATGTGACAAGTATCGTTATTTGCATTTGTTGTAGGCCGTTGAATTACACTTTGTGTAATACGCCCAGAAGCGTTACAATATTATTTATACTTGAAGGGTGTAATTAACACTGTGACTATGACTATCAGCATTTTTACACTCTCGATATTATGTAAGAGTTTTTTGACTCGGATTCAGAGAAATGATTTCTTTATGAGTTATAGAAATCTTTTTGAGAATGTAAATGTGAAGATGTGTTTGATGAGTATTTGAAAAATTTATTTAAGAGCCTCTCTTAACGATACGGTTTTCAGTCGGGAGTAGGTCGGTTTTGTATTCGACCGTGTAAGTTTCATGATATTCTTTTGCAGTATGTGCTAAGTTACCCTGTATAGGACGTTTCGTTCGAGAGTTATCGTGCAGACACATTATTATTTTTGAGTTCTCGGGACCTTGAATCAAGTTTCTTTACTAGTAACTTTTTGTGGGCGGAACTGGATGTCCAATATAAGAAATATTTTCTTTTTATGAGTCAATAGCAATGGTGGTAGCGCTGAAAAGTATATTGGTACAGTAAAAAAAAAACTTAAAAATATATTTGATGTAATTATAAGGGTTCCGAGATGTTTCTCCAGAACTTATAGAAAAAGAATTGAGTCGCCTATTTCCAAAAGTTGCTAAATACATTCAGACAGATAAAATTTTGAGTAAATGCAAAAAATTGTATTTCAGTCAATAAGTCTAAATGGGGAAAGTTTTTTAGAAATTTGTGAAGATAAACGGCTTATATATCGATTAGCAAATTGTGAAAAATAAATAACAAATTTATATAGAGTTCCTGATAAAAATGACTTGTAGTTAGCAAGTTTTGAAAATTAATTGAAATTTAGTAGGTTTTGAAATAAAAATAACAATATTTTTATTGAATGACAATTTTTATTATTATAATGGAGTCGGACAACTACCAAATTTTAGTGAATAAGGAACTGTTTCCCCCCTCAAATTTTTTTTTTGTAGCATGTTAATTACATCGAAGACTATACGAAATGAACATTTTCTACCACTTGTTTCTTTTAGGGTATCTGGGTATACCTACATATTAGCTGAAATATACGAAATTTTGATAAAAACCGTTAGCGGTTATTGTTAGTTTCCACTGCATTAATGTCTTACTTACTTTGTTGTTAAAATTCACGGCTTTGGAATAAAATTTTTTAAATATTGTTGCTATAGGATTCAAGTATTAAAGATGCGAATTTTAAGATATTGAGCCAGTTTCAATTGAAGATTATTGGGAAGGTAAGAAGTTCTTAAAAAACTTAGAAATTAACTTCACAACAATCTTTAAAATCTGTCGTTACCTTTTATATATAAAAAGTGATCATAAATAAGTCATATTTTGTTATTTTTTTAAAAGAAATTTTTAATTTTTGTAATAATGGAGTCGGATAAACAAAGTATAAGGAACTGTTTCCCCCCTCAAATTTTTTTTTTGTAGCATGTTAATTACATCGAAGACTATACGAAATGAACATTTTCTACCACTTGCAACCGCCGCTACGAAAGTTATCGGCCATTTTGTGAAAAATTGACCATTTTAGTCGTACTTTCTTAATATAGATGAGTATATCTCGGTATGTGTAGGTCTAAAAGAAATGAAAAAAATTGAGGCTATTCACTATGATATAGTCTACCAGCGGTTACAGTATGAAATTTTTATCTGCACACATAACCTTAAAAAAAAATTATAACTGGAGATACTGCTAAATTTTGGTTTTTTGGTCTTAACTTCGGATGTTTTAAGTGAAATTTGATGAAATTTTCAGTCAAAATATCTAACACAAACCCCGAAAATTAACGTCAAATTTGAAAATTGACTGGCCAATGATTTTTGTGCATTTTATCGTATGAGGTTCTTTTTTTTCTTAAATTGTAGGTTTTTTTATGCACTTTATGATGGTGAACAAGAAAAAATTTTTAAGCTTGAAAAAAGTGAAAAATATCGATTAGAAATTCAAAATTTTCGGCAATCAACAGTATTTGAAAAATAATTTAAATCAAGTAAACCGCTATAATTTAAAAAATTTAAGTAATAATTTGTTCCATACAAGGGTTACAAGCTTCTATATGAGGATTACACGAATCGAACCCGATTAAAAACCAAGTTTGGAGAAATTAAGGTTCAATTGTTTTCAAAAATACACAACATCAAAAGTATATAAGCTGGAAGCTCCCATCACCTCACAAGCTGCAAATTCAATATTCTTTAAGAGTGTACTAACAAACTAAGTGATTTAATACCCATGAGTCTTCCAAGGAACTCTTTACTAAAATACTTTTGATGTTGTGTATTTTTGAAAACAATTGAACCTTAATTTCTCCAAACTTGGTTTTTAATCGGGTTCGATTCGTGTAATCCTCATATAGAAGCTTGTAACCCTTGTATGTAACAAATTATTACTTAAATTTTTTAAATTATAGCGGTTTACTTGATTTAAATTATTTTTCAAATACTGTTGATTGCCGAAAATTTTGAATTTCTAATCGATATTTTTCACTTTTTTCAAGCTTAAAAATTTTTTCTTGTTCACCATCATAAAGTGCATAAAAAAACCTACAATTTAAGAAAAAAAAGAACCTCATACGATAAAATGCACAAAAATCATTGGCCAGTCAATTTTCAAATTTGACGTTAATTTTCGGGGTTTGTGTTAGATATTTTGACTGAAAATTTCATCAAATTTCACTTAAAACATCCGAAGTTAAGACCAAAAAACCAAAATTTAGCAGTATCTCCAGTTATAATTTTTTTTTAAGGTTATGTGTGCAGATAAAAATTTCATACTGTAACCGCTGGTAGACTATATCATAGTGAATAGCCTCAATTTTTTTCATTTCTTTTAGACCTACACATACCGAGATATACTCATCTATATTAAGAAAGTACGACTAAAATGGTCAATTTTTCACAAAATGGCCGATAACTTTCGTAGCGGCGGTTGCAAGTGGTAGAAAATGTTCATTTCGTATAGTCTTCGATGTAATTAACATGCTACAAAAAAAAAAATTTGAGGGGGGAAACAGTTCCTTATACTTTGTTTATCCGACTCCATTATTACAAAAATTAAAAATTTCTTTTAAAAAAATAACAAAATATGACTTATTTATGATCACTTTTTATATATAAAAGGTAACGACAGATTTTAAAGATTGTTGTGAAGTTAATTTCTAAGTTTTTTAAGAACTTCTTACCTTCCCAATAATCTTCAATTGAAACTGGCTCAATATCTTAAAATTCGCATCTTTAATACTTGAATCCTATAGCAACAATATTTAAAAAATTTTATTGCAAAGCCGTGAATTTTAACAACAAAGTAAGTAAGACATTAATGCAGTGGAAACTAACAATAACCGCTAACGGTTTTTATCAAAATTTCGTATATTTCAGCTAATATGTAGGTATACCCAGATACCCTAAAAGAAACATATTTTTCTATACAAACCTCAGTTTTTTTGTTTTGACGATATTTTTTTCAGTTTTTAGGATTTCTATTACGTTTTCTTGCGTTTTGTGATATTGCTTCTTCCATTGTAACAATAAAACATTAGAGTTGATTCCAACCGTTTTACAGTTTTATAATACACAAATAATTTTGAGGTTAGGATATTATTCTAACACATAAATATAGCAAAGTTTGAAATTGCTCCTTTTAATAACTTCAAACTGTGTATACTTATAATGTATATACATTTAGTAACTTTTGAAACATATTTACTTTCACATTAAGATTGATTTGAAATTAATGTTTAATGAATTTAAACTGTTCTGAAATTACTGGACTTTTTTGTTATCATTTTTTTATATGATTTTATTCAAATTTGTTATGCATATAAAATGTACCCATGCCTTATCAGCATCTAGTAGTATCAAAAACAAAAAAATTTAGAAATATATATTTAGCAACTTTTGGAAATAGGTGACTCAATTGCGCTTGTATGCAGGTAAATTAAAACTTTCTATTAGCGGCAAGAATTTAAGAAATTAAAAATAATATTAGCTATGATAAACGTGTAAACGTAATTTTTAATTATAATTTGGGCGGTAAATCACTGCACGCAGGGTCGGCTACGGTGCGTATGTGCATCTTATAATTAATCAACTAAATCTTATTTATTAAATTACGAAGTTAATAAAGAATTGTCTACTAGGTGAGGTGGGTTTAGATCTTTTGTTATTTTATGTTGTCTATGGTTGGTTACTTCCTACCCAATGTTACATCTTAATTAACAATAAATAAAAAGTAAGATTCCAACATGTTCGACTTGAATTATGAAATTATGTCAAGTAGTAATAATAATATTTAAAGACGACTTAAACTTAATTACAATCTCAACAAATTGAAACCTTGAATAAAATCACTCATTTTAAGACTTCGTATAAAGTTACTGTGTTTTAAGAGTACCTATAAACGATTATTGAATGTTGTTATTATTCCCTAATAAAATTAACACTAGCCATTAGAGTACACATTTCCGGTAGATGTTTAATGGGCGAAAAAAATGGTTCAGTTGGGATCGGTCGAGTTTGAATGGTAATAGGTTAATTTCTTGAAAATCGGCGGAAGTGAGAACGGGTGGCATTAAAAATAATGGAATTACATTTTGCGGCTTGGGTAAAAATTGAATTCCGTCAGAAACGGGATTAAAACTGATAAATCGGATAGGATTTGACAACTTTTCTCGGGATCGGGAGGGGAGGGAATGATAAATCAATTTCGCTAGTGGACGAGAACGGTACAAAAAACTCTTGGGAACATTTCTACTCTCTCAATTCAGAAAATGACCTTTAAATTTCTAAAGATTATATTTCAGAAGATACTACCAAATTTTTAAAAAAGTTTTGAACCAGATATATTTTTTCTACTAAAGTGAATGAACTCTGTTGCAGTATAGTTGTTTTTTGGGTTCGTAGTGAAAAATTTATCATTATTTCTTCATCAGTCCTATAATTTCCACATCTTTGGACCTATGAAAATTAAAATTTCCACCTTCATGTTATAGGTAACGATTGCACTTAATTTCTTGAGGTATTTTCCCGTATTTTGGAAAATAGGGATGAAAACTCTTTTCTATATACCGCATCCTGTGTGACACCGTTTTTACTTTTTACTAATTTTAATTTTTAAGCCTCGCTTACGAAATATTGAGCTTCTAAGTAAAATTTTTAAAATATCAAAATAATTATATTTCTCTTGCATACAACGAAAAATTGTCTTGATGCATGCATCTAGTAACAGAACTGATTAAAATATATACCTAATTACTTATTGTAATGTGTAGTAAGGCAGATGATCAGGATATGACATATTAATAGAAGCAAGTATACAAAATTAGTGTGAATAATGTAATTCTCTTTACTCACGCCAATTTAAATATTTCTATTTTTATTTTATAAATGTTTAAAATAGGGCACAAAATACATGATAATAATAACTAAGACAGGAAGAACTGTTTACTGTCATAATGATTTTGAAAAATTAACAGTGTCAATGGTTTTTAATACCAATTTACAAACTAAATATATTCAAAGTTCTAAATAAATCTGATTTTTGAGAAAACAATAAAACAATACTAGACATTTAAATAACTACTAGACATATTTTTAATTTTGTATTAAAATATATACCTTTACCCTCAAAACCATTTCTTCTTTCAAAGATATAATTTCTTTAATTTTGTTTTTTCGAATAAAATTTTTTTTTAATCAATTTGAATCGATTTTTTTCTGTAGTTAAAGAAAACAAATAGAAAGAGAGAAAAGTACAATTTTTTGGAGGTGAAAGTCGTGGAATTTATTCATTTCTCGCCAATCAAGGTTAAGGTGTATCTGAGAGTATACGAACTTAATCTTACCGAGTTTTAATTTTCAGAACTTTTTTGATGCAAAGACTTTTTTTCTTTGTTTCAATCAAAGAACACACAAATTGTGTCGATATGTAGTAAAACTGTTCATACTGCAATTACCACAGTTTTTTTCATACATAAATAAACGAAATTTTTAATTTGTATTAACCCCTTACAGAGATGTAGAAGTACGGCATTATTGAGAGCTTATTGGGGAATTGGAACACTAAATTATTATTTAATAAATTTTATTAAAGAATAAGGTCAAATATTATTGATATGTGCATATATGGAATATGTAAGTAATAGGATTATAAAAATATTATTATTAATATTATCATCAATCTTTGACTGGCGTTCCGGGTGGTAACTGAGGTGAGGTACATGAAATAAAACAAAGAACAATAACGATTTTATTTGTTAACATATAAAAAAAAAGACGTCGATATAAAACAAAAGAAAAAGAAACTGATAAATATATCGGTGGATGTAAATAAGTTTTCGAAAGATAGTAAGTTAATCAAATTTGTTAATGTTGTTAATAATTTTTTATTACTCATGCGGGAGAAGTACTAACTTGGCGCACACATTTCTGTACGCAAAATAGCTGTTTACCCACTGTACTCTTCCCACATACTTTTTTGCGTGCGGAAAGTAAACTTTAAACAATATTTAATTCAAACAATAATTTAAACAATATTTAATTCAGAAATAAAAGACGAACACTCAAAAATATTATTTTAAAAAATAAAAAAATGTCAAAAATAGTGATAATAATAGAAAAAAGTATGTGAAATTCGTAATAAAAAATAGTATATGCAACTCGTGCGGGATTGTCGATTGCCCACTCAAGCGAATGAGCGCACGAACGAAGTGAGTGCGCTCAACTTCGCTTTCGTGGGCAATCGACAATTTCCCGCACTTTTTGCACAATATACTAGAAAAATACTTTTATAAATTTTAACATACACTGTTACATTTATTTATTTGAGTGGTGACCGGATGTGAAAGGAAATTATTTTTATTCCTATTAATTTTAAATGAATAATTGATCGTGGCCTATATTTGAATGGTTCACAAGACAAATCGCGAGTAACTCCACTTTTTAATTCTTGCAAATTTAAGCGTACAAATTTGTCTTGACCACAGGCAAATTAAAAAAAAAAGTATGTGCATTAATTTTATTATTTCATCACAGTTTGTCACCTTTTTATGGAGTTAATCGATCTGTCGCGCAGACTATTCATTTATACTTTTAATTCTATTTGGTTTTCTAACTTCCAAGTTTTTAGAGTGTAGATATGTGCAGGGCCGTATCAGCCACTAGGCCTACCTAGGCCATGGCCTAGGGGCGGCAAATTTTTAGAAGAGGGCAGCAAAAGTTCAAATTTGAGGTTTTTTCCTCGTCACCAAATTTTTTGTAGGAAAAAGTTCCAGAAAAAGGTAGGAAAAGTTTTTAGATTTTTAGAAAAGTAGATTTTTTTCTTTTTAAGGAACGGCAATGGCGACATTTTTTACACTACCCTAGGCGGCACTTAGGGTAAATCCGGCGCTATAGATGTGTGCATTTGAAAATGTTTCTACCAGACTAATTGTAAGTGTAACTAGTATAATAAATTCAGTAACATCTTAGACATCATTTTTTTGAAACTTCTATTTACGACGCTGGTGACAGATCCAGATTTACATAAGAACATTTGGGGCACGTGCTCTAGGGCCCTCACACAATAGGGGTTTCCACAAAACTGATAATGTATCCCTCAAAACAGAAGTACAATAGGGAGGCGAGGAGTTTTTTGATGTATTATTTCTTTAATTTTTTTATCCCCCTGCGAGAGGCCTCCACAGAAGTACTCAGGGGCCTTCACATGAGAAGTGACTAGGGGCTTCTCAAACGTAAATTCGGACCTGGGTGGTGATCCAGAAAAATTTTGTAATAGAATTCAAAGTGAAACGCTGTGGGTTGGTTGACCAGTTTCTGAAGTTATTTTATATACTTCAACTTATTTAATTTGTAAATAATGGTTTGAAAATGGTTTTATTATTCATTTATTGTAGAGAGTGTATTTTATAAGTTTTCGAAAATAAAAAAAATAGTATAACTATATTTTTTAATAGCATCGACGTTTAACCCTTTGCACTCGATTGGCGCCGCCACGGCGACACAATAAATACCCTTTGCACTCGAAAGGCGCCTCTCAGGCGCCGTCCTATTCTTTACTTCAGATATTACACTAAGGAAAATTATAAAATTTAATATTAAAATATAATGTTTGTAATATGCAAATAAAAATAAAATATGTAAGTAAATTACTTTTGTTTAAAATATTTAGCTTTGATGTATTACAATTTTTAGGCCTTCGAAGAAGCCTTATAACTTTGGTCTGTTATAAAAATTTGAGAGAGGGGGAATCGGTAATAATAATAATAAAATATAAAAAAATAATTAATGAGTTGCACATGCATATACTAGAGGGGTGTATATTCACTGTACTTAAAAAATAAAAACCAGCCAAAAATCATAAATTAACACTTTCACCATTATATGTGAAGAATACATAAAGAAAAAATGACTACAGCAATTTTGCGTTTTCATAAAAGAAAGCTAATTTTTTTTTTTTTGACAAACAATTATATTGTGCTCTTGCTTGTTGTATATTAACTTTATCAATTGTATATATAATCTCTTACTTGTTTGTCATTAACATGTAGTCTGTGCAATGTTAGAAATATAAATATTACTATATTATACATATGTATCGTTGTATGTATAATTTTGCTAACGTCTAGTTTACATAGTGCGTTCTTACTGTCAGCAATTTAGAAATATCTTTAAATTTACTACTAGGGCTACTAAGTAATTAATGTTCTATTGCGGTTTTTAAAACCCTCATGAAATAGACAGGAAATATTATTTTTTATACATTTTATGTATTCAAAAAGCAACTGTCGGTGTGATTTTTATAATATTTTAAAGGACAACTAACTTATATCATCTAAATGTGGATATACATAATACAAGACATACATATACATATACTTATGTAGAGTTTCTTTCAAATGGACTGGACCTTGTTACTATTGAATTTACATAAGAAAAAGGGTCAAGCAATTTGAAATGATCTCTAACTTATTTTATATTTCATATGTAGTATTTTAAGTGACGAATAGATGGCAACACCGTCCACGAAAATACGAAAATTATTTGACAGCTTATTGCTGTCAGTTTATAAAATACAAAATTGTACAAAAGTAATCAGAAATGACATTAAATATTGAAAAATTAGTCGACGATTTAGAAAAACAAGAATTGGAAGCATGGGTATGATATTTCGTAAATTCTCAAAGTATAAAATTAAAATTTGGTTATATTTCAGGCACAAAATAACACCCATCAGCGCAAATATATGCTTAATTATTAGCTGCGTACTTATATCAGCATGATTTGTAAGTATTTTTTTTTAGTAATTACTAAAAATGTTTAAATTTTTTGACCGAATAAATTTAATTTTGTAGATGTAATGTCAAATACCTTTGGAAACGAATTCCGGTAGCAGTCAAATCATCCCATCCGGAATTGTTACGAATATGGACGGTGGGGCAACATATGTGGAAAAGATATTATCCCGCGACGTACACATCCTGATTTCTTGAATAAGTTTAATTTATTGATATAAAAATTACTTCTACCTCTACTAATTCGTTATCAATAATGTTTTCTGTTTTTATTAAGCATATTTCAAAATAATCGACTACCGAATCGAATAATTAAATATCGATCTTTTAATCATCGATTTAATCGAGAACCGATTCCAGCCCACTCGATTCCAATCGAATCGGAAATCGATTTTTTTTTTAATGAATCGACATGTCTACTCCACCGGAAAAATTTGCTTTAACCTTAAGGGGATGGTAATGAATTTAATTTTTTTTTCTCTTTTTTATACTTTCATATGATTGGACAACATTTTAAGATTGTTGTGTCAAAATTTGAAACAAATTGGAGTAAATCTAACTAAGATATAGAATTTTGAGCGTTTGTTGCGCCGATAGGTTTTTGTATTCCAGCCCAGCAGGTGCGTGGGAATCCCTGAATTCTTTTATTCATCGATAGGTCTTTGGAAGTATATTAATGTATACTATAATCAATGACGTAGTTATGAATAAATTTTTCATATTTAATATTGCATTTGGTAATTATGCACCAATTTTTGGCTCCAAAAGAAAAACTAATATTCCGATTTTAATGATTTTTTTAAATGTTCATTGCTATGGCGGATTAGTTAAAAAAATACTACAACTCGATATTGTTATTGAAAATGCTGGGAAACTGTTGTTAAATTTAAAAAAATTCTATTTTTTAAGATTTCTTTTTTTATTTTGTATGCATGTATGTCAAAGTCGAAGTATATTGTCAAAACTACCTAAACTAACCTAACCTTAACTAATCTCACCATCTAGTTTTTATATCAAAGTCGAAGTATATTGTCAAAACTAACTAAACTTACCTAACTTTAACTAACCTCACCACCTAGTTTTTATAATAAAGTCGAAGTATATGTAGAAGCACGGCTCCACCTATTCTTAGCTCTAAAAGAAAAACTAATGATCCGATTTTAATGATTTTTTCTTTTAATGTTCATTGCTATGGCAGATTAATTAAAAAAAATACTACAACTCGATATCGTTACTGAAAATGCTGGGAAACTTGTTAAATTTGAAAAAATTCAATTTTTTTAGATTTCTTTTTTTATTTTATAAGCATGTGTCAAAGTCGAAGTATATTGTCAAAGCTACCTAAACTAACCTAACCTTAACTAATCTCACCATCTAGTTTTTATATCAAAGTCGAAGTGTATTGTCAAAACTACCTAAACTAACCTAACTTTAACTAACCTCACCACCTAGTTTTTATAACAAAGTCGAAGTATATGCAGAAGCACGGCTCCACCTATTTTTGGCTCTAAAAGAAAAACTAATGATTCGATTTTAATGATTTTTTTAATGTTCATTGCTATGGGGGATTAGTTAAAAAAAATACTACAACTCGATATCGTTACTGAAAATGCTGGGAAACTTGTTAAACTTGAAGAAATTCAATTTTTTTAGATTTTTTTTATTTTGCAAGCATGTGTCTCAAAGTTGAAGTATATTGTCAAAACTACCGAAACTAACCTAACCTTAACTAATCTCACCATCTAGATTTTATATCAAAGTCGAAGTATATTGTCAAAACTACCTAAACTAACCTAACCTTAACTAATTTCACCATCTAGTTTTTATATAAAAGTCGAAGTATATTGTCAAAACTAACTAAACTAACCTAACTTTAACTAACCTCACCACCTACTCTTGCCTCGACCTACAGTATTCGATTTGACCCATCTAACGGGACAAAAGGTATATTTACGAAGTATAACAGATGTTTAAACCAATATGTTATTTGGGTAGCTGAATGTCAGGTACATTTATTATGATAACAATAAACACCACCCGTACATGTCCTTGCATGTTACCAATAGTACAAAGTTAACATTGGTTTTGGTCTATTGTTTATTTTGGTCTATTTTATCGAAATATGCACTCAAAAGTTCATACAAACGCAGACACACAAAATGATAAAAAAAAAATTTGAAAAAATTGAATTTTTTCAAATTTTAAGTTTCCCAGCCTTTCCATTATCGATATCGAATTGTGTTTCGCTGGTATCTATGATTTAAGGTAACAAAATATTTTAAAATAATGAAAAAAATTCGTCAAGTCCTCTGAGAAGGCCTAACTTAGTGCGTGTCAAAAAACACGCACTTGACGAATTTTTTATTAAAACTACTGTCGTGTAGCTGAGTACCCATACTAAAATATGGTTCGAGTGCAAAGGGTTAAGATATACATGTATGTATATGTTAATAGAAACTATAATAATCCTATTTCGGTAATTTTTATTAATTTAACATGCTCGACATTAATTAAAATTAATTTTTTAAAAAAGCGGATTGGAATCGTACGTATTTTAGAACTGCTCCCGACAACAGTAACATATTACTAAATTCAATAATAAAAACTGTAAGAATTTTATTCAAGTGAATCATTCATCACTGATAGTCATTAATAATTCTTCTGTTTTGTTTTTTTTTCTACCGATGAGCCGCCGGCAACCAACAAACAGATTGAAAACAATCGACAACTGTTTTTCTTTCTCTCTAACATTTATGTATTTTATTAATAATCGATATCTACCGATTTCAGAGGTGGTTTTGAGTATTGTTTTATACATATAAGGTGGCCACTGTGTGGTTATTACAGATTTTCTATACTTAAAACTACTCTTAAGGATGCATTCTGGTCTAGAAATTCAAGAAAATCGATTGTTTTTTTGTGCATATTTTCAAAGTTTAGAGGGAAGAACATTGTACGAGGCAGGGATCGCTAATTAAAAAAATGTAAGTATAATACACCATAAATGACTCACACTGCTCGAAACGAGACTCCAAATTTCAAACTCGTTTTTCTCGAAACTATGTTTTTTGAATCCGTTGACATGATACGTACGAACAAAAGTTTGCCAGACGTTAATAATGTTTCACAGGCACTCGATAAAATTTGAAATTAAAAATATAACTGCGTCTCGCGTTAAAGAGAGGATGTGTTTGATTGATTGTCGGATTGGAGTGGCACTCGAACAAGTGGTTCAGTAACGCGCTTGGCTAGCAACCAAGAGATCCGGGTTCGAGTTCCAGCCGATCCAGTTTGACAATTTTTCAAACACTATGTGAATTTTAATGATATCTAAAGTTCTAGCGGACCGATTGCTTTGCAATCTTGTACAGAGCTTCTTAATATATTCAAAATCCGTTGGACGAGAGGATTTAAAAATTTTTTTTTACTATTTTTAAAAAATTTTTGAAACTGAAAAAGCGAAGGGAAAAAACCTCTTTTTTACATGGACACCATTTCGCCGAAATTTTTTTTTCAAATCACTTCCGTCAAATTAAAATGACATCCTTACTCTTTAATAATTCATTAAAATTTTGTGTTTCAGACCATTGAGAGGGTCGGAATCATGTCAATCAAGGGGCAGCTTTTTTTTTTTGAGTCCCTACTTTGCCGGCTTGTACTTTTTCCAATATAGACTTTTCTAAAAAAAATTTTTGTACTTCTCAACTGTTAATAAAATACTGATAAAAAATCGATAGTAAAAATGTTTAAGCTTTTTTATTTATTACGCCTGGAAAAACACTTAAAATTTGGTCGTCTAGACCAGAATACCCCCTTAACCGTTTAAATGTAGTTCCACTGAGCTCGACAGATAGTATATACAATTAAATATTTTTTCAGCAATTACAGAGCTTTCAAATACCAAAGTTATAGAGCACTGTTCAGTTCTATTGGAAACTAAGAAGACCAAAATGTTTAAGTACATAGTTCATTCTAAGTATGACACGAACACGGAATAATCTCTTATAATGTAGTACTCTCAAAATGCGGTTTATCACACTACCTGATCCACATTCGGTCTGTCGCCTCAGAGTTAGCCATAGACAAACGATAGAAGTAGGTAAGCAATTGTATTTGTATGTTAGAGCAAAAAAAGAGGTTTTCAGTTGTTGTTCTATTACTATCACTTTCTCCAACGTGTTTTTTCAGCCGGAGTAAAAGTTTTAGTAGTTTTTTTTTTTTTTTTGAGCCGCTCCTGACTGATTTAATTGAACTATAAGGCCTATGAGTGTGCGATCCCAGCCATGATTCATATTACCTACAATGAATTAGCAAAAAATAATATTTCATACTAACTATACCTACAATGTTATTGGTTTCACGAACAGTGGCTAAATTAGTATCTAATTGGAAAGGTCTGTTACCCATACTAACTTGTAATCATTATAGGTAAAGTTTAAATTACATATCATGTTAATTATGATATTTTATTTCAAAATGATATATGTTTATTACTATTATTATATTTATATTATAATAAAAATGATATTTAGTTTATATATACGATACTAACTTAATTACAAACACACAGAATGATATTGGAACAAATCACGAAATATCATTTCTATAGTGGTGGTCGATATACCAATTTTTTTTCGTTTGGGGAAAAGGGACCACACAGAAGCTTAATTCTCACATCGTCATCAATATCCGACCGTCATCAGAAAAGAGGCTGAATTAAATAACATTATGTAAGTAAGTACGTTTATATGGATTTAAAATAAGAATAGTCTCTCTAATGAATAAAGTTTGGATTATGAAGAAACGTTAATTTATCTATGTTAGAGAAAATACAGTTAGTGTTCACTGATTTTTGGTGACATCAAGTAAATTTATAATTTTTTTGTATTTTCTTCAACATGCATATTATGTAAATACATACGAATAAAAGTTCGTCATACTTATTGTTAGTAATAGCTGCTTCTCAGATTAAAGAGAGTAATATATGTGATTGATTTGTTATCAAAATGGTAGGGTTCTCAGACAGGGATCGATGGCCTAGTAGTAAGGTGCTTGATTGTTTATCAAGAACCTTGGGTTCGAATTCCTGCCGATCCAGTTTGATAATTTTTCAATCACTATGCGATTTTTAATTAAAAGTAAGTAAATATATTATTGCTCGTATGCAGAATGATATGCTCAATATTATATTTCAATCTTAATACAATAAGTGAGGTCTGTTTAATAAATATTTATCAAACCCAACGTATTATAATTTTATAAAAATTTTTATTATAATTTAGATATACTTTATTTATCGATACGTGTTAGTGTGGCAATTATTGAAGTTATGAAAATATAAAGGTGCATTGTTCATTCTTTGGTAATAAAGATGTAAACATATAGAAAACTTTGATAGTGTCATTGTTGAATTTAGGTGTAGGTTAGCCGTTTTTGTATAGTTTCAGTATCATTAATATCAGTTCTCTTGATATTACATATTTTATTACAACATATAAAACTTATAATATATTGTGCAACAAAGAATAATAAATACATATCTATATGCATTTGTTGACATAGAAGGGTTCTTAAATATTTTAAAATATTATTTTTTTTATTTTTCCTTTTTATTTATTCCCTTCTTTGAGAATGACTTGCATAAAATATGAATTAAATATATATTATTGTGTCTGTTAGTGCAATGGAAAAAAAATATAGAAATAGATAAATGTATTATTTGAAACAAGTATTAGCGTTACTTTTGATTTTGTACTAAACTATTTTATATAAAATTTCCTTTGTTGGTAAAATGTTAATTTCTTTAAAATTTGAAAAAATCTGAAGTGATTATAGCAGTAAAGTGAACTGACTGATTTTAATTCTTCATGTTTGTCTTAAAAACTGAGTATCAAATGTAATCTCAAACTTATTTCCATCAAGCTAAGTACTTTTAAGGTAGGTTCTCACGAAACTCGATTAACAAAATTTTCTTTGACGTTACCTTTTTTCGACCCAAGTTTCGGCCATCAAGAATATGTCTTCAAAAGGAAATTTTAAAATTTTCAATATTTATGAAGTTATAGCTATTTAAAAGAGTGTTGATTTCGACAAAAACCAACTGAACTATTTAAGTGAAGAATAAATTAGTGTGATTGATTTTACGATACAATGAATACTATTTAACAATACGTAATGTAATGATGAGCAATAGAAATGTGTGGCACACCGGTACGGTAGCTCGTTACATTGGAAGTACGGCCGACCGCACCATCAATTCAATACATGTATTTAAATGTACGTGTTTACACCAATCCCATCTAGTTACTGCGGTCACATTTTGTATACGGTTACCATTCGATCAATTTTGAAGTGGACGATAAAAAAAAACCCTTGAAAACGTGACAAATTGACCAAAACATTGAGTTTATTTGTTTGGGTATGGATCAAGTAGTATAATAAAATTGTATAACAGCCCTTCCATACAATTTCCAAGTTTTTGTGCAGGTCACGTCCGGTCACTTCAGTATCATCATTTTTCGTTTGTGTTATATATTTATCTAAATAGTTTTACGATTTGATCGGATTGGTGTGAGTGTCTAAATTGACCGCAATTCGGTCAATTTGCGGTGATATTACGGTGTGTCGTACTGGTTTGTTCGGTCCTTAAGTCGAAAGCACAAGTTAGTCTAAAGAATGACATGAATTCACATCACTTGCTACATTTGTTGAACTGTAAATGTTAAAACGATTACATGAAATAAGTTTTTGTGTAAATAATATAATAAATAACAAAATAACATAAGAGCATTGTAAAAAGATGTACATACATGCATAATATATGTTTCCAAACATAAAAAATAATGGCTGTGTTTATATGTATACATGTAATTATGCACTGATACTATACTACATCTGTAAAGTGGTTGAAAAGAGGTTGAACTTAAATAAAAATTTAAATCAGACAATAAATTAGAAAGGAAAAAGTAAACATTCAATGTAATATACTTACATCGGTACTTATGCATTTATAAATTCTTTTTCGTTGTAATTGAAAACTTAATGGTACTTTAAAAATAAAATTAAGAACTTCAAAGAAGAACATCGTGGCTTCGGATGCATCCATTATCAGTACCATAATTATAATATTTATATGCATTTTAAATATAAGTATGTACGTACAAGGTTAGATTATTATTTTGTCTACGTGATTTTTTTAATATAAAAATAAATTTCACTTCTCTCGGCAAAATAATATCTATAACTTTTTACGTAATGTATTCAGTTTTTTTCTAAAACAGTTTTCCTTTTAAATTTACCCATATTTTGCCGTATCTAATACGAAATTTTATACGCGTGAACAAAATTTTTATTTGAAAAAATATTTTTGATTTATAGTGCAACAAATGATTGAAAGACTATCTGTCATCTTCATTCGTATAAAAAAATCTTAAATATTCACAAGTTTACTTGCATATTATTAATTGTTAATTCGATTACACAAACGTTGCAGTCGAAAAGTAATCTCTGTTTCAAATTTTTTTTGATAAGTTGAAAAAATGGCAGTAAATTTGATTACTAACTGAACTGCAGCTAAAACATTAATTTCTGAAACGTATACATATTTTTCGACTTAACGCAAAATTTAATTCAACTTGGACTACAATTTTTTAGTTTGTATAGGTATATATTTTTATTTTAAATGCAAAATGGTTTTAAATTTTCATTTTAAATGCAAAATGAAAAATGATTTAACTGAATAATATTAAGATAGCAAATGCAAAATGTCATTTTGTATATTACATATTTAAATTGAAAACATTTTAAATAGTTCCCAGCGCTTGTTATTTTGTAAAATCTAACATACACTGACCAACGTAAGCGCGGTAAGCGCCATTCTTATCTTTGGCGCTATGCATAACAAAACTAATGTTTTATTTATATACAGGCTTGGTACTAATCATTAGTAATTACTACAAACACGCATAGACAGTGCTGGATTTGCACTATGGGCACGCGGGGCACTGGCGGCAAATTTTGGAACACACGTGACAAATTGGCTTTTTTTGCTCGTCACTTATTTTTTGATAGGAAAATAAGAAATGGGAGTTGTTTTTTTTGCTGGTCACTTATTTTTTGATAGGAAAATAAGAAATGGAAGTTGTATTTTTTAAATTTTTGTTTTACGAAAAACAGAGGCGGCACTTTTCACAGTAGGTACCCCGGGCGGCACTTAGGATAAATCCGGCTCTGCGCATAGATTTAT
The DNA here is from genome assembly GCA_035578155.1 of Brachynemurus nebulosus. Classification (NCBI taxonomy): domain Eukaryota; kingdom Metazoa; phylum Arthropoda; class Insecta; order Neuroptera; family Myrmeleontidae; genus Brachynemurus; species Brachynemurus nebulosus. Next base: position 7,561,672 of record JAPWDM010000001.1, on the reverse strand, counting down.
GTTTAAGTACTGTTTCGATGTGTTCAAACGTAATTCTATGCGTGTTAGCATAGAAGCCTTCTTAACTTTATGCCTTGTTTATTCACCAGTTTAAACGTAATTCTATGCGTGTTTGTAGCAACTAGTAACTACTAATGATTAATACTAAGCAAGACATACAGCTCAGTCGCACCGAAGCAGCAGTTACCTAATAAGTAGTAAATAAAACGCATAAATAGGGCAGGAAAGTAATTTATTCATGCATTCTATCTATTTTGTCTGTACGGATACGGACTATATAGAATATAAAACTAGAAAGTTTTTAATATATTTCATGGATTTTATGCATTTTTTTACGGAATAATCAATCTAATATAAAGTAAATTTTACTGCCAGTATAGAAATCTATATTTTATTAAAATTTTATTACATATTATTAATTTATTTTATAATGCATTTCAACACACACATATGGGTTACATTATTGTTAAATGAATAAAAAGCAAAAAATGCACTAGAGTTGCCTTTCGAAGATATGTAACTAAAGTAATTTTTCAAATTTATAGTTTTTTTCGATTCGAATGAGTATATTATATTGTTGTGGAACGATTGAAGAGGCCCACCTACGTCGATGAACATATTTATAAATTATTATGAATGAAAAGAATAATAAACTTTTTTTCTGTTTCTTTATAAGAATTATTTGTTGTCTGTTTTATACGATTGTTATTATCATCTCCGTTGGTACGATGCGTGCTATTTGAAAACGTCATTTTAAATAATATAACTTTTTTTTTTGACTGCGTGCATTTTAATTTGTCTTTTTAAAAGCTTAATGCATTATAAAAGGTGGGTTAGTATAATACATGCTTTTAATTACATCATTATGTCTAGTAATTATTTTAATTTTTATACGTGGTTGGAGTCTTAATATTTTGAGTATGACTAAACAAAATCGATTCGATTTGTTGGCATAACTATGTTTATCTGTCTACTGTGACTAAACTCACAAAAATAATTAGATACGTTTTTAGGATTCCAAAGAAAAAAATCTTGAAATTCTATAAAGGACCGATCAAATGGATGCGGGAGTCCTCGATTATTGCTTTTAAAAGTTATAAAATCGTAAAGTAATTACATTTTAATTGATAAGATTTTTTAGCGACGAGTCGCGAAACTAACGTACGATAGACAATTTTCATATAACTGAGCGTTCTAATAACAACTTTCATATAACTAAGCGTTCTAATAACTTTCTATAAAATTATGTGATTTAATGTGTTGATATTTTACTTTATAGCCAAACGATTTTGAAGTAAGAGACCTTCCTTCGTTTGCGCAGGTAGAGTGGGTAAAATAATTAATATCACTGGCCTATGGTTCATAAGACACATGTAGGGGAGAGGCTTAATGAATGGGACGATTATTGAATGGGACAAATGAGTTTTAGTTAACAAGGAACCTTTAATGGAAATTTGTATTACAGTCATTAGGTGTCTTTTATATAACTATTTTTATATGCGATATATGTGCTAACGATTTTCCGTTTGTTTCAACAAAAATTAGGAAATACGATTTTAAATAGAAAAACGTAACTTTTATTTTTTTATAAATTACTAAATATTCTATGATAACTATTATGCTTTGATTAATTGTATTAGTTGATTATTAAACTGCTTAGTATAGACTATAATTAAATAAGTATTGTTTGCGCATTGAGGCTATGTATACTTTTTATTTCTTGACTTTAACTTGTAACTTGACAAGGAATATTGAATGGGACATTATGAATATGACCTTGAATTTTGATCTTGACCTCAAAGTCAAGGTCACCATCGGATGCGCCGTGAAAAATGCTGAGACTTTTGTCCTCATCATTTATCCCAAAAATACTTGCCCGCTAAGATTTTTGACCATTTCCATATTTTTATTAATCTGTATAAACCGTTTTGAAGTTAAGACGATTTTTAAGAAAAATGTCCCATTTATTAAGCGTTCTCCCTATTTGATAAATATTGGCCTTACTATCAAAATGACTTACAAGTAAAGGTTCCGAGGCCGGACCTATCGATTTTGATGAAACTTAGATATGTTGTAGAACACTAAAAAATAAGCGATACGTATTTTTTTTTATCGGCGGAAAAACAGTTTAAAGGGGTGAAATCGCCCTCCAAAAATTGGGGTAAAAATTTAATTTTTTAAATATCTCGAAAACGGTAAGAGATAGAGCAAAAGTTTAAATTGGCAGTATTGCTCTTTTTTAAAGAGCTATCTATTGGCATGCAATTTGTTCAATTTGTGTCAACAGGGGTGGCTGGGGGTTAAAATTTAGGGGTTAATTTTGCCAAAAGGCGATGAAAATTAAACAATATAAAAATTCTGTTTACAGATTTGAAATCTACGTCAGAAAATCTAATTGACCTGTTTTTGCTCAGTTTTTTGCTCAGTGTGTTAACTGTCAGTGTGTTAATATTAAAAATGAATGTATGTTAACTAGTATGTAATTTAAGAGGGTGACTCAAACAGAATTTTGAAATTGAAAATTTCATTTCTACGTTATTCTAAATGTCTTAAACTATTTTCCATGAAGAAAAATTTCTTGAACTACCCAAGTAGTACGACTATTCGACACAGTCACTCCTTAATTAACTACCTCTAGAATTAATATTAGGACATTGAGCAAAAACAGGTCAATTAGATTTTTTGACGTAGATTTCAAATCTGTAAACAAAATTTTTATATTGTTTAATTTTCACTCTGTTTTTGCAAAATTAACCCCTAAATTTTAACCCCCAACTACCTCTGTTGATATGATTTGAACAAATTTAATACCAATAGATAGCTCGTTAAAAAAGAGCGATATCGCTAATTTAAACTTTTGCTCTATCTCTTACCATTTTCGAGATATTAGAAAATTAAATTTTTACCCCAATTTTTGGAGGGCGATTTCACCCCTTCAAACCATTTTTCCGTCCATAAAAAAAATACGTGTCGTTTATTTCTTAGTGTTCTACACCATATGTAAGTTTCATCAAAATCGTTAGGTCCAGCCTCGCGCCCTTTACTTGTTAGACTGATCCATTTTAAAATGCGTTTCTGCACATCTCTCAGTTCACTTTCGGTCGGATCTACTAAAAGTTTCGTTCTTTGGTACGAACACACATCAACATTTTGGGAAAAATATTATTGTTCATTTTAACGAAGAGATCTTGTGATACATTTTACTGTTTTGAAAATGTTCAACAACGAAATTGCCACAAAACTTCTATCAAACAAGGAAATAGCGTTAAACCCGGCATATTTATCATATAATTGCCGGGAAGTATTTGCCACACGTTAGTTTCGAAACGTCCACCAGGTAAATTTAATCGATGCCAATCCTATCTGGAAGTGCTGTGAGGTTTTGACCATGTTTCGAATACTATTGTATGTATTGCATACCGTTTAGGTATAGGATTAGGTATAAAAACTGTCCAATCAGTTTTAGTAAAATTATATTAAATACTTATTTGTCAATAAATTAAATTAAATTATATTAAATACTTATTTGTCAATACCTACTTATTGTTAAAATGCACCTATAAGACGTAACTGTGCTTCAACAGATGATTGTCAAAAATCAGTATGTAATGTAATTTTCAATATTTTTGTTTATATAAATGAACGGAAGTCATTGGTTATTCAAGCGTTGTCTGAAATGTGTGCAATAAAATACAATAACAAGGCAGATAGGAAATTAATAAAAATAATAGTCTTTTTTTGACAAACTTTTGCTATGCACATGTTGCTTTGTATTCATACTTTTAACAGCAATAAATTATTATACATATAGACACATAATATGCATGAAATCATTTCAAAGAATTTTTGCAAAACTTGATACACTATTCGAGCTACCTTACTCACGGGTCATATGTAAGTGTGAGGATAGACCGTGGCGGGCGTCCGGAACGGTAACTAAGAAATTATACTGCATACTTGACATGAGAGCTAAAATGTGACAAACTGACCAAAACACGTATTACTTTTCTTTGTCGAATTTTAAATCCACTTGACTTTACTTGTGTTCAGAAATTATTACCTACTTGAATGTTTGAGTACCTATAAGTCAGGTAGTACAATATACACTAGCGGAAAAATTAAAGGATCAAAAAAAATTCCAAATTTTTAGGGATTTTTCGAATGGCTGTATCTTTGTGAAAAATGGTCCTTTAATTTTTTCAAAAATTCAATCGAATGAAACAAAAAAACGGTTGGATGGATTAAATTGAAACTCGGTGGGGTTCTTGTGGGTATATTGAACTGTAAAAGGCACACTTAACATTAATGGTTTGCTCGATATTTTTAATTCAGCGCTTGATTTTCCAAAAAGCCACCAAAAGAATTTTTTTTCTTTTTTTTCAAATTCATGTAGAGTATGCAAAAAAAAAAATTTTCCGAAAAAACAATGGCTAATTCTTGTAGAGAATTTATTCGAGTTTTTAAAACTCATCTTCAATTTTCTGTGTGATCATTGGTTGCTGAGATATCGATAGTCAAAGACGAAATGATCCTTTTCCATTCAAAGTCCAATATCTCAGCGAGAAGTGGTCGTATAAAGGTCTAAAAAAAAGCAAGTTAAAGCTGAATCAACAAGCCATCCTGTTCATATGGCAGTTAGGTCGGAACAATTTTTTCCAAGTCCGTGGACCGGGAAAAGAAACCGAAAAAATTTCGAAAATTTTTTTTCCAGTGTATTTATTAGGATTGCGCGATACACGTTGCTTTGAAAATTTTTTTATCGCAAGATCTCGAAACTGGAAGCTTCCAACTTTAAATTGCTTTGCTTACGATTCCGATACGACCATTTTTCACAAAGATATAGCCATTCGAAAAATCGCTAAAAATTTGGAATTTTTTTTTTTTTTGATCCTTTAATTTTTTCCGCTAGTGTAATTATATGACAACCACTTAGCCCGTTCGCAAAATGACCGTCTTGGTCTGATCGGTCAGAAATTGTAGTAAGTAGAGTTGATAAAATCAATCTACGGTAACTCGAACTAACTACTTATCGAATTATGGATATAAAACGTAGTTACATACATAGTAGACTCTACCCAACGAGTTGAATTCAATATTACATTACTTAGTTTTCCAATTAAGGTGTGCGCTTGCGTGCGCCCACAAGAGTTGAAACATTCGCGCACAGTAATATTCAAATTCAAGAACAACAATGATGTAACAATGATGTATGTGTTGTCGATTTCTTAGAATTATCAGCTAATATAGGAGTCAAATCGACTAAATACATCGTTTCCTCCAAAAAATTGTCAAATTTGTTATAACTCTCACTACAAATCTCGTGTAATTGATAAAATCAATAATGTAAATACATAAGTATTATTGGAAATAACGTACACATTTCTTTGACCTTACAAAAATTGCAGAGACCAAAGAAAAATGCGCATTACCGTTAGCAAAAATTAGCGGGAACGTTGAGTCATCATTTAACATAATCTTGATCATGGGTCATAGGTTAAGGTCAAAAATCACAACCGAAATCAAATTCTGGAACCATCCTATTTTTCTTAACGAACTGAATCCAATAGTATCAAATTTGTACCTGTAACTAGACTTGAGTCCCCTAAACCAGTGTTTCGCAACGTTTTTTCAGTGACGCGCCGGTAAAATCTTAGATAATTTTGTGTGGACCGGTCACATATAGGATTACATACAGGAAGATTATCAATTTTCGAAATTACATTTGTTCAATATATGAAATATCGTTTTCCGACCATTTGGTCTACCATGAAGGTAATTCAGAAAACTATCGATACTTTCTTAACCATTAGAGAAATGTTTAAAAGCAATTTTCTAATTACAAATATATTTCTTGTAGTCTAGAATAAATTCCGCCAATAATTGGAATAATATTAGATCTTGTAATATGAAATGTCGTTTTCCGACCACTTGATCTGCAATGTAATTCAGAAAAATATCAAGACTTTTTTAAGTATTAGAGAAATATTTAAGAGCAATTCTTTAAATATAATTCCTTGTCAGTGGCGTAGCTAGGCCTCGCACTTAAAGGGACCTCGCGAGTGGTTGTTTCTGGTTTTTTTTCCCGTCGCGTCGCTTAATTTTTAAGATAGAAATTTTAAAAAGAAAATTAAAGAGGGCCTCGCAAAAATTATCTTGCCCACTGCCCATTTTCGTCTTGCAACGCCACTGTTCCTTGTAGGCTGGAATTATTTCCGCTATTTATTGGAATAACATTAGATCGTGTAATATGAAATGTCGGTTTCCGACCACTTGGTCTACTCTGTAATTCAGAAAAATATCGATATTTTTCTAACTATTAGAGAAATGTTTAAACGAAATTCTTCAATTTTAAATAGAGTTCTTGTAGCTTGGAGTCATTTTCGACATTAGTTGGAATAATATTAGAACATGTAAATGTAATATGAAATGTCGTTTTCTGACCACTTGATCTACAATGTAATTCAGGAAAATATAAAAACTTTATTCAGCATTAGAGAAATGTTTAAACGCAATACTTTAATTTTAAATAGAATTATTGTAGCTGGAATCATTTCCGCCATTAATTGGAATAACATTAGGTCGTGTAATATGAAATGTCGGTTTCCGACCACTTGGTCTACCCTGTAATTCAGAAAAATATCGATACTTTTCTAACTATTAGATAAATGTTTAAAAGGAATTCTTCAATTTTAAATAGAGTTCTTGTCAATGGGAATAATATTAGGTCATGTTACATGAAGTGTCATTTTCTGACCACTCGGTCGACAACATGTTCTCATCAAACTAGCCCCGTCATTGTTTTTTTTTAGAGTAAGAAAGTTGTACCATATTGTGCTAGTCGTGGGCTATTATAATATGTCGTAAATAAAGAAGCAAAATTCCAAAAATGAATTGTTTATTATTTTTGGGGATAAAGTTAGTTTCGCTGTTTTTTTTTTTCTTAAGGAAGTATTCTAGTCTAGAGGCTCGATTTTGAGGTGATTTTACGGGCGTAATAAAAAAAAAAAAACAGTAAACATTTTTGCTATCCATTTTTTTAACAGTTTTTTATTGATATTTGAAAATTATAAAAATGTATAAAAATTCCTGGTTGACGTGATTCCAACCCCCCTGGTGATCTGAAACATAAAATTTTAGTTAATTCTTAATAAACAAGGATGTAAAATTAGTTGGACGTACCCGATTTGAAAAAATAATTTTTTTCACAAAATGGCCTCCATTTAAAAAAAAATCATTTTTTCGCCTCCTTTTTTAAACTCTGTAAATTTTTTAAAAATAGCAAAAAAAAAAAAAGAATTCCAAAAATCCCTTGTCGAACAAATTTTGATAGTATTAAGAAGGTCTGTACCAAATTTCAAGTAAATCGGTGCATTAGAACTTGAGATATCATGTCAACCGTATCAAAAAAAGTAGTTTCGTGTAAATTATATTAAAAATTTGAATTTAACACTGAAAAGATACACGGTATACATATTCTAATTTCCCTAAATCCTTTTAGAGGCTTATTCTTAAAGGTCTAAACTTTGAAAATATGAAAAAACAAAAAAAACAAATCGATTCTTTCGAATTTCTAGAGTAGAATACCCCCTTAAAGGAATAAGCAAAAAGTCTTTTGATGATAATAATATTATTTCTACAGTAGTTGAAATAAAGATTTTATAAAATTCTTTTAAAATAACATTTTCGATTGACTGAATAGCAATTGGAAGAGTTGTTTATCTTGTAGTAATTTGATATATCTTTTAATTTGTTATGCTGTATATAAAAAAGTCACGCAATTTGCCGCCAATATGTCAAATGTATTTTGAATATTTAAAAAAAAATTCGTCAAGTGCGTGTTTGACACGCACTAAGTAATGTTCCTCACAATCAGTGGTCATAACTAAAACTTCTTAACCCTAGAATCATACGTACACGTCAAAACGACGTACGAACTTCTCTACCTGCTCCAATACTACGACTTGTTGTTACTTGTTTGCTGTAAGATTTCTGTTATCTAACTTATTTGTTATTATAACACACCACATATATTTATTTTGTTTATAGTCATTGTCGTTCTGTTTGTATTGAAATAGTGTCCGTCAAAAGGGCGTCGATTTCGTTTCATTTACTCGAATACGCCATTTATGTAACCATTCCTGTATTCGACGCAAGCTAGATTGTAACTTTTGTGATGCAACATTTGGATCTTCATCAGTAGCTAGGATAGCAGTATCATCAGCAAATGTTGCATTAGTATTTTCTTCATCAACCGGCAGATCTGCAGTACATATAAGATAAAGAATAGGCCCTAGAACACTACCTTGTGGTACACCGGAACGGACTGGAAACATTTCTGATATTTCACTCTGAAACTTTACATGAAAGTAACGATCTGACAAATAAGATTTCAGTATTAAGTAGAATGATTCAGGAATATTTTTCCTTAATTTATACAATAAGCCAGTATGCCACACTTTGTCAAATGCTTGACTCACGTCGAGAAAAGCTGCTGTACAATATTTTTTTTCTTGAAAAGAGCGGTTGATCGTATTGACTACACGATGAACTTGTTCGACGGTTGAATGTTTTGCGCGAAAACCAAACTGATGATCTGGAATAATTTTAAGGTCATCGAGGACTCGATGCAGTCTTCTGAGAAATAACTTTTCGAACATTTTGGATAAAACGGGGAGTAAACTGATTGGTCTGTACGACGTCACCTCATTTACTGGCTTCCCCGGCTTTTGTATTAAGATGATTTGAGCTAATTTCCAAACAGCAGGGAAATATTTTAGCCTTAAAATGACATTAAAAATTAACATTAATGACATTTGTGACAGTTAACATTAATGACAGTTAAAACCGTTAAAATATATTTCTCGTAGGTATATGTACGATATGTACCAGCGGTACCAGCCGAGATAAATACAAATCGATTGTAGATCGTATATGTACATCATGGAAAAGTAGGCTTGTACATATTATCCATATTATTATTGATTAGTATGTACGGCAGTATGTACAATATGTACGAAATGTACCGTATGTACATTATTCTGTGGTATGTACATTGTATATGTATACATGCGTATATGGATGGCTAGCTAGAAAAACAAAATCAAACAGATCGGATCGAACATAACGTTTTTTTTTCTTTGTTTTCTTGTTTTGAGTTGCAAACGCTAGTACTATAGCTAAACACGCTTCTTCCATAATAATAACAATTCCAAAATTTAATTAATTTAAAAATTCCGAAAAATTAAATTTGACAGTTTGTTTTAAAATACAGAAGAAAATAATGATAGTGTACGGTATCATAAAAATACTGAAGTAATAAAAATAATGATTCATTATTTTTATCAGTAAATACTGACAGTATTACTGATCGTGTAAAGGCAGCCTAAGACGTTTTGTGACGGTTTTTTTTTCCAGAAAATTGATTACCTAGTTAAGTTATAACAATTTTTCTAGGTTTTTTTTCGTTATTTTATGATCTTGATAGTAAAGTCTGATCCCAGTATGCTTATATAATTTACTGAAATAAATCAATGTTTTTAAGTGCATGTACTTACCGGATTTTTTTTTGAAAAATATAATAGTTTGTAAAAAGAATTTGGCTAATTATTATTTCAATATCTTAAATATATGATTTACATTATAACATATATATTATAATAAAACGAAGATCTTTTTATTCATTTTTAGATATTTTTGAGATCATAAAATATTTTTATTTATTTATTAAAAAATGAAATAGTATTTCGATTTATTACATGTTCATGAACACAATATACAGTAAATAAACATAAGACGAATGACACTATGTTACAGTAATTTCCCGCTAAAGCATGCAAATTTCCCGCTAAAATATTCATTAATTTAAATGTATTCTCCCAGATGGCGGTAATTGTGACAGTCTTGTCATAACTATATCGGTCACAAAACCGTTTTGTGACGGTCAAAAGTGGGTAAAATTACTCGTCACGAGACCAGTGCACATCTCTAAATATGGCCCTATTTTTGATAGGATTCTATATGTATATAATTTTTTCTATGAATTATGTGGACTGGTCGGCAATTATCACAAATACGTAAAGATGGCTCTCTGTGTATTAAAATAAGTTATTAGACAAGTTTTCTATGAATTATGTGGACTGGTTGGTAATTATCACAAATACGTAAAGATGGCTCTCTGTGTATTAAAATAAGTTATTAGACAAAGATAACAATTTTTAGAATCTGTTCCATTATTAATAATTTTAAGAAAAAACAGCGAAAGAAAGAGATAAATATATACACGCTTCTATAAAATAGAAATAGAAAGAGAAATTTTTTTTTTATTGCAATTTTGTGTACAATCAAGTAAACTTGATTGTGCATTGGCCACCAAACCATAGAATTCACAGGTACATGAAATACATACAATACATAGTCCTCTTGCGTATATTCAATATATGAATGTAAAACTCTATTATTATTTACCATTTGTTCTCTGATTTATTCTCTGATTTACCACTTCTCTCAAATTTTCGGTTACTCACCAATCTTATAATGTTCCGAACTTACACGAAGGTAGTTCGGAACATAAAAAATATGCGTGTGTACGTATATGCATACTTTTAACATCTATCAATAACTATATTCATTTTAGAAATTCATTGTTGCAGAAAAAATATTGAAATTTTATACATATTTGTAAAATAACGTTATCTTTTGATTGTGTGTAACTTGTAAAAATTTATCCTCAAAAGAAAAAAAAAGAAAATATGTAGGAGAGAGGTGTGTCAGTAGTAACAAAAAAATATACAGGCTAGTAACTTTGCATTTATTAGTCACAGGGAATTAAATTTTTGGCACAAGATACGGACATCTTTGAGGTTTTGAATGAGCTGCACAAAAATATTCTATATTGGTTCATAACTGAAATAACTGCATTTATGTGGACCAAAGTGTAATGTTACAATCGTCACCATCAGAGGACCAATTGTTACAGGGTTTAGGTTCAATTGTAACACTCATTATTTAGTTGGGCGTGTTAGTTATTATAATTAATTTGGTTTCCAAAATTCTTCCTTATATATTGAGTGAGTAAGGTGATAAATACCATAGTCTCTGACAACAGGCCTGATTTCTTTTTCCTTCTATTACTCTTCTAACGACATTCAGGTAATATATTATCGAATACGGTTCCTATCCTAGTTTATGTTTTGCTTTATATAGCATTTTTTTTTTTATTTGCAAAACAGCGTGAATTAGATTAAGGACTGATCCAACAGGCAAAACTAATCGTGGTAGCTTTAAATCTAACGATAACCGTAACCGAAAATTGATATAAAAAAGAAACGGATTTTGCCAAAGTGTAACCATTAATGGAAGGTATTTTTCTTTTCTTTTTTAAATTATTAATCGAAACCGTTTACCTTTATCATTCAATTCATACCTGAAATATAAAATTTAATTTTGTTTAACATAAATTTTTAACACAATACAAAACATTATTTAGAAAAATAATAATGTAAACTAAAAAAGATTTTATTAGCCATAAAATTCAAAATTAATCCTCAAAAATTAGAATTCTGAAAAACCGTAGAGTTTTTAAACTTTATTTAAAACCCTATACTCACTCTCGGCTCTATGTGCTCAGTTCTTTAAATTTAAAATACTAAAAAGAAAAATTGTGGATATATAAGACTACTAAACATGTTACAACTGACACTACTGAATTTGTTACAATTGTTGCAGTGCTGTTTAATTTTATAAAAAAATTCCTAAAATTTTAACTATGATTAAAAAAGCGAAATTACCTATTTGATAATATTATTTGTTTGCTTGTTATTCCAATAAAATCATTTTACTTCCAAGTAATGAGTTATTTACTGTAAAAATCAAAAAATTGTCAACCAACTCAAAATTTACAATTAGCTTATATAAACATATTTGGCATTGCTGAGAGAAAACCGCCACATGGTATTAACTGAAAGTTTTGTCAGTAAAGCACAACTTCAGGAGCCACCTTATGATACGCAATACTCCTCAATAGAATTGATAGATGGCTCGCAAATTTAAAAGTTACAGTTGAAACACTGTTACTACTGACGCACCTCTCCCCTACCTATATCGGATAACCTGATATTTTTCCAAAGAAAATTTTGATAGATTATTATGGTTCGGGAAGGTGGCTTAAACTATCATTTTGTGGAAACTATTACAGTAATCGGGCTGCTAGTGGTAGTTTATTACAGTGATGCCCAAACTTTTTGATCCGTGGCTCAATTTTGCCCTCAAAAGCTTTAAGGGACCTCCAAATGTAGAAAAATATGTAGAAATATGCAGAAAAAGGATATGTAATTTGTAATCAAGTGTTTCTGGTTTATTAGATAATAAAATATAACTATAATCTCTATGAAAATACATGTTAAATTATTTTTCAGGCACCATTATCATCATTTTTTGCTGCCATTTTGTCAAGATTTTCAATTAGTTTTTAATAAAATTTACTAAGTTGCCTATTCATCGTGCTTATAATTAAGCTGATTGTCATTGCAGTACACTCTATAATTATTCGTAGATAGACTTAAGTATATAAAATTAATTTACTATATTTATTATATCTTAATTAAAATATGCCTTTTAATAATACTGAAAATAACGGAAGAGATTTTTTTTAAATATAGAAAATTAAATGAAAGAAAAATAGAGTGATTAAAATTAATGTTTTAATTACACTAATTATTAATTAATAGATTTATATAAGTAAATAAAGTCGAGATTTTCATTAATTTAATCGTGCATACGTGAGCTACCCATCTATAATTATAAGTAGTTACTTGTAGATTACACATACTAAAAAAAAAAATACAAATTTAGTAAATAAAAAAATTAAATACGTCTCCGGTAGAACAGGGCGTAAAGATTTACATGTCCGTCAATAAGTTTGTAACATATGGAAATCTTTGTATGCTAAATTTTTCAGGAAATTTTGCTAATAGTTGGCGTGTGACTTTGAATTAAAAATGCACCTATAAAAATTTGAATAAACTCGGGTGGATACAACGTTGAACGTAGCTTTAAAAATGTAAAAATGGTCTAAGAGTAAACTATCCTCATTATTGAAAATTGATAAATATTTTATATGAAAAAGTGGCGAGCAAAAAAAAAAAAAAAATTACAATTAGGAACTTGACTTAGGGATGATCGATATTCATCGATGGTAGAAAAACATCGATGTTTAGGGGGAAACATCGATGTAAAAGCATCGATGTTATGTCCTCGATAACATCGACACGTCCATGTTACGAGAATAATATCGAAACATCGATATTACTCTAATCTATCCAGTAGTTAAAAAGTCCTGTAGCTGATTTAAAACAAGATCCATTACTTTTATGGCAAGTTCTAGGATCCACTTATCCAAACTTGAAAAAAATTGCCATTAAATATTTGTGTTTCACAGCAACTTCAACAGCTTCAGAGAGACTTCTTTCAAAAGCTGGGCAGCATTTGTATTAACAAAGGAACAGATTAAAAGGGAAACTTTTCACAAAGTGACTTTTTTTGCAAAGTGTACCAAATAAATACTGGCAATGTTAATTTTTAATAAATAAAATAATAGATTATAATGGTTGTTTATTTTGCTATACATAAACATCAATGTTTTCGAACATCGATGTCTTTCTTTCGATATATATCGTATATCGATACTCTTGAATCGATGTTAACATCGATGTCAACATCGATGTTTTTCTAATATCGATCATTCCTAACTTGACTTCGTTTCGAGAACTCGATACCTTGTAACCTTCAGACATAAGTCGTTAAGTAATTTAAAAAAATAATTTTGGCGAGCAGAAAAAAGACTTACTGTTTTCCAAACCACACCATATTGTTCTCTCCCCATTTTCTATAAAATATTCTGTGGACGCTTTTTTAAAAAAAATTTTTGGAAAGTATTTATTTATATAAGTAAAATGTTAAAAGATTATGGCGACTTTTTACAGTACTAACACCATAAAACTATGCCAGATTTCTTAATTAGTAAAGGTATAAATGAGTTAAGATGGTTTTAGGATAAATTAATACGCTTCAGTTATCTTTGTAATAATACATAATTTCTTTTTAAATGCCTAACATATAATTACGTTACATCAATTAGAATATTCATTTGTTTTTTTGTCATTTCAAAAATCTCTTTTAATAATTTTTAATTCAATCAACTTATCATAATTTTGATTTTTTTAGTCGAATTTTCTCCGAAAAATTAGACTTATACAGTCTATACGATAAGAGCTGCGAGAGGCGAGAGTAGGGGCGCTATCCGTTTTCGGACCCGTAGAACACGAATATGTAGAAAAAAAAAATGTCTGATATATATATATATATATATATATATATATATATATATATATATATATATATATATATATATATATATATATATATATATATATATATATATATATATATTTTCCCGCCACCTTTTAATTTGTGTAGGGCCCCCCTATGGAAGTTAAGAGATGAAATTTGGTAAATGGAGCTCATTTTCGAGGCACCTCATACTATCAAAGTGGGGTCAAATTTTGGGCAAATTTTTTTTCTGACCCGACCTTTAAGGGGGTGGTGGGGGGCGGAAAAGCAATAAAACTTTTTCAAACCGGTTTTAAATAATGTTTCGGTCAATTATCTACAACATATCCAAAATTCAGCTTCCTAGGATGATATGGTGGGAGTAGAGGGGGGAAAAACGATTTTCGCTGGATCTAACAGGCCCCCAGCCCCCCAGAATTAACGTAGAGGGTTGAAATTTGGTGTGTTGATAAAGTTCGTACCTAGGTTGTGCTTTTTGGAGGTTTTAATATTTTACCCCCACCCCCCTCATTTTTAAGCTACAATTTCATGCATTTTCGACGTTTTCGAAGTTTGTACCACTCGCACAGGTCACCCGAATAAACCTAGAGGGCTGAAATTTTGTACTCGGATTGAGTTAGTATCAAGGGGGTGCCTTTTGGGGGTCTCGACTTTTAACCCCTACCCCCACCATTTTTATACCCAAAAGAACATGATTTTTCTTGTTTTTTAACAGTTTCGTTCGGGTCAAAATCTCCCCAAATAAACCTAGAGGGCTGAAATTTGGTGTACAGGTTAAGCTAATAGCCAGACACTGTTTTTTGGAGGTTTCAACTTTTAACCCTTACCCTCACGATTTTTACGCCAATATTTCCTTAATTTTTTTGCTTGTTTTCTAACACGTCTAGAGACTCCATAAGGAAACCTAGAGGGCTGAAATTTTGTACGTGTATTCAGTTAGTATCCAGCTAGTACGTTGTAGGGAGTCCACATCACTTTTCCCCCCACTTCTCCCATTTTTACATCGGAATTGAATGCTATTGTTAAATGTGTTTTAAAAGCATTATGTTTATTCTAAATACAAGTAGGCGAATAGTAATTTTAAAAAATTTAAAAAAAAGTGAATACAATTTTTTTAACAAATGAAATACATACATATTAAGTAATTTGCAAATGTTATTAAAGTTACTGTTTATTTATTTATTTAATTATTATTTAGGAATTTTGGATTTTTATTATTTATAAAATAGAAATTTTGGATTTTTTTGGAAAGAAAAAATATCTTCATAAAAGCCTTCCAGTTTACTATTTAAGTTCCTTTTTTAATATTTAAAAGTAAAACACAAAGGCAATTGGCGGATAAGCATGGACAGAAATAGCCTCGTACGAATTGTGTTGGCTTTTTCCCTGTTAACTTCTGTCGGCACAAAATTGAAATTTACTGAGATTCAGCCCTTAAAAACTTAAAATCTTTTTATAAAGCCCCGATCAACCGGACACTCATTATCAGTTTTGAAACCACCAAAATTATAAATCGCTTGTGGACTTTCAATTATATTTCGCTTGTAGACACTCAATACCGAAGAAATAATTTTTTTTTTATTTTTTTTATTTTTTATTTTTTTTTTTTGAAAGAAAAAATATCTTTATAAAGGCCTTCCAGTTTACTATTGAAGGTCCTTTTTTAATATTTAAAACTAAAACATAAAGGCAATTAGCGGATAAACATGGGCAGGAATGTCCTCGTACGAATTGTGTTGGCTTTTTTTCTGCTACCTATTTTCGGCACAAATTTGAAATTTACTGAGATACAGCCCTTAAATACTTAAAACCTTTTTTTAAATCCTCGATCAGCCGAACACTCATCACCAGTTTTGAAACCAACAAAATGACAATTCGGTTGTAGACTTTCAATCACATTTCGCTTGTAGACATTCAATACCGAAGATGAAGGGGAAAATTCGACTACCGTGATGGGGCCCCGCTGCTCACGGCGTTTTTTAAATTATCAATTAAAATTATTACATATTTTGGTATAGTTAATATTAGTTGAGAAATTATGATTAATAGATTGATTGTTCAGTATGCGTAATGATAAAATAAAATAATGATAATAATTAAAATTTATCAATTAATATAATTTTCATCTGACTATTAATGTTTCAAATGGAATTTTTTATATTAGCTTTTTGTATTGTGGTAACTCTTAACTTTTGATTTTATACATAATAGTCGATATTATAATAATTATGTTGAATAATAGATAAGCATTAATTTTATATGTACATTTTGTATATGTACCCATATAATATGTACTCATTTTTTATATGTACGCATACATTCAATACGAGAAAGAATAATGTAAAAAAAGGCCCGTAGCCAGAGCCAGCTTAATCCTAAGTGCCCCATAGGCACCGTGAAAAATACCGCCCCAACTTTTCCTCATTTTTTCGACTTTTCCCCAAAAAAATAACTGACGAAGAAAAGGTCAATTTACAACTTTTGCTGCCTTGTTCTAAAAATTTGCCGTCTCTAAAAGCTTCCGCCCTGCCCGTAGCAATCGGTAGGGGTCCGGGGAAAAATAAAAAGTTTTTTTTTTATTTTTTGGTTGTCATTAATTTTTTTGGGGAGAAATTTTTAAGAAATTCCCGGGGCTTGTCATTTTTCTCCACGATACTGGACGAACGGACACCGAAGTGATTTCATAAGTGTTCCGTCTTGCTAACTTTGGTACGGAACACTAAAAATGTAGATGGAAGCAACGGCAATTAAGGTTACGTACGTTACAGAAAGGATGTGAGTAAATATTGGCCATTTTTTACCTATGATAACCACAAAAATTAAAAATTCTTTTTCAGCCAATTATTTTGTATCTAGTTGAAGTTTAAGTCTTAATTTTAACGGTAATCGTCAGGGTTACGCTAGGCGGAAAATGGCGAAACTATATCCGTCTCTTTTTGAATAATTCACTAATGACAATCTTTTCTGGAATCTTGCGCAGTTGGCTAATTTTACTGCAAATTCATTGAAACAAAAATATTTGTTACCATAAGATTGCTTAAATAGGAAGTATAAATAATCAATAAAAGTATCATTGAAATAAAACACGAATTCCATTTCCTTTTAAACAATGTAGCGATAAAAAATTTATTGCTCTCGCATGAATGAAATTAACCGATAAAAAATTTAATATACATAAATAAATTTTTTTATACAATGTTTATCAACTGCATATTTTATAATTAAAATTTGTTATACCACTGTCAATATCAGCACTAAGGTAATAAATAAAGCCGGTTCTACACGATGCTACGAACGTTTCTTCCAACGTTCGATTGCACGTTTGATGCAAGTAAGTTCGACAGTTGGTGGTACGAATATTCCTGCTACACGGTGAATCGAATGTTTGATCCAATACATATGATGATGTATTGGTACAAACGTTTATTCAGTGGACGAGGATGTCATCTGTCTGATGTTATCACTAATGTTATACACTGATGTTGTCTCTCTTCATATGAACGAGTCGTGTAGCCGTTGAGTCGAACCAACGAACATTGTCCTTCAAAACTTGGAAGCATCCCTCTGACTCGGTGCAAGAATACCGACATCGGCTGGAACATGGCCAAATGCGAACGTTTGACGCTCAACATTAGACGCTCGTGAGTTCGAACAACGGCCACACGATGCGACGAACCATCAAACGTCCAATGTTGGAAGGTGTTCCTAGCATCGTGTAGAACCGGCATAACAATAATTATAATATTTATTATAAAGCAGCTTCCACATTCTCGCCGAAGTTGGACGAAATAGTTCCTCGCGAGGTTGGCCGAGGCATAAGAATAGCATTGAAACACCAACCGCGAAGCACAACGAAATGACCCTCTACACTCTCGACTCGTCCAACCTCGGCGAGAATGTGGAAGCTGCTTTAAGTTTAAACAAAAAAAAAAATGTTATCTCATTTACATACTAAACACATGTTTCTCAATTTTTTTCTCTTTTGCCTCTTTTGTGTTGTTTGTTGTTGATTATAAAATTCATTTAGAAAATTATTTAATACAAAAATGGCTAGTGCGCCATGCTGTCTGAAGTGCAAACAACTTTACATAGTACAACAGCAAGCTAACAGTAACAAAACCAGTTAGTAAATTGTAACTATCTCTTTTTAATACTTTCATTATCATCCGGAATGCAGTTGTAATAAGAATATAATGTAATATCATGTATGTACGTATACATAAATAAATTTTTTATCGTATTACGGTGCGGCTCAGAAAAGCAACGAACAGAGAACAACTATAGTCTATTTTAAAATTAAATAATAACAAACAACCAAGCAGGCGGCAATAATACCCAACATTATTCAGCACACTACTTTTTCATAATATGTTCTTTGTTCGTTGCATAAAACCTGGATCCGAAATGTTTTGATGAGCCACAAGGTATACATTATCGTACATAGGTACGAACTTTACGTGTACATGACTTATAGTTACATTATACATAAACCGCTTTTCCTCTAAATAATGAAGAATTTCGATACAGTCACTGTAGACAAAAGATTAACAGTGCAGAAAATTTTATGTATTTATTTATAATACTACTTGCTGTGGCCCGTAGTTTCATTCGCGTAAAATAATCTGAATTATCAGCTAAAGAAGTTTTAAATCAGATATCCCGAAATTCTATACAAAATTAGTAGCTAAATGACAATTTAATTTTAAATTTAATCTTCATATTTTAATAGCATTTCTAATTTACTTGAAGTTTGTTTACCTTGAAACTTTCCCGCAGATATCACGGAATATATTTTAAGAATACCACGGCCTTCTTAGTTAATTTCAACTTCACTTTTATTTTTTCCGTAATCTCAATAATATCTGAGAAAAATTTGGTTAAGACCTGTTCAGTTATTTTATTTGGGCCTTACGTGATGGACTTGGGGAATTTTGATAGTGAAACACAAAAATATTTTTTGGTGATTATTAAGAAATTTTATTTTGAAATAACGATTCAAATGACTTAAAACGCGCCATTACTTCAAAATGATGTCACATTTCGTAAACAAACATGTCGAATCTGATGATTTTAAAATGCGCATCGAAATTATGTTTTATTTTAAATATTTCAGTAGCTTTACACGCACTAACAATATTCGATCGGAATTGAAATAATAAATTTACTCCTTTTTATTTTGACAAGTTACAAATACAATCAAAGTTTTTCGGTTACAAAAATTGATATTAACTTTTTTTTAAAAAATTTTGACGTCAGTATGATGAGCTGTTTTTCGTGCAATTTTTTCATCGAAAATTGAATAATTATTTTTTGATGATTTTTATTAAAATCAAAAATAAGAAAAACGACTTAATTACTTAATATGAAAGAACCAGGTGTTTAGAATAGTTTTTCTTTTTTTCAATTTCAAATATTATTGAGTGCTTGTGAAACACTACTACGTATAACAAACTTTTGTTTGCATTTAAACACACGCAGTATTCATATGTTCACTTATCTTTCAGCTAAACTGAAACTTTAAGCACTCGATTTCTTTGGTTAGTATGATCAAAATCCAAATGTAAATTAAAAATCACAAAGTGATTGAAAAAATTATCAAACTGGATCGTCTGGAAATCGAACCCAGGATCTCCTGGTAACTAGATAGGTGTCTTGCCGCTAGACCAACAATCCTCTGTTCGAGAGACGCCCCAACCCGATAACCATTCAACCACCTATGTGTATTGATACTCTCTAAAGTTTCAGTTTAGCTGGAAGATAAGTGAACATGTGAATACTGCGTGTGTTTAAATGCAAACAAAAGTTTGTCATACGTAGTAGTGTTTCACAAGCACTCGATAATATTTGAAATTGAAAAATTGTAACTGTTTCTCGCATTAGAGAGATTACTAATACACATAGGTGGTTCAATGGTTATCGGATTGGGGCGTCTGTCGAACAGAGGATTGTTGAGCTAGTCGCAAGCCACCTGGCTAGTCACCGGGAGATCCTGGGTTCAATTCCCAGACGATCCAGTTTGATAATTTTTTCAATCACTTTGTGATTTTTAATTTAGTTTTTATTTTATTTTAGTGAAGTATCGTATTGTAGAGCAACATTTATTTGAAGCTTTGCTAAACATCTACAATAATAATGCGGAAACGTAACAAGAAACGGAAGTTTGAATTTGCTGAGTTGCCGAAGGAGTAACGATATTTTTATTATATCACTAATTTGTGAGAAAATAAACTCAGTTTGCTGATAGTGATTAATTCTTAATTTCACTTACTGTACATACTACTGGTTATACTTTTGGTCGTGTTTTATGTAGGTACTTGTGCAATTCATTCATTGAATTCGATTCGTTCATTTAATAATATGAATAATATTAAGAGTCCACTGAATTGTTCTTATTTCATTGTGAAAACTGGTATAATAATTCCATATCTATTTACGGTGTGCGCACGTAACGAAATAAAAATCACACCTGTACTTTACACGGGAAGAAGTAAATAAAAAAAACCAAAGAAAAAAATATGTCGTGTATATGTGCCTGTTGCTTATTATTTTCACCGTTAACCATTGTTTACGAGTACAGTGACAACGAGCATTGTAGGTATCGGTTGCAAGATTTATTCTCACGAACGTTTTCATTCACAATATACGTAATTGGCTCGATTTAATTATTTTCATGCAGTATATTATTTTCTTGTTCAATAGGTATTGGCAGTTTATTTAATATTATTAGGAAAATTAATTGTATAAATATTGTATTCGTAATTACGGTAACTTTTTGCACGAAATAATTTTACTCCAGTTTTTGCTTAGCAATATATATTAAATACCCTGAATAATTTAACTCTTAGCACCGATATAAATTATGGTGAGAATACAGTTGAACTTCTGATTATGGACACCTCTCTTAACCAAGCCCGTCCTATAGCCGGATAAATTTTTTTTTTATATCGGTTGCGGCGATGTTAACCGGACACGAATACGACATTAACCGGAGGCGAGTACGTCTAATGCTTATGTATACCGTTTTTCCGGCATATAACGCGCACCTTGAACACCAAAATTTTGGTCCAGTAGTGCACGTTATACGCCGGATATAAAACTGAGTTCTGTAAAAATTATGACGGTTTTTTTTGGCATTTCGATTGATAGGGATTAATGTAACGAATAAAGAACATCATACATATAAGAAAGTAGTGCGTTAAATAATGATACATATATACTTATTGGCAGGTGTTTTACTGTTTACTGTTTTAACATTGTAAATATAGGGTATGTGCGGGAGAGATGCCGCCTCGGGAGAGATGTCGCAGTAGTCATAGTTGATTGATAGATAGCGCTATTAATGGATTATATGTTTAAAATAAGTTAATTATTTAAACTGTATATGGTAACATTTATGATTAGTCCATGAGTTTAGTAATTATCCAACTTTTTATTATTGAAAAGTAAGTTTTTTAACATAATATTTTATCAAGCATTTAATTCATTAGAATTTAAGAATGTATATTTCATTGTTTTAATGAAAATGAGTTTTGTTATTACTTATTACTTTAGGTATATTTTAAAAGTACTGTCTAATTTTAGGTTAAAAAAATTTTAGGTTAGAATTCCGCACTATGGTTTCTATAGCAACATGCGGCATCTATCCCAACAAAAAGGAGAGATGTCGCATTTAAAGTTGGTATAGACGCCGCACCATATTACATATTAAAAACATAGACTTATACCTTAATTATGCAAATTTTTTTTTTTTTGAGTGTAAATTATGCCACGTAAATATGAAAGATCCATTAATGGATCAGGAAGCGCTCTCATATTTGTGAAGATAACGAAAATAATGATGATTGCCTGGGTATTGAATGTTTTGAAAAATACTCAGAAACAAAAAAAAGTTGACTGGTTAAGATGTTACATTTGGTTACATATGGCATGCATCATGTATGGAGATGTGTGTAAAATGCAAAATTTTTAATATGAACTATGCGGGGTCTCTCCTTCTTTGATGCGGCAACTCTCCCATAGGTATGGGAGAGACGCAGCTTTGCAGGCTCTAAAAAATGTTAATTATGAATCCTTTATGACTCAAAATTTAAAATTATTTATAAATAATTTTAAAGAACAATGATTACATTTATTGTGTACCAAATTCCAAATCAATTGAATGCATACTTTAAGAATTATCAAGTGTTTTCAAAATGTGCGGCATCTCTCCCGCATTCACCCTATACCTCTTATTATTTAATGCATTCCTTTCTCATATGTTTTCTTTGTTCGCTGTACAGAGCTTGAATCCGAAACGTTTTTTATACGCAATATGTATATTATTCTGTCAATAGTAAGCGAGTTACCAAATAAATAAAAAAATAAAATAAATTTAACAATAGGTAATACATATTTAATAAGATAGAATCAAAAAAGAAAATATACAAAAACAAAATAATATATAAAATAGATGATTAATTATTTTATTATCAAAGTTTGGGTGCGCGTTATACGGCGAACATACGAAAAAGCTAAAAAATTATTTAAAATTTTGGGATGCGCATTATACGTCGGAAAATACGGTATTTATATGGGTTAGATATACTTGTTTATGTTTTAAGTTTAACAATACATTATGACGATACATTTGTAAACGTTCTATTTTAGTATAGGTACCTAAATTCCTTCAAGAAATTGATTTGAGTATTAAATTTAATGGAAACGACGATACAGAAAATATAGATGAAACTGGTTTAACGGATTTAGCAATACATGCGATTAAAGAAACTAAAACATAAAATCTTATCGTGGTGTGTTGTTAAAAATATTAAGTGATAAGCAAATAAAAAGTGATAATATTGGTTTAGAACAGTGGTTCCCAAACTTCTTCGTTTCATCGACCCTGTGTCATGATTTTGCATGATTTCCGATTTTAGATAGACTCCGTGACAAATTCAGCAACATCTTGGGAAATATAATTTTTCCTTCACAATTCATCCGATGACCTTTTTTTTTGCTCTCGACGTAAATACATATTAATGTAAACTTGGTCTACGTTGCTAAGTGAAAACCAAAAAAAAAAGGTCACCAGGACCAGCCTCACATTTTTAAATTTTAGCCAAGCCAACCTGTTTCACTGTATGCTTGCTATAGACTCCCATTTCCATCTCATTGACTTCCATTTTTTTTTTTACTATCGTTGACCCCTTGCAGATCGTTTTCGACCCCTGGGGGTCGATATAGACTACTTTGGAAACTACTGGTTTAGAATCATATTTGTGGAAAAAAATCAGATAGTATCAATTCAATATATAATGATACGATTTTGTGTGGTTTGATATAATTTACTTATTAATTTTTATTTTTAATTACTTGTTTCTTTTTTTACCTTTAATTACCTTAGATTTATAGAATTACAATATATAAATTTAATAAAAATTAAGGAAGGATTTTTTAAATATTTGTATGGCGCATGCGATATTTCTGCTGTCTTAATTTTATTACGCCTGAGCGTATTATTCCTATTATTTTATTAACCTTACGATAAAGATGGTTATTATCGGTTACGCTAAAATGTGAAAATGTGTTGTATTAACGATAAACTACGCAGTTGCTATAACTCGTTAATTAACAAATTTTGTAGAAAAACGTTAACACTGCTTGGTCCATTACAGTTTAAAATGTTGCTTGCAATAAAAATCTCAAATTCGATAACAGTGTCGCTTACGATAAATCGGCGGTAATGGCTCGATATGTTCAATTTGTTTAATATTTATTCTCATTAGATAATCCTGTTATTTATTCTGCCCCTGTTAAGCGGATACCTCTGTTAGCCGGACAAATTTTTACGTAACACTGCTGTCTGGTTAACAGAGGTTCTACTGTATCAAAGAATAAACGAAAACAGAACGGTACACTTCCGTGACGTTCACTGTGAGCCATAAAACAAAAATTTCTTCCCAGTGCTTCCACCATCGTTTGAATTTTCTGTTAATTCTTTTTCTTGAAATTGAATCAAGAAAAAGTTTATATGCTCAAATTAATCTGGAAGTCCAGTTTTTTTTTGTTCTTATAGCCACATTTCTTTTATACAAATTATTAACAAATTAAAATTTAATTGGATGGTTAAAAATGTTATTGCGCAACAATAAGAATTCATATTATTAAATCTTGATTTACATTCTCATTTAATTTTAATTAGCAAAATACTTTAATTTTTCTTGCAATGTAATGAGAAGACTCCGTTTAATTATACACACACACACACACACATACTGATGCACTTTAATGTGCAATATAAAGTGCATGGTCATTATTGCACTCTGTGGCATAATATTTACATTATGCATTAAGTACAATATTTATTTATATATACTTATATTCTTATTTTTATTCTAATGCGGGAATGAAGGTATGCTGCACAAGGAATACAAAAGAGCTACACTATATTGTGTATAAAGTATGTAGACAGAAACCAGTTCTACGCATACGTATAATAATAAATTTAAGATGGCAATTTATAAATATTATTATGGTTTATCGAGTAAGTAATACAGAATCCGATTACTTTACCTTCATATACCTATATACATATTATCAGTAGAGCAGTAAAGTAAGAAACTCAAAAGATTAAAATTACTTCTGAATATTTATTTTCATTTCTACTTGATGTGGCGGTTAAGTCCGTATTATACACGGAGAGAAAATTCCTATAGAAATTACTGTGCTCAGCACTACAATCGATGTGTAAAAGACGAACATATTCAATTCTGTAAGGTAAAAATATAAAAATTATAATTACTCAGAAAATTTAACGGATAGAATGTTCTTTCCGTAATATTATCTCCGTAAAATTTGTAAAACAGCACAGTAAAAAGTACCATTGCCGACAAAAAAATAATTTTTAATTGTTTTTATTAAAAAAATTACCATGCTAACATGCTAATAATAGAAAGAAAAAAAACAGAAAGAAGGTTGGTTGTGTTGGGAACGCTGTTGAAATATACCTCACTCAAAGCGAGTTACATGCGAACCATAGGTGTGGCCTGTGGAAGACCAACTTGGTCGTACGGGTCGCAGCAAGCACCTTGATTTATCAGAGTGTGTTAGAAGCAGCTAGCAGTCAGTTTCTCTTTGACTCTCTTAGGACGATGTCAGCGTTTAATTCATCTTTTTGTTATTTCACTATTTTTAGTATTATAATTAGAATATATTGTTGGCAATCATTTTTGTATGCATGTTTTTACAGGTACAGCGCAACCAACATAAGGTCGCGAGTCAGATGCGCAAATGAAAGAGTACGACAACAGGAATTAAACTATAATATATATGCATAAGAGTGTGATAAAAGTTGTGTTAGCACCACATTAAATTTTACCATGCTAGCACATATTTTTTATTTTGGTCGTCGATCGCGTACGGATTATAGGGGAGCATGGTAATTTTTCTGAAATTTTCTCTACAAAAATTATAGGATTTTTCTCTCCGTGTACCAGTTCATGTGTTATTGTCTTATTTAAAAGTATATGCGTTAACAACAGACCAAAAAAATCTTCTGAATACTGTAAGTAGTCTTAAGGTTTTAACTAATGTGATTAGTCTTTTAATTCCTGTAGAATCATAAAATCGAATCAACATTATTCAGTTTAGTATATGTCAGAAGAAAAAATTACTTCTTTAACATTTTTAACATTCTTTTCATAAGAACCAATTAACACTTTTGATTAGGTTAATCAGAAGTGTCGATATATACATTTTTTCTGTTTGGTTTAAAATAATAATACAAGTACCGTAAAATCAGCTAACTTGATAAGAATTTCTTATTTGATTCATTTATTAATTTTCCAGAGACTGAAATAACTTGAAAATGAGAAAAGACAGTAATAGGTTCAAATGTCAACGAATTACTAATTTTACCAACCTATGTTTTCTCACGCAATAACAAAGATGTAAAATTGTCTTTACCACTTATCTTTATATATAAAATAGTTGATGCGTCTATTAATGTTCGCAAACTTCTGCACGAATTTGACCGATTGAGGTTATATCCACACAATAAATTTGTTTTGCTAAATTAGGAAATAAAAACAAAAGCGTAGCTATTTCTCGGTCCTCCTGCCTCCTCCAAAGTTTCTGATACTGGAATTTTAACTAAATCCAACTCATCGCACAACACATCGGAAAGGGCAAAATAATTTCTGTCAGGTTAGTTAGTTTAGTAAAAAAACGTAATATATATAGATTGGAAATTTTAATCACCTGGGCCAGTTGCTACATATCTAGATTTTACCGTGTGTACTAGACATATCATTGGTAATGTTCTAGTTGTTAAAGGATTATAACTTTACCTAACGTATAGTAACTGTTACGTAAACATTCGATAATAGGTGAATAATGGCCATTTTCATAATCAACGTTAAGTACTTTAACTTTAAGTTTACTTTAAAATAAAAATTTTATTTCACAATCATATTTTACTACTTTAAAGGTCCTTTAATTGTAAGACCAATTCCATGCCAAATCAACACACTTTTGAAAGAAATTTTTCCTCACCATCTCAGATTTTCTTAAAATTTGGTATACTCATACTAGGTACTAGACTAAGAATATTGCCAATTTTTAAATTCTTATCTGAAACCGCTTACGAGATATGGCTATGTAAAGTTTCCAAAAAACGCGAACGTTCATTTTTAAATCGCTCTAGAAGCTGGGAGAGATATCATTTTAAATGCTCTTTCAAATGATATACAACATGACAAGGGTGTTAATGAAAATATTTTTTTCAAAATCCATGTAAAGACTGATTTAACTTTTTTTCCAAAAAGTACATAATTTAAAATTCTAAAAATATTTGTATAAATACTTAGTACTGTTCTGAATCATATAGTAAAATATGAATGTGGGGTCTTAGTGAGTCCATTGTTAAAAAAAATATTTCTGTTGCTGGTTTGCTACTATTACTCAATTTCGTCAAGACAATGTATTTGTAACACTTAGGTACAGGGCCGTAACTAGGCTGGGGCAGTCGGAGCATTTCCCCGGGCCCCCTAGCCAAAGGGGGCCTCCAAGAGAATAGAAGGGGAATTAATGTCCAGCTTTAGCTGATACTTGAACACTCGATTTACTTTGGTATGTATGACCAATTTCATTATGTTAATTAAAATTCAAAATTGAAATTAAAAATGTAACTGCGTCTCGCATTAAAGAGAGAATGTGTTTGACTGATTATCGAAATTAGAGTGGCACTCGAACTAACGGTCGGTGGCCTAATTGGTAAGGTGCTTGGCTAGCAACCAAGAGATCCGGGTTCGAATCCCAGCCGATCTAATTTTGATAATTTTTCAAACACTATGTGAATTTTAATTAACATAAATCAAAAAAATTTATATCACACCAGTAGTTTGCTAGAAATATCCCTATCATTGGCCTCTGCCACTAAAAAATAAATACTAGAGACATTATGAGCCGGGAAATTTTTTTTTGTTAACATAAAGTGTATGTTAACAAAAATGTATAGTAAAGTTGGCTTCAATAGATAAAGTTGGCTGGTTTTATGGTTAATATGTTTAGTGCATAAAATGTAATAGAGCAATCTCTTGAAATCGTGTGTGAAAAAAAATTTACTTTTTTTGTCTTTGTAAAGATTTTTTACTCTTAAGAAAGATTTACAAGTGTAATGAAAATCATATAAATCACATAATGAAAATCACAGGCTTTTTGTAAGTTTCAAAAGAATTATTATGCTTGTAACGCAGCATACTTGTATACATAAGTAGGTATATAATAGACAAAAAAGATGCATCGGTCTACACAGGATGTTCCAGTCTTTCATAAACACCAATCAAAAAACACGTTGGAATTTAGCACTTTAAACTTGAAAAAAAAATTTACGATATTCTCTTCTCTACAGGACTCATCAATAAATTTCGCATAGAACTATTCCGTACGTTTAACGATAATTATTATGCATATACCAAGAATATTTATAACTAAAATTGGGTATATTATACTGTTAAAGAATTTAAAAAGACTTCGCTAAATGTGCATTAGACACGCATTAATGTAGGGTTCCGTAATCTAGTTTAGTTAGAGTTTTTCACAACTTTCAGGCTAAAATGTGGATTTAAGTATATCCACAACATTACTTGCATATAAGTACATAATCATTCACTATAGGGGTTAAGTACATGATAATTTTATATTCTTTTAAGATATCCGAAAAGTTTCTAGTTAAAAGTTCGACTACACTTTCGAAAATGTCCCATCTCTGAATTGGTTTAAATTTATATATATATATATATATATATATATATATATATATATATATATATATATATATATATATATATATATATATATTACTTCGCCTAAGAAATTACCCCCTAAACGGTTTTTTGACATCTCAGACCAAAAGTGTAACTTTTTAATCTTTTGAATGCCGAAATTTTTCGATTACTAAAAGAACTTCCGTTACCATGATGACAAGACTAAAGAATTTGATTATTAGAATCAAAAAGAAAGAACGGATGAAAGTAATTTTTTAGATCTTTTGAACGGAGAAAAATGAAAAACGATTAAAGGAACCTTAACCTTATTTTTTGAGTCTTCTATAACAATAGCTACATCAAGTGGCATGTGAGAAAAAAATTTTCTTCTCCACTTTTTAATAATTGGCTGTTTTATTTAAAGTAGATATTAAATTATTATGGCATTTAATTCTAAAGGTTGATACTGTATTGTAAAAGGACATCAATAATCCGGGGGGGGGGGAGTATGTAAAAAACTACGCTGGATTACGTTGGCGAGGAGAAGTTAGAGCTGAAGTACGTAATTTCATTTGAAATAATTAAAAACAAACATAAATTTAAATATGAAAATTCATAAATAATCATGAATTACTTATGATGTGTTCATGATATTTTAAAATTTGACGGACCTACCTCTAATGAATTATGTTACCATTTGGTCACACAGTTATCACAATAAACTTTTTACAGTAAGGAGGCGTCTTTTATGAGGAAATATTTTGCCAAATTATAAAAAGATGTCTTAATTTTCATATTTTGTAACAAAAAGGATATTATTTCAACTGAATGTCTTCTGGACTTAATAAAATAAACAACTACGTTCCACTATGGGGGGAGGGGGGGCTCAAGTAAAGGAATCAAAAGAGTAAAGAGAAATAATATTGTTTATAACCTGCCTCTCTAAAAAGATCCATTCTAACTAAAGAGACCTGGGTCTCGAATGCCGTCAAGTGGACAAGCAATATTTGCTATTCGTCCTGGAACATTTTGTATATAGGTACCTACAAATATTGTTACGTGACTTGTTGCAAAAAAGCATGCAACATCATTTTGCAAGCAAGACTTGTTGTATCTACACAACCTAATGTTCATATAATTATGAGATCGTAAAAGATGATTGAAAATATATGAACGTACCAACATAATAAGTTAATAACAAGCTTATTGTTGTTAAAAATACTAAATAATTTAAGACCATTTATAATAAGTGTAAAAGACATTAACAACTAAGTTGCCTCGTAATCTTATTATAAAACTTATAGATAATATTATACACACATTTATCTTCCAGCTTTACTATGAACAACAAAAAATAAAAATTTAAAAAAAAAATAGATAAAATAGTAAAAACTGGTGGAATATATTTTTCAAATGTACAAAATAAATAATATGTAAATTTGACGTATCATTAAGTAATGATTGTCACAGTATCACTGAAAAGATAAATCTATAAGATTCATTAAAAAAAAAATGAAATTTACTGGTAATATTTCTTTATTTTTGTGTTTATTATTTATGGCGGCTCAACTAAAAGAGTCTTAAAGGGCTTATACGCCAGTGAAAGTTAGATGAAGTTTCTAGTAGTGAGTTACTAAGTATTATGAAAATAAATAATACTCACATTTTCGAGATTACAAAAAATTTCTAGGGTTCTGAAACCCTCATAATTTCATGATGTCATTGAGCACGATATTTTCCGTGTACATGCTACAGGTGTAGATCTCGGTTTATGTACAGGGAAACATTTTTTTTTTCATTTCTCGAGGTACTTTTTCGTATTGGAAACTAAGAATGGAAATTTTTTAATTGCACCTATATAATTAATACCCCCTGTCGCAGCGTCCTGTATAACATAGCGAATTTCTGGAAATAAAAATTCGTTTTCGTCAGAAACTAGTCTACATAGAATGATGGTTTAAATACCTTTTTTGTGTGATTTTGCCTTCTCTTTCTAATGGTGTAAAAAAATGTCGCAAAAACTTTTGAATTTGGGAAAATTTTGACAAAAAACGAATTTTTATCACGAAAAATGACTAAAACGCCATGTCCTAGGCATTGGACATGGCTGGCTGACGAACTTGTCCAACGGTTGAACATTTTCACCACATTTCTTAAAAATAGGATATTTCTTTCAAGAGTTATCGTGCGGACATATATATATATATATATATATATATATATATATATATATATATATATATATAAATTTATTGAATATAATTTTCGGTTTCTAGGGACCTTAAAACAAATTTCTACCATAGTCCCATAGTCCCGGGCTCAAGTCTTTTCATAGCACCCGCTGTAAGAAGTGAATTTTTCCAAAATGGAAATTCACTTAAAAAAGGATTTTAGAAATAGAATTGGATTTTGAACGGTCGGAACCAATCTGTTTTACTATACATAGATATTTAAAATATTTTAATCTTCATTCGACCGTCTGACAGACTTGAAATTTGTCTTTCGACAGGCCTACACACGTTACAATTTGTCGTTCAACTTGGTCGAGTCGTATAAAAAATCGTAACGTCTGTAGGCCGCATTATGCATACCATTGAATAATATATCTTAAAATGAACGAAATCGCAGGGTAACACTTCCGTAACATTCCTTGTGAGAAATCCTGACTTAATGTGTGTACAACATGGACTTGGTGAGTTTTTAAATTAATTACTTAAGGTGATCATGAAACAGATCAAATGATGTAATAACGCTAACGTTTATATAAAATAAATCTCAACTACTTATTGAGTGTAATTTAAATAAGTAAATATAATGCATGGTGGGGGTGCAGGAAAACAGAAGATCTAACGATAAAATGACCTAGATATACTCCAAGCTGTTATTAAAAATTAAAATTTTCCCAATATGTAGAGGTAAGTGGGGTAAAGTTGGAAATTGAGTAAAGTGGGAAATTGCACTTCCCGGGTAAACTGTCAAAGTACAGATGTCATGCGCTACTGACATCTGTCAGTAATGACCACAAACTAATCTTTATGGTATACCCTAATGGCATAATACTTATGCATATGTATTCATGTGCTCTTTGACAATTTCATTTCCCATCGTTTCAATATCGTTTTTTTCACTCGTTTTAGAGATAAAGAGATTGTAAGTACACTCAAAATATTCTTTGTAGTCTTGATTTTGATAATGATTAAGTGTTTCGTGTAATTTATACATTGTAGAAAAATGACGCTTATATTGTTGGAAAATGTGGTGTTGGGGTAAAGTGGGAAATTTTGTATGGGGTAAAGTGGGAAATGTCAAAAATCACTATTGAGGCGTCGTTTTGCATTCAAGTGTTGTGGATTCATTGTTTATGATTTAAAAGAGTGTTGTGTGTCTAACCTCAAAATTTCGACTTCATCTCGGTTTTTTCGGTTACTGGAATATTAAATATCGTACGCACGGCGTGAAAACAAGATTTTTTAACAATTCGTAAATCTAAATCAAGTTGCAAGAAGCAGCTGAAAAACTTTTGGCAAATAAACGGATCGAAGCTCGAAAATCAATTAAGTCATTTTTGCATTTTTTTTTCAGCAAAAAATTTTTTTTCTATATTTACTATGTATTCTGTATACTTTGAACCTTTTTTTGCCTTGAAATATAGATATAATAACTTTGCTACAAGATTTGCGTTGAGTTTGTACAGTATTTTAAAGTTTCCCACTTTACCCCACGATTTTCAATTTTGGCTATTTTGCACATAGTCGGTCAAAGCTCGGTAACTCAAAAGAAAATCAATATTTTTAATTGGTAGCTTAGGCAAAAGATAGTTTATTGAATTCTCTTTACTATAGAAATTTTAAACATGGAAAAATAATCACTTTTGTTCAATCAACGGAGCTCCAAAAAAAAGTTTCCCACTTTACCCCACTTACCTCTACTTATTTTGTTAAAAAAAGTCCAATCCCATTATTAATTTTTAATTTAGAACTCAAATAGCCCACCTGAAATTATTAAATGGGTCAGTCACTTGGTGATTAGCAGGCCTTAGGTTACTGTGAATAAATTCCAAATATTAAAATCTCTATAGCCATGACACTACGGTTTCAGTTGCGTTAGCAATGAAAAATTTTTATAACTATTTTGTAATAAGAACATAAGTATAATAAAATTTGTAAGTATTATTCTACTCCTATTCGAATATTCCTTTGTTTTTTGCTTGAAAGTTTTTATACAACTTACAAATTCCCTTATAGCTCTTTGTTTGAAATAAAATAAAACTGACATGTAATAATTCATTCTGGTGCAATGCATTCATGGATGAGATCAAATAAAATATGGGTTTTTTTTTAGACAATACAGAAGAAAAAACTTTAATTTCTCTTAAGAAATAAAATTATATGTATATGTATATTATCTATCTACACTTCCTTTATGCAATAAATTAAGTATGACAAAAATTGAAATACATATTACAATATTACAAAAACTAATGTTATATATTAAGCATTATGTGCAATAAAAAGTGTTAATAAATGTGTATAAAACTAAAGAAAAAAATTGAAAGATATTGTAATGTATAAATAATGTTTATATGCAAAAGTGTGATGCTCCAGCGAACAATGCACTGCATGGGTATGTAGTATTTTTTTTCATCACTCTAATCATTCATTGTATCGCGCGTACTAGCATGGTAAAAAGTATGGTATCCTATTTATTTATCTGGAAAAATCTTAAATATCATATTTTCGAAAACAAAAGACAAGACTAAATATTCTGTTGTTATTCTTTCGAAAAATTGTTTTATTCGAAGAGAAAGCATTAAAATAAAGCAGAAACCGATATACCTTTAGCAATCCAATTGCCAATACAAATAATACAAATAATTTTTTATTACTCATGCGGGAAAAGTACTAACTTGGCGCACACATTTCTGTACGCAAAATAGCTGTTTGCCCATTGTACTCTTCCCGCATACTTTTTTGCGTGTGGAAAGTAACTTTCCACACGCAAATTGACAATAAAACACGCAAAATTTAATCAAAACACGCAAAGCCGCCTCTTCATTTTTCATTTAATAAATATTTCATAATTATTTCTATAGAAACCACCAACAAAGTAATTTAAACGATAATTAATTCAGGAAAAAAGACGAACACTTAAAAATATTATTTTAAAAAGTAATAAAAATGTCAAAAATAGTGATAATAATAGAAAAAAGTATGTGAAATTCGTAATAAAAAATAGTATGTGCAACTCGTGCGGGATTGTTGATTCCCTCACTCAAGCGAATGAACGCACTCACTACGTTCGTGCGCTCAACTTCGCTTTCGTGGGCAATCGATAATTTCCCGCACTTATTGCACAATATACTAATTTTCTTCCAATTTTTAAAGTGAGAATTTTTACAGTGAGAGTAACTCTGCGTGAGAATGTAATAAAATCTGTAGTGGTTGAAAGTTAAAGAAAACAGTAAGGCCTGATTCGCACGAGAGTTAAAAAAGTGTTGCATTAAAACACGACGTTGGCGCTTTTAAAACTTTTTCAATATATCTGTTCAAATGAGCGCTTTAATTATCTCGTTTCTCGCTGCAATAGAACGAAAAATGAATTCAAATAAATTACTAGCAATAGGGATTTCTGTTGCAAGAAGGCGAAAAAAGAAACAAAAGACATTGTCGGTGTATGCCCTAAATGACAAGCGATATTTAAAAGGACAGTTTGTGATATCTTACGAAGATTTGAGACAGTAGCCTGATAAATTTTTTAATTATTTTCGAATGTCTATAAGTACATTCGATAAACTGTTGGAAATAGTGGGGCTCCAAATAACTCTGATAATTTTTTAGTTATTTCTTCCCAGGCATCATGTTTCATTGATTTATTGGAATACTCTGGCAATGATTTTGCATATAACAAAGGCCGAGATTCGACCTCTGTAATCAACTCTTTAGGATCTACAGCCCATAACCCTGACAGGGCGTAATACCCCTGTCTTAACACAGATAAAAAGATACAAATAGTGGGCATGTACAAATATACACGATCTGATGAAGCGCTGGCGCTTTTTTAACTCTCATCTGAACAGAAGCCGTAAGATACATTCAACATAACGCTCACCGCTCAGCGCTTAAAATAAAACACAGCTCGATAAAAACACATCGCGTTTTAAAAGCGCTGGCGTATGAATAAATACTTGAATACCTGCCTGTTTAATTTCAACGGACTTTTTTAACGGACGTTGATAAAGCTCTCGTGCGAATGAGGCCTAATGCTGTAATGTGTGGTTGTTAGGTGAAACAAACGCTAGTGATTAGTTGATCATTATTGCTAAATGATTATCTAATTTATCCCCAACATTCTGATATTAGATTATTTAAAATCATTTAAAATGATAGTTGTGAGAGTAACTTTGTTTTTGAGTGTAACGAAATCTGTGATGGTTGGGAGTATAGCGAAAACAGGAATGCTGTCAGCAAGGTCATCGGGAGAGGGAACAAGCAGAGCTGTAGCCCGAGGGCCCGGAGTCTTTGGTAGGGGCTCGGGCGAAGTGAAAAACGTTTTCTTTCTTGTCGACTGTCGACTTTTTGAAAAATTGGGACCAAAAATTTGGAGAAAAAAAATTGACAAATTTGGGAGCCTGTCATTTATCTCACATACCCTGGCTGTCAAAAATTTCCACTTACAAATTTTTTTTGTGTATCTCAGTTTTCTCCTTTACAAAATATATAATTGGAAGTTCTTAAACTAGTGAACCACAGAATAGCGCATAACTTAAATATGTGAGAATTTGAGACGAAAACATTTGAGGTTTACAATAAAAATTATGAGACCAAATGTGAATTCCAAAATATTCGTTAGAATCCTCTCACAGATTACGAAATTAATAACGTAATGGGTAACGTAGTCGGTTTCTTACATTACGATCATAAATAAAGAAATTTATTTTTCCTAGATAGAGTTACTCTTTAAAGGTGAAATCTGTGAACTAATCATTTTATGATTTCATAACGTAATCATTTTGTAGAGAAAGAATCAGATACTACCGAATGGGTGAATCTTGCGATACTATTACGAATGGGTGAGTCTGCGATACTATTGAATTTTTCCCATTGTAAAGTATGTTGGCTTACTCAGATTAAGGAGGGAGTTCACGCCAGAAACGGCTAATAAACTAAAATTTTTTCAAATCTCGTTTTTTGTTTTTATTTTGTTCTGTGGTTCTTTACAAACACGGTGATATATAAAACATGGCCAAAAAAATTTCCTTTCAAGTAGAAAAATATTTATTTGTGAGCCGCCGCACAGCCAAGCTGCTGCTCCTTTGCAGATAACGTTCGCTCCCCCTCGCGATTTGTTCAGTAATATTTAATTTTGGTGTGTACATGAGTTATAGGAGTTATAGCATGCACTAAGATAACGTTCTTTTATTTGTATGCCTTTGTAGACGTTTTAATAAACAGTGAGTAAACCGCTTCTTTTGTTATCATTTTTGATTTTTACCGTTTCCCAAAAGTTGTGTTTTTCCCGACAAGGAAAATCATATCTCAAGTTCTAGAAAAGATAGAGACTTAATTTTTTTAAAATCTTGTTCATAAACATATTGCGCATAAAGTGGAGTATGCTTTTCCCATTTGAACAATTGTAACTATTTTTAAACATTTTTTTTTAAAATAAAAATTGGGTTTTATAATTTTTAGAAGTTTGGGATTACAATTTTATAGTTAATTTTTAAAATTACCCGAAACCCATACTTAGCTTTACGGACGGGTCCTTTAGGAATAAAATAATGAAAAAATATTTAAAAAATATTCACTACTTTTTGAAATATGGCGTTCCTTGTAAACGTTTAAAAACTTGTGA
The DNA here is from genome assembly GCA_035578155.1 of Brachynemurus nebulosus. Lineage (NCBI taxonomy): Eukaryota > Metazoa > Arthropoda > Insecta > Neuroptera > Myrmeleontidae > Brachynemurus > Brachynemurus nebulosus. Next base: position 7,525,232 of record JAPWDM010000001.1, on the reverse strand, counting down.
AAGAGGGCCCCCTCCCCCCACAGGGAAGAGTAATGAATGTTTCAAAAACAAAATTTTCTATTTGAAACCCTCCCTAATTTGAAAAAAAAATTTCAAAAAGCAAAATAATCATAAATAAAAAAGTTGCTTTTTTATTTGAACTCCCTCCTTAACGTAAATTGGAAAGGAAGGAACCTGTTTTAAAGGTTATATATAGCCGTTTTGATACTTGAAATTTGTAAATATTATATTAAAAACTTCACCATCACTAAAAGAGCTTTTCTCTTTCGAATATTCAACATTTTTATTTGAGAGTGTATTTAATGGTGGTAATTTTTTTGAACGTAACTTGTTGATAAATGATCAAGTTTATAATATGTATGTACGCTCTTTAGTTTTCATCATTATTGCTATTAAGTATCTGTATCATTACTGTCGTCTTCATTAACGATGGAACCGCGCTTACAAGTAATAAATAATACATTGCACATGCAATGTTTTATGCTGTCTGTATAATATACAGTTTATACGTTCATATTATTGTTGTATATATGGTAATTACATGTTACGAATAAAATTATCAAGATTTCGGAATCTCTGCGCCATATAATTAATAAATTTTGTATTTATTTTTTTTTCTGACAATAATTGTACAACTAATTATATAGATCTTAACAGTGCATTTCAAAGAAATTATTGTAAATTTAATGAATCATATAATCGTTGATTGCTTGGAAGAAATTGGATGATATATAATTTGAAGATTATAAATGTTGAAAAAATTTGCTAGCTTTAGTTTATTATTGTTTTTATGTAGCTTAAGTCCCGATCCCACCTTTACGGGTACTCAGACCATTGTCCGTAAAAGGGGATAATAATTTCTGAAGAATAAAACTTAAATAATAATATTGATTTTGTACAAAAAAGTACCTGTTTTGGTTAATTTGCCGTTTCCCTTTTATGACATATATCATGCTAATATTTTATTTTATTTTATTTTATTTTATAGTACTAACTTCGTAACTTCTTTTGTTATTTAAAAAAAAGTCTTAAAAATGAATTACTGTCGAAATTCTTACGTTAATTTATACAGGTGAGTTTTCTGTGAGATTATATTTTTACTACAGCTAAACTGGTGATTTAATCAAGAAATTGTTGCAATAAGAGTTATAGATACTGATGGAGGTAATCGATTGCTACAGTCAAGAGTTATATAGCTCTTACAGTTTTCGAGATATGATCCAAAGGGTATAGCCGGATAAGTATGTATAGGTGCATCGACCCCGGAAGCGAATTATTTTAATAACTATATTAAGGGTATGGTGAGGCTGTAAGTAATTGATATCTATAATTTTGGCGGCCAAAACTGAGTAGTTATGGAGATAACTAAAAAAATTTAAAAAATTACAACATTGTTTTTCTTGGTAACTACCCAACATAGCAAAATAATTCCAAATCCACATGAAGGCAAACATATTAGACAGATTTACTACCGTGTCAGTCCTTGTTATTAAGGATAATAACAAGGACAATATTCGATCGAATGTTATTTTTATAGGGTTCCAATTGAGTGACCACTTCAAAAAAAATAATTCAGTAACTGTGCCTTAATGCAGTTAATTACTGCACCAAGTTTCACCAAAATTCAAGGGGTATAACATGATGGAAAAAAATTTTCATTCTCAGGCTGCCGAATACCCCCTCCAATGGGTCCGACCCTGGAATTATATACATCAACCGAAAGTACATTAAAAATAAAATGTTGTGTCTAATAAAGTGTTTTTTCCTATCACCTATAGTTTTCGAGATATTCAAGAATAATCGAAAGAGGTATATTAAGATATAGGCTACCTGCCTCTGATAGAAAGTCCAAATAGTAACTATATTGTAGTTTATGTGACACTGCAGGTACTTCATATGTATCTTTCCTGGATCAAAACAAAACCGTTGTGGAAATATAATAGAAAATTGTAAAAAAATTAGGATTTTTTATGTCACCGAAGGATGATATATTAATCTCGTGATTAATATCACCGAAGGATGATATATTAATTTGTGATTATAGTGGGGGAAAAATTAATAATAATAATAATATATAATATAATAATTATAGAGTTGTACATGCATATATTGAATAAACGCAAGGAGGCTGTATTCTTACTGTATTATAGAGTTGTACATGCATTTATTGAATAAACGCAAGAGGGCTGTCATTCTCACTGTACTTAAAAAACGAGCCAAAAAATCATAAATTAACACTGTCACTGAGGTGATATTACTTAATGCGTGTCAAAAACACGCACTTGACAAATTTTTAATACATAGAATATTAAAATCCAATGAGCATTATATTTCTACATGTTAAAAAAGCCTACTTACAATGGTTTTATTTTAATCAACGAAAGTTATATATGAAGTACCTGCAGTGGCACATAAACCATAATACAGTTACTATTAGGACTTTCTATCAGGGGCAGATAGCCTATATCTTAATATACCTCTTTCGATTATTCTTGATTATCTCAAAAACTATAGGAAATAGGGAAAAATATTTTATTAGACACAACACTTTATTTTTAAAGTACTTTCGATTGATGTATATAATTCCAGGGTCGGATCCACTGGAGAGGCGGTTCAACAGATTAGAAATGAAAAATATTTTTTTTTATTATGTTGTACCCCTTAAATTTTGATGAAACTTGGTGCAGTAATTGAGTGCATTACGGCACAGTTACTTCATTCTTTTTGAAGTGGTCACTCAATTGGAATCCTATAAAAATAACATTGGGTCGGATATATTTCCTTGTTATTATCCTTAATAACGAGGACTGATACGATAATAAATATGTCTAATGTTTTTGAGAGTGTCTGCTTTCATGTGGATTTGGAATTAGTAGTTACCAAGGAAAAATTTTTTGTAATTTTTTAAATTTTTTTAGTTATCTCCATAACTACTCAGTTTTAGCCGCCAAAATTGTAGATATTAATTACTTACTGCCTCACCATACCGTTAATATAGTTATTAAAATAATTCGCATCTGGAGCTGATTCACCTATACTTATCCGGCTACACCCTTTATAGGTTTTTCAATGGAAACGTATGTTTAAGAGTTTTTCAAAAGTAGTTTATGTTTCAAAACTATTAGTAACACTCAAATTACCATTGTTTTATCTAATATTTGTAAGTAGTTGCGTTTTAAAAATCCCCTTTTTAAATTCGATTCCAAAGAATATAAAAACTTACGTTATGTGAAGACATTTAGCCCAATATGTTTGATATTTACGTTTTCCATTGGAAATTAAAATTATTACTTGGGTAAAAAAATTTTTTCCGTTATTTTAAAAAGTATAAATTTGTACTGTAGCTTGAAAATCGTAAGACCTATCAGCTTCCTGACCAGGGCCAGCTTAACTCTAAGTGCCCCCCTAGGCACCGTGAAAAATGTCGCCCCCACGTTTTGCTCAACAATAAGAAAATTTTAAAATTTCCTGCTTTTTTTCGACTTTCCCTTAAAAAAATAACTGACGAGCAAAAAAAAACGTCAATTTACAACTTTTGTCACCCTGTTCTAAAAATCTGCCGCCCCTAGGCCATGGCCTAGGTAGGCCTAGTGGGTAATCCGGCCCTGCTCCTGACTATAGCAATCAGTTGCCTCACCGGGATCTACAATCCTTATATGAACAATTTTTTGATTAAATCGGTTTGGTCGTAATAAAAATGAAAACTGTCAGAAATCTTGTCCTGTATAAGAAAATATCTTTGTGTTGACAATCATATTTATAAACCCTATTGCAAAAAAGTAATACTTTATAATTTGAATAAAACACTTTTTCGTTCAGAATTCTTTATATTTATTTCATGAACTATGTTTATATAAATACATATCATTTGTATAAATGCACATATGTGACAATATATTATTATTACATTAGTATGTAAATTGTACATGTTATTCAATTAATTTGACCACACACTTACTTGTAAAATATTTAAATTGAACAATTTTTATTTTGACAATTGACATACGCAACGAAATAAATAATGAAATATGTTTTGATAAAAATTACTCATAAAAAATATAAGACAAAATATAAGTGCATTAATACAATATATTAAATTAGCGTATGTTTGAATATTGTATATACAATAATTGTATAGACTACAGTATTTATAGTTTTTTTAGACAGCTACAAATGCACTACGAATTATGTAATTAATTGAATAAGTTAAAATTACCATTTTATTGAAAATCAACAGTTTAAAGTATCTCGTTTTATATGTAATTTAATTTTATTGTAAAGTTTAAATGACAATTTATTGAATGTTAAAATATAAATTTTTAGTGAGAAGAACAGATTTTTCCCACAGAAACTTCTTATAAGATTTTATTGAGAGGTTGCAACAAGACTCCTTGTTTAAAGACTAAAATAATTCATGGTAACTTTGATAAACATTGTTGAGATTTTTTTAAATTCTTCCTGACGATAATGTAAACCCTAGAAATCGTAGTATTTACCCACGGTTTCGTTCGCGCGATATTTGAAATTATGATACCAAGTAACCTGCAATACGTATAGAACTACATATGGAGGGGTCAGTGTAAAAGTGAACCAAGTCCATAAAATTTTTTTCTTTCTAAAAATGCATTTCAAGTTTTAGAAATTACAATTCTTTAACGGAAAAGGCATTTAAAAAAAAAAAATATGGACTTGGTTCACTGTTACACTGACCCCTCCATACGTAAGAGTATATCTATAGAATTTTGTTATGGATTCCAATTTTTTTTTAATAAAATTATTTATTTATTTGGATTAAGGAAGTTTATTCTTCAAGAATAATACTTATCTATTCAATCTACACTTCTTTGAACCTACACAAAACAAATCAATGTTTAACAATCAAGTATGATGGCTGATTTTCTGTGACCTAAATAATAAAGATTCTGCCACTTTTGGCGGGAAGTGGCGTCAGCTTATATGTATATCATTCACATTAATTGGTTGAAAAGGGGTCATTTTTAGAGTACAATGCTAGTATATTTTTAATATATGTATTTACGCAGATATAGATTGTTTTCTAAGTATGTTCTCTAAATTTTGGAATGGATATTTTACAAAAAGTTGAACTAATGTTTTAGATATATGGTCCATTTCACTTAAATTTAACCATGCTTCCTCACATTGAATTTAAATAATCTCCGTTTTCTTGGCTTTATCTCTTTCATTATTGAATTTACGTAAATTTTAAATTTGCAGTTTGTTTTTAGAAAAGAAGATTTATTATTTGTTTCGAATATAAGAATTATTAACTTTCCATAGGAAGTTATTGTAATGGGTACGATTTTACGAATCGCTAATTTTGACGTATCTCCACGTTTCAAGGTCACTAGAATCCGAATCCATTGTTTTTAGCGTGATGTCTGTGTGTGCGTTCGTTAGTTAGTTCGTTCGTTTGTTCGTGATTTTTTTTCGTTTCGCATATCTCGAGAACAAATGATGATATCAACTCCGGACTAATTTCATTAGATGCGTAATCAAAAAATGAAGACCGGATAAAGTTTTCAGCAAATTCGGATTAGCGGTTTGTTTTTTGTGGTAAAAAAACGGAATTAACTTTATTAAGATAACATAGATTATATGGATTTTTTATCATAACATTATTATATAACGGCCTAAGAACCTTCTTTGATGTTAAAAACGCCAGTATTTTATTATAAAATTAAAAAAAAAAAAAAACGAAGTAAGAAACTTTTTTTGAAATATAATATCGCATATCTTGAGAACAAATGATATTATAATTTGTTTGACAAGGGTGGAGCCCCCATCGTTAGGTACAGAAGGCGAAGCCCCCGGTATGGTGCAAGGGGCAAAGCCTCTATCGAGGGCCCAGGGCAGGAGTCGCCTGAAATGAAAAAAGAATTACTTATGTACAGTACCTAGTCTCTAGTCTTTAAGGACACCCAATGGGAAGTTGACAGTGTGGGTAGACCTGTCCCCCAAAATTTTTAATTTTTTAACGAAAACTCATGATCAATTGTATTTGAAATGAGATATAAAATCCTTTCAAAAAAAAAAAAAGAAAAATAAACAAAAAAAAAAAATAAAAAAAACACTGCTTGTAGGGGTTGGCACACAGCTTTCTCGTACTCGTAACGGATTGTATTACTTTGATTGTATTGAAATTTATAGGGGACCATGTATGCCTAAACTCTCCAATATTCTCAAAATTTGATTGAAATGGTACTAGTAGTAAGTAAGATATCGACATTTAATGAGATACTAAGGCACCACCTGAGAATCAAACCATACAAGTTTTAAATATTTCCTTAAAAACGATCAAATAGTTCTGAAGTTATGTCACTTGGTGGAATCTTTGGACACACAGATGGACCGGCAGATAGACAGGAAACCAAAATTGTCCAGGAAGTTGTAAAATTTCCATTTTGGAGGACAAAATTTTCATATTTCAAAAGTACCTAAACACAATGTTTCTACTACTTTAGTAGGCTCGGAAACAAAATCTGTACATCTTGATATGTAATTTGGAATGAGTTATTCGTTAAAGGTGGTTTTTCCAAAAATTAATCAAGTTATAAATTATTTAGCCTTCATCTTTATCATTCCTTAGTCTTGGCCGTTCGCTTTGAACCCTTAGTTTATTTAATATTGCTCATTGATTTTTCGCCAAGAAATTATTAATAAAATTTCAAGATAAGCAAATTATTTACGAAAAGTGAATATAAAATTATTTATAAAATTTCCGCCAGACTCATAAAGAGACAGTATCGAAAAATTAATTTTGACCTTGTTCTCAAAAGTGTGACCGATCTACAACACCATTATTCTTAAAAAGACTCAGTTTTGCACTTGTGGAAAACTTTTCGACGAATCCCAGAGAAAAAAGTTACCTCCCCAAAATAGCCAGTTGATCATTTCAGAAGAGTACCTGTTGAATTAAATTGTGCGACGTGTTATTAAAAAAAATTAATTTTGAAGATGATGATTACGGTCAGATCTAAAGGGGGGGGGGGGGAGAGGCGAGGCACGTGCCTCGACTGACAGGTCTTGCGGGGCGTCAAAAAGTGGTTTAAGAAAGCGCCTTTTTTTCTTTTTGCTCGTCACTTGTTTTTTGGGAGGGAAAAATTAATATTTATATTTCTTTCTACAGGGGCGCCATTTCTTTACCCTGCTCCGGGCGCCACTTACGCTAGATCCGGCCCTGATGTTGGTAATAAATAGTTTAAAAAATCGGTGCAAATAATTGTTCAAAAAGAATCTATCGGTGCATTGGGATAAGAGTGTTAAAATCGGTACAAATCAGGGAAAGCCGGTACGTAAGGATACCCTACTTACACCACAATTCTGAAAGCAAAGGCTAAGGGACATTTTTCTATCTTACCAATTCAATAGATTAGATTGCGGTTACTCTATGAATGAAACAATCGTACATTGTATGGTGCACCGGCGTGTTTTCGAAGTGAATTATTAAGGTATTATTTCTGATACCGGTGTAAGTATTAAAGAAACACCCGATATATACATGTAGAGAGTACTTAAATAATTTGTTTAGTTTGACTTCAAATTGTATAAAATTGTAAATACACATTATAGACATTCATTACACACTTTTATTGTAAACGTAATGCAGGAAATCTTCAGGCTAAGATAAACAAACGAATTTGATTAGCAAATAAAATAAATTGTAGTGCATATACTACATAGTTTTATTCGATGATGTCAGAATATGTAACAGGAACAGCTAGAATATGTACCGAGTTTAAAACTGTTACATTTTTACATGATGTTTAATTAAATAAATAATTATACGTAATATTATGTATCATCTTCTTTTCCAAAGATTTTATAAATTTAACTGATATAGAATGTATACGATGTACATTCAATATTTAATACTTAAATGTAAGGCTTGGTTTAGCTCTATAAGTTGAGCTAAACCAAGAAATTATATTATATTAAATAATATACCGTGCGTCCGGGATAACACTAGCCAGTATATGAAAATGAACGTTGCATATTGTAATTCACGCAGCTATAACTTATAAGAAATTTAAATAATTTAGTGTTATCCATTAAAAAACAAGAATTTCAAATATTTATTTCTTCTCATTGCAAGAAAGTTATCACACAAACAAAAAGCAATTCACCTGCCTTTAACTCAGAGCCGTATTTAAGCGCAGGATATGGGCCCGCACCACACAAATAATTGTTTAAAAATATTAATTAAATTTTGAAAATCAAAAATATCCTTATTTTAATGCTGTGGTGTTACCAATCTTCTAATCATAAAAGGTGATCCCATCTTTCGGTAGGGCCTTCATAAGCTAATCTGCATCTTATCGTAGTTAAGGCTATAACTGAACCGAAAAGTTTACAAATATTTATCCAAATAATTCTTTTTAAAAGAAACTTTATTATCTTCGAAAAAGAAAAAAGAAAGTAGTATTGGATTTTTTAAAGAGTTCTATTATAGAAATTATAAACTTAATTTCATAGCTTTCGAGTCAAACTAAATTTTTGACCCGAAAAAATCGTTTTAAGATTACTTATTAATTTATTATATTTTACGTGGGCTAGTCGTAAATATTACGTTTTATTAGTAGATGTAATTAAATAAATTTCTGTATTGACGATGACATTTAAAATCTATGATAATGTTAAACTAGTAATTTATTACAGATATTACAACTAAAAATGTCTAAATAATTTTTAATGCTTTTATAGATACTGAAGTAAAATAATTAATAAAATTTCTTTGAACTATTTGAAAATTAAATTGTGACCTATTTCACAATTAACAAAGAAAGATTTTTTTTAGTATAAATATTCCTTTCTATTTAAGGTAGTTGGCGAACTATAAGGATTAAGAATACAACTAAAACTAAAATATTTTAATAAAAAAATATGTTAAAAAATGGGCGAAATCAAAAGGGGACGATTTTTCGAAAAGAAAAAAAATAGGAATCATCCCAAATTACTTAGTGTTAGGTACAGTTTATACGTGCCGATAATAATTGTTTAGGACTTTAGGGATTTTGATTTAAAACTGGAGAATACACTGTATACTCGTTGTAAGCAACTTGAAATAGAATCATATATCTTACTCTTTTTAGATAATACAATTCGCATATACGTAAAAAGAGTAAGGCATAGGGTTCTATTTCAATTTTGCTATTGCTTACAACGAGTAAAAAGTGTAGTATTTCTTTTAGGTTTTCGTAAATAATTAAAAAAAACATGCGTCAATTTCTACTTACAATAATGTGTTATGAAATTATTTTCAACTTGATATTCAAAATTTCAATTCTTGCTTACCTGTAAAAAAAAAAATTGTTTTAAGTATCCTATTATAATATATATGACATGTTATTTTTGTCCCATAATGCGTTTAACCCTTTTAAACAAACCACATGGTAAAATTTTTTGTCTCAAAATGCCGGACTTTTTACTGCCAAGTGATAAGTACAATAGATAAGACTACAAAAAAAGAAAAAGAAAAGAATCAAAGATCCCAACATTAACCCTTTTAAACAAACCATTTGGTAAAATTTTTTTGTCTCACAATGTCGGACTTTTTACTGCCAAGTGATAAGTACAATAAATAAGGCTACAAAAAAAGAAAAAGAAAAAAATCAAAATCCCAACATTAAAAGAGTGAACTCTATAGGATTTTACAAAAAATAAATTATACTAAACTATGTTGATAACATTATTTAGAATTATAACGTATTGTCACAGATGGCGGCACCTGTACCAGTGAATATATACATATGACAGCATTTTGAGCCGCCATATTGCAGGACGAGTTAACTCGTCTTAATCATTTAAAGTATTAAGAATTAAATAAAAAATTTTGAAAAAGATTCAGCTTTCTTTAATTTTAATATCAAGAATATAATTCGGCGGTCCACAGCAAGAGTGACACAAAAATAAATTCCGTCGAATATTTATTATTTGATTAAAACACAAAATGCACATTTATCTTAATAATTTAAAGTGAATGCACTATGTAACAATTTAGTTAATTTAATTTATGCATGATTTAAGCAATACGTAATGTATATTGTACGTAATAATACATACGCATACCATCCATTCTATGTATATACGTACAAATTTTTAGATGATGACTAAACTAACAAGGAGATGCACCCAGAGCGAAATTCGCAATTTTGATGAAATTTTGCTGTTGTGTTGCAGAAAAGGCACACATATTCCTCAAGGGATGCGATTTTTGAAAAAATTCAAAATCCCGTATCCTCTAATTTTGGTACTCTTTCTATTTATGATAATGAATATTTGATACATTGAACCATTCAGACTGTACAACAAAATTTACCCACTTTTTCACCACTCCAACCCCCTATGTGAACTCAACCACAGTTTAATCTATACAGGTGAATACATCTTTCAAAGCGTAGCATTTCATCAATTTAAAGTTTTCCTCTATCTCTTATAGTTTTCGAGATATCTTAATAAATACGATTTCAATCCCCCAACTTTCACTCCATAAAAGTGGAAGATGGCCGATAAAAAAAATACGAGTCCCTTATTTTTGCCTTTTCTACACACCAGCAAAGTTTTATCAAAATTGCGAATTTCACTCTGGATGCATCTCCATGTAAGAGACGCGTATTATTTACTCTATAATATTAGCATATATGCTAAGGAATGTAAAAAGTAGAACAATAAATTCAAAAAGTTCACCGAAAAAATGGTCCAAAAAATAATTCATTCTCTAATTAGGTGGACAACATATCAACATTTTAATTTTATATGTGGTGTTTTTATTATCTTGCATCATTACTTTTGTTTTATTAAGACTACTGAAGATTTATAAAAAATGCTCATTAAATTTACTATAAATTAGATTAAGATCTATGTATCTGGTTTTATATTTACAAAGAATTTTTCAGCTTCTGTATAAGAAACAATTAATATCCTGATATAAAATAAAATGGATATAGTAGTAAGTAAAAAATGATAATTTTTAATATTTTTTAATAAACTTATAATTAAACAAAATATCCCTGTCGCAGCATCCTGCATAACATAGCGAATTTCCATTTACAAAAGTACGTTTTTCTCGGAAGCTAGTTGATATAGAGTAATTGTAAATAAAAAAACCTTCTTTATGTGATTTTTCCGCCTCATTCCGCCAAATTTTTTTCACGAAAAATGTCCAAAACACCGTAAAGGTTTTCATGAAATTTCTTAAAAATAAGATGTTTCGTTCTTGAGTTATCGTGCGGACACATTTATATATATGTTTACTAAGTGTCCGCACGATAACTCAAGAACGAAACATCTTATTTTTATTAATCTTAATTTTTATTTTTTGATTTTTTGTGTAAAAAGAGTGTTTTGAACTAATCTAGTGGATAAATGAGTAATTTCGTTACCAATTATTCAATTAAACACAAATTTGAGATGAGATCACATCATACCATCAATGATAATCAGATTAAACATGGATCGTTGGTTTTACGTTTTATATTTCCAAAATTTAAAACTTACACTTCATTATTTTATAAGCACCGATGCACACATACGGTTTTTAAACGTGCGATACCGCTCTATCCCGCCGCAATTACGGTTTAAAATTCACTAAAATGAACGTACAATGCTGCAACGTACCTATGTGCGGTAGATATGCATTCAGTTGCTGCGAGACAGCGATGCCGAACGTCCAAAAACCGCTAGTGTGCATCGGTACTTAATGATGTTTGCGATCGAAATTTGAAACTGAACCATATTATAATTTTGTCTGTATACGCTTAAATTACCACTCTTATGTCGAAGCCTACTAACATAAATCACGTTTGGTTCATACGTTTTATAGCCTGTTATTATCAACGTGTTTGCAATACAGACAATAATGGTATTAAGTCAAGTGAGAAATCATTACTATCATGTAATTTGATGTCGAATTACATGAGAAATCGATACTAATGTTCAATATTTACCGTAATTATTTTTCAGGCAGAGAATAGGCAACCACCACCAAGGCCACCAAAAATAAACGGGGGGCAAACGATCAAATTTTTTAAAATTGCAGTCAAAATGTACGAATATTTTACTTTTCAACTTTGTGTTTCATCAGTTCGTGATAATAAAATTTTCACAAATGTAATAATATCAATGTGTGTGTATAATACCTACATTTTATGATGTGAGTGGAGGGCAAGGAAAGTGGTGGGGCTAGGATTTGTAGCCGACTTGTTTAGAGGAACTATCGATATTAATCTGCAACTATGAAGGGAACTTGCAGAAAATTTTTGCAAGCCTAACTTGCCGCGGGATTCGAACGCTCAATTTACCAGTCGGTAAGTATCAATGCCTAAGCACACTCCTTCTATAAAAGATAGAAGATAGAAACTAAAACAAACTTTCACTTCAACATATTTTCGGATTGCATCAATTGGATGTGAGCTAAAGGTTCTCGACGTCATGTCAATATAATCACTTGCACCCTAATTTTATTATATAGTGAAAAGAACAACAACTGGAAATGACTCATTCGCATAAATTTATGTTTTGGACAAATTCATAATACAGCTATCTCTCACAAGATCTACTATCTAATATATTGAAAAAGGATACCCCTGTCGCAGCATCTGCATAACATAGCGAATTTCGAAATATTGGGCACTGGCGGATCTCATCTAAGACCTGTATCCATTTAAAATAATTCAGCTTTCTAAGAGTGAAAAGATTTTCAAAATCAGTTGAGTAGTTAATTTTTAGCGCTTTTTCGCATAAGGTGCTTGGCGCATATACCCATCTAAACTAGTTTAGCTTTCTAAGAGTAAAAGAATTTTCAAAATCGGCTAGGTAATTTATTTTTGGTATATTTGGGACCTAAGACCCGGAACGGACATTGTACAGCATAGTGCTATCCACCTAAAATAAGTTAATTCTCTAGCAATGAGAAAATATTGAGAATCGGTTCGGTAGCTTATTTCTATCTTATATAATATAGGATATTTTATCTTTCTAACAGTAAAACTATATAGGATATTTTATCTTTCTAACAGTAAAACCCGTTGTGTAGTTTTCTATGCCGCATTTGCATCCGCATGACAGTTATGAATCTCAGATAACATACTGTACTTATCTAAAATAGTTTACCTCTGCAATAGTGAAAAAATTTTGAAAATCGGTCAGTTATTTTATTTTTGACACTTCTGGGTCCCATGGACTTTGACGGACCTTACATAACGTAATCTATAATTATCTAAAATAGTTTAGCTCTCTAACAGCGAAAAAATTTTCAAAATCGGTCGGTTAGTTTATTCTTGGCGCTTAAAAGATTCCAGGACTCTGACCGACCTCATACAACATATAAATAAGCTAAATCCATCTAAAATAGTTTACCTCTCTCTGTAAGAGTGAAAAAATTTTCAAAATCAGTCGGTTATTGTATTTTTGACACTTTTAGATCCAATGGACCCTAGCGGACCTTACATAAGGTAATCTATATCTATCTAAAATAGTTTAGCTCTCTAACAGTGAAAAAATTTTCAAAATCGATCGGTTAGTTTATTGTTGACATTTTTGGGTCCCATGGACCTTGGCGGACCTTACATTATGTAATTTATATCTGTCTAAAATATCAAAATAGCTTAGATCTTTGACAGTGAAAAAATTTTCAAAATCGATCTAGTTCTTTAAAATTCTTTTCCTGGCATATTTTAAACATTATTATTATGTTACCTTTCTATAATATTTAATAATATTATATCATGACATTATCTTCATTATCTTGTTCATTTAAAATTCAATAAAAAAATTAAAAAAATCTTCATTACACATGCTTAAAATATCTGGTTAATTTTAATTTTAAAAAATGAGACAGAGATATGGTAATTATAATACATAGATTTTGAATAACTACTGTTTGTTTTACGTAAAAAAAATGAAGTTTTTGTATATGTTATAAGCAACTGAGATAGAAATATAAATTACTTATTACAATGACAAACAGAGCAAAATAAGGCAAAAGTGAAAATTACGATTTTCTCGAAAACTACTTAACATAGAAAGAAAATTATAAGAACATTTTCTTCATAATTTTTTTTTCCTTTCGAAAAAAATCGAACTGTCTTATGATAGGATCGAATGATAAAAAATGGCCAGAAAACCTACTTCTGGGCATCCGACGTGTCTGGCTAACGAACTTAGCCAAGCCAATTCAGAATCCAGTCCGCACACAAAATTTCATAAGCGTTAGACTTTTCGAGTTATCGCGGGAACACATAAATATATATATATATATATATATATATATATATATATATATATATATATATATATATATATATATATATATATATATATATATATATATATATATATATATATATATATATATATATATATATATATATTTATGTGTAATTTTAGTGAATATCATTTTCGTATTCTAGGGACCTCAAAACATATTTCTGCCATAGTCCCGGACTCAGATTGCGTCATGACACCTACTGTAATAGCTGAATTTCGAGTTTTCGAAATTCGCTAATAGTAGAAATTATAATAACTTTTACATATATGTGACGAAATTTTAATTTAACTGAAATGAGTCATTTTCAGTTTTTAGAACTAAGATTATAATTTCATCTGTACCATCTGTCCAAGATTACCATAAACCTGAAAGCCGCACTGTTTTTTGTCTAACTGCCTTGAAGACCTGAGTCATACCTTTACAATGCTGGTTATCTAGCATTGCCAAAAGAGAGAACCATCAAAATGTACTTTAAAAATTTTAAATTTATTTATCTCAAATTATTTACAACTTCCCTTAGGTTAGTTTAAGGGTAAAACTCCAAGTATAAGAAAGTAGCTGTTTAAATAAATCAAACATCTTTTCCTAGGTGAGTTTTACATTTGAAGTGTAACCTCTTATTGTTAGAAGTTGTATGGAAAATCCAAATATTAAGAAAAAGAAACTTTTGCAACTGAAAAGATATACTTTTCATTTCTTTTTTATACTTGGAGTCCCTTTAATTCGTTAAAACACTGAATCCGAAATTAGATGACTTATACAGCATTTACCATCCCCACTTTTTTAAAATACTGTAGAAGTGTAGACTCAGAAAGTTCTTTGACACAAAGAAATGGTTTCTTTCAATGAAAAAAAAAAATGTTTCTGCACTTTCATATGAATTAAATACGAAATACTAATTAGTAAAAAATTAAATGTAATTATTACCAGCTAGTTATTTACTTATTTAAATTAACAAAGATTATTGTCTTACAATTTAAGTTTATGAGTTTTGTTCTTATAACTTATTGTTAACTAAATGGCGTTGAAACTAACAAACAAATGAAATAAAAATTTAATGTATATAATCATATTTACAATTCAGGTTTTCAATATCTATTTAATTTTGCTCTTGTAATATAGAAAACTTGTAATAATAAGAAGAGTCACTTTTAGTTAATGTTTCTTGCTATTAACAGATAAGATCATTAAGAACATAATAATAGTATACATTATTTAATATATAATAAGAATTAATTAATTTTATTAATTTATACTTAATTTACTGATATCATTAAAAGATAGTCTAATGATTAGCATCTCCGATTTGTATTTTACAGTCTGTAACTCGGGATTTTAAGAACAAAGCTCAGGAAACGTGGAGGTTAATATTTTTAGTACAAACAGGGCCAGTGAGAGGGTAGGGCAGGTGGGGTAGTTGCCCTGGGGCCCGAGTCTAAAAAGGGGGCCCGTAGCCTCGATTAGGGGTCCGGAGAAAGTGAGATGGCGTTTTTTTGCTTATCAGTATTGAATTTTTGAGGAAAAATTTTTTGAAAAAGTTTTACAAGTACAAACTAGTAACACATTTCAATTCGTCAAATAAAGTATAATTTATAAAAATTAATTCGAAAATACTACATTGTTATAGCTAACAAGAGATAGCTTTTTTCCATTTGAACACTAACAGTACCATATCAATTGTTCTGTAAAAATGAATAAACAGCTTTACTTGATGTTTAAGTCCTTCAAAACTATTTTAAACATTGAGGACCAGTAATTTAGAAATGAAACCGAATTTCCAAATGTTCCCTCCGTAGGACACCTTTGGGATCGTTTCCTACCGATAGACACCTCACTTGTAGAAATCCGTTGAGAAACTTTTCGTTTTTCACAAAATCTATGATTCTATAAATATACAGAATTGCTCTAAACTTGGTTCCGTATTCAATGCAATTAAAATAACATTCAATAGCAACATTTTGAACTATCAAACTTGGAATTTTCGAAACGAAATTGTAAAGTATATATGAATCATGATTTAAAAATCATTAAAAAAATGATTTGAAATGTAATTTCTTTTCCTATCATAAATTACATAAGTAATAAATTTTTGTCATTATTTTAACAATAATAATGGCCTAGTGAGATAATACATAAAAAAAAAACAATTGAAATTGATATTGCACAATGAATGGCTGGACTATCATCTGCGGGCCTTGTTGTCTGTCTTGTCCATTTTTGGCTGATTGATGATGGACGAATTCAATAAATTGACATAGAACAAAAATGTTTTTAATAATAATATTGTATCTTATTTATTGAACCAGACGGAATGACTTTCGAAATTAATTATTCAAAATAATTTTTTTTTACTAAAATAAAATATTTTTTGTTGGTATTGATCGTTTCTTATGAATTTTATTAGATATCTTCAATTCTTTCAAGTATATTTTTTGATAGCTTCAGTTAAACGTGCAAATAATATTTTTACTATATTTTTAGTATTTTCACAAGGTTTTTAGATTTTAGTTTTAAAAGGCTATATGAGATCCAAACATTCAAAATGTTATTAATTTTAGCAGTGCATTTTTTTAGGAAAGATTAGGCATAAGGTTGAGCATTGTGAGACTTTGTTCAAGTAAATATGAATATATTGTTATATACACATACTGCGTGTATCCGAGATGTGTATATGTGTGTGTATATAACAACATATTCATATTTACTTGAGCAAAGTTCAAACAAATGCTCAACCTTATGCATGTCACTTAACTGTTTTTCCCTCTGTCACAGGCTCATAATTTCTATATTTTTCAGCATAAGAAAGAAGTTTTTGTGTGTGAATGCTACAGTAATCGATATCAGCTAATGTATAGCAAAAAACTTTCTTAATTTTCTGAGGTAGATATCCTTTCTTAATATTGACAAGTTTTAGGATATCGTTTAGGATATCATTAGAAAGGGCTCTTACAATGAAGTTAAGATTCCTTCTACCATTGTTCATTTTTAAACGTCGTTTGCGAAATACTGATATTAAAGTGAGTTCTTTTTGTAACCCTCCGGTAACTTTTAAATCTTGGGTCCAAGAAATTTGAAAAAATATAGATAATAGCACGCGATAAGGAGATTCAAATAAATTATTTCGGCTAAACTAGGTCATTAACTTTCGAAAATATAGACAATCAAATTTTTGCCAAGTAAGTAAAGAAAAATGAATTGAAAAAGTGGTCCCCCGTAGATTAAATTTTGCATGGGGGTATGTTTCCGGAAAATTAAATCAAGTCTAGATCATTAGGGGAAATGCTGAAAAATGAATAAAGTACCAAGCAAATAAAATGTTTTTGACCTACATTAGGGAAATTTTGCAGACTACAATTGAATTCATTGTATTTTTTTTTATAAAATAAATCATATACACAAAGACAATTTATATAAACGATGACCTCCGATTTATCAAAAATGTAATAATTTTTTTATAGAAAGGAAATGCTTACAGATAAAAATGAACAGAAATGTGCCACTTAAAATTAATTTTTATTCGTAAAAAAGTTACAATTGTTGCTGTGTACTTAATTTACTTTAAAAAAAAATCCTTCGTACAGTTACAATGTTTGAAAGTTTCTTTCGATTTAAGGTACAACACCAAATTAACACTGAAGGTGTACAATTCTTTATTATTTAATGGGTTTTAATATTTATTAGATATAATGCCGTTCAAAGCGATCGTATGCTAAGAAATACAAAGGTAATAATGATTTAACTTTCTTATTATATTATAAATTTATGGTTACAGGAAACCAATTGATTCATATGCTGTCAGTTACAGCTTTCATTTCGTCAGCAGTTTTCTTAATTTACAAAATGTTCAAAATAACTTGCCCATGTGAGAATATTTTACGTTGTAATTTTCTTCCCAGCGTTTCCACCATTATTTATTTTCATAACCATATTGCAAATTTTTCGGTAACTGTCAAGTAATCATGATAAATTATAGACCACAATATTATGTTTTTAGTTGCATGCAATAATTTACTTAGTGTGTCTAATTAGAAGAGACATATTAATTTTATCTTTACATGTTAAATGCCTTCATTTATTTTACAATGAATTTGACGCCTTTGGTACTCCAGTACCCAGGAATTTGGTCACTGTTAGAGAGTTAAACTATTCTAGATGGATATTGGTTATGCTATATGAGGTACGCCAGGATCTTCGTCCTGTCCCAGGATCTTAGTCCCAAAAGCGGCAAAAATAAACGATTCTGAAAATTTTTTCACTGATACAAGTTGTTATAAGTAGGAAATTTACAAGTGTCCTATTTTTAGAAATTCGCTGTGTTAGGCAGATGCTGCGACAGGGTCCAGGGGTATCTTATTTTATGTACACTACCATCCCAAAGTTTATAAGTATTAAGAAAATTCAGTAATACCATCTGTGGGTAGATATTAATCACATTTATTTGGTGTGAAATATGAATTTTAATTGGACATGTTAACTATATTTAACCCCTTTAGCGGGTCATGTAAAACTAACCAAATAAAATCATCTTTGAAAATACTTAATTTAATTGCATAATTATATGGTCTACCCATTCGATAATTTTTGCCTTAGTAATGCTTTTACGATAGCAGATGACAGCATCTTACAGTTACCAACACGAGGCGAGTTCAGATCAACCGTTGGTCAAAAATAACAAAACGAGAGACTACCGACAAAACATGTAAAAGCTTTTGAAATTTTTAGTTATTATTATGATACGGACTAATTTATTTTAATTACAAACTAATTTGTCAAAATGTCTGGAAAAGAAATTTTAGAATTTGCAAAAATATGTTGGCATCCAAACTTTTGCACGGTAGTGTATATACTATTCGTACATATTTAAGAAATTTAAGTACAATTTGACTATTCGCTTAATATTTTGTTTTAGTGTAAAATATTGTTCTTACTGTCATCTCCTCTTGTTAAATAATATGTAGAGAAAAGTTATGCTCTACAACGATGAATTAATAGATCAAAAAGATTACGGCTTATACGTAAATTGAATTTAGATAAAATTTTTTCACAACAGTATGCAATTATCTATTTGAACTGACGTTTCGTATTCACTTCCATTAATTAAAAATCTTAAAAATGCATTTAGATAAAAAAAAAAAAAACTAGGGCACTGAATAAAATTGTATATAATTATAATAAAAAAATTACGATTATCATTAAGCGATTTAATTTTAACTCGGTTTTTTCAAATAGCATTGAATATTATTTTTAGAATTGTTTACATGTAACAGTTTAGCACATGTTATCAATAAATTGTCGCTTACATTCTATTCGTACTTGTACATAAAAAAAAATGTGCCATAATTAGGGATATATGTATTTCAAGGCCACATAATGTAATTTCTCGCCCATGCAAAAATTGTATCACTAGAGTACATACATGCCGGTGGGAGGAACTAAGTACTGCCACATACATATTATTACATAATAATTTCAGCCGATTTAACGCACATGAGAATTTTCATTATCATTAAACCAAAAGCAAATGTACATACGTATGTAGTTCATTCAACGGATATGATATATGTGTTTCCTTTTAGTGTACACAATAATTCTTTAAATACCATCGTTTTTTTAATTATAAAAATAAATTGACATATTTTTGAAATTATCTCATTTTTTAAAAAAAATAGAATTACTACAAAAGTTTGAGTATTTGCACGGTGACTTGTCACAAGTATTTTACATTGAAATTTGCAAACGTTGTAGGTCAAATATTTCGCTGTTAGTTGTTCTCATGTTAAATGAACACAGTAAAAAAATTTGTGTTCTGCGTAAAAAAAGACTAGTGGTTAAAATTTTTGTGTTAAATAAGTAACACAACTCTGCGTTAATGTAACATTTCGTGTTTGTGTTAAATGAAAATATTAACACAAATTTCAGTTTAACAGAATAAAAATGTTAACCTGTTTTGACCAACAAAGAAGTAACACAATCTTTGTGTAAAGCAAAAGAATGTTATAAGTACCTAAGTTACATTAGAATGTATATCTACCAAAATATATACAATAAAAAAGATGACAGTAGTTCTTATTATTAAACAAAACCGAAAAATTAAGCTTTTTCAGTTATTGACGAATATAGTTTTATTAAACGTTTAAAAATGAAACAATTTTCATACATATTAAGGTAATTTATTACAGATTCAGTTACAAAAAATCATGTAAGCTTACTTGAGATTGTATATTATTATAATATTATTATAGTTATATTATAATATTATAATAATTATTATTATATTTTATTATTTGACTTTATTTGGCGATGAAACTCAATATTAGATCAGCCAAAAACCAAAACAGGAATTTTTGGTTGAAGATTGGTTAAAATTCAAAAAATTCCTGTTTTGGTTTTTTGCTGGTCTAATATTGAGTTTTATCGCCAAATAAAATCAAATAATGAAATTGCATCTTACATTTTTACCAAATTTAAATATGCATATAAATTTTAGTAAATGTCATACATAAATCTTAATGAATGTCATTTTCGACTTCTAGGGACTTCAAAACAAATTTCTTTTATGTCTCCGGGCTCAAGTCAGGTCATAATAGTGGCTCTAATTACTAAATTTTCGATTCAAAATTCACTAAAAGGAAAACACCTATTTAAGTTACATACTAAATTACAAAATGCCTGACTATGCGACCCGCTTAAAAATAATTTTTTTGTAAAATGGTCCGCCATCCGTAAAAGGTTGCCGACCCCTGAGTTAAGTTATTAAATTAAATGTCCGCAAGACTGCCATAAGTTATATGACCCGCCAGGGTCCACTGATCCCATAATTGTGAAAAATAAACTAGCCGACCAGTTTTGAAAATTTTTTCACTGTCAAAGAGCTATAGATATAGATTATGTTATGTAAGGTCCGCCAGAGCCCATGGGACCCAAAAGTGTCGAAAATAAACTAACCGACGACTTTGAAGATTTTTTCACTATTGCAGAGCTAAACTATTTTAGATAGATATAGATTATGTGATGTAAGGTCCGCCAGTGTCCACGGGACCTAAAAGTATCAAAAATACAATAACCGATCGATTTTGAAAATTTTTTCGCTGTTAGAGAGCTAAACTATTTTAGATAGTTTAAACTATTTTAGATAGATATGGATTACGTTATGTGAGGTCCGACAGAGTCCATCGGACCCAGAAGTGTCAAAAATAAAATAACTTACCGATTTTGAAAATTTTTTCACTATTGCAGAGGTAAATTACTTTAGATAAGTACAAGTTATGTTATCTGAGATCCACAACTGTCCTGCGGATGCAAATGCGGCATAGAAAACTACACAACGGCTTTAAAAATACTTTTACTGTTAAAAGTTAAAATATCCTAAATATATATACATATGTTAATGAGGTCCACCGGGATCTTGCAGATCCGGAAACACCAGAAATAAACTATCAAACCGATTTTCTCATTGTACGAAAACTAAGTTATTTTAGGTGGATAGCACTATGCTGTACAAAGTCCGTTCGGGATCTTTGGTCCAAAAAATACCAAAAATAAATTACCCAGCTGATTTTGACTAAACTATATTTTAAATGGATATATGCGCCAAGCCCCGTATGCGAAAAAACGCCAAAAATTAACTACTCAACTGATTTTGATCTTTTCACTCTTAGAAAGCTAAATTATTTTAAATGGGTACAGGTGATGAGATCCGCCAGTGCCGAATATTTGGAAATTCGCTATGTTATGCAGATACTGCGACAAGGGTATTTATTCTTGGGATAATCATTGTTAGGAACGAAAAGGAGGTGGGTAAAGATCTGCAATTTTTTGGTCAGTGGCTAATTCATTTGATATCATTTTTCTTTAAATGTTTATGCTCTAGTAAATTCAAGTATGGTTGTAAGTTTATGCACATTCGAACATGCACAAGACCAGAGGCGGCGCAAAGGGAGGTCGAAGTGGGCGACTGCCCTGAGTTTTGTACCTTTTGGCGCCTTGCAGCGGGGTCTTGCAAGGCATGTGCGAAAGAAGTTGTTGTTGAGTCTTTTTTCTCGTCAGCTAACTCCTAGAGTGCAATTTTTACAAAAATCAGAGAAAAGAAGTCACGCAAAACATATTTTGAGAATAGAAAATTTTGCATGTACAAATTCTTTTTTGCTCGTCACCTAATTTTTACGAAGAAATTTTTTGAAAAATTAAAGAACAATCCTTTTACTCGTTAAATCTCTCATAAAAACTATTTTGTTTTGTATCATTTTCATGTGGTCAATGGATCAAAACAAAATGAATGTTTATTGGTAAGTGTGGTAACTCTACTATTCGTAAAAAGGAGCATCGTGGTTCATGCGGCACTGATCATTGGAATATAGTTACGGAAAGTTCAAAAATGTGTCAAAAATGACAAAAAGGCAACAAACTGTTTGAGAGATCGTATATATAAATTTTACTTTTTTGATGTTTAAAAAAAAATTAAGCTGGCCACTTTTTATTTTACTTCTTAATGTACTTTACCTATATACAATCATCTAAAATGGGACGCTTTGTACAGTGCCCATCTTTGACTTTATTTAACATAATAATATACCTTACCTATAAGTATACCAATAGAAAAATACAAATAAAAAAAAAACGTCAATTTGAATCAAGTTTTTTGATAAATTCTGTAAATCCGTATTTACATTATATTTTATATAACTATTTACCCATTATTATTATTATAAGAGAAGCGCCAAGAAACTAATTTTCTATTTGCATAATGTCTTTCTTATGTCTAATAAAACAATGTAAGACATTCATTAAAATTTCACAGAGAATACCATTACAATAATACATAATTAGTTGTACTATGAATAAAATAAATAAATGTCAAGTTCACAGCATCAGTATATTACACCGTTCTCTTAAAATAAGCAAACCTAAAATAAGGAAATATTGTAAACAAACACACACACATTCAAACATGTTTATATTAAAAAGTAATAAAAATATTGTCAAAAAAATAAAAAATAATAGTATAAATGGTGTGACAAATAATAAAGTGTTCATGAACTTTTTAATCATTTATTCAGAAAAATTAAAAATTTTGCAATTTGTACATTTACTTATGAGTTTGAAATGAAATGTTTAAAACGTCCAAAACCCTACAATTGTCTATAATTCTATATAATTATGCATATATAAACATATCCATGATTTGATTATTTAATAGTATCACTGTATCAGGTAGTAGGCATACATGCATATAATGCTTGTGAATGTGTTGTTGGGACCGTTGGGACATTATGAAGTGGTGATAAATTAAAATTTAATACATAGCTTCTTTGACATTCACTCCACAATATGTATCTGTACGTATTTACTTTTTGTTCAGTACTTAAACATTAGCAAAGATTATTCTTAAAATGGTCTCATTCGAAACATACAAAAGTATTTTCTTATTAATAATAATAATTGTTATCAATTTATTATATGTATTTATTGTGTACAGTTGTTATTTTAAATAGAAAAAGTTAATTATTTAATGTATGTAGTTAAGTTATGTACTTATTTTATATAAGTATATAACTAAATAAACTGTATTTTTAATATGACAGGGGTTATTAAGAAAAGAAAACATTTAACGTGAGAAAATAAACTAGAAATATTTGGAGAACTGGGCATCGCAGCATGTCTTAGCTTTTGGTTACGGTGTATCAGTGACCTAGTAAATATATGTATATGCATATACATAGACATTTAGTTCATCCTGTATGTTACGCTTAAAATAGGGAAAGTGACTTGTTTACTATTCCCTATTTTGAGCGGAATCTGTATTAATTACCGTTTCCAATGTGTATACATATACGCGTATATACTATTTTGACACAATTTTTCAATTAGTTTTCCTTTTTTACGATATTAATGATAGTACTAAGATGTATAGAAAATAATAATTTACTTTTCATCAAAAACAGCTTTCAATATGCACTTTAAATATCTATTGATTGATAGAAAATAAACTTTTTGTTCTTTCTGTCCATAGTTCAGTTTAAAACGGTTAGGACTTTCATTAAACCTAATGCAACTTTGAATGTATCTCAGTAATTAGAAGAGACACATCTTTGTTTTTTTTTAATTTTCAAGATTGATATTTTTTTTATTTTCCGAATTTATTAAGAATTTATGAAAATATGAAGGCACCTCACAATTTTTTTTTTTCAAAATATTCGGTCTATGTCAATTCGAAATTTAAATTTAGTAAAATGCCTATGAAATTAAATACTGATTTTCTAATGACATCAAGATTGCAAAAATATTTTGGAAAATAAAAATTTATTTTGACAAAAGAAAAAAGATTTAGCAGGAATTGCAAGCTGAAAAAACGTATACAAATCAAATACTTCCTTCCCTCAGTTTATATCTTATAATTAGTGTGGCACGAGAGGAAAAATTTTGCGAGTCAATAAAAATATTTCGTAATTAATCCGTTATATTTTAATAAACTATAGTGGGAGCGCTGGGGAGAAGAATTGTATGTATAGTTATACATCTAACAAAAAAAAAAGTATAGTAATCTTTCAGTAATCTCTAATACGGCCGGCTATGGGAATATTACAGCCACTGTCATGACGCGATTTGAGCCCGGCACTATGTTAAAAATTTGTTTTGAGGGTCCTAGACATCGAAAATAACATTCACTAAAATTTACTATATTTAATCGATATTACTAACACTTTAGTCTTATGATCACAGATGAGACAGATCAAGCCTACGTACAAAAAAGTGTGATCCGAAAGTTGCAATAAGTAGCAATTTATACTGCTTACTGATTAGTCGTCCATCGGCTCTTCAAGCGTACACATTCATTGTTAAGTCGTGGCCACAGTGGTGGCTGTTCATTGTTACGTCATTAGTAGCAGGTACATGCATACGATTGTTCGAGATAACCACCGCTACATACATACAGAGTATTACACACACAAACATCCACTACCCTACACATACCAACACAAACTCTAAATACGTATATAACCTCCCACCTCTCTACCAAGTCTGATGACGTAAAATTCTGATTACAGTCGGAATGCTAACTATCATAATAGTCGTTTGGCCTCTTGCTTGTGATAAATGTTTCATCCAGTGAATTCCTATCAACCCATTTAACTTGAAATTTGACTTACATAAATCTGGTGACAATGTAATATTTTGAAGTTTTCGAAAATTCAATGATGATCAGGAACAAAAATTTCCTTTTTACGTTTTGGATGAAATTTTGTCATATTTATAATGAATCCGTCAGTTTCTAAATTACTTAAAGTGATTTAAAATTATGTATATTCATAAAACTAGGTTTAAAAATTCTTCAGTAAATATCAATCTTCAATAAATAGCAAAAATCATATTTTACGAGCTATTCTTAATTGAAAATCCATTAGAAAATGACAAGAAGTTTAGCAATATTATGTGTTTTCTTTTATTATAATATTTCGTTTGTTAGTATGAATAAATAATTCAATAAATAAAACGATTCAAACTTCCTGAAGATTGCTGTGAATTTATAAAGTGAATATAACGTTACTTAAACATTTTTTTACTTTGTTAATAAATAGGAAACAGGTAATCGGTCATACCGACGTCTTTATTTATTATGAAATAATATTTATTCAAATAATATTAAATTAATTTGATAAACGTTAAGTACAGTTAAAACTATTGAAATAAGTCTGCGGTACTCTATTACTATAATTAATCCAATAATATCCAAGCAAATTCAATATATAATAAGAATATTAAATGGAATTATTATTATTTTTAGTTTTATTTCAAATTATTTATTTGATTAATTTAAAACTTCCGTACAGATAGAAACATTTTTTAAATTTAGACAAAGAAAGAGTACGAACATATGACAACTAGGTACATGAAGAAATTGTTTGAAAGCTCTTCAAATTAAACAATTTATAAATATTTTAGTAGACGCGTTCTGAAAACAAATATTGTATATTAATTACATGGTAATTACAAATGTATGTTAAGGAAAAAAAACATCCAATTTTCAAACTGGTATACCATTTATAGATAAGTCAATATTTTTTTTAGTAATCTTGTATACCGCTTTAGTAAAACTAATATAACGTAAAAGCCCCTATACCCGAACGCGTCCAATACTCGAACAGTTTTAATTTTAATATTTATCGGATTTTTCAGAAATAACATCATTAATATCTACAATATCAAAACTGTTTGAGTATTGGACGTGTTCGGGTATAGGGGCTTTTACCCTAAATAATGAAAACGGAAATTTTATGTTTTAGCTGCCGTTTGAAAAAATTGTTATGCTCCGCACCATAAACCTCTTGAATTTTGTATACCTCAGATCACGTATAATATACTCTAAAAAGTTTTATATTAATTGCATTACTAGTTACGGAGAAAAAATTCTCTAATACAACCTTCTTCTCTGGTATTTCAAAGTGATATAATGCCTTAAATAATAATGAGTAACATGTTACCGTTCCAAACAAAGTAGTGTATTAAATAAAATTTTAGTATCTACTTAATAAATCTCTAACACTGACTGACTAACAGACAACGCATTGCCCAAACCCTTGGGTTTAGAAGGATGAAATTTTGCACAGGAGTTCTCAATGTAGGTGAGCACTAAGAAAGGATTTTTCAAAATTCATCCTCTAAATGGGTGAAATAGAGGATGAAAATTTGTATGGAAATTCGTCATTTTTAAAGTTAGCGACATATAGAAATATGTTACTATGGCTATTAAAGTAAATAATATCTTATTTAATAAATCTTTAACACTGACTGACAGACAACGCACAGCCTAAACTGTTGGGTTTAGAAGGTCATTTCTGAAGTTAAAAACGTGGGAGTTGGTATTCAGAATTTTGAAAACATTGAAAATGAGCAGAAAGTGAGCACCTAATAAAAAGATGTTGCCGGTGGGAAATTCCATTGGGTATACGGCTAGTAATTAAATAATATGCTAACAAACTTCCATATATTTTGTTTAAAGAAATGATTTATAAGTAAAATCGAATTTTTTTTTAGTTTTTTTACAATGCATTAAGTGCAAAATTTCATACTTAACATCCATGATTGTGTTATAGTCTTACAATCGGCATGTATGTATAAGAAGAGAAAAAAAAAACATGACATGTTAAAATTCATGACATGTTAAATTTTTAAGTCAAGTTTAAATTATACACATAATTGAATTTTTAAAATTAAAAATTTGTAAGCAATTTAAAATGAGTGCTCTCTCTCCCGTCAAGCCATCAGTCATCACTTATACGCGTTCATTTCGGTCTTTTATATGACTAGGTATTATAATAAAATGATCGGCTCGTGTTAATTTCTTACATGCAACAAAACAGTATCACGATATAAACCACGTGTACTACAGTGGAAGCTCTCAATAATGTCAATAGTAGGGATGTAAAATTTATAGAAATGTTTTCACTCTGGCTTCGTTGCATTCGTCACCGTCACATAGAGTTGCCAACTCTGTTGAGTCGCAACAAAGGGCACTACAAATAATATTAATTTCTTTTCTAATTTGATTATATTTAATATCATAAGATTAAACGTAGTTTTGTGTAAATTTTATGTCACTTAAATGTCACTTTTTTTAAAGAAAAAAGTAACAAAATAATATATGACTGTGAAAATTTCAAGTCTCCTGTATTTGAGTTACGTACGAATATTTTTAATAATATGTATAGTTGGGCGAAGACCTTCGTTCACAATATTGTAATAGTAAAGTGATAGGTAACAAGCACACACAATTAACATATATCAATAATTAAAAAATTGCTGTGTACTTTAAATAAAATTATCATTCAAAAAATATCTCAAATAATAATTTATAGATTTCATAAAAATAAAACCGTTGAAATGTAAAATGTCGATTCCTTATTTAAATTATCTTTTTCCATAGATAAATAAACGAAATGTTTAATTTTTATTGAAAAAAATAAAAAAAAAAAATACTTTGGCTTTACGTCTGTTTTTAAGGGGAGGTTTACTCGAGAGTCCTTAAAAATTATGTATTTTTCTAGAATTTTTTTCTCAAGAACGGAAGTAAATATCAATTTCAAATTTTGTGCACATATTTATTAAGTATTAAACTACACAAAAAAAATTTTTCAAGGAAAAATATAAAAAAGTGTCCATTTTATAGATAGTGCAGTGTGACGATCCGAAAATCCAATGCCTTGTTGGTGGACATCCTAGCGCCGGTAATAAACCACCGAAATTCAAAAACAAAAAAGATTCATAAAATATATGAAGAGTACCGGCACCTCTACCTATAATATCAATAAATTGCTCAAAGAAAAAAAATGGCGGATGTTTGAACTTTTGATTACGATTTTTGTCTTATTTTTCGCTCTTTAAAGTAAATTTAAAAATAAAAAAAATATTGAAAGTGTATCGAACTTAGGTAGAGGTGCCGAAGAATTGAATTATCTTTAAAATAAAAAATTAAAAAAAAGGATCCATCGAATAGTTTTTGAGTTATCGTGTCCACCAGTTCCAAAAATGTAGTTCCGAGATATTATAAAATATATATAAAGAAACGTATTTTCAAAATTTTATATTTAATACTCATTATTGCGTGAACTACGTTTTTTTAATGTTTTTTTTTTTTTTTTTTTTTTTTTTTTTTTTTTTTTTTTATAGAAAGCTGGATTCGGTTAATGTGCAAGAATCTTGTTTTTAAATTATTTTCAGTAAAATCACTTTGGGAACATTCTACACATAATTTGCTATCAATTTCGGCAAAAAAAAAAACGATTTTTTTTATCAAATCTCAAGTAAACCTTCCCTTAAATTACTTTCAGCAAAATCACTTTGGGAACATATTCTACACATAATTAGCTACCAATATCTGCAAAAAAAAATCGATTTTTTTAACGGCTCTCAAGTAAACCTCCCCTTAAGACTTTTCGTCTATAACAGATACCATACATATAATTAGTTGCATACTTTATTTATTTATACTTTTTTTACAATAATTTTTAAATTTACATTTTATGTGAGTGGAAGACAAAGAAAGTGGTGGAGGGAGGCTAGGATCTGGAAGATGTGCGTCTGCAGCCGTCTTTTCAAAGGAACTATGCCGATATTTGTCGTCGTTATACCGGAATTATAAATGAAAACTGCAGAAAATCGTCACGTACATAACCGGGCGCGGGGTTGAACTCTCGACCTACCAGTCAACAAGTGCTAGTGCCTAAGCACGTTCGGCCACCCCGATGGTTTTAAATTTTTATTGTTTAGCAATAACATTATTGAAAGTGGTATTATTCAGAGAGAGTAAATTAGAAATTTCGCTTTATACGAAACTGTTTAGTGGAGATGGTATTGAAAGATAGGGAAACGGTATTGTTGAGAGTGGTATTATTGACAGCTTGTACTGTACTACTTTTATAAACATATTTTCTTTTTAAATTAAAAAATAAAAAATATACTCCCACTTATTTACTATGTATTAAAAACCGCTGCAGATACATTACATGCATTATACATATAGCCAAAAATCACGTAATCGAAATACATATACATATATTCTGATATGAGAGACTAACAAGTAAAGGTCCCGAGGCCGGACCTATCGATTTCGATGAAACTTAAATATATTGTAGAACACTAAAAACTAAGGGACACGTATTTTTTTTTATCTGCGGAAAAACGGTTTGAAGGGGTGAAATCGCCCTCCAAAAATTGGGGTAAAAATTTAATTTTTCAAATATTTCGAAAACAGTAAGAGATAGAGCAAAAGTTTAAATTGGCGATATTGCTCTTTTTTAAAGAGCTATCTATTAATATGCAATTTGTTCATATTATATCAACAGGGGTGGTTGGGGGTTAAAATTTGGGGGTTAATTTTGCAAAACGGGGGTGAAAAATAAACAATATAAAAATTTTGTTTACAGATTTGAAATCTACGTCAAAAAATCTAATTGACCTGTTTTTGCTCAATGCCCTAATATTAAGTCTAGGGGTAGTTAACTAGAGGGTGACTATGTCGAATAGTCGTACAATTTGGGTATTTCAAGAAGTTCTTCTTCATGGAAAATAGCTTAAAACAATTAGAATAACGTAGAAATGAAATTCTCGAATTCAAAATTGGGTTTGAGCAACATTGGAAGGGGGGTGAGTCACCCTCTTAAATTACATACTAGTTTATATATACTAATTTTTGCTATTAACACACTGATAGTGGGTAAAATAATGTCACAATAAGTGGTTCTGAAGTTGGACTATCATATGTAAGGTCTTTATTAGGTTTGTTTTTTAATGGATATTATAGTTTTCCTTATCGAAAATTATCGATACCGAAAATTACATAACCTAACCTAAAATAACGAAACCAAATAAAAACCTTACATACGATAGTCTAACTTCAGAACCATCTACTGTGACATTATTACCCCCTGTCAGTGTGTTAATTGCAAAAATTAGTGTATGTAAACTAGTATGTAATTTAAGAGGGTGACTCACCCCCTCTCCAATGTTGCTCAAACTCAATTTTGAAATCGAAAATTTCATTTCTACGTTATTCTAAATGTCTTAAACTATTTTCCATGAAGAAAAACTTCTTGAATTACCCAAGTAGTACGACTATTCGACACAGTCACCCCCCAGTTAACTACCCCTAGACTTAATATTAGGACATTGAGCAAAAACAGGTCAATTAGATTTTTTGACGTAGATTTCAAATCTGTAAGCAAAATTTTTATATTGTTTATTTTTCACCCCCTTTTTGCAAAATTAACCCCCAAATTTTAACCCCCAACCACCCCTGTTGATGTAATTTGAACAAATTGCATATCAATAGATAGCCCTTTAAAAAAGAGCAATATCGCCAATTTAAACTTTTGCTCAATCTCTTACTGTTTTCGAGATATTTGAAAAATTAAATTTTTACCCCAATTTTTGGAGGGCGATTTCACCCCTTCAAACCGTTTTTCCGCAGATAAAAAAAAATACGTGTCCCTTAGTTTTTAGTGTTCTACAACATATTTAAGTTTCATCAAAATCAATAGGTCCGGCCTCGGGACCTTTACTTGTAAATAAATATCAAAGAAGCATATTACACAAAAAATTCCTTTTTACAGCTAGATCAATCATTTGAAATGTAACCACATTACGATAGAAGCGCTGGGGAGAAAAGTATTATACAGTTATAATAAATCAGATTGTTTTATATCGAAAATTTAAATGACTCGAGAATTTTTTTTTGTATATCCCAAACATTTATCATATTGTATTGAAACTGGAATTAAGATTGTTTAAAAGGCAAGATCAACTCAGTGCAAAAAAGAAATTTGAAGGTTAATTCAACCGTATCTTGGCCTAACATTTATGAGTTTTAGCGAGTAATTTGAATAAGAGTGATGATATCTTCAGGTTTCAAAAATTATACTGATATAAAACGGATAATTGATTAGGTTTTCAGGGGACTTTTTTCTTTCTTCTAATGTAAGATAAGAAAACAGGCTTAGAATAGATCCAGTTAGAATTAGAGATGTCGATTTTAAATCGATTAATCGAAGCTAAAAAAATCGATTCTTTTTTCGATTTTTTTCATTTGAATCGATTCGGGAATCGATTATTAAAAGTAAGAGATCGATAACCGATTTTTTCCAAAAATAACTTCATTTTAATAGTAATTCTACAAAGAAACATGTGTTAAAATGAAACACCAAAAACTCTGTTGTTAATTGTCACTTTTTACTCGTTATACCAACGAACCCCTCCTATGGCTCTATATATAAGTCAGACTATTAATACAAAAGGAAGGAAGAGACCACCTATCTGTGCAAAAGACGCTCCCTTTTCCACAAAAGCGACTTATTTAGAAAACATTTTTTTGTCAATTTTTTCGAAATTTTTCAATAAACTTGGTTCATTTCGTGGTATTCGTCCTACATATTCAATTGCATTATTTTTTATAATTATAATTGAAAAGTTAACTCATCGCCTTTATAAATATAATGTAAGGCGTTTTTATACAATATTACCGATATTACCTAGGTACTATCAAGTAAGTCCCTTAACAAAAATTATAAGCTAATTTTATTAAACTTTTCAAAATTTCGATTTCTTAGATCGATCTCACAGAATCGATTTTTTTTTTAGCCGATTTTCTTTTTAATCGATTTTTTTGATTCCGATTTAAATCGATCCAAAAATCGATTTTTTTTTTTGGAGAATCGACATCTCTAGTTAGAATTAGTGTTTGGTTTCTTATTGATAAGAAAGGAAATGTAGCGAGTATCATCTGGTGGGTATGCTGATTTCTTTCATCAACAGGTGTCACCCACATCATTATTGGTTATTGTGAGATGGGTGGAACACAAGAAAAATTGTAAGAGCTGATGGCACAAAATTAAAATTGAAAGTGGCCAAAATGAGTTTTGCAAAGTTCGTTTTTCCAATACACAGGCTATGTATACAAAGAGAATTTTTTTTAAAAGGGTTTCATTCACGGTCTTCTATTAAAATTAAGGAAAAAGGAAAAGAACAACGTTTTTTATACGTGCGAACTTCCGTACAAAAATTGATAATTATTAAAAATAATTATAAATAAAAATTTATTTATATTTGTCTAAAACTTTGAAAATGATGATAATATTTATTGAGCCTACCGAAATGAGAAATTCTGATTTCTAATATAGGGGAGACCGCATCAAAACCGTATAGCTAAGAACTTGGCGTTGTATATG
This sequence comes from Brachynemurus nebulosus, assembly GCA_035578155.1. NCBI lineage: Eukaryota > Metazoa > Arthropoda > Insecta > Neuroptera > Myrmeleontidae > Brachynemurus > Brachynemurus nebulosus. The sequence continues at coordinate 7,492,232 of JAPWDM010000001.1, read as the reverse complement.
ATTACGTGGCATCTTTGTTGCAACTAATAATAAAAAATTAGTTTAGTTCATATTCATACGACCAAGTCAAAATCATATACATATAGGCCGGTTTTACCCCGTACGGTTTTGACCCGGAGACCTATGTGTAAAAAGATAATTCACTACCACCTATGCAAATCGATTTTGCCGAAAAAAATATTGTAAATTACGAGTAGATACACACACTTTAACATAACTGATTGGAGACTAACTTCTAGTACACATAAACTTAACCATTTTTCCTTGAATTTTCACAAAAATAAGATCATCTATCAAAAAAACACTAAAATGAAATATTTTGAAAACGTTCGTGCTTACCGCTACAAGTGTTCGTTGACAAATAGCTCTCATTGGTGGACGCTGTTGAGTGGCTTGCGTTTCGGAAATTTTAATTAAAAACAAAAATAGACCTATTGTACTGTTTTATCCTGGTATACGATTTTATACAGGTTTCCTCTACATCTATGCTTCGAATGCATTAAAACATGGGTTTGAAGCAGACATCAGTACTATTATGCTATGAATCTTGTGCTATGAATCAAAGCTTCATGAATCTTTCACGTGATATGGACTACAGCTTCGCCAGGTTTTATAGAGCACAAAGCTACGAGTGGTCAAAGACTTTGCACACCACTTGCACCACTTTTGGTGGTGAGGGAGTAGACCTTGGAAAGTCTGTGTTTTGAGAGAAGAATTATGAAGAGAATCTGCAGAAATGACTTCATTGTGTTATACGATTTTACAATTACGAGATTTCAAATGTGAATTAATATTCATAAAATAAATAAAACTACTGCCTTAAAAAAATTGAGTGCTAATACTGATAAAATCTTTCCATTATGCAATTTAATTTAATCATATGAATGGAGGAACCCTTCTAATTAAAACTCAAGGAATGCTATTTTATGCTTGTAAAATGAACAATTTAAAATTGAAATCATGATATGTATGTATCGACTTACGTTTCATTTTGTTTGTTTTTTTCTTTAACGAAACAAAAAAGACACTATCGAAGTATCGAAAAGCACCTGTGATTTTCAAAAAACCAGTTCTGTGTCATTCCAAGGATTGTATATGCTTTTATATGTTATATATGTATGTATATATCGTGTATAGGTATGTACGTGAATTGTAGACATTGTAAGCGTGGATTACACATTAACTTATATAATAAAATATTCTTGAATGTGTTTATATAATCTCAATATTTAAGTTATTCAGTCGAATACAAGTATTATATTTACTTATTTATAAGACATACTCTATTTAAATAAATTTTATACATTTGCAATAAGTTTCATATAGTGTTTTGCATACATATTTGTTAAATCAAAATATTTATTTGTACATATATGTATTTATATTACTATACAGGAATTTCCTTATATTATAATCAAATCATTTATATTTTAGAAAAGATAATGCTTAGCAAGAAAATAACACATCAATCAAGGATTCATTCTTTTGACCACATTTACGGCAAAATATAATTTTTAGAATGTTATTTCTGGTTAGTGGGAAAAGGTGGGATAAGATGGTGTAGTTAAGCTTTCATGATAAACACAACTTAGAGGCTAAATGTCGATACTTGTTTGTGATTAGTACGTTCAGGTGCCGTGATAATCTGGCCACCCCATCCTACCTCCCTACCTCGTCTTGTCCCATCTTCGCTAACTCTGTTGAACAGGATTAGGTTAATTTAACATAGTTAATTTAACTGTGTCCTACTTAATTAAGGATACTAAATGTTTTAATTGTTTTTCATGGAACAAAACTGTCAGTTTTCGGACATATTCACCCATTGTCCATTCAAAAGAGACTGTGCTTCTAAACACAGCCGACCATATTAAACTGATATCTTTAAGGCTGCGGCTTCCGGCTTATAAAAGGTTATTTCAAACCCTCCTATGCTACAATATTTGTCCTCTCGTTTCTATCTGTTTCGGTATGACTCCGTACTCAGACAGTGACAGTGGCTTAAAAGCTAATTCAACGACTCCGTATCTTCTGAAACGTTAGGAGTAGCCTAGCTAAAAAGACACATGCTTACGTAATATTTAGACCGAAATTGAAAACACCATATCATGATAGTACTGTCTGCACAGTACCTATAGTTGACCTTTCAAGTCCAAATCTTTTTAATTGTCGATTTAAAAGATGAAGAAAATTAATTATCTACTAAATATGGGTCCTCCTCCTAGATTTTGATGAGCTTAAATTATGTCATTTGATTTGACTTATGTTTGAGTTATGATTTAGGATGGGAATAGTTTTCAGTTCTGTGAAAACTACTACTACTACTACAAACTACAAACCATATACTTTTTTTAATTGAAAAAAAATTGATATGTAAACTAATTTATACGATTGTAATCAAAAATGTTAAAAACGCCAGTGATATATTATTTATATCACGAATCTATAGTTTATAATGGTCATTAAAAAACAATATTTTCTAAGATAATACACACAACCCGAAAAATAGTAGCCGCAGGTATAACATATTTTAAAATTACGGACCTTCCTCCAGTTTGTGATCTCTTATCTTTTGAGTCCGCACTACAAATTATGATTAGGTAACTAATAGTTTACTTGTCTGATTATAACAGGTTAAATTTGTATGTATGTGTGATGACTACCTACATCAATCTATTTTACGTTAAGCTTAACGTAAAAATTTTAAACCTAGAGCAATATAAAATTAATTGTAGCGTGGTTCGTATAAACTAACAATAAACAGATTCTATTGGAATGATAACCGTGTAAATAGATTAGGATCTTTTGTGTTTAAGTACACATAAACAAATATTTTTTTTAAACATGCGTTTTCTAATGTACGTTTTTTTTTTTTTAATAATTATATTGGATATGGTTGCCTTGTCTTAATTGTTTCTTTTATCCTCCTAGTAAAAATAAAACCATCTTCTGTTATAAGATCACTCTCGTGTTTGTTCGTCCGTCTGTCACAGAGCTTTTTCTCGAAAATTATCAAAATGAGGGACGTGGGACCATTACATAAAAGACTTCTATCGGATCAGTTACATTTATAAAAGGCATTGGGTTGAGTCATTTTGGCAGCAAAAATGAAAGGTTTACATACATGGTTTTCAAAGTCGTTCTTTTAATGTTTTTAGTGTCAAAAAAACATTACCAAAAATCTTTAAGAAAATGTGATCCCCTCCTGATTTCCGCCTTTCCTACAGAGTGTGCTGTATTATCGACCAATGTGTCAACGTTCACAAAAATTTTGAGTTGGCTTAGGGTTTTATACTATAATTTTCTTTTGTAATAGTTCTTTTTTGAGTTTCAGCTGAGTGAAAACAAGAAGGATGAATTTAAAAATTGAAACTATATCAGTTCAAAGGCTCATAAATAGCTCTTAATCCCACTGCAAAGATGAATCTGATATTTTTATTTTTAAGCAATGAGAGGGCAGAGTCAATCTCAATTCAGTCCCTAACTAAGAATATTAAATTCTTACTCACAATCAGTGTAACGAGCTCAAAATTTTTAACTAGCGGGATATGGAAGCTTATAATAGCTTATAATATTGAGCTATTTAATTTTTTGAATTCTAGTGTATAAAATAAAAGTGGTATTTTGTGAAGTAAAATATTTGTTTGCTATTTACAAATATAGAATACCATAAAGTAACGCTCAAATCGATTAATATTTTTGAATTCTACTAGATGCGAGAACCAGGTCGAGAGGGATTGAATATTTATAAAATTTAATAATTAAGTGATTATAAAATCATTTCTTGAAGAAATATTAACCTGGCGGAGAATAGATATGGTTCGTTTCAATTTAACCATGCATCGTCACTTTGAACTTAAATAATTTCCGTTTTCTTGGCTTTATCTCTTTTATTATTGCATTTATGTAAATTTTAAAATGAGGTATATATGTATTTTGTAAGCTTTAATTTTGTACTGGCCCACTTTTCTTGTAAAACTGAAAAAAACCAAGAAACTGGCCAGAAAGTAATATTTCACCCCTTCCTATTGTTCAAAGACGAGAACGCGGTGCTCGTTAGAGGTGGAAACTTAATAATTTACTAATTACTAATCATTTTATGAAAAAAAAACTTGGGTCGGAATTCCTTTCACGTATTAAATATCGACTTGGCTACTGGTTTCTTTATACTCATTTGAATATAAATTAACCACTTCAATAATTATTCTTCAGTAAATCTTTATTTCAAAAGTTTCAAAACTAGTCCAAAAGTGTACGATTAAATTGAGTGCAATGCATATTTAAAAGCTGAATCCCAAGGGGTCAAACTAGAATGTCTATCAAACTGTTCCACTTGTAATCAGTGGGTGACGTAAAATCTCCCCACTATGTTGTGTACGTACACACTGTTTGCAATGGTGTTGGTTTGGTGTTCTGTAGTAGTGTGCGTATTCACACACGCTACTACAACACACGTATTATGGGACAGACCAACCTGTCCAATTTAAGTAACAATGTCTAACAATGTATTACAATGCACTGTGCGTTCGGCGACGGACACCGACTGACTACATGCTTTAAGCCCTTTAAGCTGTGACAGGCCTACAAATGGCTCCAAGCGAGTTACACTTTTTTTATATTAGTTGGCTTCTAGTGTTCTATGCTGAATCCAGTATAAATATTTTAATATCTTCATTTCCCACATACGAGTATACATATGTACGTACAAACTTACTGAATAGCCGAAACATTCAAATAATCAAAGAGACCATTTACACGTTATTATTAATTATTGTGAGCCGTCTGGTATTCAGATAACTCTTAAGGATCGAATTTTATTTATTCACAACAGGTAAGAATAAAATACAGTTTGACAGTTTATATCATTTAATGTATTTTCGTTTTATTTAAAACTGTCTGGACCAGTTAACTGGTTGACTAGTTGGTCTGATGCCGTTGCGGCTGCAATCTAATACTTTTATTTATAATAGTTCATCTGTATGAGTAACTCATTCGATCGGCATCTGATTGTTAAATAACAATTCACCATTGTGACTACTTCATTGTAATATTGTTGTTGAATTCATTTAATAAAACAGAGAAAATAGTTCATGCATTTTTGTTTTTGTTGATATTTTATGTTTTGCATAAATTCAAAAAAAAAAAAAAAAAATTATAATAAGATATAAAAAAAATTTATCATAAAGTATTGCTTGTGAAAAAAATAAAACAGAATACTTTTGTAAGAAATTAAAATAAATATTTATTTAAAAACTGTTAACAACATCGATTAGTACATGTTTTGGGCTACTTGTTAAATTTTCTTCATAGAAAAATATTTGAAAAAAGCGGAACTACAGCTGTATTCCAGTAGCACCTTTTTTTGGGCACCAGTTGCGGTGGACATGATAACTCTAGAATGATTCATCCGAAATCAAAATTTCAAAAACATTTCGTTAGTATGGCGACGATTTAAAAAAAAAAAAGTTTATTTTTTCAAGGTGTTAAATTTTCGATCTTTTTGTTTTAAAAAAATCTTTCTTAAAAATTTTTAAATCTTTCCGCTAGCGACTAGCTATTACCATAATAAATAAGTAGTATAAATTTGGTATTGATCGGATTAATAGCTTTTAAGTAATCCTGTCCACCACAAAGGTATTTTTCTTTAATTACGATTCTGAGATAATTTCCTTTAAAATGACAAATGTGTTTTTTCATATTCGAAGATGAACGTTCGAAAGTCTATACACAATTGCTCCAAAGTTTCAAGTTCATACATTCCGAACAATGTAATAGAGCAGCGAAAGTCTACGTACCGCTTATATTGTACATATTTACAAGCAGGGCCGGATCTAGAGGGGTGGACGTGTCCCCCTGCAAGTTCTTAGAGGCGCCAAAAACGCAAATTAAGGGGCGCCAAAACGGTGAATTGGATGTTTTTTTTTTTATTTTTTGCTCGTCATTTGCTTTTTACAGGGAAAAATTTACAAAATATCGGTGCGCCAAAATGTTTAATTTGGCGTTTTTCTCGGGGACGGCACCAACAGCAAAGTTTGCCCCCACTCGTAATAACTATAAGTCCGGCCCTGTTTACAGATATGATTCGCAGGAGTAGCTGCGGGCACCACTCGAAGTAGTAAGCTACGAGTATAAAAGTAGTAGTATGCTATTTATAGCATACGAAGTAGTATGCTATAAACAGCTATAACTTTGAATCTAATATTCCGATCGTTACGAAAATTGGCAAGAGTATTCTTAAGATAATGTAGGTACTTAAAGAATGTGCAATAAAAAATAATAAATTTTTCCAACTATCACAAATGTATAAAACCCCTTAATCAATCTATATCAATTATAGCCTTTACAGCTGTTAAATCAATAGAAAACGGAACGTTAATAAAAAACAATATTTGGATTTTTTAATCTCTATGGGTTTTGTTATCAATTTAACTTTATACAGTAATTATTGGCAAGAACTACACCAATCATTTCCGCAGTATCACATATTGCAAAAATTATTTCATGTTGTTACTTTATTTACGTAAGTTATGACATTAATGTCATACAAAAAAAAAGGATTATGTGATACTTCATCAACATAAAATTTACATTTAAATCTTTCTTATCACGTACCTTATTGTAGGTACCTACATATAATTTTTGATGCAATACCGTTACCATAATATTTTTATTAATTTTATTACATTATAAATTCAATACGAATCTTTGTTTGTTTGTAAAAAAAAAAAAATAAATATAAATTATAAATGCGAAATATGTATATACATCATCAGTGATTATTAATATTATTATAACATATTTGTCGGAACATTTTTTGCGAATTGTAAGTTATTATTGTTTAATAAATTCATGGTTTTCGCATGCAAAACATGTTACATAGGTACCTATCTCACGAATTTGCAAGAAATTTTAAATTATTGAGTCATCCGGAGTGTTCGTGCCTTTTTTGGTGTAAATGACCATCCGAATTTTCTTTAAATGATCGAAAACTGTGGATTTTGAATGCTCAAAAGTTGCCACTAATTCTTGACAGTTTGCCTTGGGTTTCGCTTTATTTCTTGACGGATAAATTCATTATCAATACAAACAGGTCGACCGGAGGGAGTTTCATCTTCCAAAGAAAAATAACCGTTTTGAAATCTACCAAACCACTTTCTACAAGTTCTGTCAGAAAGGGGATCATCACCATAAAGACTACAAATTTTTCTCGTTGCGTCAGCTGCATTAGTACCTTTTTTAAACTATTATAATGCTGTTCCTTGATGTCTAAGATTGCTCATCGTTATTTACAAAAAAACAATTATTGAAACACTGTTTAAAAATGTATGATATATGTATATTACGACCAACACTATCGGGCGAACACTACTTGAAAAAATATGAATTCATCCGAGCGGCTCCGAAAGTGGCACGAATTTTCCGGATGACCTAATAGCTTGTAAGCAATGGCTATTATTGTTTTCGTCATAATAATGAAATCATGAATTGCTTTTTAAGAATCTGTAATAGAGTATAGAGTAGAGCTACAATCTAAAAAAAAATCGAAATTAACGAAACAAGATATACAGGACTTGTGCACAGGCAGATAAGGGGGCACACGAACAGGTTATGTTGGTCGTTTTACGCCAACTGCGGGGTAAATTTTCCTTTTCCTTTATACATCCATTTTAACTACAGATCTTAAAACCACACTCTAATTTACCAATACTATTATGCTACTATTGCTACCTGGTTTAATTTTATCTAATTAAAATCCAAATTTTTATAGATATTTTTTTCTCAAGTGTAGGTAAATACTCAGTAATCAGTATTATAAAAGTTCCATAAATACATGCATAAAAAAGTAATATAAGCAAGGAACTTCGATATACGTAACTAATAAAAAATTTTTTTTGAATAAAGTAGCTAATAACTAAGATTATAATTTATTTCGACAAGAACAGAATGTTTTAGCTTCAATAAATTTAAAAATCACCTTCCTACATACAAATTTGAACTATGCATTCATTGTTAAGAAAATTATAGGACCTTTAAAAAAAATTATGTATATAAATTATCTACTTTATTTTTAATATACTAAATGTATTTAATGTACGTTCGTAGATACAGGTAATGGGGGAGGCGGGTAAACAATAAGGTAAACAATGAAACACCTTATATAAATTTTATATATAAAAAAACAATTATTTTCGTTATTATCCACCTTATATAAAAAAATAATTATTTTCGTTATTATCCGAATTTCTTACTTTTCCGGAAACACATTGTCTACGCGCCTACCCTATTAACTGTTTATTTTGAGCATAAATACACCAATGACATAAAAGAGTAAAACCTATATTTAATTTTAGAATCTTCGAGCAAAATCGGATTAATCGGACTTGTAATATCGCTCATGAATGATCTTAGGTTTGTTAAAGGGATTGAAACAAACAGAAACTTTAAAAATTACCAAATCAAATTTCATTACCCGCAATGGTTATAAAACGATAAAGTATTTATACCATGGTACGTGACAAAATTTGTACAAAACCAATATCTACTTGATTATTATTGTTTAAAAATTATAACGAATTTGAGTTTGGGGTTGGATTAAGTACGACAATTAAATTTTACAACCATTGCTAGTAATGGTTTGGGCTTCCGCATTGGTCGGACCAAGCCTTAAACATTATTTATAGATCAATTGAAGGAATAACATTTATCGACATAATTATATTGAAGTGTTGTCTTAAACAAAATTTATTTTAAGACAATCAAAATATTTATCATAACTCATGTCATAACCATTGCTGTATAATATTATTATGTAGGTAGGAAAGTAAATCCTGTAGTGAGACTATTAGAACAGGTTCAGTCCAAACTTGACTGATCAAAAAACTATTCGCCCAGAATTTGTTTACATAATACTAATCATTTTCTATAAAAAAAGATGTTTTGTGTTTGGGTGCTGATTAGAAACAATTAAAAAGGATAAATATAAAGGTTTAAATGACTGTAATAGTGAAATGAAAAGGAACATTGGGAGTAATAAATCGTCAGGATAAAAATAAAAGAGAAGATTAAAAATTGCGCTACCGGTTTCAGAAGAGTATATCCTTCCTTCTTCAGGCGATTCCTTTAATTAAAAATAAAAAACACAATATGTACATAATTATAAAATTGTTAGTAAACAAATAGTATATTGTGCAATAAGTGCGGGAAATTGTCGATTGCCCACGAAAGCGAAGTTGAGCGCACGAATGTAGTGAGATACATCACATACATCTTCTGCCATCTTTTCACGTATAGGCAGCTACATATAGTTCACTTTGATATGTATAAAGTGAATAGAGATGGGATTCTACCCGGAATTTTCCCGGAAAAATTCCAGAAAAGTGGGAATTTATTTTAATTTACTATTTAGCGTATTATTTTGGATTAGACTATCAAAAGCACTGCTTAATAAATAATATTTGTTAAATGTAAATGAATAATCTTTAAACTAAGGTTACTGTATAATTACACAAACTAGGTAAGACGGAAAAAAGAGTAACATAATATTTTCAGTTAAATATGTTTAATTACCTACTTTTATTGACAAATTATTGTAAATTGATTATAATGGCTTAATTTATGCTCCATTACTCCTATTGATCTGGTCAGTAATAGAATATTTCCAAAAAAATTAGTTTTCGATACTTTTCGAAAACTAATGTTTCGAAAACTAATGATTGTAAATATCTTATAAATGATGCACCGTAGCTCAAAAATAACGAAATTTTTGAAGGCTTAAGCGAAGCAAGTTGTGGGTATTCCGAACGTATTGCGACTGTCAAAACCTACTTTTCGTTATCGAAAATTATCGATACCGCGCAACTTGTCATAAATTGGTTATAATTAGTTAATTTAGGCTCTGTTAGTCCCATTGATCTGGTCAGTAACAGAACAATTTTTTTAAAAACTACTTTTCGTTAACTTTCGCTGTCGAAAACTAATCGTAAATATCTCCTAAACCGTGCGTCGTAGCTCAAAAATAACGAAATTTTTGAAGGCTTAAGGGAAGCAAGTTATGGGTACTCCGAACATATTAGCACTATCAAAACTTATTTTTCATTATCGAAAATTATCGATATCGAAAAAGACGATATTTTTAAAATTTAGTATGTAATTTTCGACATATTCGTTATCAATTTGTATTATAAAATTCTGTAAAATTGTTAATAGTGTGAAAGTGTGACTGTAGTGGTTATCAAGTTGAGACGAGTCGGTTGTTAAGTTGGCGTTAGGATGTATGGAACATATCCAGCAATGTTCTAGAAAAAATCTTTTTCTAGAATGTGCTTCCGTTTGTATTATTGTGGTGTTTTCAAATTCAAAGCGATGGTTGTTATGCCATGAATGTTGTGGTAGGCCGGAGCTGGTGTCGCCACGTTGGACATTCCGACGATGCTGGTCAAATCGATGCGACAGTTTTTGTTTAGTGTTTCCAACCAGGCTACATCACAATCTCGACAATGGACCATATAAATCACATTCTGACGGTTGGTTGTGGAGGTTTAGGGTTTTAAATTTGAATAAAAATTTTTCAGGTTTGTAGAATATTGAACAACAGGATGGAGATTAAAAGGTTTTAAAATTTTTTTGACATTTTCAGAGTGCTGTACAGTAAAAGGAAGAGAAAGCAGTAAGTGGAAGCAGCTTGCGCTCAACTGTAAGCAATACGTGCTTGAAATGTAGTGATAAGGGTGAGAAGTATGTATATAGCCAACATACATACTTCTCACTCTTATCAGTAGAACATGGAAAGTGAGATAGGAATATACATACATATCAATAGCAAGCCAAATGTGTTTGTTTTCAAGCACATATTGTTTTGTGTATCCGCGTAAGCGAAAGCGGCTAGAGCACAAGCCGCTTCCGCTTACGCCGATACGAATTAGCCCAATGTTAAAGGTATTCTGTTTCAAGGATTTAACGGAAAAATTGTTGAAAAGTCTGTCAGTCAATTTTTGTGGTTATATTCAGTATTAATTTTTAAATTAAAATTAAAATTAAAAACATTTTTGTACAAAAGAAAAAAATTTTTTTATGTTTAAATTACATTGTATATTACATATCGCCTGAAGAAGGAAGTCTATACTCTTCCGAAACCGATAGCGCAATCTTCTCTTTTATTTTTGTCCTGATGACTTATTACTACCAATGTTCCTTTTCAATTAAAAAAGGATATTTATTTCAAATTTTATAATTGAAACTTTTACTGAAGCATTTCATTGATAAGGAATCAAAGTACATATGTGGAAAAAATTTATTTGGATAATTTTTCATATTTACAGAGTTGTAGCGATCAGAAATTAATCTAAATCGTAATTTTTTCAACTTCGGAAATTTTGGAATTTTATGGTAAAAAATTTTGATCACTCAATTTCAGTCTGAACCTGGTCTATATCGACATTACTCTCATAAAACATGAATTATATGTGCTACATAAACTTACATATTCATACAGTTTACTCCAATTAGAGGTTGTTCAAGTAACCTACAAGAAGTATAGACAAATAAACGACTTATGTAAAATATCAAACTAGACACGCCATGCACACAGATTTACTGAAAAAACAAAGCCCAACGTAAACGAAATAGTTATATGCGTATGTGTCTGACATAATAATTCTAGTATATTTTATCTATAAATTCTTAGATCAGATTATACATTTTATCTATAAATTCTTATAAAGACTAGAGCTGTAGTAAATGTGGAGACACCGGGAAATAGATTTAAAAGTTCAAACAATTTTAAAGTTTATTTTATAAGGTCCACATTTTTTTTATTCAATATAATTGTCACTCGGTTCAGGACTTTGAACAGTTAGAACTCGAATCTGTGATACTTTATAGAGACGGCTACTGACTGAATTATTCACTTTTTTTCGTACAAAATATTAGGGGGTCTTCTTCAAAATGTACTTAAAAAAAATATTTTTTTTGAAATTTTTTTTGGCGAAACTATTTATCATAATGAAAAAGAAACTTTTGTACATCAAAATACACCTAATTAAGTGTACCTTGAATTTTTCTTTTTTTTTTGACCATCTATCTGCTCTTGTAAGCCTGTCGAAGGTCAAAGGCCAAAAAAAACCGTGCCAATGATTAAAAAAAAAAACTATGTCTGAGTGGACTAAAACTTGATTCTCTTTACTATGGTGTTTTCTGTAAGACTATCTAGAATCAGCCCTTAAAATAAAAAATTTGATTTTTTAGAACACCTGAAAGGCCAAAGCACAAGGCAATTTTTCTTACTTTTTTTTTTTTTTTAAATGGCGCTAAAAAAAATATGAGATCTGGTGGACTAATTTTAGATAGTTTTTAGTATTATCTTTCTTATGAACTAGGAATTCTTTTTAAATTGGTATATATTTTAGAAATCCAGAAATCGTTGGTACCGTTTTGAAATAAAAAATTGTCATGTGACATTCAACAGGCCTACAAAGGCACTAGGCCACTAGGCAGCTGGAAGGCCAACAAAAAGGAGCAAAAATTCAAGATACAATTAAGCTTTTCTTTTTTTTCATTACAGTCAAAAGTTTTTGCAAAAAAATCCCAAAAGGTTTTTTTTTAGCAAATTATTTATAAAAGACCCTTTAAAAAAAAATCAAAGGTCGACTAAACAGTGGTTTCAATAAAAATACATCATAAATGTGAAACTCACCTATTTTTATTTAAACAAAAAATTTGTGTGTTGTTATTATATAAAAGTTATAAATCAGATATTGATGGTGGAGGCACCGGGTAGCAATTTTATAAATATCAGATATATATTTTAAACACAAAAAAATAAAATGTTTATTTCACCAAAGCGCAAAAAATATAAAAAAATTCATACCTTAGAAATATGCCAAGCGCCAAAAAATTCCTAGATAATTTACGAATGCCGTCTTTTCAGAAAAAATTCTTTCTTGTTTAAGATATTTTGTACGTTTAATCGATGACAACACATTCTAGAACTAGTGGCTCTTAAATATTCGATTTATTTTAAGTAACTTATTTTTTGAATTTTTTTCTATTTTTTTTTTTTTTTTTTTTTGAATATAGTCAAATATGTTGTAGGAAGTATTTGTTTAGAAAACACACTATGAGGACATTTTTTATGTGGGTGAATTTATTTATATTACAGGTCAATAACTTTAATACTATGAATACGAACTAATAATTCATTTAACTAAATAAAAATTAAGTCATTCGTATCTATAACAATGGAGATGCGTTTTCATTATTTATAACAATACAAAGAAAACATCCATTAAGTTTCAAAACGTAACTTTAAAAATTCGATTTAAAAATAACTAAATTCTTAGTTTGATTACGATTAGATTTTAATTAAATATTAATTGGATTACTTTTATTACTAAAGTGTAATAAATTGTAATGGCTGTGTAAGTACTTAATACAGTATGTTACTGAGAGTTCTAATTGCCAAACAGAGAGTACAATAAAACTCTTAATTACACACTTTTGTCTAAACATAATTAATAGGTGATAATAGTTAATGAGACCATTATTACGTCTGTTTTTAGAACATTACAAATACTTAAGTAAATCAGATAATTCTTGCTGTTTAATACGTTTAATGTCTAACTAAAAATACTTATCTATACATATAATAAAAACTGTAGCGAGACCGTTTCTGTACATGGAGTATTTTTTGAAAATTGTACTGGTACTGTAAATATTTATCAACGTATTTATAACTGTAAATAGTTATCGACGTAGATATCAAAACAGCGATTTTTAAAATTTTTGTCTGTCTGTCTGTTTGTTCACGCATCACGCAAAAACTACTGGACAGATTTTAATGAAATTTGGTGTGATGATAACTTAGTGCCTGTGTTAATATCTAAGATACTTTTTACTCTGGGAAAGTGTCTCATTCCGACGGGAAAATGTAAAAACCATTTTGAGCATGTGCACACATTACCTACGTAAAAACACCTGGACGGATTTTAATGAAATTTGGTGTAGTGTTGACTTATTAACAGGGTCAACATCTAAGATACTTTTAACTCCGGAAAGTGTCACGCGTTCGCACGAGAAAATAGAAAAACAATTTTGAGCATGTGCACGCATTAGGTAAAAACTTTTGAACGGATTTTTATGAAATTTGATCTGATGTTAACTTATTACCTGGATCAACATATAAGATACTTTTTATTACAGTGAAATGTCAACTTCCCTTGGGAAGATATAAAAACCATTTTGAGCATGTGCATGCATTGCGCAAAAATTATTGTTTTATGCAACTTCTGTATAATTATTACACTTATATACTGCTCATTGATTTTATAACAATGCATCGCGCGAACGACGTTGCGGGTACAGTTAGTTAGAAAATATAATACAATAAAATAAAAATATAAAAAGACTGAAACTCGACTTCGAAAGGTAGGAAACAAGCTTTAAAACCTTTTGCGTACAAAAATATTCCTCACAATGATGTTGTTTGGGGATGAGATTAATTAGGGCGCTTTTACTATGTGTAGTATACTAAAATTTTGTTAACTTTCTGAACTTATACAATTGCTATTATCTGAGTATTCTTCAGTAAATTCACTTTACTTAGAAAGTGTGGAAAGTTCATAATACGGTCTTAGGATATTCATAATCCTGAAAAAAATGTATTTGCATTCCAAACATCAAATTTCTCGCAAATTAAGTGGTATGAAGATAAGCTCTATTTTCTTTTTTTTTAAAGAAACGAAAATATTGATTGTTTGTTACAGAGTTGTAAAAAAAAATACATATTTGGGTGGTTCTACTTGTTAGGTCTCAACCATAAAAAAAAATAGAGAAAGCCATTTAGTAAATTTCATGCGACTAGAATGTAGGAAAATTATCATAGATTCGGTATCTGCAGACCAGCAGCGCGGTTTCAAATTAAAACCAATATTTTTTTACGGATTACTGAATCCAGACAGAAAAAGATGTTCAAATTAGATTTAAATAATAAATTATTATTTAAATAATATTTATATTATGTTCTCCTAATATCAAGTAAGAAAAGTGAAAAAAAGTTTGTTTTTTTGTCTCAAGAAAAATTGAAGAGTGTGTTTTGTTGTTTGTGTTTTATGATATTAAAAAATTGGTTAGGAGTTGACCAAATTAATCAACTTAGTTAACTAAAAAAATTAGTTGATATACAAACAAACACTAATATAATAAATATATACTTATTTTATTATCGTATCCTTCGCCACTTTCATGTCTTCCATCGTCACATTCTGCCGTGACGAAGGATACAATTTTCCAACAAAATCGTTATTAATCGTGAACAGCGATCATTTATATTGAAAACTTGAGTTTATCGTAAAGCTTACATTATTACAAATAATATCTACGTAAAAATGATTTGAAATTGTTAAATACATACCAGAAAAAGCCGTGACGAACGATACACTCAATAAACACACGCAGCCGGTCTTCTTGCTTGATGTAAAAAAAATGACAAGCTCTCAATTTCAATCACTTGATTTGACTTTTGCTTTATGTTCTATGGTCTTAATCCCATAATTGTAAAAAATAAACTAAACGACCAATTTTAAAAATTTCTTCACTGTTACAGAGCTAAACTATTTTAGATAGATTTAGAATACATTATGTAAGGTCCGCCAGGGTCCACAGGACCCAAAAGTGTCAAAAATAAACTAACTGACCGATTTTGAAAATTTTTTCACTGTTACAGAGCTAAACTATTTTAGATAAATATCGATTACGTTATGTAAGGTCCGCCTCGGTCCATAGGACCCAAAAGTGTCAAAAATAAACTGCCTGATCGATTTTGAAAATTTTTTCACTGTTACAGAGCTAAACTGTTTTAGATAAATATAGATTCCGTTATGTAAGGTCTGCCAGGGTCCATGGGATCCAAAAGTGTCAAAAATAAACTAACCGACCGATTTTGAAAATTTTTTCACTGTTACAGAGCTAAACTATTTTAGATAAATATAGATTACGTTATGTAAGGTCTGTCAGGGTCCATGGGTCCAAAAGTGTCAAAAATAAACTAACCGACCGATTTTGAAAATTTTTTCACTGTTGGGGAACTAACTATTTTAGATAGACATACATTACGTTATTTAGGGTCCGCCAGGGTCCATGGGACCCAAAAATGGTAAAAATAAACTAACCAATCGATTTTGAAAATTTTTTCACTCTTACAGAGCTAAACTATTTTAGATAAATATAGATTACGTTATGTAAAGTCTGCCAGGGTCCATCGGATCCAAAAGCGTCAAAAATAAACTAGCCGACCGATTTTGAAAATTTTTTCACTGTTGGGGAGCTAAGCTATTTTAGATACATATAGATTACGTTATGTAAGGTCTGAAGTGTCAGTAGGATCTAAAAGTGTCAAAAATAAAATAACTGACCAATTTTGAAACCTTTTTACTATTACCAAGGTAAACTATTTTAGATAGGTACAGGTTGTGTTATCTGAGATCCACAACTGTCCTGCGGATGCAAATGCGGCGTAGAATGCTACACAACGGGTTTTGAATATATATATATATATATATATATATATATATATATATATATATATATATATATATATATATATATATATATATATTACATAAAGTCCGCCTAGAATATACGGTCGAGCTGATTTTTTAATGAGGTCCACCGGGATCTTGCAGATCCGAAAACGCCAGTAATAAGCTATCGAACCGATGCTAAAAAATTTCTCACTGCTAGAGAACTAAATTATTTTAGATGGATACAACTATGCTGCACAAAATTCGTTCGGGTTCTTGGGTCCTCAAAAATACCAAAACTAATTACCCAACCGATTTTAAAAATTCTTTTACTCTTAGAAAGCTAAACTATTTTAAATAGGTACAGGTCTTAGATGAGATCCGCCAGTGCCCAAGATTTGGAAATTCGCTATGTTATGCAGATGCTGCGACAGGGGTACCTATTTTATTTATAAAATTGTGTGGTTTCAGTAAACTTATTTTTAAAGAACCTTATAGTTCCAAGCAATGCGTAATAGGGACATTCGGAACTCCTATAAAAGTTTGACACCATTTTTATAAAAAAAATTAAATCAAAAATTAAAGTAAATGTAGGTAGGTCATCTAAATAAGAGTTATTAACTTTATTTAGATAAAATAAATGAAAGTATATATCTTCATTCTGTATATAGTTTTAACCTTCCTTATTGTGGAGACAACTTTAATTTCTTGAAGGACCTGAAAAGTAGAATCACCCATCTAATAGCCAGGAGATTAAAAGTACCTCAACTTTCAATTTATTAATTATAAATTCTATACAAGATTGTAATTCAAATATTTGTACAAAAAAAAAAACCATAAATCATGAACTGAATGTGACTGCGTGTATTTTGTCGCTATTAGAAATAACTCTTATTACTTAATTATCAGGAAATTTATAATTTTAAAATTCTATCAATCAATATTAATGAAATAATAAAATTAAAAATGATGACATTAAATAATTTAAATTAATGCTTTTAAAA
This sequence comes from Brachynemurus nebulosus, assembly GCA_035578155.1. NCBI lineage: Eukaryota > Metazoa > Arthropoda > Insecta > Neuroptera > Myrmeleontidae > Brachynemurus > Brachynemurus nebulosus. Next base: position 7,474,717 of record JAPWDM010000001.1, on the reverse strand, counting down.
TGATGTTATTCTTACAATTCAATAACTAAGTATAGGTATTATACAGTAGGGTTCCAGTTTTAGAAACATCACTTTCCATTTCAAAATTTCCACCAGAAATGTCAAATATTGATGTTTGTGTAAAGCACGTGCACTCCAAACAAAAAGAAACCATTATTTATTTTCGTAATTTCTAGTTCTGGTTCTAGAATTCTAGTAACAAAATTTGGTTACAACTCAAATAAATTACATATTTTTATTAAATATTCACAAATATTACAATCTATGTTTGTGATTCTAGCATGCAAAACTGGACAAATTTTGATTTTATTAAATAAATCAGTATCGTCTTACAAAGATCACATTTAAGATTGTAATTTTGCAAAATCAATCAGTGACGCGTAGCTTTCACAAGTGGAGAGCCAAATGCGGTCACACCGTTTGCATCGTCCTCGGGTCGATCTTAATTTTTAGTATATTCTTACTAATGGTCTGTTTCTTACAATAGCGAATATTGTAAAGAAGGTGCACTGTCAATTAATCTGGGATCGATAGAGGAAAATTCGCAGGTAAAAACTTATTTATCTATTAATTAGTTTTAAGTTTAAATAACTTTTTTACAACTAAAATACAAATTATAATCCTAATTAATTTTATAAATGTGAAAGTAAGTTTGTTGGTTTCTTTGTTTGTCTTTTTCTTCCACGCTTCAACCGCTTGATCAGTCAACTTTAAACTTTGCACAGAGATAGCTTGCAGAACAGAAAATATTATAAGCTACTTTTTGCCTCGGGGAAAAATTTTATTCCTGTGCGAAAATTTCCAAGAAAAAAATAACGGCTCTCGATAGTGAAATGATTGCAAGTATACTCTACACCAGCGGTTTCCAAACTTTGTGCACTTACGCCCCCCCACCTATAAAAATTTTTACCTCTGCCGCCCCCTCTTGAAAAAATTTATAAACAATAGTAGAAAATCAGTGTTAAGGTGTTACATGACACATGGCTTTTTTGGCAAAAAACTTAATTTATTCCAACTTTTGGCAATTTTTTTCTATTAGTAAATGCTTATGACTTGTACTTGAACAAAGGGATTTAAAAAAAAATGAAATTTCAACTTTTGACAGTGTCTTAAACAGAAATTTTTGATTTTTGGTAAAAATTTTCGTGTTTTTCCTTCATTTTCTACTTGTAAAATGAGATGTGATGGACAAAGACAGTAATTTTTCGTTCAAGTACAAGCCATAAGCATCTACTAATAGAAAAAGTTTTGTTTTTTTATTTTAGGTAAGAATTTCACGAGTTACTCTGCCTACGGCGAAAAATCAGCGATTTTCGAAAACTAGCTGCCAATGGCCTAATTATTTTTTTTTTCATAAAAATTTTTTTACAGTGTCTCAAAATAATATGCCAAAAGTTTAAATAAATTATATTTTCTTATATTGTAAAAAAAATTGAAAAAATAGTGTTTTCTTTTGCTAAAAAAGACCCATGTAACTCCCTAAAATAAAATGTCCATTATTTGGTAATTATGTTTGTGCTCATTCTTAAAACCATGATTTTATTAAAACGACGACGATATTTGCAATTAAACTACGCCCCCCCCCCCTGGTAAACATTGGGCGCGCCCCAGTTTGGAAACCGCTGCTCTACACATATTATTAACTTGATGTGATAATTTTAAACATGACGCGGACGAAGTTAAAAATAAATGCAAGTTTAAAAATATATTCGAAACGATTTTGGTAAAAATCAGCACTTTCGTTAAGTACCGCTTTTATAAACGCATTTTTTGTTTGAAAAAAATTGGTACCGTCCTGTAATAATAACAATAATAATAATAATCGATAAATAAATCCCTGCACAACATATAGGCTACAATGTAAGTGTAATAAAAAGTATACAAAGATAATAATATATTTTCAATAAAATAGCATAGTTGACTGCATTAGTTGCGGTATTATTTGTTACGGTTCAATGCAGTTAATTGCAATCATTACATGCTAAAATTACTTTTTGAAAGAATTAAAAATTTATTCTGTGTATAATGTGAAATAAATTTAATACTATTATTGTGTATGCCGACATATGCATGTGACTGCGTGAATGAGGTAGTGCAGACTTGCATTTTGAAATTAATACAAAAACTAGCGTCTATACATAAAAAAGGATTATTATTATCATTTAAAATTACTACAATGACTTATGTAACTTTCGCACACCATATACAAATGATTCACTCGATTAAATATTTTGATTGGTTTGGAAATACGATACCTAAACACGAATGAATCACTGACACTGATGGAAGTTGTTTGAGTAACTTGGACTACTAATCTATGAATTATATATACGGTTTGAGAAAAATTGAAAGTATAACAGACCGAAAAAAAAAATAGATAGTTTTTTGATAAACTATCGAGTAGAAAATAAGTAAGTACCTACTAATTATGTACGTAATATTGTTAAAAACTATGTATGTTCACTCTCATAATACCGCTGTCGTAGCATCTTGCATAACATAGCGAATTTCCGTTTACAAAAATTAGTTTTTCTCGGGAATTAGTTGACATAGAATAATATTTTAAAGACCTTTTTTGTGTGATTTTTCTCCTCTTTTCAATGGTGTTAAAAAAGTTTCGCAAAAATTTTTGAATAAGTGGAAATTTTGGCAAAAAACTAATTTTTTTACGAAAAATGCCCCAAAAACCATGTTCCGGGCATCAGACGTGTTTGAGTAACGAACTTGTCCGACGGTTTGGGACTTCCAACATTTTCACTAAATTTCGTAAAAGTAGGACATTTTACTCGAGAGTCACACGGACACAAAAAAAATTTCTGTCATAGTCCCGGACTCAAGTCGCGTCATGACAGTGGCCGTAATAGCTGAATTTTCGATTCGAAAATTCGCTAAAACATTTTGGGTCATAAAATAATTATAAGCCCGCTGCAGAAATACGTACATGTATAGTTAGTTTATAATGAATGCCCTTTGAGAGAATAAAATGATGCATGGAAGTCATTTATTACCTTTGTCAATTATTTGAGTCTCCTAAGACGTCGAATTTTATGCGTCCAAGGTACCTCCTTTAGGTACTTAATAATTCCTAAAAATCAAATTTAGCTACGTGTCCCAGTGAAAATCGACCCAGATCAGTCACAAAGACTCGTTTTGTTGATGATACATGAGAGGTGCCACACCATAACATTGTAAGTGCCAAAAAAAGAAGTTTTCAGTAGAGACAAAAAACCGTTTTTATTGAGAAATAACAAACGAATTAATTGCATACAATATTTATTATTAAACTTTCATTTAAATACACATAATTAACATACAAATTTGTAATATTCCGAAAAACAGAAATAATTTTAATATTAATTTAAAAAAACTGAAAACGACAAAACGTTGTAAGTGTCCTTATTTATGCAAGTCATAACGTTGTAAGTGTATCTTTACTTGCACTTATCAAATTAAACTAAAACTTTTAAGATATCTGTTTTAAGAAGCCTTCATAAAACAATTTATTTTCTCCTGATAAATACGGTAACATGGCATGAATGTCCTTCTTCTTCTCAGCAGCTAAAGGTACAGATGCTCCCTTCATCTCAATTTCCAAGTCCTCAAAATTCGTCTTTGTGACTTCAGGTTTCAACAGTGAAATTGTTCTCCATTGGGCAAAGTCCCCGTAACTTTTCTTTGTATAAACTACACCAAAATTTTCAGATGTTACTCAAATCATAGTAGCCGAAAATATCTGTAGTTTTTTGGTGTTAATTATCGTTTTAGCCAGATTCATCAATAAGTGGCTTTGTAAACTTTTTTGTTTTCTTAATAATTGAAAAATCACGATAGCAGGCACATACAACGTTATGACTTGCTTTTTAACAATATTGAGGATGGTGTCCGTTACAGAGTCTGTACGGTCGGAATTTTAAGGGTGCAGGTAAACACCAGCATATACAACGCTTTACTGCAAAAAAACATATTCGAGTTCGTGTGGCACTTACAACGTTATGGTTTGGCGCTCCTAACATGATAACTCGCAAATTGCAAATTATTTGCTGTTGCTTGAGAATTTTTTTGTGAAAACCAAAAAAAGCAAACAAAATGAAATATTTTGTTTATTCTACATACATTTGGCTTCTTGAGTGAAAAAAAAGCATAAAATAGGAACTTTTATATTGCACTATGTATATAGAAAAAGATTACTATGAATAGAACAAAATTATGTAAATAAATTCAGAGCGAATAATTTTGATCACTTAACTACTTTCTGAACCTAGCCTAATTATATATAAGAACTAAAAGAGTAAAATATTTTTAATACTTTTTATTTTTATTGTTTTCATTTCCATATCGAATCTATAATTTTATTCTAGTTCTCTATTTACACATATACATATGTACACACATGCATTATGTATGGAAAAGTTAAGAACCTGTTATAATATAATAAATCTTCACATAATAAAAGTGCATTCAGTTCACACTTGAGACTTGTACAAGAAACATATATTTACATGCATCCCTATTTTAAAACATTTTAAATAAAAAGAACATTTTTTACTTGTTCATAGAACCTGTTAAAAGTCATTCAAAAAAAAAAAAGGAAAAAAATTAAATGGATATTTAAATTATACATTTGGAACATAAAAATTCTTTCGAGGCAATTTTTTCTGTTAGCTTATAACCCCTTACGTCATTAAATTAAAAATAAAGAAAAAAAATAGTACAGCTATTTGAGTTTAGTTGATATAAAAAATTACATCAAATTAGACGTTAACATTTTTCTAAACGCAAAATTACATGTTCTTTTCGTTAAAACAGGCAATGTTAATTTCTATATGATTAAAAGAATATATTACGAGTAGAAAAAAATTTGGAGAAAAAGAAAATTAATATTGTTTCCTTATTATTACAAAAATAGGAACACAACATTTAATTTGCTAATTTTGAAACATGTTGTAATATAAATAGGTACTTAGATATTTCTGTATAAAGGCAAATTAATAAGGATAAGTATTGAGAAAGCTTTCCCCTTCGTCATCAGATGGTAAAAGTTTGTAGCCAAAAAAATGGTAGCAATTTAGTCCGTTTTTATTTTGAAATAATAAATTATGTATTATGACAAAATTAGAACGAAATTCAAAAAAATATCTCAGTTTTATTTTGCAAATTTTACAAACGATACAAATTTTGTAAATGATCAAAACCTAAAAACTGGTAGTTAGTTTACTGATAAGTGATAGTAGTTCTTCTTTGGGTCACTAGTTCGCGTATTTATTAGTTCTAACTTCTAATATTTTCAATAAGTCAAATTAGAGTTGTCGAATTGGGCTACTTATTGCCAAAGTGGTTAATTTGATGTTTTTGAGCTTTTTGGGCGACAGATTTGGTAGTTGGATTATGAGCCACATTTGAGCTATTTTCAACTGTTTGAGATATATAATTATGTTCCTTACTTTTGCTTGTAAGAATATACGAATATAAGAATATAAGAAAGTACGTTTTTCGAGCAATTAACTAGAATTAAAAAAGTTTTCCCCAAATGCGTTTTTTTACTCGTCAGTGCTTTTTCTAGGAAAAACTAGGGAAAAACTTGGGCTACTTTTTTTCAGTTAAGATGGAGCTACATACTTTTGAAAAATTCATCTGACAACATTGAATCAAATTTGTGCATCAAATTCTCCTATAAAAATCAAAATTCAAAAATTTATGTCGGAAGAAAAGTTAAAACTGAATAAAATTTTACCAATACCAAGTAAATATTATTTCAGTGAACATCAAATAATAAGTGAAAAGAAAAAACAAATACATATATTTCTTCAAACAGAGTTGAATTAAACAATTACCATACAGTGGAATAACAAGACAAAGTAGTCACCGTAATCACAATATTCGTAAATTTTTAAGTTTCTGCAATTTTATGTCATTTAGAAGTTTGCATTTAATCTGTACAATTTTTAGCTGAGTCAGTGCAACAAATGAACTTAAAAAATAAAAAAATAATTTGAATCAACAACTTACAAGTTTCAAGTTTAGTTATTGTTTATGATTATTTTAAATGTTATTTTATTGGCCTTATTACAAAATAGCAACTTATGGCCATTAGCCTAAACAATAACTTTCCTATATATTATAACTAGCTGCGACCCGCGGTTTCACTCGCATAAAATTATTTGAAGCTAAAATTTATACGTCAGTTCAATCATATATTCCAAAATTCTATGCAAAATCAAGACCCTGCTCGCCCAAAGACTAAAATAAATATCTTCATAATTATCTTATTAGCATGGCTAATAACCGCACCGTAAGAACTTAGTATAGGTACCTATACCAGCAGTTTTAGAATTGTTTCTATTTTAGGTCCTCCAAGGCACCAAGGCCCCGGGAAATTATTTTAATGTTACTTTCATCTTTCACAGAGATCTCAACAGTACTTGAGTAAAACTTGTTAAATTTTTTCAGCTTTTTAATTTGCGCCCTATTTGGTGTAACTGACGGACAATGTGACCATACGTCCATTTAAATCTGATATTCTGAAATTTTGTACAAAATCAGTTCCTTATGTGCTTCGCTTCGCTCGCTCGACGACTCTAAAGTATTATTCATATTTTCATATTTTCAAGTCATATTCATAGTTTTATAGCACGTCTAATTTTCCTGAAATTTTATCAAAATCAGTCAAGTTGTTTCATTATAGTATAGAGTTGTTTAATTCGATAGCGCTGGAGGATTCATTCCAACTTCACCTTAATTTCAAATCAGATATTTTGAAATTCTTGGCTATATTCGTATTTCAATAACATGTCTGATTTTCATACCTTGAGATCTTACCGTAGATAGTTAGATATACATACTGACAATTTTAAGAGCACTGTAATTTGTGAGATTCCAGGGCTCTGCGGACAATATTTCTCTGGAGAATGGATAAAATCCGTCTGATCGTTTATTTGAAGGGTTTTTTGGGTCCGCAAAAGCCTACGGGGTAATTTTAACGTCATGTCCATTTTTTTCAGAATCTCAGTACTATTCGAGGAAAATTTGGTCAAAATCCGTCCAGCTATTTATTTTGGGTTTCTTTGGAGAGCCAAAAATTTGGTAACGATACGTCCAATCGTTTACCTTAGACTTTTTTGGGGGTTCTCAGGTCCTACAGGATAATTTTAATTTTGACCTTTTTTTTTTGATTCATATACCAATTTTACTTATAGTCTTGTTTCATCATTTTTTTGATACCTGCTATCGTTTTCTCGAAACTACTGAGGACAGATAAGTAAAGTCCATATTTCATTTTTAATATCAAGATGACCGAGCTCGGCTCGATGGAAATTTCATCTGTATGGAATTTGCTGAAAAGAGCAAATGTACCAACTGATGATAACTGGACAGTCCAGTTGTTTATAGTCTAAGAGCTGGCTACATAAAAAAGCTTGTTATCGCTACATGGCTGATTTCTTTTGTAAAAGGATCCTTTTTTATAGCCAAGTTCAAATAATCTTGTCTGCCAGCACAATCCCATGGCTTAACGCAGGAACGGCCACTTAAATATTTAAATTTCGATATTAAAAATTTTATAAGATGCATGTGTTGTAACTATGGAAACAGTTTTTATTTTCAAATTATTATGCGCTGGCAGACAAGATTATTTGAACTTGGCTATAAAAAAGGATCCTTTTACAAAAGAAATCAGCCATGTAACGATAACAAGCTTTTCTATCTAGCCAGCTCTTAATTTATTATTTCTTTATTGGATACAAATAGTACTTTCCACAGTAAATAAGTAATTTCATAGTAGTCATAGGTAAAAATATTATTGGTGGTATCTATAGAAATATTTATTAATACTTACAAAAATTCCAAAATTATCTTTTTCACAAATGTGTAGCAACTAACGAATGTGCACGATCTTTTGATAAATTGGCCAGAGATTGCTGTATACAGTAATAAAAATTGATATTTTACGGTTTTTCGTAAATCTCTACGGTTAGACAAAAAATTTTGCAAAACCCTTTCTTAGCGAGCGCCTACGACCCAACAGGGACCTACATGCCAAATTTTAAGTTTATAGGTAAGTATTATAGTTCTGAAGATTTTGTGAGAGGTGAGGGAGTGTATGAGTGGTATTTCGCTTTTATATAATTATATAGATTAATACTATGTACAATGGTTTTACAATATTTATTTATTTTTAATATAGACCGTTTATAATTAAATAGTTACTACATATAATTAGAGGTACGTTATATGACGTTAAAATGCAAAATTAGTAAAACCATACTATAATACACTGATGTTTATTTGTGCTAATTAAGTTAAGAATGTTTTTTAAAGGGAGATGTTCAAATATGTAATACAGTCTTTTTAAAATATATAAGTGTTTTATGAAGACAGACATAAAACACAAATAAATGGTAGTTTACAAAATCAGTTAAATGTCACTCATTTGAAATAAGTAGGATGTGTATAGGGTGTTCATACGTCCCGATTTTCTCGGATTTGTCCCGGTGTTTCGATAGATTTTCTCAGGACGGCTCTTGTTCCGATTTCTTAAGGTACACAATTTTCACAATTATTCATTTTGAATAGCGAGTAATACGACAGAGTTTAGTAAATATCGCACTGAAATGATCAACTATGTATTTTGAGTAGGTAGATTTCTTTCTAGGGACCGTAGAGAAGTTTTCGATGAGAGTAAAACTGAATTTTCGAGTCTGGTTTGAGAATAAGATTCAAATTAAGTTTTCAATTATTTCCGTAACTGTGAGTCTAACGAAAATTTTGTAAAGGCTTTTTAATAAATAATTTGACTATCTACAACTTTTATGATCAGTATTAACTAAATTACGAGTCCACAGAGGACTGAAAATGGAGAGATGAAAGAGACCAAATAACTTTGCAAACTATATTTTATCTACGACTGATATAAAATTCACAATAAATAATATTATATAATATAGTATTACTTGTTCACGGGAGGAAGAGCATTACAATGGTTACCAGTTTTACGGTTTGTCACATTTGTATTTTAAATTAAAATTTATTATAGTAATTATAGTAATTTTTTCAATCACTTTGTGATTTTTAATTTACATTTAGATTTTGGTCATACTAACCAAAGAAATCGAGTGCCTAAACTTTCAGTTTAGCTAAACAATAAGTGAACATATGAATACTGCGTATGTTTAAATGCAAACAAAAGTTTGTCATACGTAGTAATGTTTCACAAGCACTCGATAATATTTGAAATTGAAATACATTTGTATTTGTTTAGTTCAGTGTTTTTCAACCTTTTTCCATTGTGCGACCCGCTTAGTATGGAAAAATATTTCGCTACCCTACCCTCTGTTATTTCTACCTTTTATTTTTTTATGTTATAAATATAGAATCCATTCATCATTATTGAGTATTTTCATAATTACTATAATTAGGTATCGACTAAATACGTAATTTAAGAGTGCATCTTTTATTTTTCTCACAAACGTCCTCTCAGCAAGGAGTATTCTTCTTAAATCTTACTAGTAGCGTTACTATTATGTTAAAATTTACCTATAGTTGCTTAGCATCGTATGAATTTCTCACTCTAATTAAACTAATGTAAGATATCCTATTCTTAAATTATCCTTCTATTAAATTAAATTTGATACTTAATAGCAAATTAAAAGACAACAAAATAATATAAGAAGAAGATAGGAGTAACTTTAAGATAAGAAACAGTTTAGGAGGAAGATAAAAACGCACCCTAAGTACTTGAAGCAGGCATATTTTAATGGTAGCTACAGACGAGCCAAGTTTGGAAACCAACGTAAAAGAAAATCTGCTGGAATTTTCTGCTGGTAGAATGCTACATTTGGAATTCAAGTCTATCACTTTGGATACTTTTTGGTTAAAGAGAAAAACAGAATACCCACAATTAACTATAGAAGCTTTGAGGTGTCTGATCCCATTTTCTACCTCCTACCTGTGTGAGTTGACGTTTTCTTCGATGGCCTCAAATAAAAAGCAAACAGAGAAATCATCTAAATTTAGAAAATGTTTTAATTCTCTGCGTATCAAGAACGAATCCGCGATGGGGAAAATTTGTCAACGAAAAACAGGCGCAACCATCACATTAATGTAACCTTTAATTAACCTTTTTATTATTAAATATTATATTTTGAATTAATGTGGTTTTATTTTTAAAATAATTACGACCCCCTTAAAAAAGGCTTCGCGACCCCCCAGGGGGTCGCGACCCACAGATTGAACAACACTGATTTAGTTAGACAGATCATCAATATTTTGCTGTTACACTACATTTTCTTCTTTTTAATTCATCTTGTAATAAAAAGAAAAGTCAATGTGCTTGTAATATTCATATTAATCTTCATGTATTTTAATTTTAATATATTTATGTCATATTGTAATTTGAAACATTGATTTGTGGTTTACGTATATGCTAAGAAAATTACTTTCAATATGGAAATAATATTAAACATGCACATATTTATTCAAGTGCTATGGGAATATTTTTGAGGACGGATCTAATTTTTTTTTAAAATTTGCCAAGTGCGTACTAGACTACACTAAAATAAGGTTTCATAGTCATTAAAAAGGAAATTATGAGATTGACGATAAATAAATTTAAGTAACCGTTAGAAATACAGCCTGTTTCAAGGCAGTAAGAATATACAAATAAAAAATTTTATGGATCTTGTAATTATTTGTTATAATTTTCATACCATATTCATATCTACAAGTAGGTATATTTTTTTTTTTAATTCCAAAAAAGTAAATCTGGAAACAAAGGGTAATCTTACAATAAATATCCAGTTTTTTACTAATTAGTATCATTTGTTATTAAATATTTCAATATTAGTTTAAGCTCCGGGGCTTAAGCTTAAAGAAGGGGCTCGTAGCTATCAATAAGGGGGCAGGGAAAAAGTAAAAGTTTTTTTTTTGCTCGGCAGTTAATTTTTTGGGAAAAGTTTTTAAAGAAATGTGATTTATTCCCGAAGCCTGCTATTTTTCTCCACAGTCCTGTTTATTTATCATTTTTTCAATTAAATTTTAACACTTTCATTGCCAAGCTAAAAATATAGACTTTGTGAGATGGCCAAATATTTCATGTTAAATAAGTAGATTCTTATATTTGTTCCGCGATATCGCGTGAATGGCCATATAGAAAAGTAGCCGTATCACGCGATATCGCATGATCGGCAATGAACGTATTAAACATTATTTTATCGCAGTATCATTTTAATTTTGGTAAATATGGTAAATATCTAATAATAATAAAATTGAGCATAGCAAATTTTCCCTATGTTAAAATTATATGTTCACAATTGCTCGAAACACACTATATACTTAAATTTTTTTATATTTTATTTCAAAAATTGTGAAGAACTGTAGCCATTCACTGCGGAACCCTAATTTAATGTGTGTTCAGCCTATACTTGACAAATTTTTTACATTACTCTTTTTATTTTCCAATTTTAAAAATTTTAAAACTGTTTTAATACCTAAAATACGACACTTTCATTAAGTTGTTCAAGAAACGACACCGCCTATTGAAAACAAGTGAAGTGCCTTTCAAACCACTGAGCACTGAATCGAACATATTAATAACATACGTTTCCTAGAGATACCACAGGCATTAAATTTTAAAGCATGACTCCATTTTAGTAAGCCCAACTTGTAACTACGGAGATTTGTTTATAAATATTAGATAAACCATTAAATTAATGGTTTGACCGCCATTAAAGTAATCCCATCAGTCAATTTTTTTGCTTCAATTTCTTAATGTATTTGTAATACACAGCATTCTCTCTAGTCGATTCTCTCCTCAATGTTTCAAACCAAGTAAAGCGATGACAGACATGGTGAAACCATAAAATGTTCCGTGGTTATGACTACGAAACACTAAGAACAATTGTAAATAAAAAGTATAAAACTAATATTAAATTTATTATTTTATGAAATAAGTTTGATAATTTAATATTATACGAATTGGTATTACTGCTGTACGTGATCTATAAGTTTGTTAATGGCTTTTACGGGCGCATCAGATAGCCGTTTTAAATATCAAAAGATATTTTCGAAAGTTCTCAAAAATTACTTGATTTTCTATGGACTAAATAATATGAATCGAAAAATATACGAGTATATTTCCGATTTACAATAATGAGTCTTTACAGAGGAAGTGTGCGACCGCATTTAGTTTCGCCCTTTTTGGGGCCTCACACTGGGAAGAGCTAATAACTGTAATAGAAAGTGGCAAGAGAAGAATATGCTATTTTTATACCCTTATGAATATTTAAGGGTGATTTTTTGTATATAAATAATCAGAGCAGGGAGCCTCGTACTCTCTTTAGGGTCCCACATACGGCTAATAACACCGTCTGGGCCAATAACTTTGGGTTGTAGGAAGAGAATGACGTTATTTTTTGATCGCCAAGTGTATCTGAAGTACTTAGTGTTTTGTCAGAGTTTTACACTCAGAGTTCACATAGAATAATATAAAACTTGCTTCAATAGGGCTCTCTAGGGTCCCTAGACCATGCTCAAAAATATTCATAGATTTTCCACACAACAGAGAAATTAATTCCTTTCAACGCTGTATAGCTCTTTTTTTTAATTTCTTTGTCCGACTTTTGCCGTATTTAAACATACACCAATATTCATATGTTCACTTAATGTCCAGCTTTAGCTGGTACTTGAACACTCGATGTACTTTGGCAAATGGCCAATTCATTATATTAATTAAAATTCACATAGTGTTTGAAAGATTATCAAACTGCATCGGCTGGAACTCGAACCCGGATCTCTTGGAACCAAGTTGTTCCAAGTGATGCGGGTTCAAGTATCCGAGTGTTCAAGTGTCAGCTAAAGCTGAACATTAAGTGAACATATGAATATTGGTGTATGTTTAAATACGGACAAAAGTCCGCCATACATTAATAATGTTTCACAGGCACTTGATAATATTTGAAATTAAAAATATAAACTGCGTCTCGCATTAAAGAGAGATTGTGTTTGATTGATTATCGGATTGGAGTGGCACTCGAACAAGCGGTCGGTGGCCTAAATTGGTAAGGCGCTTGGCTAGCAACCAACAGATCCCGGTTCGAGTCCCAGCCGTTCCAGTTTGATAATCTTTCAAACACTATGTGAATTTTAATTAACTGTATAGGTCAAATTAACTTAAATTGGTCTGACCTCATCAAACAAATGAAGTAAAATTAGACGTACCTATTTTTCTATCTCTTTAGTGACTTAAGGGGAGGTTTACTTGAGAGTCGTTAAAAAAAATCGATTTTTTTGCAGAAATTGGTAGCTAATTATGTGTAGAATATGTTCCCAAAGTGATTTTGCTGAAAGTAATTTAAGGAAAGGTTTACTTGAGATTTGATAAAAAAAAATCGATTTTTTTTTTTGCCGAAATTGATAGCAAGTTATGTGTAGAATATGTTCCCAAAGTGATTTTTCTGAAAATAATTTAAAAACAAGAATCTTGCACATTAACCGAATCCAGCTTTCTATAAACAAAAATTCAAAAAACGTAGTTCACGCAATAATGAGTATTAAATATAAAATTTTGAAAATACGTTTCTTTATATATATTTTATAATATCTCGGAGCTACATTTTTGGAACTGGTGGACACGATAACTCAAAAACTATTGGATGGATCCTTTTTTTTAATTTTTTATTTTAAAGATAATTCAATTCTTCGGCACCTCTATCTAAGTTCGATGCACTTTCAATATTTTTTTTTTTTAAATTTACTTTAAAGAGCGAAAAATAAGCGAAAAATCATAATCAAAAGTTCAAACATCCGCCATTTTTTTTTCTTTCAGCAATTTATTGATATTATAGGTAGAGGTGCTTTTCATATATTTTATAAATCTTTTTTGTTTTTGGATTTCGGTGGTTTATTATCGGCGCTAGGATGTCCACCAACAAGGCATTGAATTTTCGGATCGTCACACTGCACTATCTATAAAATGGACACTTTTTTATATTTTTCCTTGAAAAAATTTTTTTGTGTAGTTTAATACTTAGTAAATATGTGCACAAAATTTGAAATTGATATTTACTTCCGTTCTTGAGAAAAAAGTTCTACAAAAATACATAATTTTTAAGGACTCTCGAGTAAACCTCCCCTTAGGATTGTACGATTAATTTTGCTTCATTTGTTAATGACGCCGGACCAATGTAACTCAATTTGACCTATACCTATGTTCCAATATTATCAAAGTGGATGAGAAATTGTCTGAAATATTTGATTATAGAGTGATTGTTTCAAAGTATTAATAAAATGTAAATAATAAAAAATATTAACCACAATTTATTTATTGTTATTATCATACATACGTGCTCCTTTATTCACAATGAACAAATAAAAATAAAATAATGTTGGAATGAAGGTGAACGTCCTGTCTATGCTATTCTGTTTCTTCTAATATTAATAATAATTATTTGTGTAAATGTAATAATATAATATTCGATTACCAGTTTACCAAGTTCATCATAATATTTCTCATCCGACCATCGATCTTATAATGTCAAGTATGGACATTTATTTAAATTATACTAGTTAAAAAATATTTAATTTAAAAATATAGTATTTGTCTGTAACACATTAACACAATAATTTTGTACTATATTATGATTATGATTCGAGATAATTTTAGTTTATAACTATAGTACGACCAAAGCAAACGCATCACCAAGGGTAGCGAAGAATGGGAGGGTTGCTGCCCCTTCCTGGAGGTTCGAAAAAAATTGCAAAATGTTTGAGATTTCTAGCTGTGCTTATAATTTTTCCTGAATTAAAAAATTTTAAAAGAAAACGTTATATACAGAGTAAAAGCTTCCAATAATGTCAGATTCTTCCAATTACTTGTTCACACTGTTCATGCTATTGTGACAGAGAGGTAATAGACAACAAGCGCAGAGGCTTTACAAGTATAAACGTGTAGTCAATTAAAAAATATTTTTTTACTAGTTATATAGTAAAACTACCCATTCCGCATTTTAATTATCCAGTTTTCATATACATAAATAAACGAAATGTTTAATTTTTATTACTTGGAAATGATATTACTGAGAGTGGCATTATTCAAACGAAATAATTTAAAACCTCGACCGGAACAAAACAGTTTAGCGGAGGGGGTAGGACCTTTACTAACATGTAGTGGGATGATATTATTGAGTGCTTGTACTGTATTCATATCTAAAATTCATATTTCTCCTATCCTCTCCCTCACTTTGCTCCCCTCTGATCTATTTGCTGGCGACGCCCCTGGATTCAAATAATAATCTACCAGAAATTTCATAATATATTTTATATATAAACATTCTAATATATTTTGAAGTGAAGAAAATTTTTTTGAATAAAGTCTATTCCATATCTTTAGCAAAATTTCCGAAAGTAATGATGCTGTAACAATCGACGCTGGGGTTCTACACGGAAAGAAAAATCATATAATTTTTGTAGATAAAATTTCAGAAAAATTACCATGCTCTTTTATAATGCGTGCGCGATCGACGACCAAAATAAAAAATATTTGCTAGCATGGTAAAATTTAATGTGCTAACACAACTTTTATCACACTCTTGTGCATATATGTTATAGTTTAATTCTTGTTGTCGTACTCTTTCATTTGCGCATCTGACCCGCAAACTTATGTTGCTTGGGCGGTACCTGTAAAAACTTCGAACCTGTAAGAATTTTATGACGCATACAAAAATGATTGCCAACAATATATTCTAATACTAAAGATAGTGAAGTAACAAAATGATGAATTAAACGGTGACATCCCCGTCCTCTAACACAGTGTAATGAATACTGCTTGCTGCTTGTAAGACAGTCTAATGGATCAAGGTGCTTGGTCCGACCCGTCCGACCAAGTTGGTCGTCCAAACCTATGGTTGGCTATGTGACTTGCTATGAGTGAGGTATATTTCAACAGTGTTCACAACACACACAACCTTCTGTCTCTTTTTTTCTTTCTACTATTAGCAGATAGCATTTCAAATATTATAATACAGCATGGTAATTTTTGTAAGAAAAACAATTAAAAAATATTTTTTGTCGGCAATGGAACTTTTTACTGTGATTTAAGTTTTCTATGATTAATTATAATATTTATATTTTTACCGTACAAAATTGAATATGTTCGCCTTTTACACGTCGATTGTAGTGCTGAGCACAGTAATTTTTATATGAATTTTCTCTCCGTGTAGAAAGCCCCAAGTATCCCATTTTAAAATATAAAAAAATGGACTTTTCTGACTTTTTGAAAGGACATAAAAATAACCGGAGTAATTGAGAAGTTGTCGGATTACACCACAAATCCAATTTTACGTAGTGGTCGGTGCAAATTTAAGGGGAAGTACGTAAAATCGGAAGATCAGGGGCGTCGGTAAACTTTTGTTTCGGGGGTTGGTAAACATTATTTATCTGAACTTATTTAAAACAATATAATCTTAAGAGACAATTTACACCTACAATTCGGTTGTGTAGACAAAGGAAATCGAATGTTATACTAATGAATATGAGTGACGACTTTTAGAAAACTGTTGAAAAATCAATTTCACTATCGCATTCATCAGCGTAAAAGACGCCAAATAGTGAAAGCTGACAAAAATTCTAGAATATTCTACTCGTGAACTAGCAAAGATACCAAAAAATAGACTTTACTATTGAATTGGGCACTAAAAATTAGATTAAGCAGCGCATTTTGACAAAAATTCTAGAATGTTTTATTCGTCAATTAACAAAGATATCGAAAAATCGATTGCATCATTTAATTGGTCATCGAATAAAAGACGGAATAGCACATTTTGATAAATATTCTAGAATATTCTATTTGTCAAATAGCACAAATTGTTTGTCAAAATCGGACATTTGGTTTACATTAGTTTAATTTCGGTTGGACAGTTAAGTGATGCAGTAGATTTTCCAATATCTTTTTTAGTTGACAAATAGAATATTCTAGAACATTTCTCAAAATGTGTTAATTGGTCTCTTTTTTGGTAGCCAATTCAATGGTGACGTCTGTTTTTGAATATCTTTGCTAGTTGACGAATAGAATATTCCAGAACATTTGTCAAAATGTGTAATTTAACCTCTTTTTCAATAGACAATTAAATGGTACAATTGATTTTTCAATATCTTTGCTAGTTGACAAATAGAACATTCTAGAATTTTTGTCAAACTGCGCTGTTTAATCTCATTTTTAATTCACCAATTCAACGGTGAAGTCTGTTTTTTGATATCTCTGCTAGTTGACGATTAGAATATTCTAGAATTTTACGTTACTCATTTTGTATTTGCATTTTGCATATTACGTATACAGAATATGTGCATATATATCTGCAGTGAAATTTTAAAATTTTTAAAGGCTACGAGACCCCCAGACAATATTACCTACGGCCCTGACTCTGGCTTGGTACATAAATTTTCACCAACACAGACAAACAACAACATATCTGTGAGAGGAGATCCCCACTAAATCGCTGACGTCACTACGTAAAATCGGAGTACGTACCATTGGATGTCCGCTGTATTTAATTGTACGATTATTTAATTGTCAATGTTTCTTTTAAGTTCAAAGTACTTAACTTAAAAACTTGCGGATTTTACCAAATTGTGCTATAGATGGTTTCAAGTTTTGAAATGCACTTTTTAAAAATAATTTTAATTTCAATATTGAAAGTTCAATAGAATACAAATTTTATTTGATTTTGATTTTATTTTATTTTATTTTTATTTGATTAGTATTTAATCAGTTCCAAGCAAAAGATTAATCTTTTTAAAACACTGATAAACAGTGATTTTGTTAAACAAATTCGAATCGCTTTTCTAAACACTACTATCTTCCCACAAATAAACCTCATACTTAGTTTTGTTCAATCACCCTCAGTTTCTGTTAAACATTGACAAAACTGATTACTCGAATTTTGCTTACTGACCTAAGCCTAAGCGAGACGCTCTTATACCAGGTCAACGAAATGTTCTTCACCCTCCTTTAATAAATCCTGAAGTGGTATTGCTATGGTCCATTTCAGTTAAATTTAACCATGCTTCATCAAATAATTTCCGTTTTCTTGGCTTTATCTCTTTCATTATTGCACTTACGTAAATTTCAAAATTGCAGTTTGTTTTTAGAAAAGAATAGAACATTGATTTGTTTTGAATGTAAGAATTATTTAATTTTTTAACTTTCACTCATCATTAATTGTATTTGAAATAGGGTATACCTCCATTGCACATCAAACTCGGACTTATGAAAAACTTTGTCAAAGCTATGAACAATAATGGATATGGTTTTTGTTACTTGAAACAGAAATTTCCAAAAATCAGCGATGCTGAAGAGACCTACCGACTGATAAACAGTTTGAATAAAAACTTAATCCGGTCGAAAAATCTGCATGGACATGTTTTCGAAATATTGTTTATAATTTTCTTAGAAACTACAGGGCCGAAAACTATAAAGAGTTGGTCAGCAACTTCTTAACAGATTACAAGGATATGGGATGCAATATATCGCTCAAAATACACTTTTTACACTCGCATTTGAATTTTTTCCCTCACAATTTGAAGGCCGTTAACGACGAACACGGTGAGCGGTTCCATCAGAAAATATCTAACATGGAAAAACGGTACCAAGGCAAGTGAAGTCCGAACATGTTAGCTGACTACTGTTGGACACTCAAAAGTGATGTAGGGGAGAGCGGTGTCAATTGTAACAGGTGTCAATTGTAACAATGGTTGCTATTCCGCCATCTAATAGTTTTAAGTAAAAACAACAGTTCCAGAGTTGTGTATAAGAGTAATTTGTTATACCGACTGAAATTTTAGAATCCTTAACCCTACCAATCAGTTTTTATTACAGTTAATAAAAAACCACATTGAAAAGTAAATGTCAGAGCAGTGATAATTTTTTTTTTGGTGTGAAAATTATTGCAATTTGAGGTAAGTTGAAATGATTATATGATAAATAGTTCTATCCTTTTTAACATAATCACACAACTTTAAATTTAAAAAAATGTAATATAGTAAAAATTTAAGTTTATTTGTTTCAAATACGGTTGGTGTCAATTGTAACAATGAATTTGGTGTCAGTTGTAACATGTTTTAATTTACGTAAACAATCATTTTTAAATTTAACAACATTTTTTTTAGTTTATTTTAATTGTATACAACTTCGGTTTATTTTAATTCTATATATTCTCCTATACTACCATTGGATAGTATAGGTTAAATTTTAGCATAATAATTTTTAAATCTAATTTTTCCTTTTATAGTTACATGAAAAATGGTTAAACCGCGGGAAAGGAAAACGAGTCGAGGTTCAGTAAGTCAAGCAACATACAAATTTGCTGCAGAGGAAGTAATGTCAAGGAAAAAATCAATTCGAAAAGTTGCATGATTTCTCAGATAATGAATTTTTCTACCTAGAGTGCATGGAACCGTATTCTGAAAGCAAAGAAGATTGGCTACAATGTATAACCTACAAAGGCTGGGCACATATTAATTGTGCAGGAACGAAACATAATTACTAATGTATCAATTGCACATCAGAATATAAAAAATTTATATTTTCATTTTGAACGTACCAATGAAGTAAAATTTAACAGAATAAAGTTTATTTTATTTATTTAAATAATATAATTAAATAATTATAAACCAAAATTAAAGAAATAAAAGTTTTTTATATGTAATATTGTTTCTTATTCTTTTAAATATGTATGTGTTACAATTGACACCAAGGCCGTTACTTTTGACACCACTGTGGTGTCATTTGTAACAAAACAAAATGTCACCTTTTTGTCTATTTATTTCGCAAACTAGATACAGAAAGTCCAAAAATCGGTTACTAATGGATTGCCAAGACTTGATTTAAGTGTTCTACCAAATTTTGAACGTTAAAAATAAAATCTATAGATATTACAGTGGTTTTTATCAAAAATGTTACAATTGACACCGCTCTCCCATACCTAACGCTAAATATTCCCGCAAATCCTGAATAAAATTAAAATATAACTTATTTTTCTTCATTAGATATAGTTTTTAGCCATATTTAATTTAATAAAAATTAGCTGCTGTTGCAAAAAACTGAGGGTGACTGAAATTTTTTAAAAATGCAGGTTAGTTACAAATTAGTTGTAAATAGTTGTAAATACAAAATAACCCATTCAATTTCATTTAACTTTCATTAAGGTGATTGTTGTCTATCAGTGAAATCATTATCAGACTATTTTCGATTGAGACACAGCATAAAATCATTTGGACTAAATGGTCCAATTTCCCAACTAATAAAATATTTCCACCAAATATTAAACTAATTTATGAAAACTCAAATTCACTTACGGGTTTTATTCTAAAATAGTAAGATTTTCTGTAAAAAGAGCTGATGAAACATATTTCAGTTTCTTCGAAATAAATTCTAGCAGCTTTATTTCCTCGATTATTTACTATATAAATTATGTAATAAAAAAATGATCTATCATACATCGTAAAATTCTATTATAATTCTATAAATCGCATATAATTGTATAAACGATAATATAAAAGAGAAATTAGCATATAAATTGTTTCTCGCAATAGAATCCACTATAAATAACACTAGCATTAATTACTAGAGTCAAGATTCTTATGGGCAACAACAGGACCGTATTTGTTTTTGTAAGATATGAACTATACATGATATAACCATAACTCATTGTTAGTCATCATAGCGTCATGAATAATTGGGCAAAGTCAGAGACGAATTAATACAAAATCAATAAAATGTTTGCAAAATTTTTACAAAAACATTTATAATAAACAAAATTATAGGTTTTTAATGAAAAAATTTACTCACCTGATAAATAGTTATAAAATGATTGAGAATACAGGTATCCCCCGAAGGATACGGTACTCGAAGAACACGGATCTCAAAGAACACGGGTACCCTTCCCCCGAATTACACGGTTTCAAACAACACCATTTTCAAGTACATATTATATTATTTTACAGTTACATCAGTCCTTAATGTACGCGAATATGTATATCAAATATTGATTCGATTTACACGAATAAAACTCGTGTAAATTGCATCTGCCATTATAAAAGAAAAATGCTGGAAATAAAAACTAATAAAATTTTTGAGAATTTTATAGTAGAAATGATAACGAATATGTAAAAATTTACATATTTAAATTTTGAGAATGTCGTTATTTTCGACATCGATAATTTTCGATAACGAAAAGTAGGTTTCGACAGTCCTAATATGTTCAAAATACCCATAGCTTGCATCGCTTAAGCCTTCAAAAATTTCGTTATTTTTTCGCTACGAAGCACCGTTTGCGAGATATTTACGATCAAAAGTTTACGTTTGCGAAAAGTATCGAAAACTAATTTTTTCGAAAATATTCTATTAGTGACTAAATCAATGGGACTAACAAAGCCTAAATTAACCAGTTATAACCAATCTATGATAAGTTGCGCGGTATCGATAATTTTCGATAACGAAAAGTAGGTTTTGACAGTCCCAATATGTTTGGAATACCCACAACTTGCTTCGCTTAAGCCTTCAAAAATTTCGTTAATTTTTCGCTACGACGCACCGTTTACGAGATATTTACGATCAAAAGTTTACGTTTACGAAAAGTATCGAAAATTAATTTTTTCGAAAATATTCTATTGGTGACCAAATCAGAGGGACTAATAGAGCTTAAATTAAGCAATTATAACGAATTTATGATAAGTAGTTCGTTACAACTTCTGTTTTAATCTTAATTCATTCATACGTACGATGTCTTGAAAAATTATTTTTTGTATAAAATATGTGTTTGAATTAAATGGACGACTAGATCATTGTGGACGACCACTTTATGTATGTAAGTGTAGTTATGTACCTACTCATGTATCTGTGTACGACAATTAGAAGTTTTAAAAAAATTGTAAGCAAGGTAAGGTACATTAAATTTTAAGAAGTTAAAGAGAGATAAAGCGTTTGTTTTTCTGCTCAGATTTAATGGAATGCCGATGACGGGTTGACAGGTAATATTTTATTTTTTATATGTAAGCTTAGCTAGCTAACCAAACAAATACTGCAAAACTTTAATGCAATAAAATTTGGGGCCCTTTTTTCTTTTTGATATAAATCTCACATAATAAAATTCTTAAAAAAATTTTTCGCTTTTTTATGTTGAATTTTAAAAAAATTGTAGGATTCTGTAGTTTTTGGTTTTGATTTGCAAAATTTTTGCAAAAATTTTCGAAACATTCGATGTCAATTTATTGATTTTTTATTAATTCGTCTCTGACTTTGCCCAACTTTTCTTGACTCTATTAATTACAAATAAAAAAGTAATTTAACAATATTTTTATAAGAGCTAATCAGAACATAACTCATGTTTCATTAACACGATGACTTAATAATAATTAAAAAGTGTGAAGTGTCTAAAATAAGAAATTAATTTTATGTTTGTTTATACATCAACAGTTACTTTTACATAATTATATTTATTTATTACATAAAAGATTCTACATACATATGTATTATCAAACTATAATCTACAATAGCAATAAAGTTAACAGATGCTATCTTAATTTCTAGTTATTCGAAGAAGCATACATTGTATATTTGTACGGAATTCTAAAATGCATGTGCTACAACCAAGAATGGACTTACCTACTTTGGGGCCCTAGACATTTTCTGCTTGCCGGGCTCTCTCTCGCCCCCTCCCCGAGATATAGAACACACATAAAAGTGAGAAACAACATTTCATATTACACGACCTAATATTATTCCAGTTAATGGCGGACATGATTCCAGGCTACAAGAAAAATATTCTTCAAAGCATTTCTCTAATGCTTAAGTCCTCCAGAACTTTCAAATTTTTCATTTTTTGTTTTGCTTTAAAAGTTCATTTGAACCTTAAGGAATATATTCTAATATTTTAATCCCAACAGAAAGATTATCTTAGATAACGATAAACTACTTTTAACTCTACTTTTCAAGAACGAAAACTTTTTAATAGCGTTTTTCTCCAAACAGGGTTTTTTCCGCGCCGTGGACATAACTTAAAAAGTTATTAAGATATTAACTTGAAATTTTGTACAGATATTCTTTAAGATATTGGCCTTTGCATATACCTAAATTTTTTTTCTTTTTGATTTTAAATTGTGAAAAAAAAATTCTCATCGGAAATAGGTATATGCAAAGCGTAATGGCTTATTTTAATAACATTTTTTTGTCCGATTGAATTCAGTTGATTACAAGAGGCTGGGCATTCCACGGCGCAAATTAAAAGAGTCAACTTGGAACAGCTGTAGCGCCGCCACTTTTTTTGCATAAAAATTTATGAGTGAATACACCATAACATGTACTATACTATGTAACTTTGAATTTGATACAATAAATGTATCCAGTTTCTTAAAAAAAATTATTAAAAAACCTGTTGTCTGGAGGACCCTCCCCCCCCCGATATTACCGATATTTACCTGACATGGTCGACCGAGTGGTCGGAAAACGACATTTAATATTACACGGACGAACGTTATTCCATTTAATGGCAAAAATAATTCTGGGCTACAAGAATTCTATTTAAAATTAAGGAATTGCTTCTAAACATTTCTTTAATGCTTAAAAAAGTGTTAATGTTTATCTGAATTACATGGTCAGCCAGGTGGTCGGAAAACGACATTTCATATTACACGACATAGTATAATTCCAATCAATGGCGGAAATAATTTTGGGCTACAAGAATTCTATTTAAATTAAAGAATTAGGTACTTTTAAACATTTCTCTAATGTTCAAAAAAGTGTCGATATTTATTAATTATTATTTTATTTATTAATTATTGTTTTTTTATATAAAAGGATCGCACATAAAAACAATAAATGAAACAAAACTAAATACTCGTAATATTAAATACCCCTGTCGCAGCATCCTGCATAACATAGCGAATTTCCATTTACAAAAGTACGTTTTTCTCGGAAACTAGTTGATATAGAGTAATTGTAAATAAAAAAAATACCCCTGTCGCAGCATCCTGCATAACATAGCGAATTTCCATTTACAAAAGTACGTTTTTCTCGGAAACTAGTTGATATAGAGTAATTGTAAATAAAAAAACCTTCTTTATGTGAATTTTCCGCCTCATTCCGCCAAATCTTTTTCACGAAAAATGTCCAAAACACCGTAAACGTTTTCACGAAATTTCTTAAAAATAAGATGTTTCGTTCTTGAGTTATCGTGCGGACACTTAGTAAACATATATATAAATGTGTCCGCACGATAACTCAAGAACGAAACATTTTTAATATATATATATATATATATATATATATATATATATATATATATATATATATATATATATATATATATATATATGTATATATATATATATATATATATATATATATATATATATATATATATACTTATTTATATTTATACATATATATATATATATATATATATATATATATATATATATATATATATATATATATATATATATATACATATTCCAACGTTTTCAAGAAATTTCTTAAAAATCAGGTATTTCGTTCTTGAGTTATCGTACCCTCTTTTAAAATAGTTGCTGTGCCTCGGTACTCTGTGGTCATACGTCCTTCGTCCTTCGTTTTACATCAACATTATACATGTATCATAATTATGTGATCGTATGGGTATACGATATTGACGTTATATACACACTATATCCTCTTTGACTATATAAATAGTGTGTCGAATATGTACTTAGAATGTGAGTAACTTAAGACTTTATACGCGAAAATGATCGAATTCTAAGTCACATAGTTTTTCTCGGAAACTAATTGACATAGAAAAAAAGTTTAAAGACCTTTTTTATGTAATTTTTTCTTCTCTTTTAAATGGTGTAAAAAAAATTTCGCAAAAATTTTTGAATAAGTGGAAATTTTGGCAAAAAACTAATTTTTTGCAAGAACAAAAACCATGTTCCTGGCATCCGACGTGTCTGGTTAACGAACCCGTCCAACGGTTTGGGACTTCCAATACTTTCACCAAATTTCGTAAACCTAGGACATTCCGTTCGAGAGTTATCGTGCGGACACATGTATATATATATATATATATATATATATATATATATATATATATATATATATATAAATTTTAGCGAATAATATTTTCGGTTTTAAGGGACCTCAAAACAAATTTCTGCCATGGTCCCGGACTCAAGTCGCGCTGTGACAGTGGCTGTAATAGCTCAATTCCATTCTGGAAATTCGCTAAAACACAAACAAATCTCAAATATTGATTCGAACTTTCAAAATAGACACTTAAAACGGAACTTTCAAAAAACCGGGTCCCAGTCGTTTGTCTCGTTTGTCTGTGCGATAATCCGGCCCTGATTACATCAGTTTTTATAACAGTGGATTTTTTCATCCACACATAGTTAACTAACATATAAATACATAATTAATAAAATAATATTTAGTACATTTTTCATATTTTTAACACTTATGAAATGAATCATTTATTTTATTAATATTATTAAATTAATATGAACTTGCACATACGTATCAAATTTGAATCTATATTCTATATATCCTTATTAAATAAAACATTTAACAATTTAACAATTAAATGCATTTCTGTTTTATTTCATTATTTTCTATTTTTATCTATTTATTTAATTTATTATAAATGACTAAGTTTTTAAAATCTGTATTTGTTTGCGATTACCGAGAAGAAAAAGAAGATTTTCCTTATCAAATATTCTTTTTACAAATAGTATAAAATTTTAAACATGACTGTATGCCAATTGGCTTAAATTTCGGGTTGACTAATACTGTACAATATGTACAGCTGAACTCTTTTTTATGCGGTTTTTTTTGTGCGATTTTTTTTATGCGATTTTTTTTATGCGGTTTGTAAAAAATGGCTATTAAAATGCATAATGTAAATCAAAATCATGAGACAGTAAGAAACTTAAACAATTACTATAATAACTTTCTTTGATAAAAATACTTTTTAACGACTTTTAAGCATTTAATCAATACATTGCATAAGAACATAAATTATTGCATCATTTAATTTTTTTGCATATGTATTTTTCAAAATTTTCATAATATTATAAAAAGGAAATAAAATATTCCTACGTGTAAATTAAGGCTTTATCTTGTTTATAGAAGCAACTTCTAAGGAAGTTTTGAGTGTTTTGAGTGATGTTTTTTCGATGAAACTTTTTTTATGCGGTCCCGACCAATCGCATAGAAAAAGTTTTTTGTACAATCTGGATCGAACTATACTTTTTATAGCCATTTATGATATTTTTGAATATATATTTTTTTTTTGTACGATTTTTTTTTATGCGGTCCCTTCCACCGCACAAAAAAAGGATCAACTGTATATAGGTATCAAAGGACCGAACAGACCGGGACGGTCTACCGGAGAAACAATTTAGTAATTATATTGCATACTTGACAGTTGAGCTAAAACGTAACAAATTAACCAAAACACGTATTAAATTTTCTTTGTCGAAATTCAATGTCTACTGGACTTTAATTTTATTTTGGAAATTATTACCTACGTAAGGTTTGGGTATAAGTCAAGTAGTGTAGTATTGTGACGGTCGCCCGTCCCAGTTTGTCCTCACACTGATGTTTACTCTTGTAATACAGTAATGTCTAGTATATTATTTTTTTATAACAGTAGTCTAAAGCAGAGCGTCCACTAGGTTGGAAACGTGGCGCGGCGCAGTTCTACTCTCGGAGATAAATACATCTGAATAAATGCAGGTGCGTGCGACAGAGCGGCGCGGTACCGCTCCGGAGATCTTAATGATGTAAGAACCACGACGCACCGCGTTTCCGACCTAATGGACGCTCAGCTTTAGGCATCATCATGTAAGTCGTTAAACGACATATGACTGCAGTAAAATTAAAATGTGATAGTCTGATGGATACGGTTCCAAATGGAACAAAAGATTTACATATTTTAAAAACATTCACGCTGAGAACACATGTATTAATGTGTTGATTTTTTTATCATCGAATGTTTATTGATTTATCTCGTTTCTTTTTGTCATTTTCCGTTCAGTCGGCCATATAACAACACCATATGGGCTACTTATAAGCAGGGGTGACTCATTTCAAGAAATGTTTCGGTTTGGTTAAAAAAATATTTTTTTTCAGGAAATTTATAATTTAAAAAAAAAAAAAAAAATAGATAACAGAAATATATCGATTTCTACGGAAAAATTTTCATAGTTCCAAATTTCGAAGATGAATTTTAATAGAAATCAATATATTGAACAAAAAAGGATTTAAATTTTGATTTCACGGAAATAATAGTTCCTCGAAGTAGTCGATATATCTCGAAGACTAAACGAAATATCAAACAATTTTATTGTTCCTTTCCTGTTTAGCACAGTGTGACCTATACTAATCCGTCTTCAAAATTTGGGTCAAAAAATTGGCCCGCAACAACCAAAATATTATTAATTTTTGGACTCTTTTGAACTAATAGCAATTAAAAAAATTTCTAATAGTAAAACAAATTTTTTAAGCGACACAATAAAATCAGAAAATTAAAAAGAATCGATAAATAAATATCAGTAATCAAATTTAAAATGCATTTTTGAAATAGATACCAAGAAATGAGAAATAAAAATTTTGTTTGTTAAACCAAGTAGTTAGTTGAAAAATATTTCAAGTATTTTTAAGAAAATAGTTAATTAGAAATTTGTGTTCTTTTTATCTTTAATTCTCCTATAATATAATACTTTTACAGCGTAAAATGTACGGCGATTTTTACAGCTTGGACCTACTAATTAAATTAATCCAATTATTTTGAAATTTTGGGAATTATTTATAAAAAGAAAAAATGGTTAAAATATATAAATTAAAACAACCGACTGTAAAAGTTATTTTAAGTTAGATTTTAGTGAGAAATTTATTATTACTATTTTATTATATGGTATGGACGAAGTTTTATATTATATATCCATTTACAAATAATTTTGAAATTTTATCAAAATAATTTTAATTTTACTTTATTATTTATTTATTGTGTGATAACATTCTAGTAACTCTATCAACTATATTATCGAATTTAATATAAAGTCTGTTTCGGCGAAGTAAAAACATACAAATTTTAACATAGGAAAAATTATTGCTATTGACTTTTAATTATTTTAAGTCATTAATTTTACTGCAATGTCATTTAATGTTATGTTAAATATTTAATAGAAATAAAATAAACCACCTTCGATAACAATAAATTTTTCTCATATTAATTAAATTTTATATGTATATTGTAAGGCCATAACTAGGTCTTCAGGGGCCCCGGGGCAGAAAGTACATTCGGGGCCCCTACGCCGCCCCGCGCAAAAACAAAAGATTCCGCCCCCTGGCAAAAAAACAAGCGGCGACCATTTTTTTGTTTATCAGTCATTTGCTCGTTTCCTGCACAGAAATAAATATCGCCCTTAAAATGTTCTAAGAAAATTAGAAATTTGGAATTTCTTGTATTCTCTTGAGGGCCCCCTTTGGCTGGGGGCCACGGGGCAATGCACCGGTTGCCCCAGTCTAGTTACGGCCCTGGTATATTCTTAGTTGCATGAAACATTCTGTATATTCAAAGTACAATAATAATACATTGTACCTCTACGAAATAACCGTGCAATTTAATTTTTTCAAGCTTACCGATGATAACAAAACAAACTCTTTCATTTTTGTAATTAAAAATTTTCTATATTGATTAAGAATATTATTAAATAAGAATTTGCCAAGTGCGTGTTAGACACGAATCAAATCCGGATTCCTTAGTGGTTAGAGTTTTTCACAATTTTCGGAATAAAATATAAAACATTTAAGTACGTTTTTGTTTACTGTTTATCCAAAAATAAATATATTTGGCAAGAGCCGCAGGTAATGATTAGTTACAAAAATGACTTTTAATAAAATTCATATGGATATTTTGTTGATTTTAAGGTACTCTGACGAGATAAAAAAAACAACTTTTATTTTCTTAGTAAAATATTTTAACGTTCTTCTTCCATGTAAATTGTTAAATAAAATTTTTACTTAAATGTAATTTTATTTGAAATAATAATATTTACGTACTTATACACATATTTACTGTTTATTTATAATAAATTATGCAGTCTTGGAATTGAAATAACTGATTAATATATGCTTATGTTCCGTATCTGTTCATTTTCAAAAGTAACGTAATAAGAATTGGAATCAAATGTACCTACTCATACAATAGAATGAAATACATGGTACAGTATAACCTCTTTTTATGCAGTCAATTTTTGTACGATATTTTTTTGTACGACTTTTTGTGACGTTTTATTTACATTATATACCTACTTTGAGCGTAATTTTTTAGGAACCGTGTAAAAAAAACTTTGAAAAAAAAAATCGTACAAAAAATGACCGCATAGAAAAATATTAAAACAGAAATTCGATATTATTCGATGGTAATTCGATACTTACGTTTGTCGAAATTATAACCAAGGTAATAGTTAAATGAAAGGTAATACTTAAGTGTAAAAGCAATATTTTCATTACATTCAATTATTTTATTAATAATTTAAATTTTGCTATTTTTGTTTCATAATTCATGATTTTGTAACAAAATGCAAGTGCATTTTTCACTACAATTTCCATAAATGTGAATCTGTAATTAGCAGCTGACTGAATTTCAAAACTAAAAGTGTGTACCGGCACATAATTACATAGTTTGCCGTGCATAAAATTAATTATAAATTAAAAATATTAGTATGCTGGGAGAATAATCTTGGTAACAGATAACAGAGAAAAATACATGATTTTGACTGACAATTGGATTATTATTTCTCTTATTAAATATCGATAAATACGGAGTCAAGCACACGCACCATAATTATATAATTGGTGACCAACGACGATTTGGTAATTCGTTTAAATATTTATTTATTATTAAAATATTTATAATTATATTTTGACACATATATTTGTTTTCAAAAGTAAAATATAATTATGCCAAAAAAGAAAAATACCCCTGTCGCAGCATCCTGCATAACATAGCGAATTTCCGTTTATAAAAATCCGTTTTTCTGTGATTTTTCACCCTTTTAAGTGATTTTTTCTCCTCTTTCTAATGGTGTAAATAAATGTCAAAAAAATTTTTAACTTTAAAAAATTTTGGCAAAAAACTAATTTTTTTCACGAAAAATGGTCAAAAAAACCATGTTCTAGGCATCCGACATGGCTGGCTAACGAATTTGTCCAACGGTGTGGGACTAAATATAAATTTAATACATAAATTTTAGTGAATATTATTTTTGGTTTCTAGGGACCCCAAAACAAATTTCTATTATAGTCTCGGGAGATTTATTTCGGAGCTCTAAAAAATAGAACTTTCTTCGGAA
Source organism: Brachynemurus nebulosus (assembly GCA_035578155.1). Lineage (NCBI taxonomy): Eukaryota > Metazoa > Arthropoda > Insecta > Neuroptera > Myrmeleontidae > Brachynemurus > Brachynemurus nebulosus. The sequence goes on along the minus strand of JAPWDM010000001.1, from coordinate 7,444,342 downwards.
CCCTAAAAAACGGCATATAAGTAACATACAAACATATACATATGTATGACGTATATGACTTATATACAATCTATCTTCCTGTGTTGTACCACAAACACATTCTTTCATATAATTATGCATATAGGTATACCCCTGCCGCAGCATCCTGCATAACATAGCGAATGCCCTTTTATAAAAATTAAATTTTCTCGGAAACTAGTTGACATAGAATAATAGTTTAAAGACCTTTTTTATGTAATTTTTTTTCGTCGTTTAAATGATGTAAAAAAATTTCGCAAAAATTTTTAAATAAATGGAAATTTTGGCAAAAAACTAATTTTTTGCAAGAACAAACACCATGTTCCTGGCATCCGACGTGTCTGGCTAACGAACTTGTCCAACGGTTTGGGACTTCCAATATTTTCACCAAATTTCGTAAACCTAGGACATTTCGTTCGAGAGTTATCGTGCGGACACATATATATATATATACATATATACATATATATATATATATATATATATATATATATATATATATATATATATATATATATATAAATTTTGGTGAATATTATTTTCGGTTTCTAGGGACCTCAAAACAAATTTCTGCCATGGTCCCGGGTTCAAGTCGCGTTATGACAGTGGCTGTAATAGCTGAATTCCATTCTGGAAATTCGCTAATACAAAGATGACTCATGCACCAGTCACCTCAGAAAACGGTAGAGTAAATTTCATTTTCGAAAAACTACCGGAATTTGACAGAGGTGACGTATTATTGTGGTTGCACAAATGTGATCTTTTATTTAAATTGAAAAATATTGTCAATGAACCCAATAAATATTTTTTAATTACTCTCGCTCTCGATCCAGAGGCTAGTCAAGCTGTGCGTCACATAATTACTGACGTGGCTATTGAAAACAAATATGAAAGAATAAGGAATGAATTACAAAATAAATATGTTATGTCAAAAACAGAAAAATTTTCTTCCTTATTTAAAACAGAGAATTTTCAGAATCTGAAACCTTCAGAGATCATTAATAAAATGCAATATTTTGCATATGACTTGAATTTGGAAGATTCATTCCTTAAGCATATATTTTTCAAACATGTACCACAGAACATATTGCCTTTCTTGTATGCGCATGAAAATATGGAATGGCATGAGTTAGGTAAATTGGCAGACAGAATATATGATTCTTCAAGAAAAGTTGAAATCAATGGAATTAAATTAAGAGATGAAAAACTTGAAGAATTATATAATGAAATACATGTCATAAAGAATAAATTGAAAAATTTAAAGAAAAGGCAAAATTTCCATAGAAACAGAAAGAAAAAAGGAAATTTTGACTGTTCTAAAAATATTTTTAATTCTAAATTCCATTCAGAAATATGTAAATATCACATAAAATATGGAGAAAATGCAAGAAAGTGCAATAAACCATGTTATTGGTACATTTTATTTAGAAATGAAATAATAAATGGAAATAAATTGAATCGAAAGAATTACGAAATGACAAAATGTCATAAGGATTCAAAAACGAAGATTTTTTATAATAATTCCTGGAAAAAGAGGAATAATTCAAAATACGATAATTATCATCTAGATAATGATGATAAAATGTTTAATTTCCAATCACGACATCACAGAATTAATTCAATTTTTGGTAACAATTTCCATAATCGGAAAATGTATCACAAAAGTGATAAATGTTTTTCAAAACCATTTGTAAGTTATCCGAAAAATGGAAATTTTTTCAAAGAAAATATAATGACTCCGAAAGTAATGCATATTCGCAATGATAGAGTCAATTGTCATTTATTCTCCAAGTATCCTTTTAAAATAATGGAACAGGATGAGAATTATTTTAAAATTAAATTAAATAATAATTTGGATAAAGTTTCCAATAAAAAGCATACAGTAGCTTGCGTAAATTAATTCTCATAAAGCAATGATAATAATTATTCAATTTATTTCTATTTTTCAACGAATTCTCATAGGTAAAATTAATTATTTTACTTGGATATTTTTCTGCCGTATGTTTTTTTGTTCTAGATTCGGATATTCTGAATTATAGAAGACATCCGGATCGGAGAAGCAGAAATTTCAAATTATTCATAAGTGAATATACATATTATTATGTATTGTAATTTTTTAATACTGTTTGTGTAACAATGACTTGTAAATATTTAGCATTGTTATACTCGAGGGTTTTTTCATTTTCAGGGAACAATTTAGTTTGCGTCCTGAAAATTTTTCCCTTCAGCAGGAAATTTTTTTTTTTTTTTTTTTTTGAAATGTGCCAAGATTTTTTCTTTCCGCAGGAGGGAGTAATGTACCGGCACATAATTACATAGTTTGCCGTGCATAAAATTAATTATAAATTAAAAATATTAGTATGCTGGGAGAATAATCTTGGTAACAGATAACAGAGAAAAATACATGATTTTGACTGACAATTGGATTATTATTTCTCTTATTAAATATCGATAAATACGGAGTCAAGCACACGCACCATAATTATATAAGTGTAATTTTGATACAAAATTTCAATTTTACGCAATTAAAAAAAATAAATAAATAAAAAATAAAAAACTCATTTGTCAGTCTTCAGTAATTAAGTACATTACTTTTGAAATATTTTTTATTTTTTTTTTTTTTACCCATTCTGTATATACAAAAGAGATTATTCAAATTTCTATAAGTGCATTTTGAATAAACTTTGATCAAGAATAATATCCTAATTGTAAAGTTAAAGAGAGAATACAATCTGAATTCAAAACTACTGTAATTTCATAAGAAAAACTTGCGTTGAATTTTACTCGAAAGGAAATTTACTTCAAAGTAAAGGCTCGAGTAAGATTTCAAGATTTTCAATAGGTATTCAAAAATTGAATAATCCAGTACCCATATTTAACACTCGAAACAAAATTTTTTATATGTATTTGCAAGTATTAATATACAAAACTATTTTTGTTAAATTAAATGCAGTTCAAATTTTTGTCTATACTAAACACAACTGACCAATTTTCTAAATATAAAATGAATTATGCAGTTATGTCTCTTTTGTTTTAACTCTGGAAACAACCAAATTGAACATAGCAGAAATACAATGACTGAACTAACAATATCAACACATTTTTTCTTTTTTTTTTTAGTAAATAAAATATGCAACTATGTAACCTGTACAGTTACAAAATCCGAATACGTACCGCCAAAATGTTTCGTAACAAAGGTACAAAAAGGATAATACATTTGGCTATATAAAACAAACTTTGCGTATAATTTAAGGTTGTTGCGCAATACAGGCAAAGTAACTATCATACCTACAAAATTCCAAAAAAGTCTTCTGCGTTGATTATTGTGGTAAATTAAAGTTTAGTAATATTTTGTAAATTTGTAAATTTTAAATTACTTGAAAAAGCTCATTTATAATTAAAATTCCATAATGAAAAAAAAAAAATTAACATTCAAGTAAAATTGTGTATAGTTGGCTTAACGTAGTTGCTCCGAGATAGTCAGGTACAAAAGTATACCTCAGCGAAAAAAATTTTCTTTTACCAAAAATTAAATAATTTATTAATATTCTTCAGTTATTATATTTGTATGCCACTTGTTTGTGTTGAATTTCCGCGCGCTTATGTTGTAGCAATGTAAAAGAATTGTTGAAAAAGCGTTGTAAAAACGTTGTAAAATGATGTTTTTAAATTATATTTCAATAACGGCGTGGTCAATAATTTTTATTTCTTATTAAATATGGTTTGTAACTTTATATTTTATAGCATATTACATTTTTATCAAATTCCTTTGACACATTTTCATTTTATTCAAAAAAAAATTTAAAAAAAATAGAGTTTTCCCATAAGAGCCCGTGTTAAAATTATAAAACTTTGAAATCGTTTTTCTAAAAACTGCGGTAGTCAATTTTAATCGGAATAGTCTCGTATTATTGGTATTGAATTAAATAAATATCTAGAGAAGTTTCGTTAAAATCCATTGAAAAAATCGTTTTATCGACAAACTATCTTAAACTTCGATACATTTATCAATTTTTAAAATTAAATTACTAGAAATTTTTTTATTTTATCTTTGAATGATCCCAAAAAAATTATTGTTTGAAATAAGTTTTTTATCATTTAATCTTTAGCAGAAGGTATTTATTTATTCGATTAAGTTTTGATTTTTAGTGCGTCTTAGGGATTCCCCCATTAGCTCTGTATTAAATACTAAATAAAAAATGACATCCAAAACTAATAGACACAAGTAAGTCAGTATTTTAGAAAGTTTGAAAATAAAATCCTTACCTTAGGTGTCTGCGAAGATCCATGGTTTAAATAATCATACACAAAATAATAAATTTAAATTCAAGTCTTTTGGTTAATTAAAAAAAAAGCACAGGAATATTAAAAACCGAAAAAAAGTTTTGTCTATTACACATTCAAAATTAACGATCAATATAACACTGATTATTGAAACACTGCAATAATCAGGATCAGTAACTTAACTTTGTAACATTTGGTAACAATATAATAAATTACTACAAGTCATATATGAATGAAGTCTTTTCAGTAAAGGGCATAAAATATATTACAGCGGCAATATTATTACGATACCACGCTGTACGCACAACTACGATCCTATAGCTTGTGGTTTACAAAAACAATGTACCATGCTTATGAATCTGGAGGATGTCTGCAATGGACCTAACTAACTAATAATGCATGTATATAAAATACTTTTGAAGACTTTAAATACCACCACCAACCATCAAGAGATCATTTCTCGTCCGATTTACACACACTGAAGCTGTACTGGCTCTAGCTGGATATTATGTGTATTATATAGATTGGACGCCGTCTCGTTGGACAAACGATACTACTCTAGACTTAATTCATCATAAAAAACAAAACCCTCGTCCTACAAAAAAATTAACATTGAATGGATGGATGGATTAGCAGCAGCAGCAACAGATATCAATACAGGACGTCAGTTTTTTTTTTGTTATCTGTTTCCACTGAGAAAAAAATTGGCCTCACAGAGATTACTGTTAATTCACTAAAAATGATGTTACTTATTAATTTTTTCATGTTGGATAATTTTTTTAAATTAAGCATATAAAACGTACTTTTACACAATTTAATGCAATTACGTACACACACAAATCTCGCGTTTAGTGATGACCAAGATCCAAATAATCTTGGTTTTGATTTTGTTCTTGCACTATAGGAATTTTGGTCTTGGTCTTGTAGAGTTTAATCTTGGTCTCGATCCTTGATCTTGTTCAAAAATACGACAATAGCAAAACTTAGCATTGCTCACTATTGCATTTGTCCACTTCGATGACGATTTTTAAGAAATTTTTAAAAATTCTAGGAATTATTAATTTATAAGGCATACTGGAAATTTTTCAAAAATTTTAATAACAATATCAGGTAAATCTCTATTATATTTTTGCAAGAGGCTTGCTCTTTTCTGTTCACTTGAGTCTTGATAACGGTTTTGCAAAACTAATTTTGCTAATCCCTATTTGAATTACGTTTTTTCGAATTTCTTATTATATTGAAGTCTACTTCACCTCTTATAAGAGAAACATCCCACTTCGGGATCTTAACTTGAAAGCGAATAGTCACAAAAAAATTTAAATAGAGATTTAAATTACATAAAAACAATGTTATCAGAATATGCCAATAAGAATATCATAGTTCTTATCATTAGGGAATTATTGGAACAAAAAGTTTGGAATTATAGGTTTTGTGGCTATAGCTTCTAAAGTACACGGAATTTGGAAAGTATAAGTATTCTACGTGTCTAGCGCTTCTACTTAAAGGTGCATGTCGCTGGCCTGGCCATGTCGGAAATTTGCTATAAAAAACTATACCACGATTTAGTACCTAATTTTTACTAATTTGTACTCCAGTTTCAGAATTTGTACTCTTTAGGTAGCGGAGATATTAAGGGGATCCCAAAACCAGGCAAGTGTAATGCCAGCCCGGTCCTGTCGGAAACTTGATATAAAAACTATACCACGATTTAGTACCTATTTTGTACTATTTTCTACTTCAGTTTCAGAATTTGTACTCTTAAGGTGGCGGAGATATTAAGAGGTCTCCAAATCCAAGACCAATCAAGACAATATCAAGTTTCGGACAGGGCCGGGCTGGCGTTGTACTTGCCTGGTTTTAGGACCCCCTTAATATCTTCGCTGCCTGAAAAGTACAAATTCTAAAACTGGAGTACGAATTAGTACTAATTACCTACTAAATCGTGGTATGGTTTTTATATCTAATTTCCAACAGGGCGGACTGGCATTGTACTACCTTGTTTTGGGACCCCCTTAATATCTCCGTTAGCTTATGAGTACAAATTCTGAAACTGGAGTAGAAATTAATACAAATTAGGTACTAAATCGTGATGTAGTTTTTATATCAAATTTCCAACATGGCCGGGCCAGCGACATGCACCTTCAACTTAATTCATTTCATCTGATCTGAACAAACTGTATCTCTTGCCGTTTATGAAATCCCCATGCTGGAAATTTTATTAGGGTTGCCGTTCATTCGCCTCTAATAATAAAACAAAATATGCACTTTGATTTATGTCGATATCTCAAATACCTACTTTTTCAGATACACGAGGAACCATGTCAAAAAAACGTACTTTCGAGAAAATAGCATTTAAAGTTTCTGTTTGTTTGTTTTTCTTTCTTTTAAATTGAATTATAGTAAAGCGCGTGTACTAAATTACCCATAAATATTTTTGATTTTTCACTGTTTTAAAATAAAATTTTAGGAGAATATTTTTAACACCTTAAAAAAACATAATTATGAAAAAAAAATCGATTTCTTTCTTTTTTAGCGAATCTCCTCTTAATTAATTACTTAATATTATTTATTTATTTATATAATAATTATCTACTTTTAAATGAAGTTTTAAGTGAGTTTAGAGTCCAAGAAATCAATTCAAAATTAAAGAATTGCTTTTAAAAATTTCCTTAATGCTCAAAAAAGTGTCGAACTTTATCTAAATTACATGTTCGGCCAAGTGATCGGAAAACTACAACTTGTCTATGAGACGATGATCTCTGACGCCGTCGTTGCCTTCATTGTGATCTGTCTCTTTTTAGCATAATATGTATTCCGTCTGTCTCTTTTTAGCATAACAGTTCGTGTCAATTCTCCTCTTCCCTTCGTCCTGCTATTAGAGATCGTCGTCTCATAGACAAGTAGTATATTTCATATTATACGACCTAATATTCGTGCCTGCTCGCACTCTATAATATTAATAGATTTGAGCTTACTTTATGGTATTCCATATTTGTAAATAATAAACAAATATTTTACTTTGCAAAATACCACTTTTATAAAAGCGACCTAATATTATTCAAATTAATGGCGGAATTGATCCCAGGCTACAAGAAATCTACTTAAAATTAAAGAATTCTTTTAAACATTTCAAGTGGTCGGAAAACGACATTTCATATTACATGACAAAAGGTTATTCCAGTCAATGGCGGAAATCAATTCCAGGATACAGGAATTTTATTTAAAGTTAAAAAGTAGCTTTTAAACATTTCTCTAATGCTTAAGAAAATATCGATAGGTATCTAAATTTCATGGAAGACCATGTGGTCGGAAAGGCGACATTTCATATTACACGACCTAATGTTATTTCAGTTAATGACATAAGTGACTCCAACCTACAAGAATTCTATTTAAAATGAAAGAAATGCTTTTAAACATTTCTCTAATGGTTAAGAAAGTTTCCGTATTTTTCTGAATTACATGATAGACCAAGTGGTCGGAGAATGATGTGTTATATTAAATTAATATACCTAAGTAATGTCATTTAGAAAACTAATAAAATGGTCATACAATCATAATCCTACATGTAACCGGTGCGTAAAAAATTATCCAAGATTTTACTGCGTCGTGAGTGAAAAACAGTTCAGGTAGGTAGATTGAGGTTCAAGATAGTATGAGAAATATTTTTGTTACAGCTAACTTAAAAGGTAGAATAAAAGATTATTTTAAAAGGTAGCTATTCACCATTTAAATATTATACATATACTTACTTCTAATTTGCGTAAAAATTTTAAATAAAGATTAATACTAAAAAGATCAATCTGAGTCTATTGTAATCGCTGACTCCGCTCCATTTCTATATTGCAGCGATGCCCTATGACAAGCGTAACTAACAAGGAAAGGTATCCAACTGTATCTCTCAAAAATTTCTGAAACTTTGGTGGATTGTAGATCTTATTAAAACTAATCCAAAGCCATATTTCGTTCGTGCTCATAAGCTGTTTAAGGGAGTGAAACTCACCTCTGAAAATTTAAGTTTTTTTTTTTTCAATTTTCTTAAATATCTTGGAAGTGGTAAGAGCTTTGAAACTATAAGGTAAAAGACCCGGTAATTGACCCTGGCCCAGTTTCTGAACTTTTCAATTTTGTTATAAATTAATAAAAAAACTATATTTTAAATAAGAAAAAAAAATAAATTCTTAATTTAAAGTAACCTATTCTGTGTCTAATGAACAGCAATTTAAAAAGTTTAGAATATATAAAGTAAATAAAAAAAATTTTTTAAGTTTAAAATGTGTGTAAAAACTATTTTTTTGGTAGTTTCCTAACAGTTTATGTTACAAAGTACTCATTTTGATCTGTGCAATATTCATCATGTAAGTATGAAAACTTAATTAAAAATATATGAGCAGGTTAATATTTGTTTAAAATTTATTTTAAAATATTTATAAAATACCTTAGAATGATTTTTATTATTGAAATGTGAGGGTCAATTACTAGGCTCACTTCTAAAGTGGTATGGCCCAATTAAATTCTAACCAGTTTTTGTTAGTCATTTGTTATTTATAGTTATCTTCGATTAGTTTTTGTTATTTTTCATAACGTATATAACATTAAACATTCATTTTTATCAATAAAAAATTATTTATAAATTAAATTTTAAAAAACTATATTTTTAAATTTAAGGATCAGAAACTAGACCACTGTCAGGATCAAAAACTGTCACATGAGAAATTTTGAAGGTCAGAAACTGGGTCCTTTTTGTCAATTTTTAAAACATTAATTTAAATTATTAATTCAATTCAAATAATTATTTTACTTGTATGACTTTATTTTGAAAGCCATAAACTAGTTGATAAAATTATTAATTGTCTCTTAAGTTTAAACTTATATTTATTACTGTCGTTTAACCTCAGCCGTCACTCTTAAAAGGTCAGAAACTAGGCCCGTTACCTTATGTTACAAAGTACTCATTTTGATCTGTGCAATATTCATCATGTAAGTATGAAAACTTAATTAAAAATATATGAGCAGGTTAATATTTGTTTAAAATTTATTTTAAAATATATATAAAATACCTTAGAATGATTTTTATTATTGAAATATGAGGGTCAATTACTAGGCTCACTTCTAAAGTGGTATGGCCCAATTAAATTCTAACCAGTTTTTGTTAGTTATTTTGTTATTTATAGTTCGATTAGTTTTTGTTATTTTTCATAACGTATATAACATTAAACATTCATTTTTATCAATAAAAAATTATTTATAAATTAAATTTTAAAAAACTGTATTTTTAAATTTAAGTATCAGAAACTAGGCCACTGTCAGGGTCAAAAACTGTCACATGAGAAATTTTGAAGGTCAGAAACTGGGTCCTTTTTGTCAATTTTAAAACATTAATTTAAATTGTTAATTCAATTCAAATAATTATTTTACTTGTATGACTTTATTTTGAAAGCCATAAACTAGTTGATAAAATTATTAATTGTCTCTTAAGTTTAAACTTATATTTATTACTGTCGTTTAACCTCAGCCGTCACTCTTAAAAGGTCAGAAACTAGGCCCGTTACCTTATATATTTGTAAATGACACTTTAAGATCTTCATTATGATACCAAAATTAAAGTTATAAAATTATTGGGGTTTCATTCCCCAGCCCCAACCAATAATTTTATCAGGTATTTTTTGGTAAAAGAGGAGGCTGTTAGGTGTAAATAAAAGAATTTTTAATTAATATATTTTACATCACACCAGTTTATTTCTTGTTGCATTAATAGACTCTTTGCTAATATTAGCTTGGGAAATATTTTAACTATTTTATTTAATAATGAGCAAAAATATGGTCAAAGAATCTCGTATTTTAGTAATGAATTGTTACAAACTTACGATATACTTTAAAATACATAATTTAGGAAGAAAAAATACGCTACACCCCCTCCCCATGCTTTACCGGTATCTATACCATATATCTAGACCAATGAAAATAGTGATTAAAATACAAGGTCATTAAATCACTATAATGAGCTGTACTGTGGGCTGGATTATACATAATAATAAAGTTTTTCCTTTTAAGGACCCACAAATAAAGGAGTAAATTATTTGTAAGTCCTTAAAGGGATAAACTTTATTATTGTGTAGGAAAGGTCATTATTGAAAAGAAAAATGTGTATTATTAACACCATGACGGTCGTAATCTATAAGTACTGACAAAACGCCCAACTGGTACACTATTTAGACAGCTAATAGATTTTATATGGAAATTTTGACATTCTACAACAAATTTTAACGACTTTGACATCAATGACCGTCAAGATGTTAGTATTTCATATCCATAGTAATAAAAATTACATTGAGTAACGTTTGCGTGCAATTAAGACACGTAATTATTGTAATGTCATTAACAAAGTATTCCCAAATCGGCTAACATAAAAAGTGAGTAACTAAATAAGTGTATAAATATAAGAAATATATCGGAGATTTAAAACTCAAACGAACAAATGCAGGTATTTATTTATTCTTATTAATATTATAGGTAAACAGTAAAGTAATGATTAACCTTTTAAGGGGAGCCTACTTTAGAAAGACAAGAAAAAAGGAAATTTCAGGAAGCGGGATATATTAAAAATACTTATTTTTAAAGAGGTCTATTTATTTCTTACATAATATTTAAAAAGTTATTAGGTACATTACAGAAAGTGCACTTAAATTTTTAAAATTATTTACTGTTTGTATGATGTGAACGTCGTTTCAGAATCATAAGTCAAGAACGATTAAAAATTTGGATTTAAAACTTTATTAAACTGTTCTTCGATTAAATTTTAACTTTCGATTAAAACAATTTATAAACTAAGCTCTCTCGTTAAGACATTTTTCACTTCTAAGGTTGATTACCATATTACCAATTTTTTTGCTATAATGATAATTTACAAATGAAATCTTCATAAATTATATAGAATTCCTTTTCAAGTGGTGAATTTTTGAATCACCAAAATGTATCATACACTAAGTAGTCCAATAAAAAAAAAATTGTACTTAATTGGAAAGCCTAAAGTGAATTTTGACCCTCCACTCCAACAATTTGTTTACGCATAACTTCTTACTTCTTGAAGAAGTTAGTGTGCTTGATAAGAAAATAAGGTTAATGAAAGATAAAACAGTGACAACAGGAAACTATTCTTTTGAACAAAAAAAGTTATATAGGCTACATTTGTTAGGATACAGACGCAAGTTTTTAATTTCCTTCTAATTTATTTCTAGATGATTAAGATTTAACCTATCAAAGCATCTAAAATAAAAAATAAAAAATAATAATAATAATAGGTAATTAAAATAATAAATAAATTTTAGTTATGCATTAAAGATAAGAATGTCATATTTTTAATGGAATTTCGCCATTGTCATAGAAAAAATTAACAGTTCACACCAAAATTACTTTAATTCAATCAATTACCTCAATTAAAAGCACTTCCATAAAGCCTGATTTGAGAAAAAATAAATATTTTAATTTTATGACGTCATAAAGATAAAGTCCACTAAAATTTTTCAGCACTTTAATAGCCGTAAAAAAATGATAAAATAATGAAAATGGACGCCAATTATAGGTTTTTAAAAGCATTCTTTTCATTTTTGTAAAATTAGAGAGTTAAGGCTCTAAGAAAAAAGACTTATGCTGAATCAGTCATATTTTTGAAAGGACTTTCATCACTTCCATAGTAAAAATAAAAAACTTACACGCAAATTACTTTAATTCAACCAATTAATCTAATTCATACCATTTTCAAGTTTAATTTTGGAGAAAAAATATTTAAATTTAATGATGTCATAAAAATTATTAAAAGTCGTAGAAAAATGATAGAATGATAAAATTGGAAGCGAGTTACAGATTTTCCAAGTCGTTCTTCTCATTTTTACCGAAATTGGACATAAGATGCCTATAAAAAAAGACTTCTGTTTTTAAGCCATAGTCATATTTTTAAAAGAAGTTTCATCATTATTATAGCAAAAATAAAAAGCTCACACCCAAATTATTCATACTCAATCAATCCCTAATTCGAGGTACTTCCATAAAGACATTTGAGAAAAAATAAATGTTTCAATTTGATGACGTCATCAAGTTTTTTGAAATTTTTTAGTATCTTAAGAGTCGTAAAGAAATGATAGAATAATGAAACAGAAGCGAATTGTAGGTTTTCGAAGTCTGTTTTTTATTTTTATCAAAATCAAGCGTGTAGGACGTCTATAAAAAAAGCTTCTAATGAAGAAACAGTCGTATTTCTAAAGAGCAATTGCTTATTTTCAAAGGCCCGATATCTGTAATTAAATACTTTGAGTCTTTTTCAAAAAAAAAAAAAGGTATTTTGTCAAAATTTTAAAAAAAAATTCAAAATTGTTATTAGGCCATTAGAGCAGAAAAGATCACATAAGCAAGCCCAACGAGAGAGTAGAGTAGTCAGGGTTGCAGCCTCGGCGCCCTAGCTCAGCGCCCGCTCTAGCGTTTACGTCGCCCCGGGAAAAAGGGAATAATTCCGCCCCTGCATAAAATGAGTGACCTTTTTTTTGGTTACTGGGTGTGAAAATTGCCCTGTTTTTTTTTTTTGTTTTTTTGTTTTTTTTGCACATCAGCTCTCAAATGCCGCCCCTTTTTTTATAAGATTACCGCCCTTTTTATTTTCCGCCCCGGGCAAATCTCATCACTTGCCACCCTTTAGAAAATTACCGCCCTTAAAATTTGCCTGGAGCGGGCCCTGCCTAGCTTGAAAAGTGGGCTCGGACAAAAGTAATGGGAGCTTCTTTTTTCTCGTCAATTTTTTTGGGGGGGAGGGGGTTAGCTTTAAAAAAATGTGTCTTTTCCCCAGGGCCGGCTATTACTCTCTACAGCTCTGCACATAAGTTTTTGAATCATTATCCTATGTAAACTGGTTTTCAAGAAAAATTAAAAAATGTAGTAATTGTTTTAAATAGAAGAAGTAAAGATTAAATCTGTTTTTTTTTTTTTTTTTTTTTTTAATAATAAATAATAGAATCTGATAGCTGATGATAATATTAATTTTTAATATTAATACGGGTAGTGTTTTATATATTATAATTCTCATTACTGTCATGCAAAATGTACATTAAAAATTAATAATATTGGATTATATTTCACAATAAATTCATTTAGGTATGTAGTGGAAAAAATGAAAGTATTTTAAACTAAAATTGTCTAGAGTGTCCCTAAAAAAAACTATTCGGAAATATAAAATACTTCTGTCGCAGCATCCTGCATAACATAGCGAATTTTTGTTTTCACCAATCAATTTTTCTCAAAAACCCGTTTACATAGGACAATAGTTCAAAACGTATCTTATGTGATTTTTTCCGTTCTTTGTGATGGTGTAAAAAAAATTTTAAAAACTTTTGAACTTTGCCAAATTTTTACAAAAAACATATTTTTTTGAAGTTCCTGGTATTGGACGTGTTTGTCTGAAGAACTCATCGAAGGTTTTTGGACTGTGTAATGTTTTCACCAAATTTCGTAAAATAGGACGTTTCTAGGAACCTCAAAACAAGTTTTTATCATAGTCCCGGATTCAAGTCGCTGATGATAGTGACTGTAATAGCTGAATTTTCGCTAATAAAATGCTTAAATATTAAAACAAAAATTTTATTTTCAATTAGTAAATTTTTGTTATAATTATTCTGAGACACCCTACATGTATGTAATTAATAAAGTTATTATTATATTCCATTATTTAAAGTTATCTTTAATTATTAATTACGGGTAATTATGAATAAAAACGTATGTAATATACTTCAGTCGTTACTGTTTGCATTTAAAATTCAAACAGTTTAAAATCAAAATGCCATTGATAAAGTTTAAAAAACCAAGAAAAATTTCAACACCCAAACGTAAAAATGGTTGTATTATATGTGCAACTAAATTATTCATAAAATCAGGGAATATATCAGGAATGATTACCTATAAATTTATTTGTAATCATCAAAATGAACAACTAAAGACTAAAAATTGTCACTTTGTTACAGTAGCATATTCATTACTAATTAAATTTTTATTTTGTTCAATTATTTTACTGATATTACTTTTTAAAATAATAGAAATTCAATATTTTCTAAATTATGTTGATACGATAACAACGTTGTTTAATTTTGTGCATATTTCTTACTTTATAAGTGGCTACACAGCATTGATCAATGTGCAAGTTCTACTTTTGGATCCGCATACCAGCTTTTATTTATTTAGATCCATAATTTTATCAAATTATTACATGAACTTGTTTACAAAAGTATCCGAAAATATAATTAAAAAAGAAATGTTATATTTAATCATTTCTAATGTAATTCTAAGTGTATATCCTATTTTAAACCTTCTTATTTATTTACATTTGGGTTTTCCTGTAACAATTAAAAATATTCTTGTATATTGTGCAACTGGTATATCGATTTTTGTTACAAAAATCTCTATAAATCAATTAAACGTTTATCTCGTGATTCATCACGTGAGTACATTATAAGATCGGCAATTTATTTGACGAATGTGTTAAGACTCTGCCTATAAATGTTCCTTTTAGCAATTATTTGAAAATATGAATAAATATTTAATAAATGAGTTAAACAAAGAGTTAAATCAAATGACAAATACATCTGAAGAAGAAATTACAAATGATCAAGCGTTGGCATTATTAGAACTAAAATATTCAACAGTATCGTCAATTATCAAGAAAAACCCAGCAAAATCATCTTTATATAAAAAAATCATTGCCAATCATCGACTTTATTTGAATTTGATTACTAATTTAAAATATTTCAATGACTTTAATGATCCTCAACTAGTGATAACATTAACGTTTTTTATCTTGGGTATTACCCTATATGGATATATTGGTGTGGTTAATTTAATTAAAAAAATCTCAGTGGAATATTCAAGATTATGTGTATTTTACATAATAGTATTTATTAGTGATATACTTTATTCTTGTCGGAATACGGATCAATTAATTGATTCAGTAAGTTTACCTACACATTGCAAAATTTAACAATACAGCTTAATCATTTAAATTATTTTAGGTAACGGATATAAGAAAATATTTGTTTCAATATCCAGTGACTAAATTAACTACACGAGAAGCACTTGCGGTAAAATATTTAGTTTCGGTTTTTTATTTTTATAATCTGCAATTTTAATTTAACCTGTTTGTTATTTAGCTACAATGTTACTTGAAAACTTTAAATGAAATGCCACCAGCGATTAGCGTTTCGGAAATTTTTGTTTATAATTCAACGGTATTCTTTTCTGTAAGTTTAAAAATAATTTTAAAAAAAATAAATACATAAGTACATGAATTTACAGAATTTACTCATTCTGGTTATTTTAGATTATGGGCACCATTTTAACTTACGTAATAATGGCGTTACAATTTACAATGAACAATTAACTTTTTTTTATATGTTAATTATTTGTTAAATAATTAATTATTGAATTATTACTCTTATAGTTTATTTATTCTGTATATTTTTTAGTAAATGAAAATATATGTTAACTTATATGATAAAAATACAGACGCAGTTATTCAAAAATGTTCTAACGTGGTTGTCTATTCTATTCTATTCACTCATCTTTAAAAATGGTATAATTCTATGGATATGTTACCCTCTGTGTTAATTGAAAAATTTGTAACCTATTTTATATCTAGATATTCGTAATTACCTTTATCATGTGAACTTATTTCACGGGAAGATAAGAAGTTTCACTTAAAAAATTACTGGGTAAGAAAGTTATGTTTTTAGGTGTATTATAATAAATAAAAAATTAAATATTTGAATGAAAAAACAAGAATTTTTAAGGGTATCTTTCTGTTAGTGTATGTAGTTTTTCAAAACCAATTTTGGGTAATTATGCAGAACAATTATAGGCTTCATTTAAACATTGGAAGTGCCGAATATAAACTAACTTGTACTGGGTATCCTTATTACATAATAGTATATTACGTAATTGAATTTGTAAGCTATATACAGCTTTCAAATTTGACATACTTCTGACAACTTGACAATTTTGACAACTTTCCTGATAGGAGTCATTTTGGACACAAATTAATTGTATTATTAGTCGTAGACAAAGTATAGTACGAGACCGTGGGCGTGAGCCCACATCGCCCACGCCTAGCTACGCCACTGAGTACAATTATGTACTCACGGCTGTGCGGCTCTTGCGTAACTTTTTCAATCTTGTGTAATATGTACCTTATACTCGTAAAACCTTAATAAAGCAACGTACTATTTAACTGGCGAATGGGTTACAAATAGTATATTTCCAATTTATCTACTTCTCTTTTGTAAGAAGTTTACTAAAAACAGCTGTTTTTTTCTTTTCAAATAACTATAATCTTTAACTATATATGTTACCAAATTTCTATGTGGTTTTCTTTTCTTTTCTTTTTTTAAATTACTAACGATAGGTACGTTTTGTTAAAATTACAGGCATTAAAAAGATTTAAATTTTTAAACGTAAAGAAAATATTAAACATTCAGTATACCAAGTGCAATAACTACACGTCAAAGAAAAGTGACAATGAATCGAAGAACCTCGCAGTAGAAAACCAATCAGAGAAAAAAACGATAAAATCTACTAATGAATCAAATAAACTTATGGCAGAAAAACAATCAGAGAAGAAATATACCAGCGAGTCACAACCAGATAAAATTTCGGCTGAATACTTAAGAAAAATTGAACGATTACACCGCTTACAAGAAAAGTTTCAAGTACATAAATCACATTTTTAACACGTTGCTGGATACAGCCACTCTATAGCGTCAATAATTTTTATCCGCTTTGCGACACTACCATCAGTTGGGGCCGAATCTGGACAGTAGGGGCGAATCTAGACAGAGCTGCCTTTCGATATTTCTTCGTCAGTGTTATGACCGTACAAGGTCATAGATCAATTTATGCTACTGAATTTTGTCAGTTATGAGTTAGTCATCAAAACAAAAAAAAAGATATATATATATATATATATATATATATATATATATATATATATATATATATATATATATATATATATATATATATAAAGTAGGGACTGGCAACACAATGTTTGGCGTTTCTTTGGCAATATATGTACCAAAAATGAAAGCTGTATTGTGCTTAATTTTTTTTTTATAAACTGATTAACAAAAAATTGTCTATAGGTAAGGCGAATTCATACACCATGGTGCGTCAATATAAAAAGAAAGTGGGTATAAACTACATAAACTGTAGTCTAGATAACATAAAATGGGCACTTTTCGACAGAGGCACAACCGGGGAGGTTCAAGGGGTCCGGACCGCCTAAAATTACCTGGAAATTTTCCTTCAATTTATTTTATTTAGATCAAAAAGTAAAATTTTTAATGGTTTACTAATATTTTTTATTTGAAAATCAAATTTTCGGAGACGACATTTTATTACAACATTTTCCATTGTTATCGGAGAACTGCGTTATCAAAAAATTTGATATTTCAAATTTTTGTTGGACCCCTGTAGACATGTAGTTGTTGCGCCCCTGCTTTCCGATATTAAGAATAAAAGAAAATCGCTCAGACAAGCTGCTGAATATTTCCATGTTCCCAAATCGACCTTGCATGATAGACTCAAAGGCAAATCGAAATAAAACTCATTTAAATCCAAAATGTTTTATTCCACCCATCAAGTCATTCGCTGATGCAGTTATTTATCTTAGCGAATTTCCAGATTGGAAATTCAGGTATTTTTATCTTTTTATGTCCGATTTTACCCATATGCATGACTGAATGTGATTTATATTGCAAATAAAGCATTGTTCAGATTCGCCCCACACATAGGGGCGAATCTAGACACTATATAACAAAAAAAAAACGCCGTGAGCAACGGGGCCCCATCACGGTAGTCGAATTTTCCCCTTCATCTTCGGTATTGAATGTCTACAAGCGAAATGTGATTGAAAGTCTACAACCGAATTGTCATTTTGTTGGTTTCAAAACTGGTGATGAGTGTTCGGCTGATCGAGGCTTTAAAAAAAGGTTTTAAGTATTTAAGGGCTGTATCTCAGTAAATTTCAATTTTGTGCCGAAAACAGGTAGCAGAAAAAAAGCCAACACAATTCGTACGAGGACATTCCTACCCATGTTTATCCGCTAATTGCCTTTATGTTTTAGTTTTAAAAATTAAAAAAGGACCTTAAATAGTAAACTGGAAGGCCTTTATAAAGATATTTTTTCTTTCCAAAAAAATCCAAAATTTCTATTTTATAAATACTAAAAATCTAAAATTCCTAATTTATAAATAAACAGTGACTTTAATAACATTTTTAAATTACTTAATATGTATGTATTTCATTTGTCATAAAAGTAAGTTCACTTTTTTTTAAATTTTTTAAAATTACTATTCGCCTACTTGTATTTAGAATAAACATAATGCTTTTAAAACACATTTAACAATAGCATTCAATTCCGGTGTAAAAATGGGAGAAGTGGGGGGAAAAGTGATGCGGACTCCCTATAAGGTACTAGCTGGATACTAACTGAATACACGTACAAGATTTCAGCCCTCTAGGTTTCCTTATGGAGTCTCTAGACGTGTTAGAAAACAAGCAAAAAAATTAAGGAAATATTGGCGTAAAAATCGTGGGGGTAAGGGTTAAAAGTTGAAACCTCCAAAAAACAGTGTCTGGCTATTAGCTTAACCTGTACACCAAATTTCAGCCCTCTAGGTTTAGTTGGGTAGATTTTGACCCGAACGAAACTGTTAAAAAACAAGAAAAATCATGTTCTTTTGGGTATAAAAATGGTGGGGGTAGGGGTTAAAAGTCGAGACCCCCAAAAGGCACCCCCTTGATACTAACTCAATCCGAATACAAAATTTCAACCCTCTAGGTTTATTCGGGTGACCTGTGCGAGTGGTACAAACTTCGAAAACGTCGAAAATGCATGAAATTGTAGCTTAAAAATGAGGGGGGTGGGGGTAAAATATTAAAACCTCCAAAAAGCACAACCTAGGTACGAACTTTATCAACACACCAAATTTCAACCCTCTACGTTAATTCTGGGGGGCTGGGGGCCTGTTAGATCCAGCGAAAATCGTTTTTCCCCCCTCTACTCCCACCATATCATCCTAGGAAGCTGAATTTTGGATATGTTGTAGATAATTGACCGAAACATTATTTAAAACCGGTTTGGAAAAGTTTTATTGCTTTTCCGCCCCCCACCACCCCCTTAAAGGTCGGGTCAGAAAAAAAATTTGCCCAAAATTTGACCCCATTTTGATAGTATGAGGTGCCTCGAAAATGAGCCCCATTTACCAAATTTCATCTCTTAACTTCCATAGGGGGGCCCTACACAAATTAAAAGGTGGCGGGAAAATTATATATATATATATATATATATATATATATATATATATATATATATATATATATATATATATATATATCAGACATTTTTTTTTCTACATATTCGTGTTCTACGGGTCCGAAAACGGATAGCGCCCCTACTCTCGCCTCTCGCAGCTCTTATCGTATAGACTGTATAAGTCTAATTTTTCGGAGAAAATTCGACTAAAAATGTTACAGTACCAATTTTGATATTTTTATTACTGCCCTATATGCTCGTGATATTAAAGCATTTAAATTATTTTTTTTAGAATTTTTTAGATAAACTCTAAACAATTTATTGCCAAAAAACTGAAAAAAGTCGTCCAGATGCGCCCCAACTGACGGTACGCCGCACAGCACTAGTGATTGTATTTAACCCTTAGGGAAAACATATTCCATCATTTTACTTAGGTATGGGATCCCCAACATTTAAAATTGCCTATATTTTGATTTGTAATAAATGATAATTTTTTTCAATTTGTGCGAAGAGTGTAGAAAACGATAGAACTCATAAAAACGTTAAAAATTAATTACATATAACCTTCTAAAGTAATTAATTATGCAGAAATATGGCTTCACCTATTTTTGCCTATAAATAAAAAACTAATAGTGCTTTTCCATAATTGCGCTTTCTGAGATATTAAAGAAAGAAACTCTTAGAAATTTAAAAATACTGCGCGGTAGTTCTAACAAGTAAAGGTCCCGAGGCCGAACCTATAGATTTTGATGAAACAAATATGTTGTAGAACACTAAAAACTAACGGACATATATTTTCTTTTATCTGCGGAAAAACGGTTTAAAGGGGTGAAATAGCCCTTCAAAAATTGGGGTAAAAATTAAATTTTACAAATATCTCGAAAGCAGTAAGAGATAGAGCAAAAGTTTAAATTGGTGATATTGCTCTTTTTTAAAGAGCTATTTATTAATATGCAATTTGTTCAATTTACATCAACAGGGGTGGTTGGGGGTTAAAATTTGGGGGTTAATTTTGCAAAAAGGGGGTGAAAAATAGACAATATAAAAATTTTGTTTACAGATTTGAAATCTACGTCAAAAAATCTAATTGTACTGTTTTTGCTCAATGTTCTAATATTAAGTTTAGGGATAGTTAACTAGGGGGTGTCTGTGTCGAATAGTCGTACTACTTGGGTAGTTCAAGAAGTTCTTCTTCATGGAAAATAGTTTAAGACAATTAAAATAACGTAAAAATGAAATTGTCGATTTCAAAATTCAGTTTGAGCAACATTGGAGAGCGGGCGAGTCACTCTCTTAAATTACATACTAGTTTACATACACTCATTTTTACTATTAACACACTGCCAGTGGGTAATAATGTCACAGTAAGTGGTTCTGAAGTTGGACTATCGTATGTAAGGTTACTTGTAAGATGCAGCGTATACCGATTACCAAGTATACGGTACTATGTGCTTCCCCTGAGGGTTAAAATATTCATGCTATATCATCAAATATTGTCGATGAATGACAAAACCAAAATTTTATGTAATTTTTCCATCTAGTTCCCTCCTACGACATGTATTTTTTGCTAGTCAAAAGAATGATTATTCTACAAAATTTAAGAAAGATAAATATTCGTCTTTACGTCTAGTATTTTTAAACCAAGTTCATCAATAACTTTTTTTCATTTTAACGTAATTCACCCTTAAATCCCGATTCAGTCAGCTTTATGGTTTGAATACTGATACAAATAGAAATACATTTACAGAGAATTTTTTTTATTTTAACAGGTTAACGACGGTGTACCCGTTTTCTTGAAAGGTGGAAATTTCGACAAATTTTTATTTCAGTTAGTAAATGTAGGACTTTTAATTGGCCTTTTAATGACTGGTCAAATGATTTATAACATGGCCTATGATATAAAACCTACTGCTATGGAGTAAGTGTAATTTAGATATTAGTAAAATTTTACAAACTATTATTCAACCTATACAAATTGGAAATGAAGTTCTATTAAAATTGTAGGTCTCAAGATCTCTGACTCATTAAATAATTATATAAATTTTTTCTTTTCAGTGATCGGCCTAACGATTCTTAATTACTGTCATGTGAACACCATTAAGATACAAAATTTGATATTATTTTTGATTATACTATTTTTAGTATGTATTTGATAATTAAATAAAAAATATAAAAAAAATATAGAAAAATGGACTATATAATTTTTTTTTTCAAAATATATTTTTAATAATAAATATTTCAGAAAACACATTTTAACAAAAATTATTGTACTTTTAAGTTAAACTTGTATTCGTTAAACTTTCTGTCTCATGTTTTATCTGACTAGATGATTCGATTATGGTTTCTGTTTTATCATTTTCGTCTACTGAAGTAGTTTTATTTACCGATTTTTTAGATTTTTTCAACTGGTCCTTTCGTTTCTCAGTCTTTTTTGAATCTTTCTTTTGTTTTTTCTTTGATTCGTTTTTACTGCCTTCATCGAGCGAATTTTTTGTTTCATTCGATTGCATTAACAATGATTCATCTATTATAATCGAATTAAAATTTTGCACCTCTTGTTCCTGTTCTTGTTTCAACTGTTCATCTGCTTCCTTACCTAAATTATCTAAATATTCTTTGAGTAAAGTTGCATTTTCATTATCTTCGTGATTAACTGTATTCAACATTTCATCACTGGAAGATATTTTAAAACCTTCGGTATATTCTTGCACTTTACTTTCTTTTGTAACGTTTGATGTTTGTTTGTCATGTGATTTTTTGGATTTTTTCTTTTTGGGTTTATCTCCTTCATTTAATAATTGTTTGTCATTTTTCATAGCCGGGTCATTATCTATAATTTTCTGTATCTCTGATAAAATTTTCATTTCAACATCTTCAAATTTTTTAGTTAAACTATCATCAATTTTTTTTGGTAGGGTTATGTTTTTTGTGACGTTTGTTGTTTCGGTTTTATTTGATAAGGTTATACTTTCTTCTTGATGAAAAGCATTTCGTAAAATGTTAGTTTCCTCTTGCTCATTTTCAGTACTTAAGAGATTCTCAGAAATAATATCAATATCTTTTAAAACTGACTTCGTTTCATTAACATTTTCGGTATGAGTTATATTTTGCTTTTTACTCGGTTTCTTTTTCTTGGATTTTATTTTTTCATCAATATCAACATCAATTTTAGTTTTGTTATATAAAGATTCCTTTTCTTCTTCTTCTTCTTTTTTACTTTTAATTTCTTTTTCGATATCAGTTACATTTTTCTGTTTAGCAGGTTTACTTTTCCTGGGCTTCAATTTTTCATCAGCATCAACATCAACTTTAGTTTTGTTATATATTAATTCTTCTTCTTCTTCTTTTTCATTTCCAATTTCTTTTTCGACCTGAGTTACATTTTGTTGTTTAGTAGGTTTACTTTTCTTGCGTTTTATTTTTTCACCAATGTCAACATCGACTTTAGTTTCGTTATAAACAGATTTTTCTTCCTCGCTTTTAAACCTTAATTTCTTCTTTTTCTTCTTCAGATGTAACATTTGATTCTTTGACTGTTTTATTGGTAATTACATCTTCATCAACTTTTTCGGCAATGGTATCATTTTCTTCTTTAACTTCTACTGTATCAATCTTTTCTTTTTCAATATAATCGATTTTAGTTTTTACTGATTCTAATTTAGCTTTTCTCCTTTCCATCATGAGTTTTATTCGTTCTTTAGCGGTTTGAACAATATTTTCAAATTTATTTTTATTGTCATCCTCAAAATATTTTTCTTTTATTATTTTACTTTTCATAATTTTACTCGGATGATCTTCATCAGCTATATAAGCTCTTCTAATTGATTCACTAGCTTCAACTATTTTTTTATTCGCCTCGTCAAATTTAATATCACCTCCTTTTATACGGTATTTCCGATCAATTTTAGGAATGGTTTCATCTAATAATTTCTTTATTTGAAGATTTTCTAATATGTGAGGGCTGATGTTTTCCTTCCGTTTCAGAATAAAAATCATTGGCTTCATTTTAATTTTAATTGGAGGGATAAAATTATAATTAAAAGTTACATGTGAAAATCCGTCAACAGATTCAAGTATATCGAAAGTTTGACTGTACGGTTTTAAATTTGAAGAATATTTGCTTTTCGCTTCTGCTAACAGATGCGTAAATTGTAACATTTCTGGAGATCCTGGTCGAATTGATTCATTTTTGCTGTAACTAATTAAATACACAATGTAAATTATAATATGGAAGTAAAATTTTAATTCAGAATAAGATATTTTTTAATTAAAAATTATAGTGAAGGGCGTTTTTTTACTAGACCAACGATCCTCCCTTCGAGTACCACTCCATTTTGATAACCCATTAATCACTACTCTGCGAGCAGTGCGAGAATGCTTATCCAGTATGAAGAATTACTTTTCGCATTTAAAAGAGTAAAAATATGTGATTAATGCGTTAACAAAATGAAATGGCACTGCACAAAAATTATGAAGACAACAACATTTAACAAATGAAGCAAAATTAGACGTAGAAGCTTAAGTTACTATAGTTACTCTAATATAAAAATAGAAAAGAAACAGGAAATTGGGTACGTCTGGTATTGCTTCATTTGTTAATGGCGTCAAACCATTTTTAGTTGATTTCACCTATACTACTACCAATAAACTTTAGTTTTGTAATATTTAGAACTTTCAAAGGATAAAATTAATATAAGAGAATATTTTTAAAATCTCAATTATAAGAAAACGATCTTTATAAAAATGTTATATAAATTTCTATAATGAAAATAAAAATAATATTACAGTCGGACTTATGTACTTTCAACTGATTTTACACAGGTATTTTCAAGTTTTTGTTGCCCACTTCTCACGCAATACTTTAATACAGAAAACTAACCTTCAGATTAACCGACCGACCATTAGTGACTTTATCTTATAATATACGGTTTTACTTCATTCGCAACTGTTTAAAAAATATTTTATTACAAGTTTATTACACTTTTTTCATTTTTCCCTTTTTTATTTATCATGTGTCACTTGACATTTTATAATTCTAAGGTTATTCACTGGGAAAGTACATGTGACTACTGCGCAGAGATTTACGCGGGCTTTCTGTGACTGGTTCTATGTCTGTCACGTGGTGCTCTGACTACCACGGAGTGCGAATGAAGAAGAAGTTGAAAATACATGAGTCCCGATAGGTTAAAAATATATGAGTCCGATTGTACTTTATTGTACCTGGGTTTTTACAAACTTGAGTCTAAAATAAGTCAATTTAATCAAAATTTGTAAAAGAAAGTTCATTCTTCTTTTCATTTTTTAACAAGCAAATGAATATATTTATGATATTTTAAGGAATTTTCAAAGTTTTTATATTAACCGCTTTAAGCAATTAAAATTAGACCTTTAAGAAACAAACAGCGTTAATTAGTAATTAAGTTATGGCATAAGAATGATAGTTATTGATATATCGTTACGTCAGACACTTACATCCAATCAGAATTGATCTGCGTAAATCGAGAGACGCCTGTCTGAGCTGCCAATACATCAATATGGACTCGAACATTTGTTTCATTAGCTGCGATTCGATGTAAGCGTGAAATGGCCACCCCTCCAGGATAATTGGCATTTGCAATGCACAATAAGAATAGAGTAAAACATACATTTACAATGATATGACAACAAACACCTAACGCCAAAAACTGATTTAAACTTGATTTGGCACGATTTTCCCACCTAAAAGTATGAAATTATATGATATTTAAAATTTACGATATTCAGCCACTGAATCAGAAGTTTTCATGTACAATTTCATATCGTTGGTTTTCTGACGCAACCTCAGTAAGTGATTTTTATTGATTTTCCGTTTATCGTGTAAATCTGTTCGTAATTTATGTATCACGGAATTAATAAATTTTTTGAATTTACCTCGAAACGAATGATTACAATGAATGATTGTAATTTTCATTCTGTGTAATCTATGATTGCAAATTAAAAAAATGTACCTTCATTAAGGTAGATTTTCACGTGCAAAATACTTATAGCTAAAAATTTTGTCTACTTTCTCGTGTAAGCATCATTAGCATGCAAGTATATTGTTGTACAAGTCTACTTGTATAGATAAAAATACACTTGATTCGTTGTAAGCAACTAAAAAATTGAAATAGAATCATATGCCTTACTCTTTTTATGCATATGCGAATTATATTATCTAAAAAGAGTAAGATATATGATTCTATTTCAGTCTTTTTTATTGTTGCTTACAACGAGTCAAAAGTGTATTTCTACTTTTGCTGTTAAAAGTAAACTCAACCTAAATTAAAAATGGCGGATATAATATCAAAATGCCAGAGTACAAGCAAACATTCGGCGTGTTCGTTGCTGAGTTTTTCTGCTCAAAGTGAGCTGCTAGCGCATGCGAAAGAACTTTTTTTTATGGAATACACAGTATTTTGTACTTCATAAAAATATTTTTGCGCATGCGCTAACAGTTCATTTTGAGCAGAAAAACTCAGCAACGAACACGCCGATTATGAGCAAATTAACAGCATGACAGTCATAACCTATAATGACAAAAAGTCCAATTCGTACACTATTTTGACAGCAAAAATACATTTTACATATATATATATATATATATATATATATATATATATATATATATATATATATATATATATATATATATATATATATATATATATATATATATATATATATATATATATATATATATATATATATATATATATACTTTATTTGCTTATAAAAATGCAAAGTTACATTTTACATATATATAGAATTGTTGACGTCATACGATGTGGTGTGAGTTAGTAAGGTTTCAACTGACGTCTTATGACGTCAATGACCGTCAAGGTGTTAATCCTTCTTTTTTATAAAGATTATGAGGAAATGACCAGCATTTTTATCATATTTTTATTACGTAATAATTTATTAGTAGAGGTTTTATATACTATAATAATAATTTATTAGTAATGGTTTAGTTAGATTTTCAAGTATGTCCCTAAAAATGCCTTTTGGCTCAAGACTAGTTCTTTCTGTTTGTGATCAAGTCAATAACAATAAAGCATAGCAATTTTTGAGTTATGTTTTTATAATGACAACAAAAAATCAAATAAAATTTAAAGAAAATATGGATATTGGCTTTTTAGTGGGTACTATTTGCATGTAAAATGCATTCTTTTTATGTATACTGATCTTACAAATATACATTAACAATGAAGCCGTCCCCCTCCCTCGAAACTTTGCTTTTATACAAGTATATTTGCACGTGGAAGCCTAGGCTACGGCTAAAAGTCGTATTTTCAGAGACACGATGTTGCGTCAGGTCACCGATATGATATACCAAAATTTTGGTATGTAATTTACTTACAAACGATAGCAAGCAGATGCAGCGGCTATATTTAATAAAGGAAACACATATATAATAAACCGAAGTTCTTTATGTGGTAAGAATGAAAAAAGTAAAACATATACAAATGCAGGCCATATAAGTCTTCGCACCCGTATGTCTTGATATACACCTAATGGTACCAAAAAGAAAGAGGCTGCTAATCCTCGAGGTAAAGCTGAATAAAAGTACCAAAAAAAAGGTTGTGTCTATCAAAACAATGAAGGAATGATATATGAAGGAGAAAATTAATTTAATTTATAAAATTGATTATTAAAAGGATACACCCCATTCAGAACTTTTATTTAAAACAGTATTGAACCAAAATACTTCGCCTTCTGGCCATAAAAGTCGTTGCCAGAAAATGGAATCAATTACGACGGTAAGTGTTAAAAATATTATTCCTGCAGGCACCGCTAACCGGAAGAGTCTAAAAATCAGAATATGAGAGAAAAAATTCTCTAAGTACACGAGATGTTTTGGAAGGAACAGTAAATAATTGTATTGACGATTCGGAGTAAAATATAATTCATATTAAAAGGTGATCAAGTTCCTGTAGTAGGATATTTGAGCGAAATTAATAAACTATTCTAAATGATTTTAGTTTTTAATAAATTTTGTAAAAATCATCAAAAAATACTTGTCCAATTTAAAAAAAAAAAAGTCACAGAAAATAGTTCATTGTAACGATGTCACAATTTAAAAAAAAAGTCAATGTTATTCGTTATAACCCCAAACCCTTGATTACGTTCATTACAGGTGTACGTTCGCTAGAAAAAAAATGTTACGTAACGGACTTGTACCGTTACATATCAGATGGCTCTGATTAAACAAAAAACGCACGTTCAAAACATCTTTCTTTGGCGAACGCGAATTTAACGTAACGTTACGTAATACAGCTTGCACTGTTAAAAACCAGAGGGCTCTGATTAAAAAAAGCATACGTTAAATATTAAAACTACAGTTTTTAATTTACTCACTGTTTGTTTTTGATTCTATAATTTTTGAATGTGAGTGTACTTCGGAAGTTAAGAATTTATATCATGAAAAACCAGAGAAAAGCCAAAAAAAAAATTCCGTTAATCTTTTTAATCAGAGCTCAGAGGTGTAAACTCTGTTACGTAACATTTTCCTCTGACAAGCGCAGGCAGAGATATTAAAAGTTTCGAAGGTATAAACAAGGACACTGATCGTTCTTTGTTTTCAAATTGTGATGTCATTACAGTAATCATTCTTTAGTGGAAACCCCTTTCTCCCTCGCTCTCTTTTACGTAGGCACACATATAGAATAAGAAAGAGGGGAGTTTCCATTAGAAAACAAATACTATAATTCATTTCCACGTACAAGCTATTTGCCATAGCAATTTTTTTTTTAATGAGCTGATATTTTTTGAATACTTTTTCAAAATTATTAAACATTGAAAAATTCCGTTGTACCTATGTCTACAACTCTGGAAAATATAACTAATATTCGTGAAATTTTTTCACTTCAATTAGTCAGCAAATATTTACTATTCCTCTTGAAAGTACTTATACTTCTAACATTTACCTAGGAATTGTTATAGATTTAGATACTAAATCATATAGCAATAATAAACCAAACAGCATTGCTAGTTCAGCTCTGAAAATGATAATTGCAGCGGCTGAAAAAAATATGAAACGTGTCTGCTGTCTATTTATCCAGCTATTCAAAGACAGTAAAACTGTGAAATAAAAAATTAATGCTAATTGTGACGTATGCTCATTAAGCAATAAGCAATATGCTTAATTTCATCGTTTACCTAATGGTAATACCATTATGTTTGGTAATGGTCTGCTTAAATAATATATAAAATGATATTGTGACACAGTAATTGCTACAAACCAATTTAACCATTTTGAACCAAAAATGTTTTTTAACGTTTGTTGAAAAAAATGAAACGATAACACCACACAGCCGGCCAATGTTAAGCGAACTAAAACAAAATGACTAATTAATAAAAAAAATTATAATATATATTTTAAACGTTATAATCTGTTTCTGTTTGCTTTTTATTATGCAACTTGCATCATATGTGTATATGAGCTCAACTAAAATTGGTCTGACGTCATTAACAAATAATGTAAAATTAGATGTACCATTTGAAATTACTGTAGTTACTCTAATATAAAAATAATAAAAAAGAAAAGAGACGAAATTTGATTCATCTAATTTTGCTTCATTTGTTTAATGACGTCAGACCATCTTTAGTTGATTTACCGCAGTGATTCTCAAAGTGGGGGTTACAGAAACAATTTATTAGATTACATATATACATTTTCTACACATTTTTTACCTATTTCTACATACGTATATTTCTGGGGTCGTTTAAAATTCTTAAGTGCACAGGGGCATCGCGGACCAAAATGTTTGAGAACCACTGATTTAACGTATACTATTTTTTACATTTTTAACGCTTTTGTTTTAACTATAGAGAAAATTTTTTGTCTCAAAATGCCGGACCTTTTACTGCCAGTGACAAGTACAACAGATAAGGTTACAAAAAAAAAAGAAAAAGAAAAAAATCAAACATCCAGCATCATAAAAGTGAACCCTAGGAATTTGCAAAATATAAATTATACTAAACTATGTAGATAAAATTGAATATTACTAAGAATTATACCGTATTTCGAAAAATCTGTCACAAATGGCGGCACCTGTACCAGTGAAGTGAATATATATGACATATTACAGCATTTTGAGCCGCCATAATATTGCAAGACGAGTTAACTTATTTTGATCATTTAAAGCAGGGGTGGCCAACCCAAATGATCTTGCGGGCCGTATATAAACTTATGTGTTCCTATATATTACGTATTTTTTTAATACATTGGTTTTCACTACCTTGGTCAATATAAAATAAACATATTTTGTATAAGTGTGATGAATCTCGCTGGCCAAAAAAAATTCTAGGCGGGTCACATGCGGCCCGCGGGTTGGCCACCCCTGATTTAAAGAGTTAACAGCGTAATAAAATAGGCTTCTATTAAAAGCATAGGTTAAGCATATTATGTAATATAAAACACTAGATCATTTTTACGGACTAAAATGATCTAATAAAAGTTGCCATAACTAAGCCATTAGGTATAGATAATAATGAAGTTTTCCTTTTTAAGGACCCGTAAATAAATATAAAATATTCGCTAGATCGGTTTCGGCTACTTCGTAGCCCTCTTCAGTAGCTTAACGATGTTAATCTAGCCTACAGTCTAGCTCAATATAGTAATTAGATATATTATTATGTATATATGTAAATAACAGTTTTTAAGTTCACCACAGAGGGCGCAACATAAAATATTTTCGTTTCCAATTAATAAGCTCACATTGATAAGGTAATCATTTCGCAAGGGCAATCAAATTGTCCAAGCCATATTTAGAGTTTTATGAATAAATTATCTACTTGATTTTTACTGTTCAAGAGTAATGAATCACTGAAGTTTGGGCTTTATAAATAATGTTAATGTACTGTGTTAATGTAAGTGTAGAGCGGTCCCTGAGCGATCCTTTATTAATCTAGTAATTGTATATTTTAAATTATCATTCATAGTACATTTACCTATATATTGTGACCAAAATTTACAAAAATTGAGCAACTCTAAAAACCAAACAATTGGAGCACATAAAAAGGATATAAATAACGGTCCAATAAACGACCTAGGAACAACACCCGGAAATTCATGATGATCATACTGAAATTCAAGAAAATAATAAATTAAAGTACAGTCGAAAATTAACGTTCTATAAATTTTTCACTTACTTGAGAAATATTTTGGCGTAAATATAAAATATCGTGCATTGCTTGCAAATTAAAACTTTCTTCAACTTTTGTAAATGGACAGTAAATTAAATGTGCCACGGCAATTATCATCATTAATTGCGACATGTTTAATTATTTATTATACTTGTATAGCTTTAAAAAATCAATTTTTTTTACTACATAATTGCACAAATTTTTAAAATATTTTTCAGTCACACAATGCGTATTGTCTATTATCTACATTCAAAAATAGACACTTGCTGACGTTCATGTGATATAACCTCACTTTAGAAAAAAAATTTATTTGTTTTGAATCAAATTTTTAATGTCATGTGCACGTTACGCTTGAAAAATGAGCGACATAAAAAATATTATTGGATATTTATGTAAATATTTGAATTTATTATTAGATTGTACTTCAGATGAATCAGCTTTTAAACCGGAATATATTCGATTAGCGAAACATAATAAGACTGATAATAATACTGTACGTAAAAAAGAAATTTTGATAATAATTTTTAAAAATTTGATAAATCGTTTTCCATTACAGGTTTTTCACTTTTGGACGTTGTTATCAAAATTACTGAATACCAATTTTAAATTCATCAATGATGTTTCACTAGTAGATCAAGTTAAATTACAATTTGCATATTATAAATACAATTCAATCGAATTTTATGAATTACCAAATAATTATGGCACGGGGAGTCGAGAATTATTGATAGCGTTAGCTTGGCTTTTATCTAATACAAATATATTATCACAATTAGTTGAAGAAAAATTAGCAAAAAGTACTTTATGTGATGAATTTCCGAAACATCGGGTTGATTTTAAAACTGAACATATACAATTTAATAATGGAACTGCTTGTATGAATTATATTTCACATTTAATGGTCAAAATCAATAATAATTTAAGAATACGAAAAGACTGTGATAAAATTTTATTGAAAAATATGAAAAAGGTATAAAAATAGTAGCAAGATACGTTATCAATTAAGCTTATTATAAGGAAATTATGCAGAAGCACGGTTCCACCTATTTTTGACTCTAAAAGAAAAACAAATGATCCGATTTTAATGATTTTTTTAAAGTGTTTGCTGCTACAGCGGTTTAGTTTAAAAAAATACTACAAATCGATACCGATAATGGAAAGGCCGGGAAATTGTTTTAAAATTTGATAAAATTCAATTTTTCCAAATTTTATTTTGTCATTTATATGTGTTTACATGTGTGTTTGAATGCATAGTCTAGTAAAACTGGCCAAAATAAATACTTTTTCAAGAATAAAAAAATCGATATCTCGCTACATTTTCGAAATATCAAGTGCGGAAATTAGAAAAATTGACTTAATTTTGACGACTACGATTACCTCAACGCCGAGATCTGAGTGCACATGGGTCAAAATTATTTTTTTTCAAAAATAAATAATAGTAGATGATATAAAAACTAGGTGGTGAAGTTAGTTAAGGTGAGGTTAGTTTAGTTAGTTTTGGCAATATAATTCGACCTTGATATAAAAAGTTTTTACAATTTCGACTTTGACACACATGCAGGGCTGGATCTGCGAGGACATGTGCCCCCTAGAGTTTTTTAGAGGCGCCAAAAACGCAAGTTGAGAGGCGCCAAAATGTTAAATTTCATGTTTTTTTTTTTTTGCTCGATAGTTACTTTTTGTAGGAAAAAAGTTAAAAAGTATTGGTACGCCAAAATGTTGAATTTGTCGTTTTCCTCGGGGAGGTAACTGTAGGTTCGGCCTTGCACACAGGCATACAAAATTAAAAATTAACATCTAAAAAAATTGAATTTTTTCAAATTTAACGACAGTTTCCTAGCATTTCCAGTACTGATATCGAGGTGTAGTATTTTTTTTAACTAATCCGCCGTAGTGGTGAATACTTAAAAAAAATCATTAAAATCGGATCATTAGTTTTTCTTTTAGAGTTAAAAATTGATGAAACCGTGCTTCTGCATAATAACCTTTTCTTTGTAAATAAAAATTTACGAAATACTTTTTAGTTACTTAATGCGCACCGTTTGTTTTCTTAGAGCTTGCAGAAACTGTTTATTTACTTGTGTGGTTAATTTTATTCTTTTATTACAGATTCATTGTGCTACAAAATATGATTTAGATATTCCACATTTATCAGTTCACGATGTATACTTGGCGAGGCATCCCGAATGTCAAAAACGTTTTATAGAAGATAACGAATACATTATAAATTTATTGGAAATTAAAAGTAAATGGGAAAGTTGCCAAGGGACCTTTTGGAAGTGGATGGTATGCGTATTATTTTTTTAATATAAAATTTTCTTTTCCATACTTATTCCACTAAATATATACATCTAAATAGTCGAATTGGCGATGTGTTGTAAAGGCGTCCTTCTTAAATAAGAATTCAAATTTTTTTGATTAATAATAGAATCACAATTGGTTATCCTGTTTTTTAGGAAGACGAAAGTGATTTTTTCGGAAAATATCAGTTTCGTTTCATTTTTTGGACAACTTGTTCAACTTGTATTTATTTTTTTTTTTAAATTATGATTATTATATTTATTAAGTCAGGGAAGGTCAGGGAAAAGTTAGGGAAGCTCTTAGGCGTCAGGGAAAATCAGGGATTTCACGAAATGTTCTGGAAAGTCAGGGAAAATAGGTGATAATATATTTCCTAACAATTGTAAATGAAGAAAAATGTTTGTGTTCACAATTATGTTCACGAAAATATATCACGTAAATTATAATAAGGACTCACGGATATTTTTATTTTCTTTGAATTAATTCAATAAGATAAAATTGTATTTTTTTAATTTTTAATTGTTTATTTGAATGTGAAAACACTAACCTTCATTTTTGTGACGTCATTTTTTTTTACGTCAACTTCAACGCCCTCTGTACTAGTGAAAAAAATTATAATTAAAAGGAAAATTTTTTTTTTATAAAATATAGATCCTAAGTTACCATATGTAAAAAAAATTCCCTAAAAAAAATTTTTACTTAAAAAAATTATTTAAAAAGAGTCTTTTTTTTAACTTCACTCGGTAATTAATAGTACCTTAAATAATTTTGCAATTTGTTTTTAATCGTGTCAACTACCGCATTCGAGGCCAATACGTAAATAATTTGTTGAAATAGTTTTTTATGTAGTTAATTTAGCTTTACCCAATCCCTTAATTTCAGTCTCACACGTATCTATTCGATAAAATAAAAAATTATGTAGGTATGTATTAAAATTTAAATAAAAATCGTGTGTTTGGACATTTATATTTCTAACCATTAATGGGAAACAAAAAAGGAATGGTCAGGAAAAATTGAACCTAAGGTCATGGAAAGTCAGAGAAAAGTCAGGGATTTTTTTTTATGATGGGCTGCGGACACCCTGATTGCGCAAGTAATATGAATTCTTTAAAACTTGCTCTAGAAGCTACCTTTATGGATTTTATTATATTATTAGCCTATAGGTGGCAGTATTGGTACTGATAGTGGCGCCTTGGTGTGACAAATGAGAAATTTTGTGTGTGAGTGTTACTACGGTTTTACGGTTGTGTGTGCGTGTTACTACGAGAGACTTTTTATAAGCTGAAAGTGGGATTCCCAGCCGGCAGCTGCAATAGTTGGTGTACCTGCCAAGACCCCCCTCCCTCTCATTATCATAACGTGAAAGCATTATTTCAACAGCGGTTTTACTTGAATAAAGTTATTATGCAAATTATATCTAAACACACATAAACTACTGATTTAGTCCAGATGGCAGACACCAGATGGCAGTAATGTTGACAAGTTCGGTCTCTATAAGTCTTCCAAGAGCTAAGACATCGGTTTTTTGAACTGGTGGCTGTTGACATCCTAACCTATTACTATTTTGTTTTTTTTTGTGTCTCTGAAAAATGTATGAGTCACATTAAAGATTTTTTTCTGTTTACTTCATTAAAATAGTTCTAAATTAATTTCGTCTTCATTTTATTTTTAAATTTGAATCGAAAATTATGGTGAAGTTAGGTGCTCTGATGGTAATTAAAATACGAGTATAAGTACATATACATATTGTACATTTTAGAAAATTCTTTTTACAGTTAACGGTTCTTGATGAAAAAAATAATCAACGTACTGGTCAAGATCCCAATGCAGAACTAGAACTGATACACTTTGTAGATTTACTAAAATCACAAGTACATAAGTCGGCCGATCAAGAATCAAAGTGTACAAATGAAAACGGAATAGACAATAGTAATTATAATAATTTATTTAATCAGTTAGAAAATGTTACCAGACATGTTTATTTTACACCGAAATTAACAAAAACATCACAAACAAATGCCATATTGTCAAATCACGCTAACGTAGAAAAGAACTATAAAAATTTACTACGAAATTGGAAAAATTTAGATAAAAATTGTGAAGAAGACTCAATTTTAGTATCCAATTCTGCATCACAAATTACGCAAAAATTAAAAAGTCTTTTAGAAGAACATGATTTAAAATATTTTTGAACATATTATAAAGTATGAAATTTTTTGTTTTTAGAATAATAATATTGTTATCTGTCATTTTATTAAAGTTTTTATACTTGCCATTTTATTTCTTACGTATTTTTATTTTTATTAACCTAATGATTATACACGACTCCTCCTATAACTCCTTCAGAACAACTACAATTTAACTAATTCGCTATTACAGAACAAGATATTACACGTAGTATTACGGGAAATTCATCTTTAACACGTTCAGTGCTGATACGGTACTTGATTGTGTTTAAAATTTGTGTCAAATATTTAATAATTCTATGAATTATCATTATATATATTTTATTTTAATGATGAAACAAAAACATTTGGCAATTATTTAGAAATTTTATTTTGAAAATCGTTAATTGCCAACGACGCGACGATTTAAATTACTGAAAACACGCCATTCCTTGAAAATGGTGTAATCTTTTGTAAATAAACATGCCGATTTTAATAATTTTCATCGGCAAAATGAGATGTGTTTTTTTTTTCCATAATATTTCTATTAGACTGTACAATAATAATAATAGATCAGAATTCACATACTTTTTTTTACTTTGACATCTTATGAATATAATGGGGAATTTAACTAATTTTGAGAAACTATTTTAAAATACGCATATTTATGTGTTATGCATGTAGGGTGAGAGTGCTAAAAGTCGGCTACTTAAACAATTAATGATATGCAGAATTCTGAATTTTGAATTTACGCGTATTTTTATCATCTCTTTAAGTACTTTTAAGTATCGTCTTTTTAACTAAATGGAGACGAAATTTCTAAATTAATAAACAATTAAAATATTTTAATTTTTATCTTTAAAAATGTATTTCCCTTAAGTCGGCCACCTGTGCCGTAAAGCCGGCCAAAAATATTCCTAAGGTCGGCCACAGGGATTTTTCATAATAGAAACGAATTACCTGACTGTAGATTATTGTGAGACTGAGGAAAACGTTTAAAAAAAAAAAAAACTATTTTATTATAATACGTTATTAAATTAAATTTAAATCAAAATAGAATTATAAAAGAACATTTTTTAATAAATATCAGTAATTGGTAATCATGTAACCTGAATTTACAAAATGTAACCTGAAATTTTCGATTAAATTACATTTTGTAATCGTAATTTGTAACCGTTTCCGAATTAAAAAATATGTAATTTAATTACATAATTACGATTAATTTTACTTAAGATACCTCTAAATGTGAATAAAACTGCTATCTAAATTAAAACAATTTCGATAATAAAACAGTTAGGTTAAAGAGGAAATTAAGGTAGGGTTGGCAAATAAATTGTTTATTATGTTAATTTGAGGCCTAACAAAGCCTAAATTTATCAGTTTTAATCAATTTATAAGTAATGCGATATCGATAATTTTAGATAACGAAAAGTAGGTTTTGACAGTCCCAATATGTTTGGAATACCCACAACTTGCTTCGCTTAAGCCTTCAAAAATTTCGTTATTTTTTCACTACGACGCACCGTTTACGAGAAATTTACGACCAAAAGTTTACGTTTACGAAAAGTAACGAAAAGTAATTTTTTTAAAAGTGTGTTACTGCTGACCTACTCAATAGGACTAATGGAGCCTAAATTAACCAGTTATAACCATTTTATGATAACTAATTAGATATCGATAATTTTCGATAACGAAAAGTAGGTTTCAACAGTCGCAATAGGTTTAGAATACCCATAACTTGCTCCGCTTAAGCCTTCAAAAAATTCGTTATTTTTTTATTACGATGCACCGTTTATGAGGTATTTACGATCAAAGTTTACGTTAACCAGAAGTAACGAAAAGTAATTTTTTTAAAAATGTGTTACTGCTGATCTACTCAATAGGACTAATGGAGCCTAAATTAACCAGTTATAACCATTTTATGATAACTAATTCGATTTCGATAATTTTCGATAACGAAAAGTAGGTTTTAACAGGCGCAATAGGTTTAGAATACCCATAACTGGCTTCGCTTAAGCCTTCAAAAATTTCGTTATTTTTTCGATACGACGCATCTCTTATGAGATACTTACGATCAAGGTTTTTGATTACGAAAAATATCGTTTAAATACAAACAATAAAAAAACATTTCGATTTTAGAGTAGCGTAACATCAGAAGCACTTATTATAACTACTACTTACAGCCAGTGTGTTAATGGTGTTAATAATAATATAATGAGTACATGAAAACTAGTTTGTTGACCTGACCGACCTTAGGATTTCTCTTCTAATTTTATCCCTAATATGGACCGTACGTTTTTTCTTTTTTTTTCTTACAAACGATAAACATTTTAAACAATTTCTAACTTCTTTAGAGTTGTATAATGTTATCAAATTTCATAAATTTAATCGTTATTGTCAAAAACTTATGAAATAATTATTTTCCGCACTAGCTAAACTTACAAATAATATAATGGCCGATCAATTTTCAACACAAATTGTCATTTTTCAATCGATTAAGTGTAACAAAACATTAACTACTTGAATTTTTTAAGACCTTATTTTTTTTTTTAAAATGCAGTCAGTTGTCGACCTTAAGGCACCGGCCGATATTAGGCAATCCCACCCTATATAACTTTAATTTTTAAAAATAATTCCGAAAATCGTTAGAAAAATATAATTTAATATTCTCAAAATTTTCGCGAAAACGTTCATTAGCTTCAATTACGTTACATTCTCTAGATAGCAACAAGTGTCATGAAACTAAAAAAAAAACTGTTTATTTTTTTTGTAACTAGAAAGAAATTGTTGCTTTTTAAAAAAAATTAAATTAAAATTAATTTCCATAGTTATGTTTACTAACTGGAATTTACGTAGCGACTCTAGTGGCGACAGTGTTGAGATATAAGAGAAAGCAACGTCACAGCCCATTTCTGCTGACGTAATTTATGGCTGAAAAATATTTTTTTTTTTTTTTTTTTTAAATTAAATAATGATAAGATGAATTAACATAAATTGCTGTCTTTTATTATCAATTTTCATTAAAATTTGTTTTTATTATTTTTCTTTGATACTGTCAAATACCTCATTAAAGTTTTGAGGTTGTTGAGATTGACATTGATGTTTGTTTGTCCTTAAGTCGTAAAGTGATTACAATATGAGTTAGTTTTTTTTTCTTTATTTAAAATTGTACAGTTATTCTTGTGATAATTTTTATGGAATTTATCGAAAATAAAAAATTTTTTTAATTGATATCAAAAACAAGGTTTTTAAAATAGTTTTTTTAATTTTCAGTCAAGTACCCTATTGCTGAAGGGAAGTGTAGAGATAACAGTTTCACACATTAAGTATCACTGCAGTCTGGAAATATTAGTAATTGTATAAATTAATTCTGAAGTCCGTAAATATCAGGAGCGTCACTCATTATATTGACATACATATTTAATTGGGGTGGACCGGCATATGTGTAACATATTTCTACAATAACCAGACTCGACGAGAGGGTGGGTTAGTCGGAGTTGCAGCCCCAGGGCCCGATTTTAAAAAGGAACCCGTAGTTATCGATAGGGGGCTCGGGAAAAGTAAAAGGAGTGTTTTTTTGCTCGTCACATTTATTTTAAGGGGGAGGGGTTTAAAAAAAACTATGTTTTTCCCCGGGGTTCGCCATTTTTTTCCACGGCCCTGACAATAAACGACGCATATTGTGCTGCAATATACACGATGTACGCTTTATAACTAGTACGATCATACACGGGCCCGTGCTTAGCTGCACTGAACGTGTCAAGTTTTTAAGCGCCTTGTCAAACGAGACGGTTGTTGTTCAGTATCTCTGATTGTTTTTTTTTTGACCGTGTATAACAACTAATAACTGTCGTGCGTGGCAGTGTTAAAAATCCTCGTAAAATCGGACATAAATAGTGGGTCTAGTCTTAGAACTTGTTTCATTCAAAACCAAAGGTACAAGTAAATTTAAAAAAAAATTCAAATTAGATAAATACATATTTATTTTGGTTTATGTAATGAACTGAATTTTGTTGTTTATATACATTTTAGTTTATTATTACTATTTTCGGAGTTGAATACAAAAAAATACAATATTAAAAAAAAAATATAAAAACATAAATACTAAATACATAAAAAACAAAGAAAATTAATGTTATTATAGTTTAACTGTAAGTAGCGAAATAAGTTTCCTTTTCATGTGAATATTAAAGTTAGAATCTAGAATTCAATATTTTCAAAGCGATACGTTTTATAAAACATTTAAGTTAAGGCAAGTTTTACAACCAGTCTTCTTTTACAATAATATAAAGAAAACCCATTGTTCAACAATATCGGAAATTAATTATTTTCATTTTCTCTTTTTTCCATACATAGAAATAAATTTTGATAAAGATTGTATTAATTTGACAAGCATACATAGATATGCATTATAGTATAATGGAAAATTTTAGATAATCCAATTCACAGTATTCCAAGAAAGAAGCTTGCAAAGGTATAATAAACATGTTACGTCTGCTAATTAGTTGTGCCTTATTTATCAAAACATGAATTCGTGAACAAATTATGAACTGAAAAAAATTGGCGTCGAAAGTTAAAAAACTTTTCTTATGTTTAAATTGCTCTGTTATTGAAAACAGCAATTTCTACAGTAGATGTTTACTTAATTCGTTATTCATAAACAAAAGTTTTTATGTAAGTTCTTTACACTTAATATAAATGATAAATATATTAATTTTTCTGAATAATTAAAATATATATTGAGTGTTTTCGTTGCCCTCATCACTTACTTCTAAATGATGTGAGCACATGTGCAGTGCACACTAACCACACTAACTAAAAACTGCGCGAAAATTGGCGAGAATTAGCAATGTAAATTTCCGCGCAGTTATTAATTAGTGTGCGCATGTGCCTACATCATTTAGGGTGTCTACACAATCAATGAAATAAGGAATAAGAAATAAGGAATAAGAAGTATGCCATCTAGTGACGTTGAGTGGAACTTTAACGTAACTGCTCATAGATATAAATATGTAGGTACTTTTGTACGTCAAAATTCGTGATTTTTTCACTTTAGTGACAAAAAAAGTCATCACGAACGTTATTTTTTCATGAATTTTGATGTACAAAAGTACCTAAATACATATACCTATGGGCAGTTACGTTAAAGTTCCATTCAACGTCACTAGATGGCATACTTCTTATTCCTTATTTCGTTGATTGTGTATGACCCATTAGAAGTGATGACTGATGAGGGCAACGAAGACACTCAATATGTTAATCCTAACAGAATTACTTATTATTAACATAATCGAATTATGTAAGTATAACTTTCAATAGTTATATGCCAATGTAAATGCACAAAGTTTTTATATGGTTGCCTATATTTTGTAATAGTTGTATTTTAATTACATGTACTCAAATTTAATTTTGTACGATTTTTTATGACATTTTATTTACATTCACCACACTTTGGGGGATATTTTTTTATATTCTGCATTAAAAAAATCGCACAAATAGACAAAAAATTTATTTTCAAATTAAAGAGAATAGATAGAAAGTAATTAGTTGGTGTAAAAAAATTATATAAATCATTAAAGATAATTTAATTTTGGAGAAATTTATAATAATAATTATGACGAAACATTTATTTCTTAATTGATTTCTGATTTCAATTGTGCTGACTTACATATATTCTTACTTAAAATCGATTTTCTGTTAAGTTCAAAATATATCTGAAGATGGTTAAATCAACTGAAAGCTAGCTTGTATGGAAGTATATTCTAGTTTTAAGTGAAAATTTACAAATTAAATATTTCATCATAATTATATACAAAATATTATTTTACTATATTTTAGTGGTCAGATTTTTATTAAAGTTATTACTGAGCACTTTAGGCATGTAATAAAAATATTTTTCGGACGCTTTAATGCAACCTATAATAGATAAACAATTTATTAACTAATAATTTTATAAAATCAAGGAAAAGAAGTATTATCGTAATTTTTTTTTCCCTTGACTTTATATTTTAATAAATTGTACTATTAATAACATTAATAATTCGTTGCTTTAAAATACCACTAACAGATATCAGCACTAGGCTGCTGCAGAACTGCTTTTTCGCCTGAAATCATCCATTATGTTGTATTTTGCAGATGCATTAGTTATTTGCACATACTATACCTACTTCTACTGTGCGCGTAGTGACACAAATTAAAGTTGTCTTCGTGGATAGAGGAAAACAACAATCTCTAACAGAGTCTCAGTGTCCAATACTTTGGAATGGTAGGATATAAATTTTATTGCTTCTTCGAAAATATGTACATCTACTTTGAAATTAGATTGTAAGTAGCAATTAAATTGATTTAAAAAAAAAGATTCAAAATATTTTTACATTTTATAACAACAAAAGCAATAGGATTTGTGACCCCCTGTTCGAATACTGTGCCATGACTCTGTTAGAGACCATTTTTTCCACTGTTTATTTCCTGTTTGTAATGGTGGTTAATAATTCAGCTGCTGAAAATAAAAAATAATAGTGTTGTACAGTTGATAGTTTTTAAATCTTGAGTATGAAATACTTTCTTTCAATGGTGCTGTATTAAAAGTGATATTTCACTTTTGTACTGATGAAATATATATTTCATGGTAATTATGCAGAAGCACGGCTCCACCTATTTTTGGCTCTAAAAGAAAAACTAATGATCCGATTTTAATGATTTTTTTTTAAAATGTTCGTTGCTACGGCGGATTAATTTAAAAAAATACTACAAATCGATACCGATAATAGAAAGGCTGGGAAACTGTTTTAAAACTTAACAAAATTCAATTTTTTCAAATTTTCTTTTGTCATTTAGTGTGTGTGCGTTTATATGTGTGGCTGAGTGCATTGTCTAGTAAAACTGATCAAAATAAATACTTTTTCAAGAATAAAAAAAATCAATATCTCGTTGCATTTTCGAAATATTAAGCGTGGAAGTTAGAAAAATTGACTTAATTTTGTAAACTACGATTATCTCAACGCCATGATTTGAGTGCATATTCTGGTAAAATTGATCAAAATAAATAAGAGTAGATGATAAAAAAACTAGGTGGTGAAGTTAGTTAAGGTTAGGTTAGTTTAGTTAGTTTTGACAATATATTTCGACTTTGGTATAAAAAGTAGGTGGTGAGGTTAGTTAAGGTTAGGTTAGTTTAGTTAGTTTTTACAATATATTTCGACTTTGATATAAAAACTAGGTGGTGAGGTTAGTTAAGGTTAGGTTAGTTTAGTTAGTTTTTACAGTATATTTCGACTTTGATATAAAAACTAGGTGGTGGGGTTAGTTAAGTTTAGGTTAGTTTAGTTAGTTTTTACAATCTATTTCGACTTTGATATAAAACTAGGTGGTGAGGTTAGGTTAGTTTAGTTAGTTTTGACAATATACTTCGACTTTGACACACATGCATACAAAATAAACAGTTAACATGCATACATTAACGACAGTTTCCCAGCATTTCCATTATCGGTATCGATTTGTAGTATTTTTTTTAACTAATCCGCCGTGGCAACGAACATTTTAAAAAAAAAATCATTAAAATCGGATCATTAGTTTTCCTTTTAGAGCCGAAAATAGGTGGAGCCGTGCTTCTGCATAATTACCTATTTCATTAAAGGTGTCTACACATTTCGTGGAAATACCAGTTTTACTCTTGTACGAAATTTGTGGAATTTTCAGTTTGACCAAACTTATGTTTCTTACCGTTTACAAAATTCTTGTGCAATTCATGATTGCGTTGAACATTTTGTAAATAATTTTGTATACTTGTCGTTGTTAAATTTTCTTCCCTGGTAAATATTGAGTTAATTCGTCCGGTAAAACGCCTTGCAGCAGCTTTTTAGGGTTTTGTAGAAACATTTTGGAACCCTTGTAATTTCATTATTTCTGTTAGATTTACGCGTACCTATCCAGTTTTCACTTGACCACATTAACTGTGCAATTGCGCTTTGAGCCTATCAAAATATTTAAATCTTTTGTTTTAACCATAAATACAAAGTA
The DNA here is from genome assembly GCA_035578155.1 of Brachynemurus nebulosus. Lineage (NCBI taxonomy): Eukaryota > Metazoa > Arthropoda > Insecta > Neuroptera > Myrmeleontidae > Brachynemurus > Brachynemurus nebulosus. The sequence goes on along the minus strand of JAPWDM010000001.1, from coordinate 7,401,051 downwards.
GTTCAGTGAAAGTTATTACACAATCGTTTCACCGGCCGAATTCAACCATAATAAAAATAATAATTATTGGAAAACTTTTGATTCCAATAAAATTGAATTTTTGGATTAAAAACACAGAAAGAAAGTTAATAAAATATTTAGTATTTTTCTTGCTCTGAAAATATTTCACTTAAGTAAAATATTCGTATATTTATAGAATACACATTTACACAAAGAGAACACAAAACAGAATTATAAAAAAAGATAGGATTCTTGGAATACGTGACCAGAGAAATTTTGAAATGTAAATTGAAATAACTATCGTTAAAGTAGTGAAATATAATTATAACAGTTAAATCTATTTTTTTTATTATTTATTTAACTATAAGTAACAGTCAATTTTATTAATAACAAATTTTTTATACCAAAATGATATATGTACCTTTCTACCAAGTTTTTATACTCGAGAAATATTTTTTTGTTTATTTTTACTTTCCTGTAAAACTAAAATTCCATAATTTTTGTATATACGATTTTTAACACGTTCACTGCTAATGACGTGTATTTCGCGTCACCGTATACATTTTAGCCACGCCCATGACGTCTATATTGCACGAGATCTTGAACATTTTATAACGATCCGGTGTACATATCTATATACCTAAATGTATTTCGTATTATGGTGCGCTAGTGAGCCACTGTTACAAAATATTAAAGCCCTACTCAAGGATTCATATCTGCGTCATGCGCGTCATTAGTATTATTAAACTTTTTTTTATAAACAGTTAACGTGTTAAAGTAAATACAATAAAATCTTTAGTTTTAGATATATTTTTCTCTTTTCCGAATTCATGTAAAAATTTTGTTTCTACAGTAAAAGCTCTCAATAATACCAAATTTGTCCAGTAGCGGAGTATAATTCTTGGAAAAACTATACCTCTCCCTTTAGTTCTGTGTACACCGTCACATTTTTTTAACTGCTTCTAAACAATGCTAGAAATTAAAAAGAAAAATATTGTTTAAAATGTGTAGAATTTGATTTTATCTTTGCTAGATAGAGACTTTCGTTCACATTATTGTGATAGTGAAGTGATAGGTAACAAGTGCATACATTTTACATATACATATATGTTTGTGGACCGTTAAAACTATTTTGCACTTTAAAATTATTTAGATACATAGTAAAACTGTCTATTTCGTGTGTTCGCATAAAATGTTTAATTTGAATGACATTGTTGAGAGTGGCATTATTGAAAGCTGTATATATGTATTGAACTATTTTGAAAGTTTTATTGTTTTAGTTATAAACTTAAAATAAATTATTCGTATAAAGTTTTTATCACTTATTTACAGTATTTTTTGATATTTTAATAATGTTTAATAAAAATTAGAAACTTTTGTTTTTATAATAAATTCGAACGTAAATTTTTTATTTTTATAAATAAAAAAGTACTTTAAAATGTTTCAGAAATTAAACAGTAATTATTAATATCATTCTACCATCAAAAACTTTTTTAATTTTTCGTTCAGTGCTTCAATTGAATGTTTTCCGGAAGTTTTTTGAACAAAAACTTGTTTAGAACTCTCTTAAATTACGGAAAATGTGAGTATACTTCTGTGAGTATATTTTTCTTACCAGCCTTTCTTTTGTGAATATTTTCTACACTTTCTACTATCTTTTCTGTTCTAATTTGTAGAATAGTGCCGGCAAATTGCACTAAATTTATAAAATGTGTCTAATGCGCTGTATCGTAATTTACTACTATCTATATTATTCCAATTTCCAATATATCGTTTTATTTAGAAATACCCTGTATAAAATATTAACCAGTTTCAATATTTACAAAGGAAATATGTATAATCACTAAATTTCAGGAAATTACAACTCAGATACTAAATAAAACGTGTTGTTTATTAGTAAGTATACTAAACTAAAATTACTACAGATACATCACTGATCTGTGGTTTAATTGTTTTACTGCATTAGGTATTGAATTATGACATGTGGGTTGACCCGTCCCGATTTTCTCATATTTTATTCTCTTGTTTCTTGGTTCCCCTGATGATCCGTTAAATTCTTTTAATACTATTATTTATCCCATTTCTTTTTTTCTTTATTTTTTTTTAATTAATTAGAATAACATAATTATTATCGTCACTTTATAGGTATATAATTTAAAATGCGTTACAGAGATTTCCATGAATGCGAAACTAAGTTTTCAAGAGTAGTGATATTATAGATAAGTTATATCTACATTTTTTAAATAATTTGGTTACTTGCAAGGTTGCAACTATTATCAGCAACTTTTTTACGAAAAATCAATATTAAAAAAATCATGAGCCCAAAGGAGATGGAAAATAAAGAGGTCAAAAACTTTGGGACTAAATAACTTAAAACTTAGTTCTAGGCGAAAATATCTTTTATACCACTTTAGGTGCGTGGTCTATAATCAGTGTGGTCTTACTACACAATCATGGTCATCATAATCACTATGACCTTTCTATCCCGTGATCCATCATGATGATGACCTTACTACACAATCATAATCACCATAATCATTATGACCTTACTACTCAGTGTTTCATAATTACTATGATCTTACTACCCAGTGATTCATAATTACTATGACCTTATTACCTAGTGGTTCATAATTACTATGACCTTACTATCCAATGGTCCATCATCACTAGGACCTTACTACTCAGTAGTTCATAATTACTATGACTTTTACTACCCAGTGATTCATCATCACTATGACCTTACTACCCGGTGGCCTATAATCACTATGATCTTTTAACCCAGTGGTCCCTAGTCACCATGACCAAATCTTCTATTTTTGTAATATATTGTTGTAATTGAATTAAATTTAAATAAAATAAATAACTTAATTAAATATTTAAACAAAACTTATATTCAGTATAAAGAAAATAAGTTACTAAAAAAACATCTACAACAGTTTTTCATGTAATGTAATTTTAATATACAAAATTTGTATAAATAAAGTGTAAAAAGTGGTGTCAATGGCTTTTTTAATTGATAATAATAAGCAAATTAGTTTAATTTGCGCGTATATTAAATTTAGCAAGAATCTAAACCTAATTTACACCATAGTGTTCTTAAAAAAATTTAAAACTTAAAAAGTGTTCGACGAGAAAAGTTTGAGAAACACTGAACTAGACAATGGGCTTATTCATGCGATTACAAGCGGTTTTATTTCTGTCTGTAGCGTCATCTGTTGGTGGCGTTTTAAAGGAATATCTTATTGATTGTTATATTACAAGATATTAAGAAACAGTTTTATAAAGTCAGGGAGAGGAGTATGATGAATGCCATGAAGCTTCTTTATTTAAGAACGTTTTAAGACTTCATAACATTCGTAAACTCTTTTTCCTTGGCTTTATAAAGTTATTTTTTTAATAGACTGTATTACCAATAAGATGTTGCTTTAAAACGTGTCAGTACAGGTAGAAATAAAAGCGCTTGCAAACCGCTTCATCGCATAAATATTAGTGATGTTGAGTCGAGGAGTAGTTAGTCCATTAATCGACTAAAATTATTTTTCAAACAAGATTAGTCATTAGTTTTAAAAAACGATCAGTGTGATCAGTGTCGTACTGTACTATTTACTAAATATAAAATATCAAGTTACGAATATTACTAATATTGTATAGATATTTCAAAATGATTTTGGGTTTCCAATTATAAATCAAAATAAGAAAAATTTATCAACAATTTAATGTAGTATTTATTGTTAATGTTGTACATGTATAACATATGATTAAACTGTGTAATAGCCAGTGCTCAAATTGGAATGGAACACATCGCAGAATTTGATATGAAAGAAAGAGGCAGTTGATTAATATAGGAAATCAAAATGAATTTCCTATTAAAATTTTTGCTACATTTCGATCGTCAATAAATTCCAATTTGAATACTGCTAATAATTAGTATAAGTTTATTATCACATTTTCGTTTTTCAGAGTATTAATCAATCATTTTTAGTTTAAATGGCAGCTATTTTTTGCAATTTTACTCAACTTTCAAATATTCATTAAATTATGCGCAAATAAGACTTTTTTAACTTCTGTTATTAATTTTTTTTTTTAATACTAGAGGTTTTAGAGGTCCTGATTATCCGAAAATAAATGACAGATTTTGAAACTTAAGAAATTAACACTTATTATTTATTAACAACTAAATAACACTCTTATCTTGCGTATAAAAATCTTTTCGTTTTTTTTTTTTGGATATTATTACTACAATTTCTAAAAACACTGTGCTTAATTCAAGTTGCTTCAAGGGAAATATTGTACATTTATTAGAAGAGTAAATTTTGTGTAAATTGACTTATAATACAAAAATATTTTTTTTAAAAATTGCAGTCGGAAGAACATGAAAATGTTACAGTAAAAGATCTATTTTTATGGTTTCGTAGTTTCAACCAACAACGAAATAATTATGCAATCGTGTTGTATGTCTTTTCTAATCAATAGCGTAATTCCACATTGACATGCACTTTTTTTTTGAGAGTCTGTTGATGTTTTGGTTAAGCGAGAAGTTATAAAGGATTTAGTTTCGGATAACCTTATTATTATTTGATATGATTATTAATTTAAAAAAGAAATGAAAAAGAAAACAAAGCAATTTATTTTAGTTTTACAGGTGATTTTTTTTCTTTTTTTAATATTGCGTATAAAATTATTGAATCATCATTCTTATATAACTATTTCAACTGCCAAGCACACAACATTTTTCAACTATAACAATGTCAACCATATTGTTCTTAATTTTTCAGGAACTTATTAAATGTCTAGAGAATGGGCACGAAATTTTATTTACTGTATCAACTGTATGCCCGCTTTTTTTAAAATTATTGTTCCGTTTGTTTAAAATTAAGTAAAATTATTGAAATAAATTAAATACACTATAATTATTTTGTAATTATTATGAGCATTCGGACTTAAATATATAAAAACGATATGATATTTCAATGAATATGTATTGATTTTCAAAATACTAGCACTTTTCATCAACACTATTCTTTAAGAAAAAAAAGAAAAAAACTGTTGTTTCATATATTTCCTTTCTATTTTACATTTAATATTAACTATTTATTTTACAAACAATATTACAAAAACCAATATTATTCTGTTTATGCATCGTGCAACTTTTTTTTAAGACCATCAAAAAACACTTTTGAATAAAAATATTGATGATTTTCATTAACTACGTGCACATATTTTAAAATATTTTGTGAAATATTTTTCTAAATAAAACCACAGTGTGCACATTTTTTTTGACCATCTTGGGCTCGGGCACGGTTCCGTCGTTCCATATTAAAATTATTAAATAACACTATCACCACTATTACCACACTTTAAACGTACCATTCTTTTATGTCTTTACTATCGCGTTTCTTTTTGAGACCGATCTGTTTGTCTGTACCATTTCTAGCACTACCATTCATTTGATGTTGCGTTTGTCCATTACTGTTACCGGCGCCGCCCAGTAAAGCAGCATTAGGTCCTTGATAGCCCCCTTTGCTCTCATCCACTTTGTATCTTGTTTCCCCACCGGGTCTAAATCGTATAACAATAATTATAATTAAAACCACAGCAATTAATATCGCTGCCACTATTCCAATAATTAATGCAACACTTTCGGCCGTTTCCGAGTGTATTCGTTCCCGTTCTCTGCGCGGTGGTCGCGATGTCACAATGTACGGTGGATTATAAATTATTGGCGGTGGTTCTGGTGTAGTGGAAGTCGTTGTCGATTCTGTTGTAGTTAAAAAGCTACTGCTGCTGATGTTTAGATTTGTTGATATATCAAAGGGAACAGTTGTTTCTGTATCGTGTGTAGAAATAGGTATTAGAGTTGCATTTCCAATTGGTAGAAGCGACGCGTCCGTTAAGCGAACTGTAATGTCGTCGGTAGATCCGAATAGTGTTGACGTTCCAAAGCTTGATGGTGTAGCTATCGTTAAACCAGTTGTACCGGAGGTTTCATAACGGGTACCATTTGGTATTGTAGTTTCTAACAATTTATCCGTTGGTGTTTCTAAGACAAAAATTTATATATTATACGTTAAAATTTTTTCGATTTATTATAAATTAAAAGTGTATTTTCAGTGGTGAAGACTCAGTATAAATGTTGTTACGTCATGGGTCACACTTTTTCATTACGAATAAGGGATGGGTCCTTCTAGAGCTATTACAGTTACGAAATTCATAAATTGAATTTTAAGAAATTGTTAAATTGTATTTATGTTTTTTTAGAAACCTCATACATTTTATGGATACTTTTTTCATCGATTTCGGGATTAGTTAGTATCTCTAAGTGGTTAGAGAGTGGGAAAATTTTGAACGTTCTTATATGGCATTGGTATAAAACCGATTCACAAAACAGTGCGTCATAGACCCTTACCAATAATGCATTCAAGTTTTATGTCTCTCGTGTCTCTTCTTACATTGCATATGTAGCAAAACATGTTGAAAGATATTTAAAACTTAATATATTTTATGTTAAGTTTTTTAACTTTAGAATCCTTAAAATCCTAGAAAGACCCAGCCTATCTAAGTTTTGATGTACTCATTGTAATTTTAATGTAATACAAGTTTTATTAGAAAATTCGCTTAGACCATTTTGGGAGAGAATTATTTAACTATGTCCAGAAATAGTCTAAATATTTACCTTTAGTAGTTGTAAAAAATATTTATGAAAAACAAATTGAACCAGTAGATAATGATTAGAGCCCATATTAATGTATTGGTAAGTGACTGTTGTGACTATGCTATTAGGTGGTAAAAAATTAAGTCAGCTGAATGGGGTTTGATTGACATGGAACAATAGTAATTCCATTGAACAGCTTGAGCGATAATTAATTGGCTAATAGAATGAGTTTCAATAATATGAAGTACAAGTTATTTTAATATTAAGTCTTTTTTATTTCTAAATGATAAACAAACCTGTTCCAGTCGTAGATTCTTCTGTTGGTTCACCAGAACCGGAACCATCTATTACCGAACAGTCTTCATCATCAACACAACTTCCAGTCTTAATATTATTTAAATTTTCTCTCTGTTTTGGAGTCGTTGATGGTGATCTTGTTGGTGGAACATATACAGGTGTAACAAGATCATCACCGGATCCTGTATCAATCGGCGGTGGACATTCATCTTCATCATCAGCATTACAGTCTAAACCAGAACCAGCTCCAGAAAACACTAAATCATCCATCACATCCGAGAAGCTTGACGACGGCGTCTAAAGATACATAAAAATGAAGAATGGCTAGGTTAAGTATTTCTAAAAAAGCGAAATTAATTAAAACATACTTGCTGCATTTTTTGATAATGGTCATTTCGATCATGAATACCGGTTACTAATTGAACATCTCCGATCATAGAGATATGTTCGTTTTGTTCCGCTGCGTAATCCAGTATTCTCATTCCATTTACTACAACACCTGATATAACACCAGCAAAAGGTCTTTCAACACGTTTTTTCTCCTTGTTCCATTTTCCTCCGATTTCAATCATAGATTGACTGTTAAATACTTGTAATAGATTTTCACCTGAAGAAGGCAGTCATTTGTTATTTTCTTCTAATATGTCTTTAATTTTGAGAAATAAACTAGGGGAGGGGATCTGTACGTGATCAACAATACTGGAAGTATTTCATAATACTAACTTCTGTCTGTGTAGTGTTCAGGGCCGCATCCCGGATCTAGGGGGGCAGCGCCCCCTCTCCCCGCAAGGTTTTAAGGGCACCAAAACGGTAAAAATGTCAAATTAAAAATTTTGGTGCAGCGATATTTTTTAAATTTTTCCCTGCAAAAATTGAAACAAATGTAAATTGTCGACTTTTTTTTTGCTCATTTTGCTCATTACTTGTTTTTTGCAGGGAAAAATTTTAAAAATATCGCTGCGCCAAAATTTTTAATTTGGCATTTTTGTCGCGGAGGGCGCTAACAGCAAAGTTTATTTTTTGGAGTCCAATAAATAATATCAAAAAAATTATGAAATCAATTATCTTTTTCTTTTTTAAATTAATTATTTTAGTCATGTAGTTGAGGGTAAAATAGTTGACTGAAAATAGTTAAACGTAAATAAAATTAGACGACTAAACTGATTAATCGATTAATCATCCGACATAACTAGTCGAAACAACACCGATCAGTGAGCACTGAGACTCAGGTTACTCCCATTCTAATACACATATAAGTAGGATTTCTCCTTGTACGACTTGGCGGACAGTCTCCGAATTTCTATTAAACAAATTATGTATTGGTGTTTACGTTTTGTAAAAACCAACGCCAGATATCATATAAGTAGCTGAGGCCTGTTTGGTTGGTCACTTCCCAGGAAATAATCATAAAAAATCAGTCTGTAAACTTCTGTTCTACTCTGATACATATGTTTTATCTCACTCTTCATTCTAGAACTTTTCAGCAAATTCGATAGAGTACTTAATAAATAGAACGACGTCAATAGCAAACGGAAAATCCGTAATTAATATTTCGTATTGTAAATAACGGTGGGCCGAATTCCAATTAACAATTACCAAATTATTAAAGTATTTAAAGTGTTAAAGTTGTTTATTAAAATGGTAAAGTTATTTACGGCATCCCTAGACATCTGTGCGTTGAGGAGAAATTAGCTTTGGCTTCGGGAAACGGTTCAGAGGCATTGCAACCATACCGTACCATAATCAAGATATTTCGAAGTATTTTCATAATCTGATAGATAAGATAATCTGATAGACTGATTTCATAAGTATCATTCATAATCGCCCACCCGTAATGCGGTATTTGACAGTATCAAAGAAAAGCAATTAAAACAAATTTTAATGAAAATTTATAATAAAAGATTATACTAATAAAAGTAATTTATTATACTAATTCATCTTAACTATCATTATTTGATTTAAAAAAAATTAATTAAAAAATTAGTTTTTTAGCTAAAATCCACGTAAGCAGAAACGGGCTGTGACGTTGCTTCCTCTTATATTTCAACACTATCACCACTAGTGTCGCTACTTAATTTCCGGTTAGCAAACATAACTATGGAATTTAATCAAAATTTAATTAATTTTTTTAAAAATCAACAATTTCTTTTCCTAGTTACAGGAAAAATAAACATTTTTTTTTCTTAGTTACCGGACACCTGTTGCTATTTAGAGAATGTGACGTAACTGACAGCTAGTAAACGTTTTCGCGCAAATATTGAGAACAAATACTAAAATAATTTTTTCTAACAATTTTCGGCATTATTTTTAAAAATTAAAAACGTATACATGCATAATACATAAATATGTGTGTTTTAAAATAATTTCCCAAAATTAGTCAAATTCCCGATTAACAATATTGAAGTAATGATGAATGGGAAGTGATATTTTGAAAATTGATTCAATATTTTTGTTAGTAAATACTGACAGCATGACTGATCGTGTACAGACCGCCTAGGAATGTGTTATTTTATATTTTAATTATTACCAGTCGGACATGTTCCTTGTACGTTATAATCGTCGATCTGTAATGTCGAATTAGCTCCAATTCTTTTGAAACGAACCACATGATAATTATTGTCATTCACTTTTACGCCAATTTCACCAAGCGGATGATCGTTATTTCCTAAATTATAAACTATAAAAATATTCCCTTCAACCTGTACGAATAAAAATTTGTTTTAAAATCAGTTTTGTCCGAATTACAACTAAATGCTATCAAAAAATGCTTACAATTTCGATTTCTAAATAATCTTTTGATGTTGAACTTAGTATACGAAGTAATATGGCGTCTGCACGTGTGGTAATAAAACCGAGAGCAATTGTATGTTCACTCAGATCTGGTCTTTTGTCGATTGGGAAGGAATATTTTATAATTCCTTTGTTTGGACCAAATTCATACGATACAGATTCTGCAATAAAATACAAATTTTTAATTATTTAAGTAATAGTGATAACCCGGTGAATATTATTACCGTCAGTGCACATGGGTCCAGTGTACGAGGTAAGATCACAGTCACATGAATATCCGTGTTCATGTTGTATACATATTCCCCGATTTGCACAAACGTTATGACTACATCTTTGCGGCTGACCAGCTGTAATAATTTTTATTTTGTAAAGGACACTTATGGGACTCCCATGAGAGGAGAGAGTATAAAAGTGGTCGGTTTCTGCAAAATCAATCAGCAGCACGGGGCCTAGTGCGGTCGTACCGTTTGTGTAACTTTTGGGCTGACCTTGACTTCAAGGCAGCATTTTTGAAAATGAAGATAATCGCTTAGAATTTAGAGAATCTAGACTGTTAAATAAAAATTTTTTATAGCTTCCAAAATATTAATTTTTGGTATAGGAAAACCTGATATGGATAGATAGATTTTAAAATTTTATATTTAATTTTATTAATGTCGAAATATATAGGATGTTCCAGTTAATCAATATTTTATTATAAAGGAAAATTTATTTAAGAGTCTAGATGGTTATCTTCAATTTTTCAAATGATTTCTTGGAGCTATGCTTTCTTAACCATTATATTTGAATTCTTATGAAGTTTCTTTTTGGGTACGAAATAAATATAATGTTGATTCTACATGTCAACAGGCTCGACGAGAGGTAAGCCGGGACTGGAGCTTCAATTTTTAAAATGATTTCTTGGAGCTATGTTTTCTTAACCTTTATTTTCGAATTCTACGTATTAACAGGCTCAATGAGAGGTAAGCTGGGGCTGGACTTCCGAGGCTCGGCTCTGAAAAAAGGGCCGGAAGTCACCGGTAAAAGGATCGGGTAAAAGCGCAAAAGTTTTTTTTTTGCTTGTCAATTATATTTCTAGTAAAATATCTTTTTTGGAAAATTTTGTTTGTCCTTGGAACCCGTCATTTTTTCCACGGCTTTGCACATAAAAAATCAAAATAACCACTTTTTTACTTGCTGTCCATTGGGCAAAAATCGACCATTTTTATACTTATTCCTTTTAAATCAATCATAAAAATTTACCTTCACATCCTGCAGACACTAACGAGCTATGAACAACGGCATCCTCCAGTATATTAGGCGATTCTCCGTTCAAATCTAAACCTGCTAAACATCCTTCAAATCCATGTTTAGATTCGATCATATCCTTCAAAATAGGATACATTTCTTTATGTACCCCTCCCAAATATAAAATACCATCCAAATCAATATGTTCATTCATTCCTGGACTCTCCGTGATTGTTAATATGTCGTCCACTAAAAGTGTATGTTGTTTACTCGAAGGTCTCCTAATATTTACAGAATGCCATCTATTGTCATTTAATGGCTTTGGAACATTATCCTGAGCTCGGATTAATCCTTCACCTAAATTAAAAGCATAATGAATATGGCCATTGACCAATTCAACCGCTAGAAAATCGTTGCGTTTGCCCCCGTTGAACATAATTAAACCATTCGCTTCGTTCGTTCGAAACATAAAATCAAGATTTATTGTCGTATAGGCTTTTATCATTGGCAAACCTATGAAAGTATGCTTCGATTTAAACGTGAACGGTCGATGTAAATTCTCCTGTTGCGTTCGAATAAATTTGGCTGAATATTTAATGTACGGTGTGCCAGGTATAATTGCTTGATCTCGACCTGCTGCTTTAGCAAGCTCTATATACGGTTCACCGTTAAACCAAAATTGTTGTAATGATCCAATTAAATTTGGCATTGGCGTTGTCATACGTTTCTCCTCTTCTTCATTCATAAGACCACCTAGATGAATGTAGCGAAATTGTAGCGTACTCTGTTTTCCCAAGATGGTCTCTGCTGTGTAATGAAAATTCAAGTCAGATATTTTTATTAATAAGATAGTTTTGGAAATTTAATGTAGGTATTTGGGGACAAACCTCTAATCGGCGATTCTCCATCTAACTGAAGTTTTAAATTGCTTGCTCTTCGTGAGTAACGAATTGTGTGCCATTTATTGTCATTTACATTTCGTCCCATTAAAACAGTCTGTGAAAGGAATATTGTATTAATATAACGGGTGAGGTTTTAAAAGTTTCCATTGTTATTGCAGCCAGATTGTTGATTTAATCAAAAAACTGTTCCAATAAAAGTTGTAGATACCGATGAGGGTAACCGATTGTTCTAGTCAAGAGCTTTATAACTTTTATGATTTTCGAGCTACGATGCAAACTTATAGATTTTTTTAAAAAATGAAACAACGGTATGTTTAAGAGTTTTTAAAAAAATAGTGTATGCTTCAAAACTACCGGTGAAACTCGTGCCCAAGTAATTTCGAACGATATAGAAATTTACGTTATTTAAAAACATTTAGTCCAAAATAGCTGACTCTCGAATCAAAGTAATTACATACAAAAAAAACAACAAAAACAAAACAAAACGATTGTTATAACAAAGAAATCGAATTTTAGTCCTAGTTCATTGGAAAGTAAAAATACAAATGATTTTGAGACATCTGTCTAACAGTTACATAAACGTTTAAACATATTTTCGTAATACATATTTTCAAAGAAAATGTAAGATTTTTTGAAAAATAAGTTATACATGTATGAAGTCAATTTTACTGACAAAATATATATAGTGCCATTTAAGAAAGTATAAGTTTGCATTGTAGCTGGAAAACCATAAGAGCTATAAAGCAGGGTATGGACACTAGATGCTCCCCTCCCCTCCCCTCCTTATTCAAACGGTGTGGATCAGAGCGATACCACAAGTCCTATATTATTTTCAGTGAATATTTTATTATTGTGTTGGCTACGTCCACATCGACGAATAATTTGTCCGGTAAACTGTTGAGTGTCCATATCCTGCTATAAAGCTCCTGGCTATAGAAATCAGTTCTTCTCACCGCTATATACTTAGAGTTCCTATTTGAACAATTTTTCAATTAAATCAACAGTTTGGCTGTAATAAAAATGAAAATTCATTCTGTATTTATCTAACTTTCATAAAAATAAGGTTAAATAAATACCTTATCACGTCCGCCAAGTCGTACAGCAAGTCGAATTCGACTTGCTGCCACCGATAATTCGACTCGATCCCCAGAAACATCTGAACTTGTTGTCATAAGAAATGCTAACGGTCGTGCTGTACGAAACCGTAGCACGACTTCTTCTGTTTGCGTTCTTGTTTCATTCGGAAGACGTACCTTAAAAGGCATTAATTTTATTTTAAATGTATATATTGGGAGTTATTTTTTCGGTAAAAGACAGGGGACTTACAACAAAATAATTAGATCCATTGAAATATAGAGTGGCTGCTTCTTTACCACATGTTGGTCCAGTAAAATTTGTTGCTGTACAGTCACAAACGTATCGATTCCATCCTTCTGAGCAAACACCACCATTGTGACACGGTCGGCTTGTACATTGTAAACCATGAACGTGGCATGAAGTTCTTACTGAACCTAATTATTCAAAATAAATTCGAGATTATTTTTAATTAGCATTATATAAAATACTAGCAATACCTGAGTCTTGTTGTTTGGCATATGAAGCTAAATCAATAGCTTTTCCATTCAAATTTAAATCTCTTAAACAACCCACAAAGCCTTGTTTAAGTACTCCTGTCCACAACGCTGGTGGAACTGGAAATGAGGTAAAGGGAGAACCTGTGCCTCCAACATACATGTTTCCGTCTAATTCTAATTGATTGGAGTCGCCTATAAATATTTAAAAAAAAATTATATGTTTTTCTGAATAAACTAAGCTTGTTAAATCCTAAACAATCCTGAGCCTGTTAAGGTCGCTAGACTGTTATAACAATAAAGTACAATATTTCAATAGGAGTATTTGATTATAGTTGGAATTTATATATGCTATTTGGTAGTGGTTGAAAATAACATGGAATTATTTTTCAATCAGTGTCTGCAGTAACTTTTTTTTTAACTAATTTACTTACAGTTTACTTCAGAGACGTAACTACAATGGAGTAGTTGGAGTAGTTGCTTCAGGGCATATGACAAAAAAGGGTGTAAGAAGTTAAAGTAATTTTTTGATAGGTCGTCTAGTTCAGGGGTCGGCAACCTTTTTGAGATGGCGGGCCATTTAAAAAAAAAAATTTTTAGCGGGTCGCACAATCAGGTATTTTGTAATGTAATATGTAGCTTAAATAGGTTTCTTTTTAGCGAATTTTCGAATCGAAAATTCAGCTATTACTAAATTCAGTTATTATTAAATTCGGCCACTGTTCTGACGCGACTTGAGTTCAGAACTATGATAGAAATGATTTGTTTTGAAGTTACTAGAAGCTGAACATGACATTCAGTAAAATTTATATCCGCGCGATAACTCTGAAACGAAACATCCTGTTTTACGAAATTTAGTGAAATTGTTGGAAGTCTAAAAAGTTAGATACGTCCGATGCCCAAAATGGATTTTAGGCATTTTTGCTTAAAAAATTTTTGTGGAAATAATAAGTTATTTGCCAAAATTTCTTCAAGTTTTTTCCATATTTTCTTATACCGTTGGAAAGAGGAGAAAAATCACATAAAAAAGATTTTTGAGCAATAATTCTGTGTTAAGTATTTTCCGAGAAAAACTAATTTTTGTAAACAGAAATTCGCTGAAAAATTATATTGCTTGGTGAGCCGCATAAAAACTTGCAACGGGCGGCGGGTTGCCGACCCCTGGTCTAGTTTGTAGTTCTTGGGATATATCAGAAAGGAGGGAAGTCAGAATGTTTTTTTTCTCGTTACGGTTAGTTTTTGGAGAAAATGGGAAAATGATATTTGGTTTTTTCCTTTGCTACTAATTTTTTTGGAGAAATAATTGGCTTTTCAGAGAGGCGGGTGCTTAAGTCTAAATCGTTTCAGGCCGTAAAATTTGTAGTTACGCCTCTGCTCTACTTAACTCTCATATTTCGATCTAGAAGAAAGTTTATGGTTGGACCAAATTTGAAAAAGTTTTCTATGCAAGGATTTGATACCGAAATCAATATGTACGAATTATTTTGATTCCGTCTTCAAAGTCAAAACATCGAAATTGTTAAAAAAAATGTATGGTAAAAGAATATAATTTGAGTTGATAAATGTTTTGAGTCTGGAGCCCAGGATTAGAAATAGGTGAGAATGGCAAATCAATTTCAGGTGTGGACAGGAAGAGGATAAAAATATTACTCCGGAGACATCTCTAGCTGGGTATATTCAAAAGCAGAGGCGTAACTACAATGGAGTAGGTGGAGCAGCCGTTTCAAAGTGCATAATAAAAAGGTGCGCAATAAGGAAAAAAATAGGGCTTAGCGGAGGAAAACTAGAATATGAAAAGTAGAAAAGTTTTGCTTATATTTTTCTCTTTTTTCGCTGCTTTCATTTTTCGGAAAAAGTGGACTTTTCGTAGGGGGAGCTTGACTTAAAATCGTTCCAGGGGGAAAATTTTTTAGTTACGCCCCTGCTCGAAAGTATAATTTAAATTGGATCGAAATTTCTATGAAGATGCAAGATCTACTCATAATTTATTATTTGGCAACATAAAATTCATTCTTGTGGGAAACCCGAAAGTGGGTGAAAAACTTTCGTAAGATTTCGTGAGAATTATTTTCAAAAATAAATATTTTGTAAAGTTAATTTGTGTTTACCTGGAGTTATAAATTCAACCGGTATAGTATCGACAGTAATTCGGCCTTCACGACCAGTACGTCTTAAAGAAAATTCATGCCATTCACCATCGTCAACTCGTCGTCTAGATCCTCTTACTTTTACACCTCCAGAACCTAAATCCAAATGAATATAGATATGACCATTCAGTAATTCCGCTGCAAAGAGGTCCGACTGAAAAAAATAAGTTTTAATTTTTATTTATTAACAAAAACAAAAAAGAATTAAAAAATTAAAAAAAAGAAACGAATCATTTGCGGGATTGTGGATAAATGGATAATATTCTGGCATTGAAACCAGTTTGATTTGTTTTTTTCAAACTTTTATAAGGTTATTAAACTGATACAATACGAGAAAAATTATGATATATTGCATCGATTTAATTTATATATTATCATAACAATATGTGATGGCAACGTTCCAGAATCAGAAATGTATGTTTCAGTATGAAACATGACGTTCATTATATAGTTTAACCGTGGCATAATATTATCTCTGTTAAGTGAAACGTTAAAAATGCATTTTAAAAATTAGGATAACCTTCCAGGTATGCATTAATAAAATACAGCATGTGCCCTAGATAACATTTGCAGCATGCAAATCTTGTGAACAGTAAGATACAAATTCAGCTAAATTAGTTGAATTATTTGTAAACACTAAAATAGTAGAATGTTATCATTAAGTTAAAAAAAAATTCTATGTATTTTAAAAATCATAGATAAAAATTGCAAATTACTATTTCTATGACTTCCTCATCATTAGTGGTGAGACATCAATTTTATTTGTACTTTTTTAAGGCTCGTTTTAACTGGTGCTTCCGTTGTTCTTTCTGATTGAGCACTACATTGAATTTTAAGTCACGGTTAGCTTCTCTCCATATGTAAACTGTCGTTATTTAACAGAATAACACGGTGCCTAATCTTGAATATAGGACAGATAATTCTTGAAATATACTTTTTTAAAAAATTCATGAGTTGGGTGATCGGAATGCGCTGATGTTTGTCGATATGGAGGTATCATGAAAGTAAAAAGTTTTCTATTCGAAGGGTAAAAAATGTTCTAATATTTGAATGGTTTGGAATTTGAATCATCAGAGTTTCTGTCAGTTATTTAATCACGGGGTATTTTTGAAGCATACCATAGAAATTCTTTAAAAATATCTGAAAGTTTATTTAATACAAACCCTTGGTGGTCGAATACCGCTATTATATAAAATTAATCCATTTGGTTCGTTTGTCCGAAATTTAAATGATATTGTTCCCGATTTCTTAGCATTCCATGGTGGTAATACCTACAACAAAATATTTATTATTAGTATATACAAATATTTTCAAAAAATTATCAAAATAATAAATAATAAAAAACAACGTACAGAGGGAAGACATATCTATTAAAATATTTTGAGTGAAATCTTTAATTAATAGAAGTTTTCAATTTAACTTAAGTCGCTTTAGAACAGTTTAATTTAATTAAATTACTTTGACCTTTGAACCAAGTAATTAATTACTGTATCTCTATATTTAAGGATTTCAACATTATGGTATTTCATTTTGAGAAATATAAACACAATTTCACTTTGAAAATACCACTTTATTTTACGTTAGCAAGCTTGTGACATGTTTCGGCTTATGTATATCAAACTGTTTGATAATGGCTACATAAACGGAAAGATATCATAGACTTTCTGATGTAAAATAAAGTGGTATTTACAAACCAAATTGTATTTTTACTGTATCTCTATTCAAATATTTTTAGTGAATAAAACGTAGCAACACGGCAGTTCTAAAAGGCGCGCTTGATTGAAAATGTTCTTTTCCACTTTCAAAGGTTTCCTTAACACACACTGAACGAGTGGTAATAAGTAAGATTATTTTATTTTTGTTCCTGAACAATAAGGTTGGAAATATTTTAATCTACAAACAATTTCATGGTTATAAATCTGTGTTAATGCGTAAGTTGTTTCCATAAAACTTAAGGCTTTAGGTAGATAATGTTTATGAACAACCTACTGCTACAAAATTTTATTAAGGATGATTTGATATTTTTGCCATTGTTGCTTTTTATTATGATAGTTATATCCTTTTATGACCTCATTATTGCTTTGTTGAACAAGTCATTTCAAAAGAATTTTATTTTTCTTTACTAATGCCAATTAACTTGTTGGTCTCGTAGAAACTATGATAGTTAGTATATACAGTCTATTACGATAATTTTATTACTTTATTTCCGTAAAAAAGTTTATTTTTTTCAATATAATATAGTCTACTGATGTAATAATATAATTTTAATGAAAAGCCTAATAAGCGATATTACATTTCAAAAATTCAGTACATCATAAAACAAATATTTTACTTAGCAAAAATACCATGTTATTTTTTAATTGTGACAATTGTTCCAAGCTTAAAAGCCCAATTTCAAACAAAGTGATTTTGACTTGTAATCATGTTTTTAAAATTTTTTAAAGACTTAAAATTGGAAGCGAATTATGAATTTTCGAAGTAGTTCTGTTAATTTTTATCAATATTAAGGCCAGGGCCGGGCGTGGGGGGGTCATGTGGAGCAATTGCCCGGGGCCCCAGGTCTAAAAAGGAGGCCCGGAGCCTGAATTAGGAGCCCGGACAAAGTGTAAAAAAATATTTTTTTATTCGTCAACCTTATTTTCGGAGAAAAAAATATTTGAAAATTTTTTTGTTGTCCCCGGCGGCTTGTCATTTTTCTCACCGGCCCTGATTAAGCCTGTAGAATCAGCAGGAAACAGATTTCCGTTAAGTCAGTTATATTTCTAAAAAAACTGTCGTTGGTAATTTAGTATCAATAATGCAAAGTTCACATCCAAATTAACTTTGTTTCACCAATCATCCTAATCTGAATTACTTCTATATAAAACCTGATACGAGGGAAAAAAAATTTGAATTTGGATCCGTCATTAACTTGTTAAAAATTTTTTAAGGCCTTACAAACTGTAAACAAAATGATAGAATTACGATATTGGAAAGAAATTCCAGGTTTTCGGAGTAATTCTTTTTATTTTTATCAATATTCAGCTTCTAGACTAAACTAGTAAAAAGAAATTCCGTCGACTTATAAGGTGATGCATCCAGAGTGAAATTCGCAATTTTGATGTGTAATTCGCTAGTGTGTAGAATAGGCAAAAATAAGGCACTCCTATTTTTTTTTAACGGCCATCAGACTGTACAAGAAAATTTACCCCTATTTTCACTCCTCCAGCCCCTCTTATGAACCCGACCATGGTTTAACCTTTAAAGGGGAATAGGCCTTTTAAAGAGTAATATTTCGACAATTTAAAGTTTTCTTCTATCTATTATAGTTTGCAAAATATCTTAAGAAACACGATTATAACCTCCAACTTTAGGGGCTCGTTTCACCCCTTGAACGTGGAAGATGGCCGATAAAAAAAATACGGGTCCCTGATTTTTACCTATTCTACACATCAGCGAAGTTTCATCAAAATTGTGAATTTCACTCTGGGTGCATTTCCCTATTAATTATATATTTCTAAAAGGAATTCCGTAATTTTTCCCGAATTCAGCCAACTACCCTGGTTCAAATCACCTCCATAAAGCTTGATTTCAGAAAAAGAAGTTTTGAAAGAGCTCGTTGCAATTTTTCAGTGTCTTAACGTGAATAAAATGATTGAATGATTTGAAACTAGATGGGAATTTTTTTATTCAAATATTGAACATAAACTGATTTTTCCGTCATTTTTGAATATGTAGACAGTTTTCTGGGCTCGAATTTAATAAAAATGTCATATGTAGTTTTCCGACATGTTCCTAAACCTTAATATTTTTGTTGTGTATTATCATTTAACGCTTTCGATCCGGAGGCTAAAATTAATATCCAAAAGAAACTGCTGCATACAATTTTGCAAAGGCCTACAAAACTGTTAATATCGAAATATATATCATGATAGTAATAATATATAAGCGTAAACTTTCGGCGGACGGTGGATCGTCCGCTCGGGTTAATAGGGTTAAAAAAATTAAAAAAAAAGAAACATTTTTTTCATAAGAAAATAGCAATTATCATATGTATCCAACAATTTTTGGGATAACTTTTTGAGAGGGTGTTATTAGTGACCATAAACTTTCAAAAAGTTAAATTCTTTTATTGCTTACAACAAATACCACCCTATGTTCACTCCAACTGTGTTTAAATTTATTACTTGTTTTACCAGTGACGGTTTCTTTTAGCACTTACATAGATAAGTAGATTGCTTGCTGCGCACAATAGTGCTGATTATTGTCTTACTTGAAAAGTCATTTCATTTAAATATGGTTAAACTCTACAAATATATCATACATATTATTTATTGTTTTATTTAGTTATAAAAATGATTTTCCCTATGTTTATTATATTCAGTAATAAATACTAGTGAAAATAAAAATAAACAATAAAAGAACAAATAATTGGAAAATATAAATTATTGGTATTGATTTAGTGTAGAAGTAATCAAATGGAAAATAAGATCTGTGCTATTTATTTTAATATGAACATGATATACAGAGTGTGTTACTCTACGTTTAGACATACGATTTCAATCAAATGTTAAAAGAATCGAACGAAACGCGTATAACAATTGGATGTGTAAACCGGTAATCCAATTATGATTGTACTGCCTTCGATTTCAAAACGATTTTTATAAAAATAGATTGTAATCCTATTTTAGTTCGATTTTTTGAAAATCAAAATGGCGCAAACTGAAAATATTAAGAGAGATCATGTGCATGTTATTATTATCATTTTAAAGATAAGTGTGCGTGCAATTACTTTTTTTATTGACATTTTGACATTTTATTTTGTTCAATTTTTAATAAGATTAAAAAATAAAGAAAAATGCAATTGTATGGTTGACATTTTATAATATTTCATATAATTATGTATACTTTATAAATTGTCATTTAGATATTATAATGATTTATACCAGTGAATATAGACGTAAGTAGAAGACGAAACCTGTGTTAATTTTTTAGACAATTTTAGATTGAAGCGAGACGTAGTTCACAGAGGCAACTACTATGTGGCACTGCAAGCATTTTGCTAGTCATGACATGATTTTTGATAGTCTGCCATTTTCCATCAAAGTTTCGTCAAAAATAAACTGGAAATAAATTAAATATTTTTAACAATACCATGTAATTTAACTTAGAAAGAATATTTAAATTTAAAACTTTTTAACTTATAACTTATTAAGACTAAATTTACTCAAACATGTGATAATTATTTTGACATTCTTTGATGAAAAATGGCTGACATGTCCGGACTATATTTTAGTATAGGGACTCGACATAAATTCATAGTGTTTTGCCATCTAGCTGTCGTTTTTTACACTATATTTTTTAGGCAGACAAATTCCATATGAAGGCTTGTTCTACTTACGTCTCTGTTCCCTGTTTATACATATAAAATTAGAGAGGTTATGTGAATACTTATAAGCATATATGTAGTATAATAGATATATGACCAATCTGGATATGAAAAAATGTCCCAACATCACGGCACAACAATATTAGTTCCTTCTCTCTCTTTGGAGAAATTTGGTTAGTTTTGCGCAAATGCGACTATTTTGGTGGAACTGGAAATATTAGTTGAACGTATATGTCGGATACGCGGCTTGGCTCTGCTATTGTTTGTAAAACCATATGCGGTTAAAGGTTTTATTTCATTATTATTAATTATTAATAATACATATATTATTTTAAATTTTCTTATATTACTTTATATATATATATATATATATATATATATATATATATATATATATATATATATGTATATGTATATATATATATATATATATATATATATATATATATATATATATATATATATATATATATATATATATATATATATATATATATCACTTTGAATTCAAAATTCCACGCAAAATTGTTTTAAAAAGCCTTATTTTTCTCGTGCGTTTCGGTATGAATTTCTTAAAATATGAACAGTAAACATTAATAAAATGAAGAAATATATTTAGGTAGAGAAGAAAATTAAAAAATTTTGATTAAATTAAATAAAGATAATTTTCAAGTATGTACATATATAAAAGATACTTTTATATTTATTTACAATGTTTGACACACAGATTTTCAGATTTTTACACTTTTAAATTTTATTAAATAAAAAAAGTTTTTGCACATCAAATTTCTTAAACTTATATCAGTTTAAAATACGCGCAAAATTTATCTATTGAAGCCACTAATTGAAGCACCTGCGCAAAACAACTCAAGTGCCTCTACCCGATGTCTATCCGTCTCATTTCATCGGAGCTACTGCCTCTTGTAGGGATTGGCCATATAGTTATATACCTTGTTTATTTTGTTTAGAATATGAACACCATATTTCTTTCTCTGTTTTGCACATTTTTACTATTCTGTAAAACAGAGAGGGAAATATAGTATTCATATTCTAAACAAAATAAACAAGGTATAATACATATATGCGCTTATAAGCTGATATTTTATGTAAGCGCCATTTTCTTTTTTAAAATCGAAAAAAGAAATCGTATGTGTATAAACCCGCAAGTATCATTAAACGGATTTTATTTCGATTTTCATTCAATCAAAATCGTATGTACAAACGCTCCCTTAAAAGAAATAATTATTTTATAAAATGGTAGTAAGTCATTGAGGACTAAATAGAAAATATTTAACATATGCCTCAAAGAGAGAGTAGGTAGGTATATATAGATTAAAATGTGAGGTTACGGCTCCATTTTATTAATCCACGGTTGTAACCGTTGTAACCATAGAGATTAATTTGTAAACATTAGTTATATTATCATCCTCCATGGTAATCATGCGAAAGATTTGATTTTTTAGGTTTTTCTGAATTAAATCCGCAAAAATCTTTAAATAATTAAAAGAAAACATTATTTTATAATATTTTTTTTATAAAGTAGTTAACTAGTATAGAAAAAATGCAAAAATAATTCAAGAAATAAGCAAAATGTAACATTTGGCAGGTACGTACTTAAATATTTGAATTTAATTTTAGTTATTAATATTGGTAGGATAGTTATATCATCTAAATTAAATTAATTATTTAGTTTTCAAGATATTATTTGTGTTTTTGTGTTTTATTTTATTTTTTTTTTATGAAAATCCACTTATGTATACATAGAATGTATCAACATAAAAATAAATATTTTTTTTAATTATCAGTTTTATTAATTCCAACTATATTTGACAGCCATTAAACTCAGCCTATGAGTCATTTTTTACTTCAATTCCTTAATTTATTTGCAATACAAGGCATTCTCTTTATTCTATTCAGTCCTCAATGTAGTAAGTAGTATTAAGTATTCCGAATGAAAAAAAAAAGTTTATAAATATACTTCATTTGGACCAATTATCCCACTTTCTTAAATAAAAAAAGTTACCCTTTATAATTCATAAAATATCTAGCAGCAATATAATGATATTACTGCTAATTTATGACAAAAAACACTGAATTTGATACACGCTTATCTATATTATGGCCGTTTTTAGTCACTAAAACTAATACTACCACCCTCTAGAAAAGATATTATTATTTCTGAAACGTTCTGTATATAGGTACATATGAATAAAATAACTAGTTATTATTGTATAGAAAACATGGTAGCTAATAATACCACGAATTTACCCTGGAACACGAACCAATTTATAGTATTTATTTTGAAATTTATAAATAAAATATAAATTATAATTTTAATACTGAATTTCTATGTTCTGTATATTTTTTCAGTTAAAAATAACAAAAAATATAAATAATTTTGCCTGACTTGAGCGACTTATGGATGGATAGGAACAGATGAAAAAATTGTGTGCCTCTTATTAGGAATATTGTAAATCCTGTAATAATGATGATGATGGTCGAATGGTTTTTAGTGAAAAGTAACAAAGCAAAAAAATTCTTTCCATTCGTTGACAGTGTTCATTTCATCATATTTATTATTTATACATAATTTTATATTTAGACATTTTAAAACGAATATGAGACCGCGTTTCCACCTGCAAAGACACTCGCAGAAGTTTTGCATATCGTATACATAAATTTTTGTAATTTTTGCCTAATATATTAATATATTAGCCAACAAATATATTGCGAGAAGCTCTCTCGCAAGATCATTTTATCGCGGCTAATCGCAGAAGTATTTACACATGAGAACTAGATATCGCCGAAGCTATGAGATGTGCTATGAGAAGTGCTCATATTTCGGTATGAATTTTAACAAAGCAAATCTTTCGAGTGTTAATTATTTAAAAAAAAGTTAGTTTTCTTATAATTGAGAAACTAGATTATTGATTTTTTTTGGATTAATTAAATTTGAGTTAATTTACATAGTTATGTTTGGTAGCCTATATCATAGGTATTTAAAGTAGCGCCTCTGGTGGCGATAGTGTTAAGGTATAAGAGAACGTGGCGTTACAATCCGTCACTGATCACGTGGTTAATAACTAAAAAATTATACATAGCGTAAGGAATACAGGCGGCTGAGGTCTTACTGCGCATACTGAATACATGGCATAGCGGGGGTGACTTGAGATACTTGATGAAGATTTAGTATACAAAATCGTATGTGTTTGATTGACAAGGAAAGGAATATATATGCCTAATACATTCTCTCTCAGCCGTCTGTATTGCTTGTGTTAAATATAGTTAGGATGAATTAACATAATAAACTGTTTTTTATTATAAATTTTCAACGCCAACTTACAATTCAAGCGGTTGAAAAACAAAAACGGTTTCGATAGAAAAATCTGTTTACTATTGATGGTAAGCGCTTACTTACGTTCCTAGGAAGGTAAATATTGCTAAACGCCAACCAAAGATTCAAGACGTTGAAAAAAATTGTTTTCATTGTTTTTTTTGATACTGTCAAACAAATACCCCATTGACAAGCCAACGCATGTGTATCTAACTTTCGCTGTCGTGTTTGCTAAGGAATAAATTTTCACTAATTAAACACAAATTTATTCGAAAAAAAAAAAATAAATAAATAAATGGAAACCTCTCGTGTAATGTGAAGTGTAATAATTTCACTCATTAGCACTATTCATGACTGTTATTTCAATAATTTTATATGGGATCATTTTCTTTTCAGTTCATTTATCCATAAATATGATGCAGCTATTAATATTTACCATATACAATATTCTTCCATTTAAATCAGTAGTCGGCTATATATATAATTATTGTAATAAATATATAGTTTTAACCACCACGAATACACCTCTATCTGATAAAATTGCAAAAACTATAATTACGATGGGATATAGAAAATATAGAAATGAAACGGTCATTTTAAAGCATCTAATACACAGTATCATCAGTTTCACTCTCGTAGTAGTGAATAATATAACTAAACGTATATGTGTGTAGGTTTGTACAATACTATCCTAAAATTGGGAAACAGTTTGTAGATTGAAACATCTCTTAGGTCGCGTTTCCATCCGCAAGAAAACTTCTGCAAGAAGTGTCCGACAATTTTTCAGACAGTAGCTTGAAAGTGCATTCGCGTCAGTTCACATCGATTCGCAGCAGATTTCGTTGTTTATCGGTTTGGTTTCATATATCTCACATTCGCAGCTGGTCAGTTTTGTTTTCGTTAAATAAAAGTGAGTCACCGACCGATACGTGAATGGTGTCGAAAAGATACTATTAAATTAATAGGGTTTTATGAGTATAACTCTTGTTTGTGAAGCAACCGGCATGTGGAGTATAAAAATGGAATTTAAAAAAAAAACTACTCTTAATAACATCGCACAAGAGTTCTTTACAACTGAGAATGAAGTGTCCCGAAAACTGCATAATTTAAAGAAGTCAATGGTACAATGAATTCTAAAAATTAAAGATCAAGAAGAGTGAAAGTGGCCAAGACTTTATATACTTTTTTTTGTGGGTTATTTATTCTACTATAAAAATTAGGTTGCTATTAAAATTTAAAATAATTTAGTTTTTTTTTTTTTTAAATTCATTTATTATGTAACGTGGCGGGATAAAAAATATATATATTCAGAAATAGAGTTTATTACTTTTTAAAACGGCATTTCATAGACGATAAATAATCTTCACAATAAAAAAAAAATTAAAATACTAAATAGTAGAAAAATTAATTAATATGATGTGACATTGGAAATTAAATTAAAAAAATATTTAAGGGCAGGGGCTCCTCGACTACAAGGGTGCTCGGCTCCTGTACTAAAGTCGATGACCCGTGATTACTGATAATATAATTTTACTTATTTTAAATTTAATTGTAAATTTTTCTAACTACAAAGGTAGCGTCCAAACAATGGTGCGGGTCAATATACACCAGGAGGGTATAACGCCGATATGAAATGAAATGTTGTTAGTAAAGGCAAAAATCTAAGTACTTTTACAAATCAGTTTTCACCCTGAAAATAAACTAATATTCTGAAATATATGGCGTGTATGTAGAAAAACAAGTAAGCAATAAGTTTAATTTAAATTTATTTGTATCTAAATAATTTTTGTCATTAAGTAACAAATATTTAACAATTAACAACATAAATATCGTATAAAGTTTAACAATATTGTATAATATTCAAGAAACCTAAACTTGAATTAAAAGATGCAAGTTAACAAACAATTACGTAATATTTAAAAATTTGATAATTTTAGTAATATATTTCAAAACCAAAATGTCGTCAAGAAATGACGTAATAAATATACAATAAAAGAGAAATTTATTTTAGCTAAGAATGAAATTTTTAATAAATAATTATGTATGCGTTTTAAATATAAACGTTCTTATCACATTATTCCGACAATAGTGATTAATTAACACCTATTGGGGAGGTGATACCTTTCAAATTTAAAACATTCAAATTGTTTCAATGAGTATAAATATGACTGACATTGAAAAGGTCAGCCATATAAAATATATTAAAAATATTTAAAAATATATATAAAGAATTATTATATTACCCAAACTCCTCTATTTTGCCCTTCCGAAATCCAAAAGTACGTATGACGTCATGTTAAAAAAATAATTTTATAATTTTAAAGAAAAAACACGTTACATGTAGCATTATTCCAGTGACTATGTCGACATGTTATTTTTAATATATTCTTACAATTTTGGTATTGTTATATTACTAATATTTAAAAATTAAGAAAAGACTACCATTGTTCATGTTCGTTCTGGAACGAGCGAGCAAGGCAACGCGAATATCTCACTTCGCCATATTGCCAAAAGTGAACATTCACGTATCGTCGTATTAAGCAGTAAAACAACACGCTATGATGCACTCATTCAATATATTAATGCGCGTATTAAATTGTGTCGCGAAAGGAAACAGTTCCCAATTAAATTTTTATAATCTATACATGCCACCAAATATATTTAAACTGATAATTTAATTATTTAATTTCAAACGAATATTTAAACTGGCTACTTGGAACTGATTACTGAATTAATACTTAAACCTATGCGAATATTATCTGTCCATTAACTAACTTTTTAAAATTAAAACAACGATAATGAAGGCTATATGTCCCTTTGTCGAGTTTGCGCGTTACATATCATAGAGAAGGGATCTATGGATCTAAAATCTATTATGAAGCCAATGCAATACAACACCAAAACTGCCAACAAGACACGCAAATTACCTTACACGCCAAATGAGCTGTCACTTCATGACAATCTGAGAGTTAACTTTTTTTACTCCTAAAGTATTATTAATTCGAAAAACAGTTAAGATCTTATCAGCTTGATTCGACAGTACAAACTAAATTGTCATAGCTTCCGCGATATCTAGCTTTCATGTGTAAATATTTCTACGATTAGCTGCGATAAAATGATCTTGCGAGAGAGCTTCTGGCAATATATTTATTGGCTAATATATTAATATATTAGGCAAAAATTACAAAAATTTATGTATACGATATGCAAAACTTCTGTGAGTGTCTTTGCAGGTGGAAACGCGGTCTCATTTCCGTTTTCAAATGTCTAAATATAAAATTATGTATAAATGATAAACATAATGAAATGGACACTGTCAACGAATGGAAAGAACAAATCAATTTTATGTATGTGTAAATCTACAAAATTTAGCTCACAAATGACATTTCAGGAAATGCATTTTAAGAATAATTAAACACCACCAGATGTCCTTTCCACATTCGATAGATCCCAGTACAATTTGATTAGCACACCTAGAAGGCATTTACTTAATCGTTTTTCAATTTCTTTTTCTGAGCGGTAGTGTACAATATAGGTAGTAATGATTGAATTTGAATGGACTGATTTAATATGTATAGATACTTTAAATTCATTTTTCTTGTTTACTTTCATATTTATCGGATAGTAGTATCATGATCCTCATCGTAATCGCTGATACGTTTAAATGAGTGAACGGCCAGTCTGTCTACCATATAATGTTTGCATTATACACATGCAATTTGATTTAAAATGGAACTTTTATTGAGCTTTATATTATCCACATCATACATAAATGTAGAAAATAAACAGGATGACCAGTAATTTTCTATAGTTTTATTTCTATTCTAGTTTTTGAGTGATAAGAGTCAGTGGCGTAACTAGATTCATTGCTCCATGGAGCGACTGTCATCCAAGTACTCGAAACTAAAGAAAATCATAAAAAACGAGCAATATGCTACCGGTGTTTCTCTTTTACTCGAGTCGACCATAGCCCAAAGGTTCAAAATTCTTCTAGGAAATAAGGCAGACTTCTTGGATTTTTTCGCGCATAAGATCTGAAACGATCTGTGGAATTAAGCTCTTCAAATTGATTTCTCACGCTCTGATTTTTTCAATAAAAATAACTGCCAACATGTTAAAGCAACCTTGAGATATCGTACTTCTAAAGGCGCTATATGTAGCTAATGCATCAAAAAATGCGACTTTAAACGCGTTTTTGTCGAATCTCTTTTTTTCATAACCGTGTACATGATATCTCTAAATATAATTGATGAATTAACCTAAAATTTATACACATGTTCAGAAAAGTAATAGTTCCAATATCTTGATATCACTGTTTGCTTAAAAATTATCTACTTAATAAATCTCTAACACTGACTGACTGACAGGCAACGCACAGACTAAACTGTTGGGTTTAAAAGGACGAAATTTTTTACAACTGTTCCCTAATAAAAAGATGTTGCCGATAGGAAATCCTATTGGGTATATGGCTAGTAAATAAACAAGCCACAATCTTTGATTAGGAAGTGATTTTTTTGCCAGTTCTCAGGGTTCATTACTGGTAAAGAAAAGGGAGTTCAGAAGTTCCTTTTTTTTTTGTTGCTCATCACCAATATTTTTGAGGGAAAGTAAAAAATGATAAAATGAGTTTTTTTTTGCTTGTCAGTTGCATTTTCGAGTAAAAATAGACTATTGAGACGGGTTTGATTGATTCAAAATCACTTCAGGGCCCAAAATTGTAGTTACGCCTCTGAGAGTGAATAAGGATGATCAGTAGGGTTGACCAAAATTGAAACTGAAATATAGTTGAGAATTTTTTTTATATTAGGTCATCCGAAAAGTTCGTGCCGTTTTTGGAGCCGCTCGAATGAATTCATATTTCTTCAAGTTGCAATCGTAAACGAAACATGCAACAACATACTAGTGTTAGGCCGATAGTGTTGCTTGTAATATGTATCATAAATCTTTAAACAGTGTTTAAATAATTTTTTTTTTGTCAGTACTAATGAACAATCTTAGACATCAAGGAACATTATGTCATGTTATAGGAATTTAAAAAACGTATTAATGCAGCTGACGCAACGAGAAATATTTGTAGTGTTTATAGTGACGGTACGCTTTCTGACAGAATTTGTAGAAAGTGGTTTGCTAGATTTCAAAAGCTTAATTTTTCTTTGGAAGGTGAAGCTCCCTCCGGTCGACTTGTGTGTATTGACGATGAAACAAAGGGCCAAGAAATAAAGCGAAACCGGAGGCAAACTATCAAGAATTTGCGGCAACTTTTGAGCATTCAAAATCCACAGTTCTCGGCCATTTGAAGAAAATCGGGATGGTCATTTACACCAAAAACGGCACGAACTTTCCGGATGACCCAATACTTATAAACTCGAAAAAGACGTAATATTTCATAATTTTGTGTAGAAATAAACGTAAAATCTAAAGCAAAGTTTATAATGTGTAAAAATGTTATAATGTTGTATTTATAAAAATCTCGAGTAATTTAACAACCTTGACAGAGCTCTGTTCTATGTTCCAATACATGCTTCATATATAATAAACAGTCTAAAAACAAATTGTAAGATGAATTACGTTCATAAAAGTAAATAATGTTGTGTTATAAATATAATGGAATAGATTTTTTTAAAATCTATTTGATTATCCCAAAATTTTATGGAGTTCTTGTTCAACTTGTTAATTTTAAGAGCTCCCCAAATGGATCGATTGGTTAAAACTACTAAAATATCAGGATTAAGTCCTTGCTTCATAAGCCAAGGATGTATTTAAATTTTACATCTGAAATAATTCTACTTGTATATATTCGAGACTTCCATTTTGAAATTATCCCTGGAGCACACTGCATATTTATAATACACAGGTATTATCGGTCAAGGAATTACTTCTTAAATCACTACCTAAATTAAAAATATCAGATGTGTGCTATAGAATTTCATAACGCTCCTGTCACACTGTACGGTTTTCGCCGTACGGGAAAAAACCGCACGACTTTTTGCCGTGATATTGTTGCTTTCACATTGCACGGTTTTTTGCCGTTATAAACTGAATATCTTCATTTGTTTTGCAACATCATACAAGTAACAAGTGTGATTAAAGTTAATTTTATTAGAAAACAGAGGAAATAGAAAGTACAGCCCAACCAACATAAGGTTGCCGGTCAGATGCGCAAATGAAAGAGTGCGACAACAAGAATTAAGCATATAACATATATGCATAAAAGTGTGATAGAAGTTGTGTTTGTCTATTGCGCGTACAACCTTGACCGGCAACCTTATGTTGGTTGAGCTGTAGGATTATTTATTATAGCACTCTTTGAAGACCTGAAAAATGACGAAAATAAGTTTTTCGACTATTTGCGGATGTTTACAGACTCTTTTGATTAATTTCTTGGCGAACTTAACATCAAAACACACAATTTCGAAATTATATACAACAGGGCCCACTCCAGGGGGGCGGCAAACCAGACATTTGCCCGGGCGGCAAATTTTAAGAGCAGTAATTTTCTAAAGTTTTGTACAAGTGACGAGTAAAAAAAAAGAGATTTGCCCGGGGCGGAAAATAAAAGGGGCGGAATTATTCCCTTTTGCCCGGGGCGGCGTAAACCCTAGAGCATAAAATAATTAACATGAAATTCAACAAAATATTGTTAATGCTGTACGTTAAAAACCGTCTAAGGTGAAAGAATCCATTTAATTACATACACTACTGAGCTAAAAACGCCGTACGGCAACCATGAAGTCCAGTGGCAAGAGACGGCTGCTACACGGTACGGCAACGGCATTTTGCCGTGACCATGTAACGTCAAAGGTCCAATGCTCTTCTTCACTCCACTAAAAGAATGCGACCGTACGGTTTTTTGCCGTACGGCAAAAACCATATAATGCGAAAGGAGCGTAAGAGGTTCTATTTTGAGATATTGTAGAAATATCTTCTTATATCGAGTAAATACTAAAATTGAAATGAACGGCTATTTCAAGAAGTGACGTTATGCATTATAGCGCGAAAGAAAGCAAATTTGAATTCCGATTGAAAATTATTAAGTAAAGTATCTGACATTTTAACATTTATCAGTTGACCTAACATCAATGAATATCTAATAGTGAGTTAGAAATATTACTGCTTTAAGGGCAGGGTAAGGTATTAAAATAATTTTTTGCATTTTTTTTATTTTTTTAACTGAATGCATAATATCTCAAGAATATTGTCTCAAAATTTCACGTTGATTGGAGCAAAATTGACCAAGTTATAAGCATTTTTGTTGTTACCTGGCAGATGTTTCGCTCTCTATATATTTCTCTCTCTCAGTTATATTATAGAAATTTCAATGGAAGTACTAACGTGTTTATACCTGTACTGTATATTTTGTCAGCGTAGGGTACAAAATTTAGTTTAGCAGTAAGTATTCTATATCAGTTTTATCCAATAATTTTTAAGTGTTCAAAACTTTAAAGCGTTTTCCCCACAGTTCACGTTTTCAAAGTCGGTGCCCCTCATAACTTCAAAATTACAGCACCGATCCATTTGAAATTTTGAACACTATTTCTGTACATAATTTACGAGGTAACGCTGGAGAGTTTTTTTCAAATTTGTTAATAATTTTTATTTTACAATAACAAATTAGCCAATTTTTTTCGCAAAAATCGTGTTTTTCCGTTCTAAGTGTTCCAAAAAAGTGAAAAATTGAAATTTCGAAAAACCCTCCCAACGTTACCTGAAGAAAACTATTATTTAACGAATGAACTTTAATTTTTTTATTTCGGATGATCCAGCACCAAGTTATGAGGGGCACCGCAATTCTACTTTTTTCCGAGACACGTTCAAATAATTGCTGCCATTACTGTATTTTGTAATATTTCTTCCTGAAAATTTTATACAATATTCCTCGAATGCTTTACTTTAATGTATCAGCGGTTTTAATGAAGGGATTTTAACTGTGTCGTCACAAAAAAATATAAAAACATGCCTTTTTTGTACGAATTAACCTTACCCTCTCCTTAACAATAACACAGTAACTATTTAGAAAAGTAAATTTAGATTAAAGTCTGGCTTTAATAATGCAATTATGGCTCTGATATCGTTTGGAATTAGATGGAATCACATCTACAAACACAGAGCCATTATAAAACTGCTACGGTCAACATATTTTGTAACGCCATATTGGTTTATAATACAATCCTCTTTCCAGAATAATTGAATTAAACGGAAATTGTTAACTAATATTGAGTCATTAAGTTAATAATGCAGCTGGATTGGTACTTTAATCAATATTGTATGCCATTTAAATAGTTCAGTAAGAAAAGTGTGATTTGATCATATTCTTTATAGTAGTGATTTATTTAATGACGTACTTGGTGATGTACGTACAATACAATAAAAAAGGATGATATCTATCGTATCTATCGTATCTATAGTATATATTTTGGAAAACAGTTATTTATAAAAGTGTAATACTTACATGTTGTGGGTTTAGATAGGTCATTAAACGATTTAATTTTGGTAAATGAGTAAGCGTCCTTTAATTTACTAGATTATCAATAATTCTAGTGAGAATAATTAAGAATAATATAACTCCGAAATAGTCTGAGAGCATACTTAAAATAAAATGGTTAAATATTATATAATTGAGCTACATTAAAACAGAATAGTTTATACAGAATAGGTTGTAAGTTACTATGCTACACATAAGCGAAAAAGTTTTACTACCAGAAAGTTGTGTAGCGACAAATAACCAAAACTGAAATTTATTTGACGTCAAATGAGATTCGGAAAGATTTGGTTTAGAAATTACTGTTCCCGAATCTTATTTGAAGATAAATAAATTTAGGTTCTGATTTAAACGAAAATCCAATTTTCTATTTGGAGTTATTTTTGATATGTAGTATGAAGGAAATATTTTTTCGATGTATATAATTATGTATGTAACTTAACGTTGGGTATCAACCAATATAAATATATAATCTTAAATAGATAATGCATATTTATAAACAGCAATATAATATAAATATAACCGTTTATTACAAAACAGTTTTTATAGTGTAATTTTGGGAGAGACCCACTCTAAGGAGAAATGCACCAATTGCTGTGATGGCTACACGAAAGAATTGGTGATTTTCAGTTATAGATGTCATGTGTGCAGTTTACAGTTATAACTTCAAAATAAAGTGTCTTGTCTTGGAATAAATTCTATAACTATATTTAATATATTTAATTTTTTTACGGTGAGTAAATTTTTGTGTATCAATATTGGTTTTAGTAGAAAGTTTTACATTTTTTTTTTTTTCGCATGACAAGACAATATGCAAAACCTAATTTTTTCTTGTTTCATTAAGTTAGGCAGGTGTGCATCTCTTCCATGTGTATAAGGGTAGATGCACCAAATATTATTTTCATCTTTTTTTTATACCTATGGACAGTGCTGGAAGCTGGATTTTCACTAGGGGTAAGCGGAGTTATTGCTCAGGGCGCCAAAATTTGGAACACAATGTGGCAGTTTGGTTTTTTTTTGCTCCTTACTTATTTTTTTTTTTTAGGAAAAAGTTAATGTGATCCAGGGGTGGCATTCTTTCAAGCCCCCGACGCATCTGATCCCTACACCGGTGTGTCTAACCAGGGTTGGAAAAAAAACAATTTTTTTTAAATTTATAAAACAAACAGTTCAAAATGTTTTAAACAAGTGTTCCTATGTTTAAAATCGTGTTTTTATTAGTTTAATTTAAACATATGTTTTAAACATTTTAAACTTGCTTTAAACAGGTTTAATTCCTTTAACTGAACCATATGGAAAAAACTTTTTGTCTCGAAATATCTGACTATTTGCTGTAAGACATTGGCATAAAATAATTAATTTATAATAGGTGGCATTAAATGGAAACATTTGAATATTTTGTTCGTTGTAAAATTTATAAAATCGTTTGTTGTTTATGCGTGTTGAATACTGTGTACAACCACAACAAAGACGTTGCTGAGAAATTTTATAAAATTTGATCAGTGTTGCCAGATTGGGGGGTTTTCCCTCTAAAATTTAAGAGAGAATTTTCAAATTGCTGGAGGGAATTTTAGGAGGATAATTTCTTTGGAGGGATTTTTGGCTGGAAATTTTCAAACTAGGGGGAATTTGAAGGTTTAATTAAATTTCAAACATATATATGTTCCATCCTACTTAAAAATACTTAAATTTAAAACCAGTTTCAAATCAATCACTAAAATTTAAATGTGTGGTATCGTATTTTAAGACATGCTTATTGTTTTAAACATGCCAACCCTGTGTCTAATTCATTTTTACATAGTTTTATACTTTGTAAAAGTAAAAATAAATCTTTAAACTATTTTTTTATTCATTATATACTTATATTACGTTGACTTTATCAGGCAACAGGAAAAAAGTGGTACATCTCTCCCAAAATTACCTTACTTATAAGAAAGACTAAACTAAAACAAACGTGAATTGTATGGAAACATTCATAAAAAGACGCCCTCGTATTCTAAGGACCCCAGTTATAATTACCCTTTTCTTAGAATTTAAATGAAAATATAGTTTATACAATAAAATGGGACAAAAAATGTTAATAACGTAGGATATGTCAAGCTATTCGAGTAGACTATGTAGTAGATTGCAAGTGTTGAAATGCCATACTTGTTATTTGCAGTATTGCATTTTGTCTACATGAATATACATAATTCATTCAGTGAGTATTTCGTAGTCAGTTATTATTATAGTCCGGTTACGTATTCTGCATATCGCGCGTACTCTTTCTATACCTCGTATCTGAAAAGTCTCAATTTTTGGCGACACAAAAAAAACGTATTTAAATCTGTGTTTTCATCATTATGAACTTAAGATTTATGCTAATTACACCCTTTGATGTTGGTTACCTACCTATGTAAATAGGTAAATAGATAAGTATATATATATATATATATATATATATATATATATATATATATATATATATATATATATATATATATATATATATATATACGCGCGATATATATATATATATATATATATATATATATATTATATATATATATATATATATATATATATATATATATATATATATATATATATATATATATATATATATATATATATATATATATATATATATAGAAAGAGTACGCGCGATATGACATGTGATATGAATAGAAAAGACTTTATGTTCAATATATAGGTATGTAAACAATAAAATAACGTTCGGATGAGTAAAGTATTGCAGAAACAAGTGATAAACGAGCGATGCATTATTGTAATGTTTTGTTCCATTTTTTCAAAACATTCATTTCAATGTAATGAAAAATCATAATATCAAAATGTTTTTTGAACGTAATATTTAATATTTGAAAGTTCTATAACGTAAAAGCACCCATACCGGAACACTATTTTTAGGTGTGTCATTAAAGTGGCTTATAAAAATTAATAAATAAATTAAACACCCATTTTTTTTTCTTAATAAGCATGAAACCATGTTTTTTTAATCCAATGAATATGTTTTTAAGAAAATATAACCCAAAAATTTTGATTTATTAATGTTTTTGTTTTATAATTTGTTGACATCTATAAAAAAACCGACAGAATATGTTAACGCCTTTAAAAAATCAGCACGGACATCTAAAAAAGAACACGTATGTAACGTACATGAGATACATCACATACATCTTCTGCCATCTTTTCACGTATAGTCAACTGCATATAGTTCACTTTGATATGTATAAAGTTTAAAAATTGTCGCCGTTTTGACAAATTAGTTGTAGAATTGAAATAAAATAAAATAACCACTGTCGTTTTTTACAAAATAATAGATGGCGAAACAATATTTGTACAAAATACAGTATTCTGATCTAGAGATGGGATTCTATCCGGATTTTTCCCGGGAAAATTCCCAAAGTGGGTAAAAACGGGGTAAATTCCCGGGAAAATTCCCGAAAAATGGGAATTTATTTTAATTTATTATTTAGCGTATTATTTTGAATTTAAACTATCAAAACCACTGCTTAATAAAGAATATTTGCTAAATGTAAATAAATAATCTTACACTAAGGTTACTATATAATTACACACGCTAGGTAAGATGAAAATAAGAGTAACGTAATATTTTCAGTTAAATATGTTTATTTACTTTTTTAATTGACAAATTGATTATAATGGCTTAATTTGGCTCCATTACTCCCGTTTTCGGAAACGTAAACTTTGACCGTAAATATCTCGTAAACGGTGCATCGTAGGTCGAAAATAACGAAGTTGTGAGTATTCCGAACGTATTGCGACTGTCAAAACCTACTTTTCGTTATCGAAAATTATCGATACCGCGTAACTTGTCATATATTGGTTATAACTAGTTAATTTAGGCTCTGTTAGTCCCATTGATCTGGTCAGTAACAAAACAATTTTTTTAAAAACTACTTTTCGTTAACTTTCGCTGTCGGAAACTTTAATCGTAAATATCTCCTAAACGGTGCGTCGTAGCTCAAAAATAACGAAATTTTTGAAGGCTTGAGCGAAGCAAGTTATAGGTACTTCAAACATATTAGGGCTATCAAAACTTACTTTTCGTTATCGAAAATTATCGATATCGAAAATAACGATATTTTTAAAATTTTAGCATGTAATTTTCGACATATTCGTTATCAATTTGTATTATAAAATTCTGTAAAATTGTTAGTAGCTTTTATTTCCAGTATTTTTCCTTTTATAATGACGGATTTAATTTACGCGATTTTTATCCGCGTAGCGTATTTGGAAAATATACCCGTATTCAGAGCTCAATGTATCTGAACTCGGGTATACATTCAATGTTTAATAAGCATAGTTCGATACTTGAAAATATACCCATTAAAAGCGCTGAGCTCGGGTATATTTTCAAACTCAATATTTAATAAGAATAGTATGAAAAACATACCCACTTTCAATTTATTGGTAAACAAATGGTTCAGTCAAGTAGTTAAAGGAAAACAGCAATGTGACGCCGCAAAAAATTGACAATTTTAGCGAATTAAAAAGACTTTAATGGTATCAATCTTTAAGTATTTTAATTATATAGCTCAGTTGTTTAAGATAAATAATATTCTAGAGAATGACGGATACTGGGTCTCTCCTCTGACGGATACTGGAACATTGTTAATTTTTTATTGACGGGTACTGGTACATCACACTTTTTCCTTTATTTTATTTTTATTAATATATAATATATTTATTATAAATATATTCAAATAAATTAAAATATTCCTGAAAGATCATAAAATTCACTTTCGTTTTAGCTTTACTGTTACTTATTTCGTATAATTATGAACGAAAAAATTTAATGTAAAGTCCTGCTCATGTCTTAACATGACAGCTACTGGTGCTCTTACCTTAGTTTTTTTTTTTTTTTACATTTTTTTCATAAATTAGATCGAAATAAAATTTCCATCTAAAATTTTCACAGTATATTCTCAATATATTGTACTTTTGAATTAAACAAAAAAAAATTTTCGATTTTTTCAATCCAAGTTGCCAGACTACTACCTTAATTGCACCAATTATTTTTTAGCGGATTTGAATTCAAATAATATTATCCGTCCATATTCATACGCTTATGTAAAAAAACCCTTATGTTCTTTATTTTAGCGAATTTTCAGAATGAAAATTCAGCTATTACAGCAGCTCTTATGGTAAGACCTAAGCCCGGGACTATGGCAGAAATTTGTTTTGGAGCCTCTAGAACTCGAAAATCTACTTCACTAAAATTTATATATATATAGATATATATATATGTATTTATGTGTGTACGCGATAGCTGTCGAACGAAGCATTTAATTGTTACGAAATTTGGTAAAATCGTTAATTGTTCAAAACGCTTGGATAAGTTCGTTAGCCAGACACATCCGATGCCACAGACCGGATATTTTGGGCTTTAAAGTCTTTTTTTTGTGTTTTTGATCAGAATTTAAAACTTTTTCAAAAATTTTATTACATTATCAAAAATTTCGTAAGAAGTTATATCAGAGAGCTTTTTATACTTTTTTTCTATATAACGTGGTTCTTAAGAAAAATCAAAAATAATCTCTTTTTAAAAGTCTCTTTTTATTTGTTATTTCACTCTACCTCGTTTGATTTTTCTATTTAATATATATTGTGTTTATAAATGTGTCTAAGGGTGTTTCGTCACTAGTTATTTCTATTACCTAAATATATGTCAGATTTCTTTAATTAAACATTATGAATAATGTCTTAATAAATTTATAAAGTTATATTATAAATGTTAATCAATTAAACTGTACTATTTATTTGATTAAATAAACTTTTGACATATTTTTTTTTGTGGTGTTGAATGGCCCTTAGCTATTTGTAAACGAAGTACAAATTTTGATAATGTTAGTTTTTTGTTTTGTTTTTTTATAACAATCTGTCAAATGGAATCATTTTTAAATATATGCATATAATATGCATGCATGTATATAACCTAATTATAAATATTTTTGTTTTAACACATTATATTTATTATTTTGAAAATTTTCTTATTTAATTTTAAATAAGATGAACTAAATTAGAAAAAACTAATTGATGGTAAGGAAATTTTATAAAAAAAAATATATATTTGACAAGATTTTGATGACATATAATTGGTATACTTTGGAATTAAAAACAAAGTACATGGGTACAATATAGTGTTTTTAACAGAAAATAAAGTTTTTGGAGCAACTAAACAGTGCCGGAACAACTAAATTAGCAATGTAGCAGGAGCCAGCAGTTACGAGCCTCGCGCTTGTGTCCAAAAAAACAATACAAATTCACACATGAGTTATTTAACAAAAAAAAAAATAAAAATAGAAAAAAACGAATTTTGGCTCAACTTACATTTGAATGCTAAATCAAATCTACATAAGTGACATTTTTGACAAAAAAACACCAATAAAATTATGTATCATTTAATTAAAAATAAATTTTAATCTTTCTTAAAATATTTTACATTGTTACACATATAATTTAATTTCCATTAATAATTGTTAATGAATTTTAACCTCTTTACACACGACAGTTAGCTATTCAAACATTTTTACAT
The DNA here is from genome assembly GCA_035578155.1 of Brachynemurus nebulosus. Lineage (NCBI taxonomy): Eukaryota > Metazoa > Arthropoda > Insecta > Neuroptera > Myrmeleontidae > Brachynemurus > Brachynemurus nebulosus. The sequence continues at coordinate 7,361,725 of JAPWDM010000001.1, read as the reverse complement.
TTGTAATTAAGTGTTAATTCGTTGTTGAAAACATTCATCACAAAAGATTGGAAATTTCTTTAGGTACTGGCAAGTAGATTGTTTGTCTACAATTTAATTAAAATACTCATAAAACAATCTAAAAAATAAAAAAATACATTAATTAATTATTAAATTTTTTGAAATATTTAACATCTTACCTGAATGGGGTTATAAGTTCCAAAATATGTTACAACCTTTCAAAATGTTGAACAATAATCCTATTTCAAATTTTAAATTTGTAATTCAATATCGACTAGATAAAATGTTTACAAATGAAAATGATTTCTACACACTAACTAAAAAAGTAATAGCCCATTTTCTGAACAAAGGAATAGACATTAAAGTATCCATCGTATCCATTAAAGAGATTAAATATCAGTTGTGTAGACAACCCAGCAGAGGGCAACAAGTTACAAACAACAAAGCAAATTCCTCAAAGCGGCAAATTTAAATAATAAATAAATAATTATAATTTTTTGTTTAGTCTATTTAAGAAAATAATTAGTCAATTAAATAAGTGTTAATTTATAATTTATTGAAGTAATAATTTTGATTACTAAAATCTAAATCTTTTTAACAATGATTTATTATTAAATAATCAATATATAGATATATAATACAATTAGAAAAAATGTTATAAAATTTTGTGAAAAGCACACAGCCAAGGTTACTTAACGGATTTCGACTAGTGAAGTGTCTATGAATAGAGCATCATATCAGGGGTGGCACAAGAGAGCCTGAATTTTCAAATTTGGTTTCATTATTAGTTGTTACCGTTAGTTACGGAGCCACAAATTTTAATTTTTTTCCAAAGCAATTACACGTAGAGTAAAATAAATTGTTTATTCATTTCTCTTATAGAAATGGATAAACAGATCTCAGGTAACTGTACTATTATTATTTAAATTAAAATAAGATGATTTTGTTAGTATAAGTGAGGGCAAAATTATCACCCAGGACCTTGGGACCCCAAAAAAACTTCTTCATACTAAACAGCTGGGCGGATCTCAAGAAGATGTTGCAAAAATTAGATATGCTACTGAAATATGAATATTACTTGCTTTTATAGTATTAATTATTTAAGTAACTGTTTTTATACAGAATTTCAGAATAGCGAATTAAAAAGTGAAGTAAGGTTAAGATTGTTCTGCAGAACCTTCTAATAGGGATCACATTAAATAGCTGAATGGTGCGGACAATTAAATCGATCCCCAAGTTACCCTTGAAACACTATTGGAATTCCAGAAAAAGATGAAAGTAGCATTAAAATTGTTATTCTCCAAGAAGGGTCTAAAACTGAAGAATATCTAAAACTATTATTACGGATATCAGAGCAAAGGTCTCAAACTAAAGCTACAAAATACAAAAATGTATTCCATTGCACGAAATTATATAAATCAAAATTAAAACAAAAATAAAACAAAACAGACACCTGAGTGAAGCCGCAGGACAGAAAGCAGAAAAAAATTATAAATTTTTCTGTTACTTAAGTAAAAATTCATTTAACTATTAAATTATTATTTTAAGCGACTTTCCATTTTGGAACTTAATTTATGACGGAGAATGTCATGGAAAGATCCGAGTTCGGGACTATACGGCAGAAATTTGTTTAAAAACATATATATATATATATATATATATATATATATATATATATATATATATATATATATATATATTATATAATCTGTTGACGCAATCCATTCATGTATCATATGAAAATATGGAATAAAGTTTATTATTATTTATATATATATATATATATATATGTATATATATATATATATATATATATATATATATATATATATATATATATATATATATATATATATATGTATGTACAGGGTCTAAAACAAATAACTCTCGTACTTTTGTGGAGGGCGATTCCTAGCAAACTGTAAACACTAAAACCGCAGAAATTTTTTCGAAATTAACAGTCGCGTCACCCCTCAAACGGATAAGAGTCATTTCCTTTACACCCTGTATATAGTATATGCACACATAAATATATACATATATATATATATATATATATATATATATATATATATATATATATATGTAGGTGTGTATATATATTATATACAGGGTGTAAAGGAAATAATTCTTATTTCCTATATCGAGGGGTGACGCGACTGTTAATTCCGAAAAAAATCCTGCGGTTTTAGTGTCTACAGGGTGCAAAGAGTCACCCACAAAAGGACAAGAGTTATTTGTTTATATATATATATTTGTGTGTGTGTCTGCGCGATAACTCTCGAATGAAGCATTCAATCCTTACGAAATTTTGTTAGAAGTTCAAAAGTCTCAAAAGCTGGGACGAGTTCGTTAGCTGATATGTCCGATTTTTAGAAGCCATTTTTCATCATTTTTAGTGATTTTTTGGTTAAACTTATTTAAATGCATATGTGCTATACTATATGTGATCTCCCAGGGTCCTGGGGACTCAAAAGTAAAAAATTAACTACTCAACCGATTTCGAAAATCTTATCACTGTTATAGAGTTAAACTATTTTAGATGGATACAAGTTGTTATATGAGATCCGTCAATGTCCTATCTTTGAAAATTCGCTATGTTATGCAGGTGCTGCGACAGGGGTATTTGTAATTTCCCGCAGTTGGTTTTGATTTGTTAAATACCTAATTTAGCTTTTCACAATATAGATTATAAAATCAATAAATTTGTCGTTGAAATATCAGTATTCAAAATAATTTAATTTAAAAATTAAAAACTTATTCATTAATTTATTAAAAATTACTTGAATATTCATTTGGTATAAAATATCAAACTGTATCCAATAAGCAAGTTGATGCAAACAAAAGATTTGAAGTTGATGTGGTGGCTAATTTTGAATCAACAATGCTTTTTACAACTAATCAACTATTTTAAATAGTATAGCTCATTAATTAATTAATTTTGGCCCACAAAATCAGAAACTATTTAATTCACTTTATTTGCACTCATCTCAAAATAGCATTTTTGGAACTGATTGATCAAAACGAGTAAATAATATAGATATCATACTGATTAACTTGTCATCTATCTTTCAATCTCATATAATAACATTAAAGTATAATAAAAAAGATTTATTATTATATATTAGTAGTGGGTTTTGGTGCGTTCTGAGCCAATCCTGTAAGGATTAAGATACGTATAGCATACCCTTCATGTATACGTACATATATGTATAGCATACTCTTTGAGAGGTAGTACATACAGAGTACATACACCTAACTTTCGTCAGAATGAGTGATGCAGTCTGTTGAGTTTTCCCTGGGATCAAGTTACAAGAAGGGTTAATTATAGTAAAAGTTGTCAATTTCAGTTAGTGAATCGCTCAAAAAATCGGGAGGTGGGGAGGTGGCCCCGAAATGCTCATATTGCTACTACTTCGATTCCAAAGGACGCGAGATGTTACGGTGCATTAGTACGTATATATGTGTTATTAAAATATTTTATTTGTTCTAATGTAAGCAGACTAAATGTCCTTGGCCGCGAAATGTTGTGGATTGATAATCATATGTTAGCACAGTAATAGAATTTTACGTTCAATGTATTACATATGGCAATACAGTCGCAAGACATATTTTTTAATTACATATGTTATAATTTTATGCAATGGTAGGTATAGTATTCTCTTTAACGAAAAAAATTCCAACGTACTTGTTTATGCAGGCTCAGCAATTTCTATATGAGAATATCATTTTATTTCCTCCGATCTTTATATAGCGAACTAATTTATATACTGATTTCGGTTTTTTCAACTTAATCATTTTTTACAAGATTTTGTATCGACCTAGTCGTATGTTAATATTTAGTATAGTTTTAAATATTTTTTGTATTAACTGCATAGGTTAGTTTTTTTAATTGTTATTTTGAATTATTTTAGTATTGTTATATAGTATTACTCAATCAGAAAATAATATTAGCCTGTAAAGAATTAATAAAAAATAGATACTACTTTATTTGGTGGTAAGTAGAATTCAGCTAATATAAATTTTTTTTTTGACTGAAAATAATGTTATAAAATCTTTTCAGGTAGCACTAAAATGAACGTTAACGATTTAAGTGATAACGACTCCATCGATTCCGAGGATTCCTTTGAATCAATTTATTCCTTTTCCAGCGCTATCGAAAATATATATATAGACAGCAGATTAGATGTGAGTATTACGATGCAAAGACGTATATGGCATGAATATTATGATCGTGAACTTACAATCGAGCAATTAAGGCGTCGATATACTGACGCTGATTTAGTGATAATATTGTATTTACGTCGAAGGTGGGAGGAAATTGATAGAGATGAAGACTCTATAAGTGAAAGTGAAAGTGATTTAGGATTTGTGAGTGGTGAGGATGAAAACAGCAGTAACTCAGGGTTTATAAGTGACGAGAGTGAAATTAATGGTAATAATTTAGGACCTAATGAAGAGTAACAAATTCAATCTTCGAAATTCTATATTAATAACTCAAAGACAAATACAACTGACAACAAACGACAGCAATATGTTATAAACTTTATTTGATATGTTCAGTAAATTTTGTATTTATTATATTTTGTATTTTCTGTTTCTAAAATTAAATAACAAAAAATTCAGTATTTTCGTAAAAAATCATGTTTACATAATAAAAAGTGATTATTGTATTTCGCCAGTTAATAAATTTTTAATAATGTACCTGTTTTTTTCTTTTTTTTTAATCTATACTTAATAAAACATTTTTTAAAAGAAAAACCGATCTTTTTATTCACACCCATCCCTACATAAAAAATAAATCAAATTAATTTTTAATATTATACCTTAAACAGTAGAAAAAGTTAGTTTGTATTCATAGGTAGATTTTTGCTAGCTTGTAATTTTTAGAAAAATGTATTATTCTGTAGATGTATTTTTATTTTAATTTGTGTATGATAAAATGATAATACACAATTAGTTACATTTATACGGTACAAAAATAAAAAATCGATATATAAAACTTGTATGATCTATACAGTACTCTGTTAAAAGTACGGGTTCCTACACCGTTAAAAAACATATTTTTTTACAATATCAATATATTGTAAAAAAATCATATTTCTTAATATTTTTGAAACTGAATATGTAATATCAAGAATTTAAAACAGTTTTGAAACATTAATTTCTCCTCATAATATTTTTTAGTCTTAAATTAATAGCACAATGTTCCATATATTTTAAGAAAATTTTTCTTTTAATATTTTATAACTTATCTAAAAAATTTATAGCTATTTTTATCAAAAAAATTTATTACTTGCTATTGTTTAAAAAATTAGTTAAATATATCTATAGGTATTAAGTGACCCCTAGTTTTTGTGAAAGACGGTAGTAATAGCAATTCATCTTAAATACGAAATTATTTTATCAATGCTAAATAAGCGTTTTTTTTCTCATATTATCATACTCCAATATATTGTATATTATTATAATTTATAAAAATGTGTTTTATTTATTAAAAAATTTAGCAAAATTTTAAATAATATCGCGTCAAAATAATATTCAGAAGTCAATAAAAGACAATAGCAGTAAATTTATTAAGATAACTATAAATAAATATTAATCTAATGTTGAAATATTTATTAACAAATAGTACTGCTTAGTAGAAAATTAGGTACCTATTGTTTTGTTTTCAAATTTACCTTTTTGCAATTAAAGAAAATTTTAGTAACTATCGATGCCTATATAAAACGATACCCATAAAAGACAAGCATGCTCTGATCTCAACAATTTTTTCCCATGTTAAATTTGTATGTTCTTACTTCGCTGAAACTTATTATGTTTATATATTTCCCGCAATATTTTCTACCATAAACAATAGTTATAGCAAGCTAGGTAGGTATTGAATAAGTATTTTTTGTTTGTTAATTTATTGATGATAGAGAAAAAAAATTTATGATTTTATAGACAGTGAAATACATTTAAACTATTTTTTTGCAGTTTAATTTTGTAAAAACACCTAAAAATTATCAGTCACAGACAAATATTTCTAAGCAAACGAATTGAAAATGTAGTTTTATATCATAAGAATAAATGCGTATATATAGGGTGGACAGTAAATAACTCTCATAATTTTTAAAGAGCGGATGAAAACTTTAATTTTGGATTACGAAATTTTATTTTTTTTTTCCGGAGTTAAGCTGCATTCAATTAATTAACCCTTTCCTGCTCAGCAGTTTTACATCATTACTGTTCAAACGATACTTTATTTTTTAACAAATCATTAATAATATGGGTGAATACTTATTGGCAAGAATTACATAGTTTGCACATACGTTCTATTGTGTCAGAACGTCAATGGAGCAATGCGATTTAATTGCCTATATTCAGGAGCAAGCAAAAACATTACCTATTTTAATAGCTTAGAAAATACACATTACATAGTTCGTTGTAAGAACAATCATTTCGGTGATCTTTTTTAACGAATTACTAAAATTGCTTAAGGACTATGGTATGTAAGAAATAACAACACTCACATAATTTTAAAATAATTAACGTACAGCTATTGGAAAAGTTACAAAGATTTTTTTAACAACTTATTAAATGTTGATAGCTTATTTTAATATCTTCTATAGGGTCGTAAGTATAACCCTAAACCCGAAATTTTTTCATTACCATCGTTGACGACCATATTCTCGTCATCATCAGCTTCTCCTTCGCTCGCAGTATCTTCGTTGTCGCTAGCAGATGTTTTTTCATCGCTGTCTTCGTCATCATTTGATATATACTTTAGCACTGGTTCAATAATATCATGCTTTTCCAATTCCCTGGTTATTGAGATAATCCGCTTTCCAATGTCACTTTCCTTTAAATTATTAAAATGGCTTCGTTTTTTCTCGTTTTCGATATAATCCGCAAAGCTGGGATTTATAATATGACTCCTTTCCATTAAATTACATATAGTATTAACCATTTCTTCTCCAATTTGCGTCTGAGTCGCTAAACTTCTTAGTTCATCAACTAAATGGTTCGGGTCATCAAAATATTCTTCATCATCAACAGGTTTCGAATAGCCATTATGAAGGTTAGTATTTTCATCATCATATTTGAAACGTTTAGCTTCTCCATTTATTGAATTAGATGTTGAAGGTTGGTCCTTTTCTTCCGAATTTTTATCTTCTTGTTCTTCATCCTTTGCGCATGCGTTCTGAAGCTCTTTGACCATTAATATGTCTAGAGCAGTTTGTAAGAGACCAGCTATCTTTGGAGTAAAACTTGTTTCTTTGTAGTTATCAGGCGATGGTAAATGCTTTTGTTCATCAGATCGATTATCTTCGACATTCGCCGATTGTAGAATATTATGCGAGTTTTTTAAAGCGTGGAATTTACTTCTGATTGCTTCTGCTGCAGCCATCATACTTTGATTAAAAGTATTCAAGTTTCTTGTAGATAGATCTGTATCATCTTCCTGCTGATTTTGAAATACTGGTGCTTTATCTTCCTTTTCTTCATTTCTTGCTTCAAAGCTATAATCGGTTTCACCATCATCATTATCTTCATTATTCGATTTTGACGATTCACTTTGTCTCCGGTTCTCCGCGCTGTTCACTTGTGTCCCATTATTTACCGTGGTATATTCAAACTGATTATTTGCGATCTGGTCATTATTGTTTGTTTGATGTTCCTGAGCATGCACTCTTCTTTTCATATGACGTAAAAGAGAACTTCTCCGCGAAAATGTCTTGTCACAACGTATACAATTAAACATTTTGATAGATGTGAATAGTTCGATTTATAACATAACACTGATTAGTTTTTTTATATCGACATGATCTTATATAATACAACCAGAGCAGAATTGACGTAAAGTAATGACACCAAAATGCACCAAAGGTGCACCAAATGACACCAAACTGCCCCAAAGGTGCACCAAATGACACCAAACTGCACCAAATGACACCAAAATGTACCAAAGGTGCACCAAATGACACCAAACTGCACCAAAGGTGCACCAAATGACACCAAACTGCACCAAAGGTGAACCAAATGACACCAAACTGCACCAAAGGTGCACCAAATGACACCAAACTGCAACAAAGGTGCACCAAAATGCACCAAAGGTGCACCAAAATGCACCAAACTGCACCAAAGGTGCACCAAAATGCACCAAAGGTGCACCAAATGACACCAAACTGCACCAAAGGTGCACCAAATGACACCAAACTGCACCAAATGACACCAAAATGCACCAAAGGTGCACCAAATGACACCAACCTGCACCAAAGGTGCACCAAAATGCACCAAAGGTGCACCAAAATGCACCAAAGGTGCACCAAATGACACCAAACTGCACCAAAGGTGCACCAAATGACACCAAAATGCACCAAAGGTGCACCAAATGACACCAAACTGCACCAAATGACACCAAACTGCACCAAAGGTGCACCAAATGACGCCAAACTGCACCAAAGGTGCACCAAATGACACCATACTGATCCATTTTGGCGTCATTTGGTGCAGTTTGGCGTCATTTGGTGCACCTTTGGTGCAGTTTGGTGTCATTTGGTGCACCTTTGGTGCATTTTGGTGTCATTTGGTGCAGTTTGGTGTCATTTGGTGCACCTTTGGTGCAGTTTGGTGTCATTTGGTGCACCTTTGGTGCATTTTGGTGCACCTTTGGTGCAGTTTGGTGCATTTTGGTGCACCTTTGGTGCATTTTGGTGCACCTTTGGTGCAGTTTGGTGTCATTTGGTGCACCTTTGGTGCAGTTTGGTGTCATTTGGTTCACCTTTGGTGCAGTTTGGTGTCATTTGGTGCACCTTTGGTGCAGTTTGGTGTCATTTGGTGCACCTTTGGTACATTTTGGTGTCATTTGGTGCAGTTTGGTGTCATTTGGTGCACCTTTGGGGCAGTTTGGTGTCATTTGGTGCACCTTTGGTGCATTTTGGTGTCATTACTTTACGTCAATTCTGCTCTGGTTGTATTATATAAGATCATGTCGATATAAAAAAACTAATCAGTGTTATGTTATAAATCGAACTATTCACATCTATCAAAATGTTTAATTGTATACGTTGTGACAAGACATTTTCGCGGAGAAGTTCTCTTTTACGTCATATGAAAAGAAGAGTGCATGCTCAGGAACATCAAACAAACAATAATGACCAGATCGCAAATAATCAGTTTGAATATACCACGGTAAATAATGGGACACAAGTGAACAGCGCGGAGAACCGGAGACAAAGTGAATCGTCAAAATCGAATAATGAAGATAATGATGATGGTGAAACCGATTATAGCTTTGAAGCAAGAAATGAAGAAAAGGAAGATAAAGCACCAGTATTTCAAAATCAGCAGGAAGATGATACAGATCTATCTACAAGAAACTTGAATACTTTTAATCAAAGTATGATGGCTGCAGCAGAAGCAATCAGAAGTAAATTCCACGCTTTAAAAAACTCGCATAATATTCTACAATCGGCGAATGTCGAAGATAATCGATCTGATGAACAAAAGCATTTACCATCGCCTGATAACTACAAAGAAACAAGTTTTACTCCAAAGATAGCTGGTCTCTTACAAACTGCTCTAGACATATTAATGGTCAAAGAGCTTCAGAACGCATGCGCAAAGGATGAAGAACAAGAAGATAAAAATTCGGAAGAAAAGGACCAACCTTCAACATCTAATTCAATAAATGGAGAAGCTAAACGTTTCAAATATGATGATGAAAATACTAACCTTCATAATGGCTATTCGAAACCTGTTGATGATGAAGAATATTTTGATGACCCGAACCATTTAGTTGATGAACTAAGAAGTTTAGCGACTCAGACGCAAATTGGAGAAGAAATGGTTAATACTATATGTAATTTAATGGAAAGGAGTCATATTATAAATCCCAGCTTTGCGGATTATATCGAAAACGAGAAAAAACGAAGCCATTTTAATAATTTAAAGGAAAGTGACATTGGAAAGCGGATTATCTCAATAACCAGGGAATTGGAAAAGCATGATATTATTGAACCAGTGCTAAAGTATATATCAAATGATGACGAAGACAGCGATGAAAAAACATCTGCTAGCGACAACGAAGATACTGCGAGCGAAGGAGAAGCTGATGATGACGAGAATATGGTCGTCAACGATGGTAATGAAAAAATTTCGGGTTTAGGGTTATACTTACGACCCTATAGAAGATATTAAAATAAGCTATCAACATTTAATAAGTTGTTAAAAAAATCTTTGTAACTTTTCCAATAGCTGTACGTTAATTATTTTAAAATTATGTGAGTGTTGTTATTTCTTACATACCATAGTCCTTAAGCAATTTTAGTAATTCGTTAAAAAAGATCACCGAAATGATTGTTCTTACAACGAACTATGTAATGTGTATTTTCTAAGCTATTAAAATAGGTAATGTTTTTGCTTGCTCCTGAATATAGGCAATTAAATCGCATTGCTCCATTGACGTTCTGACACAATAGAACGTATGTGCAAACTATGTAATTCTTGCCAATAAGTATTCACCCATATTATTAATGATTTGTTAAAAAATAAAGTATCGTTTGAACAGTAATGATGTAAAACTGCTGAGCAGGAAAGGGTTAATTAATTGAATGCAGCTTAACTCCGGAAAAAAAAAATAAAATTTCGTAATCCAAAATTAAAGTTTTCATCCGCTCTTTAAAAATTATGAGAGTTATTTACTGTCCACCCTATATATACGCATTTATTCTTATGATATAAAACTACATTTTCAATTCGTTTGCTTAGAAATATTTGTCTGTGACTGATAATTTTTAGGTGTTTTTACAAAATTAAACTGCAAAAAAATAGTTTAAATGTATTTCACTGTCTATAAAATCATAAATTTTTTTTCTCTATCATCAATAAATTAACAAACAAAAAATACTTATTCAATACCTACCTAGCTTGCTATAACTATTGTTTATGGTAGAAAATATTGCGGGAAATATATAAACATAATAAGTTTCAGCGAAGTAAGAACATACAAATTTAACATGGGAAAAAATTGTTGAGATCAGAGCATGCTTGTCTTTTATGGGTATCGTTTTATATAGGCATCGATAGTTACTAAAATTTTCTTTAATTGCAAAAAGGTAAATTTGAAAACAAAACAATAGGTACCTAATTTTCTACTAAGCAGTACTATTTGTTAATAAATATTTCAACATTAGATTAATATTTATTTATAGTTATCTTAATAAATTTACTGCTATTGTCTTTTATTGACTTCTGAATATTATTTTGACGCGATATTATTTAAAATTTTGCTAAATTTTTTAATAAATAAAACACATTTTTATAAATTATAATAATATACAATATATTGGAGTATGATAATATGAGAAAAAAAACGCTTATTTAGCATTGATAAAATAATTTCGTATTTAAGATGAATTGCTATTACTACCGTCTTTCACAAAAACTAGGGGTCACTTAATACCTATAGATATATTTAACTAATTTTTTAAACAATAGCAAGTAATAAATTTTTTGATAAAAATAGCTATAAATTTTTTAGATAAGTTATAAAATATTAAAAGAAAAATTTTCTTAAAATATATGGAACATTGTGCTATTAATTTAAGACTAAAAAATATTATGAGGAGAAATTAATGTTTCAAAACTGTTTTAAATTCTTGATATTACATATTCAGTTTTAAAAATATTAAGAAATATGATTTTTTTACAATATATTGATATTGTAAAAAAATATGTTTTTTAACGGTGTAGGAACCCGTACTTTTAACAGAGTACTGTATAGATCATACAAGTTTTATATATCGATTTTTTATTTTTGTACCGTATAAATGTAACTAATTGTGTATTATCATTTTATCATACACAAATTAAAATAAAAATACATCTACAGAATAATACATTTTTCTAAAAATTACAAGCTAGCAAAAATCTACCTATGAATACAAACTAACTTTTTCTACTGTTTAAGGTATAATATTAAAAATTAATTTGATTTATTTTTTATGTAGGGATGGGTGTGAATAAAAAGATCGGTTTTTCTTTTAAAAAATGTTTTATTAAGTATAGATTAAAAAAAAAGAAAAAAACAGGTACATTATTAAAAATTTATTAACTGGCGAAATACAATAATCACTTTTTATTATGTAAACATGATTTTTTACGAAAATACTGAATTTTTTGTTATTTAATTTTAGAAACAGAAAATACAAAATATAATAAATACAAAATTTACTGAACATATCAAATAAAGTTTATAACATATTGCTGTCGTTTGTTGTCAGTTGTATTTGTCTTTGAGTTATTAATATAGAATTTCGAAGATTGAATTTGTTACTCTTCATTAGGTCCTAAATTATTACCATTAATTTCACTCTCGTCACTTATAAACCCTGAGTTACTGCTGTTTTCATCCTCACCACTCACAAATCCTAAATCACTTTCACTTTCACTTATAGAGTCTTCATCTCTATCAATTTCCTCCCACCTTCGACGTAAATACAATATTATCACTAAATCAGCGTCAGTATATCGACGCCTTAATTGCTCGATTGTAAGTTCACGATCATAATATTCATGCCATATACGTCTTTGCATCGTAATACTCACATCTAATCTGCTGTCTATATATATATTTTCGATAGCGCTGGAAAAGGAATAAATTGATTCAAAGGAATCCTCGGAATCGATGGAGTCGTTATCACTTAAATCGTTAACGTTCATTTTAGTGCTACCTGAAAAGATTTTATAACATTATTTTCAGTCAAAAAAAAAATTTATATTAGCTGAATTCTACTTACCACCAAATAAAGTAGTATCTATTTTTTATTAATTCTTTACAGGCTAATATTATTTTCTGATTGAGTAATACTATATAACAATACTAAAATAATTCAAAATAACAATTAAAAAAACTAACCTATGCAGTTAATACAAAAAATATTTAAAACTATACTAAATATTAACATACGACTAGGTCGATACAAAATCTTGTAAAAAATGATTAAGTTGAAAAAACCGAAATCAGTATATAAATTAGTTCGCTATATAAAGATCGGAGGAAATAAAATGATATTCTCATATAGAAATTGCTGAGCCTGCATAAACAAGTACGTTGGAATTTTTTTCGTTAAAGAGAATACTATACCTACCATTGCATAAAATTATAACATATGTAATTAAAAAATATGTCTTGCGACTGTATTGCCATATGTAATACATTGAACGTAAAATTCTATTACTGTGCTAACATATGATTATCAATCCACAACATTTCGCGGCCAAGGACATTTAGTCTGCTTACATTAGAACAAATAAAATATTTTAATAACACATATATACGTACTAATGCACCGTAACATCTCGCGTCCTTTGGAATCGAAGTAGTAGCAATATGAGCATTTCGGGGCCACCTCCCCACCTCCCGATTTTTTGAGCGATTCACTAACTGAAATTGACAACTTTTACTATAATTAACCCTTCTTGTAACTTGATCCCAGGGAAAACTCAACAGACTGCATCACTCATTCTGACGAAAGTTAGGTGTATGTACTCTGTATGTACTACCTCTCAAAGAGTATGCTATACATATATGTACGTATACATGAAGGGTATGCTATACGTATCTTAATCCTTACAGGATTGGCTCAGAACGCACCAAAACCCACTACTTATATTTTTTTCTCTTCTTAAGAGTAATAATTTAATTTTTAAGGGATTTATACTTACAATTAAAAAATATACAATAAGTATATATTTCTGTTTTATTACTTAAATACTCGTATATCATGATACATTTAATAAAATCGTCTACAACTGTGAATGCATATAAATTCGTTTATGGAAACGAAAAATTGGTTAAAAAAATATATGAAGAGCTATAAATATTTCACAGCCAGTATAATAATACATTTAAAAAAATTGCATTAAGTGGAAATAATCGTCGGCAGCTAAAACAAGGAACGGATTTAAACGGAATTGTAATAAAAATAGAAATAATATGAGGTAAGTAAATGTGGAAGTCACATTAAGCGACAGAATACGGGATTAGGTGGAAAAAGAAAAAGAAAATTTAATGGTGTTATAAAGTTAAAGCTTTAACTTACAAGTGATATTTTTCAATCTTTATACTCACTGCATTTTTTAAAATGTGTCATATTTTATTTCCTTTGTTTGCGTGGGTATTTCTGAGAATTATCTCATGTACTAAAGTAATCTATAAAAAGATGATATTTTTGGAAATTAGATATTATGTGAATCAAATACAAAATGGATCATTGTTAATTGTAAATGATTAATTATCACAGATTGTAAAATTTCTGAGTACCTATTTATTTTAAAATTACGAATTTAAATATAATCATTAATCAAGTGTTAACTGATTTTGATGTAATTCATGACGTTTTCCATGGTTTTTGGAAAAATTAAGGACAAATGAAATTCAGTGAGTGCTGGTAAATAATACTCGTGTCACAGCATCCTGCATAACATAGCGAATTTCCGTTTATGAAAATTCTTTTTTCTCGGAAACCAGTTTACATAGAATGATGGGTTAAAAACCTTTTTTATGTAATTTTTCTTCCTCTTTCTAATGGTGTAAAAGAATGTGGGGAAAACATTTGAATAACTGAAAATTTTGGCAAAGAATTAATTTTTTTCACGAACAAAAACCATGTCCCAGGCATCGAACGTGTCTGGCTAACGAACTTGTCCAACGGTTTCGAACTTCCAACATTTTCACCAAATTTCGTAAACCTAGGACATTTCGTTCGAGAGTTATCGTGCGGACATATATATATATATATATATATATATATATATATATATATATATATATATATATATATATATATATATATATATACCTGTATAAATTTTAGTTTCGGATTCTAGGGACTTCAAAACAAATTTATGCCATAGTCCCGGGTTCAATTCGCGTCATGACAGTGGCTGTAATAGCTGAATTCCATTCTGGAAATTCGCTAAAAAAAGTCCTGATTTTATTATTATTAATATTATGAGGAACTGTTTATTTATTATGTAAGAAGCAAAAACGTAAGCGAGAAATTGATAAAATTTTTCTTTTTTTAATTGATTTATTTAAAATAGTGATGAAAATATGTTTATTTTACGATTGATCCGGGGCGGGGAGGGTTAGGGAAGGGATCACAATAAACAAACTTTACAAAATATAACATAACACACCATTTATAACTAATTTGTGTTAAATATTTTATTCGGTTATTTTTTCCAGCACTCTCAAAACGATTTCTTTGTTCGAAATTTAAAAAATTACAAATAAAAAATATATCCTTGTTTGCATGATAAAGAATTTTTTTTTTTAAGTAATGAATATTTCTATGACTAGTGAATTTGGTAATTAAACAAATGTATTTTTTTGATTTAAGAAAAAAATCAAAGAACTTTTTAATCTTTTATTAAAGAAATCGTTTTGAGAGTGAATGATTTCTATTTAAACGAAAAAACTAGAAATAAAGAAAGTGTCAGCTCG
This sequence comes from Brachynemurus nebulosus, assembly GCA_035578155.1. Classification (NCBI taxonomy): domain Eukaryota; kingdom Metazoa; phylum Arthropoda; class Insecta; order Neuroptera; family Myrmeleontidae; genus Brachynemurus; species Brachynemurus nebulosus. The sequence goes on along the minus strand of JAPWDM010000001.1, from coordinate 7,346,229 downwards.
ATAGTTTTTGTTATTAAGGACACTAGATTAAAATATTATGGTGGGAGAGCTGGTAAAATATTTGAATAAAAATAGTTTTTTAAGTTGAAATTCGTTAGGTTGGAAGAAATGAAGTTCGTTAACATTTAGGTCGGTGCTAATACCTTACTAAGGCCAGGCGCACATTGAGCTGCGTCACGCAGTAAACGCAGGGCAGGGCAGGGCAGAGCAGAGCGGAGCAGGGCAGAGTAGGAAAGCACGTGTGGTCGAGCGCACATTGAGACGCAGTTAACGCAGACAGGACAACGCAGTTTTTGTGACTCTTGTTGTAGAACGAGATAGCACGAATTTAAAAGCAGAGCAGAGCAGAGAAGCACTATTTTTCTTCAGTTTCTTCAATTGTTTTCATTTCGACGAAATAAAACCAACTAAAACTCGAGAACGTGTTACAATGTCGCGCACCATCGCACAATTTCTGTGTCACATTCAGGAGTGCCGCATCGGTCTCGTGCCACGCAGTGCTGCTCTGCTCTGCTCTGCGTTTCAATTCGCGCTGTTTCGTTCCACAACATGAGTTACAGAAACTGCGCTGCCCTGCCTGTGATAACTGCGTCTCAATGTGCGCCCGGCCTAACAGTCAGATGTTATTTAGCAATTCCACGAAGGAATAATAAATATATTACATATATAAAATGTAAGAAAAATAAAGGGTAGGTATAGCGAGATAAGCATAGTGAAATGGCCCCTATAGTTGACATCTGTAATAATATATGTAGTAACATTGGTACCCCAAGTGATTACCAAATATAGGGTCATTGATCTTTGAGATATTAACCAATATACGTGTGAGTGCTACAGTTTTTCAAACTCGATTTTCTCAATAGCTAACACCTAGGAAAATAAATTCGACGCCAAAATTTAGGCAATACTTGGGACTATATTATATATTTTTTTGCCATTTTCCCCTAAATTTTAAAAGTTCAAAATGATTGCATAAAAAATATAATTTATTTTTTAGTATGGTTCGAGTATACTTACATCTTTTAAAAAAATACAGAATATTGTTTACCTTATGTACTTGCAGCACACCCAATTTCATCAAAATCGAAGAAGAAAAATTATTCACCGATATTCAAAGGTACATTATGTTTTAATTGTAAAATAATTATATGAAATATTTAAAAAAAGAAAGGTCATTTTTTATCATATTACAGGAAAAACTACGAATTATAACTAATTCATATAAAAAATAAAATTTGAAAATACTTTAATGTTACGTTCAAAGATGTTTTAACTATCGAGTTCAAGTAGCCGCATTTTTTTACAATATTCAACATAATTTATAAATAGGTATTTTCCAATGAATGATAACAACGGTGTAGCATTTGCGTTTTTTTTTTTCGTTTTATATTAATATAACGTTTATAATCTTTTAACACATTTATTTAAAAAACATGAGAATTGAATTTATATAAATATTATACGTCTACTTTTACTTGTCGATATATTTTGGGAAAAAAGTTCCATACACCATTACGTATATGGCTTTTTTATACGTATTTTATGTACTGTAAAAGGTTAAAATCGATAATTTATGTCAATAATAACAATTTTGCAAAGAAATCATTGAAAGTAAAATGAAAAATGTATTATGGTGGTAAAAAAATTTATTTTAAAAATGGATATATCCAGTTTTTTTCTTGGATATGCTCCAATTTTTTCTTCGCCGTTATCGAATATGGGAAACGAAACATGGTGAACAAATTCATTTTTCAACTGATTTATTGATTCTATTCTGTTGTTCTATTTTTTCACGTATCTCTATTATAATAGGTAGGTATATATGTTATTAAAAGTTAGGCATAGGTTTAAAAAAGTTTTTTGGATACTTTTTTTTTATATGTAGTTTTATAATGTTAAAAAAACGTATTATTTAAAATATCGTAAATCATTGAATTTTATCGGAGAAAATTTTGATAAGCAATGACTATATGAAGTTTTATAGTTATAGATAAGTAGAATTTCCGTCTAAAAAAAACATTAAAAATATTTTATAAACGTTCCTTATGAGTTCTGTTCTAGAGATTTTGACCAAGAAATAAAATACAATTACACCAAAAATTCACTTTTTGCACACTCCAAGAAGTGCAACAAAAACATCAAGTGAGGGGGATGATATGCACGGGGTATGCACGTACACTACGTTCTTAAGTATGTGTGTGTGTGTTCAGATCAGTTACTCATCAGAGGCGGTTCATGTATCTTCAAGTTCAGTCCACGCACATGTAATTTACCTACATATTGTTATAATTACAACATGTTTTAACCGAATTGCCATACATTGTTGAAGTATTTCATTGCAATTTATTAAGTTAATGTTCATCATTATTAAAGCAATATAACATTTAAGACGTATCATTGTTATTATTATTATCTTTTTTATTTAAAATATTTTATAATACTTATTTTATAATATTTGTTCAGTTACATAGATGTAATTTTATTAACTTCCCATAGGAAGTTTTTGTAATGGGTCCGATTTTACGAATCGCTAATTTGGACATATCTCCAAGTTTCAAGATCACTAGAATCCGAATCCATCGTTTTTAGCGTGATGTCTGGGCATGCGTTCGTTAGTTAGTTCGTTCGTTCGTTCGTGAATTCTTTTTGTCCCGCATATCTCGAGAACAAATGATGATATCAACTCCGGACTAATTTCATTAGATGCGTAATCAAAAAATGGAGACCGGATAAAGTTTTCAGCAAATTCGGATTAGCGGTTTGTTTTTTGTGGTAAAAAAACAGAATTAACTTTATTAAGATAACATAGATTATATGGATTTTTTGCTATAACATTATTATATAATGGCCTAAGAACCTTCCTTGATGTTAAAAACGCCAGTATATTATTATAAAATTTAAAAAAAAACGAAATAAGAAACTCTTTGTAATATATATTTTGTCTCGCATATCTTGAGAACAAATGATGTTATCATATGTTTGATAAGGGTGGAGCCCTCACCCTTAGGTACAGAAGGCGAAGCCCCCGGTATGGTGCAAGGGGCAAAGCCTCTATCGGGGGCTCAGGGGAGAAGTTGCCCGAAATGGAAAAATAATTATTATTTATGTACAGTAGTCTCTAGTCTTTAAGGACACCCAATGGGAAGTTGACAGTGTGGGTAGACCTGTCCCCCAAATTTTTTAGTTAGTGGGTTGCGATAATTAATTATTATTTCCATTCAAATATTCAAATAGATAGGAAAATTAATCTTGAAAATTATTTTTTTTTTATAAGAAGTTATGTCAAAATATTTTTTTTTTTTTTTTGAACCGTCACCAGAACTCGAAGAACTGAAACTCAGGACGGGAATGGAACATTTTGTTGCACTTCTTGGAGTTCCACTTCTACATAAATAAAAATAGTTTAATTGGATCTATTGACTGCTCACTGTACGGAACTCTAATTGTGTGAGCCTAACTCGCTCTTGACCGATTTTTTATGTAGGCACGCCGTCATTAATAGAATAATTCTTTACAAAATACCACTTTTATTGAATATTAAATTCTTATGACATGTTTCGGTCAATATGACCATTCTTAAACGTGTTGGAGTTTTATATAAAAGTGGTATTTTGTAAAGTGTTTTTATTTACTAATATCAAGTATGGAATATTATAAAGTAACGTTCAAATCTATTAAATTTATAATAATTCTAGTGATTAGAGATAACGTAATATAAATGTTATTTTTCATTCAAATATTTTAAGCTCCTTAGTACCTAAACCTACTTACCACAAAATAGTATCGTACTCGAAAGTTTTAATGTAAAATAAGCAACTGCAGTTAAATTGTAAAATTGGTTGAATCAATTGACCGGTAGGTAGGTACTTGTGAAGCTTAAAATGATTTAATTAATTGATTTCCATTCATCTAAAATGAACCAATTAGAAATAAATTTTCAAATGGTTGGCTATAATTAGTTAGCTATAGCTGAGAGATCGAATCAAACAAAATTTAGAGCCGATACTTTGTTTTATTTGTATGCCATTGATAGCAATCAACAGGAAATGATTTATATGTATATTTTGCCATAGGTATTTATGTTGTGAAAGAATTTCATCAGTTACAGTAAATTTCAAAAGTTTATTTCTAGTGATGGGTAGTGGATGAGTTATTCGATTTACTGAGATGAATCACTCAAATGATTAACTGAATTGAATCAAGAAAATAAATTGAATCAACTCTTTCCAACTCATAAAATGAGTGTATTTATGAAATGTTCTATTCAGTTCAGGTTAGTTTTTCCTACAATTTAAATACGAACAACATGAAATAGGTAGACTTGTTAAAAAAATTCAATAATTCGGATATCTGTTTCATTTTGAGCGAATATTTTGCTATTGATTCATTATTTATTGGCTATTATAAAATTGCATAAAGACCTAGGGATTCGTCATAGTGTCCAACTTTATGGATACCGTCTCATAAAAAGTTAGGTAAGAATTTACCGTAGGCTAAATAATTTTTAAATTTAAATAAATTTAATTGATTGAAAACTTACCAAATGTGAATCTCTTGTCGTAAATGTAATTGGATCACTGGGTTCCACTTCTTGACATTTAAATTCCATTTTTCCGGCGATTGTAATTAATTTACTGCCAGCTTTGCCGAGATCGATAAGATTCAGTCGTAACGTGTCGGCGACAAATTCCACTTTCCGTAAACATCCGATAAAATTTTTATTGACACGTGAACCAGGAAGCGCTCGAGTATTAATACTTCCCCCAACATACACTTGACTTGACGATAACATTGTAAACTTGCCGGCTATGTGCGAGTGATCGGCATAAACACCATCCACAACGGCCGATAGCTGGAAATTAAATGGAAAAGAAAAAAATTACATTTGATGAAAGAATTGAAAATATTTGTTGTATGGTTTTTGGTGTTTATTTCTTTATTAGAGTTTATAAAAAATTTTCAAATTTTTATACAGTACTGCCTAGGCCAAGACCATCCTTTTGAAAACTTTACGGATATTGCAAAATTTTATTGTAACTACTTAATCTAACCTCAAACTTGAACTTGGTAATAATTTCAGAACAGTTAAAATCGTCAGTTTAATATATGTTTTGGTTAATTTGTCACATTTCCCTCTTATGTTAAGTATACAATATAATTAGATATAATTACTTTATGGTTAGATAACTTTTACGAGAAACGCCCATATTGGTCCGTTTGGTCCTTAACTCCGTCATGTCGGGCTTTCGGGTAGTCTGTGTCGGTAACATTCGGAAATATAGGTAACTAAATTTTTACCAGTTAAGTAACAAAAAAGGAAGTGAGAAAGTGGCCCCAGAAAACGAAATTTTGTATGGATTGTCCAAATCATTACGGTAAATATCGAAAAATGAAGAAAATTTTTTTTTTTTGGTTTTGTATAAAATAAAGTATGTTTGAAGAGTCGAAAATAAAGTCACATATGTATAACTCACAATATCACAGTTTAAAACAAACAAATTTTCAATAATCGCTGAAATATTTTTAGATTACACATGAAAATCAAACTGTAAAAGTCCAACTATTTTAAATTATTAGCAACAAATTAGCTTTTTTATTACAGATTATAATTACAAAACCCCATAAGTGTGACCTCTGCCATTACAACTTACTGTACGCCTATTTGTAAATTAAAAACAAGAGCTATAGTCTGATATTTTTAAATAGTAGAGTCAGTTGGTGTAATTTAGAAATATGTACAATTTAACTGTTTTCCAAATTAATGCCTTCTGGCTAGATCCCATGATAATATTTTTTAATGATTTTGATATATGAGTATGTTAACAATCTAACTTTTCCAAATGTCTTAATACCACTTTCATAAATATTAATCTTTTATTGTTAACATAGTAATATTTAATTTTCTTATACTCAAGTTTATTCCAGGGCTGGGAGAAAGTGGGTACAATATGAGCTATACATTTGAAACTTACTTCAAGATCATTATAATATAACCAAATTATTCACCGGGAAATGCAAGTAATATAGAAAAGAGTATTAGTTTGTGCGAAAATACGAAATAAGAGTTATTAAAAATGTAGGAGTTTTAACTGATATAAATTTCAGTCAGCAACATATTGTTAAAAAAAATGAAGGGTACAGGGGAAAAAGGATCAGAGTCACAAAAAGTAAATTTTTCCAGGGAGCGTTTTTAAACTTTAAAGTGTGAATCATGTATTATAGGCGCATTTTTCAACATAAAAATTTTTTGCCTGAAAACCACGCATAGGATCTGGTTCAAACTTTCGGTGGTTATTACTAATATAGTAAGCTAGAAAACGCCATTCCAGCAGAAAATAGACGGCTAGCCGTTTTCGCGAAATTTGACATCGAATTATGTATTATATGCGCATTTTTCAGCAAAAAAAATTGGTTCTTCCCCTGCATATCACGACTATGTTCGATTTTCACGTGTAATCTTGGCACGGGGTCAATATTCTGGATATTGCCAACATAACTGCATGGATTTTGGCATTTTTTACTTTTTGTAACTCTGATCGTTTTTCCCCTGTACCCTTCAAATGCTTCTCTACATCTCATCTTTAGACAACTTAAGATATCATATAAATTGCCTTTCGTTTTTTGTATATAAAAATGACACAAAACAAAAAGGGACAAAAAACTGGGTACGTCTAAGTACAGTCACTTCATGTATTAATGATGTAAATGAAAATTCAGTTAATTTCAGGTGTTTCTCCATTTACTCATTACTCCGAATTACTCCATGTCACTTGGTCGTAATTTATTTAAAAACTCTTTTGATAGGTCAATAAACTTTTTTAAAATATGTTCTTGAATTATGTAATTTACAAAATAAATATCTTAATTTAGTAGCTGTTCTGTTGCTTCTTTGCAAATTGAAATCTCTTAGCAATAGCGAATCAGTTGAACTTTGACTAAAGCGGCCCCTACACGAATAATATTGCACAAAATTTGAGGTTGCACAATATTATTGATCATCTGTAGGTTATATTGAAGGGTTGTACAATATATTGTGCTTGAAACCTATTGTGCAATGAATAAATATTGTAACGTCTGTAGAATCTGAAGGTACTATTACGCAATACCACTTTATTTATTTAAGTTCGGATTTGTTAATTATTTTGTAAAAATTTCATATTTGATGGCTATTAGTTGAACCAGATTGACTTATTAATTTGCAAGACTAATTACTATTTATTGCTTCGCAACGTTTTTATCATTTAATATTTAGAATATTAGAATTTGTTAAACAAAAATTGGATTAATGTACAATTCCTACATTCAACTTGAAGACAAAGGGGAAAAAACAAGAAATGTCACAAATTTTAAAAAATTGAGTTTCATATACCATCTAGTAGATAATTAAATGTACGATATGATGAGGTATATAAACTGGTTAAAAACTTGTATAATCATAGAGAAAATACAATTATAAAAATTAGTGGACTGGGAAAAAACTTGGATAGTCCATAATAAAAGAGTTAGAAACAAGGAATGTCCATTATTTTTAGATTGATTTTTATGTATAAATAACATTATCCAAAAGACTGTTTGTATCAAGATTAAGTTTCAAATCTAGCCTTAAATAAAATTTAGATTATTTTTAAAAGCTTTTGTTTAACTTGCTATGTTAGTATGTTGGTTTAGATCAAATCTTGGAATCAAAATTTAGACAGGTTCTAATTGAGCTAGAGGTTTCAAATTTTGCATACGTGTATAACCTTGATGACAATGCAATATTGTATAATTAGTTTTGTCCTAAATCGCCCCAAACCAAAATTGTTGATTTTTAGTCCTGTGCAACTTTTTGACATTTCGAATTGTCAAATATTGTCCATTGATTTTACATTGCAAATTTTTGTTTCCATAGTTATGTTTGATTAGGGTAAATTAACCGATTAAAATATAGGTAAAAAAATTACTTCTTTAATTTTTTTAATTAATTGTAATTTGACTAAAAAGTAGAAAATAAATTAAAGTAAAAAAAATTTTTTTAAGAGAAAGCTTTTATTTAAAAATGGGCTAAAAAAATAAAATAACTTTTGAGTGAAGTTTGAACCAATATGCAACATAATTTATAAAAGCTTGAGGCGTTTAATTAAGTTTGATAACTACTGAAAAGTAAAATAGCTACACTTATATCCCGAACAGAAATTATTAATGATAACGCCTCAAGCTTTTGTAAATTATGTTGCATATATTGCTTCAAACTTCATTCAAAAGTTATTTTACTTTTTAGCCCTTTTTAAATAAAAGCTTTTTCTTAAGAAACATTTTTTTTACTTTAATTTATTAGTGTTATTTTTACTAATTAAAAAATGGGAGTCTAGTTTGTACCAATAAAAAGAAAACAAATAAAAGCAAACTTGAAGCCTGGAGAATTTTTGCTTCCACAGATAGCTTGTTAAGAACTTTTATCAGTATCAAAAGAAAAAAATATCAAGATTAGATGGTATTAACACGTTTCTGCTCAAACGCTGCTATGGAATATTATTCAAATTTACCATTTAAGGAAAACTGAGAATTAAATATTAAGGATAGCAAGCTAAACCTCTAAACTAGATACATTTTTCTGTTATTTTTTCTGTTTGTATTTTTTTCTACATTGTTTAGAATTTATTTGGATTTATAATACAATATGAAATTCTTTCCTTTATATAATTACAATAAAATAATTTTTGTAAGTGAAAAATTACGGATTTTGTAGACTTTCAAAATTAAAAATTCAATTTTCGTAAAATAAAGTTATTGTGACATTTCTTGTTTTTTCCCCTTGGTCTTCACTTATTGTACAATTTTTCTTTTTTTCTTTAGAAATTATTGAACTGTCTAGAGGGAATTTCAATAAATTGCATAAGTTGATTGCACAATATTATTGAACGTGTAGGGGTCGCTTGAGGCTTGTTTAGATATATTTTTAGCGAATTTCCAGAAAGAATTCTGGAAATTCAGCTATTACAGTAGGTGTCATGACGCGACTTGAGCCCGGGGCTATGGCAGAAATTTGTTTTGAGGTCCCTAGAAACCGAAAATAATATTCACTAAAATTTATATATATATATATATATATATATATATATATATATATATATATGTATGTATGTATGTATGTATGTATGTATGTATATATGTATCAGCACGATAACTCTCGAACGAAATGTCCTAGGTTTACGAAAGTTGGTGACAACGTTGGAAGTCCAAAAATTTTGGATGAGTTCTTCAGCCAGACACGTCGGATGCCAGGAACATGGTTTTTGTCCTTGCAAAAAATTAGTTTTTTGCCAAAATTTCCACTTATTCAAAAATTTTTGCCAAATTTTTTTACATCATTTAAAAGAGGAGAAAAAATTACATAAAAAAGGTCTTTAAACTATTATTCTATGTCAACTAGTTTCCGAGAAAAACTAATTTTTATAAACGGAAATTCGCTATGTTATGCAGGATGCTGCAACAGGGGTATTTTCGTTACACATGAGGATTGCCAACTGAAATTTTTCAGATAATATAAGTAATACATAATACATACAACATAATATTAATTTGGTATTGATACAGAATTTAGTACTAAATATGTTATATAAATAGAGAATATTTTTACTCAAATTACCCAGACTTATCCTATTGCTACGACGCTTTTAATAGAAAAGGCATGACATTCTTCCATTTCTTGAATAATCCTAACCATGTAATTCATGTTATGTCTATAAAATGCATGGGCATAAGTACAATCTTTTATTATACAGTGACAATGACATAAAAGTTTGAGGTAATGTAAAACCCTGTAAGTTTATTTTCCATGCTTATGATCTGGAAAACCAAACGCAAGATATTTCCATCATTTCCATCTATATGTATATGTATGTTAAGAAATATGTACGAGGCGTAAGTAAATTTCAATATCATTCAGTGGCAGAACTATAAATACAGTGAGTAAGTTGTAAACAAATGCATACAAGGCATATCTACCTACGTACAATACTAACAGAAAATTTCTAGTGCTTGTTGATTTGCAATTCAAAAAAACTTGTACTACTTGCGGTTATTCTTAACCAGTTTCAAAGATCAGGGTTTCAAAAATAACGAGAAATTCATACAAGAAAATTATAATTAAAGTCTCGTATTGAAAATGTTTATTGAAAAATGGAGAAAAAGAGTTTTTCTACTCCTGTTGAAGAACACATTCATTATATATCCGTTAATCTGTTGAGAAAGTTAGGCATTATTCAAACGTGTGGAGGAATGATTATTGATTACTCAGTACCTTTCGACCAATGAAATCACCGTATTAACCATTATTCAATGGGCTTGCGATTGTTTTGTGAATAATATATCTATCAAATTTTAATTTTATCTATGTTACGTACAGTAATGTGTGAGCAAACAAAACAATTTATACATATTTTATTTTAATATTTCATATTGGTCGTAAAAAAAGTATAATATTCTACTCACTTGCAACGGCTATCACTCACTCAGATGTATTACGACACTCGCCTCGTAAAGTCGGCTAGTGTCGCAATTTCATCTTCGTGACTAATAGCTATCATTACTAGCTCATTGAATAATATTCTGTTACTACACTAGTTATCAGTAGATTTTTCACTTATTGTTACTCGAGAGATTTGTATTTTTTCGAATAAATTTGTGTTTACAAATATGACAAAAATTTGTTGTCTAGCAATTTAACAAGAAGAACTGTTGACTATCAAAATCACGACAGTGTAGTCGAAGGGTTTTTCGTAAATTAAATATTAATAAGTGATGTGTAATGCTATCGATTGTTTACTATTTATAACAATAGGTTAAAATATTTGCGTCTAAAAAAGTTCAACTTAATACAAATTGCATTTACTCCACCCCACCCTGTAATATTTTACGTATTTTTAAAAAATATTTTTTGGGGAAAATTTCTAGCGTGGGTTACATTAAATCCATGTTTCAAAACAACAAAAGTGTGCAATGCTATCGATTGTTTACTATTTATAACAATAGATTAATAGTATATTATTCAACAAGCTGGTAATGATAGCTATTACTCACGAAGATGAAATTGCGACACGAGCCGAGTTTACGAGTAATAGCCATTGCAAGCGAGTAAAATACGATATTTTTTCTACGACTTTTTTCCTTTTTGATTTAAATAAAATTGAATATAAATTTTAAATCAAAAGAATACAATTTTTAATCTAACTCTAATTTCATTAAATGTTTATATATGTACAAACGATGAAAACAAAATACAAACTACATACATGCTTTGTTTACTTACTTAGACGTTACTACGCAACATTTTTGAAATTAAAACTTATATGGTCCATTTTACTTAAATTTAACTATGCTTCATCACTTATGAATTTAAATAATTTCCGTTTTCTGGGCTTTATCTCTTTCATTATTGCACTTACGTAAATTTTAAATTTGCAGTTTGTTTTTAGAAAAGAATAGAAGATTGATTTGTTTCGAATATAAGAATTATTTAATTTTTTAACGATAACTCATGATCAATTGTATTTGAAACAGGGTATAGATATATTATTCACAAAGAATCGCAAACCCAGTGACATAGCGAGGGGGGTGAAAGGGGTACTATCATGATCCGAGCGCCACTTTCAGAGGGGCGCCCAAAGTTAATAGGAGGGCCGCTATTATTTTAAATTTTTTGTGTGTTTGTCATTAGAATTTTGTTACGTGAAAGTATAAGGAAATTACGAAATTACTTCCAGGTTATGACTTCAAATATACAGATACACAAACAAAGCACTGGTGAGCAAAAAAAGGTCGTTAAGGCAACTTTTAGGGAAAAATTTAAAATACAAATTTATGCAAAATAATTTTTTCCGAAATTTTAAATACACCGTTCCACTACCTAAAATTTTTACAATTTTAGAAGTTAAGGGGGGCGCAAATAAAGTGTCACGCACCGGGCGCTGGTTATGCTCGCTACGCCTCTGCGCAAACCTATTGAATAATAGTTAATACGGTGATTTCATTGGTCGAAAGGCATTGAGTAATGTTCATTCCTCCACAACTTTAAATAATGCATAATTTTCTCAACAATTAACGGATGATGTAATGAGTGTGTTCTTCAACAGGAGCAGAAAAAATATTTACCTTCAAATGAGTTCAACTTAATAAAAAATTACCCTGTAATTTTTTACGTATTTTTTAAAAATATTTTTTGCGAAAATTTCCATGGTGGATTACACCAAATCTACATGTTTAAAACCATTTATTGTACGGAACACTATTTGCCTAAGTACGACTTGTAGCTGATCGATTTTTTTATTTTGTAATTTTTTTTGTTTTCTCTCATATTTTTTGCTGTTGATTTTCAACTTTTGATAATCAGTGTAAGCAGATATGGCAGGTATTGTGTTATATATTCATACATATTTGTGTTATTCAACGTACATAATACACAATAAAGAATATACAAGCGCAGTCATACAATATTGACTTTCTGTCAAGTACTTGTCATGTGAAAAATGATTATACATAATATTACTGCCATTTTCTCTTATTTTCCTTTTATACGTATTTTTTTTTTATTTTGATTTCTTTTAAAACAGGGTTCAAATATGAAAGAAATAACAAGCAGAGATAATTTATTTTATTTTATTTTTTTTAATGAAATTTATTTTCAAGCCAGGTTGAACAAAAATTATTAATAATAGGAAGAGTGGGCCGTTAAAATATCCATTTATTTAATTTAAAAATGCCCCGCTCCCATTTCAACTATATCAAGTGACAATACAGGTGATATGTATGTGCGTATCGTATGGCCATAAAAATACACAAAGGATGACACTTGAACTTTTCACATTTTTTCTCACAATAGTAAATAATTGATCCCGAAAAATATGTGGGTGAATTTATGGTCCCGTGCTCGTGCAGTAAGGTGAAGAAGGTAGGCTATTACAATGTGTGTGTAACTATGTGAATCACTTTTCATGTAAATGAAGCTTTCTGAATTCCTGTCGATCACAATATTGGTATAAAATATGAAATATGAACTTACTAATTGTTTGGGATGTTTTTTTTTTCATTATTATTCGTTTGAAAGAACTTTATGCTTTAATCTTGTTTTTTTTTAAAGCATCTTTTACAAGTGATGCTATACAAAAAACACTTTTTTGGAATTTTTTTTTACCCGACTGTATCAGAAGGAGGGTAATGTGTTTAGGAAGTATGTATGTATCCTCTGATTATGTCTGGTTCTGTGGCGCAGCCTGCAGCCTAAACGGCTTGACGGATTTTGGTAAAGAAGCTGTCGCTGGATTCGTCTTAATCTCGGGAGTGCTATAGGCTAGATGAAATTTCAAAATTCGTGTCCTAAATAGGGCATGAAAAATTTATATAGCAAACCATTGGGTCTAGAAACGTGAAATTTGGCACACGAGTTCTTTATGTACCGTAGGGGAGCACCAAGAAAATATTTTTGGAAATTCATCCCCTAGGAGTATAAAATAAGGGATGAAAATTGATAAAAAGTAAAATTTTGCACAGCACTATAGCGGTCTTTTAGTAATGTAGATGAGTATTAAGAGGGATAAATTTTGTAAAAATTTATCCATTAAGAATGTAAAATAGGGGATGAAACTTTATATAGGAAACCGTTGGGTTTAGAAACGGGAAATTATCCATTAAGGATGTAAAATAGGGGATGAAAATTTATATAGAAAACCGTTAAGTCTAGAAACGAGAAATTCTACAAAGAGGTTCTTTATATAATGTAGGCGAGCACTAAGAAGGGATTTTGGAAATTCATCCCCTAAGGGGGTAAAATAGGCGGCAAAAATTTATTTGAAAACCTGCTGGGCCCAGAAACGTGAAATTTTGTACGGGATTTCGTCATGTAGCGTAGTTAAGCTAGCGTATGTAGCGTAGCAGGATTAAGGTAAAATTTTGCACAGGACCACAGGGGTCTCTTAATAATGTAGATGAGTATGAAGAGGGTGAATTTTTGTAAAAATTTATCCACTAAGGGTGGTAAAAAAGGGGATGAAATTTTATATAGGAAATCACTAGGTTTAGAAACGTAAAATTTTGTAAAAATGTTCCTTTAATAACGCAAGCAAGCACCCAGAGTGGATTTTTAGAATTTCGCTTCCTAAGGGATTAAAAATAGGGGATGAAAATTTGTATAAAAAACCGTTAAGTCTAGAAATGTGAAATTCTACAAAGGGGTTCCTTATATAATGTAGGCGAGCACGAAGCAGGGGTTTTGGGAATTCATCCCGTAAGGGGGTAAAATAGGCGGCAAAAATTTATAAAAAAACCTACTTGGCCCAGAAACGTGAAATTTTGTACAAGATTTCGTTATGTAGCGTAGGTGAGCTCTAAGAAGGAATATTTTAAATTTTATTCCGTAAGGATATAAAATAGGGGATGAAAATTTTTATAGAAAACCATTGGGTCTAGAAATGCGAAATTCTGCACAAGGGTTCTCTAGTAACCTAAGCGAGCACCAAGCACAGATTTTTAAAAGTTCATCCCCTAAGGTGGTAGAACAAGGGTTAAAAATTTATATGAAAACTAGTTTTTGTCGATGAATTTATCCGCATGGAGTCGATGACGACATAGTAAGTGTACACAATGATTTAATCAACCTTCAGTGACTGTAGTCGAAGGAAGTCGTAGACAGAAGCCGGTAGGTATATTAGTGCTAGTATATACAATTTTTTTTAACACTTTCAGTCCCACGGCTTCGACATTCGAAAATAATCAAAACAACCGCAGAGGCCGATCGCTATCAATGATTAATTGATTATGCATTATGTATGTGTGCGATGTGTACTACACCGATGTGTAGTACACATCGCATACTTACACAAACACCAACACACACAACTCTCTTGGTTTCTATAAAAATTTTTAAAATAAACAATATAAAAATTAATAAAAGTATTTGTTTGTTTTTCTTTTATTTATTTTCACCAGTTTGTTATCTAAACTTTCTGTAATTGTCTAATTAATTTGAATGTGTTTGAATGTCAAATATACGTATGTACGTATCACATATATGTACATGTTGAATCATTTTATGTATTTATTTATATAAAGTTTCTTTTAAAATATTGTCGGCTTCCGGGGATGTTTACTGTGGAAGTGCTCGGGCCTCATAGTGTTAATATCAAATTCTTGGTAATTTATGCTGCCAGCCCAGTTAAATTGTTATAACCAGAGATGGGAACAAAAGGTCCCTAACAGAGTCGCCATATAAAATATTTTGTACTGGGGGGCTACGAATAGAACTGGAGGGCTGCCATAAAACGTAAAAATATTATCAATCTTTTTAAAAATCAGTTTTACGACGTTTTACTATTAATACCACATCGTTAATGTTATTTTGTGTCTGTTTGTGTTTTTTAATTGCCAATATTATGAATCATTTTGCTTGTTATATGTACATACATATCTTTATATTTTTCTAATGCAAAAACAAAACCATGTTCAGTCTTGTGAGCGACCTACTAGAGTGATACAATCTACTAATACAATCAATTTTGTTTACGTTAAAGCAGGTATAAAGAAGGTGACATGTACATATTATTAAAATGATCACAACGGAAATAGAGATATTGTTTACAATATAAATGTTTTGAATTCGTTTAAATTTATTTCTATTACAGTCGACCACTTATTTATTCAACATTAATTTTTTTAAATTATTTTTAAAATTAAAATTATATATTATATCATGAAAAATGGGTAATTTTTAATTTTTACTGATTTGTTCTTTAAATCAGGGGAAAATCCTCAGCCTTCTAATAAAATTTATAGCCCCCCAATTCAAAATATTTTATATGGCGATTCTGTTCGGGACCACTGTTCTCCCAACTCTAGTTATAACACATAGAAATTGTACAGAATTTTCATTGTAAATATTTGTAACTTGACTTTATGTCAATTATTAAATAAATAAATAAAATAAAAAATATGCTGCCAGCCACTGTAATCTCGTATGCGTATCTGTATATTTTTTCTTCTATATAATTAAATAAGGTTGAAAAGACTTAAATAAAACAATTAATTAAAAAATCAAAAAACCCGACTGCGTAGAAACCAAACTAAAACGGTGTAAACAAGATGAAAATGTAGAGAAAAAGAAAAAGGAATAAAAAAGTAAAGCAGTCGGAGGCTGTTGTATCAAGTTAAACAGAAATGTATGATGCCTCCGACTGCTTTACTTTTTTATTCATTTTTCTTTTTCTCTATATTTTCATCTTGTTCCCACCGTTTCAGTTTGCTTTCTACGCAGTCGGGTTTTTTGATTTTTGTAATCAATTTTTTTATTCATTACAATAAATAGTTTCTCCAAAAAAAAAAAAAAAAAAACAAAATCCCCAAAAAGGTGTTTTTTTAGCACATCACTTGTAAAAGACCCATTAAACAATTGTCAATAGAAGTACTATGGGATTTCAGCGTACGTTAATATTCATATGCTCACTTGTAATGCCCAACTAAACTGAATATATCATTGTTTTAATTAAAATCATTGTTTTAATTAAAAATCACATAATGATTGAGAAATTGTCAAATTTGATCGGCTGGAACTCAGGAACTCGAACCCAGGATCTCTTCATAAGCAGTTAAGTGCTTTGTCACTAAGCTACCGATCCTTGTTCGAGAGCCACTTTATGTTGACAACGTATAAATCATATATTTTTACTCTTTTCATAAAACATTTTGAAAGAATTAAAAAAAAAAAATATTGTTTGTCCGGGAACTGAAGACATTTGATGCAATGCTACCTTATCTTTCTCTACATATATCATTTTGGTATGTAAAGCAAGAGAGATAGATTATAAACAATAATTTAAACATTTTCCCAAAATTCCGTGAGTTGACGTACAAGCAATGTATTTTGAAGTATGAAAATGATAGCAGATTAACGTTAAAGGCGAATAGGTATGCACTGATGTTGCCATACAACAAAAATATTTAAACACGTGTCCCCTTTCATGACACTCCCTTACATGGTCCATGAAATTGTTTTACAAAGAGAAGCTTAATTTTTAATTTGGCATAAAGTTTATTTGGTTTATTAAATTTTATAAAACAAAGTTTTAAATTATCTAGAACAACTTACTCACGAATGTGAAGAAAAATTATTTTTTATGTTTAGAAGTGTTTGTAAATTTTAGGAAGTTTCCAATGTCTATTTTTCTTTTTTTTTCATTTTTACAATTATATTAAATTTTTTATAACAAAGCCAAGTAGTAATTTTTTATTCTTATAACAAAATACAGAAACCTATTCTGAGTACCAACAGTTGTTACCCAATAAAGTTATGTTTAAAATGACATTTAAATAAATTTTCCTTAAGGGGAGGTTTACTTGAAATTCGATCAAAAAATCGATTTTTTTTTTGTAGAAATTGATAGAAAATTATGTATAGAATATGTTCCCAAAGTGATTTTGTTGAAAGTAATTTAAAAACAAAATTATTGCACTTTAACCGAATCCAGTTTCTTATAAAATAAAACTCAAAAAACCTAGTTCACGCGATAATGAGTATTATAATTCATTTCAAATAATTTGACTACTATTCTTATGTAAATTCAATGGTAACAGTGGTCAACACTATCTATAAAATGTTGAAAAGAACACTACCTATAAAATTTTGAAAATACGCGCCTTTACATATATATTATACTTTCTCAAAACCACGTTTTTGGAACTGGTTGACACGATAACTCAAAAACTATCCGATGAATCCTTTTTTTATTTTAAAGATAATTCAATTCTCCGGCACCTATACCTAAGTCCAATACACTTTCAATATTTTTTTTTATTTTACTTCATAGAGCGAAAAAAAGGCAAAAATCATAATCAAAAGTTCACACGTCCGCGACTTTTTTTCAGCAACAAATTTACTTATATTACTGGTATAGGTGCCGTTACTCTTTATATATTTTATAAATCTTTTTTGTTTTTTTATTTCAGTAGTTTATTACCGGCGCTATGATGTCAACCAACAAAGCAAATTTTTTCGGATCGTCACACTGCGCTGTCTATAAAATCGACAATTTTTTATACTTTTCCTTGAAAACTTTTTTTTTGGGTATTTTAATACTCAATAAATATGTGTACAAAATTTGAAACTGATATTTGCTTCCGTCTTTGAGAAAGAAATTCCAGAAAAATACATAATTTTTTGCCCATCTCAAGTAAACCTCCCCTTAATTTCTATAATTTCAATAATTTTTAGAACTTCATATTTGGCAATAAAAATCACACTTTAGTCCCTTGGCGTATAGTTGTATACTACTATGACAAGCACATTGGATTATTTTACTCTATTTATTATGATTGCTTAAAGATTAAATGAAGATTAACTTGAGAGAAAAATAAAATTTCTTTGTTTTGTTTGTTATTCCACGTTCTTCCTTTGACCTTCTATTTGAACGGTTCGAACAATCAAATATTTTCTTAAATTTAACAACACAAGTTATAAGCTTCTTATAGCTTGTCGCACGTAACAGAACGTCATTCGGTTGGTAATAATGTTATCATTGAAATGTTTATCTAAATTATAAGGATAAAAATTTACAAAAAATGGCTTTTTTGCTACAAGGGACGAAATATTGACTCAGGATTATTTTCAATATTGTTTAACTATATCAAATTTATAGTATTAAACCGTTAGGCAACTTTTTTAGTAAATTATATTTCATGGTGATTCAGAAAAAAACCGGTCAAGAATGAATTGGAATCGCATAATTAAAGTTTCGTTCCAGTACTACAATGAGCACTCATTGTCAGTAGATCAAGTTAAACTTTCTTTATTTGATTCTGATCATTGAAAAATGCATGAATTGTCCCACATGGAACTATCACTGTGTTTACCCTTGTGAAAAAACACTAGGGAAAACTTTCATTTTTCGAGCAATCTATGACCAAGGCCGACGAAAGTGGGGGGTCAGGTGGGGCAACTGCCCGAGGGCCCGGAACCTTGGCTAGGGGGCCGGACAAAGTAAAAAGAGGTTTTTTTCTTGCTCGACAATTGTATTTTTGGAAAAAAAACTGAAAATTTTTTGTTGTGCCCGGGAGCCCTTTGTTTCTCTTACTGGCCCTGTATATGACTTAATATTTACTAAACTTATTAAAATCAAAATTTTATTTTTTGACACCTAGGAGACTGCAGGGAGGGAAACGTTATTTGTAGCAAATTTTAAGCTATATTTTCAAGACCACTGGACCAAAATTTCATTTTTAGAATTCTTAGAGGTAGTTCTTTCGAATCATACCTCATACGATGTATTAATTGAAACTTTTTCTGTCTTTGGACTTTACAGACCTTCCATTTCAATATAAAATAGATTTTTTCTTTTTTTTAATCGTTAACTGGCGCTGCATTTGCGCACACCAAGAGCTAATGGCCAAATTTCAAATTTCTACATTACTTACTATGAGCTAAAACGATTAAAATCCTTAAAGAGTTAAAATAGCTCAAAAATTATTGAGTTGAAGTTCTAACATTCTATTTGACAATAACATCCCAATTTTATTTCCGACATTTTACAAAGATGCCCATAAATTGCACCTTTAAAAAGTTTTTTTTTTCCATGGATTGCATCACTGCCACCGATTCAAAATATTAAACGAACAAAAAGAAAATACGGAGCATATTGAGTAATTGATGTTTATTTTCTAAAACTTGTATAATAAAAAAATTCCAAAAGAAAATTCATTTTTCAATCATTACATATAATAAAATTTAAAATAACGTCGATAGTAAGGTAACTACATTAAGCTGCAAAATAAATAAGTAGGTAGGTATAAAATAAAAAGTCATTTCCGTTGCAAAGTCACTTTTATATTTAATGAACCCTCTATCTTGACAATCAATGATAAATACATGTACCTGCGCGTTCATACATATATGTATGTGTGTATGTATGTATGCTACAAAGAACATACAGTCGGATAAGGTTATGTATGTGCATGCAAGATAGGACTGCTAGAAGAATAGTAGTTGGTAGGTGCTTTCTTTCATATAGTTCTCAGACAACCTGAGTTCAATGCTCGACTCAAGTACAATTTATTTTACGTACGATTTGATGTTAAATAAGTCGACAAGTGCATGTTGTAATGGCGCAAATAGTGTTCCGAATTATTCTCGATTTTAGAACGTACGTATCTTGGTCTATTTATGCTTACAAGATAGCAGCAGAAGTGTATAAAAGTAACCTATGCCTACCCAGAAATTGTTATCAACGTGTTGATTTATAAATTTTTCCTTCTATCTTCTTTAATTTCTAGAACTCATTTTTTAAAGAATTCACAAAAATACCCGTTTAACATAACATTAAAATATTTATTTGTTTAACAAAACCTTAGTTGCGCAGTTAAACGTTTCAGTAAGCTACATAGTCATGGTAATTTTCGTTCAAACTACACAGTAACGTAGTTCCTACATAGAGGCAGCACAAGACTAAAATGGGAAGTGGACAAAATTTTTGCAGGGCCCCTTTCCACTGATTTTCTTAAAAAATTTTCCTTAAAAATTAGTTGACGAGCAAAAATAAAACCTCCCAACAATCAGTTCTAAAGTTCTACCCAATTTCTTGCACATGCAAGACCCCGTTGCAAGGTTTCAAAGGACGCAAGGCTCAGGGCGGTTGCCTAATTCGCTCATCCTTTGTGCCCGCCTTTGTTCCTACAAAAAATTGCAAAAAAAAGTACAGTTGTGTGTATTACTGAATTCGTGCTTTAATAAGCTTTTCTTGAACACGCTCTTCGATGCTCTTGGAGAAAAATTGTTTTTTCATTTTTCAGGTTATCTTTTAAAATTAAGCGTTAGAATCAAAATTCAACTTCAGATCTATAATTGGGCCATCAGACTCCATCAAAGTAAATCGCCTGTGACAGATAGACGGACAATGAAGTAATTCTATGTGTTCCGTGTTGCCAATTTTGGTATTTGGTACGGAACACTAAAAATGTCAGTATGTAGGTGCACTTTGTTATTTTAATATTACTTACACATTAGCCTTTCAAATTAATTGGCATAAGCAACTTTTTCATCATTTATTTCTCTAGTACGATGTAGGGTGTAGATTTTGATAATGAAGTAACAAGAGTTTCAACTCTATCGCTTCTACCTATATACATCGTACATTTTATCGTTTTGTCATTTGTATATATACACTTGTGCAGAGCGATATTGTAAAGAAATAAGTTCATTAGTGAAATGACAAGGAATGTTTTATTAATGATAAACCGCAAAAAGTCTGCAAAAATTTGCATATAAAATTGAACAAGAAAAAGTTAAAGCTATTTATGAATAATGTAAGATTGTAAAACTGTATCGAAAGGAATAGAAATAATGATGTGGGTGATGTCTGTTATTTTTGCACCGTGCTCCCACCATAACATTTTTTTAGATTACCTACTTATTAAAAAAATTTTTTAGGGTTTCGTATCTTAAGAAGAACAATAGAACGCTTATAAGATCACTCTTGTGGCTCGTCTGTTTGTCTGTATATCACAGAAGTTTTTCTCGAAAATTATGTAACCAAAAAATTGGAAAATTGGTAGGGATAATTTTAGGTCTTGAAGACACGTACGTCTCATTTTAGGTATAGTCTCGTACTTTTGATATAGCATCGCTGTAACCTTACTACTTTTGGTACAGAATCGCTGTAACGTTACTACTTTTGGTATAGAACCGCTGTAACCTTACTACTTTTGGTATAGAACCGGTGTAACCTTACTACTTTTGATACAGAATCATTGTAACCTTACTACTTTTGGTATAGAACCGGTGTAACCTTACTACTTTTGATACAGAATCATTGTAACCTTACTACCTTTGCTACAGAACCGCTGTCACCTTACTACTTTTGGTATAGAGTCGCTGTAACCTTACTACCTTTGGTACAGAATCGCTGTCACCTTACTACTTTTGGTATAGAATCGCTGTAACCTTACTACTTTTGGTACAGAATCGCTGTAACCTTACTACTTTTAGTATAGAACTGTTGTAACCTTATTACTTTTGGTATAGAACCGCTGTAACGTTACTACTTTTGGTATAGAACCGCTGTAAACTTACTACTTTTGGTATAGAACCGCTGTAACCTTACTACTTTTGATACAGAATTGCCGTAACCTTACTATCTTGGTACAGAATCGCTGTAACCTTACTAACTTTGGTACAGAATCGCTGTAACCTTACTACTTTTGGTACAGAACCGCTGTAACCTTACTAACTTTGGTACAGAATCGCTGTAACCTTACTACTTTTGGTACAGAATCTCTGTAACCTTACTACTTTTGGTATAGAACCGCTGTAATCTTACTACTTTTGGTATAGAATCGCTGTGACCTTACTACTTTTAGTATAGATCAGCTGTAACCTTACTACTTTTGGTATAGAACGGCTGTAGCCTTACTACTTTTGGTATAGAACCGCTGTAGCCTTACTACTTTTGGTACAGAATCGCTGTAACGTTACTACTTTTGGTATAGAACCGCTGTAACCTTACTACTTTTGGTACAGAATCGCTGTAACCTTACTACTTTTGGTATAGAACCGCTGTAACCTTACTACTTTTGGTTTAGAACCGCTGTAACCTTACTACTTTTTAGTATAGAACCGCTGTAAACTTACCACTTTTTGGTATAGAACCGCTATAACCTTACTACTTTTGGTATAGAACCGCTGTAACCTTACTACTTTTAGTATAGAACTGTTGTAACCTTATTACTTTTGGTATAGAACCGCTGTAACGTTACTACTTTTGGTATAGAACCGCTGTAACCTTACTACTTTTGATACAGAATTGCCGTAACCTTACTATCTTGGTACAGAATCGCTGTAACCTTACTAACTTTGGTACAGAATCGCTGTAACCTTACTACTTTTGGTACAGAACCGCTGTAACCTTACTAACTTTGGTACAGAATCGCTGTAACCTTACTACTTTTGGTACAGAATCTCTGTAACCTTACTACTTTTGGTATAGAACCGCTGTAATCTTACTACTTTTGGTATAGAATCGCTGTGACCTTACTACTTTTAGTATAGATCAGCTGTAACCTTACTACTTTTGGTATAGAACGGCTGTAGCCTTACTACTTTTGGTATAGAACCGCTGTAGCCTTACTACTTTTGGTACAGAATCGCTGTAACGTTACTACTTTTGGTATAGAACCGCTGTAACCTTACTACTTTTGGTACAGAATCGCTGTAACCTTACTACTTTTGGTATAGAACCGCTGTAACCTTACTACTTTTGGTTTAGAACCGCTATAACCTTACTACTTTTTAGTATGGAACCGCTGTAAACTTACCACTTTTTGGTATAGAACCGCTATAACCTTACTACTTTTGGTATAGAACCGCTGTAACCTTACTACTTTTGATACAGAATCGCCGTAACCTTACTATCTTTGGTACAGAATCGCTGTAACCTTACTACTTTTGATACAGAATCGCCGTAACCTTACTATCTTTGGTACAGAATCGCTGTAACCTTACTACTTTTGGTATAGAACCGCTGTAACCTTACTACTTTTGGTATAGATCAGCTATAGCCTTACTACTTTTGGTATAGAACGGCTGTAACCTTACTAGGTACTTTTAAAAATTTAAAAGTTGACAAGTTTGCTTAGGGCGCTAGGACTACCAATACTTATATTCATTGAAAGGTCTCAAAATGTGTAAATTAAAGATACGCTGTTGAAATATGAATACGAGTATCATTATAAGGAACTGATTTTGCACCAAATTTCAGAATGCCTAATTTAAAAGTAATTGGACCCATGTCAGATAATTCTATACGGTGAAACCGTAGGGCATTAGTTGTTGTTGAAATATGAATATTTGCTTTTAAATTATAAATACCCGTAATTAACAAAAGTTCCATTTTAGATGTACTAATGTCTATGTCTCTACTACAATATAATATTTAAACATTTATGTATTCTAAATGTATATGTATACACTCCGTTCCAAGAGGGAATATGTAGGAATATTTGATGATTGATGTTACTATATAATATATCTCTATAATATGCATTATAATATGTTGAGAGTGTATAAATCGCTTGCAGCAATATCACATCCTGCTTCCGTTATCACAGGAATTAAATCGATCACCTCGTCACTTCCTCGAGTATTGCCAATCTCATTTCCCAGTATAGTTTATAATCAACCAACGCATTTACTAATATCAAACATAATAATGGTTGGGTTAATATTATCATATGTACGTAAAATGAGTGCAAATACTATATTTTATCACAACATTAACAAATGATTATTTCTATCTCAACTGTGTGTTGTATATATATGTGAAGGTGTATGTGTAAGTGTATGTGTGTGAGTGTGGTAGTGTGTGGGGTTCCCACTGTGACATCATTATTATCATTCCGTTGATTATTTTATATATTGTTATTTGAACGATAAAAGATTAAAGATAATTTGAGTTGGATGTGCAAATATAGAACATTATTTTTTTTTTGTTTTTCATATTTAAAAATTTGGCAAGTGTGTGTTAGACATACATGCAAGTCAGGATTTCGTAGTTCAGTGACTAGACTGATCTACTACTAGTCGAGGTTTTCTAATCTAATCAAAACTGTACATAAAGAAATTTAAAATTGTCTAAAACAAGGAAAGGTATCCAACTGTATCTCTCAAAAATTTTTGAAATTTTGGTGGGTTGTAGATCTTATTAAAACTAATCACGAGCCATATTTCGTTCGTGCCCATAAGCGGGCTAAGGGGGTGAAACTCACCCCTGAAAATTTGAGTTTTTATCAATTTTCTTTAATATCCTGGAAATAGTAAGAGTTTTGGTAGGGAAACTATATATATTTGTCAATGGCGCTTTAAGATCTTTATTATGGCACCAAAATTAAAGTTATAAAATCATTGGAGTTTCATCCCCCACCCCCAACCCCTAATTCTATTAAGTATTTTTGGTAAAAGAGGAAGCTGTTATGTATAAATAAAAGAATTTTTAATTAATATGTTTTATATCACACCAGTTTATTTCCTTTTGCATAAATACACCCTCTGCTAATATTAATTTGGGAAAAATGTGAACTTCTTGGTTTAATAATGAGCAAAAATATGGTCAAAGAATTTCGTATTTTAATGATGAATTGTTACAAACATACGATATACTTTAAAGTATGTACTTACTTTACTGATATCTATACAAATCTTATTTACTTATTTATTAATTTTTATTATTTATCTATACAATTGTCAATTTAAAGGTTTGTAATCCAGACACTAATGATATTATTCATAAAAATATTCAAAACAAAAATATTATCCACACCAAGCACAACTTATAAAAGCGGGTTTACCACGTACACTACACTTTGGTGCTTCACTTTCTTCTTTCCGAGAAAGCAATATGTTACAGGATTTTCAAATCTTTCTGGTCCTTGGTCAATATATTTACTTTTATGCCATCTATACTTGAACAAATTTTGAAAACGAGGCGACAAAAACTGATTGTGAGCTAGAGACTGAAGTTTTAGAATACTGTTACAGCGATGTAAATCGATATCATACTCATTTAGAATTACACTATCCGAAAATTATCTGTGGAATTGTTTCCAGAGTTGAAATCCATAGAGATCTAGAGGTTAAAATATTGATAGTTGCATAGATAAAAAAAATTAATAAATAAGATTTACGAGAACGAGATTCTTTGACCATATTTTTGCTCATTATTAAATGAAAAAGTTAAAATTTGTCCCAAATTAATATTAGCAAAGGGTGTATTTATGCAAAAAGAAATCAACAGGTGTGATGTGAAATATATTAATTAAAAATTCTTTTATTTACACATACCAGCTTCCTCTATTATCAAAAAATACCTGATAAAATTAGGGGTTGGGGTGGAAGATGAAACCCCAATGATTTTACAACTTTAATTTTGGTATACCTCTTTTCAGATAAAATTGATCATGAGTTTTCGTTAAAAAATTAAATAATTCTTATATTCGAAACAAATCGATCTTCTATTCTTTTCTAAAAATAAACTGCAAATTTAAAATTTACATAAATGCAATAATAAAAGAGATAAAGCCAAAAAAACGGAAATTATTTAAATTCAAAGTTACGAAGCATGGTTAAATTTAACTGAAATAGACCATATCATAATAAAGATCTTAAAGTGCCATTTATAAATATATATATATATATATATATATATATATATATATATATATATATATATATATATATATATATATATATATAGTTTCCCTACCAAAGCTCTTACCATTTCCAAGATATTTAAGAAAATTGACAAAAACCCAAATTTCCAGGGGTGAGTTTAAATCGCTTATGGGCACGAACGAAACATGGCTCGTGATTAGTTTTAATAAGATCTACAAGCCACCAAAATTTCAAAAAATTTTGTGAGATACAGTTGGATACCTTTCCTTGTAAGCCAAATTTTTTGTCAAATTTTTCGTTCTTAACAGTAGAAATTTCAGGTTTGTTCCTTAATTTACGTTGTTTTACAGTTGCATTTCAAAAGAAGTTTGGAATCATTGAAATTGATTTGCAAAATCAACATAAACTTGCCCATAATCATCGCTAAAATTACTATGATGAATTAAATCAAACCATTATTTAAACAAATGTCGTATATGTCGATACAAATTGATGGTTTCAGTGGCATAACTACAATTTTTACACCTTGAAGCGATTACGACTCTAGCGTCCCTCCTCAAAAGTCCACAAAAAAAAAAATACAGTTGATTAACAAAAGAAATCAACAGAATTTTCTTGTCGGTGGCTGATGGTTCTGAAAACACCATTCTCTAAAAAAATACGATTGGCAAGCACAAAAAAAAATAATACTAAAAATGTTCCAATAAAAATTATTTTCCCCTTCTTACATCCTTTCCTGATGTGCCCTTTTTGTCATGAGCCTTGGAGCGGTTCCCCCACCTGCTCTATTGTAGTTACGTCCCTGAACGGTTTTATAATGTAGGTATGTATAAATACAGTCCGATAGAGTATATTCACTTTATTTTGAAAAATTATTCAGACCAGAGGTTATTTGGACAAATAATAACAAGCTCTGTCACTGTTTATGTTTATTTTTAATTAACAGCCAATTATAATTAACATAATGAATAACTGTTTTTTTTTTTTTTTCTTTTTTTCATTCAAGATTCACAATAAGGTAAAACATATTGGTGTATATACAGAGCACAGTGCAATAGACATAAAAACGTACTTTTAGACCTTTGTTCAAAACCAAATTGTTATGTTAAGGCATTACATCACTTTGGGAAAAAAATTTTATTTTTCTTTATTGACTTAAATGATGTATTATTAAGGAGAGGGTAAGGTTAATTCGTACAAAAAAAGGCATGTTTTTGTTATTTTTTTTGTGACGACACAATTAAAATCTCTTTATTAAAAACAGTGGTACATTAAAGTATGACATTCGAAGAATATTGTATAAAATTTTCACGAAGAAATATTAAAAAATACAGTAATGGCAGCAATTATTCGGTCGTGTCTCGGAAAAAAGTAAAATTGCGGTGCCCCTCATAACTTGGTGCTGGATCATTCGAAATAAAAAAAAATTAAAGTTCATTCGTTAGATAATAGTCTTCCTCAAGTAACGCTGCGAGGGTTTTTCGAAATTTCAATTTTTCACTTTTTTGGAACACTTAGAACGGAAAAACACGATTTTTGCGAAAAAAAATTGTCTAATTTGCTATTG
Source organism: Brachynemurus nebulosus (assembly GCA_035578155.1). Taxonomy (NCBI): domain Eukaryota; kingdom Metazoa; phylum Arthropoda; class Insecta; order Neuroptera; family Myrmeleontidae; genus Brachynemurus; species Brachynemurus nebulosus. The sequence continues at coordinate 7,318,486 of JAPWDM010000001.1, read as the reverse complement.
TAAAATAAAAATTATTAACAAATTTGAAAAAAACTCTCCAGCGTTACCTTATAAATTATGTACAGAAATAGTGTTCAAAATTTCAAATGGATCGGTGCTGTAGTTTTGAAATTATGAGGGGCACCCACTGTGAAAACGTGAGCTGTGGGGAAAACGCTTTAAAGTATTGAACACTTAAAAATTCTTGTATAAAACTGATATAGAATACTTACTGCTAAACTAAATTTTGTACCCTACACTGACAAAATATACAGTACAGGTATAAACACGTTAGTACTTCCATTGAAATTTCTATAATATAACTGAGATATATATATATATATATATATATATATATATATATATATATATATATATATACAGAGCGAAACATCTGCCAGGTAACAACAAAAATGCTTATAACTTCGTCAATTTTGCTCCAATCAACTTGAAATTTTGAGACAACATTCTTGAGATATTATGCATTCAGTTAAAAAAATAAAAAAAAAAAATGTAAAAAAAATTATTTTAATACCTTACCCTGCCCTTAACATTTCTAGAATGACATTTTAAAAATCGTTTTGAATCCGATTTCTGAAACGACTTCGAACGGTTGGAAACATTTAAAAACCCCGCTTCCATACGCACAACATTTCGGAATTTCCATAAATAATTAAAAAAGAATATGCATATATACACAAAACGATAAACACGTTTTGAAACTGACCGGCTTTATTTTCTGGTTGCTATATGAGCTTGCGCCCGCACTGCCATTTTGTTTTGTGAATTGGGAAAATTTTTTTTTTGTGTTCCCAAAATTTCGTATAAATATTCTAAAAAGTTTTGTATTGATTGCGTTATTTGTTACGAATAAAAAAATTGTCGAATAAAATCTTTTTTTTGACATTTCAAAGTGATGTAATGCCTTAAGGGGAGATTCGCTAAAAAAAAGAAATCGATTTTTTTTCTTCATAATTATGTTCCATAAGGTGTTAGAAATATTCTCTTAAAATTTTATTTAAAAAAAAAATGAAAAATCAAAAAGTTATGGACATTTTAGTGCATGCACTTTACTATAATTCAATTTAAATAAAAAGACTTTAAATGGGTTCTTCTCGAAAGTACGTTTTTTGACATGATTTCTCATGTATCTCAAAAAGTATTTGAGATATCGACGTAAATCAAAGTGTATCAAAGTGATACCGTCATTTTGGCAAGAACTAGGATCCTTTGGTTCCGTAATATATTTTAGAAATGGCGGCTGTTTATAGTCGAGAAAAAGCGGTGATATTTGAAAATTTGTTTTCAAAATGCGATTTTCCGCTGATTTTTTATTTTTTTTTTAGATCCTAGTTAGTGCCATAACTGTATATCACACGTTTTCTGTCCCAAACACGTATATTAAAATTCACAGTTTTCAGGAAACAAAAAAAAAATTGAATATTGTATTTTCCTCACTATGAATTTAAGATTTATGTATGTTACACTTTTTGGTGTTTGCTACCTACGTAGACATGAAGCAGACATTTAAACATTTTAAATTACAAACTATCGTTTTCTTTAGTAAGTACGAGTTTACAGTCCACTATTTTCTTCAATATGCGAGTTTGTGAAATAAATCGATTTTTTTTACATATTTCGATAGTCTAACCAGTAACTTAAATTTAAAACGCGTTTTTCTCGAAATTACATTTTTCAAATTTGCTACTCTTAAATTCGAAAACAATCATCCGAGCAATTTGATTCTTACTGCAACTTCTTTTATATAATATATTGTTGTATAATTATATTAGTTGTTTTTAGTCTTTCGTTTCATCATTGTCGTCAACTAGCAAAAATATCAGTACGAGCGGTATGGGTTTTGTCGCACACTATCACGTCAAAAGTATGGGGACACCCTGACCCAGGGGTGTGCCCACATTTTTGACACCGTACTGTACTTAACGTTGTGGTACACTGCCGTGTCAAAAGTGTGGGCACCCCATGGGTTAAGGTGTCCGATCACTTTTTGAAGCGTGCCCAAAATTTGACCCCATTTTGATAGTATGAGGTGTATTGGAAATGAGCGCCTACATAGGCCCTACACATGTCAATATATATATAGTAATTACCACAAGAGCGTGGCGTAAATATCTGAGATAATATAACTCGAGGAAAGAAAATAATAATGTGAAATAAAACGAATACAAATGGGGAAGGATGCATTGTATTTAGTGCACAGTTCAGTCACCATTATTATCAAGTATAGCTTGACACCGATGAGGCATGCTTGTTGCAAGATTTTCCGCATATGATTGAGGAAGTGAGCGCCACATTTTGCCTATCTATTGAGACAGTTGCCTTAATGTAAAGACACACTATCCTGGAGCCTATGTTTATAAACGCCCATTTTCAACCAGGTTTGCATCGGGAGATTGAGATGGCCAAGAAAAACCGATTCAAAACGTTCAAAACGAGATGCGTAAGCAGCACCCATTTTAAAAATCAAACTCAACAAGCATCCTCAATGTAATTAATTGACCCATTGTACAATATTGAAAAAGTTTAAATAAAATTGAAAAGAGAATTATTTATGTTGGAAAGACATAGATTCGAACATAGAACCTTTCCGTCTGTATATTAAAAATGTTATATGCATGAGAGAATTCACTAACCACACCACCAGCGGCCCTTGTTGCAGACAATACCAACTAACTGATACATATCAAACACGATATGTTATTTGAAATTTTTCGTGCGTTTAATTTCTAAATAAAGTCGCATTGGCCTAAATTATTATCACTATAATACTCAGAGAAATATATTCCACAACATATATTAATTTCTCCCAAATCCGTGATTCCCATGTTTGATATTCCCCTTGTAAGATATCCACGCCACGCTCTTGTGGTAATTACTGTATATCAGAAATTTTTTTCTTCAGAATCGTGTTCTATGGGTCCGAAAACAGATAGCGGCTCTACTCTCACCTCTTCCCGTTCTTATCGTATAGGCTGTATAAGTCTAATTTTTTCAGTTGACAAATTCGACTAAAAATAATAATAAAAAAAGTCGATTTTTGATGTTTTTTTGGCGAATCTCCCCTTAATTATATAAAAATAATAAAATTTTGTTGCGACACGGTCTTTTAAGTTTTTGCAGACGTTTTCTATTTGCATATTCTAGATTTAGACAATATAAAATTTTCTTATTCTACACGATTTTCACTAGCATTTTTAAATATTTTCATGCGTACAGATTTCGTAAGGTGAAATAGTGGGGGGAGTTCCGCGCTACTAGGTAGGTATTGTGATTGATACAGAATCAAAGTGTGTGGGACTATTTACGTTGGTAGTGAAGGTATAGAGAATAAGGGTAAAAAAAATTTAAAAATCAATAATAAATTCACAACTTTTTCGTTTATTATTAACAAAAATTTTATGAATCTAATAAGTTCGATTATATAGAACAGGAAATTTAATGTTGGTATATTTTAATCATACATATTTCTCAATCTACTAAAATTTGTTAATTTCAGTTCTATACATTATGCGAAACATTCTATAAATTTTTTATGAATAGAAAGTATGTTTCCAAATTTCCTATCGATGGTGACATGTTTCGTTAATTTCCTGAAAGGTTTTCTGCTTAAAAGTGGAGCAGTTTTCAATTTAATCAAAATGGCTTAGCTAAATAAATTAAAATTCGCAGAAATTAAAATATGTATCGCTATTGCTATTGTTTTTGGTTTTACATAATTATGCGTATGAAAACAGGAATTAAGAATATTGTTGCAAAAATATAGCGATAGGCGATATATATTTTAGAAAATAACACCATATGACATTATATATAGTAGTGATCATACTATACAAATGCAAACAACAAAACTAATAGGTACTATAAATTAGAGGAGCGAGGAAATAGGTGACTTTAACACACTTTTTGAAGACCCGAGGAATGACGAAAACAAAATTTTTAACTATATTTCCGGATATCCACTATCTTCTTTGACAAATTACAATAAAAAAACTTTACGGATACCTACATATGTTAAAATGTCAAAATATACAATTTCGAAATTGCATACTACCTGTTGAAATGCTCGCTATTATATTCAGTATTAGTTTCATCTATTTCAGAAAAATCAATAATTCATATGCAATTTAACATAATACCTAATGTTAAGCCCGGTTCAGACGCAGCCAGTAGTTTAGTCGAGTGGTCGAGTAATTTAGTACTCGCCCAGTTTGAATACATTTATTTTAGTCAAGCAAACTGGCTTGGTCGAGCGGACGGTCGAGTTTCGTAAATAGAACTCTATTCTATTTTTATAGTCGAGTAGCCTTCCCCCACTCTATTTTTAGTGAACTCGTATGCCAACTAAACACGTGTGAACAGAAATACACAAGTTGTTTATACATAATTATTGCAGTTATTGTTGATTTTTAGTTATTTGGGTTCTTGTTTTATTTATCAGTTTCGGTTTTTCGTAAAAAAAAAAAAAAAATGTAAAATATTTTATAGAAATAAATATAATTGTATTTAATAATTTTAATTTTATTTTTTATAGATTTCTTATTGAAATAATAACAAATTAATTAACTAATTAAAATAGCAAGATGGTCAAAAACACCACTCTTAAACAGGGCCGGACCTACTGTAAGTGGCGCCCGAGGCACGGTGCAAAAGTCAGCGCCCCCGTCTTTCTGTAAAATGACAAAAAAAAATAGTTCTTTTTAACTTTTTTCTCAACAAAAAGCAAGTGGCGAGCAAAAAAAAAAAAAGCGTCAAATTCAAGAGTTTGGCCCCGAATTTGCAGTTTTGGCGCTCGGGGTATGTGCCCCCGCTGCTCCCTAGATCCGGCCCTGTTCTTAAATTCGTTATCGAATATGTTAAATACAAATAAATGTCTGTGGGATGTGAAAAATGTAAATTACAAAAATAAACAAATTTAGCAGCGTACTTGAAATTGCAAGAAACGATGGGAATAGAAGGTTTAGTTCAAAAAGAAATTGTAAAAAAATTAAAAATATAAGATCGACATATTCTCAGGAAAGAAAGAAAATTAAGGACTCAAGCACTCGACTTTATACTAATCGACTAAACTAAATACTAGCTGTATGTGAACGATTTTTTTGACTCGCAGTATTTCAACAAACTCTAAACTAAATTACTTGCCCTGTATGAACACTAAATATTGCCACTTGACTAAATTACTATACTCTACTTAACTACTGGCTGCGTCTGAACCGGGCTTCACTGCCCTACAATTAAAAATCATTTAATGTGAAAAACATCGTACATTGAGTTAAAAGCATCGTACGACAATCTGAATTTTAAAAGACGAAAATATGACTTTTACTAAAAAAAATTACTTTATAAAAATATAAGAATATAGGGAGAGTTTTGGTGATTTTGGATTATTAAAATAGGGAATTTTAGAATAAATGATTACCGTATTACATTAAAAAAAAATTTTGTTTTATTTGGCTACGGACGTTTCTAGTGTAAACTCCTGAAGAGAATACGGCCTGAAGAGGTGTTTTCATTCGAAATGTACGTAGCCAAATAAAACAAAAAATTTTTTAATATAAAACGGTAATCATTTATTCCAAAATTCCCTATTTTAAAAAGATAAGAAGAAACAGTATAGTAACTGATTTTTTATTTTCTCACCTAATTTAGAAATTTTAAATAAAGTAAATTAGTAAGTTAGCTTTAAAATTTAATTCTTTAGAAAAAGCATTTTGACAGTATATTATGCCTACTAGTCTTTCATTTGGTATGATTTTTAAGAGATATATTCTTATTACTGTATTTTCTTATGATTTACAAAATATAAGAAAAGTTTTAAAAACCCACGACGCGACATTACGACATTACACTACAAAATATACGGCAAGACACGTGACACACGGCGAATGATAATTAGCTTATTCTAAATTATAATGACATTTAGAATACTTATGGAATTTCAGAAATTTTTATTTGTAAATTTTTAGAGCTTTTTATCGTGGGTTTTTAAAACTTTTTTTATTTGAAACTTTTTAGAGCTTCCTGTCGTGAGTTTTTAAATTTTTTTATTTTAAATCCATGTTTAAAAAAAAATGTACGGAACACTATTTGCGTACGACTTGCACTTGACTGATTTTATCACACTTGGCTAAGAACCATCTCGCAATTATCAGCTTTCAAAGTGCTTTGTTAATAATACATGCATACTTTTATTTTATCCTGGAAAAGCTTAAACCCATTTTCATAAAGACTTGTTGAGAACCATCCCACAATTACTAGCTTCGAAAGTGAGTTTTATAAAAAATTTTATTTTATTTTTATTATTAAACCTAGTTAAGAACCATCCCGGAATTATTAGCTTTCAAATAAAAAAAACCACGTTAAAATTGGTTAAGCTGTTTTGGAGATAAATGGTAACACACATACACACACACTTCTTATCCCAAACGCATATAAACCTTCTTCGTACCGTCGTGGATAAAAAGAAGTTCACCTGATAGAGTTCTCTTAATACAAAAACCTTGACATCACCTTCACCTTTATGTCAAGAGGCTTACCTATATATTACTCATGTATTCGAGGAATATAAGTTTAATAAGTATTAGTATATATGTATGTATTCCAAATATTGATTTAAAATGAAAGCATTCCAATAAAAAAGAAAATTCCTAATTATATTACGTTTTAATTATTCCGGGAATTTATTATTAACAGTAATTCTATTGTACCTTAAACATATGTATATACACATTTTCATGTCTATATTTCATTTCTCTGAATCTTTCCACGTCACAATGGAAAACACCTATAGGCAAATTTATTGTTACTGATTGTTAGAAAAAGAAAAATGTACGAGTTAATTGGAAGGAAAAGAACAGTTAACATGTACGGGTTTGATGTCGATTTGTGTTGCTTTGTTTTTATTTAGTCATGCAGTTTTATAGCAAATTAAAAAAAATTTTCCGTTTCTAGTGTAGAATAGGTACGGTAATGAATGTTAAGCTTCTCTATAAAGAACAAACAGGTAACAGTTATTATGCTTATAAAAAATACAACATAACCTCTTTTTATGTAATCTTTATGTGTGCGATTGTTTTATGCCGTTTTTCAAAAAACGCCCACCACAATGCATAATGAGAACGAAAAGTACGAAAACATAAGAAATTTTAATTTTGAACATTAATTTGTAATATAAGATTAGTTATTGACTGTTTCTAAGTAATTCATCATCACATTCTTTTTTTCAAATTTGAAATATAATTGCGTCTTGCATTAAAGAGAGGTATGTGATTGATTGATTATCGAACTGGAGTGATTCTCAAACGAACGGTTCAGTGGCTTAACTGATAAAGGTGCTTGGCTAGCACCAAGAGATCCTGGGGCCAAGTCCCAACCGATCCAGCTTGATAATTTTTTATTGTATAAATTTTAATTATCACATTACATACAGTGGCCATCCAATAGTATGTACTCCGATTTTACGTAGTGACGTCAGCGATTTAGTGGGGTTCTCCTCTCACAGATATGTTGTTGTTTGTCTCTGTTGGTGAAAATTTATGTACCAAGCCAAGAGTCAGGGCCGTAGGTAATATTGTCTGAGGGTCTCGTAGCCTTAAAAAAATTTAAAATTTCACTGTAGATATATATGCACATATTCTGTATACGTAATATTCAAAATGTAAATGCAAAATGAGTAACGTAAAATTCTAGAATATTCTAATCGTCAACTAGCAGAGATATCAAAAAACAGACTTCATCGTTGAATTGGTCTTTAAAAATGAGATTAAACAGTGTAGTTTGACACAAATTCTAGAATGTTCTATTTGTCAACTAGCAAAGATATTGAAAAATCAATTGCAACATTTAATTGTCCATTGAAAAACAGGTCAAATTACACATTTTGACAAATGTTCTGGAATATTCTATTCGTCGACTAGCAAAGATTCAAAAACAAACGTCGCCATTGAATTGGCTACCAAAAAGAGAGACCAAATAACACATTTTGAGAAATGTTCTAGAACATTCTATTTGTCAACTAACAAAGTTATTGGAAAATCTATTGTACCTCTTAATTTTCCAACCGAAATTAAACTAATGTAAACCAAATGTTCGATTTTGACAAACAATTTTTGCTATTTGACGAATACAATATTCTAGAACATTTATCAAAATGTGCTATTCCGTCTTTTATTTGATGACCAATTAAATGGTGCAATCGATTTTTCCATATCTTCGTTAGTTGTTGAATAGAACATTCTAGAATTTTTGTCAAAATGCGCTGCTTAATCTAATTTTTAGTGCCTAATTCAATAGTGAAGTTTGTTTTTTGGTATCTTTGCTAGTTCACGACTAGAATATTCTAGAATATTTGTCAGCTTCCGCTATTTGGCGTCTTTTACGCTGATGAATGCGATAGTGAAGTTGATTTTTCGACAGTTTTCTAAAAGTCGTCACTCATATTCATTAGCATAACATTCGATTTCCTTTGTCTACACAACGGAATTTTAGGTATAAATTGTCTCTTAAGATAATATTGTTTTAAATAAATTCTGATAAATAATATTTACCAACCCCCGAAACAAAAGTTTACCGACGCCCCTGATCTTCCGATTTTACGTACTTCCCTTTAAATTTGCACCGACCACTACGTAAAATTGGATTTGTGGTGTAATTATATTAATTATTGTATTATTTAGTTCCTTTATATGCATGATCTGCAATTTTTGCAATATTATAAAATAATTAAATATTTTAAAATTGTGTATAAATTAATTTTTGATCTTGTTTAGGAAACCAATTTTTAGGAGAATTGTGACGATTTGAATTATGCATTTTCTATGAAACTTTTTGTATGCGGTCTCATTTCATTGCATAATTTTTTTTAAATTTTGTACTGAATTTTTTTTATAGCTACTTATGGAGTTTAAAAATTTTTTTTGTAATCCCTATCCACTGCATAAAAATAGTTTATGCTGTAGTAGTTAATTATAAGTCAAGTTAAATAATTTTAAAAGCACAGAATGAAATATAAGTGTTATATTTACGTTATTCGTTTGTGGAGGTGTATGTAATTATGAATGTTTACAGAAAAATAATTTATACTAATATTTGCAAATATGTACAATGTACAATAATACACTGGAAAAACTGAACTGTTGCTGTCATTCAAGAAATTTTAATCAACTGGAAATAGTTACTCTTATAACTTTTTATAATTCGCTTTATTATATCTTAATACTTAAAGTTACCCAAATAAATAAAATTTTATTAACTGACACCACTGACCATATATGCTTACTACAATATATTGATAGTTGTGGAGTGACATTTCAAAACACGTTTTGTCACAATTACCAAAGTATTTGAAAATCACCAAAAACTATCAACGTATTATTTTAGGGATTGTATTTTTCAAGTTGTATTATTATTATAAACTAGCCATACCCGCGACGTCGTTCGCGCAAACTATTGTTATATACTCAATGAGAAGTATGTAAGTGTAATAATTATACAGAACTTGCAAAGAATAATAATTTTTGTGTAATGCATGCACATGCTCAAAATGGTTTTTCTATTTTCCCGTATGAATGAAGAATTTTCTCGGAGCAAAAAGAATCTTAAATGTTGACCCAAGTAATAGGTTATCACCACACCAAATTTCAAAAAAATCCGTCCAATAGTTTTTGCGTAATACGTGCACATGCACAAAATGGTTTTTCTATTTTCCCGTGGGAATGAGGCATTTTCCCGGAGTAAAAAGTATCTTAAATGTTGCCCTAGGTAATAAGTTATCACCACACCAAATTTTATTAAAATCCGTCCAATAGTTTTTGCCTGTGTGCACATGCTCAAAATGATTTTTCCATATTTCCGTGGGAATGAGAAATTTTCCCAGAGTAAAAAGTATTTTAGATATTGACCCAGGTAATAAGTTGGTCATCACACCAAATTTCATTAAAATCCGCCCAATAGTTTTTGCGTGATGCGTGAACAGACAGACAGACAGAAAGACAGACAGACAGACAAAAATTCTAAAAATCGTTGTTTTGGTATCTACATCGATAACTATTTACAGTACCAGTACAATTTTTAAAAAATATTCCATGTACAGAAATGGTCTCGTTACAATTTTATTATATGTATAGATTACATGATTTAAAGTACAATTACAATTGATTTTTTGTTAAAATGTTTTTCTTTTATGAAGAAAAATGATTTTGTACGATGGACAAAACACTCCACAAAACAGACGGATTGAACAAACACATTTTAATTTATTTAGTCGTGGATAAAATACACCTTGAACAAATAATGCTTCTAATCAAAGTAGAATAAGAAAGGTATGCCGACGCGCAGATCTTGATGACGTAGATGGCGAATTACATATATACAGACTGAGTTTTTTGAGAGTTGCTATTTTTACTACAGCCAAACCGTTGATTTAATTGAGAAATAAGTTGCAGATATAAACGGGGGCAACCGATTGCTATAACTTTTAGCTCTTATCAACGGTTTGGTTGTAATAAAAATGGTAACTCTCAAAAAACTCGTGCTGTATAAATATAATAGTAAGTAATTGTAATGTTGTTTTTTTCTAAAAATTCAAATATGTGACGTATTATGACGTAGATGGCGAACTGCGCAAAGAAAGGTTGTTTTGGACTCAAATGTAGTGTACCTTTCTTAATCTACGTTGCTTCTAATAAACGAATTAAAAAATCTTCTAACACTGACAAATTAACGTTAATATTTAAATTTTATCAATAAAATATCAAACATATAGGTTAGTTTCATATATACAACACTTGTGTATATAAATCATATGCGCAATTCGACAGATCACGCATATACATGTGTTAGTTATGTAAATCAGTCAAAACATATTGCTGGCTGATTCCCATTAGTCGTTAGACAAAACATTGTGTGAATCAAACATGATTATGACAACAACACGATTTGAATAAATTTATCATTTTCTTTCTTAATTTTAATGGGGTAAAATTTTTTTTACGGAAATTGAATTATCTAGTCTGATAGAATACAGTAAAAAGAACCAGATGTGCCTAACTCAATTTTGAATTTTTATGACAAAACGTTTTTTGATTAGTCACTCCACAGTTACTGTAACTAGCAGGGTACCTTTGAATTAAATAAAATCGGAATAATCCAAAGGAATTGTTGACATTCAACATTTGTTAAAAAAATTTTTAAACTGATGTGCAAAAGAAAATTGAAGTTCCCATTACCTTAAAACACAAATCCTCTACTTTTTTCCTAAAAATACCTCTGGCGACCAAAAAAAACCTAAGTTTTTTATGTTGGCGCGGCGTCTGAATTAAACAAATGAATTCATCGCTTTAATCGGGATAAAACTAGTATAATGTTGAGACGTGGGACTCTACCATTGAAATCGGGACCGTTGGTAAACCGATGTAGATGTATGTGTATTTGTTGGCCGGTCCGGCGAGAGGAGGGATCAGGTGGGGAAATTGCTCGGGTGCCCGGAGCCTCTGTTAGGGGCCTAAACAAATTGAGAAAACGTTTTTCTTTTTGCCCATAAACTGCATTTTTGGAGAAAGAAATGTTTGAAAATTATTTGTTGTGTCCAGGGGCCCGTAATTTTTTCGCCGGCCATGGCTGTTGGAATTCTTACCACAGATAACGTAGGTTAGGTGATCGTTTAAAAGAATCAATGGGATGTGTAGACAAGTACTGTCATTAAAAGGGATGAAAAAACGTCTGAACCAATTTAGATTTTGTGACCTCATTAGGATCGTTACGTTACCTTGGGTAACATAGGCTGGGTGATGTTTAAAAAAAATCAATTGAGTGGATAAATAGGCGTTGTCACTAAAAGACGCTGTCACTAATGGAATAAAAACTAATTAATTAAAAAATTAAAAAAAACACGACTGCCGTGACAAAAATTGTACAAAAAAGGCAAAGACAAGTAACCGTTGAATTTTTATCACATTCATGGGATCTACAAAAACATGTTCCCTAAACAAAACTGTCTCCCAACTGGAATAAAAATTTAGTAATAATGTTTGTGCCCGCCCCCTTGAGTCCACTTTTTGTTACAACACTCATGTTTTTTTAATTTTTTAATTATTTCGTTTTTATTATTTATAAAAATTGTAGGTAGGTACGTACGGTCGAATAAATCATTGTTCTTTTTTTATAGTCCTTGGATTTTATGTTCGCGGATGAAAACGAAGTACTTTTTTTCTTAATATATAATTATATATAAATAACTCAATTTTTTATTCACTAATGAATTACAAACTGTTAGTGATGAGCAAAATTAGTCTTGGTCTTAGTCTTCTTTGCAATACTAGAACCAAGACTTAAGTGAACAAGTCCAAAAACTTTTGTTAAAATATAATCTTCGATAATCCGCCACAATTTTTGATAATCTTTTTAAAATCCTTATCGCAATATAATTTAAAAATACAAGAGTGCGCAGTATTTTTAAGCAAGTCCAAGAACAAATCCGAAACCAGGACTGAATTTACAAGACTTTTGGTCAACGCCATTAGTGCAAGATTATTAGTGCAAGAATAATATAAAGGCTCACCTCATCACTGTTTGCTGCTGATAAAATATTATTTATTATGTTTTAACAAATTTTGATTAAATTACACGTGTTAGACACGTATTAAGCCAGGATTTCGGAATTCAGTAATTAGAGTGTTACACAATCTTTGGGATAAAAGATTTCTTTATTTTATTTAATATTAAAGTTAGTCTTTAACTTATGAATAAGATAATTATCTAAATCTTTCTATACGAGTTAAAAATATTCAAAAATACTTTTTAAAAAACGACACTGGCTCTTAGATTACGTAAGATCCGATATTGACTATTACAAAGCACAGTGTTTTGTCGAATACATGCTAGCTGGACAAAATTAATTTTTAATAGCCCCCTGTTGAATACTAACATAACTGTTTTATTGTATATTTGTTTAAAGTACTTGGAATCCAAAAAAGGGGGTGCCTTAGGAAATAAAACACATTAATTAGAAATATAATAATGTTTATTGCACAAATCCATAGAAATATCGATAAAAACAATACTACTAATCATATTATGACACTTATTATGTTATAACTAAATATAAATAGTAACTTATTAAAACGCAAAATAAATAACAATTTGGCAAATTGGGGCAAAAAAAATCTATTCAATTTAACCTAGAAGCTTGTGTCTATTGTCTGAAAAAATTACAGGCCGGGGATAAGAGGGGATTTTTACTTATGGTCTTTTGAATTTAAAATTTGTTTAAAAAAATCAATTTTCGGACTTACGAAGCCCTTATTTTATTTAAAGTATAAATATTAATGCAGTAATGGTTTACAGCAGTGTTTTGTAACCTTTTTCATGGCGCGACCCCCCTAGTATGGAAAAATAATTCGCGACCCCCTAGTATAGAAAAATGTTTCGCGAGCGCTATCCTCTGCTATTTCTAACTTTTATTTTATTTTATGTTATAAATGTCGAATCCGTTCATTATTATTGATTATCTTCAGTTAGGTGTCAATTAAATACGTAACAAAGGATTTTAAACAGGCATATTTTTATATTGACATCGAAGTTGACGACTTATAGTAGCTTCTGAACTCGCGCGTAACTTGTGTGAGCGAGAAATAACGGAACGTGATGAGCGCTGCGTGGAACATCAGACGAGTAAAGCATGACACTTTTGTATTCTTTGAATTGTGAATTCGCTTTGAATTGTGTTTAAATTTATTGAATTGACTTGTTGTTTGCTTTAGTAGTTGGTCACTGTCTTTTATTGTTTAATATTCAAAATTTTGTGCTCATTGTAATTATTCAAAATGGATGAGTTTTTGGGAGGACATGCACAACCGTCAACTTCAAGTTCCAATGAGAGCAATAAAACTAAACCAAAGAAAACCGTCTATATGACGACAATTATTTAATACTCGAATTTACTATTATTGAAAATAAGCCGCAGTTATTAATTTTGAAATTTTATCAAGCGAAAGTATGAAACCATCACATTAATGTAACTGTTAATTAACCTTTCTTTATTAAATATTATATATTGAGCTAGAGTGGTTTCTATTGTTAAAGTAGGGCGCGACCCACAGGTTGAGAAACACTGATTTACAGTCTCCATCTAAAATAAATGTATTTTTCAAAATATTAATATACAAAATGAGTTGGGCCGTCCAAAATTCCCTCGTTTGTAGAACTACCCAACTATTAAGTGCGAATTTTCTCGTATAATATATTAAGTATTTTCACCAAAAGAAAATCTTTTCAAAATCCAATTTATACAATATTTTTTCAATCTAATAGAAAATAAAACATTTCGTTAAAATTATATATTTTCAAGGAGTAAGTATATAAAATTGTATAAGAGTACACTTGTAAACTTTTACACTATTATGTCAGGAAAACACATTTGTACCATTTCAAAATAATAAATTTGTATCTATATTAACTGTTGTTGAAGTAAGCAATGTTTTATATTTTATTAAACATACTACTCTGTAAGGCAGATACTTGTAACGCCTTAGGATAGGTAGCAAATTATGTTTTGTTAAAAAAAAAGGTATTTGTGTTTTCAGTATCAATGTTAAGAAAAATTTACATGGAAAAACGTTCTTAATATTTTTTTACAGTCAAAAATATTTTCTACGATTTTGCTGAACACTGTAAATCCACAAAATTTTATCGGTACTTGTATCAACATTTTTACTACGGGCAGAAAAGGAAAACGTATCTAAAAATAAATAAATTGAGTGTAAATAACGAGTAAGGCAAAATGTATTATTTTTATTATTGCAATAAAAATGTAACTATTTGTATATGTATAAGCTTACACGATTTAAAAAAAAAAATTATGTATGAAAATATAAAAACGTATTAAACAAAATAATAAAAAGTATATGTAGACTAGCTCGTATGGGTGCATGAGTGACTAAAGTTATTATCACAGAATCTTTTTGATTAATCTTGTTTTATATAGAGGGTATCATCAATCTGAAAACAAGCCAAGCCTTAAATCTTTGCACTGTAATAGGTAATTAATAGTGATCGAAGAGGTTGCGGGGCTGACAGTATTGTCTTTATTTTTTTAAGGTATTAAAAATTGTTTATTTATTTTAGATAAAACATTTTGATGCGATTTTAAATATTATACAACAGGTAATTATGGATGCCGATATACGGACAATATCCTCTTATATTGATATGTTTTGAATATATTTTAGATATGCGTGTATACATTTGTTGTCACAACTTGCTTGGTCCGATTTTAATTTTATGTATTGTGTTAAGGTATGTTTTGATGTAACCAGTGAATGATTTATGTGTATCAATTGTCTTTTTTCTCCCAGTAAAGTGTGAGAGAGACAACGCATTATTATGTTTTCCAAAAAATATTTTTTTAAATGACAGCTTATTTTTTTATTAACAAATTTTAAGTTACAGTCAGTCAGTCAAATTTTCAACAATTTTAATTTAAAAAAAGTTAAAATTTTTGTACTTTTTTAAAATAACGCTTTTTTGTAACTTGAAACTAATTTTTATTAACAGTTGATGGTTAATAGAGAATATACCGATACAATTTTTTTAAAAAAAAATGTATTTAGCCCGATTTTTTAACGTTTTAAGTTTTGAAAATATAAGTACGGTCCTGTCAGCACCGCAAGATTTCGAACACTAGTAATTAAAATTTGTCGAAACTGTTTCCAGAGCTTTTGTAATCAACGCCTTAGGCTCCAGCTACGCTAACTAGGGTTCCAAACCGTCCGGATATGACGTGATGTGTCAAGATTCGGCTTTTCATGTGCAACTACCTGCAGTAGAACCTCTGATTATGGACCCCTCTTTTAACCGGACCCCTCCTAGAGCCGGACAAATTTTTTATGACGGTGGCATGCTATACTAAAACCAATGCATTCAGCACTCTCTTAAGCGGACTCTCCATGTTAACCGGACGCGGACACAATATTTTTTGACGAAGATATATTATTATTATCTCCATTAACCGGACGCAAGTACGTCTAATGCGTATGTATACCTATATACATTTGTGTTAAATATATTTGTTCATGTTTTAACTTTTTAACAATGAATCTAATATGACGATGACATTTGTAAACTTTATACTATATTTTTGTGTGGGTAGTGGGTACCTAAACTTGTTCATTAAATTGATTTTAGTGTTAACATAATATTTATTGAAAACGACCATGCAGAAATTATAGATGAAACTGATTTAACGGATTTCAATACTTAAAAATAATTTTGTGTAAATACCGATGTTTTGATATAACTTGTACCGGCACAAGATTGCCGTGAAAATGTAAATTTATTAATTTTGTAAATTCATACAGATTGCCGTGTGAAATATGAAAATTAAAAATTATAACTATTGAATTAGTTTTCCTAGCAACTAAAATAATAAAATCAGTTTAATACTGAATTTCAAAAGAGAAACTTGTTTTTTATTTCTCAAGAAATTATTCGAAAGTGGTATTGTGATAAACTTATTTATTAATTGAAGACATGAGTGGATGAAAGTGTTACGTAACATTTTTATAATTTTATAATAATAGAAGCCTTTGAAAGTTTTTATTTATATATACTTCCCATACAATAGCTCATGTCTATTATTGAATTTCTTTAAAACTATTAGACGTAATGAAACCAAATTTTTATCAATGACACTTCAGCATAGAATATTTCAAAATTTTTGCAATGAATTTTTGAAAAAATACATATAACACCTTCATCCACTCATGTCTTCAATTTTTTTTTTTATTTGCTTAAGTTTGCTTGAGTATTTTACTGTGCCACAATGATCAATCGTGTTGTTGAGTCATGCGATAAAAGTTAGAAAAATAGATTTATTGAACACGATTTGGCACGGTTAAAGCCCACAACCGAATCAGATGATAGATTTTCATCAATTCGTCTGGACATATTTGGACCTATAACTTTATTCTATCAATCGTTGATAGATTTTCAAGGTAGGTTAAAGCTATTCCTTTAAAGGATAGTTACGCTTCAACTATATAATTACTTCTCCTCACAAATTTTATACGGTAATCCCTTAAGGTTACCATACCAATTAATATCATATTGTAACTCAAATGATAATAAATTGAGCCAATATGATTTTGGGAATGCTTTATCAAATAGCATTCAAAATACAAAATATTTCTTTACGAAATTTTATAAAAATAAAATTTTTGTAGATGCGAATCTAACGTCTGCCAAATTTGTATATATTAGGGACGATAGAGTTAAATCTTCACTGGCTCCTCATTATTTGGGACCCTTTGAAGTAATTGAAAGGGGAGATAAATATTTTAAGCTTAAAATAAATAACAGATTGGATAATGTATCGATCGATCGATTAAAAACGGCATATGTGATTTAATTTTGTGTAATGCTTAATTACATAAAAGCTTGTAAATATTTATCTTTACATATAAAATAAGTCTGTAAATATTTTAGTGTACATATTTTGTTGGGATTGTTTTCTGCCGTTGTTTTATTTTGTTACAGGTTCGGATATTTACTTTCTGGAAGAATTTCTGGAAAAAGAGAAAACATCCGAGTCATGGGATATGTAAAGTGGGACATTTTACATATATGCATATATGTATATTTAATTTTCTATATAATTATGTACATATATTTTTTTCATATTTAATTCAATATTTGCATGAATTGTAATTATTTAGCATTGTATTTTGGGGAGTTTTTATGTATTCGGGATACAGTTAAAGTTGTTTCCTGGAAACTTTTCTCCTCAAAAGGAATTTTTTTTTTTTTATTTGTTGCTCGGAAAATTTATTTTTTTTGCGATGGGGGCGTATGTACCGGCACAAGATTGCCGTGAAAATGTAAATTTCTTAATTTTGTAAATTCATACAGATTACCGTGTGAAATATGAAAATTAAAATTATAACTATTGAATTAGTTTTCCTAGCAACTAAAATAATAAAATCAGTTTAATACTGAAGTTCAAAAGAGAAACTTGTTTTTTATTTCTCAAGAAATTGTCACGTAGGATGAGTGGATGAAAGTGTTACGTAACATTTTTATAATTTTATAATAATAGAAGCGTTTGAAAGTTTTTATTTACATATACTTCCCATGCAATAGCTCTTGTCTATTATTGAATTTCTTTAAAACTATTGGACGTAATGAAACCAAATTTTTATCAATGACACTTCAGCATAGAATATTTCAAAATTTTGCAAAAAATGAATTTTTGAAAAAATGTTACATATAACACCTTCATCCACTCATGTCTTCAATTTTTTTTTTGTTTATTTGCTTATTTCTTTTTTAACCTTTATTTACCTTAGATTTATAGACATACTACTGAAAATTTTAAAAAATTATGTTTCGATTTAATTTTCATGTTTTGAATAATGCGTTGGATTTGTTTCTGAATAAAATTAGTTATGAATACTGCGTCGTTTCGTTACATAATACTGCTATTTACCTTGCCCATGCTAAGCAGACACCTCTGTTAGCCGAACAAATTTTTGCGTGATACTGCTGTCCGCTTAACAAGGTTCTGCTGTATAGTATCGATAAAGCTTTACATATATTGTATGTATGCACAAATCTGGTACAACACATAGAGCTTTATATGTGTATGTATATATTGCACAACTTTGGTACAGCCGACTTTCGTTATCAGTCCGCTTACGGGGCTGTAGGAGAATATAATTCTAAGAATTCCTGTACCCCCACTTGTGCTTAGTAGTCGACCGCCGTAGCTCGCACTTCTACTTTTCAAGCGTGTGAGTGTGTACTTACTTATAATCAAATAGCCCGGACGTTTAGTGTAGTATCACCATTCGTTAGAAGCGGCATAAAATCTATCTATTTTTAATAAGTACATTTACTAATATTTTCTAAATGCCTTCTCTAGTTTGTGTGACAGGAGTTTAAACGATACTGTCAACACATATTTTCTTTTAAAAATTTTTTAAAATCTTTTGTAGAAATTGTAAATAATATTGTTAGTTATAATATTAGTCATAATATTGTTAGTAATAACGAACAAACTTGTTTTGGTCAACTACACATGTATTATGTAAACACGAATCTATAAAAAAAATTATTTTAGTGAATAAAAAGATTCTGACAGGATGATTTATGAGTTGCACTATTAAACATCAACACCAATGTTCCGGTCTTATAACGAGAGACTGAAATGATTTTTTTTCGTCATGGAGGGGGAATGTTTACAATATAAATATAAGTTGGCGGACTCATAACGAGCGAACTGATACCGAGAGTCGGCTGTATATATGTACAACATATCATCCTAGTGTGCACAGCGTTACATTTTCTCTACAACATATGAACGTGTTTCTTTTATACAACGGAGAAATTTTGTCTCAGCAATGCGACAGTTTTTTTTTTACGAAGAACTTGATGTTTTGTAAAACTTGGCTTTTATTATATATTTACCAGGAAATTAAATATTTAAAGTATTCAATTATATGATTTTCATCATTCCCACGTACTACACATAAATTTTATTTATAAAAAAGCGATAAAAATTTTATTTGAAAATAGCAACTTAATAAGCAAAGATGTATATTTATGTATTATATACTTACGGATATATAATGCATATTTTGCAGATTACTATGTTTTTAATTCTCCGGAATTCAAAGTAGTATTATGTATTTTGTTTTTCACGTTTATTTTTGCAGGTATTTTTCTCTAAAAATGAATAAACAAGTCGTCAAGTATAAGTTATATTTATACAAATAGTATTCCGTATAATCAGTTGTTTTTATCGGTACATTTTGATTTGAAAACGATTCTACTTTCATCTTGGTCTGTTTACGCTTACCAGAAAGAAATTTAGTGATATTTATTGAAAGAACTGAATGTACTAACGGCCTACGGTTTCATCCGCGTAAAATTAACTGAATTATGAGTCAAATTATTTTTCATTAGGTCCTTCTTGAGGCACCAAGGTCCTGGGAGACCATTTTAACCTTACTTTGATCTTTCTCGGAAATCTCAATACTATCTATGTAAAACTTTGTCAACATTTCTTCAACTTTTTAATTGGAGTGCCATTGGGTGGCATTGACATAATTTTAACCACACGTTTATTTAAATCTAACATTCTGAAATTTTATACAATATCAGCCTAACTACTCTAAAGTAGCCATATTCATATTTTAAAGCATATCTATTTTTCACAAAATTTTGTCAAGATCAATCCAGCTATTTAACTCGAGTCCTATTCAATTGAAATGGTTAGTTGCGACCTTTAATTTTAAATCAGATATTCTGAAATTCTTTACAAAATCAGGCGCTTATAGAGTTTCTTTCCGCTTGCCCAACGACTCTAAAGTAACTATAAGTATTTATATTTGTATCTTGACACCTTTTCGTCGAAACCCGATGATAATTTTAGGAGCTTTAATTTCCCACACTTTTTGAGGTTCCAGAGCTCTGGAGAATATTTTTGAATTCTGAGAACTTTTCAAAGTCTCAATAATATTTGTAATAAAATTTTCATTTTATTGATGAACGTTCATTTCATCAAGTTCCGTTGTAGCCGAATTTTTTTGTATTTACCCGTCTTGTTGGACAAAACATTTTTTCTGAATAGCGGTAGATTTTTTAAAAAAGTATTTCGATCCGAAAATAAAGCAATAATTTACGTGTATTTTTAACAAAATTCACAAAAATCTAGCGATTTCCATTTATCTTTGCTATCTATATACGCTTATATCTGTCGTTTATTAAATTTGTGTAAAACAAAAACCAAATTTATTCATATTTGTGGTGCAGAGATACCCATAACCGTATTATTGTTTATGATGTTGGAATTCTTGTTATACGTAACAACAGGTATAGAAAAAGAAGAATTTATTTATATTTATCGCATCCGAAAACCGCAGGAAAGTTATATATGTGGGAAAATATTTACTTTACTAATTTTGTAATTAATTAAATAATATCAAATATAAATTTACAAACACTTATATATAGCACATTAATATCCAATATTTAATAATTTATTACTTTGGTACGTATTAAATGTAATATATAACAGAATATTTGTTACTCACCCGACAAAAACTTGTGATCGTAGATATCTGAAACGAAAAAAAAAATATTTTAAAGTATGTAGTAGAAATATAATTTAGTTTTAAATTAGTTTTATGGTGTTTTAAATAAAAGTTACACCTAATTAGTTAATGGATGAAACAATTCAAAAATCATGTAATCATAAATTGGCGATACAACTCCAACTAATAGGACACTACACGGCATTTTGTCTTCGAAGAAAGCAGTAGTTTATGTACTACCAAAAAGAAGAAAAAAAATCCGATAATTTTGAGATGTCACTACAGAAGATTATATATTCAATATAATAAAAAATTATCACTGTGTATAAATAAGTAAATACCCCTGTTGCAGCATCTGCATAACATAGTGAATTTCCAAAGACTGGACACTGGTGGATCTCATATAACAACTTGTATCCGTTTAAAATAGTTTAGCTCTCTAACAGTGAAAAAATTTTCAAAATCAGTTGAGCAGTTAATTTTTGGCGCTGTTTGGGTCTCCAGGATCCTGGCCGATCTTATATAGTATAGCACTATATGGCACTATAGTACATATGTATTTAAATGACATTAAATTTTAAAAGTGAAAAAATTTTCAAAATCGGTTGGGTAGTTTTATTTTCGGCACTTTGGGACCTCAGACCCTGACAGACCTCATACAACATAACTTATATCCATTTAAAATAGTTTATCTCTCTAACAGTAAACAAATATTCAAAATCGGCGATGACGCGTTATTGAAAAGTTAGTTAATTTTTATTCTGAAAAATGAAACAGATAGAAATATTGTTATTATAATGACAAAAACAATGAAGCATTTATTGTAAAGAAATTTAGCAAATTTCTTAAATTTTCTCAAAATCTAGTAGATTTAAAACAATGTTTTAAAAACTTGTCTTATGTAATTTTTTACGCTCTTTTCGATGGTGTAAAAAAAAACAAAAAAATTTTTGAATTCTGGCCAAATTTTGCAAGAAACCACTAAAATTGGCGAAAATTGGTCAAAATTATGGCTTCCAAAATTCGGATGTATCTGGCTGATAAACTCATCCAAGCTATTGGGACTTTTGACCTACACACCAAATTTCGTAACAATTGGAGGCTTCCTTCGAGAGTTATCGCGCGAACGCATACACACACGTACACACACACACACACACACACACACACACACATATATATATATATATATATATTATACATATATATATATATATATTATATATATATATATATATTATATATATATATATATACATATCTATATATATATATATATATGTATATATATATATATATATATATATATATATATATATATATATATATATATATAGATATGTATATATATATATATATATATATATATATATATATATATATATATATATGTATATATATATAGGTATATATACAAATTTTAGTGAATCTCATTTTTCGTTTCTCGAGGCCTCAAAACAAATTTCTGCCATAGTCCCGGGCTCAGGTCTTTTCATGGTACCTGCTATAATAAGTGTATTTTCAATAAGAAAATTCACTTAAAAAATGTTTGGTTTACTCTGTTTTTTTAATTTTTTTTCCGTCAGTTTTTTGTTATTAGAACGTTAGCGTTTCAACCATTTCTACAATTACGTGCCCAATAAATTAAAGAACATTTTCGCTAAATAACATCTAAAATTATATAATAAATTATCTGATATATATACATTTATATATTTTTGATTTACTGCAGTTGCTCCAAAATTCAGTTAAAATTTAAGATAGTGGAAAAATCCAAAAAACTTACTGTGCCCAAATTTGTAATAATTAAATTGTAGCAAATATATAGGTAAGCTTTCGACTTTGTGCATCCGTAGGAACGTTATAAAATGTTAAATATTTTTCTCATGAAACCTTATGGTATAATGTATATATAACCTAACAAACAACGAGAGCGCTGTGAAAGAAAACAAATTATTTTTCGAGAGTTTTTTACACTCTTTCATTTAATGAAATAGTTGAAAACTTCAGTTGAATGTTTACGGTTTATATTTACATGATAGTCTAAATTTATAACAAGTTATCATATTGATAACATCATTATTATAATGCTGGTGGGGGTGCGGGGGACGTTAAGAAAATTTTTTTATTCAGTTACATAACAAAATATATAACATTCAACAAACAGTGAAAGTGCTGTGCAAAATGTTATTAACGTTATACACAGCCAAACGGTGGAAGCGCTGTGCAAAACGTTTTTAATGTCATTCAAAGCGCTTCTATGGTTTAAAATATTTTATATGATTTTTCTTAAAATTTTCATTTTACAAAATTTTTGTCAGCATGGTCGAAGAACACCGAGAATTTACACCGTTAAATTATCCAAAACACTTTTTTACCTAAGGGACAGCTACGTTTACACAAACCTAGCCGTCCCTTTTGTTTACCGTCATGTTTTCTCGAAGACGGTAAGAACACCTAATTTTTTATTAGCACACATAATTTTCATCTAAAATACACCTCTTTTTTATATACTAGTTTTTGAAATTTTGCAAATTTTTTTTTGGGAGGACGGCTAGCTTTATGGGGGTGTTATTTTTGTGGCTCTGAATGCCGTTTGAGAATCTGAGGTTGAAAACTGAAGATACTTAAGCATCTATGGCCACAAAAATGAGAAAGATACGAATAAATTATTTTTTCGTAACTAATAAAAAAGAAAAAGAAGATAAATTAAGAAAAAAAAATCAAATAAATTTAAAATGCAATTTTAATAACAATGAACAGTAGGCGTCTATAAAAAAATGTGTATTTCTATATCGAGAAATCCGTTTACTAATTGATAATAAGTTATTATTTACGTGCTTAGGAAGAACTTTTTCGATCTGTTATTTTTGTAACTGTAGTAATTAGAAAACATAATGGTAAACGTTGCGTAAGTTACTCGCCAACCTACCGTAATGGCGGAATTTTTCTTACCCTAGGGCCACACTAACGGTTAATGCCGTTAATTATCGCGTTAATCGACATTAAATGCAGGTGCGACCAGAACTTAATGCGTTAATTTATTAACGTGAATTTATTAAATGCGATAATTATCGAGATAATACGTTAAATGCTATAGTGTAGCCGCCCAATTTACGCGTAGTTTAAATCGTTATATTAACGCCATAATTATTGCGTTTATGGACATTAGACATTACGTTAGACGTTAACATTAGTGTGGCCCTAGCATTAAGAAAATTTAGTAAAACCAACAAACCGAAATATCTTTATTAATGATTTTCTAAGGTTTTGATGGAAATCTATCCCTATCGCCCACTGTCATTTCTGATTCAAATATTGGATTGTACGCATAGTGCAAAATCCAATATTTTTGAGATTAAACCAGCTAGTATCCAAAAGTTGATATAATCCAACTAATTACAAGAATAATAATCCGATCGAAAGTAATTGGGAAGAAGTGATCTAAAGAGAAGAAGAAGAAGAAATAAACAATATCTGAGGTTTTGAGTATCACACCATTTGTTAAAAATTGTTCTTAATTCATCAAAATAATATATACGTCTAATACAAATTGATATCGATATGGGTTGAAATCGCTGATGTGTAACTATCATAAAATCCTGTTTTTTTCTACTTCTTCGTTCTTTTTGCCACTTCCTTATCATTTCTTTTTTTCGTTAATTCTCGTACACGGCAGGATGAAATCACAGACTGAAACGTTTATTCGAGAACGTAATGTGTGGTAATGAGACACGCTGTTACTGCACACTTTTCGTATGTGAGAGGAAAGTTATAGAGATTATAGAAAATTACCAAGGATATAAAAAAAATGTTACTGAGTATAAAAAAAGCGTTCCAGTAATCGTAAGGTTGGTTAGTTTATCTATCTAACGAAAAGTTTAAATAGTTTTTAAAGGATATAGGTACATGGAATATTCGTGGCCTATTTGTTACATATAAAATACAGATTTGGAAAATACTTATAAGTTTTTTTATTTTTGCAAAAGGCCATGTTGATTCTTTCTCTTGAATTTTATGATTGATTAAAATAATTTTACATTTTTAAGAATTATGGAGCGAAGTTAATAAAGAGTCTCTTCATAAAATATTATTTAAATTACTGTGATTTAATGATTACAACATCGAAATGTTTGAGCTCGAAGTCTTAATCCTCGATGTTTTTAGTCCTATAGTTTAAATAATGAATATCTATTAGAGCTAGAGACATGGTTTAAAATATTTTTATATACATGGGGCATTAAAAAACTTAAAATTTGGTTTAATTTTGTCCAGTAGTTCTGAAGTCACTTTAATTTTAACATTTTGAAAAATCGATAAATTTATAATTTTTTTGATTTTTTTCCAAATTCTGTCTATCAAAATCGATAGAGATGGAACAAAAGGTAAGACTAGAAAGGTAGAATACTTTTAATTGGCAAATTTTATAAAACATAATTTTTAAATATTTGAGTTATAGCATAATTTTATTTCCTTCCTGACAACCTCCATTAAAAATGCCTCCACCAATTCCAGAAACACGATAAACGTTAATTTTTTGCAACCTTCAAACGAAACCGTCTTTTACAATTATTTTTCTTGGCAATAACAGTGCCACATCATTTATGAAATTGTATGTATAAATGTAACCTTGTTGTTGCCGAGGTGCTATATGTTTCTTATTATTATTGTAAACTTAATGACGTCAACCTCCATTTCTCAGTAGTTGTCAAATAAAATTTTGTATTTTCTGGTTATGTCGAATTCCCTCAGCTGAACTACTTTAGCAATAGTCGTTAGACCGAAAAGTTTTACAAATGTATCATCAACTTTTCGCGAATTTCCGAATTGAAATTGAGCTATTAGAACAGATGTCATGATTTGATTTAAGCCCGGGACTGTGATACAAATTTGTTTTAATATTTACGAGTTTTCTGCCGAAAATTTGCCAAAATTCAAAAGTTTTTCGAATTTTTTTTTTACATCATGGTACAGAGCAGAAAAGACCATATATATACAGGGTGTTAGTGAATAAGTGCGAAAGATTTTAATGGGTGATTGCTGAGGTGTTTTTATGTAAAAAAGTTTATATAAACCCAGGTTCGAAAACACTTAGTTTCCAAGATACAGGGTGTTCAGTTTCTTATTTTTTAAAAATATTTTTCTGTATTAAATTAAAAACAAATTATGTGGTCATACTGTAGACGTGAAGCGTGTTCGCCTTTTTATTGGTAAAACTTTTTCATAAAGTTACCTCAGCAGTTAATACGAGAACCTTTTGTGGTGAGAACAGTAATTGGAAATTATTTTTTATCTTGAAAATGGCTATATAAGCGACAAAATACTAAGAGGTCATTTTTGTCAACAACTTATCGGACATTTGAAAAAACATTTTCAAATTAGAAAAAATTATTGGCGTGGCTTTTTTTTCTTCAAAAATATGTCATCACATGGCTGTACGGACGCCATTGGTTTTAGTGAAAATATTTTGTCTACTTTAGAATATGGGTATTTATCCTGTCATAATGTATCCCAAATCTTGTGTCAATATCTCAAAACAGTTTTGAAATATTTAGGAAAATACTTAAAAAAAACGAGAAACTGAACACCCTGTATCTTGAAAACTGAGCGTTTTCGAACCTGGGTTTATATGAACATTTTTACATAACAGAACCTCAGCAATCACTTGTTAAAATCTTTCGCACTTATTCACTAACACTTTGTATAATACGTTTTTGAAGTTTCGAGAAAAAATTATTTTTGTAAATGGAAGTTCGTTACATTATGCTGTGATAGCGGTGTTTTGTTTTTGTATTATGCGTACATTGTGAATCAAAGTCGTAGGTTTTGGAAATATTTACACCACTGGTTTGTGTAGTTTTCATAAAATATACAAAAAAAAACTTTTTCCCTGTCACGTCAAAATAATATTACAAAATATAAAATTTTACCAAAAAAAAAAAAAAAAAATTATAGCTATTAATTACTGTAATTTTATCAACTCTACATACATTTCATTTTATTATTATTACCCTTTAATTTTAACACAACACCTATGTATTTATTTTCCTACATTGTTTATATCTCTAATTGTAATATCATGTATCCTTATCTTCATGTGGGGAAAAATTGTATGTTAATCCTTATCGACAAATAAAAACAAAGAAAACAAAAAACAAAAGCATTTACATATTCCATTTTAACTGAAAGTAGTACAACGCATTTATTTGAATATAAACGTCAGCGTTAGCGCATAGTGTTGTACTCATTATAGTTTATAAAATCAATGCATTTCAATGAGAGAGTGTTGCATAAATTATTACCTAACTTGTATGGATTTATTGTTATTTTATTTCATCATGATAAATTTTATTAACAAGTTTACTTTGTCTTTTTTTTACTATGTTATTTTCTCTAACCAGCCAGTACTTCTATATGTAAAACAATTGGCTAATAAAAATGTAGTTATTGTAAAAGGTTATATAACTTTTTTAATGGTATATAATATAAGGCCGGTTCCATATTAGCCCACGAAATCGTGGGGGCACTTAATAGCGTCAATCTAACACGAAGAATACACTTCTTTATATTTATGTCTTGGCGCAGTTCAACGCAAAACTTGGAACGAAATGAACGACAATGTAATATGTTTATAATTCTTTGTCGTGTAAATGTGTGCAAAAATAATACAACATTTTAAACATATTGATTGTGCAGTGGACTTTAGCTAATTTGAAGTTGAAGGAACTATTCATCAAATTTGAATTACAGTATAAGATAAAAAGTTAATAAAAGGTATAACAAGATAAGCATAGGGAAATGACCCCCATAGCCGATGTCTGTAATAATACCTATAATTAGAAAATTTGACTGTTAGTACATACTATATTCTCCATAATGAGCTTTGGTGTAGCATAAGTAGATAGGTTAAACAATCTAGTACTGCATTTTTTTTGAACGGTGTAAGTACCTATACTACAACTGTACCAAAAAATTAAAAATTTATTTTTTATACAGTTATTTTTAAGCACTCTTCTCTACGGGTGATATATATCATATTATATATACACAATAAATTAATTATTACTCAAAAAGCGACTCTTCAATTTTGATGAATTTTGGAGTGTTGCATGTAGATACGGTAAGCAATATTTTATATTTTTTTGAAAGATGTAAATATACTAGAACCATACTAAAAAATAAAATATATTATTTTTTGGCAATTATTTTGAAAACTCACAGCACTCACACATATTTTGGTTAATATCTTAAGGACAAGTCAAGATTAAAGGTCAATGATCCTATATTTGGTTATCATTTGGGGTACCAACGTTACTACATAATATATTATTACAGACATCGGCTATGGAGGACATTTCCCTATGCTTATCTTGCTATATCCTTTGGAAATTCAGAAAAATTTGGGGAATTTTCTTTAAAAATAGAAGGCATGGATAAGTGCAAAGTGTAAAATTTGATACAGGAAAACATTTATAAGTACATTTGTCTTCAGTTTCACCTCTCCAGACCACTTTTCCAATATGACCATGATTTAAGACCACCTTGACGGTATAAGATCTCCACTAAAAAATAAATTATTAAAACGAATTCATAAATGCAAGAGATATTACGTTAACGTTATGAGTAACTGTTAAGTGTGCATATCTCTTAAACTACTGAATCTATTTTGAAGAAATTACAACGCAAAAAGAATCATTCCAGTTGGATTTTCAGTGTTTGAAAAATATGTGGTCAAACACACGTACATACTCGTACATTCACAAAATTTGGTACATTTGCTCAGATACTCAAATGGCTAACATATACAGGGTGTTAGCGAATAAGTGTGAAAGATTTTAACAGGTGATTACTGAGGTTCTTTTATGTAAAATAGTTCATATAAACCCAGGTCCGAAAACGCTTAGTTTCCAAGACAGAGAGAAGATGGGCTATTAGATAGCCCATACCGGTTTTGTGGTAGGAACAGTAACTGGAAATTATTTTTTACCTTAAAAACGGCTACATAAGCGACAAATTACTAAGAGGTCATTTTTGTCAACAAGTTATCGTACATTTGAAAAAACATTTTCAAATTGGAAAAAATTATTGGCGTGCCTTTTTTTTCTTCAAAAATATCTCATCACATGGCTGTACAGACGCCACTGGTTTGAGTGAAAATATACTGTCTACTTCAGAATAATGGGTATTTAGCCCGTCATAGCCTGTCCCAAATTTTGTGTCAATATCTCAAAACGGTTTTGAAATATTTAGGAAAATATTAAAAAAAGACGAGAAACTAAACACCCTGTATCTTGGAAACTAAGCGTTTTCGGACCTGAGTTTATATGAACTTTTTTACATAAAAGAACCTTAGCAATCACCTGTTAAAATCTTTCGTATTTATTCACTAATACCCTGTATATGAATATTACCCATTTCTAACAATATTATATACATACTGACGTACAGATCGAATTGACAATCTCTATTTTTGAAATCAGTCAAAATGAGATTTTTAATATTGGATAAATAAGAATTTCAGGGAATCAAATAAAAAATTCGAATTAACTCCAATTTTTAATTAGTCATTGCCTACAAAAACACTGTTCATTTATAGATTAATTATATTTTTAAATTATGACATAATAATTAAGTATGCCAAATTTTTAGAGAAATTAAATAAGGAGACCAATTAGTTATTTAAGGAATTGTTTGTAATCTATTTAATTCTTCTTTTTATTTAATCGTAAAATTTAGATTTTGTCAATTAATAAGGTTAATTAATCTTATTGTCGTTAATATCTATATTTTCGAAGCTAATTGGATTTTAATAATCATCTATCTATTTATCCTTTTTACCATTATACTTAGTTTTCTTTAATAAATTTAATAAATTATTGATGATAGGATTAATATAAAACCTTTGAGTATAAATTTCGACTATAAGGACTCATTTACACTACACGTACGACATTGTAACCACACAGCAGCGACAAAATAATGGACGGACATGTATGCATATAAATAGTTGTGTTATAAATACACATATTTCAATTTTGAAAAGTGGTGAATTGTCGTCGGAATTGGCGCAAAGTGTCACCGTTACAATCTCCAGACCTGTCGACAAAATTTAGCAATTAACTTCATTATGATAATTTACTACGAAAAAATCGCGCTTGCTGCTGTTAATATCTTGCTGTCCAAAAGTAAAATATTCGAAAGAAGTTGAGATTATAGGTATAGCATCAGCTCATGTTTCGTTGTCAAATTCGAAAAAAAAATTTACAAAATAGGTAACAATTGTTTCTAAGCTGCTACTTTACAATTCGTAAATTATTGTACATATAACATTAGATTTAATATTTAATTAGTTACTTGCTACGTAATTTCTTTTTCTCGACCATGTTTTCAAGGTCATCTTCAAAGATAGATATAACATACGGTATATCGATAAAAAGGGGAGAAAAAATTCCACTTAACTGTGCCGACATTTACTTCAGGTTATGTAAGAAAATTAAAAGTTTGAAGGTTATACTTTGAAACCAAGCAGTCAAAGCAAATTCCAAGAAATTATTTAAATTCGATGTAAACAAGTACTACGAGAATGTGCCGATAAAAATCCCATAGTTTTACCAGTGAGAAGTTATTGGAAGAAAATAAATTTTAAGATGGCGTTCTTTTGACGTCTAGTGTTTTTACATAATTCATCTGATTTAACTGAGATCATATATTTCACCGTTTACGAGGTCCTTGCTAGCAATTTAATTCGAGGCATCTTGTAGATGTACATAATTATAATTATTATCCTGTTTCAAATACAATTAATCATAAGTCATCGTTAAAAAATTAAATAATTTTTATATTCGAAACAAATCAATCTTCTATTCTTTTCTAAAAACAAGCTGCAAATTTAAAATTTACGTAAATGCAATAATGAAAGAGATAAAGCCAAGAAAACGGAAATTATTTAAATTCATAACTGATAAATCATGGTTAAATTTAAGTGAAATGGACCATATGTA
Source organism: Brachynemurus nebulosus (assembly GCA_035578155.1). Classification (NCBI taxonomy): domain Eukaryota; kingdom Metazoa; phylum Arthropoda; class Insecta; order Neuroptera; family Myrmeleontidae; genus Brachynemurus; species Brachynemurus nebulosus. The sequence goes on along the minus strand of JAPWDM010000001.1, from coordinate 7,287,402 downwards.
ATATTACTTGGTTATTATTGTATCATATTTGAACCATTATTATCTTAAGTATCAAGGTTAAAATATATCATTATATCCCGAGGGAGACATTTTCCTTTAGTTTCAAGAACTTTTTTGATAATGGTAGGTATACACGTGAAATAAATTTATCAATTTGTTACTAATTCGTCTTTTATCATTTATTAAAAGTTAATTTTTGATTTTATTCTTTCTTTCTTTCATTTCAGAGGACATTCCAGATGATAACTCCAACTCATTTCAAAATTCTGATTAAAGCTAATAAGGCAAGCAGCTGGAGAAGAATGTAGTAATGGTTCACTAGTTTTTATAACTGACTGTACGTAGTACTATTTGTTATAATATTATAATACATCAAATTTAATTACGTTAAGACGACAGCATTATGTATAGGTTAATTTATCATTAATAATGTCCTCTGGTGTTTCCGAAAATTGAATTATCAGATCCATGAATTAACCAACACAATGTAGTCGCGTAAATTGATTCTTGCGAAATTGACATGCTCTGGAATTGAGTTAGGAAATATTTCTGGACCAAATAACTAATGTTTAAAAGTAAGAGAATCTTCTACGCTGCTTCGAAAACATCGAATATGTTTTATATTTCCTGCGATTTCAACTGCCTAGAATTATCTAAACTGTAACTTAAATTATTTGTTAATCAGATATTCCGAAATTCGGTACAAAATCGGTCCCCGAAAGTAACTAAATTTGTATATCTAATTGTGGCGCCTTAAGATCTTTGCGTAGATATTCATATTCAATTATTTTTAGGGTCAATTTAATTTTGGACGCTTTTGAAAGCCTCGAAGCTCTGAGGAATAATTTTAAACTCACGTTCATTCTCTATCATAATTAGGTTTTAAAACTGGCGTCTTCTAAAGTGAAATTTTCATAAGGAATTTAGCATTTTTTTTTTTAATATTATTTTCAAGTAACCCGATAGTTATTCATCTGTTAGTATCTTAAACGTTTAATTAAATTAAATATGAAAGTATAAGTTTTTGTGCAGACGAGTTAAAATTTTCTCTACTTTTATCAAAAAATTTCTAACGGTTGGAATTTATTTTTAATTGAAAGCATCAGATATAAAACTATGCATAGTGAAAATGACATTGACTTAACAATCTTGTGTAGTACCTTGACCCACTTTTCAAAAAATGTAAATGACATAATTATGTAAATGATTTAATGTTTACTTGTTTATTATTTATTAAATATTACTGTAGTCTCTGGTTTATAAGGGGATTAATTTCTTTTTGAACCTCCATTTATCAAAATCTTGTATATACATATATTTATTTATCTGTGCTTTTTTTGTTTCTTAAGGTACCATGAGTGAGTGAGGTTTAGAAAGTTTAGAAAGTGAGTTTAAAAAGATTCTTTTTAAATTTTTTTTTTTAGTGAAAAACTTATTTTTAGATTTTAATTTTCTTTTCTTTTATATATAATAACTTAGGATCTATATTTTAGGAATTTTTTTTTTAATTAAAATTTTTTTCTCTAATATAGAGGGCGCTGAGGTACAAAAAAAAATGCTCAAATCTGCACAAATGATAGAGGCTCTCCAGTATATCCGAAAAAAAAAATTAAATGACATTTTAATGTAGACATAATATATAATTGTGCACTCGCCCACCAAAAACCGAAAGTAGCGCATATTTTCGAAAAATGACGCGCATTTGAAAAAAAGTTTTAAAAACAGCCTCATTTTCTTGCACTTTTAAGTGTTTAAACGAGAAAGAATGGAAACAAATAACTAGGTTGGTGGGGGGATGCACAACAGTGACAATAATAAACAAAATGAGCTAAGTTTTATTAAAATCGGATAAGAAGTTTTTGAACTAGGGTTTGCGCAAATTTGAAAAATGTAATTTTGTGCAAAACATTAAAGTTTTTCTAAAAATAAATTTTTACTTATATTTTACAAAAAGCAGTATATATATATATATATATATATATATATATATATATATATATATATATATTTATACATATATATATATATATATATATATATATATATATATATATATATATATATATATATATATATCCTGCTTTTTGTTTGTTTTCCTTTCGGTTTTACGCAGCGTCGTCAAAACATGACTATGTACAAAAATCGGTATAACTGTTTTTCTACTTTGACTTTGAATTTTGACTTGTTACATATTCTCAAAATATTTATAGACCCTTAACGTAAAAGCTCCTGTATCGGAACACTATTTTTAGGTGTGTAATTAAATTGGTTTATAAAAATTGACAAATAAATTAAACACACATTTTTTTTTGATAAGCATGAAAGAAAGTTTTTTGTTATTTTAATCCAATGTATATATTTTTAAAAAAATACAACCCAAAAAATTTTATTTATTAATGTTCTTCTTTTATAAAATGTCGACATCTATATCCAAACAGAGAAATATTAATGACACTAGAAGTTGGGCACTGATATACAAACAGACGTGTAATAGGAGTAATATAACAAATAGAGTGACATCTAGACGTCAAAGTAGGAAACATAGAATGGTTTAAGTATCAGACGTAAATAAAGTATCAAAATACTGTATTCAATAAAAATTAGTATATTTCTTTAATTAAGTAAGGCAACATTAAATGCGAGATAAATTTAAATTGTAAGGTAATCATTCTATTAATAATAATTTTTGTTATCACAGGTTTCTTTCAGAAACAACTTCATTGATATATACGTATAAATGTCAAATTGTTCGGACATATGATCGCGTTCCGGTATAGGGGCTTTTACGTTATATGAAAAGAAAAAAATCGAAAAACAATTTTTAATTCACTAATATTATCTTAAATTCTGCTCTTTGTTAAATTATTTCCCTTATCAATTGAAACAAAAATATAATAATAATAATAATAATAACAAAAAAATAATAAATCAAACAAAAATAACTCATATTTGTTTTAAAAATCAAACATTTTCCATTCCCTATTATACAGAAAATATTATACTTACTTCTTGAATTTTTCGATGAACTGTAACTTTGTGCCATTGATTATCATCAAATCGTACCCTGTTTGGTTTAATTTGCATCTCCTGCTTGCCGTTCGATAATCCCATCGTCAGACTGACGCCACCATCTTTAATCGCGAGATTTAAATAATCCGATCCATCACCTGAAAATAAATTAGTTATTTCGTCAGAGCTATCTATGATTATAATAATAAAACTATTTATAAAGTTGGATAATGCAACAATATTCTTATGTAAGCGTAAGATAAAATATTAATTAAAATTAGGATTACTTTTAAAGTAATACAGAAAGATACAAATATTTAATCGACAAGTGTAAAAACTTCTTAATTAAAAAGTTAAATCTCTCGGTGCCTTAATGAGTTAAGGTTGTTTTAATTTTATTTAAAAATATTGTGTTAACAAAATTTTTTTTTAGCATTATTAAAATGATTTGCCCACTAATTGAGACTAATATAGTGGAACTTATAATCGGCACTATTAGGCTTGTTGCACATTTTATCAAGTTCTTCATTCGACAAACTATATTAAAATAGAGAAATTTCTCATAATACATGGATACAAATGGGAGAATTTTGGTCGCTATAACTTATTTTGTATATTAATTATCAAAATAGTAAGTTTATTCTCATTAGAAACGGAAAACATTGACTATTTTCAACATAGCACTTAAAATAATCCTGTTATGCTTCCAAGTATGAAATTCTAAGCATCCTGGCGTATACCTTCACCAGAATGAAAGTTGATAAATTAAAAATATATCGTTTTTAAAAAGAATAAAAGCATATTGAAATAGAAACATTGCAATATTAATGTTTAATAGTCATTCTTTATCAATGTTTCAGTAATTATTAAAATATTACTTCGGACCTTCCGTTAATCAACATAAATTTACCTTTTCAAATTTTTATATCAGAAGTAGCAAGGTCACAACGATTCTGTATCAAAAGTAGGAAGCTTACAACGATTCTGTATCAAAAGTAGTAAGGCAGCAGCGATTCTGTATCAAACGCAGTAAGGTGACAACGATTCTGTACCAAAAGTAATAGTAAGGTCATAACGATTCTATATTAAAAGTAGTAAGGTCACAACGATTCTGTATCAAAGGTAGTAGTAAGGTCACAACGATGCTGTATCAAAAGCAGAAGATGACAACGATTCTGTACCAAAAGTAATAGTAAGGTCACAACGATTCTGTATCAAAAGTAACAGTAAGGTCACAACGATTCTGTATCGAAAATAGTAAGGCCACAACGATTCTGTATCGAAAATAGTAAGGTCACGACAATTCTGTATCAAAAGTAGTAAGGTCACAACGATTCTGTATCAAAAGTAGTAAGATCACGATAATTCTGTATCAAAAGTAGTAAGGTTACAACGCTTCTATACCAAAAGCAATAGGGTTACAGCAGTTCCATATCAAAAGATTTACGATAACAAAATAATATGAATTTATTGTTTTATCATTACAATTGTAACTTTATAATATAAAAAACGAGAACAACCGTATATTTCAATCAAAGAGTCTTTTTCCAACTAAAATTCTGAATATAAGAATTTTGAATATGTCGAATATATATATTATGTCGGTAACTTTGTCGAACAAGCGTAGTTCCATAAGAATCTACCATTTGTTTAGAATTGTTACATCGCTTTTATGTAGTTCATCCTATCCCTGATTATTTGAATTTCTTCAATGTAAGAGTAGCAAAATGCAATAAATTGCTATGTTGTTATACGAAATTTGTTCCAAAAGGTCGGACTTTGCGTCGAACGTTGCTTCTGGTCGGGCTGGCCTTGCCCCCATAACTCGTGTCATTGTCGAAATAAATCTCAATTACTCGATAACGTGATTTGAGACTGGGCTGATAAAATCTGGTTTATAAGAGCTAGTTATTATATAGAAATGTGGTTAATTACTTTCATATAATAAACATCATAAAATAATCTTTAAAAAAAAATTACTTCGAACTTAATTCGTACGTCTTTTATTTTAGTTTAAAGTTCTATCATGCTAAAAAAAACGCCCTGTACTTATATCAAATATAGTTTATAGTTTCTGCAGCTAATTAAATGTTTGCAAACAAAATGAATAACTCGTAACTAATTTTGTGTAAAGTGTATCGCAAATAAAGTGTAGTTACTTATCGAAAAGTAAATACACCATTTTATTGGTGAAATATCAATCAATTAATACGTTAATTAAACCATGCAATCTAAGTTAAAATATTGGTAGCTTCTTCGGTTATAAATACACAAAATATAAATTCTTTTTTTTGAGGTCTAATTACTGAACCATATCTGTACTTGAGTGATTTGAAAAGGGTGAAAAATGATTTTTTGCAAATTCCTCGAAAAATATTTGGGTTTTATACAATAAATGTTTTTCTCGATTGAATTTAACTAATGCCATTAGTTGCTCATTTAATCAAAAATACAGTAGAACCTCTGATTACGGACGCCTCTCTTAACCAGAACCCTCCTATAGCCGGACAAATTTTTATGACGGTGACATGCAGGGCCAGCTTAGCCAATAGGCCACCCTAGGCCATGGGGCGGGAGATTTTTAGGGGCGGTAAACTTTTAAAATAGGGCGGAAAAATGAGTAATTAACGTTTTTTTTTTTTGCTCGTCACTTATTTTTTTTACGAGAAAGTTTGTAAAAAAGGTAGGAATAGGGGCGGCAAATTTTTAAAACGCGGTAGAAAAATTTGTGATTGAAGTTTTTTATTTTTTTAGATTTCCTTTTTTCAAACAAAAGTTAGGGGCGGCATTTTTTAAGGTGCCTCGGGGCGGACTCATGGTTAATCCGACCCTGGTGATATGCTCTACTAAAAACAATGCATTTAGCATTTTCTAAAGTGGACCCTCTGTTAACCGGACGCAAACACAATATTTTTTAACAAAGACATTATTACCTCCACTAACCGGACGCGGCATCATGACGCTGGCCGGAAGTTTTTTTGTAGTCAAAATTTAATAACTTCAATCGATTGTAGGCCGTTTGTAGATGTTTGTAGTATATTTATTTTCGTTTGTAGCCCTTTAGTTTATTTGTAATTAACAATCAAAATTTTGTACTGAAGTTAGCCGGAAGCAATCGTGAATGTAATTTTTTTTGGTAATAACAGAAAGATTATCGTTTGTAGTGTCTAAATGTAACGGTAAAATGTTCGTACGATCGCCTGATAAAGCATAATTAATTAAAAAGTTATTTAAAAAAATTGCGCATGCGTGCCATTTTAAATTTGCTCCATGTGAGTTCGTTATTTTAAATTTGACGCATGTATATAGGTTTTATTGCATTATATTATTCAAAATTTAAGAGATTGCGTTTATGATTACAGTAAAATTTGATCTAAAAGTTTTTTATTTTTAATTAATTATGAAAGATAATAATAATAAACTCTTAAAAAGGAAAACTTCTTACACCTACACATTTTTAAACTCATGTACTTTTATGGCAAAGAGAAGAGTGCAATGGATTTTATTTCGACAATGGTTTGTAGAATATTTTTAATTTGAATTTTTCTTGGACAGCAATTAGTATTTATCTATTATTGAAAATCTTATATGCTTTAAAACTTCAAAATTAAAAAATATTACAAAAAGTTAACCACATGTAACAGAATACATATATCGTTTTATGAGGTTGTTATATTTTTGAAAATAAAAATAAAACAATGAATTTTAAAAAAGTAATTTCTTTATTTCAATAAAACATGTTTAGTAATATATAATACATATTATTAAAATAATTTTTCTTAATACACTATCAAAAATACATCGTAGTTTCTTTTAAACTTGTGTCAGCAATTGGTATGAATGAAAAATTCTAAAAAAATAGCAGCTTTAAATAATAAAATCACACAAGGATTTTCAAAAATGTGCAAATTAAACAAATTCATCAGTTACGGAAGCAATTCTTTAAAAAATAATTTACTTAATATGAAAATAACTTTGATTTGTTACTTTTAACCAAATTGAAGTTTTCTTGTAACGAGCCACCTTTCGAGTAGTTAACTCAATAACAGGTTTAACACAATTGAAAATTATTTATTATTATTATCTATCTTTCATTAATAATTTATTATTATTATCTTTCATAATTAATTAAAAATAAAAAAATTTTAGACTAAATTTTACTGTAATCATAAACGCAATCTGTTAAATTTTGAATAATATAGTGCAGTAAAACCTATACATGCGTCAAATTTAAAATAACGAACTCACATGGAGCAAATTTAAAATGGTACGCATGCGCAATTTTTTTAAATAACTTTTTAATTAATATTATGCTTTATCAGGCGACCCTACTAACATTTTACCCTAATATTTAGACACTACAAACGATAATCTTTCTATTGATACCAACAAAAATTACATTCACGATTGCTTCCGGCTAACTTCAGTACAAAATTTTGATTGTTAATTACAAATAAACTAAAGGGCTACAAACGAAAATAAATATACTACAAACATCTACAAACGGTCTACAATCGATCGAAGCTATTAAATTTTGACTACAAAAAAACTTCCGGCCAGCGTCATGATGCCACCGGACGCGAGTACGTCTAGTGTGTATGTTACGTATTTGGGTTAGGTACAATTGTTCGTGTTTTAACTTGTTAACAGTCATTCTAATGTGACGATGTATTTGTAAACGTTATGTTTTCGTATAAGTACTTAAATTCGTTCATAAAATTGATTTGAATTAAAAAAAATTTTTTGAATTAAAAAATTAGTTACGAATACTACATTATTTAATGCTATTATTTACTCTACAGAGATTCTACTGTAATTCTAGTATATAGTGGATTAAGTCGCACGATTTTAGATTATTCAATGAGAAAAAATCGCTTAGTATACACACGTCACTAAATAAACTTACTTCATTTTATACAAATAACTTCTATATCCGCTCCTATACCTCTATATTAAACCCTTGCGTATAATCAGTATTGTGTAAATAAATATGAAATAAACATAATGCCATGACGTAAAACATAAATACTTGCATAACATTTGTATGTGTGTATGTTGTAAAAGTATATTCACATACCCAACATACATACATATGTATGTGGTATTTAATAGAATTAGTCGGATTAGCTATATGAATTATCTTCAGACTGTTTGTGGGAAGACAAGAAGTATGTAGTTATAATAAATATACCATAATTATGAACAGTAATTAGCTTCCCCGGTAATTTGTACGTAAACCGTACATATACTTAGTTGTATATACCTACCTTAATAACAGTACCTAAGTTTGCCATTAAATTACGCAGATGGATGAAAATTAAAAGAAAAAAATATTGAGGCCTACAGAGGAAAACTTGATAGCCACCATTTCACTTTAAGGGGGACCACTAGTGTGACATTTTGAAAAAATTGGAAAATTGCTGTTCCATGTTTTGCTAGTTTATACCTTTAAAAATAGGATACTAAAATTTCAAGTGCATATCTCAAATAGTTTTTGAGTTACAGCCATCTGAAGAGCGGATTCTGATTTTCATTGTTAACTTCGAGGGATTGAGAAATGTATGAAGGTTGATAGTTTGGGAGTTTCTAGACGTGGCTGCCAGTCACATCTTGTGGAGTAGCTAGACCCCGGCACATTTAAACGACTCATCTAGTTTTACTGTGACCGTTATAATGAGTACATCGTAAATAATTTTAGTAAAAATTCTCAGTGATTAAAACTAAATGATAAGGTAAAGAAAAACTACACTTTTCAAATTTGCTACAGTTATAACTTTTTTTTTCAGTTGAGGCTCATGACACGGGCAATACTTTCTAGTTTAAAAGGCTTTTTGTTTCTTTTGATTTCAGGCACTGTGAAGGTCGCTATCACTGTAGCAGTGGTGGGACTTTTTTTTGAAGCCTTGGGAGATCGCGAATAACTCACTGATTCTTCAATTTTTTGGTCCAAAATTTTATCATGAATTAATTATATATCAGCGAATATTTCCTTCAAATATTAAAACGTTCCATACAGTAGTTTTCTTTAAAACAATCCCAAAAATCACCTTTTTTTCAGGCAGTCACACTAGCGGTGCCCCTTAACAGCAGAGCAAAAAAAATAGTTCAACGGCTTGTATTCTTGTTGCGTATTATGAAATGTCCCTGTTGCAGTATTTCCTATAGAGAAAATCCCAGAACTTAGTTTTAAGTGAACATATTCCTCTCACAGATCGATCAATATCATTTATCGACCTATAAGATTTATCAATGTAGAAAAATAATTCAAATACCGGTACGTATTGATTAAGAAACAAATGAGCGTCGTATTTAGATACCTAAAGCAAAGTACAAGAAGTACAATTTTCAATGTATTTGATAGATTTGGACGTTACCTTATGGTATTCCATTTTAAAATAAAAAGACAATTTTTACTTTACTAATATCACTTTATTTAAAGTTTTAAATGTCTGTGACATGTTTCGGCGACGAACGTTAATGTTTCGTCGCCTTTAAAGGCCGAAACATGTCACAGACATTTAAAACTTTAAATAAAGTGGTGTTAATAAAGTAAAAATTATCTTTTTATTTTATTTTACATTTTTCAAAGTACCTACAAGCACGAACACCGAACCGTGTTTAAAAACTTACGTAATGTTTTCCGTTCTTTGTAATGATGTAATAAAATTGTGGAATTCCTACACACATTTTTTGTCCAACAAAACCCAAATATTCAGTTTCGAATGCTCAGTATGTTTAGTTAAACAATTTATCCAAGAGTCTGATACTTAAAAACAATTTCACCAAAATTTGTAAAAATCAGATCTTTCATTGGGGAATCATCGTGCTGACACATTTTTACATGCGTACGTCATATACAAAATATTTCAAGCAATTATAGAAACCAATTTCTATCTTCATTTCAGGCTCAAGTCTCACAGTATCATTCGCTGCTATTCACACTATCAATCGGAGAGTTGAATTCTCCTTAAGAAAACTCACAAAAATTCTTTTTTTATTATCCACTAAATATTCTTCCTGCATATATTATTTAATCGATTTTTGATATCAGTTTATAGGAATTACCTTACTTGAAGTTAACTAACACATATCTAATACAGATGGTTAATTGGTTACTGCGCTTCTGATTTTTAAAAGCAAACTTACTTTCACATCAAGGTATATTTATATAGAAACGAAACTTGTAATATTTTTAGTATCTCTTATATTTCCCTCGCAATAGTAAAGAACGCTGTAATTTTGATAAGTAGAGTATATAAATAAGGTACGTTCCCTTGTTAATAAAAACTTTGACAATTACAAATTGTTGACAAATTCTAATGAACGAAATAGCTGTATTTAAAAGTAGGGAGTTTACTTATAAAATATACGGTGCGACTCAGTAAAACATTTCGAATCCAGTTTAATACAAAGAATAGAGAACAACTATAGTCTACCCTAAAGTTAAATAATGAGAAACAACTAAGCAAGCACATATTTTATGTTTTATTCCTAACATTATTGAACGCATTAATTTCTCATAAGCTCTCTGTTCGTTGCACAGTAGCCGGATCCAAAATGTTTCGATGAACCAGACGGTAAAACGTATTTAATATAGACAATAGTTGTATGAGTAGAATAAGATGCTACGTATTTCCTATGCTTCTCTTAAACTATTTCACAGATTCTGTAGTGGAATATTTACCCACTAATCAACTAACTATATTAACACCTTCGTTTTAAATACAGAATTGGAAACTTTTCGTTGCAAATATTGGTTAACAATGTTAAAGAGTTGAGTGTGTGTGCCAAAAACTGAAGCTAATGTTATAGTATCGATTTTCGAAAATACTGATCTACCCTGAAAAAAGTACATAGTTCAGGCTACTATGTTACATAGTAGTATGGTTGCAGCTATAATATGTAGAACGATTTACCATGGAAAAGAGTAAAATTTCATATGTACATAAATTTAGGTACCATGTAGCATAGTTCAATCAAAATATCAAATATTATGAGTATCTCAACTAGTGAGCATAGTACTCATAACAGGTTTACATAATTGTATCCGTTATAAATTATAGGCAAATTAATATTATAACTATGATAATTTTACTATTTTTTATAGTCGCAATATCTATATGTAATATAGCACAGATTTATTTAAAATATAGAATAAGCAACCAGACTACATAGAAATATTCACTCTGTAACACGATGACGGTTACTATACAACATAGAACTCCCATCCATTAACATAGGTGCCAGATCCCGGTTCCATGGTTGTGATTACCATGCTGCATAGTATATGGAACTTTAACGAATAAGAAAGATTCAGTTGGCAAGAAAATTTAACAATTAAAATTTAAAAAATTTACCATTAGTGGCTTTTATCCAAATACATTGTAGTGAGGCAACAATGCCAATCATTATAGTTATAGCATTCGTCGAGATTAGTGTAAGTGTGACTGTATATATAGTATCATTAATTTGTGACAAGTGGATATTTTTCTAATCAGACAATGAGTGATTTCCCTTTTTTCAGTGAAAGCTTCACAAAGGTAAATGATAATCAATTACAATTCTTTAAACGTGAGTATTTAATAAGTGTAGTGATGTTTTCAGGTTATTTGTGGATGTTTTCGACAGTACTGATTACAACACTAGTTACGAAATTGTGCTTAAACGTGAGTACGAAATTGTGTTTAAACGTGAGTATTTAATTAACACTATATTCTTATTTTAGAAAAGTCCTTATAGATTGAAATAAAATAATACTTGTTGTTTTCTACATGCGAAAAAGCCAAATTATGAAAGTACAATCTATAACATTATCATTGGCGTTAGTATTTTGTTGGGTAAAATACTCCATATTTTATAGTAATGTGTACAATTTAAACATAGGTATGAGTACTATGTATATTTATGAACATAGTAGCTTGTACTATGTCACATGGAACTCGTTACTACATTACATAAAAGTATGTACTACATTATGTAGTAGCTGGAGATATACTGGTATAGTTTCGATTACTTTTGAACATAGGAATGCGAACCAAATTTTTCAAACTAATTTTATCGTCATACGTCATGTTATCTGAATCACTTTTTTCACTGTACTAGTCTGATTGCAAACTTATCTATAGGTATCTTATGATGTTATAAGACATATCAGATAATTCGATTTCTAGTCATTTTAAAAAGTTTAAGTAGGAAAAAAGATGCGAAACAGTGACGGTACAAATTAGTAGACGATGATGAGTGATAAAACAGACGGGATTATGACTAGGATGTTCATATTTTGACGATACCATGCCGAAAGCCATGCTGACGTTTTGAATTGAATTATTTGTTAATCAATATAAAAGATGGAAGATAATTTACCAATTTATTATTTTACTTAATTTTCCATCCTTCTTGGACTCGGAATTTATTTTCTATCGATTTTTCATCAAAAAGTTTAGTGTCTCGTATCAGGAGACCTTTTTTGTCAACAACAAAGCTGAACTATGATAGTACCAGATTCTTGCTTCTGGTAATAAGAGTCACGGGTTTGTTCCGCAGATTAGAGGTCACTTTCAATAGCTAGAGTCAAATATGGTAAAAAATAATGTTAGAAAACAGGTTCCAAACTCTTGGATGAGTTCTTCGAGGATAAGTTTTCGCAAAAATTTGCTAACATTTAAAAGTTTTTCGATTTTTTTTACATCATGACAAAGAGCGGAAAAAATCATTTTTAAAACTTAAATTCGCTATGTTATGTAGGATGTTGTAACAGGGATTTTTATATTTTTAAAAACAGAACTTGTCAGAAATGTAATTTTATTAATATTAACGACGAAACAGCAATTTTTCGAGGTATTAAGGGGATACAAACATGTTTCTATACTGATCTGTTGTATACAAATAAAGTTCATCACCGTGAATAATACCATCAAATATTGGTTTGTTTTACTGTTTTACATTATAGGGGAAAAATATTGGAGGAAAGCCTATTAAAATTTATAAACAAACAATTTTAAGCGGGCAAGTATTTAGGGTACTCTAAGTAAAAATACAATTAGTGAACCCCTCACTTTTAAATTCTCTTTTATTAAATTAAATGAAAATATCGGCCTTCTCTTTTCATTATTTTCCAATTGTTATTTTATTATTTTATATTTATAATAATAAAGCATTAAATATAGCTGCTACACAGTAATAAAGAAAACATAAAATCATTATTTATTTTTTTATATGTATTTTATTATATAATTCACAACGATGCATATAGCTACCGTCTACTGTACCACCTCTATGGCTCTATACACAAAAAAATATTAAAAATAGAAATTTATAAAAGATCCAATTTCATGTGGGAGAATTAAATGTATTATAGTAATATATGAGTATGAATTTATTTTCTTTTTATGTATATGTAAATACCAGTAAAAACTACCTACGTCTGTCTGATGTGCGTTTATATATTGTTGATTCCATACATGCAAAATACGTAGATGTGTGACGGTTAAACGTTTCATAACTTTTCTAATACAATTTCGGAAAGTTTACGGTTTGGAAACCGCAGAAAAAAAGATAAAAAAGGAGAGAAATTTTCTTTAAAAAAAAATTTGATAGTACGATGTATCACAGTGTGGTAGTTTCTATATCGGTCAAACTGGCAGAAATTTTGAAACCCGCAGAACCGAACCATTCAGATTCTACGGAAACAAGAAATCTGATTACCAAACTCGTATATCAAAAACCATATGTTTTATGACACACAAAATACATATTAAATACTGTATTTATATACACTCGACTCTCGTTAATTCAAACCTGTGATAATTCGAACGTCTCTATAATTCAAAGTTATCACGAGTTTCCTATAAAATCTCTTTATATTTCGAACTAAATCAATATATTTTTATGCACTTGGTAATTCGAACGAAAAAATCATTGCTTGACAATTCAAAGTTGCAGAGAGAAAGAGACTGAAAAATTGTATGTACATTTGTACTTTTTATACATTTTGATTGATTTTGAACCGTTTGATATTTCAAACACTCAATAATTCGTAATATTTTAAGAGTCCCTCGAGTTTCGAATTAACGAGAGTCGGCTATATACATATATATATATATATATATATATATATATATATATATATATATATATATATATATATATATATATATATATATATATATATATATCCAACATCAACATCCAGGTATCCAACATCAAAGGGTGTAATTAGCGTAAATCGTAAGTTCATAGTGACGAAGACATAGATTTAACTACGTTTTTTTGTGTCCAAAAATTGGGAGTTTTCAAATACGAGGTTCGGACAGGGAAGTTGCGATATACCGGAGAGAAACGTTACAGTTTTACACGAAGTAAATAAAGGACCCAGATTAACTATTTTAGAGGCAATAGAAACTTATCAACACAATTCTGAATTACTTTTAAGAGATTATACTGATATTTACAATTCTATTGTATTTTCTGCTTTATAATTTTTATATGCAACTGTACTCTTACTTCATTTGTATCTGTCACATGTTCCCAACTCACTCAAATTTTCTTATTTTTCACTCTCCTCCCATTACATCTGTCCCTACTAAATTCCCATCATCCATTACTACTATTTATAGGTTACGTTCTAGTCTGTATAAATATGCATGTATTTGAATTTAATCTTCACTTGTTTGATAATGAACATATTGATCGAAATATGTTTAACGCAATAAAAGTTTGGATGTGGCTATTTATACATACAGTATGTATAATCAATTGGCTATTTATACATACAGTATGTATACGCAATTGGCTATTTATACATACAGTATGTATACGCAATTGGCTATTTATACATACAGTATGTATACGCAATTGGCTATTTATACATACAGTATGTATAATCAATTGGCTATTTATGCATACAGTATGTATACGCAATTGGCTATTTATACATACAGTATGTATACGAAATTGGCTATTTATACATAATTATGTTAATTATGATATGTATACTGAATTGGCTATTTAAACATGAAGTATGTATACGCAGTTGGCTACTTATACATACAGACTGAATGCGCTATTATTACAATTAATATTTTTATAATAACTACACCATTATAATAATCTAGTACCTCCGATTGAGCTGATCTTTGTTTTTTTACATAATCTTTTTGGCTTAAGAAGTTATCCCCTAAACGGGTTTTTGGCGACGCGGACCGGTAGCGTATTTTTCACCCTTCGAATGTCTAAGTTTAGGGGTTACTAAAAGATGTTTTCCGTTACCATAGCAACAAAAATTAAAAACAGATTCTTATGGAAATTGGTGAGTAGCACAAAAAAGAAAAAATGAATTATTGATAGAAGTGGAAAATGGATCGGACGGCATCATTGATACTTTATTTTCAGGCAAAGGGTAATTAAATGATTTTGAAGCGATTACACGCCAAGGCCTATTTGTAAATAATTACCCTTTGCCTAAGAATGAGGCTACATTGGTGATGTCTCGTTCATTTTTCTCTTATTTCTGTGAATAAAAATCAAAATATTTTAATTAAATTCATAAAAATTGATGCTATGTATATTTGTATGTGGATAATAGACAATCCATTATCTTATTATAGTAAGTTTTAGAAATAAGACACGTATTATCTCGAAAACTAAACAGGGCATCGAAAAACTTTGTTCTTCCTTTTTTGTTCCACTGATCAAATTCTATAAAAATCTGCCTCTGGTTTTTATCACCATAATAACGGAAACCTTTTTTTAGTTGTGTCTGTATTCAATGGATTAAAAAAATGCACTTTCGATCAACGTTTCTAAAAATTAATTTAGAAAATAATTTCTTATTGTTAAGTCAAAAAGAGTATATAAGAAAAACATTTAGTTAAGTCGGAGGGTATCCGATAGTAAATTTGCCTGTTTATATCTGTTATATACTAATTTTTGCTAATATAAACCCTCAGATTATGTAACTTCCGGTTCTCATCGCAAAAATCCGTTTAAGGGATAATTTCTTAAGCTAAAAAGATTATGCAAAATTCAATCGGTGGTACCCGAGAAATTCGTTATTATTAGAATTGATAAATTCGTTATTGTAAGTTATTTTACTGTCACCAATGGAAAAGTCCATTTTAATACGCGCACCACGAAATTTGTATGATATTTTTGGTGCTCAGGGTGCGCGTTATACGCCGGAAAATATGGTAATTATGTATGAGTTGCCAACTGCGTGTACATATTGCATATTTAAACAAAATATTTCATATACATACTGTATGTATAAATAGCCAATTTCGTATACATACTGTATGTATAAATAGCCACATCCTAAAAGTTTAACACAATAAAAGTGGTAGTCGAAGAGTTTAACACAATAAAAGTGGTATTTTTGCAAAGCAAGATTTTTACTAAAATACCAGAAAAACTAAAGATTGTTGTTAAAAAGCCGTAAATTGTTATCAAAATTTTTGAAAAATCGTTAATAATTTACTAGAATTTTTGAAAATTTTCTAAAAATTTTCATTGCAATGGAGTCTTACTCTTATAGTATTTTTGAATAACACAGATCAAAGTTCTGTTTTGACCACCAAGACCGAGAACAAGATTGAACTTTTTATAAAAAACATCAAGACCAAGATTAAGATTCTCGGCGCAAAAGTAAGACCAGAACCGAGATTACTCGGTCTTGGTTTTCGTTATTTGAACAAAAGGAGTCGAGGCATATATGTATAAAAGTCAATTTTGGTCTACATTAATTTAAAAACTTTGACGGTCGTAACCAATAATGACGAAGCGTCTAACTGGTACACTCTTTCAGCAACTAATGCACTTTATATAAAATTGTTGACGCAGTACAGCGTTGTGTCGCAGTTAGTCAGGTTTCATTTGACACCGTACAGCGTCCATGACCGTCTATGTGTTTATAACATTTTTGAACACTACAGGATTGTAGTTTCTTAACTCCTGTACAAAACCTTTCTTAATTATCCACTAATTATTTTGAATTGAATCTAATAATTTAACTATAAGTTTAACTAGTTTCATCAATTTTGGACATTTTTGACTTTTTTGAAGATAAGAACGGTTGCGACCTACTCTACTAATAAAGTAGTTTGAACAAAGGTGTGATTATCTGAAATTATGCAAGAAGCTGAGGACAATATACTAAGAAAAAATTAATACCCAATGAAGTTATCATTACTTAAGAATTATCCCTTACAACTCGTTGTCTGTTATTCTAACTGGGTACCTTTTTTGTATAAATAGGGGCTTCATTTCCTCAATTTCTTTCAACAAATAAATATGCATTAATTTTTATTTTTAATGGAAATTAATTTTAACAATTATGATATGTCAACTTATTTTGTTTACATTTTAAAATTTCGTTTATGTATGGCTCTATTGTTATATTTACATGTTCATAATTAGCGTCTTGTTAATCTGCATGAAATCAGAAACATTTATAATAGTTTTGAAAAGATTTTTTTTACACTTGATTAACGTTACAAAAGTCGGAAGTGAAATTATTTCTTTATACTGTGACACGTCACGCCATCTTTACAAGATTTTTCGTACATAATTAGGAAAGTTAATTTTAGGGTTAACGAACGGGAGCTGGTTAAATTTGTTCATTTATTCATTTATTTTATAATTAATGTTTGTTTTTTTTTATGCAATATAATTATTGTTACTAGAATACTTTTGGAAATGAGATTGTAATGTTTACGACAAAGGTATATTATATTTATGGAATCTTGATTAGGTACAGTTAAAGCAGCGCTGGCAAATCGGGAAACTGGCCAGGACGGCAAGACTTGAGGATGACATTTTTATTAGGTTGCATACTTTAACTTAAAAAATTTTTGACATTAAAAACGAATGTTTCTTTTATATTTTAGGAGTATATTTGTCTACCTTGCTATGAGTGGTATACTTATTTATCAATTTATATTTGCTTTTTTAAATTTATTGTCTTTTAGAACAAAAGTCAAAATTTTAATCTTAATTTAAAAAATTCGTCAAGTGCGTGTTCGACACGCACTAAGTAATGTCCCTCACCATCAGTGGTCATAACTAAAACTTCTTAAAATATAACAGTCCGGACACATACGTTCACGATGTGACACATACGAACACGATCGTTCTGAAATCAAAAAATGGGTTATACTTTAGGAATAAAATTTATTTATTAGGAAAAATATTTTATCCACCTTCACATCCCGTTATAAAAAATTCCTAGAAACAACTGATTGTACGGAACACTGTTAGCGCAAGTACAACTTGCACTTGACGACTTGTTTTTATTAAAGTTAACCCTAGAACGACAAACTGGGGTAGAAATCTACCCCAGGTAAACTTTAAACTACGTTTTTAAATTAGTCAGTAACATTATCGACTGAACACTTATACCATAATTTAGTTCAAGGTTCTAACAGTAGAGTGAGGTCGGGAAACCCTGCGGTTTCTTGTCTACTGTGACGAAGGGAAAACGTGAAGCTAGTATGGGGTTGATATGTACCCCAGTTTGTAGTTTACGTCAGTGTTTTGTTTAGGTAAGTTATTTTTATTTTTCTTGCTAAAATAATTTGGATTCACTTATAATGACCTTATTTTGCAACAAAACATTAGATATAGCCAGCCCGATGCTGCTTGTGTCCTCGAGGAAGATCGCAAAACGCGAATATATTGCACGAAGTGCAAGCGACCGACCTGCGAGAATCATGGAAATATATATTGCAGCGATTGTAGTGCCTTTGAATAAGTTAAATTCTCCTTTTTTTTACATTTTGTATGAAAAAAAATGAAATATATTCTTAAAAACTAAAATTTCATGCATTTTTGTTTGATTTTTTCACATATCAAATTTCCAATTTTTTTAATTTTCAAAATCCAAAATAAATCGACTTTTTTGGCAAAACATCATGATGTCATTTGTATGCTTGAAGTCCCTTGTGTCCTCTTTAAAATACCGTCTGAAATTTGAAAATCGGTTCATTAGAAAAATAGTTTTGTAAAAATTTTTGTTTATTAAATGACAATTTGAGCGTTTTTGAACACTTTTAGCTATTTAAATAGATTTTTCACCGACTAAGCTTTGATTAAATTGAATTTACTCTTCACCATTCTCTTCAGCATGAAAAAACGAACAAATTCGCGTTCTTATAAGTGAAATTGCTGCTGTCAGATCGATTTTACGACCAAAAATCCCGTGGGGTAAATATATACCCCAGTTTGTAGTTTAAGAGTAGAAAAAATAAGTTTGTCGTTCTAGGGTTAATTATGTATATAATAAAAATTAGAAATAAATAAAGGTTTAAAAAATATTAACTACGATTTTTTTTTTTTATTAGAAACACAAAATTACAAAGACAACGTATTTATTATATCACAAAAGTTATTTCTAATGAGTTTATCGTAACTGGAAGATTTTCTTGATGTAGATTTTATGGTTCCAAGGTAGATAAATGAAACACAGGGAATATTTAAAAAAAAAAATATAATATTCTCTTGTAGGTTAAACACGAAAGCACATGTATTTTATTAATTTTGTTTTCTTTTGGTTTAAGTAATGATAATATTTTATTTATAGGTTTTCCTTTTGTTTTTATAATTTCAAATATATTGGTTGATTATTTTTTATATTATTTTATTTTTAAATATTTTTTTAAATATCAATTTTTTGTTAATTTTCCAAAACAGTTTCTAACTTAACTCATTATCAATCCGCCATTTCAAACTTTTTTTTTACTCTCTCTCTCCTCTCATCACTCCTTTTTCTGTTCGTCATTACTATTCACTACTTACTCGGGGTTTGCGTCCCCAATACCAGTTACTTTGAACAATACCAGTTACTTTGAAATACTTATATACATCGCTAGATAGCAGTACTGTTACAAGTCTTAATCGTTTAATCGAACTATAGAGTTCACAGGTACATGAAATACATACAATACACAAGCAATACCTCTTGCGTTTATTCAATATGGATGTAAAACTCAATAATTATTCATTCTACACAATCCAATCTTATTATGTACCGAACTTACACGAAGTTGGTTCGGTACATAAAAATGATATTTTGTTCATCATTAAAAGTTTGTACACTGTTAATGCATATAAAATATTGAAAATGATGGACATTTCGTTGAGAAAAGTGTAGTAACACAATTAAGAGGGAAATGTTTACAGCCAAAATGTTGTTGGATACTACTGTATTAGTGTATTACACAGGTATACTAATTAAAAAGAAAATAATTAGTTATTTTTACCGTTGTTCTAACAGTAAAAGAATATCATCATTAGTATAAAATATGATCAGTAATTAAATTAATAAACTTTCTACAACATTACCTATTATCCTTTAGGTAAACTGGTTTTTTTCTCATTAAGTATTTGTCACATTTAATTTCATATTAAAGATGTAAACTTTTTAGAACATGTATTTGGACGGGTATGTATGTATACCTATACAGGTACATTTAAACATTTAAAACGGAGTAAGTCAACTGGCAATAACAACTAAGTTTTTCATTTTAATGTCGTCATCAGATTACATACGAATTTTATTTCTCATCAAAATATGAATATTAAAGTTCCCCCTGTCTCTTCTTCTATTATGAATTTTTGATCAATACCATCAGAATACCTATATCAAGAATTTCATTAAATTTAATTTAACGCACGCAATAGGTTTATAAGTATGAAATAATATTTTTTTTATAACTTTTTATTTGTATCAGAAAAATGATGAGTTATAATCAGAAAATTATTTATTTTATAATTTTAATTTAATAGCTTCTTAAAAGTTGAAATTTTATATTATGTGAAAGTAAATTTGGTTTGTGCAGCTAGAAAAGAAAATTGTTGATTTCACTTTTGACTTGGCGTCTTATGACCGTCAAAGTGTTAATATTCATATGCATATAAGTACCTATGTAACTGAGATTAAAATAACTGCTTAATTCTACAGTTTGTTCAATTTTGTTGTTGAACTTGTTTTTACCATTATTTTCGTTTAACCCCCTTAAAAATATTTCGGATAACTCTTTAGAGTCCAACCGGCCCTTCTAGCCGTTTGCTTTTTTACCCGATTGGACTGCATCAGAAGGAGAGTAATGTTTTTCGAAAGTTTGTAAGTATCCTCTAATTATGTTTCTTTGGCACACCCTGCAGCCTAAACGGCTTGACGAATGTTGGTAAAGAAGATATCGCTGGATTTGTCTTAATCTGCGGATAGCTATAGGCTACATGAAATTTCAAAATTCATCCCCTAAATAGGGGATGAAAAATTTACATAGTAAACCATTGGGTCTAGAAACGTGAAATTTTGTAGAAGAGTTCTTTATGTCACGTAGGGGAATACTACGAAAAGATTTTTGGAAATTCACCCCCTAAGGGTATAAGTTTGGGGATGAAAATTTATGAAAGGTAAAATTTTGCATAGGGCCACAGGGGTCCTTTAATAGTGTAAATGAGTATTAAGAGGGAGAATTTTTGTAAAAATTTATCCATTAAGGGTGTAAAATAGGGGATGAAAATTTATATAGAAAACCGCTGGGTTTAGAAACGTAAAATTTTATGCAAAGGTTCCTTTAGTAACGCAAGCAAGCATCAAGAGTGGATTTTTAGAATTTCGTTTCCTAAGGGGTTAAAATAGGGGATGAAAATTTATATAGAAATTGTTGAGTCTAGAAACGTGAAATTCTACAAAGGGGTTTTTTATATAATGTAGGCGAGCACAAATAAGGGGTTTTGGAAATTCATCCCCTAACAGGATAAAATAGGGGGTTAAAATTTATTTAAAAATCCTACTGGGCCCAGAAACGTGAAATTTTGTAGGTACAGGTTTTCCTTATGTATCGTAGGTGAGCCCTAAGATGGGATTTTTGGAATTTTATTCCGTAAGGATATAAAATAGGGGATGAAAATTTGTATAGAAAACCATTGAGTCTAGAAACGTGAAATTCTGCACAGGGTTTTTTTAGTAACGTAAGCGAGTACCAAGTGCAGATTTTTAAAATTTCATAGCCTAAAGCGGTAGGACAATGGTTGAAACTAGTTGAAACTAGTTTTTGTTAATGAAATCATCCGTGTGGAGTCGATGACGACATAGTAAGTGTACAAAATCATTTACGCAACTTTCAGTGACTCTACGCGGATGAAGTCGTAGACAAAACCTATTATATTAAAGCTAGTATAAAAAAAATTAATATTAAATTCGTGGTAATTTAGACTGTCAGCCGCTGTAATCTCTTATATGCAAACCTATATATTTTTTCTTCTAAATAATTAAACAACGCTAAAAATACCTAAATAAAAAGTTAATTAAAAAAATCAAATAACCCGACTGCATTTAAAGTAAACTGAAATGGTCTAAACAAGATGAAATAGAGAAAAAGAAGAATGAATAAAAAGTAAAGCAGTCGGAGGCATACCTGTTGTACCAAGTTAAACAGAAAAGTTTGATGCTTCCGACTGCTTTACTTTTTATTCATTCTTCTTTTTCTCTATTTCATCTTGTTTACACCATTTCAGTTTACTTTAAACGCAGTCGGGTTTCTTCATTTTTTTAATTAAGTTTTTATTTGATTATTATCATATCTACTGATTCTTTTTTTTTTTAATTCTTACAAATATTCCTATGTAAGTAATTATTTTTGTATTTATTTTTGGATTTCAGAAAATTTTTAGAAGTAAATAAACAATTGTTATTACATGGCATGGTAAGGAGCCCATAAAATTTTATTTTCTAATCCATTTTCTTATTTTCAATTATTATTCTTACTATAATTATCTTAATCCGCTTCTAAAGAAAATGCAATTGTACGAGTAAATATGTGCACCTATATACAATACAATTTATTTTTATTTCTATTTTTGGTTATTACTGCTTTTACTGTTGGACTTCTTTCCAAGTTGTGAAAGCATACAGGCAAGTACTATTTTCATTATTACTATTTACCTACTGCAATATAATAATAATAAAAATACTGAAATGTAAGTTCTATTCATTATTAAATTTTAAATACATAGATTGAAACTATTTTCACACTGAATTTTTTTAACATTAAAAATTTAACTTAAATAATATAACAATATAAACACAGGCTGAAAATTAAATTGACCTTTTTGAATCAGAAGTCAAATGACTTATGCGCCTATATCAGGTTGAATTCTAAATTACATTGAAATGAAGTGAAATACTTTTGTGATTAACTAAGTACAGAAACTAAAAGCCATCTTAAAAAGTAAAATACCCCTGTCGCAGTATCTTGCATAACATAGCGAATTTCCGTTTATAAAAAATAGTTTTTCTCGGAAACTAGTTGACATAGAAAAATAGTTTAAAGAATTTTTTTTATGTAATTTTTTCTCCTCTTACATAGTGTAAAAAAATTCGCAATATAAGTGGAAATTTTGGCAAAAAACTAATTTTTTGCAAGAACAAAAATCATGTTCCTGGCATCCGACGTGTTTGGCTGACGAACTCATCCAATAGTTTGGGACTTCCAATGTTTTCACCAAATTTTGTAAAAATTGGATACTTCGTTCGAGAGTTATCGCGTTATATATATATATATATATATATATATATTCCCGCTACCTTTTAATATGTGTAGGGCCCCCTTATGGAAGTTAAGAGCTCAAATTTGGTAAATGGGGCTCATTCCGATGCACAACAATACTATCAAAGTGGGGTCAAATTTTGGATCCGATCCAACTTTTAAGGGGGTGGTGGGGGCGGAAAAGCAATAAAAATTTTCCAAACCGGTTGGAAATAATGTTTTGGTCAATTATTTACAACATATCCAAAATTCAGTTTCCTAGGATGATTTGGAGGGAGCAAGGGGGAAAAAAACGATTTTCGCTGGATCTAACACGCCCCCAGCCCTCCAGAATTAACGTAGAGGGTTAAAATTTGGTGTGTTGATAGAGTTAATACCTAGGTTGTGCTTTTTGAAGATTTTAATATTTTACCCCCTCGCCCCATTTTTAAGCTACAATTTCATGCTTTTTTGACGTTTTCGAAGTTTGTACCACTCGCACAGGTCACCCGAATACACCTAGAGGGCTGAAATTTTGTATTCGGATTGAGTTAGCATCAAGGGGGTGCCTTTATATATATATACAAGGTGGTCCAGAATTATGTACCGTAATTGCTAGAGCTGGTAGTACGTTCAAAAATAATGGTACCTGTTCATGTACACTTTTTTTCAAAACTTAATAAAAAGGGAGATACACCTCTGAAAAGGGGTGAAACGAAAACCATTATTTCTTAAATATTTTCCAAACGCTTTTGAATAACGGATTGATATTTTAGGGCTACTTATTTTGCGTTAGAAGGATTAAATTTATGTCAACACTTATTCCACCACTCATGACTAAGGGGTGGTTTTGGGTGGTAGGTGTGAGTTATCACGTCTTTTCTTTTTTAACTTGCAATTATTTAAACAAAATCCTTGGTAATATGATTCCTCAGACAATTTCACGCAAAAAAGGTATACTTGTTACATTTCGATAAATATTACCGTTTTCGAGTAATTTAAAGTAGAAGTATCTATTTCCAAATTATCCCCTAATCATAAGTGATGGAATAATTGATACCATAAATTTAATTATCTTAATGTTCATACGCACCCCTAGATTATGAATCGAGTAATCAAAAGGGCCCAAATTGTTTTTAAAAGAAGTTAGTTTCGTTTCACCCCTCTACATTTTACCCCTCTGCTTTATCTCCCTTATTATTGAGTTTTGGAAAAAAGTGTAAATGAAAAGGTACCATTATTTTTGAACATACTATCAGCTCCAGCAATTACGGTACATAATTCTGGACCACCCTGTATATATATATATATATATATATATATATATATATATATATATATATATATATATATATAAATTTTAGTGAATATTATTTTCGGTTTCTAGGGACCTCAAAACAGTACATGACAGTAGCTGTAATAGCGGAAACTCAGCGGTTTTCTATATAAATTTTCATCCCCTATTTTACACCCTTAATGGATAAATTTTTACAAAAATTCCCCCTCTTAATACTTCCTCGTTTCTAACTTCAATAAAAACGTGATTTCCATACAAACTTTTGTCCCTTATTTTACTCCCTTAAAGGATGGTGATGCACTTTTATTTATTTAACCAAAATGCCGAATTTCTATACAAATTTTGATCCGCTATTCAACGCATTTAAAGGATGAATTTTAAAAAAAATCCTTTCTTAGTGCTCATCTACGTTATATAAGGAACTCCTGTACAAAAGAGCATTACCGCATAAGAGTATATGAAAAGTGGCTAATCTTCATATATGACCCATTTTAATAAAAAAATGACTAGACTAGAAACGGTAATATATCAAAAATCAGGTCGATTGCCCGCACTGGTGGTAAAATGACGGGAGGAAAAGTTTTTCCGGCTTTCCTTGTTCTTTCACACAGGAATGGTGGGATTGTTGTCCGGCTGGGGTATATGGAAGTATATCATACACTTGTAAATATATGCTTCTTTTAAGATTTCTCCTTCATTCTGAGTTTAAGGAATATGACTTTGAAATTTTAGAATTGAAAATACAGGTACAGTTGGAGAAACATTTTGAGGCTATTTTTTTTTTTTTTTTTTTGAAGAGCTCATAGTTTTTTACCCCCTTTTAAGGTAGGTATCTACCTTAAAATTTCCAGGTTCTCCAAAACTTTTCCTCCCGGTATTTAACCACTAGAGCGGGAAATCGACTTGATTTTTAGAGTATTACGGTTTATAGTCTAAAGTAGTCATTAAAGTAGTCTAAAAGTACTTAACGAGATGATAAAAATACGCGTAAATTTAAAATTCAAAATTCTACATATCATTATTTGTTTAAGTGGCCGACTTTTAGCACACCCACCCTGTTATAAATAATTAGTAAAAAAATGTTATAAATCGCCACTACCTAAAAGAAAGTAGTCATTTACGATTGCAAAATGGGAAAACATTCGTTTACAATCGAATCTATTATGTACAAATCCAGGTGTGTAATTATAGAAATCTTAATGTTTGCATTAGACATAAGAAGAGCTATACAGATTATATAATCCTTTCTTAATACCAAAATCGATTTCATATTATTTATTAATATGGAAAATTCATAACAGAGAATAATCACATAATTTATTTGCATGTTTGCATGTAATATAAAACCATTTTTCATTAAATGAAGTCATAGACTGATATAATTTTTTTTTTTCAAGTAGTAGTTTGACGAGAATAAAAAGAACTAACAGAAGATAAAAATATAATTGTGTGTCGGTATTTTAAAAAGAAAATTGTGAAATTTGAAGGAATTTTTTAACATAAGTAACATTTTTTTGAAAAGAATAAGACTCATTTTTTGTTAAGTCAGCTAGATATAACACTTCAAGTAATTTTTGATAATTTTCACACTAAGTTAAATAGGGAAAACGTAAACAGCCTCCGGTAACAACAAAACTAGCGGCACTTACACGGAGAGGTCACACTGTGTGGGTCACCGATTTGGCCGAGTCTCCGTCTATTTAAAGAGCTTCACTAGTCTAGAAAATTCCCAAAGCACTAGGGTGCAAGACTTGGAAATAAAGGAGAAATTTCTCTTGAAAGTTTTAAGCTTACCAGTAGTACAAGCACAGATGAGACAGATCAAGCCTACATATAAAAAAGTGTAATCCGAAAGTCGCAATAAGTAGCAATTTACACCACTACTAATTTAGTCTGTTACTGGCCATCGTGGTGTTCACGTCATAATAAATATCATGTTTTTTTAATCAACTCGTGAAATTTAAACACAAAAAAAAAATGAAGTATGTCGTATTTAAGTGTAAAAATTTTATTGAATAAAAAATTTCTCAAAATAACTGGATATCTTTCTTAAAATAAATAAATTTATTTTTAATTGTTGACTGGTGGTAAGATACGGTGGCCATGATAGTATATCGCGCGTACTCTTTCCCAACCTCGTATCTGAAAAGTCCCAATTTTTGGACATATAAAAAAAAACGTATTTAAATCTGTGTTTTCACCATTATGAACTTAAGATTTATGCTAATTACACCCTTTGATGTTGGCTACCTACATATATAAATATATATATATATATATATATATATATATATATATATATATATATATATATATATATATATAATTATACATATAAATACAATAGTTAATGTTTTTTGTGTGTCCTAAAACACAGTTTTTGATATATGAGGTTGGGAAAGAGTACACGCGATATAGTATATGTATGCGTACTGCATATATCATCATCAACATATCATACTAACACATTGGTATATTCGTGTCCATACATCATGTGTTTTCATCGTATGGGTGCTATATTACGTGACTCGTTGATTACAGTGGGCACAGTTTGGTAGACATACTAGTTTGACCCCTTGAGTACAAGTTTCAAAAATTCGAATTTATGAAAATTGTCTTTATAAAGTGAACAGCATATTTGTTTTTTCTACCTTTTTTCATAAAATAGTAGTTTTTATCCATTTTCTTGTTTAGGTGTAGTTTTTTGGATGATAAATAATCATCATAAAACAAATAGTACATACATTTAACCGGCAGCTATTACTACAAATCTACCACAAGAAATGACTGCAACATTTGAGCAAGCAAAATTCTTTTCTAGTTTACCAAAGGGGAAAAATATATCATTTACGTTTTGAAAAATGGCTTTTTAATTGGAAAGTTTTGACGCAAACCACGCCTATTTCATCATTTTTTGAAAAATTGCTCCTAATAATTGGTGGAGATTTCGCGTTTTTCTTTAGGTAAATTTCAACAATTCTGAAATTTTGGAACTTGTACTAATTGTAAGCCTAAAACTTTCGAGAGAAATATCTCCCTTATTTCCTCGTGTTGCACCCTAGGGATTTGGAGACTTACTACACTAGTGAAACTCTTTAAATACACGGAGATTCGCCTAAATCGGTCACCCACACAGTGTGACCTCTCCTTGTTAGTAGTTACTGGCAAGTTAACGGCAAGTATTTCCGGGGATATTGTTTTCCGTCTTTTCTTGACATTTTATGAATTTTTTGTTTTTTTTTTATTTTTCCTTGTTGCGTCTTTTTTATTATGGAGCAACCTGGAGCAACTACTATATTTGCTCCACTGTAGTTACGCACTGTACCAATCTTTGAAAACCTGTTACGAAAACATAGAAAAGAAGTGTAAGTAAAATAAATTAAAAAGTTAGTAAGGAGAAGTAAGATATGCAGCTTATTGAGGCCTAGGTACGACCGCAATTTCTACATTTTCAAAACGATTTCTTTGTTCCAAGATTCAAAATTTCTTTAAATTCTTTCTCTTTGGATCAAAAAAATATTTCTTTAAATTAAAAAAAAATTATTTTTTGATTTAAAGAAATATTTACCTGAATTTTTTTCCAGTAGTCAAAGACTTATTACTTTGAATGCAAAAAAAATTTAATTCAAAGAAATATTTGTTTGATTCAAACAAAAAAAATTCAAAGAAATTTTCTATCTTTGAACAAAGGAATCATTTTGAGAGTGTATAATTTAAAAAAAGACTTTGTTATGATTAATAACGGTAAAAGTTTAAACTAAATGTAAGTTGTGCTAATGTAAAAAAATTTAAAAATCTATTTAATTTTCTATTAATAGCTTTTTTTTATAGTTATTTTATCCATTTGTTTTCTCTGCATTAAACTTATCAAAATTGGAAATTTTTATTTGCTCATAAATATTTCAGTAAATTGTTTTATTTATTCAATAAAATAAATTAAATAATTCTAATAGTTACTGGGAATAACAACTAAATGAATACAATGATACAGAAAAAAAATAAAATGAAATAAAAGAAGAGAATTGTGTAAAATAAAATAAAACTAATCTGAACAAAATACAGAAATGGTGAGAATACGTTAAATGAAGATAATACCTTGTCGTGAGCTGACTTGCTACGTGTGTTGTCTTTTAAATTTATTTGTAAAGTTACTGTTACACTACTATATTATCTAAAAATATCTATCCAACTAAAGTGTCTAATTTATGAAATGTGCTATCTTCGTAAATATCATATTGTGATTGTGAGGGTGAAATTTTATTGTAATATTACAATGACTTTTTTCGTTTATTGTTTCAAAAGTAGAGGAAAATTTCATTTTCTTTTTAAAATGAAGTTTGACTTATATAATAGTAGTGTCAGAAGCAGGCTTGACTTGAGGAGGGATAGAATCCTTGAAAACTGAAGTCGATATTGACTAAACTACATATAGGAAAGACCGGGGTAATAAGAGACAAAAGAGGTAATAAGAGACAAAAAAATTATTTAACTCTAAATACAAATCTAATCATTATGATATCAAAAATATATTTTAATATTTTGAAAAATCCTTGTCTTTTATAATCCCGGCTGGCGTAGTAAAAGACAACGCCTCTAGCAGCCCATATAAACTAATGTAAAATAAATTGAAGTAATAGCATAGATATCTAAAGAAAATCCTGAATCAACCAAATCTTTTTACTTACAAATACAACCGTTCTCAAAATATCTTAGGTTAAAAAAAAGTTTCGAAACTTGGTTTCTGAAATTCGTTTGTATTAATATTTAATAATACCAGTTAATAAAAAATTTACTTTTTTGTTATTTTGTACAATCTATATGGACCAGAGACAAGTGTGATACATGACAAAAAAAATTGAGATGGATAGGAAATTTTTTTAAATTATTCAGAAACAAAGTTAAGGTTAAAAATTTAGACATGGTGTAATAAGAGACAAGAGTAGAGTCCAGTTATGAAGAAGGTTTTTAAAATTTTCAATAATTGTTTATTATTTGTCATGCTTTTCGTCAACAAATTACAGATAAAAAATATTTAAAAACTTAATACAATAACAGAAAAAAATGAAATCGATGAGAAGTCATGAATTTTAAACCTAATTCAAATGCAAAGTTTTTTTCAATTGACTAAAGAAGATTCAAAAACTATTACAAACTTATCAACAAGTTATTGGTGATAAAGTGAATATATTGAAGCTATCATTACTTATTTTTTAAAAATTCTGATCTTGAATTATTGGTGATTTTTCGACCTTGTCTCTTATTACCCCTTTCTCTTATTATCTCGGTCTCCCCTACTGGATGATTTTTACCACAAACATATTTTACATCTATAAAACAGAATATTAATATAATATTTTATTGTCTATAACTTATAGTTACCCGAAATAATTTTAAATAATAATAGATAATGTAATACTACTGGTAATATTGTTTCAGATTTTTTGGTTCTATCTGCTTTTCTTTGATTGTTGCTTTATATAATTGATATTATTTACATTAAATATTGGGCACAAACTTTTCGCCACTTTGAACCAGAATAGTTCGTAAACGGGACTTATAATGAAAAGTGGTAAAAATAACATGAACTCCATTTTAAGAGCTCTTTTTAAATAGTATAGAATATGGTGTGTGAACAAAAATTTTCATCCTCAATTTCCTGCAAAAATGTAGGAATTATTAAAGTGTGCCAAATAGACAGACAGACAGATATGATGACAACATAAGGGTTCCGAGGATTTTTCTTCGGAAAAATACTAAAAAAGTAGAAGAATTTTACCCACTTTAAAATGAAAAATGGTTAAAAAAATTTTTGGAGTTATTCACGAAAGACACAAATTTCATCCATTTTTTAGCATTTCACTTAATGATTTGGACTTGAATTTTGAAAAGAATTTTTTGATATACCCTATTTCAAATACAATTGATCATGAGTGAACGTTGGAAAATTAAATAACTCTTATATTCAAAACAAATCAATGTTCTATTCTTTTCTAAAAACAAACTGCAATTTTAAAATTTACGTAAGTGCAATAATGAAAGAGATAAAGCCAAGGAAACGGAAATTATTTAAATTCAAAGTGGTGAAGCATGGTTAAATTTAAGTGAAATAGACCATACTTTTGTTTTGATCATTTGTACCTCAGTCTAAAAATATATCTATGTTAAAAACTTTGCTGTCTCAATATATACAGTCTTATTTAATCAATTATTGCTTATATGTTTTATGAGAAAATTTATCACCTCTTACGTAATTTCCCCCTTATTTTCTCACACACATATCCACCCAATAAATTAACAAACGCGAATAATAATTAAATGTAATGGATTAATAGCAGTGAAAATATTTCGTTTACATTCGTCACATTCAAATGTGTCACATTTTTCAAGATGTTAATTTTGAATAAATTCCAAAAGTTTTAAAACAGCTACAATAGCAGCTATAATAGCTTTTTAATTATCTCAACAAGCTATGTCGACCAGCTATACATAGTTTTATGTCCTCGAAATTTTACGTACAATACATTATTATCGTATTAACAAATAGCATGGTTACTTAAATTTATATTTATACTTATATTAATTTATTTTAATACATTTGCAGTAAAAACTCCTTGCAATAGTAAATTTTAAATATTCAAAGTAGTAGCAAATGGATTATTTAATTGTACGATAAAGTTGTTAGTCAATTTAATAATAACTTATTTAGTTTATATGAAGTATAAATATTTTAAGTACACATAGATTTAGTTTTATTGTTTTTTTATTGCTGACTCTTAATTTTTGTTAAATTTGAGGGACTAATTTCGCCAATCAAATGGGTTCAGTGGTTCAAATAATCGTTTTGGTTAGTTTTGATTCTTACGTGCACCTGCATAAGGACACGTGGGGTACGAGCCTCGGGGTCCCTACCATAAAATTGGCGGTCTCCACATATGGAGTATTCAGGGGCCACCACATTAGAAGTGCCCCGGATTTACAGAGGTAAATCCGGCCCTCCCTATATACATAGGTACATTGTTTCATTCAATTTTGAATCGTATTCGAAACTTTTTTTTCCCGAAGAATTATAAATTTTATTATAACACTAGAAAGAACATCTAGTGTTAATAAAATCGCATAAGGGGACATCAAAGGTGTGCGGAGGGGGCGCGGAAGACGGAATCAAAGAAATGGTGGAATCAAAGTTCATTCTATTCGTAACAATTAGTTCTTAATTTTATAACGTTGGATATCGCGCGTACTCTGTCTCAACCTCGTATCTAAAAACTCCCAATTTTTGGACACATACAACATATTGGAAAATAACATATTTTAAATCCCTGTTTTCATCACTATGAGCTTAAGATTTATGCTAATTACACCCTTTGATGTTGGCTACCCATATATATAAATATATATAGATAAGTATATATTTAGATACAGTATTTAATATGTTTTTTGTGTGTCCTAAAACATGTAGCTTTTGATATACGAGATAGAGACAGCCAACGCGCGATATGCAACGTTACCAAAAGAACAATCAGCTGCGCTATTTTTTGAGAAAATACTACGAAGACAAAATTGTTGGAAAATACACAATTCTAACCTTCTGTCGGAAAGTACACACCACCTTTTTGAAGTCGGTTAATAATTTTCAAATTAAAACAACATTAACTCTTCAACTACATACGTTGACAATTTCAACATTGTTATGTTGGAATATAAATTTATGGGTGACTCTACGTATATTATATGTAAGCATTGCGCCTACTTGAATTTATATTTATTGTATTGGATGGCCCAGAATTATGTACCGTAATTGCTAGAGCTGATAGTACGTTCAAAAATAATACCTTTACATGTACATTTTTTCTCATAATTCAATAATAAGGAACATAAAGTACAGGGGTGAAATGTAGAAGAGCCGACCGAAACCGACTTCTTTTTTAAATTTTTTTTAGACGTTTTTGAATAATCGATTCTTTTTTTAGGGGTGCGTATGAACATTAGGATAATAAAATTTATGATACCAATTTTTTCATTACTTATGATTAGTGGATGATTTAGAGACAGAATTGCTCGAAAACGGTATTATTTATCGAAATGTAATAAGTGTACCTTTTTTAAGTACGTGGAATTATTTGAAGAATAATTTGAAGAATAGGAGACGTGATAACTTGCACCTACCACCTAGAACCACCCCTTAATCATAAGTAGTGAAACAAGTGTTAAGATAAATTTAATTGCCCTAATGTAAAATACGCTCCCCTAAAATATCAATCCGTTATTCAAAAGCATTTGGAAAATATTTAGGAAAAACAGTTTTCCATTTCACCCCTCTACAGGATTGTATCTCCCTTATTAATGAATTTTTTTTAAAAAAGTATACATGAAAAGATTCCATTATTTTTGAACGTACTATCAGCTCTAGCAATTACGGTACATAATCCTGGACCACCCTGTATATAGAATTTTAAGGATTATAATTATTGTAGCTATGTATATGTACCCGTATATCACGTAAATTTTATATTATAATGTTAAATAATTATTGCAGTAGATTTTGTATAGATTAAAGTATGTTTATATTAAAATACTCTATACAACTGCTTATATCATACTGTTTTCGACTGTGTTCTAATTCACAAATTCAAAATAAAACATAATTTGTTAATACATACTTATTTTCTTTATTCTTTAATCTGTTGTGTTTCTCGACAAGTCTATAATTATTTTAAACAACTTGTTTTCAAATTCTCAGTTTACTTAATATTGTTATCAGCTTTGTTAGTAGAAATAATTAATTGAATTTTAGCTTATCAGATGAAATTTAAAGAAAAAGATAAATGCGATTTATGTGTTAAAGTTGATTGAATCGAAAAAAATAAGATTTTAAGATTATTTCCCAACAAGAGCGTCGATTATTCGAAGTAATTGTGATGTCAAACACGGCTGATTTTCATAAGTAAATATAGCTAAACCTTTTTTATGGGGTCTTTTTCTGTGCGATTTTTTTTTGTGCGGTTTTTTATGAGATATTTTTATGCGGTTTTCAAAAAAAATTTCTATTAAAGTGCATGGTGTAAATCAAAAGCAAGAGAAAGTAAGAAAATTAAACTTAAACTATAATAATTTTCTTTAAAAAAATTAATTTTTAATGGTTTTTAAGCATTTAATTATAGTTAGTACATTACATAAGAATATAAGTTATTGCATCATTAATTTTTTTTACATATTTATTTTTCAGAATTTTCATAACAATTATGAAAATGAAATAAAACGTTTTCTCATGTGTAAATTAATACTTGTTTAGAAAAGCAACTTCTAAGGAAATCGTAAGGTTTTGAGCGTTCTGAGTTATGTATTTTCGATGAAACTTTTTTTATGCGGTTCCGATCCACCGCATAAAAAAAGATCTTTTTACAATATTTGGACCGAACTATACTTTTTATAGCTATTTATGAAGTTAATTTTTGAATATATATATTCTTTTTTTGTGCCTTTTTTTAATTTTTAATTCGAGGTCGGTTTAACATTTGACTGATTCATGTTTGGAAAATCGAGGCCCTACTGTCAAAATAGGTATTTGCTTCTAGGATCCAAATAAAGGACCTAACAGTTTTAGAATAGAAATTTATAAACACAATTCTAAATTCTAAATTGTATTTTAATATGGCATAAGTGCTAAAATAATCAGAAAATATATATATTAAAATTGAAGAGAAAATTGTATTTTTCATCTGAAAGTCACGCGAACGGCATTTAAATCTCATCTTATTTTTCTCAGCGCTTATATTTTTCAATACTCTCCGAGGTATAAGTCCGAGTCCATAACTTAACATTCAGTTACAATATAAAAATTTTTTATGAAGTTAAGGCAGTTGGTCGATAAAACGATTTTTTCAAAGGATTTTAACAAAACTTCTCTATAGCTATTTATTTAATTCAATACCAATAATACGACCCTATTCCGATTAAAATTGACTACCCCAATTTTGAGAAAAATGATTTCAAAGTTTTAACACGGGCTCTTATGGGAAAACTATTTTTTTTTTTTTATTATGTAAAATGAAAACGTGTCAAAGGAATTTGATAAAAATTTAATATGTTATAAAATACAAAGTTACAAACCATATTTAATAAGAACTAGAGATTATTCACTACGCCGTTTTTGAAATATAACTTAATATATAACAGTGGCGTAGCGTGCCTTGTAGGGGCACTGTATCAAAATTAGTTGGGGGGCCCAAATGAAGGGTAAAGATTTCTCACAAAAGAAACAAAAATGCTTGCATTAAATTAAAATAAATATTTATTGATTATAAGTTATCGCTTCTTCCTAGAAATTGAGCCAACCAAACAATTAAAATTAAATATACACTTTTCTTGCCTTTTTTTCGGCAAATTGATTTATTAAATCATCTATCGCTGAAGACGGTTTCAGTTTTTCTAAAATTTCTGCCTCTATAGGCAACAGTGACAAGTCTGATAGCCGTCCCTGCCCTATAGAAGTCTCATTTTTGAAGTTACCCATGTTGGCAACTTTTGGGCGCACGCTTAATCCGGGAAAAAAAGAGATTGCTTTTTTTACTTTTGTCATTTCTCAAGTGAAAACTCTATTATAGGAACGTATGACAGTTTTTTTATATGTTTTTTTCCCGGGAAGCAAGAGATTAAGTGACATTGTGGATAACATTTTACTAATTTTTGCTTACACAGGTTAGGGGCCTCTGTAGCCCGGGAGCCCCGTATCATTGATACGGCTGATACGGCGGTAACTACGCCCCTGCTTATAAACATCATTTTACAACGTTTTCACAACGCTTTTATATTGCTACAACATAAGCGCGCGGGAATTAAAAAAAAACAAGTGGTATACAAATATAATAACTGAAGAATATTAATACATTATTTAATTTTTGATAAAAGAAAAATTTTCGCTGAGATATACTTTTGTACCTGACTATCTCAGAGCAACTACGTTAACAATCTAGAATATGAAACGGAAAGTTTTTACAAAAATCGAAGTTTCTTTTTATGTCATCGAAGATGACATATTAATATCGTTGTGTGACTGAATAATTATTGAGTTGTACATCCATATTGAATAAACGCAAGAGGGCTGTAGAGTTAACAACTATAGAGTTAACAAAAAATCATAAATTAACACTTTCACTGAGATGACATTACTTAGTGAGTGTCAAAAACACGCATTTGACGAATTTTATTATATTTACCTTTCAAAATACTTTACACATATTATATGGTTTGTGAATTGCAGTAGGTAATATTGTTTTTCCTACTTGAAAAATCTGTTCCACTTATTTTTTTCTATCACTATCGTTAAGTGATGTTAAGAGGGAGTAGTATACAAATAGAAAGAAAGTTTAGAAAGTGAAAAAAAATATATATCTTATCGACTTACATATGTATACCTATCTATAGATTAAGTGATTAATGTTGAAAGATACGAAGAGTGTGTATAACTACTTTACACAGATCTAGGCACATAAGTGTATTTAGATATTCATTCACATAAGACAAAAAACACATTTTTTTTTCGTACACCTTTTAGATTATGCCTATATTTATCTTTCCGAAAGAATTAACACACACAATTTTCATCCTTTCATCCTCTAATGGAAAGATAAAATCTATTTATATAGGGTGTCCCTAATAAAATTGGTAGTATGGAGATCTCGTAAACGTATTAGATGAATTATGCAGAAGCACCAGACGCATCAAATGCCATCTCCAGACTTTCCAAATTTCATGCAGTTTAAGAGCTTTGGTCAACAAACCCATAATTCCAAATTTCTTTTTTTACGGAACGTGAAGTAGATTTTGGCATAGAGAAATTGATTTTTTTTTTCCCATTTCTATCGATATGTTGAAAAATAATTTCGAAAATTTGAAATTATTTTCTAGATTTTGGTTGGGAAATGAACAAATTACGCAATAAGTATTCAATTAATTATAAAATCTAATATAATACGATAATTTTTTATGAAATAATCACGGCTTCTGCTATTGAAGGAGAAGTTCGGAAATAAAATCATATATGGCATCAACTCAAATTTCATTATCAAAATTGAAAAAAAAAATACTGGAAAATTATAAAGGGCAATTTCCTTGTGATAAATTATTCAATAATTCTATTTAATATTAAAGAATGGCTTTTGAACAATTCTCTAATGCTAAAGAAAGTGTCGATATTTACCTGAATTACATGGAAGATCAAGTGGTCGGAAAACGACATTTCATATTACACGACCAAAATATATTTCAACTAATGGCGGAAATGATTCCAGGATACAGGATTTCTATTTAAAATTAAAGAATTGCCTTTAAGTACTTCTCTAATGCTCAAGAAAATGCCGATAGTTGTCTGAATTAGATGGTAAACCATGTGATCGAAAAACGAAATTTCATATTACACGACCAATTTATATCCCAACTAATGATGGAACTGATTCCAGGATACAATAACTTAATTTAATACTAAAAAGTGGCTTTTAAACATTTCTCTAACGCTTAACGTAGTTGCTCTGAGATAGTCCTAGGTACAAAAGTATATCTCAGCAAAAAAATTTCTTTTATCAAAAATTAAATAATGTATTATTAATATTCTTCAGTTATTATATTTGTATACCACTTGTTTTTTGAATTTCCGCGCGCTTATGTTGTAACAATTTAAAAGAATTGTTAAAAAAGCGTTGTAAAAACGTTGTAAAATGATGTTTATAAATTATATTTAAAAAACGGCGTGGTCAATAATTTTTATTTCGTATTAAATATGGTTTGCAACTTTGTATTTTATAACATATTAAATTTTTATCAAATCCCTTTGACACGTTTTCATTTTATTCAAAAAAAAAGAAAAATAGAATTTTTCCATAAGAGCCCGTGTTAAAATTACAAAACTTTGAAATCGTTTTTCTCAAAATTGGGGTGGTCAATTTTTTTTTTTTTTTTTTGGTAAGGGCTCATATTACTGGTATTGGATTAAATAAATATCTATAGAAGTTTCGTTAAAATTCTTTGAAAAAAATCGTTTTATCGACCAACTACCTTAAAAGCAAGCGTTGATATTTACGTGGATTACATGGTAAATCAAGTGGTCCGAAAACGACAATTTATATTACACGACCAAATATTATTCCAGTTAACAGTGGAAATGATTCCGGGATAAAATAATTCTACCCCATCTACTCTACCTTAGACGTATCAACGTGATTGAATTTTAGTTTTTGAGCACGTATGTTATGTCTTGGCTCATTGAATAAGGTACGTAAGGGTAATATGGCCAGTCAGTTAATATGGCCACTTTCTTATAACTCCGAAACTACGAGGAACTAATTATAGATAACACTGTTAGTAACGTATCAACTGAAGAGTAAGCAATATCACTCTACAAGACCGGGTGGCTGTATGTTGTCTGTGGGATTTTTAAAAAGAGAGAACGTTATTCGCGTGTAAGGTTATATACTTGTTTATAAATTTTACTTCAAAGAGAGTCAGGCTTCAGCGCGTAAACTTTATATTAAATAATTGTGGCATTGAAATAAAGGTAAGTGCGTTGCATTTTTAATTCTAGTTCTGATATAGAAAGTGTTTTTTATATACAGTGAATTTTTTAACAACAGATTCTAACCTGTTAATATGGACACTGTGGCCCAGGAGTTAATAAAACAAATGTTTCAGTTGAAAGAATCTGATGTGGATAAACCTGGTCCCAAATCTGATGTGGATAAACCTGGTCCAAAATCTGATGTGGATATACCTGGTCTGATTTCTGAAGACAAGGATGATCTCATATGCCCAAGTTGCGAAGATTAATAATTTACTGAGTATTTTTCTTTAACATTATTGTTAAAATAATTATTTCATTAAATTATTTAAATAAATGTGCTGATTTTCTTAAAATTTTACATAATGTTGATGTGGCTAGAGTTGGCCATATTTTCACCTATGTACGGAAATATGGCCATTTTACACATTATTTAAAAGACCAAAAATTTCTAAAAATTAAAAACTGAATCTTCCTAATTTATTATAACGTTAATAAACCATTAGTCGTAGAATAATGGGGTATTATTTATTTCCCTCCTTTATTTGTCTTCAGATAATTATAATACTTCAAACCTTAAGGTGGTCATATTACCCTTACGTACCTTACCCCATGTTTCCCTACCTATGAGACAAGATGGACAGAAATGTATTTTTTGAAATTATACATTTCATGATAGTGTTAAGTGTTTTTTTCGCCGTTTTGGGTTTAAATTGAAAGAATGGTTAAGAAATTAATAATTATCTTAATCTCAAAAACTTAATTTGTGTTTTATTTATTGGTCAAAACTTAGCTACCCCACCCTGTTCCACCTTTCTCTACCCGTGTTCATCAGTAAAATTTCGTAATCTTGAGAAACAGTTACTGTCAATACGGTTGTAACTTTTTAAAACTTGATAAGAAATATAGTGCAAATGTATAGAACACCTATAATACCATACATGTATAATTGAAAAATTTCATTAAGCTAGAGGTTGTTAACTTTATATCATCTAAAAATTTTATCTTTATCCTCGATACGTATTCAATTTTCTTAACAAATAGATGAAATTTTCAGTTTTTATTGTTGTTAGTTTTGTATATAATATGTATTGTATGATTGTATGTATTTATAAAATGATGTATGTCTCATACCTGTATAAAATAAGAGTCCATTTGGTTGTCTGGTTTTAAAATACAAGGAAACGGTATCCTGAGCACTTACAATCGGTTCTCCACCCGTCTGACTCAGGTCGTATGCGAGAAACTCCCCGCCACGAAATGCAGCCTCAGATGGTGCTTTATCTGTAACAAAGGAAAAATATAAAATGAAAACAAGCATCCACATTTGTTGTAAATAACAACAAACAATTTAGTTTTTTTTTTCATTTCTTTTTTTTTAACTAAAAACTATTGCATTGCAGTAGAGTATAAAATTTTTTATTTATTTCTATTTGCAGAGCCATAGGATAAATGCTAGGATTCCAAAATTTTAAGTATTTGCTTTTATACACAATAAAGGCCTTTAATTTCATTTTCGAATGTTTTGGTGTTAAACCTCTTGGTTTTGGAGTCTATTTAACCTATTTCCGCTTTTCTCCACTGTCATAACATGAATGATTAAAGGTATGTCTTCCACTTTACTTTGCAAAATACCACTTTTATTTTTGAAACTGTGACAATATTGTTTCGAACCGTTAGTTCAATGAACTAACGGTTCGAAACAATATTGTCACAGTTTCAAAAATAAAAGTGGTATTTTGCAAAGTAAAGTATTTGTTTATTATTTACAAATGTGGAATACCATAAAGTAACGCTCAAATCTATTAATATGGTATGTCTTCCCTTACAAAATTGCATTCCTTGTTCAACTTCTTAGTTTTTTACAAAAATATTTTTTTCTTAATCAAGATACATCAATCTGACACTATCTGCTAGAGAGGTAGGCCAGATACTTGTTGTTGTCCTATACTCATTTTTCTTACGATAAAACGGACAATCCATTTTCATAGTATAAGTTGTAATTTTTTTTAATTTCAAATGTTATCGAGTGCCTGTGAAACATTATTAGTGTATGGCGGACTTTTGTCCGTATTTACACGCACACTAATATTCATATGTTCATTTGATGTCCAGCTTTAGCTGATACTTGAACACTCGATTTAATTTGGTATGTATGACCAATTCATTATGTTAATTAAAATCCACATAGTGTTTGAAAAATTATCAAAACTGGATCGGCTGGGACTCGAACCCGGATCTCTTGGTCGCTAGCCAAGCGCCTTACTAATTAGGCTACCGACCGTTCGTTCGAGTACCACTCTAATTTTGATAATCAATCAAACACATCCTCTCTGCGAGACGCAGTTACATTTTTAATTTCAAATGTTATTGAGTGCCTGTGAAACATTATTAATATATGGCGGATTTTTGTCCATATTTACACACACACACTAATATTCTGTCAGTCAGTACATATTTTGTCAGTAACGTTCAACTGCTTGAAGCAAATGCTTTATTAAAGTATGTAAGTGTTCGCGTATCCATCAATATCAAGACGAAGTTATAGTTATTTTCGATTTCCGAAGCACCTTTCCCCAGAACACTTTCCTTTCATATATTTCAATAGGAAATACTTGTGTGTGTATACTTATATCACATAAACACATTTAGTTTGCAATTGTTCTGGGTCCCTCTGTCTGCAACTGGATCCACAAAATTAACCAATCTGGCTAACTTGTTTAATGTACTAGTTAATCAAGTCATCCTGATACTTAGTTACGGAAATATATGTTGATATCCATAGGGAGCGTCCATAAACTACATAGCCTAATTGAGTGGAGGGAGGGGTTATGCAAAAAGTTATTTTTTGGCTAAAGCTAATACAATTAAACAAAATGAATCTTAAATTACTTACGAGGCGCTTAATATTTTGGATACCTATTTTGAAATTTGACAAAACTTCTTCAAGCGAATTATCCAACCATGTGGTCACACAGTCTTTACATTAAAATTCTTACTATCAGTACCTATTCTGACTGTGCCTTTGGAGAAAATATTTTGCTAAAGTGTAAACTGTAAAAAAAGGCTCTTATCTTAACTGCATGTTTTTTTGGTTTATTGTTAGTAAGAAAAAAAAAAACTACGTTTCAGTATGGGAGGGGGGTCAAGACAAAAGTTACCTGTAGTCTACATGGAGGGGGTGTTTAAAATTGGCCAAAATGGAACTACATAGTTTATGGATGCTCCCATAGTTACTAATATCTGATTGGCTACAAAAAAGGGACGTGCGGCTATCAAAGTGTTAACACGGTTTCTAAAACATTCACTAATCATTAATTATAGGAAAAAGTAACGTCAAATTAATTCAAAACACTTATATCTCAAAAATGTTGCAAACAGCAGTTTCAAATCTTTAATAATTAGCTCTATGGTGTCTTCAATAGTGGTGCAATTCACATCAACTTATGAGAACAGAAAAATAATTTCTTTTAAATTCTTCTTTGTACACAGTAGAAAATTCAGGAAAATAACGAAACAATGCATACACTACAAATGAATGAACAGCAAGGAAATTTGCTTTTTTTACTGTAGATATAATTTTTTTTCTAATTACACTTACATAGGGAAAAAGCAAAACATGTCTGCGTCAGTGTCTGAAGTGAATTTTTATGACTTATTTAACCGTGCTCGGTACAATTACTTCTATACATATACGTAACACAAACAAGATCCACTCTGCAATGTTACGGGTGCATTTTTTAATCTTCCCGTGTAAGTTTTAACGGTAGGTAGTAACAATGCAGAATGCGCTTTAAGTGTTTGATGTTTACTGAAAAATGTCGCATAACTTTTGTTCATAATTAACGTAGCGTACAATTTTATCTATACTAGCTTTAGCGCCGTTAGTTCATGAATATTTTAGCATAAAAGATATTGTTTGTTTTAAAAGAAAATACTATTTTGCTAAGACAGGTACTTACATATATAATGAATTTATAATTATTCTAGAAATATAATAAGGTACTCGTTCTATTGGAATTAGTTTTGATAAGATATTATAATAATGTAAACAGTATTGCAATTGGCAACAGTTGCAACAGTTGCAACAAATTATGCAATTCACAGTCTCTGATTATCTATATTTTACACAACGAGTTGTTCTGGATGAGTCAAGTTGTATTCAATCTCGAGTAAATTCTTATAAGCTCAAAACATCGCTTTGTAGGACTTCAAATTTGCTAAGGGGTCTCTTGAGAAACAATTTATTGGAATGAAAAAAAAAGTTTTGTACATTAAAGTAGGTACATGCAATTTCTGTTGGGCCTTCTATCTGCTCTTGATGTGGGCTTGGTGAATGTCACATGTCAATTTTGAAATGCAAGGCGGTACCAACGATTTCTCGGTTTCTAAAACATAATATATTTATAAAAAACCTTAGTTCATAGGAAAGATAATACCAAAAATTGTAAGACTATTTGGAATTAACCGATTAGACCTCATTTTTTGGCGCAATTTTGAAAAAAAGTAAAAAAAATTGCCCTGTTTTTGAACTTTCAGGCGTTCTAAAATATCGAATTTTTTAAGGATGTTTGGGAGGTACAATCGGAGATAAAAGTACATGAAATTAGAAATTCGTGAATAATTGCGTTGTATAACAAACTATGATGTAAATAAATAGTTATCTTTGTTAAATAATAGCTATCACTACAACTGATTGTACAATACATCAAACTATAGCTCTCAGTTGACTACAAGAGCTGAGTACATTCTGAGGATTTTTCGGAGGAATTTCAAAATGCTACGAGACGATTGAAAATTTAGTAGAATGTTCCTCATTAAATACTAAGGCCCCTGTGAAAATTTCAAACCGATTCACTAAGCCGTTTAAAAGTTATTTAATCTGTTCTGTTTTCGAATTTTCATAAGAGTACCTACGGTGTAAAATTATTATTTTTTTTTTAAATAATTTTTTAACGGCTTAGTGAATCGGTTTGAAATTTTCACAGGGGCCTTAGTATTTAATAAGGAACATTCTACTAAATTTTCAATCGTCTCGTAGCATTTTGAAATTCTCCGAAAAATTCTCAGAATGTACTCAGCTCTTGTACTCAGCTGAGAGCTATAGTGTGATGTATTGTACAATCAGTTGTAGTGATAACTATTATTTAACAAAGATAACTATTTATTTACCTCATAGTTTGTTATACAACGCAATTATTCACGAATTTCTAATTTCATGTACTTTTATCTCCGATTGTACCTTCCAAACATCCTTAAGGGCTGATTCTAGATAGTCTTACAAAAATATACTATAATAGAAAGAATGCTTCAAGTTTTAATCCAATCGGACTTACAGTTTTTTTTTTTTTTAATCATTGGAACTGTTTTTTTTTGGGCATGTGACCTTCAGCAGCCTTACAAGGGCTATAGCTGATCAAAAATAAAAGTAAAAATATTCAAGATACACTTATCTATGTACTTTAATGGACAAAAGTGTGTTTTTCATTACAATAAAAAAAATTCTCAAAAAGTGTTACTTTTATAGCACATCACTTGTAAAGGATTCCTTAAACAACAAATTCAAATATTCAGTTTAATTAAAATTCATAGTTACGGAAATTTTGTACTATCTATTTACAGTTATAGAATACTGTATGTATAGTTTGTTATCTGATGTTACCCGTTTTGGTGGAAGGTTGACAAATTACGTTACATTAGGCTTTAAAAAGAGATCTAAGATCTTAGGAAGAGGACATTGTTTTTTAAAGGAATTTTGGACTGACCGGAAGAAAGTAAAATTTTCTAAATTCTCTTCCATCAAAATAAACAAGTAACTTTTAAACGCATTTTTCACTCACAAATATCTATATTACTTGATAAATATTATATCAAAAATATTTATATACTCAAGTAAAGGGTTCATGCTAATCGATCATAAATATTTGATTTATTTCTTCGAAATTTTATAGTCAAAATAATATTTATAAAGCTATTATAACATATAGGTATATTCTTTCAAATAAGTTTATTAATTTTAAATTTATATTGATTTCATTGAATAAATAAAACGTTACCATAACAACCGACTTTTCATAGAATTTTTAGTTATTGTGTGTCAATATATTATACTTTATCGGTGAGGATTATTGTTAGGTAACTTTTAAAGATAAGATAACCATTAAAACACTTTTAGTGTTGGTAAATAATGTAATTGTCTGTTGAAAGAACAATTATACATTTTTCAAATAGTGCGAACGATTTCAAGTTTGAATCGTAACACTACCCGTACATCTGTATAACTAATTTAATTTATATGTGTTTCTCTTCCTTCTTTTCTGGGTCACGTAACTCTAATATGAATATCGGGAGCAGGGCAGTG
The DNA here is from genome assembly GCA_035578155.1 of Brachynemurus nebulosus. Lineage (NCBI taxonomy): Eukaryota > Metazoa > Arthropoda > Insecta > Neuroptera > Myrmeleontidae > Brachynemurus > Brachynemurus nebulosus. The sequence continues at coordinate 7,242,658 of JAPWDM010000001.1, read as the reverse complement.
GAGAGAAATATCGAGCCGTGAGATAAGCAAAATGTTTCAATAATTTCCTCCAAAAATACAAGTAACGAACAAAAAAGAAAAAAACTCTTTTTGCCCGGGCCTCAAAAAAAAAGAAAAAAAAACACTTTAGCTTGGACTCTTTATAAATGGCTTCCGACCTTCTTTTCAAACTGGGCAGCACCTCTCTTGTCGGGCCTGATTAGGGGGAATGAGATTAAAAAAGTGTGTAGACTAAAAAATAACTACGATTTTAGCAGAAAATGGTGTGAAACCCTACCATTTTCGTTGTTAGTTAAGTAAAAGAAAGTGAGATATTAGTAAAAAACGATTATTGACGTCTTTGATTTCGAATAACTTTGTTACAGGCAAGATTTCAATAGGAATTTCCTTTTCGGACTTCTTAATTTAGATAAAAAGGTATATATATGCAGTTTAGATATTCGTTTTTTTGTCTTCAATTCAGTGTAAATAGTTCATTTCTGATATGACTCCTAAGTTTTTTATTCCTTTCGCCTATGTTTTTTTCAGTAATAGAAAACGAACTGTAACCTCTGTTTCAAGTTGAACTAATCGAAAACTCAGTAGAAACGCTAATGGCACCTTCTTTTGAATGCCAAAAAATCACTGCTAACTCATAATGCCAGAATCGTTGGTCTACTCTAAATAAAGCTTGTACTCTGGTATAAGATCAAAATTTTCTTTGCACGTGTAGGGTTAAAGTATCCAAACTAACAAAATTTTATCCGAACGCGTGAGAACACACTGACAAATGTTATCAATAGTAACAAAAATTTTGAAAACATATGGTTCTAATTTTACACAATTTGCATTGTATAATGTTATATTCTCTATCGTATTGCAAAAAAATATTGTAAAATTAAGTCGATTAAGTCAAGAAACGTTCGAAACAAACCATTAAAAGAATTTATTGCTTGAATTAATATAAAAAGACAAAAATGCAACTATAGAAAACTTTTAATTCAAGAATATAAAACAGCGGATATTATCAATAATATTTTACTTATAATACATACATTATAAATATTGGACAGTTGCCAGATCTATGCCATAATAAGGCTGCAGATACACGAGACACTTTTGGTGTCTAGAGTAGGTCTATAGATCAAATTAATGTCCGTGTGTATACAGCAATGAGAACAGTGTCGCTAACAACAGTCCGTAATCTAGCGAGACTGTGTCGACACTGCTCTAGCTAGTAAAATTGCATAGGTGTAAACACTGCGATAAATTTTCAAATCGGTTTGACATTTTTTCATACACTCGCAGAGGAGAGATAGATTCATGGTACATAATTAAATGTACATAATTATCAACATATTTTTTAGAATTTTACTTTATGGTATAGAAATGAATTACATCACAACAAAGTTGATAACTTTTGTTTTTATTAAATATAAAAATGTTAATTGATAAATATTATCGAAATTATACTATACATCTAAATTATACTAAGTGTTGAGAAGTTTTTATTTAATTGTATACAACGTTTTTTATAAATTGGAGGATAAAGAAAGAATTTTAATTTTTTTTTTTGAATTCCCCGCCTAAAATGTATTATTTTGTACATAACATTCTATAATATTTATGGTTTTATTTCATTCGCAAGTGTCCAAAAACTAATTTTATTACAAGTTTATTACACTTTTTTCCTGTTTCACTTTTTGTGTATTATATATGTTACTTGACATTTTGTCATTTTAAGGTTATTCACTGGGAAGGTTATCGATTAAAAATCGATTTTCGTGTGAACAGCTCAGACACATGTTGCGTACATTTATGTACAGATACTATCCAGACACAAAAATTTGTTGAAGTGTGAACAGTAAAGAAATTTATGTCTGACATTTGTGTCGACATTTTGGTGTCTCGTATATCTGCAGCCTAACAAATCTTTTATGAATTTTTGAATATGTTATGAAATTACTGTGTGGTTATAAATGCAAGAAATCAGTGCTTTTAAATAAATAAAACAACTCACTGGTTTTATCTGCTGTATGAATTTACTTGTTTGCATCTCGTTAGGCGGAAGTTACCTGCAGCTTTTCTAGCTTTCTTTCTTAAAATTTCGTGTCGAGTAGCCGAGTTTTATGTTAAAAGTAAGTATATAATTATATTCTGTGCTTTTTCCATATAATACCAATTATTTTGTTAGTATACACTAAGAACCTGTTTATATATTAACAAAAATTGGCCAAATTTTTTGCATATAAAATAATATCAATGCGGTCTTTGCTTTGAACAGAACATTCTTACAAATTTTTGATTGATTATGTTTTAGGCTGAACAAAGTAGGGTAGGGTCGTATAAGATGGCGCGGTCGGTAAGAGGGCGCACTCCTGTTTTCTCGAAACAGCAACGAAATTTGTAACAAACTTTAATCGTGTTTTGAAGAGTTCGGGTATCCGTAATTGCTCACCAAAAAATATTAGTTTAGGACTAGTTCTTATTATTAAACAAAACTGAAAAATTATAAGTTTTTTTAAGTAATTGATGAATATAGTTTTATTAAACGTTTAAAAACGAAACAATTTTCTTACATTTTAAGGTTATTTTGTTACAGATTCAGTTACAAAAAATCATGTAAGCTTACTTGAGATTGCATATAATATAATATAATCTCAAGTAAGCTTACATGGGTTTTTGTAACTGAATTTGTAACAAAATAATCTTAAAATGTAAGAAAATTGTTTCATTTTTAAACGTTTAATAAAACTATATTCATCAATAACTTAAAAAAACTTATAATTTTTCGGTTTTGTTGAATAATAAGAACTAGTCTCATCTTTTTTTATTATATATATATATATATATATATATATATATATATATATATATATATATATATATATATATATATATATATATATATATATATATATATGGACACAAGTAAGAATTGTTACAAAGAACTGACTTACTTTGCGTTCTTTGAGTTTCATTTATAATAATATATGAACAAAATCGTTACAATTTTTGACGATTTTCAAATCTCTTAAGCTGCAGTGAAAGTAAAATATTGAATAAAAAAGTTTTAACAACTAACTCTGATAAATCTGAAAAATTAACACAAAATGTATGTCCTCTTGTGTGTTAAATCATTGACACAAATCTTGTGTAAAGATTTGACACATATGCTTTGTGTTAAAATAACACAAAAAATTGAGTGGACCGTTCTGGACATGTGAAATGTGTTAACTTTAACACAAATGTTTTGACTGTGTAGTTTCTTGAATGAACTTTTATCAGTAATATAGATTTACACATTCGCATATTATAATGACTTTCGTCTTTCAAACTATATTATGTATTATAATGAATATACTGACTAAATCATCGTAGTCCCTTCATCATTGTTATAGTGGTATATACGACGATTATTCTTTAAATATTACCATTAATAAACGAATCTTTTATTATATTATCATTATCAATATTATCACGCACTGTTAATGTGTGTACCTAATAATGGAAGGTCGTATAACAAAAAAAAAAAAAAAAATTATGTTTATATCAGCAAATGTACCTAGTGTACCTACCTACCTATATAATGTAGACGCTGACTTGTGATATTCGAGAAAAAAATTTGTCAAATGCGTGTTGAACACGCATTAAGTCAGGGTTCCTCAATGTCTAGAATTTTTCACAGCCTTCAATAACATATAGGATACTTAGGTACATTTTTTTTTACCGTTGATCTAAAAATAGGCAAATATATTCGACGGGAGTCTCACTCATAACTGTAACACCTAGTAGAAAATATATGAACTTTGAAACCAGACGAGTGACCGAGCACACTTAGACTTTTAAGACTAGGGTTCAAATCCCGCTGCCACCTATGTTCGTGAAGGTTTTCTGCAGTTACCCTTCTTAATTCCAGATGAATACCCGCATCGTTCCTTTAAAAAAATCGGCTGCACATATACACCTTCTAGATCCTAGCTCCCGCTCCCATTTACCTTGTCCTCCACCCACATCAGAAAATGTATAATGTAACATGTATAAAATGTGTAAGATATAAATACAGTATACAACTAATGATGTGGGTGGCGTCTATTGCAGATGGGAAGTCTTAACAACAAACGTTAAACTACATTGTTACCATTATTAGTATTACAAATTTTGAAGTCCAATATTTCATAAATGAAATTTTAAAACGAAAAATGGTTAAAAAAATCCCAACAACATTTTAAAAGATCTTTCTGATGATATCCCGCCTGATTTTTGGAGTTACTCACGAAAAACGAAAATTTTATTCATTTTTTAGCATTTCACTTAATGATTTGGACTTGAATACTTAAATATCCCTTGATGCAAAATTTCATTTATTAGAGAGACAATTCTTTCTACTTAAATTACTTTTTGCCTTTGAAAACCTGTTTGCCTATATCTCTAAAAGTTGTCGACACAACTTAGCCGAAATAACTTGAACTGAATGTTTTTAACAAGTGCTAATAATTATCTGTATTTTCTTCGGGTTTTTTGGATCCACAAACGTTTAAAAATTGTGGAGGGTACAACCTACTCGTCATTTTCAAGTTCAGTATTTCGCAATTGGAATTTAAAATAGAAAATTGTAAAAGGAACTTCAACTTCATTTTACGATCTTTTTCTAACGACATTTCACACGATGTGGTATATAAAAAAAAAATTTCATTTCCATTTTCGAATACGGGAAAGTACTTAAAAGAATCAAGAAAAATTTTTGTTGCTATACGAATTAATTGGTATTTCTACCTGTAGTATGTGTTTGCAAAATTGCAGACACATAGATCGAAAGATATTATGAATTTCCAGATGTTTCTTCGGAACCCTAAGAAATATTGCACAGCTTGTACAAAGGAGAAGCGTACGTTTAGGTACTGTAAATGTGTCATGTAACATGCCTTGGCTGTATTATTTGACTTTGATAAATCTAACCAGAAAAATAATATTATGAGAAAACATTAAAAATAAAATCACGTCGAAAATATCCGTGGAAGTGATTTTGAATGTAAACAAATGGTAAATATAGATTTTTTTATCTTATTTATATAGGTCCATTCTTTTGTTGTGCATTTTACATAGCGCTTTGTTAAAGATACGCTAAAATAAAGGAAAAAATGGTTGAATAAAAACAAAGTTCTTTGTTCATAATAATCAGAGATGGGAAGAAAAGGTCCCTAACAGAGTCGTCATATAAAATATTTTGTACTGGGGGCCTACGAATAGAACTGGAGTGCTGTCATAAAACGTAAAAATATTATCAATCTTTTTAAAAATCAGTTTTACGACGTTTTACTATTAATACCACATCGTTAATGTTATTTTGTGTCTGTGTTTTTTAATTGTCAATATTATGAATCATTTTACTTGTTATATGTACATACATATCTTATATTTTTCTAATGCAGAAACAAAACCATGTTCAATCTTGTGAGCGACCTACTAGAGTGATACAATCTACTAATGCAATCAATTTTGTTTACATTAAAACAGGTATAAAGAATGTGACATGTACATATTATTTAAATAATCGCAAAGGAAATAGAGATATTGTTTACAATATAAATGTTTTGAATTCGTTTAAATTAATTTCTATTACAGTCGACCACTTACTTATTCAACATTAATTTTTTTAAATTATTTTTAAAATTAAAATTATATATTAAATTATGAAAAATGGGTAAATTTTGATTTTTACTGATTTGTTCTTTAAAGCTTCCTTAGGCTAGTCATCAAATCCAGGGGAAAATCGTCAGCCTTGTAATAAAATTTATAGCCCCCAATTCAAAATATTTTATATGGCGATTCTGTTCGGGACCACTATCCTCCCAAGTCTAATAATAATAAATAGGTATATAGTTTTTTTTTTTTTTTAGATTAAAGCTAAAACTTTCATTTCAAATTAAACCGGATATTATTTATATACTCTTGAAAAAAAATAAACGTCAAAAATTTTGAAAATATTCAACTATTTTCAAGAGGCTTATCACAGTCAAAAATTGTCCAACAGTGATTTTAATAGGAGCATTTTAAAAGCTTAAACCATACTATGTACTTTTTGATGATGGAATTATAAAATTATGATTTCTGCATTTTATTTAAATTTTTTTTAAACATAATCGCCAACAAAATAAATGGAAATTTGTTTTTAACTTTAAAGTTGTACAGGAAGTGCAAAAAATGTTTTTTTGAATAGTGTGTCAAATTTTTTTAGGTTCTGAAGAAAAATTTCGGAACCTTTATGGATTCGTCATGTCTGCTTGTCTGTCTGTCACACGCCCGTAATTTTGACATTTTTCGGCCTATGAAAATAAAATTTTGTATATACCTAGGTACATGCTACAGGGGCAAGTTTCAATTAATGTCAGACAAAAAAATTTTTTTTAATATCTTGAGGTGTCTAATTTCCTGGATTTGAAAGTGGCGATAAAAATTTATTTTTTACGTACTACATCGCGTTGGACATCGCTAAAAGTAGCTCTTAAAATGAAGTTGCGAGTTTTTTACGTTTACCATTTTTTATTTTAAAGTCTCGTTTGCGAAATATTAAGTTTCAAAGTGGTTATTTTTCGCCAACAGTTTTCGTTCACCTGTAATTTTTAAACCATTGATCAAAGAAATCTGAAAAGTTACTGGTTCTAGCACTTACTCAAAGCACTTAATTAAAATTATTTCGAATAATTTCGATCGCTAACTTTAAAAGTTAGCAAAAACAAAAAAAATAAACCTGAAGTGTAAAAACCAAAAATGTATTTTTCCAGGTAGTACTAGCTTTCAAATAAAATTCATTTAAAAATTTTTGTGCACAACTAAAAGTTTTAGCAAGTTAAATATTCAATTTTTCTGCACTTGATATCAATAAACGCGGTAGCGCGTCGGCAAATTCTCACCAGCCGTACGTGCACCAAGCTATATTTACACGAACCATTTCAAGGCATTTTTGACCCCCTTAAAACTCTAGTTCTATTTGTTGCATTGAATTAAAATTTTGCATGCATAATAACACACTTGAAATCACTCTCAATTTCAAATTTAATCGATCTAACTTTCGTAGTTCCTGAGTTATAGGTCTCCAAAAATCGATAATTTTGGCACTCACTCACTCACTCACTCACTGACGGATCATCAAAACCTCTGGCCTATTTCCAGTGGGTGCAGGAAATTAAAATTCGGTCAGAATATATATCTTTGTCTAGAAGTAAAGAGAAAAATCTAAAATCATAATATTTTTCGTTATTTTCGTTATTTGTGCCCTTTCTTTTGAAAAATACAGGGCAATTTTATAATTGTAAATGTTACTCAAAGCTTTCCTAAATATTCAAATGTACCAGTTGCCGATAACTACGAAAAAGAAATAATTATTTATAGCAACAAATTACCTACTATTATTGCCTAATACTCGTATGATTAATAAATTCATAAACATTTAAATTAAACAAGTTTGTATTAAACTACATTTCCTACAAAAAGTCGTGAGATCCCACCAAAAACATAAATTTGAAAAACGGGCAAGTTCTATTGTATTGTGTTAGCCTGAAAAAGAATTGAAATCAAAATAAACTGTCAAGTTTCAAACACATTTTTCGTCCAGAATTGGAATAAAATAAATTGTTTTAAGAAATACACATCAAGCTTTTTTAAAGTAAATAATAGAAATTTTTCATTAGAACTTGGGCATTTTTTAACACCAAGTTTAATATAAATGATAAATGAATAAAACTTTCCAAGTTCTAATGAAAAATTTCTATTATTTACTTTAAAAAAAGCTTAATGTATATTTCTTAAAACAATTTATTTTATTCCGATTCTGGACGAAAAATGTGTTTGAAATTTGACAGTTTATTTTGATTTCAATTCTTTTTCAGGCTAACACATTACAATAGAACTTGCCCATTTTTCACATTTATGTTTTTGGTGGGATATAAGTACCATATAGTCCCGATCAAACTGCTGAAATTAGCTTAATAATAATTAGTATGACGTTGGCCTATAGTGTACCAAAATCAAACGTTAAATATGTAATGAAAATTTATATAGAGAAATTTGTTCTAGAAATGTGAAATTTCGCACAGTGAGTCCTTATGAAACGTACGTAAGCACTAATTGTAAGAAGAGATTTTTGGAAATTCGTAAAAAATAGGGGATTAAAATTTATACTGGAAACCCTTAATCCAGAGATGTAAAATTTGCAGAAAAGTTCCTTATTTAACGTGATCGAGCGTCAAGAAGGAATTTTTGGAAATGTATCCCCTAAACTCTAAGGGATTAAAATGGGGGGGGGTGACAAATAATATACAAAAACCGCTGGGTTTAGATACGTGAAATTTTGTCCAGAGTTGGAAAGCCTGTACCATGACAGGGGCTGTAATAGCTGAATAAGTTTTCTGGAAATTCTTTAAAAATGAAAAATCTCAGCAACTAACTGTTGCATTGAATTAAATTAAATTATTGATATTTTTTTTTGAAAATTTGTTGATATATGAGTTCTGTGCCGCTCAGTTTACATCCATTTTAAAATCGGAACTACAAAAAAACAGAATTGGACTTTAACCAGTCTAGTCCTCTTGGGTGACAGATAGACTCGCGACCAAATTTCGTTACAACGCATAGGTACACTATAATAAAGAATTAAATAATAAAATTACTCATAAAATGTACACTTTGAGTAGTAATTTACACAAAAAATAATGTCTTATGTGATAAAATCGTAAAAAGAATACTTTGCAAGCTTGAACAACCTCCCCTTTAAATGCTGTTTTAACCTATTTAAATCTTTTCAATAGCATGTAAACGAATGAACTGAATTAATTGCAAAAGTAAAATGATAACGTTTTATTATAATTTATGATATAACTGTCGAGTGATACGAATTCCACTAAGAGTTGAGATAGTATCGTCCGCCCACACATTGAGTTTATGTTACCTTCGAATTTAATAGTCCTCCTTTACATACAACCCACTCTATAACAATCATAACTTTCAATTTATTATAACGTTTACAATATATAAGACAAATCACCCACGTTAAACATAAAATAAACTTTTAAATAGCTTCTTTGATCAATTCCTTGAATTGACGTAGTAAAATTTTCATAGTAGCCTAACATCCTCTCCAATTAACACAATTAATTTTCAATCTTTAATTAAATTCTTGTAGTGTATGTGAAGTCTTACGATGAAAAATTCACTTATAAATTAAGTAACTTCATCTGACGATTATTATTTCGATGATTACATACAAAAAGGTATATTTTATAAACACATACACAAGGAAAGACGCTTGCGCTTTTGATAACATTTTTGACCTACCTGGCTCTATAATGGGAAAGGACGTCTAGAGGAGGAATGAATGTATGTAGGGGAAAGTGAGGAGTGGTCGGGGGTAATATTTTATTGTTGTTTTTTGAATACATTTCAAGAAATTTTTCAGAAATCAATTAAAAGGAATATAATTTTGTTAAAATGTTACATTAAATTTACGTTTTAAATTTTGAATAGGTAAATAATAACAAAATTGGTGTTTACTGTCTTCGCTGCACGGAAAGGCATTGAATCAAGGATATGTTTTATAGTTCAATAAGTACACATCTCACTTACATCTCTGACAAAAATCATATCCATGTTAAAAAAATTAAGATACTAAGTATTTAAATTATGTGGAATAAAATGACACCAAGTATATTGTGCATAAATTAAACAAACTAGACAATATAATAAAATTGTTTGTCTTTATCTAAATTTTATAATTATTTATCACATCCAGGAAATAGGTTACATTTTCTGAACAAACTTGGTTATTTTTACAAAAAAAATATAAATTTGTCACTCAGATTATCCAAACATCAACATATTTGATTTATATTATTTTTGTAGCTATATTAATTTAGAATCGTGACGTCATCACGTATACAAAATTTTTAAATGCTTCAAAAACTGTAATTTTGATGTTAGAAACATAAAATTTGAAGCTCCCCATAGATTTTTGTACCTAATTTTTAACAAAATCGGAATTATATGTACAACATAAAAATTTAACATTTTCCACCGGAAAAATGTTCAACTATGATATAGGTACACACATTCGTAAGATTATTTAAAAAAAAGCTGTAGGTAAATAGTCTTTTGAACTGTAGACAATCAGGAACTGCAGCCATAATTTTGGAGTTCCCAGGCTGTACATCACCTGCGAGTCGTACTTTCGGAAACCCTGATTTAAAAGTACATCTGTTCTAGATACTTTTTAAAAGCCGAAAAAATAATCCACAGGACGTATATATTGTCTTGCAAATAAAAAATATTTTCTTTACGTTTAATTTTACGAAAAGTGTGCTCCCCCTCCTGATTTTCCCCTAAAAAACTGGAGTATCGCGTGTGTCTGTCTGCTAATGCTACTGTCTACATGGGCCCTGTAACAGTGAATATATTATATAACGTTTGTGGGTATAATAATGTAGTAAAGTTAGTTGGTATATGTTGATCAATATACACATAATAAGTTCATATAATGCGAATATATTTAGGTGGGTACATAATGCGGTTTGATAGTAATAGTTGTGCAAATAGTTTGGGCACACAAAATTTCTATAATGAACATTTCATGAAGGTGGATTTGCACGTGCTTACAATTTAATCCCGTATAGTGGTTAAATTACTACACAGACCAGGTAAAGATTACAAATAGGTATGTATGTGCGATCATAGTATTAAGGATTGTAACATCTCTATAGATTGTAATTTGCAAATGAGGAAAGAAAATGAATAAATTTATGCACAGAGCAAAATGATAAGTAGAATTTTCGATTGGCACGGACGCCGAAAAAATTGCTGAAGAGATTTTGACGAAACTTTGTATAAAATATATTTCTTAGAGAAACGTTTTTCAAATTGGTGTTCCGAAAGCAGTCATAAGCCTCGATCTACACTATAGTGCCGGTTTCAAGACACTCTCGATTTCGTAAAATCTTGTGCTTACATCACAGTGGTGGTACTTATTCATTCTCCATTCACATTATAATACCGGTCTCGGTATGCTCCCAATTCTGTCTCACAAGTAAAGGGCCCGAGGCCGGACCTATCGATTTTGATGAAATTTAGATATGTGGTAGAACACTAAAAAATAAGCGATACGTATTTTTTTTTATCTTCGGAAAAACGGTTTGAAGGGGTGAAATCGCCCTCCAAAAATTGGGGTAAAATTTTAATTTTTTGAATATTTCGAAAACGGTAAGAGATAGAGCAAAAGTTTAAATTGGGGATATTGCTCTTTTTTAAAGAGTTATCTATTGGTATTAAATTTGTTCAAATTACATCAACAGGGGTGGTTGGGAGTTAAAATTTAGGGGTTAATTTTGCAAAAGGGTGTGAAAATTAAATAATATAAAAATTTTGTTTACAGATTTGAAATCTACGCCAAAAAATCTAATTGACCTATTTTTGCTCAATGTCCTAATATTAAGTCTAGGGGTAGTTAACTAGGGGGTGACTGTGTCAAATAGTCGTACTACTTGGGTGGTTCAAAAAGTTTTTCTTCATGGAAAATAGTTTAAGACATTTAGAATAACGACGAAATGAAATTTTCGATTTCAAAATTCAGTTTGAGCAACATTGGAGAGGGGGAGAGTCATCTTCTTATATTACATACTAGTTAATATACACTCATTTTTAATATTAACACACTGACAGTGGGTAATAATCTCACAATAAGTGGTTCTGAAGTTGGACCGTCGTATGTAAGGTTTTTATAAGGTTTGTTTTTTATTGGATGTTATAGTTTTCGTTATCGAAAATTATCGATACCGAAAATACGTGTTGCTTATTTTTTAGTGTTCTACAACATATCTAACAAGTAAAGGTCCCGAGGCCGGACCTATCGATTTCGATGAAACTTAAATATGTTGTAGAACACTAACAACTAAGGGACACGTATTTTTTTTTATCTGCGGAAAAACGGTTTGAAGGGGTGAAATCGCCCTCCAAAAATTGGGGTAAAAATTTAATTTTTCAAATATCTCGAAAACCTTACATACGATAGTCTAACTTCAGAACCATCTATTATGACATTATTACCCCCTGTCAGTGTGTTAATTGCAAAAATTAGTGTATGTAAACTAGTATGTAATTTAAGAGGGTGACTCACCCCCGCTCCAATGTTGCTCAAACTCAATTTTGAATTCGAGAATTTCATTTCTACGTTATTCTAATTGTCTTAAGCTATTTTCCATGAAGAAGAACTTCTTGATATACCCAAATTGTACGACTATTCGACATAGTCACCCTCTAGTTAACTACCCCTAGACTTAATATTAGGGCATTGAGCAAAAACAGGTCAATTAGATTTTTTGACGTAGATTTCAAATCTGTAAACAAAATTTTTATATTGTTTATTTTTCACCCCCTTTTTGCAAAATTAACCCCCAAATTTTAACCCCCAACCACCCCTGTTGATGTAATTTGAACAAATTGCATATCAATAGATAGCTCTTTAAAAAAGAGCAATATCGCCAATTTAAACTTTTGCTTTATCTCTTATTGTTTTCGAGATATTTGAAAAATTAAATTTTTACCCCAATTTTTGGAGGGCGATTTCACCCCTTCAAACCGTTTTTCCGCAGATAAAAAAAAATACGTGTCCCTTAGTTTTTAGTGTTCTACAACATATTTAAGTTTCATCGAAATCGATAGGTCCGGCCTCGGGACCTTTACTTGTAAGTTTCATCAAAATCGATAGGTCCGGCCTCGGGCCCTTTACTTGTCAGTTCGAAAATAAATATATATTTTCATAATAATAGAGTGCAACTTATCTGAGTGGTATTGGTATTGGACCGGGATTAGACAGCGACTAAAACCGTATTTGGATCGTAGCGATGATATGAATGGACTCATTGTTTCTTATGTGACAATATTTTATCAAACTGAGAGAGTATCAGCAGTGTACCGAGAGCGGCACGACAATTTGGATCGGGGCTAAATGTTCAGCGAAAAATATATGAAACTGAGGCTAGAGTACAACAATGTTTGCTCTTATGCGCTTAATTTAATTTAAAACAATTCTTAAAAGAAACACTATCCCTGCTACACCATGAGAGTGGGTGTAATAGCTGAATTTTCGATTTGAGAATTTGCTAAAAAAAAGAAAACATGATAAAATAGAAACAAAGAAAATGAATAAATAAGCAAAACAGTTGGAGGTATAAGATTCAATAGCTGGAGGTTCAACTTGCTACAACATTTATGTCTCCAACTGCTTTACTTTTTTATTCATTTTTCTTTTTTTTTATTTCGTCTTCCTTTTTTTATTTTGCTTTTTTCACAGTTGGGTTTTCTTTAGATATTTTTTTATTTAAGCCTTTTTACTGCCATTTAATTATTAAGAAGAAACAAATATATACATATATGCACTCGAGACCACGGGTATAAAGTCGAAGATAAAAGCTAGTTTCTATCAAAATTTCCATTTTCTATTTTTTCGTTTGAGGGAATGAATTTTCAAAGATCCCATTATTGGGGCTCTCCTGTGTTTGTTTGTTTGTTTGTGTTTCACGTTTCACGTTTCTAGACCCTTCTCAAGGCTCACCTATATTACGTAAGGAATTCCTCTACAAAATTTAACTTTTCTATATAAATTTTTCTTTTATCCACTTAAGAGGATGAATTTCGACATTTCCTGTATCCTAAAGCACTTTCAAGATAAGACAAATCCAACCACATCACCTTTATAACAATAAGGCAGATATACTATTTCTATTATTGTACCTTCATTCCAAAAACATATACTTTTATAATACACCATAGCACTGAAAAGAACTCTCAGACTATGCGTACTAGGCTATAGGAGTCTGTATAGGTATTATAGTTGTCGATATTTACAACCTTCACGTTTAATTTATTCATTACATAATATAAAACGTTTTACATTTCCAACGTTTTAATTTTAACGCAAACTTTCATGGTTATTTATGTGTGAAATTATTCATTCAAAATTGCCCCACTCACAATTATGTGAATGTTTAGTTAACGCATTATAACGTACGTTTACGCTACGTACGTATATTAAATGATCCTGATTAACAAACAAATTTAATTGACAAGATTAATTGATTTGTTTTTATTTTGTTTATACTGTATTTTTTTTTCAATTCCGTAAAGGTACAAAAATATGTGGCGTAGTTTGGAGTGGGAAGATTGGAACAAGTGACCGGAAAGAAGTGGGCGTTGAAAGCTGAAAAATCTTTTTGTTTTTTGTATGATTAAATTGCGCCTAAATTGCTCCATTGAGATCAGTAATTGCTCCACCAGAAACTCATTAGTTGAATTTTTCAACTGAAAAAATTAGACTTATACAGCCTATACGATAAGAACGACGAGAGGCAAGAGTGGAGGCGCTATCCGTTTTCGGACCCCTAGAACACGATTATGTAGAAAAAAATGTCTGATATATATTATATATATATTCTCGCTACCTTTTAATATGTGTAGGGCCCCTCTATGGAAGTTAAGAGCTGAAATTTGGTAAGTGGGGCTCATTCTGATGCACAACAATATTATCAAAGTGGGATCAAATTTTGGATCCGACCCAATTTTTAAGGGGCGGCGGGGGGCAACAAAAAAAATAAAAATTTTCCAAACCGGTTGGAAATAATTTCTCGGTCAATTATCTACAACATATCCAAAATTCAGCTTCCTAGGATGACTTGGAGGGAGTAGAGGGGGAAAAACAAATTTTGACTGGATCTAACACGCCCACAGTCCCCAGAATTAACGTAGGGGGTTGAAATTTGGTGTGTTGATAAAGTTTGTACCTAGGTTGTGCTTTTTGGAGGTCTTAATATTTTACCCCCACCCCCACCATTTTTAAGCTACAATTTCATGCTTTTTCGACGTTTTCGAAGTTTTTACCACTCGCACAGGTCACTCAAATAAACCTAGAGGGCAGAAATTTTGTATTCGGATTGAGTTAGTATCAAGGGGGTGCCTTTTGGGGGTCTCAACTTTTAGCCCTTACCCCCATCATTTTTATACCAAAAAGAATACGATTTTTCTTGTTTTTTAACAGTTTCGTTCGGGTCAAAATCTCCCCAAATAAACCTAGAGGGCTGAAATTTTGTGTATAGGTTAAGTTAATAGCCAGCCATTGCTTTTTGCAGGTTTTAACTTTTAACCTTTACCTCCACGATTCTTACGCCAATATTTCCTTGATTTTTTTGCTCATTTTCTAACACGCCTAGAGACTTTCTGAGTAAACCTAGAGGGTTGAAATTTTGTATCTGTATTCAGTTAATATCGAGGGTGTGCCCGTTAGGGATTCCACATTACCTTGCCTCCCCACTTTTCCCATTTTTACATCGGAATTCAATAGCGTTGTTATATATTGTTAAATGTGATTTATATCGATAACAATACAGTAAGCAGACTAAATTTAAAGAAACAAATGATATATATACATCATTTAACACAAATGAAATAATACATATTATATGTAAGTAATTTAAAAAATATTATTGATGTAATTTTAGCGAATTTCCAGAATGGAATTGAGCTATTACAGCCACTGTCACAACGCGACCTGAGTCCGGGACCCTGGCAGAAATTTGTTTTGAGGTCCCTAGAAACCGAAAATATTATTGGCTAAAATTTATATATATATATATATATATATATATATATATATATATATATATATATATATATATGTATATATGTGTATATATATATATATATATATATATATATATATATATATATATATATATATATATATATATATATATATATATATATATATGTGTGTGTGTCCGCACGATAACTCTCGAACGGAATGTCCTAGGATTACGAAATTTGGTGAAAGTATTGGAAGTCCCAAACCGTTGGACGAGTTCGTTAACCAGACACGTCGGATGCCAGGAACATGGTTTTTGTTCTTGCAAAAAATTAGTTTTTTGCCAAAATTTCCACTTATTCAAAAATTTTTGCGAAATTTTTTTACACCATTTAAAAGAGAAGAAAAAACTACATAAAAAAGGTCTTTAAACTTTTTTTCTATGTCAATTAGTTTCCGAGAAAAACTATGTGAGTTAGAATGTGATCTAAGCGATGTAATCTTAAGTGATGTAATCTTAACGTCTTAAGTTACTCACATTCTAAGCACATATTCGGCACACTATGTATAGTCAAAGAAGATATAGTGTATATATGTATAACGTCAATATCGTCACTACCCATACGATCACATAATTATGATACATGTATAATGTTGATGTAAAGCCGGTTCTACACGATGCGGACACTTAGTAAACATATATATAAATGTGTCCGCACGATAACTCAAGAACGAAACATCTTATTTTTAAGAAATTTCGTGAAAACGTTTACGGTGTTTTGGACATTTTTCGTGAAAAAGATTTGGCGGAAAATTCACATAAAGAGGGTTTTTTTTTATTTACAATTACTCTATATCAACTAGTTTCCGAGAAAAACGTACTTTTGTAAATGGAAATTCGCTATATTATGCAGGATGCTGCGACAGGGGTATTTTATTTTATTTATAAAATAGAAATTTTTTATTTTTTTGGAAAGAAAAAATATTTTCATAAAGACCTTCCAGTTTACTATTTAAGGTCCTTTTTTAATATTTAAAAATAAAACACCAAGGCAATTGGCGAATAAGCATGGGTAGGAATGCCCTCGTACGAATTGTGTTGACTTTTTTCCTGCTAACTGCTACCAGCACAAAATTGAAATTTACTGAGATTCAGCCCTTGAAAACTTAAAACTTTTTTTTAAAGCCCCGATCAGCCGGACACTCATCATTAGTTTCGAAACCATCGAAATGACAAATCGCTTGTAGAGTTTCAATCACATTTCGCTTGTAGACATTCAATACCGAAGTAGAAGGGAAACATTTGACTTCTGTGATGGGGCCCCGCTGTTCGGGGCGTTTTTTTTTTTTTGTTTTTTTGTTTTATTTATAAACAAAAATGATTTTTTTTCAGTATTTCATTTATTAAAATCTTATCAAATGAAGGTTTTTCAAATAATTTTTTTACACAAATAAATTTCCTCTAATTTGTTCCGATAGATTCAAAGTGGCCAAGATGATTTTGGCGAGGCTCCCTTAAACCTTTTAATAACCGCTTTAATTACTTTTGCGAAGCCCCTTTTCTTTTTAAAAATTGTCTCTCTGAAACTAAGGTTGCGAGTAAAAAAAAAAAAAAAAAAAAAAAACTAAAAAGAAACTCTCAATATCCACCTTAATCAAGTTCTACCAGCTTTCTTACAAATGCGAGGCTCTTGACGGTCGCTCACTTCGCCCACCCTTTGTGTCGCCTCTGATAAGTATTATAAACATCCAAAACCTACGGAACATCGATTCCAACTGTCTTCCCTAAACCGGCAGAAGTAATGTTACAGAAATTATATATTTTAATTATAGTTTCACTTATTTTTAGTTTCTAAATTTCCGAAAAAACATTGTAACGTTCATTCATATAACAAAATACATGAAAATATTGTCTTAATTCAATGAAGATGATTACTTACAGATCACTCACAGACCAAAGAACATGTTATATATATATATCCTATAGACTCACTCTATCAATTTATAAATGAAGCACCCAGAAACGATACGGTCTGTATACGACTTAATAGTATTCTGTAATACAGTAAACAGTGCAATAACCAGAGGTATACGTAGTAACGTTTTCAAATAATTACTGTCAAAATCTAATATTGATAATAAAATTTTACTTTTTTGAGAAGAAACTACAAAAATTTGAAAGAAAAAAAAAGTGGTGTTCGTTTTATTTTCAAAATACGTACATATACAAATTGTGTCCTGCAATAATTATAGTCCCATTTGCTGAAAAATGGGCAGTACATTATATTCCTTAAATCTTACCCGTCTCACCCCGTTACCTATTATCTCAAGAAAACCGCCGACAAACTGGCTTTACGTTTTGTTTAGTAGTATAATATAATAGTGTTCATTAGTCTGTGCATATGCACTGTTTAAATTATACATATATTGACTGATATCAATAAAGCTGTTCAAATTGATTGGCACACATATCAAATATGTAAATAAAAAAAGGTAACATCTCGAATAGCAAACCACAAATATTAAATATTTATTAATTCCTGTCTACTGTGTATTTGATGGTTTATAATTAGCTCTGTCAAATGAAATCACTCGTACCGTCATGAAAAAAGTCTAGAAAATTTTACATATTTGATAATGCAGATTTTGTAGAATATTTAATTATACCGGTTGTTGATAGATTATTTTAAAAAATAATGCACAAAAGGGGGTAAAAAATAATGCACCACATTGAGTCAAGGTTTCACAGTGGCTAAAATTAAATTATTAAGTAGGTACAATCGTATACAAAATTATGATAAATGAACTATAATTTGGAAAATAAAACTGAATTGTAAATATCTGTATAGCAGCATCACACTCTCTATCTCTGTGCTAAATTTCAAGTTTTCACGTCGAATGATTTTAAAGAAAATTGCCTATGACTGATGGATAGATACCAAAGTCATTGCATATGTGTTCCATTCAACCAATTTTGGCACGGAACACTAAAAATCTATACATATAATGAAATTGTAACGAGACCGTTTCTGTACATGGAATATTTTTTTAAAATTGTACTGGTACTGTAAATAGTTATCGATGTAGTTATCAAAACAGCAATTTTTAAAAATTTTGTATTTTTGTCTGTCTGTTCACGCATCACGTAAAAACTACTAGACGGATTTTAATGAAATTTGGTGTGATGATAACTTATTACCTGGGTCAACATCTTAGATACTTTTTATTCCGGGAAAATGTCTTATTCTTACGGGAAAATGGAAAAACTATTTTGAGCATGAACATTGTGCACACATTACGGAAAAACTACTGGACGAATTTTAATGAAATTTGGTGTGATGATAAATTTTTATCTGGATCAACATCTAAGATACTTTTCACTTCGAGAAAATGTCTCATTCCCATGGAAAAATGGAAAGACCATTTTGGGCATGTAAACACATTACGTAAATTTACGTATTTCATAATTTCATAACTATAGTAACAAAATGTAATGTAAATCAATTGAATATTGTGCTATCGGTTTGGAAATTTTTCTGAATCTGAAATCAAAGAAAATGTTGCTAATTGTGTACCGAAAAATACACTAACACAATTGTCAATTTGGAGACAATTTATTGCATTTTGTGTTGCAAGAAACCACAAATTGGAAAAAGAAACTACTCAACGTTTCGCGTGAACAACGTCACGGGTACGGCTAGTAAATAAATAAACAAGAGTACCTCTGCCGCAGTGTCCTGCATAACATAGCAAATTTCCGTTTTCCAAATTCAGAATTTCTTGAAAATCCGCTTACATAAATGATGTAAAAACGTACCGTATGTGATTTTGGCCGAAAATCTTTGCCATGGTATAAAAAAAATTTTGAAAAACTTTTAAATTTTGGCAAATTTTTGAAAAAAACATATTTTTTTAAAGTTTTTGACATCGGACATGTTTGGCTAAAGAATTCATTTAAGATTTTTGGACTTCCAACGTTTTTACCAAATTTCTTAATAATAAGATCTTTCGTTTGAGAATTATTAACAGCTGAATTTTCAATTTTAACAACGACTATAAAAGATCTATTCCAATATCCATTAATTGAAGTTGATAAAGTAACAATTACTTTCTAAACATTAAATAAAAAGGAAAATTTGATAATTTACACATGGAAGTGATAAATAAAATAATCAGTGGGAATTTTAGCGAGTAGGCCGGGTAGGCCCGGCTCGACCCAAAAATTTTGAAAAAAAGTTGGCTGATTATGTAATCCAGACAAATATCGACACGTTTCAGAGAAATGTTTAAAAGCAGTTCTTTGATTTTAAATATATTTCTTGTATAGTCCGGAATTATATCCACCATTATCTGTAATATATTATAGCAAATTAGACAAATAGCTAGTGCCCGGTGTATTGAAGGGTCTGGTCAAACTGTCTATTTTGAATATTTGAATTAATATTTCTATATCTATTTTGAATATTTGGTTTAGTTTCTCACATTATTTAGTTTTGTCTTATTTATTGTTTCATAAGTTGTGTGCTATAATTATACATATCTTGTAAGGAGGGGGGACTACTAACAAGAAAATATCTAGGGCCCCAAAATGGATTAATTCGTCCTTGGTTATATATAGGCTGTCTTAAGTGGTATGTCATTTCCTGAAATAGTTTGTAAATGTTACTACAAACTACAAATGTCCGCACCTTCAAAAAAAAAAAATAATGATACACATAAGTTATATGTTTACAATACAGAAAAATTGGGGCCTACCCAAAATAAAAATCTTAGAATCGCCCCTGAAAATAATAATTGATGGAGATTAACAATTACATTATATTTCTTGGTGGAGATGAACCCGAGAGTCCCTAGATTATATGGATTGGTAAAAACGCACAAAACCGACAACCCAATCAGACCAGTAGTTTCCTACATTGGATGCCCAACACAAAAATTATCACAACACCTAGACTCCCTTTTTAAAACCGAAACCCAGTTCACCTCCGAACACAGCATTAAAAACTCCTTCCAATTTGTAAATCAGTTAAATAATATTCCTTTTCCCGGTCGGTACAAATTGGCGTCCCTGGACGTGCGTAGTATGTTCACCAACATTTCTACCAAGGAATGTCCGAACTTAATTAGTGAAATAATAAACAATAAGATAAAAAATCCAGTAAAACAATCCGAGTTAATAAACACCTTTAATACAATTTTAAAACAAAACTACTTTGAGTTCGGCAATCAATTCTTCCGACAGACAAGTGGCCTTTCAATGGGATCACCTCTAAGCCCTCTGTTGGCCGAAATTTATATGTCGAGTTTGGAGGAAGTAATAATGAACAACACACTAACCAAACAACATGTAAAATTCTGGTATAGATACGTGGACGACATAATTATAGGCTTCGACGGATCGATCCGCCAACTAGAAAAATTTGTAGAGTCAATAAACTCGATAAACCCAAAAATTCAATTTGACTTAGAAGTGGAAAAAGATAATAGCATAAACTTTTTAGATTTAACTATAACCAAAATTAACAATAAGCTTGATTTCAACATATATAGAAAACCATCTTACTCTGGCATTACAATTCCAAATGATTCGATAAGTCCGTATCAACATAAAATCGCAGCCTATAATTCCATGATCCACCGAGCGTTTAATATACCTTTGTCGGAAGAAAATTTTGAAAAAGAAATAAATAATATAAAAATAATAGCGAATAATAACGGATATAATTCAAACTTAATCAATAAATTAATAGCTAAGAAAGAATTTAAACAAACTTTAAAAGAAATTTACCCCTCCGTTAAACCAAAACTAAAAACTAACTTTAAAACTATAACATATTTTGGTAATATATCGGATAAAATTAAAAAAATTCTAGAAAAATCAAACATAAATATAGCATTTAAATCAGGCTTTAATCTAGGAAACTTAATATATAACAATAAAACAAAATAATTCACTGTAGAGAGATTTACTTTTAAAACTAAATCTCTCCATTTTAAATATTGAAAAATATTTAAAGTTCGATTACTTCGTCTATTTCACGAATTAAAAGTTATTTCTACTGAACGCGTTTCTAACCTTTCGGTTATCCTCAGAGTAGAAAGATGAAAATAATTAATGGGAATTTATAGGTAAGAAAGATATATAGGAGGGGTGTAATATTATTCAATAATATTACACCCCTCCTATATATCTTTCTTACCTACACGGAGAGAAAAATCCTATAATTTTTGTAGAGAAAATTTCAGAAAAATTACCATGCTCCCCTATAATCCGTGCGCGATCGACGACCAAAATAAAAAATATGTGCTAGCATGGTAAAATTTAATGTGGTGCTACTAATACAACTTTTATCACACTCTTATGCATGTATATTATAGTTTAATTCTTGTTGTCGTACTCTTTCATTTGCGTATCTGACTCGCGACCTTATATTGGTTGCACTGTACCTGTAAAAACATGTATACAAAAATGATTGCCAA
Source organism: Brachynemurus nebulosus (assembly GCA_035578155.1). Lineage (NCBI taxonomy): Eukaryota > Metazoa > Arthropoda > Insecta > Neuroptera > Myrmeleontidae > Brachynemurus > Brachynemurus nebulosus. The sequence goes on along the minus strand of JAPWDM010000001.1, from coordinate 7,220,580 downwards.
CAATATAATTCTAATACATATACTAAAGATAGGTAAATAACAAAAAGATGAATTAAACGATGACATCATCCTAAGAGAGTGTAAAAGCAACTGACTAATAGCTGCGTCAAGGTGCTTGCTGCGAGCTGTCTGACAAAGTTTCTTCCACAGTCCACACGTATGGTTCGCATGTAACCCATGTAACTCGCTGATTGAGGTACATTTCATTCCAGCGATCCCAACACAACCAACCTTCTTTCTGTTTTTTTTCTTTCTATTATTAGCATGTTAGCATGGTAATTTTTTTAATGAACACAATTAAAAATTATTTTTTTGTCGGTAATGGAACTTTTTACTGTGCTGTTTTACAAATTTTACGGAGATAATATTACGAAAAGAACATTCCATCCTTTAAATTTTTTATGATTAATTATAATCTTTATATTTTTACCTTACAGAATTTAATATGTTCGCCTTTTACACGTCGATTGTAGTGCTGAGCACAGTAATTTTTATAGGAATTTTCTCTCCGTGTATAAATTCCCATTAATTATTTTCATCTTTCTACTCTGAGGATGACCGAAAGGTTGAAAACGCGTTCAGTAAAAATAACTTTTAATTCGTGACATAGACAAAGTAATCGAACTTTAAATATTTTTCAATAAAACAAAAATTGATAAACTTAAAAAATCGGGTATCTACAAATTAAACTGCCAAGACTGTAATAGTTTTTACATCGGTCAAACTGGCAGAAACTTTGAAACACGGAGAGCAGAGCATTTCAGATCCTATAGAAATAAGAAATCCGACTCTGCTTTTGCGAGGCATTTAATTGACACTGGACACACACCAGAACGGGAAATTACCGTGCTACACGAGGCAAACAAAGGACAGAAGTTAACAATCCTAGAAGAAATAGAAATAAATAAACATAACTCCGATCACCTTTTAAAGGACTACACCGATATCTGCAGTTCAACTTTATTTTCAATATTATAATTTAATTAAACCTTTAAAATTGTGTTTTTCTGTAATATTGTTTGTTTGTCAATTTCAATCTTTTGTCACGTGTTTGCTTGCATTTGCCACATATAATATAATCTTGTTTTTCTTGTTTTTCGGATTCTCCCATTACGCCCCTTCCACTTCCACACCATATACCACTCCCCTTCATAAGTATAGGTAGATAAAATTAGTATATAAGGGCATGTATCGAATATAATTTTTATCCTGTTTGAAAATGAACTAACGGTTCGAAACAATATTGTCACAGTTTCAAAAATAAAAGTGGTATTTTGCAAAGTAAAGTATTTGTTTATTATTTACAAATATGGAATACTATAAAGTAACGCTCAAATCTATTAATAAGATATAGATTACGTTATGAAAGCTCCGGCGGCGTCAGTGGGACCCAAAAGTGTCAAAAATAAAATAACTGACCGATTTTGCAAATTTTTTCACTATTACCAAAGTAAACTATTTTAGATAGGTACAGGTTGTGTTATCTGAGATCCACAACTGTCCTGCGGATGCAAATGCGGCGTAGAATGCTACAAAATGGGTTTTGAAAATACTTTTACTGTTAGAAAGGTAAAATATCCTCCGCTTAGAATATATGCTCGAACTGATTTTTTAATGAGGTCCACCGGGATCTTGCAGATTCGAAAACGCCAGAAATAAGCTACCGAATCGATTCTAAAAATTTTTTCACTGCCAGAGAACTAAATTATTTTAGATGGATACAACTATGCTGCACAAAACCCGTTCGGGTTCTTGGGTCCCAAAATACCAAAACTAATTACCTAGCCGATGCGATGTTAAAAATTCTTTTACTCTAAAGAAAGCTAAACTATTTTAAACAGGTACAGGTCTTAGATCAGATCCGCCAGTGCCCAATATTTGGAAATTCGCTATGTTATGCAGATGCTGCGACAGGGGTATTTTAAAGTTAGAAAAGAATTTCCTTTGGTTCTTTGGATTCCTTTTGATTTTTCATTAATCCATTTACGAATTACCTTAAGTACACGGTTAAAAATATAGGATTAATAAGTAATCTACAGAGGTTACATATATGGCAACACCAAAATTTTATTAAAATCTAATCGGTTGTTTATATTAAAAAATTCATTGCAATATAACTGATATTAAAAATTAATTGAACTTGGATTAGAGTCACCAAACCAAATTTTATTCCAGTTGTATTGCAAACTAATACTATGTATATTACGATTCTAAACTCAAAAGGTATTAAAAATAAGTAACGGTGGATTATAATTTAAACCAAATATGTACTAAAAGATAGGTTTCTTTGGTTTGAAATTTTAATATTGTCTGTATTAAAATCTAATATTTTAATTACTAAATATTGTAATGAAGGTTATATTGAAACTCAATTGCATTTTTGTATTACCAACATTTTATTGATTTTTTTTACAATAAACAATGAATTTTATAAAGTGAACTTTAAAAAAAAAAAAATTAGATCTTCCGGGCTTAGCTCATGGTCTGTTTCTTCTTGAACGTTTTCAGTAGATTCTTCTGATTTTTTCCTTTTTCTTGAACTATAATTTTTCTTAATGGTAGAATAAAACCTGTAAATAAAGAGGAAAGTTAGTAGAATTATTGTTAAATCTTAGTTGCAAAGACTTACCACATAACTGAAGTGCTTAAATTCTATGCTGACTGCTACGCCGAAGTTGTCCGAGTAAATAATTTAAATTTTGATATAAATAAAAATCAGAACATTTCGCTCTTGTCTGGTAGATCTTGAGTTCGATCCAAACGGGGGAGATACGTTATCTAAATTACGATACGGCTCATCTATCAATAATCATTCCATTATCAAAATCAGCTATGTTTTACATCAAACGATACCATAGTAGTTACGCACCTAGAAAATAGATAAAAAAAATCAGAATACTTTATTTTTCCGTATATCGTTTTATACTTAAAATCGATATTACGTACCTTGTATAAACACCTGAGTTAAAAAATAATTTGAATTTTCATATTGATAAACAATATCAAGTATTATTTCAGGAATCCATGTCAGTTGTATCAAAATTTCAATAAAAAGAAAATATTTTGCGAATGAACAGTAATTTATTTAATAACGGCAATGACTATACAAACGTTTAAGAATTGAAATTACATTTTTAATTTTAAATATTCAAGCACTTTTATATTTAAATGTTTTTAGCCCGACCGAAGTTACGAAAATAAACAAAATAATTGAACGAAAAAGCAAGGAGTCCTGTTTGTGTAGACTGGTGATGCATTTAGGTATATACATACATATATGTACCTACATATTTTCATATTCCGTGAGAAATGTCCTTGATGTTAAATATTAATTGACCAACAGAGAAAACAATACTGAAAATTAAATGGGTTGGAGTGAGAAGGACATAATAACAAATTGGGTATGCACGTGTCACTAACACAACACAAAACACTGATCTGATTGATTTAATCCAAATTAAGATTAAAATCTAAGTATTCTTTAATTTGGAATTAAAAAATGTATATAATTTGGATTAGGTTTTAGTATTTTTTGGTTTGGTTTTTATGATTTCAATAATTTTGTATTATATTTTAATCAAAAATGGTTTAAATTATGGAAAATAATATAATTAGATTAAATCTGAATATCAAAAAATATTGGAAATATTTTAATATAAGGACAAGATTTATTTTTAGTATTTTAATATTTAGTTTTTTCAGTAAGTTAAGGTTGGATTAAAAAATTAGTCCAAGATTTTTAACCGTGTAGAACTGTTTACAAGATATTCACTATCGGAATTTTCGATGTCGATAAACATTTTTGTGTACCTAAACACAAGTTTGATGTTTGCAGTTAACACTAGAATACATCATTTAACGAAATATTGAGCACCGAAAAATTTTTGGTATCGACAAATGTGAAATTTAACAGCAATAATCAATTTACAAACCTTTTCTATGTAATATAAGTTTTACCATTTGATTGCTGTGATGATTACCGTAATTGCTGGAGCTGATAGTATGTTCAAAAATAATGGTACCTTTTCATCTACACTTTTTTCCAAAACTCAATAATAAGGGAGATAAAGCAGAGGGGTAAAATGTAGAGGTGTCGAAAGGAACCGACTTAATTTTTTTTAAAATTTTTTAGGAGCTTTTGATAACTGGATTAATATTCCAGGGGTGCGTATGAACATTAAAATAATTAAATTTATGGTATCAATTATTCGATCACTTATGATTAGGGGATAATTTGGAAATAGATACTTTTACTTTAAATTACTCGAAAACGGTAATATTTATCGAAATATAACATACCTGGAAATATAAAGTATACCTTTTTTGCGTGAACTTGTCTGAGGAATGAGTTGCAAATTAAAAAAGAAAAGACGTGATAACTCACACTTACTACCCAAAACCACCCCTTAGTCATGAGTGGTGGAATAAGTGTTGACATAAATTTAATCCTCCTAACGCAAAATAAGTACCCCTAAAATATCAATCCGGTATCCAAAGGGTTTGGAATATATTTTAAAAAAGATGGTTTTCGTTTCACCCCTTTTACAGAGTTGTATCACCCTTATTATTGAGTTTTGAAAAAAGGTGTACATGAAAAGGTACCATTATTTTTAATCGTACTACGAGCTCTTCCAATTACGGTACATAATTCTGGACCACTTTGTATATATATATATATATATATATATATATATATATATATATATATATATATATATATATATATATATATATATATAAGCTGTATGTAAACTATGTTATTTCTGCTACATATAAGCAAACGGTTGGTTAAAAATATGCAAATATAGTCACTTTTTGATTTCATTCCGTGCATGCCGTAATTTATTTGTATTTCACGGTCAGTGAGATGGTATCATGAAATATTCAGAGCATCATATTATTATAGATATATCTATATTAGACTGTTGTTTTAGTTTTTGAACATAATCTAATTTATATAAAGTTCTAGAAAATAATTATCTTACTATTATCTTTAAATTATAGACGGTAATTTTAAAAGTACAATAAAGCGTTTTAAGAATAAAATTCAAAGTCTTTCTATTACAGTATTATTTTAAGAATAATTAAAATTCAAGGAAAATCATTATTTGTTGAAAATTATAAAATGTAGTGTTAGCACTGAATAGAGTTTTATTGTTAAGGGTTTCGTAGCCAACTATCAGGAGCGGATACCTTATAATTCAATAATTTTTGTTTGTTCATCTGTCATATCCTTAAAATAACAAATAACACATCTTTTAATCAGTGTAGATGAATTTTTAATTTTTTCTATGATTTTTTATTTTATTAACATCTAGCGAACGAAGAAAAAATTGTCTATTATATATTTAAAAATTTTGAACATGTCAAACGTGTTTTGAAACTTTACTTGCGTTTTCAAGTTTTTCTCAAAACTACGTCTTCCAAAACAGTGGACTACTAGCAATTCCTATTTCAATAACTTGAAATTTTATCTTTAGCTTTTTAAGTGGCAAACAAATGGGCAGTAAAAATATTAATAGTTTTTTTTTTTTTTATTAGTTTTGCTCCCTAGACTAGAGAAGACCCACTTAAAGTGATACTTTAAAAAAACAAAACAAAGTTGAAATTTGATTCCGTGGGTTAATTCTCTGAAATAATAAATTTTAGCGAATTTTCGAACGGAAAATCAGCTATTACAGCCACTGTCATGACACGATTTGAACCCGGGACTATTGCAAAACTTTGTTTTGAGGTCCCTAGAAGCCAAAAATAATATTCACTAAAATTTATATATATATATATATATATATATATATATATATATATATATATATATATATATATATCCGCACGATAATTCTCGAACGAAATATCCTTCTTTTACAAAATTTGGTGAAAATGTTGGAAGTCCCAAACCGTTGGACAAGTTCGCTAGCCAGACACGTCTGATGCCCGAGACATGGTTTTTGGGGTATTTTTCGTGAAAAAATTAGGTTTTTGCCAAAATTTCCCCTTATTCAAAATTTTTTGTGAAATTTTTTTACACTATTGGAAAGAGGCGAAAAAATCACATAAAAAGGTCTTTAAACTATTATTCTACGTCAACTAGTTTCCAAGAAAAACTAACTTTTATAAACGAAAAGTCTCTATGTTATGCAGGATGCTGCGACAGGGGTATTTGAGAATTTAATCTCCTTGTTGAAAATGTTATTTGGTATACACAGCATTAATACACTTCAGTTAGTCTATTGTGTTGAAAATTGTGATTTTGCTTTCATTATAACAAGAAGACGCCTCTCTCATTTTGTTAATAAATAAATAAATATTGAGACATAATAAGAAAAGTTAACAAAGTATAAAAAAGAACATTAAAAATTCATTTACATCGCAAAAATTACAAACTTTACTCCGCCGAAATTACTTTATTATACACACACACATCAACAGGCACGCACATACAGACAAAAGTTTTAGTATTTATGAATTTTAAAACAAATAAGAAAATACCCTTGGTAACCTCATTAAGTTTAATAAATTAGATGATCAAGTTTCTTAGCATAAAAATACGTGTTTGCTGAAAATGTGTTTTTATTAAAAAGAAAAAACAAGAAAAATTTCCCCTCTTAATATTTATTAAGCAAAAATGTTAAATAAAAAATATGTAGATTTTTAAAGAAATAAAAAGCAGTTTTTATTTAAATTTTTATATAAAATAACCACAGGCATCTTTTAATAATTTAAGATATAATTATGGAAAATTCAGTTTAGGACAGTGATAATTTCTTTTTGTAGTAATTAAAATAAGAGTGTGAAAGTAATATATTAATTTATAGATATAAAAATTATTTAATTTTCGATATAACGAAAAGTTTAAAAATATCCTTTTAAAGGCCGATCCAGACGCAACGTGTTATCGGAACGGTAAAACTTCATGCAAGTCGTTCGACAAAACGTACAAAAATTGGCATGTCCACACGTTTCCAATTTATCGCTCAAATTTTAGTTTCACGATGTTTGCCATGGAGGAACATAGACTGTCTCCTTATTAGCCGTTTCATCAATTTCTTTGTATTTTTCGATCAGAACTTCATATACCTGGACGTTTTATTCCGGTCACCGTACTCTGGGCTTTTAACTTGCTACAGGCAAGGAGAACTTCGATAAAATTCAACAAAATCGCTTAAAAATTGACGGTAGCACTGACGAAGATCAGACATTATAAAATTATAATATAAAATACCCCTGTCGCAGCATCTGCATAACATAGCGAATTTCCAATCATAACAGTTACTTTTTTTCGAAAACCCGCTTACCTAGAATAATGGTTAAAAATGTATTTTCTGTGATTTTCTTGGTTCTTTACCACAATGTAAAAAAAATTGGAAAAACTTTTAAATTTTGGCAAATTGTTTGCAAAAAACTCATTTTTTTGAGGTTTTTGTAATTGGACGTGTCTGACTGGAGAACTCATACAAAATTTTTGGACTTCCAACGTTTTATTGTTTTATTATATTTGCATCCCAAACTAGTATCTATCCTATAAATATAACAAGTTTCATCCAAAATGAATTTCTCGGAAATATAGGCACTTAAATTTTCGAAATTTCTAAATTAATTTAAAATAGAGTTAGTCTCCAGAAATTTTGTATTATGGTAAATTTAATTTAATAAATGACAAGTATATAAGTATAGTAATTATAAAGCATTCGCATAGAACAATAGTTTTAAGTATACATGCACATAAGCAAAATAATTTTTGAATTTTCCTGAAGGAAGGAAATATTTTCCCGTAATAAAAAGTATCCTAAATGTTGACGCAGGTAATAAGTTATCACTACACCAGATTTCATAAAAATCCGTTCAATAGTTTTCGCGTAATATGTGCACATGCTCAAAAAGTTTTTTTATTTTCCTGTGGGAATGAGCCACTTTCCCGAAATAAAAAGTATCTGAGATGCTGACTCAGGTAATAAGTTATCACCACACCAAATTGCATCAAAATCCGTTCAATAGTTTTTGCGTACTGTATGCACATGCTCAACATGGTTTTTCCATTTTCCCGTGGGAATGAGACCTTTTCTCGAAGTAGAAAGTAGAAAGTATCTTAGATGTTGATCCGGGTAATAAGTTGTCAGCACACCAAATTTCATTAAAATCCATCCAGTAGTTTTTGTTTGATGCGTGAACAGACGAACAGACAGACAGACAGACAGACAGACAAAAATTTTAAAAATCGCTGTTTTGATATCTACATCGATAACTATTTACATTATCTACACAATTTTTAAAAAAATATTCCCTATACAGAAACGGTCTCGTTACATTTGTATTATATCTATAGATTACCTATTAATGGCCCTTTATATAAAATATTAATTTTTTTTTCAAAATAAATCGCCCCCTGTTCTAGGAAATATATATTTTTTAAATTTTTATAAAATTTCTTATGAAAGTGAGCTTCTTAGACAATTTTATTTTCAAGAAAATGTATTAAAACATGAACATTTAAATGTTGGCAATTTCTGTATTGTGGCGCTATCAGTTGTCCGCGTTGGTTAACTACTTTATTTAAAAGTTCGAATAAAATTCCAGTCATTTTAATTTTTAATTGTTCAGGAACTTCAGTATCATAGAAGCAAGCAAAATAATATTACAATTTATTTATGTAGATACATATATGATGGAAAGTTAAGAACACAAAAAGTTTTTTTGGAAGTTCGTGTTTAAGGTAAAATCGAAAAAACTTGGAAAATTTAATTAGTAATTAATTTTTTAAAAATATTTTTAGGTTTGGTTGTAAATGAATCTACTGTTGATCTTTTAATATGATACTGAACTATTCATTATTTAAAATGAAAAATTGTGTACTTATTAGATGATGAAAATAAAAAATTAGTAGTTTGAAAAACCGGAACAAATCGAAGTCAAAAGTCTGTCGGGACACCGGAGCTAGAACCGTGACAAATCCGGGAAAACCAAGACGTATGGACACTCTACACGGATTGTGAATGTTATAAACTTTAAGTTTTGATTTTTAAGCATATTATGAGTGAAATTGAAAATTAACAACGTGTGAAATTTGACATTTTAGTTAAAGTGCATATAAAATATAATACCTACATGTTTTTATAAAAATGCAAATATAAATAAATGTTTTCTGTTTTTTTTTTTTTTATTTTAATTGTTATTAATTATTTGGCTTTTTTAATAATTTAGAATTTTTCTGTCAAATGAATAAATTCTGAAAATATGAATTTATGACATAATTTCAGTAAAAGTGAAAATGAAATTTTTCACCCACACTTTTGTAGTGCCAATGTACAACATCACTGGATCCCAATTTTCAAATGGATAGATAATTTCAAACAATCACCCGCTAGTTAATTATCGCTAGATTTGATGCTAGAAAATTGAGAAAAAACAGGTCATATAGATTTTTTTTATTTAGATTTTATTTGTAATGATTGAATTACAAAATTCAAAAGGATGTTAAAAAATGTGTGTATTCACTATGAGCTTTTGCCTGTAGTAAATCCAGCTGCTCAAAATCGGTTCCAATATATCAGTTGGTCAGGACGGCATTTGTACATAATTTTAATATTTTCTTTAAGAAATAGTATTTTTTTTTTAAATATTGGTTTGATTTTTTCAAGGCGAGTACTTTTTACGATGTGTGTTTACCAAATTCTACAAAATAATTTAAAAAAAAACATTGTAACCCTACTATTTTGAAATTTTCAAAAAAATATCATGAAAATTACCTCATATATGCTTTTTCTGAGTTCATTATTGAAAAATATTCTATTTTCCGAGATTTTTAAGGTAAAACGAGCAGATGTATGGTTTTTGTTAAACAAATTTCAGATCTTTAATACATTTTTGCCTTAAAATATTTAATATTTTCAAAAATGTATGATAAAACTTGTCAAAATTTAAAATTATTTGTTTTGTTGTCAAAAGAAAAAAAAACTGAATGTGCAAATTTATTTACCACTAAAATGATGGGTTTATACATATAATTATAACGTAGTATTGTCATTTGGATAGAAAATTACGTAAAAATATTATTGTTTGAATATGATTTAACGTAATTTTTATGCGATTGTAGCAAGCTCTTATTAATTTTAGGAAGGTGTAAACATCATCTAAATTCTGATCATATCACATAAAAAACTGCGCCGTGATTTTTTATCTAAAAAAAAAAATGGAATAGAGATACATTATAAAAACATTTAACTGACAAAGAAAAAGAATATAGCCGAATCGTTAAATTGGATTAAAAAAATCATGACACGCTACTTAAAAAGCGGTTTTTTTCGAATTTAGCTCGTAAAAAATGAGACAGAAAAAAAAAAGAATGCGAGTGCGAGTGAAATGGAGAACGACATATTTCCTAGTTTTTCTCGAAAAGTAAGTAATTTAGAGCAACGGTATAAAAACATTTTTTATGCATTTTACCTTTTACTATGGCTTGGTGTAAAAAAAAATTTGAAAAATTGCTTATTTCTGGCAAAAAACTCACTTTGTTGACAAAAAACGCCCGGAAAACCTACTTCTGGGCATCCGACGTGTCTGGCTAACGAACTCATCCAACGATTTGGAAAATCGAATTCGCACACAAAATTTCATAAGCATTAAACGTTTCGTTCGAGAGTTATCGCGCGGATACATATATATATATATATATATATATATATATATATATATATATATATATATATATATATATATAAATTTTAGTGAATATCATTTTCGTATTCTAGGGACCTCAAAACATATTTCTGATATGGTCCCTGGCGTAAAAGCTGAATTTCCAGTTTTGGAAATTCGCTAAAACAAAATTAAATGTAAGAAATGTTTAAATTCCACGGACATGAAGCAACATAATACTATATGGTATTATATAAAAGTACTACAAATCGTTTCGATAAAACGAAAGTCTGTCCAGACGCACCAAATTGTCGAACCAATTTTCATAAAATGATGCCTCGTAGCTCAGACTTTCGACTTTTCGTACAATTCTATTTCCGTCATGCAAAACGTACGTACATTTTGCGGTCCACATACTACTTGTCTGAATTGACAAGTCGTTCAGATAAGACCGGCCTTTACACTTACAATGGTGTTTTATTTGTGGTACCAGTAAAAGGTGCGCTCAAGAGAAAAAAAATCTTTGAAGCGTTTTGAAGAAAAATGCCAATCTACTAAGAACGTACCTAATAATTGAGTTTTACAAGTGCTATTCACATCATAATTGTTGTAACTATACTAGAAGCCGGATATCAGAATCAATCGATACCAATCCATATGGTAAAATATTATGGATTAAAATGGACTCAAGAAAATCTAGCGACGACATTGAGAGTTTTGGAACATAAAACAACGTGTATTAATTAATTAGACTCCAACCAACCAATTTAAACTTTCTAAAAGACATTTTTGTTTAAATAAAATAAACAACCTAATGAAAAATTATTAGAGAAAGTCAGGTCTAATAAGATATCCCCAAGGGTGTACAGTGATCAAAGACATCCAGAAACTGGCATACGACACTCTCCATTTTAATGGAATTTCAAAAACTGAATAGTGTTGTTATTTTTGAAAAACATTTGATAATGGTTTGAATTAGACTGATTGAAACTTAAAGGTACAAATTATAAACTATATGGTACAATTTAGGAGAAAGCAATTCTTAAAATTTACCAATAGAAGCTTTTGAAAGCTTTTTCGTTAAAAGTTGCAGATTTTAAATTATTCAATACATGATAATAAGTCGAGTAATAGTTTTACTTGTTCAAATTTAGACGCTGTTGTTGATAAATAAAAATTTAAACGCAATATTAGCTAAATGTTACTACAATTAAAGTAAGTACACACAGGTTTTTACATTAAATTAAATGTTCACTATAATATTTTCTATTCATTTAGTTATCATTAGTAGTTAGGTACACATATGTAATATTATTTCTAATTATAAAGTATTTATAAATCAATAATTATTCATAAAATGACGAGAGACATGCCACGTATAGGCATATAACCTTTATATTGATCTATAGGTATATTTAAATATAGGATGTTCAAAACTATTGAGGACACATTAATTTGGACGTGGAAGAAGGAATTATTTTTATATTTATTGAGAGATCACCGTTCCAAAACTTGGCCATAGACTTGAAGTAATGTAATTCAAATAAAATAAATTATACCTATATATTAATTCATGTATAACTTTATTTCAACACATACAGGAAAAAATTAATTTGACTCAATTCAGTGAATGCATTGAAATATTGAAAATAAAATATATCGACAAAATGTCTTTCAAAACGTAATGAAATAGAAACTTATGACCAGAAAAGCATCAATCATAACATAAATGACATATTATGGTAATTATACGAGCAGGAGTGCAATAGTTTAACAAAATGTAAATATTATACGAGGTGGGAGCGCTGAGAAGAAGTATAGAAAAGGACAGAAATTAACTGATAGGTAATAATAATGAATGCAAAGTGAAATTACAAGTAAGAGAAACATTAATTTAATTACAAGAATGCTCTTTGTTGTATTTAAAATGTATAGTTACCTATTTTTTCTATTATTATTATTGTTAAAGAAAAAAGTTTATTAAAAATGAAAGTATTCAATAGATATGCTGCTGTACCATTACTAGGTATTTTATACCGAGTTGAACGTAAAGTTTATTACGAGGACTCCTCCGTGTGATAGATTCAAAAAATCAAGTTGAAACAAGTGCAGAGCAATCCACTTTGAAAGACTTCCAAGAGAAAGAGGAAGGAGGACTTTATGGACCAGACGTCGCAAATTGATGGTAAGTTAAGGTTTTCATAGTTTTAACCGTACTTGAAACTATAAACGCGTTTTTTTCGAACTTTCCTCCATCATATGTCGAGAAGGGTTTGACCGATTCACTTGAAAATTATAGGGTAGAGTGAGCACAGGTAGACGAACGGAGTAACCTAGAATCATCCGGGAAAATTCCGAGTATTTTTATTTTTTTGTTCGAAACGTGAACTTAAAAAAAATCATTAAATTTGGAACTTTTCTTCGGAAGTCTGCCAAAAACCTAATTTTCAATATTTTCAAATGATTCTAGTTCATTCGATGCATTTATGCTTACAAATTAAAATGCCGGTTTTTTGCTTCTTTCGGATAAGCCAATCAGTCGAAATCCTGGAGGCAGTGAGCGTCCTTTTTTCATAACGGGTGTGTTTGGAGTGGAACTTACCTTCTATGAAGATTTTTACTCGAAATTTGTTTTAAGTACATTCTCTTGAAATAGTAATAAATAAATGATAAAAAAAACTTTTGATAGTTCTATCTTTTTATTGGTCGTCAAAAAAATTTCCCAAAAATGCTTAAAAAACAGGTCGTCAACGTGGGAATCCCCTTGAGTAATAAAAAAGAAGATGGCATTGTGAATAAACTATTTTCACTCGGCTTTGTATTCCTTCTTTTTTAAATGTTGGCTTATATTAAAATTTATACGTCGAGTCGTTAGAACTAAAAGCATCCTGTACACAGAGTACGGAGGTAACACTGCTATATCTATACTACTGAAACCATTGTAACCAAACAGAGATGGAAAATATCCCACCAATATGTTATATATGTGCACTGGATTTAGTCTGTATTTGTGTGATCTGTCTTGTGTGTATGATTGATCTGATGTGTGTTGCGTAGTGTCGCATACGTATATATAATACTACATGCGCATGTATGTGACTTCGTACGGTGGTGGTAATAATGACCATAACAATCAAAACGTCATCAAAACAATTGACCTACGCTCATCCACTACCACCGAACGAGTGAATACTAAGTAGCATAACGTGCTCAGAAATGCAGACTGTTGATTACAGAAAAGAGATAGTAGTGTTCCTTCTGATATATTCTGTGATCCTTTATTCAAATACTCGTATGTAGTCTATATCCATTAACATTATCAATTTTATAATATAAAATCATTTGGCTTTTATTAATACTATAATAAAAGTAAATAATAATTTTCAGTTTATTATAGAAGACTAATCGTTTGTTATCATTATCAATTCAAATTGATTTATTGTACAGACATTAATTTACATAAACTAAACAGTATTTTGTCATTATGACAACCGTTAATTAATTCCATTTTTACGTTATTAATACGGCCTTGATTTGTCTGCTATTGAAAACAACCAACAATATTTTTTCAGGGTTGCTCGTTTTGTACATGGCTCGTTTTTCGACAATAATATATTGTGATAATTAATATAGTTAATGAGTAGTAAATTTTTGATTTCTTTCAATATAAACATCAAAAATTAATAGTTAACATGGATTTATTTAATTACTGTTACTGGTTTGTTAACAAATTAATGTGTAAAAGGATTGTGATGCATGTGGGGAACATTGAACAAACTTAAAATGATATTTTAGTGTTAATTGTTCTGGGTATATCGACACATTTAAAAAAGTTCGATTAAATAGTTACCAGATTCATTAAGAAATAGATAAATTACTAACATTTTGAAACAATCTCAGAGTTTATGTGTATGGCTTTGATTTTTAGACTTATACTTTAGACTTATATGCTTTGATTGTACGCCTTATGAATACTTCCTGGTCATGGCCAGGATATTTTGATACAGTTAAAGGTTTCTTTTCTCTCCTTTGTATCGATGTCTCCTTATCATATGAGGCACCGAAAAGCAAAAGGATGCAAGCAAAAGGATGTGACATATTATGTCACATCTATCTTCGAAGATGATCTCAAGAATTTAAGAAAACTGTATGTTAAAAAATTTGACCATTCGTTTTCAAGCTATGGCCAAAAAGTTTCCTTACTGAACATGAAGCAGATAGATAGAATTTTTTCTCTCCTTTGTACTGATGTATCATATTTGTATCTATTTTGCAAAATAACCTCAAAAATTGAAAACAAATTCTACTTTCATCGTCCTGATCGGACGAAAGCTTTATGAGTGTCACAAAAGTGATTCAAAACTTACTAACTGAATATATTTTATGCTTTAGAAAACGTTATATTTATGAGAGAATATCTTTTTATTTTAAGTTAGGTAAAATGTCCATAAAGAAGGAAAGTTTATTACATGAACTTTATTCCAAAGTTTCGTTTCGGTAAACAAAGTAATGTCAGTTATTAGTTTACATTTGAATGAAAACTTTACTTATATTATTACAAGAGCTTTTCTATAGAAATATATAGGTTAAGATTTCAATTTTCTTACAAAATGATTATTTTTAAAAAGATATAAAAATATTTTTGAATGCAAAATAGAACGAATAGTTCAATATATTGTTAGATTTTAAGAAAATTTAAAGCTAATGAACAGTAACAAAATTAATAAAGATACATAAATATTCATGATTATTTCCGTCTCCCTCCAATTTCCCGCAATCACTTGCTATATGAAAATATTTTATCTTTTAATACTTTAATCTTGTATTTCCATAATAGCTATTAGATATATAATTTTCCAACGATAAGTCATTAAATTTTAAATCTTCAATCGAAATTTTGTCGTGACGTAAAAATTTTATAAATTTTTTTATGAAAAATATATTTGCTCCACTTCACTTAATAAAAATTATGCTTTTCATGAAATTGCTGATAATGAAGACAGAATGATAGATGATAACAATTTCTCTTGTAAGTCAAGTATAGGATATAAATATATGGACGATCTAGAAAGTTTTCAGACTGTATACCATAGTAATGTATAGATAAAAGTTTAGAACAAATAAAAATAATAATAAAATTAATACCATCGTCATATTGTAGTGTTACCCTACTTTTACTACGTCATCAATACGAAATAGACAAACTGCCTTGCCCGACGATCCCGCAAAAGTTGATTCCTCTGTTGCAAATCAAAAGTGCAAGGCTTTCTGGAATATTTGATTTGTAACCACTAGACAACTGAGCGCGAATATAGCACTACAAAATTTAATATCTCGAACTATGTATTATCATCGAGTTCTCTGCGCCGCACAATGGATCAAAATTACAATTTCAGGGACATTTTTCAATTACAACTACTTATTAAAAATAGCAAACAAGTTGCGACCATTTTTTCTGAGACTTCTTATTTAATCTTCTGCTCCAATGGAATGAAACAGAAAATGTTGAATTTCTACTAAACCTTTAGAGATTCCGCTTCCAAACTGACACAGTGTATTCATTCAATTCATTGCCTACTTCAGGGCCGGATTAACCCTGAGTCCGCCCCTAGGCACATGGAAAAATGCGGCCCCTACCTTTTGTTTGAAAAAAAGGAAAAAAAAGTCAATCACAAATTTTTCTATCGTGTTTTAAAAATTTGCCGCCCCTATTCCGACCTTTTTTACAAACTTTCTCTTAAAAAAAATAAGTGACGAGCAAGAAAAAAAAACCTTAATTACTCATTTTTCCGCCCTATTTTAAAAATTTACCGTCCCTAAAAATCTCCCGCCCCTAGGCCATGGCCTAGGGTGGCCTATTGGCTAAGTTGGCCCTGGCCTAGTCTCCGAATATTCTATCCTTTCAGCGTTTAGTCAAAGTAGCAATTAGCTTAACAAACGGATTTAAAAAAAATGCAAAAATGAGGATGATTTTAAGGCCAAGTATTTTGATTGAATAATGAAAATTACATAAAACAATTAGGCAAATTGAAATTCGTACTCGACAAACAAAAATAAAAACAAAAAGGTAATTTTAATCCGCATTTTCTAAAAATTTTCTTCTAAGGAATAAGTGGTAAGCAAAAAATAAAACTTTTTACCCGAGTCTTCTATCAACAGTTTACGGGCCCTCTTCTCAAACCCCGGCTCTGGGGCTCCAACTCCGACTACTCCACCCTGGTTTTGAAGTCTATATGGAATATTGTCAGTATGTGGTCGTTACCTTACATAACGGGATGTGTTATCATGGGTGTTTTTGAAGTCGAGCCGCATTTCTTCACTAAACTTCATGAAACTTAATACAACCTCGACAATCGTCCGAACATAAAAATCACACTGTATGATAAGTCAACTTCTTTAATAGAGTCATAAGTTGAAGTACTAATTATCACCATAATAATATATAAAACAATTTATTTAACTATTTATTAAATAAGTATTTCAGTGTACAATTACAGAGCAATTTACTACAATTCTCATTAATTTAAATTAGTAATTATGCTTAAGATAATTGTCTTGAAATAGGCTACAATAAATTAACAAAAGCATTTGCTTTCATGCAGGTGAATATTTCTTCGAGGATTTTAAGTTTTCACTTTAACTATACGTACTCGTTGAATTAACTCGAAAACTTTCTTAATGTACGCTATAGTCAAAATACAGATTTTAAAATAATAACTTTTTAACAAAAAAACAAAATTGTCTATTTCTATTTGCTTACGTTTAAAAAGAATGGTTTGTATGAATATTGCAGGAAAGTGTTTCGTTTTTCGTTTAATTACTACGACGGCATTTAGTTGAAAAAAAGTTTTTGTTTGTATTTATTACCTAAATAACTTTTTATACGTATATATGTGTATATTAAGATTTTAAGGGGAGGTTTATTTGAGCGTCCTTAAAAAAATCCATTTTTTTTCTTTTTTTTGAGAAATTGATAGCCAGTTATGTATAGAATATATTCCCAAAGTGATTTTGCTGAAAGTAATTTAAAGGGAAGTTCACTTGAGATTCGATCAAAAAATCGATTTTTTTGTAGAAATTGATAACAAATTATGTGTAGAATATGTTCTCAAAGTGACTTTGCTGAAAGTAATTTAAAAACAAAAAAAGATTTTTGCACATTAACCGAATCGAGTTTTCTATAAAAAAAAAACCCTAAAAACGTAATTCACGCGGTAATGAGTATTAAATATGAAATTTTGAAAATACGTCTCTTAATAAATATTTTATAATATCTCGAAACCACATTTTTGGAACTGGTGGACACGATAACTCAAAAACTATCCTATGGATCCTTTTTTTTATTTTCTTAGTTTAAAGATAATTCAATTCTCCGGCACCCATTTCTAAGTTCGATACACTTTCAATATTTCTTTTTTTTATTTTACTTTAAAGAGAGAAAAAAAGGCAAAAATCGTAATTAAAAGTTCACACATCCGCCATTTTTTTTCTTTCAGCAATTTATTGATATTATAGGTAGATAGATATAGGTGTTCATATATTTTATATTTTTTTTGATTTCAGTGGTTTATTACCGGCGCTATGATATCCATCAACAAGGCATCGGATTTTCGGATCGTCACACTGCACTATCTATAAAACGGACAATTTTTTATAATTTTCCTTGAAAAAAATTTTTTTGTATAGTTTAATACTTAATAAATATGTGTACAAAATTTGAAATTGATATTTACTTCCGTCCTTGAGAAAAAAATTCCAGAAAAATACATAATTTTTAAGGACTCTCAAGTAAACTTCCCCTTAAAGAGTTGTTTGTTATTTTTTTTTTTTTTTTTTTTTTTTTTTTTTTTTTTTGATTAAAATTGGGGTACTGCTGCCGGTGGATGGCGCGGTCAGCAGCACCCGGCGGCATCGCCAACTAAGGGCATGCGCCGCCACGCACGGTAAAATAAAAACATACACAAAACAGACAGGAACACATAAATGCAGTAGACAACGGACAAACATACACATAATAAAATCCATCGATGGGCCCTGCCATCCCAGGGCTTATAAAGAGCGGACAGTCCTTGGTGACGGTACGATAAGTACTAGACAGAGCGTCCGGTCACCAAGGCCTGGAAGCCATCGCTGGAACTCCCTCCGAGGTGTACAGGAGCCCGGAGTGGAGAGAACCGACTAGAAACACTCAAAAAACAAGACTAGAAAAAAATCACAGTGTTATCACAGAAAAAACTTATTACATCGCTGGGAGGCCACAGGCCGACCAGCGACGCAATAAGGAGTTAAAACGATACCGCTGTGGAGCCATAACAACAGGCCCACAGCGGCATAACAAAATATCACAGATAAATAAAAACAAGTGATGTACCACCTCGGGTGTTGTTTGTTATTGTTAGCTATTGTGGAAAATGAAATGTGCACAGAAGGATCATTTTAGTCATTTTGGTACTTACATATTTTGTTTTTACAGTTAAGCTCATTCAACTCTTAAATTAAGAAAAAATCCTATTTTTTTGAAGGCTTCATATTTTTTTTTTTTTTTTTTTTTTGACTACAAAGTTAAAAATAAAAATATACCATTTTTTTTAAAATCGGGCTGGATGGAAGTGATTTATATTAGGGTGATTGATTGAAAGTAATTTGGGTGTGAATTTTCCCTTTTTGCTATAAAAAGGATCCAATTCCTTTTATAAATGTAACTGATCCAACAGAAGAATTTTTTATAAGAAGTCCTGTTTGCCTAATTGTGGTAAAAATGAAAAGAACGAAAAACTTGCAATTAATTCACTCCCGATTTCAATATTTTATACGGCTTTTGATGGAAAATTTTAGGAAGTTTGATGACATCACTTAATATGGATTTTATCGTTCATTAAAAACACACACGCATAATATCTAAGAGGATAATTCAACCATTTTACTGCGTATATATCCAGGCCCGACGAGAGGGTGGGGTAGCCGGGGTTGTAGCCCCGGGGCCCGGGCTGAAGCTGGGGACCCGTAGCAGTCGGGAGGAGCCCGGAAAAAAGTAAAAAAAGCTTTTTGTTATTTTTTTGGTTATCACTTATTATTTTGGGGAAAAATTTTTAAGACATATTTATTCCCGGGGCCCGTCATTTCTCTCAACGGCCCTGTACATACCTATACATATAATCAGTGTTGTGCTTATCTATAGATATAAAATTTTATCTAGATAACATTTTCGTTAACTATTTAATCTTTTATCTAGATATTTGTAAAACAAGTTATCTTTTATCTTATTTTTTTATTAAGCGAAAGAAAAAAATAATAACAATACATCTTTTTTTTTGTAAAAAATAAATTTGTAGCTAAATTCACCATTTCTCCATACTGACTCGGTAATTCAGATAACTTTTGACACTTTCTTAAGAATTACAAAAATGTTTAAAAGCAAATTTAATTTTAAACAGAAATTTTGTAGCCTGAAATCATTTCCGCCATTACTTGGAATCATATTTAGTCGTGTAATATGAAATGTCGCATTCCGACACCTGGTCTACCACGTAATTCAGATAAGTATCGACATTTTTTTAAGCATTAGAGATATGTCTAAAAGCGATTTTAAATTTTAACTAGAATTCTTGTAGTTTGGAGTTATTTCCGCCATTAATTAGACTAATAGTAAGTTGTTTAACATAAAATGTCGTTTTCCGGCCACTTGTTCGACCATGTAATTCAGATAAATATCGACACTTTTTTTAAACATTAGAGAAATGTTTGAAGGCAATTCTTGTATTTTAAATGTTATTCTTGTAGCTAGGAAACATTTCGGCCATTAGTTGGAACAACATTTAGTCGTGTAATATGAAAAGTCGTTTTCCGATCCCTTGGTCGATCATGTAATTTAAAAAAATAGCGACACTGTTTAAACACTTTTTTCAAACAAAAATTATTGTACTTTACTGTGTTAGATGTGTGCTATCATGGGTCGTAAATAAGAAAAAACTAAATTCCAAAACATGCGATTTTTATCGCCCAAAACCATCCTTTAAAATTTTTATAATTTATTGTAATTAATATATCTTTCTGGGAACCGGCGAGGCACTTTCGTAGCCCAGCACCGTTCTACGAATCGGCGGTTGAGAAACACTGACCTAGTGCATTATTTCTGTAAATATTATCTTATTTGTTATCTAAAATTTTATCTAGATAATGGTTAAATTATCTGCTATCTTTATCTAGATATTTTAAATTATGTTATCTATTATCTGTTATCTAGATAATAAAATTCGATATCTTGCCCAAGACTGCATATAATTTGGCGACCGTTTCATATTTTGTTTCCAAATTTTTCCACTGATGAATAATTCTTGGAATACCTACAGAGGAACAAAAATACTGGAGATAAAAAATCACAACTTTTTTTCTGCAACCCTGAATAATCGCTTACGGGGCGGTTTTATAACCAAAATAGGAACTTTTTAGTTTTGTTTCTACCATACATAATTATGCCAAGAGCATCAAATGAGGGAATTGAAACCAAAGAATCTTTCCTTGTCAGAGTTACTTTTAAATTCAGCTGCCTAGTTTTTTTTTTCATTTTTAATTAGGTACATATTTTTCTCGAATTTACAGTACCTACCTAAATATCCCAATTTTGAGGCAGTGAAATAATAATTTAAGCAATTATCCATTTTCTAACTGTGACTATATCGACTATATAAAAATATAAAACTTAAATACATTTGATATGCAGTAAAAAATATTAAACAAAAAAATTTCATTTTCTTGAAAAAGAAAGAAAAATATTTACTGAAGAAATATATCTAAACGTGGCTGACCTAAATACAAGCACTTTTCATTCAGTAAATGTACAGCATACTAAATAAGAATAAACATTTTAAAAGAAAACTTTTACAAATGATGCCAGTTTTTGTGAAGTTTATCGAAATAATTAAATTTCTGTCTATGCAATTTCTTTTGAAAGAAATATATTTGTATAAATCGTGTATATAAAACGCGTTGAGGTTTAAAAGTATACTATACAAATTATTATTAGAAATTTTATCACAAAAAAAAAATAAATAAATAACTAGAAATTACACTGCCAATGCAGGGTGACACACAGCTTTCTCGAACTCGTAACAGACTTTAATCCAAAATGATTTTCTGCTTACAAACTGTAGTCTGTAATATTTTTAGTTATAATGTATGAGGACACACTTGAAATTTTACAATTTTCTGAGTCACTATAAACATAAAAATGTTCACGTCTTTAACTTACTTTTCCATTTATATTATTTAAAACATTGAGGAGAGAATCAACTATATAGAGAGAATGCTGTGTATTACAAATACATTAAGAAATTGAAGTAAAAAAATTGACTGATGTGAGCAAAAAAATTGACTGATGGGATTACTTTAATGGCGATCAAACCATTAATTTAATGGTTTATCTAATATTTATAAACAAGTCTCCGTGGTTACAAGTTGGGCTTACTAAAATGGAGTCATGCTTCAAAATTTAATGCCTGTGGTATCTCTAGCAAACATATGTTAATATGTTCGATTCAGTGCTCAGTGACTTAAAACCAGTTTGGATTAGGATAATTTTATAGAATACACGTAATATAAATGGTTATAAATGAAAATTATAGGTATTTCTGAAAATTTCGCAACAGTAGGAGTTTATAAAAAAATACATAAACCAACATAAAAAAGACACTAAGTGCATATTTAATAAGCATTAAGTCAGGATTTCGTAGTTCAGTAGCTAGACAAAATTTTCAGAATAAAATTTTTGTTTGCATTTATTTATTAAAATTACCCCTGAATTTGTTAATTCGATTCGATTATCTGAACCTTTTACGAATCTCAATTTAAAAAAAAATCGATAACAATTTCCGGGGTTAACGACACTGTTGGATAATGTAAGGTCCTACCTAATGTAGCGACAGGCATCCAGACATGACAAACTTATAAGGATTTTGTTGTTGTACTACGAAGTCCTAAAAAACTAGGAACTTAGCGCAGTTCAGCTCTATCAGTTTTTTTTTTTTTTGTTTAAATCTAAAAATTGCCTACATATTGAAACCTGGACGCGTTCTATTCATTGCCTGAGGTTAGTTTGATTGCTGATTGATCATTAAAACATTAATTAAAAAATTAACCAAATTTTTCCACGAAAAAATTTATTGTTTCCTGTTGTTTTGTGTCTAATGAAAAAATAGCAAACATATATTGCGTAATTTTCATTGCTTAATACAAAATTTTAACTTGATTTTTATATTATTGTTAGCAAAAAAAATTATTTAATTTACATTCGTATGAATTTTTATGTTTTCTTTTTGAATTTCTTCCTTTATATGTTTGTTTATGTGTACAACGCAGGTTTCAAAAAATAAAAGCAACCTTTTTTTCCAAACCACGAAAGACGTGATTGTCAGAAAATATGAAAATTTTGTAGTGTACGTTTGTGTAAACAAATACAAAAGGAGAGTTTTATTTTACAGTTTTCTTTTATATTCTGTTTATGTTTACCTATATCACTACGCTGAATGACGTTTGTAGAAAGTAAATAAATTTTTTCCAGTAAATGTTAGCTATAGAGAAATATTTCACTTTACACATTTCTACTGTAATTCGTTTAGTAGATATTGTGATGGTAGATTGTGAGAAAATTTTAACGGGTATGGATATTGGGGTGTGGCTTCGGTCAACTTTGTAAATTTTTCGTAGGATTTTTGGTAATTCTCGTGGAACTTGAGTACGGCTTGGGTCAATTGGGGTAGTTAGACATAGTTTTTAGTAATATAATGTCAGTTAGCATATATTTACGTCAACTAGTTATTAAAATAGTCCGAGGAAAATTTTGACAATTTTTGACAATTAGAAGTAGTTTTGGTAGCAATGATGTAATATCTTAACCCCCTAAAGCCCACTTTTATTGCTATTTGTCAGATTTTAATAAAATTTTACCCAAGGACTCAGAATAAGTTCTGATGTAAATTGTAAAAGAAAATCCTAATATTCCTTCCAGGATAGCAGTAGAAGTCCGTCTGATATATTTGAGACATCAGGTCGATAATACCAAAAGGGTCAGTCCATATAAAACCAACAAGGCACTCAACTTGACTATCACAGATTTCTTTGAAACTTTGGTTAATTATACTCTTTAACATCGTGAATTCAAATATAATTTTTAAAAAATTCTAACTTTTATATTTTCTGAAATATATAATCTTGAAAATCGCAAGATATCACTTTTTTTTACTCGCGCTCATCATTACAAAATGTTTCACTTTCAGTTCTATAAATCCTAAAAAGTTGCTTGATAGCTCATTTTAAAGAGAATTTAATGAGCTTTACCTTGATACGAATCTTGAAAACTTTTTGAAAAGGAAATTTTTTCGGGGAAATTTCAAAAATTGTTTTTGAAATTTTTTTTGACATAGTGTTTTTTGAAAATTATTAAAATAATATGGGTATAATATATATTTATAATGGTGACTTGGGGAATGCATCATAAAAATTTCAAAGTGGAACCATGATGGGATCAGTAGTTATGATAAAAAATGAATTTTAATATACAGTATTTTAACGCCTTTTGACATAAGAGTTTGTTCCAGAGAAGATTTCTTTCAGGACAAGTTAAAATACTATATATTAAAATGAATTTTTTACCATAACTGCTGAACCTATCATGGTCCCATTTTGAAATTTTTATAGTGCATTCCCCAAATCATCATTATAAATATATATTATTTTCATAATTTTCAAAAAACACTATCTCACAAAAATTCTCAAAAACAATTTTTGAAATTTCCCCCCAAAAAATTCCTTTTCAAAAAGTTTTCAAGATTGATATCAAATTAAAGTTCATTAAATTCTCTTTAAAATGAGCTATTAAACAACTTTCTAGGATGTATAGAACTGAAAGTGGAACATTTTGTAATACTGAGTGCGAGTAAAAAAGTGATATTTTGCGATTTTCAAGATTATATATCTCAAAAACTATAGGGTGAATGCGGGAGAGATGCCGCACATTTTGAAAACACTTGATAATTCTTAAAGTAAGCATTTAATTGATTTGAAATTTGGTACACAATAAATCTAAACATTGTTCTTTACAATTATTTATAAATAATTGTAAATTTTGAGTCATAAAGGATTCATAATTAACATTTTTGTAGAGCCTGCAAAGCGGCGTCTCTCCCACACCTATGGGAGAGATGCCGCATCAAAGAAGGTGAGACGCGGCATAGTTCATATTAAAAATTTTGCATTTTACACACATCTCCATACATGATGCCTGCCATATGTAACCATTTTTGGCACTTAATGCATCTTAACCAGTCAAATTTTTATTTGTTTCTGAGTACCTTTCAAAACATTCAATACACAGGCAGTCATCATTATTTTCGTTATCTTCACTAATATGAGGGCTCTTCCTGATCCATTAATGGATCTTTTATATTTACGTGGCATAATTTACAGTCCAAAAAAAAAATTGCATAATTAAGGTATATAGGTCTATGTTTTTAACATGTAATATGATGCGGCATCTATACCAACTTTAAATGCGGCGTCTCTCCTTTTTGTTGGGATAGATGCCGCATGTTGCTATAGCAAGCATAGTGCGGAATTTCAACCTAAAATTTTATACAGTACTTTTAAAATATACCTAAATTAATAACAAAACTCATTTTCATTAAAACAATGAAGTATACATTCTTAAATTCTAATGAATTAAATGGCTGATAAAATATTATGTTAAAAAACGTACTTTTCAATAATAAAAAGTTGGATAATTACTAAACTGATGTACTAATCATAAATATTACCATATACAGCTTAAATAAGTAACTTATTTTAAACATATAATCCATCAATAGCGCTATCTGTCAATCAACCGACGAACTATGGCTACTGCGGCATCACTCCCGACGCGGCATCTCTCCCGTACTTACCCTAAGAGTTAGAATTTTAAAAAGTAATATTTCAATTCACGATGTTAAAGAGTGCAATTAAGCAAAGTTTCAAAGAAATCTGTGATAGTCAAGTTGAAAACTATTTATTTTTGGTTGATTTTAAATGGAATATCCCAAAAACGAAAATTAACGATAGTTTCTAAATGGCGTACTTTTTCAATATTTAGTGTCAGAAACAATCGAAAACTAATTGTGAAAATCCATTCAGTATAACTGGGTTTCTGAGGTTTTTTATTTTTTATATACAATTATTCTAGACTTGAAAATTCAGACTGAAATGTTTTACTATTTGTCCCTCAAAGAGAAAGAGAAGAGCACAAAAAATTCCTATTTTTTTTATACTTCTTTGAAAATTTTGTGAAAAAAGTACACTACTTATAAACATGATTTTCCCGCAGTATTATGCGTAATACCGTGGATCGTAATGGGTTAAATGATCACAGCTAATTATTTTAATAGTTACTCAGGGAAGGGGAGCGGGAAAAAGCAATTTTTTTTTAAATTTTTGATAACTAGTCCGATTCTGTTTTGATAATGTTTGGTAGTTTTGGTCAGATCCATCAATAAATTAATCTTTAGAATCTAACACTGTAGAGTTATTTTTTTTTAAGTTGAATGTTGTAAAAGTTGTTTGAATTTGTCAAAAAATTGTTAAAATTGACTTGGGCCACGTTTCAATTTCCACGTCTCTTAAAGTTTTCTCACAGTCAACCATCTCTTCATATATTCTTAAATTAACTGTATTTTACTCTTTGCTTAGGAATGCATTACAGTTTACGTATAAAATGCGGATGTTGATGGTTGAAGTATTTTGCGTACTAAGCCGTTAAGAAGCTTATAACAAAACAGTAGAAGAGCTGTGCCGATACGGTGACACCGTAAAACTAACCAACTTGAACCCTTTTGCCAATGTTTGAAATCGTGTAACTTTACGGTACTAGTGCAAATCTTAACCTTTGACCCGGCACGTACCAAGTACATGTATTTAAAATTTGTTGTTGACATTTGACCCCACACGCGCTCATACTGTTGGCCTTGAAAGTCATGAGTCATTATCATTACTTCGACAAAATAAATTCAAGTTAACCCATTATGCGCCATCACTATTTAGTCGTCACAATTTGGTTTTGTGTTAACCCATTACCCGCCAGCACTAACGTAGTTTTTGAATGCAAACCTAACGCATGCGCAGACTGAATTTAAGTACACGACGCATGCGCAGACTAAATTTTAGTACACGACGCATGCGTAGACTGAATTTTAGACCACAATTTGATAGATGGGGTACACTACCGCATCAAAAATATGGGGAATACCCTAACTCGGGGTGGCCCCAAATTTTTGACACCGTACTGTACTTAAATTTTTGGTACACTACCGTGTCAAAAGTGTGGACCCCCCTAGCCAAAAAAGGTATCCGATCACTTTTTGAAACGTACTGTACGTGCAAACCTTGACCCCAACACGCGCTTGCCTTAATTGCGTCATTTTAAACGAACTATCACGTCAAAAAATGTGGGGAATACCCTAACTCGGGGGTGGCCCCAAATTTTTGACGCCGTACTGTACTTAAATTTTTGGTACACTACCGTGTCAAAAGTGCGGGCCCCCCTGACCAAAAAGGTATCCGACCACTTTTTGAAGCGTACTGTACGTGCAAACCTTGACCCCAACACGCGCTTGCCTTAATTGCGTCATTTTAAACGAAAGGTACATTACCAAATCAAAAATATGGGGAATACCCTAACCCAAGGGGTGGCCGCTAAATTTTGTGGGGGGCACTCTACCAAGCGCTAGCCGCAATCATGACTTCAGACTCCAGATTCCAGACTCCAAATTTCTGACCGCTACTGTACTGCCGGAAATTTGGGTGTCAATTGTACTTGAGGTTTTTTTTTGTATATGAGTCAGCACTTTATAAGATGTTTATTTAATAAAAACTCGTGACTTTATATGGTTTGAGTTTGTTTATTTAAGATTTTTTTAGCTGACTTAGGATGATGTAATTTCATGATATGTTTGCATCATAGCCAGAGGGCAATTTTATTTAAAAGCAAGTCTCAACTTGTCAGTTCCAGGAATTTGTTTACATTAATGTCATCGTAAATCATTAATTTTATTATGTTTATTTAAGATTTTGCTGACTCATACTCAGATATTTTTTTAATTTGTTTATTTATATAAGTTTTAGTTTAAAAAATGTTTATTTAAGATTTTGACAACACAGCAATTTCTTTGTTTGATTTCAAATACGAAATAGTTTTCTCGGAATTTTTAATTTATGGCCTAATAATAATCGGGGGTTTTTTCAATTTGTTTATATAAGTTTTAATTTTTGTTTATTTAAAATTAGTCAGCAATTCTTTTATTAGGTTTCAAATGCGAAATAAATTTCTCGGAATTTGACATTTGACCTTCGGTTATTTGCGT
Source organism: Brachynemurus nebulosus (assembly GCA_035578155.1). Lineage (NCBI taxonomy): Eukaryota > Metazoa > Arthropoda > Insecta > Neuroptera > Myrmeleontidae > Brachynemurus > Brachynemurus nebulosus. Next base: position 7,192,564 of record JAPWDM010000001.1, on the reverse strand, counting down.
TGTAAAAATTCTGAGTCAGCATTTATTGTGATTCCCCTCCAGAATTTTTCGAGCAGTCAAATTCGTATAAATTGAGGTCTGCGTGCCCCCTCAAATCACTTCTTCAGCAAACTTCAAGCAGTTAATATTGTTATTGTTGCAAGAATTTGTATCGAGATTTTTTTAAAATTAAAATACAACAATGGCTTCATTAAACGACGTGGCAACTAGAATGGTGGAAAATGTACGAAACGCGCTATCATTACTGGAAATGGATACCCGGGATGCAGATGAATTGGAAAAATGGATGAAACACACAAATACCAACATACGACTAATCAACAAGGCTATACGTGGAGCGGAAAACTTGGGACAACGCAAACATTTTGAATCATGTGCGGGAAAAATGAAAGGATTTCGAATCAGAATGAAGGCGCTACGAAAACATGGTAAGTTTTTTCAAATATAAATTTATTTTTTAATGATTTTTTTATAATTTTGATATATCAACATGGTAAGTTTTTAAATATAATTTTTTTTTAATGATTTTTTATAAATTTGATAAATAATTTTTTTATGTTGATTGTTTCAGGTGCCGGCATGAATCGAAATCAACGTAAAAGATCTGATAGAATTCAATGGGCTGACGTGGAATCCGCATTTGCAAGTCGAATACGAACGGGAGTGGTTACTAACATAACACACATAGAACCAAAGGACTTTTTAGACGACGCTACATCGATGTTCACTCGGCGAATACAAAATATATTAAAAAAATACTTAACGATAAAAGTCAACACAACGTTTTGCGGGTTATTTGTGAAAACTGATGGTGACGAGGACAAATACGACATGAAACATTTCAATACACCAAATATCATAATAGATCGTGGAACAAACCTAAAACAATGCTTCGTGGAACATGTACGGGAACCAATTTTGAGAAAATTGAGCGAATTTGCCGAGTCGGGGAGCGGATGGGCTTTATCAAGCATAATCAACCTAGCAGTGAACGTGAATAAATACACACCTTTCCGTGGATCAAGCTACATCGAATTACCGCAGGAAATAAAACGAAAACAAGCATGTATCAACGTTAAAAACTTCGACGATGATGCCTGTTTCGCGTGGGCAGTGGTATCTGCACTTCATCCAGCTACATCAAATAAAAATCCAGCTCGAACCACCTCTTACCCACACTACTCAACGGTGCTAAATTTAGATGGGATACAGTTCCCAATGACAATTCAGCAAGTGAGCAAATTCGAGAAACAGAATCCAACAATATCAGTCAACGTGTTTATACTAAAAAAACAAAATGGACATTTCGAAACCGTACCTGCTGCGCTAACGAGAGAGAAGAAACAAAACCACATAAATCTACTAATGATCCAGAACGAGTATTACGAGGATGAGGATAACGAACAGGATAACGACAACGATCAAGATTTACGCTACCATTTCTGCTGGATTAAGGACTTATCGCGACTTGTATCAAGACAATTATCAAAACGTGGCCACCACCATTACATCTGCGATCGATGCCTGAATTACTTTCATACGGAGGATAAACTGATAAAACATACAGAAGACTGCGTGAACATGAACAACTGTCGGGTGATAATGCCGGAAGGGAAAAGCAAATACATATCGTTCAAGAACTATAGCAACAAGAAACGTGTTCCATTTATAATTTACGCGGACGTCGAATCATTCCTACAACCTGTGACTGATAACGAAAATCGGAAAAACACGACAACGTACCAACAACATCGGGCATACAGTATCGGTTACTACTTTCACTGCTCCTACAACAACCAACTAAGCTACTATCGATCATACCGCGGGCCAAATTGCGAAAAATGGTTCGCGGAAGAATTGGCAACGTTACGTGAAAATATCTTGGAACCCATATACGACAACATAATACCAATGAACGAGTTAACACCAGAGGAACAACAGCAACTTAAACAACGAAGTACCGGGTGCCACATCTGCGAGAAACCATTCAAACCTGAGGATATTGTGGTTCGTGATCATAACCACTTCACTGGCGAATACAATGGACCTGCGCACAAGGGATGCAACTTGAATTATAAGGATTTTCATATGATTCCTGTTGTATTCCACAACTTGAGTGGTTATGATGCACATTTCGTAATAAAGGATATAGCAACAGCATTCGAGGGACGTGTCGACTTACTACCAATCAACAAGGAACGATATATTGCATTCACTAAACATGTTACGGGCAGCGAAATTACATTTAGATTCATCGACTCTTTCCGATTTATGGCATCAAGTTTGGATAAATTATCTTCATATCTCAACGAGTTCAACATAGTTAAATCACAATTTCCGAATACCGACTACAAATTACTTACACGCAAAGGTGTTTTTCCGTACGACTACATATCTAGCTGGGATAAATTGGAAGAAACATGTTTACCATCACGGGAGAAATTCTACAATCAACTCAACGATAACGATATCACCATGGATGACTATACACATGCACAACAAGTTTGGAACACGTTCAACATACAGACGCTTGGAGAATACTCGGATTTATATATGAAAACGGACATACTACTACTCGCGGATGTTTTCGAGAATTTTCGGGATACATGCATGCGCACACACGGATTGGATCCTGCTCATTACTACACGACACCGGGACTTACGTGGGATGCAGCCTTAAAATATACAAAAGTAGAGTTAGAACTGATATCTGATGTGGACCAATTATTATTCATTGAACGTGGTATTCGAGGTGGATTGAGCCAGTGTAGTAACCGATACGCAACAGCAAACAATAAATATATGAACACCTACGATCCGGACGAGGAATCAAAATACCTGATGTACTATGACGTGAACAACTTATATGGATGGGCAATGTCACAATACTTACCAACGGGAAATTTCAAATGGATGGATAATACCGAGATAGATGTTCAACAAATACCTGATGATTCACCAATAGGATATTTACTGGAAGTGGATTTGGAATACCCGAGAGAACTGCACGATAAACACAACGATTTACCATTATGTCCAGAGAGAATGTGTGCACCCGGTACTAAACAGGAAATGTTACTGGCAACGCTATACAACAAACAGAAATACGTGATACACTATCGGAACCTGAAACAATGTCTACAACACGGGATGAAAGTAAAGAAAATACATAGAGTGCTACAATTCGATCAATCACCTTGGCTCAAATCCTACATAGATTTAAACACAGCTTTGCGACAAACGGCGGGAAACGAATTCGAGAAAAATCTCTACAAGCTACTCAACAACGCGGTCTTCGGGAAAACGATGGAAAACGTACGGAAACACTCGATTGTGAAACTGTTAACGAAATGGTATGGACGATATGGTGCGGAAGTTATGATAGCGAAACCGAATTTCCACAGCCGCACCATATTTGACGAGAATCTTATTGCAGTCGAACTACGAAAAACGGAAGTGTTTATGAACAAACCAATATACGTCGGGCAAGCAATTCTGGATATTTCGAAAACATGTGTCTACGATTTTCATTACAACTACATACAGCCAACGTTCGGGAACAACAGCAAATTACTCTACACAGACACGGATTCATTGATTTACGAGATAAAATGCTCAGATATTTACGAAATAATGAAACGAGATATTCAATACTTCGATACGTCGGATTACAACGCGGATAATCAATATAACATGCCAAGAGTCAATAAGAAAATACCCGGGTTAATGAAGGATGAGCTAAATGGTCGAATCTTTACAAAATTTGTGGGCTTAAGATCGAAAATGTATAGTTGTCAAGTGGACGGCGAGGATCACACGAAGAAAGCGAAAGGTGTAAAGAACTCTGTGGTTAAGAAAACGATAACTTTCAACGATTACGTGGACTGTCTAAAACACAATACAATCATAAACCGACAACAAAACCTGATACAATCGAAAAAACATAACGTGTATAGTGTAACTCAGAACAAGGTGGCGCTCAGCCCGTACGATACGAAACGACATATTGTGGAGGGGGAAACGGATACTTTAGCATGGGGACATTACTCATTAAATTAGTACGCAAGTGGAAATGGCATCGTCATCATCGGCTTACTGGAAACGGCTACAAATATTTTCAAGTGAACTGGATAAACTACGTAAACGGGTTGATACCTACGAAAAAACAATTGATGCTATTGTAAAAATGCAAAATTTGAAATTGTCTGAACCGGAATCAATGGAGTGGGATAAAATGGATGTTTCAATTGGTGAATTTTTCGAACGTGAACCAATGCTACTGAACGAACTGACTTTGGAAACATTTCTTCAAATCTACAAGTGGATCAGTTTGAATGTGTTGAAAAGTTATGGTGCGAAAATCATACAACGCGCCTGGATTTGGTTACCATCCGATTATCGAGCCATGTTTCAAGAATGTGAACCATGTTTTGAACATTATAATCGACCATGGCAACAAGATCATATTGATGGACCACCTGGTTTGAAAATTCGCTGTGAAATGTGCAAGAATGGTGTGAAAATGGAGGAAAACTTTCAACCGCCTGTTGGTGAACCATTGACATTTGCAACACGGATTTCACACGTTGAAGACATATTTCTGACTCATCCTTATTTGTATACAAAAGTCAGAAATTTCGATATGTTATTATACTTAACAAAACAACTATTGAAATATGATATTTGGGTGCAACATCTGTATGCATATATGATACCCGAATATGCACAACGAATTTGTCAAGTATGGGATCAGTTACCTGAAAACATGAAACAATTACGTTCGGGTGTTATTGAATATATAAACAAATCATACAATTTTTAATATTTATTTATTGTAAAAAATATTTCATATACATTTATTGTAAAAAAAATATTTCATATACAAACATTTATTGTAAAAAGTATTACATATACATTTATTGTGAAAATATTTTGTATTCATACTTATATTTTAAAAAAATAAAGAACAATAATTATTTACATATATGTGTTATTTATTTGAAAAAAACCTTTTTATCTTACAGATTATCAAAAATTAGATTGTTTAAACAATATCAGATTCTTGAATCCAGCTGTTGTTATCCGATGGGAAACCAAGCCACTTGACCAATACTTTCCCATCACGTCTCTTCAGAATTCGTTCCACGAGGTACACATCAGGATATTTAACTTTCTGTAGTTCATACTCGTAAAAGCTGCCTCGGATAGGCCGTTGATTGATATCTTCAAGTAGATATGTGACCGGATTTGTATGTTTAACTTTGACGATTTTAAAAATTTCTGTAGACCAATTCGGTGTGTAGCCTTTTTCAAAGATTGATTTAAATTTACTAATTCGAACAAAGTCGTTAACTTTATACTTGGCTGCACCAGCAATTTTTATATTACTGTATACATTAGATAATAAATATGCTTCATTATCAGCAGTGACATCTCGTGGAGCCATTTTGATTGTACGATGCTTTGTTCTATTATATTCATCAACTAAATCGTTAATTAATTGCAACCATTTATAATTACCGTTTAGAGAAAAAGCACGCCAAAGTTTATTCTTAATGGTACGATTAAAACGTTCAACGATTGAAGCTTTTAACGTACTATATGTAGAATAATGATTAATATTATGTTTTTCCATTAACGCCTTAAAGTTACTATTAAAAAATTCTCGGCCGTCGTCTGTTTGAAGGTGCGTCGGTGTGCGCTTGCTCTGTTTGAATATTGATTCCATGGCAGCAGTAACAAGCACTCCAGATTTATCTTTTACCGGTACAGTCCAAGCATACTTCGAAAATGTGTCAATAGCTGTCAACAGGTACCTATATCCATGATTTTCTTTCGCATAAGCACCCATTTCAACAAGATCAGCTTGCCATAAATCATCGATACCCTTAGTTATAACACGACGCCTTTTGAAATTTTTACGAGCCGGTTTGTGTAATTCGCTTACAACTTGTTCTTTAACTTTACTCATCTTGAACTGTTGGCATGGTATTTACAGTGAGTTGCTTATATAGGTTCGAAATAAATTGTATTTTATTTTCTAATTGCTTAAATTTAACGTGAAATTCCTCTTTAAATACCGCATTTGCAATAGTTTCCATTACCATTTTCAACTCATTATCCATGTTCTCCAAATGACTAAGTTTTGCGGTCACAATTGATTCAAATTGTTTATGTGAATTTTCAAGTGTTATCATACCGTCCGAAATTTTAGCAAGCGCTTCATTAAGAAAAGCCAAGTTAACAACATCAGCTTTATGTTTAGGTGTGCGAACGTTTGTCAGACGTTTACCTTTCATATCATAATCACCATTCGTTGTTAAATTAATGGAAGCGGCTTTTCCGCCACTGCTGAATCGACCGAATTTGTCAACGCTCATGTTTGAAATGACTATCTAATCAGGTTGATCACCTGTATTTATTCTATTACATCAGCCTCGCGCAATTCCTCTAAAATGGCTTGTATCTCATTTTGATGATTGGTGTGTCCAGCTTGCTGTGACGCAACCAATAATATTAGCCTATCGATAAGTTCGTCTATATCATTCCAATAACGATAATCAATCGTTCGATTAGCATCATAATGCATTAAACCGGAACCGGTTGGTTGTCGTTTGGGTGTTGACGTGTACCTTGGTGACGATGGAAAAAGTTTTTTTATAATTATTCTATACTTATAACTTTGATTTGAATTAACTGGTGCATTAATATTATAACTTCTTTTATGCGCATTAGTATTTTTTAAAATGGTCTTATAAGTATCTAAATCCGACTCTGTGTATACATGATGATTTGGATATTTTTTAAACATTAACTCAAAGAGACCTTCAGTACCGGGGTAAACGATGTTGTTAATAATAAAATTATCATCAATTATATCCAATTCAGAATTACCAATCATCCATTTATTTGTTCGCTCATCTATACGCGGTCCATAGGTACGATCAAGGGTTCTTTTAGCTCTACGTGTGGTTGCTAACGTGAGATATTTTTCAGCTAGTGCACCAACATAGGGTTTTGCTGTAGGTTGACTACTTTGTTCCATCACATAAGGTGTTGCTGTAGGTTGACTACTTTGTTCCATAAGCGTTGACCTAAATATCTCAGTATCATCATCATTATTATCATTACTAAGAAAATGTGACTTTATATCGACATCAGAATCGGTTGAAAAACGTGCTTTTTTAATTTTAGGTTTTTCATCTTTAAGCAAGAAACTTTTTATTGGTTCGTTTCTTATTTCAGCAGCTAGTTCTTTAAGTGGCTCCGTTATTGGCTTAAATGATTCTTGTAAATTTTTCTCTCGTTTAAACTGACTATCTTTGAGCGCACGGTATTTGGCGCGTATAGATTTTGTAGCATTGATGATTTTTCGTTTTAGCTCCCGTTCGCTATCCATAGTGTGTGCGTGCTTATGCTATTACAGTTTACTAGCAAATGTGCAGTGTGAACGTGTACACAGCCATTTTATAGCTTTTTCGAACCGAATTGATGAACTGAACAGAGATTTCGGTCGAACCGCACACATTTTCGGTCGAACCGCACACTATTTCGGTCGAACCGCACACTATTTCGGTCGAACCGCACACTATTTCGGTCCAACCGCACACATTTTCGGTCGAACCGCACACTATTTCGGTCGAACCGCACACATTTTCGGTCGAACCGCACACTATTTTGGTCCAACCGCACACATTTTCGGTCCAACCGCACACTATTTCGGTCCAACCGCACACTATTTCGGTCGAACCGCACACATTTTCGGTCGAACTGCACACTATTTCGGTCGAACCGCACACTATTTCGGTCCAACCGCACACATTTTCGGTCGAACCGCACACATTTTCGGTCGAACCGCACACTATTTCGGTCGAACCGCACACTATTTCGGTCGAACCGCACACTATTTCGGTCCAACCGCACACATTTTCGGTCGAACCGCACACTATTTCGGTCGAACCGCACACTATTTCGGTCGAACTGCACACTATTTTGGTCCAACCGCACACATTTTCGGTCCAACCGCACACTATTTCGGTCCAACCGCACACTATTTCGGTCGAACCGCACACTATTTCGGTCGAACCGCACACTATTTCGGTCGAACCGCACACTATTTCGGTCCAACCGCACACATTTTCGGTCGAACCGCACACATTTTCGGTCCAACCGCACACTATTTCGGTCCAACCGCACACGTTTTCGGTTGAACCGCACACTATTTCGGTCCAACCGCACTGCATCAGTAGGTATGGGGCCACTTGGCAACGCAGTGTAATTGCCTATATTCAGGGGCAAGTATTTGAATATTGATGCTGAGTAAGTATAGTATCATCTAGCAATGAACTATATGTAAATGGTAAAATGAGTTAGTCTATTTCGGTTCGAAACACAATGGTATTTCATATAGAAATAATCTATATGTTATAGATCAGTTTTTAATTTGAATAAAGATATCGAAATTTTTACGATACCTTCCGCTATTCAACTCACTGTCTTTATCTATAACCAAAAAGTTGAACCTTTCACGCCAACATTCATTGCAAATTTCTTTGAACTGATCGAATGACATGTCACTACCTACATGTTCTTGGAAAACGTGTTTGATATTAGTCAAATCTTGTTTAAATAAAACTATTAAATTAGCATTATCCCTAAGTAATTGTTTTGGTATGAAACTGTACGTCTGACAAAGATAGAAGACTGAAACATCTTTATGACGCCCCATACTGAAATATGCTCTAATATTATTTTGTTTATCCGTTGCAACATCGTCAAATATAAAAATTGAATTATTTTTTACATCTTCTGGTGCTATAACATCATCATTATTAGAAAAAGTAAAATATCCTAAACCCCTTATCGGTTTGAGAACGCGTTTCAAATACTCATACTTTGGTTGACAGAGTGATTTTGAATAGAGATAAATATTTTCAAAACTTAATCCATTCGGATGTTCTAATAAATTTAATAAAATGCTAGTCTTGCCACACCCCGAAGGACCAGAGATTATACATCTTATACTATTCGGTAATAAGGGGCCATGCTTTTTTTCAGCTAGTGTGATTGATACAAAATCCATATTTTTGATTGGCAGTTCAACATCTTGTTTTACGAAACGCATTTTTAACGCTACTGATTTATTATATAAGCGCTCAGCCCCTTATATACTTACGCGCAGTAGTCATCATGAATCACTACAGCGTGGATTGGCGCACCTTAGGTCTTGAATGTATACTCGTCAACAATGAATTTAATTGTTGCAGTGATCCACAAGTTACCGACAACAATGAAATTAAATGGTTTAACGATTCTGATGAACCATTGTTGTCAATAACTTTTAATCATATTGAAAAGGATGATATTATGCATCTATGTATTATAATTTCTAATTGTTGTAAAAAGAGGATTTATTTGATTGAAAGTAATCAAAATTGTAAATTAGCTGTTCATGAAATTGATTCATTTCAATTTTTCATGAATCTATAAATAGCTCGAATCAAATTTTATTAGCATTCAGTTCTAATGTTACGTCACAACCGGCAACAACAACGAAGTGGTCGTGGACTTGTTAATTCATTAATTAACAAATTGCCATTTGAACTTCACATACCTGGCTATCAGTATTGTGGACCGGGTACAAAATTACAAGAAAGATTAGCAAGAGGTGATCCGGGGATCAATAAATTAGACGAAGCTTGTAAGGCACACGATATCGCTTACTCGCAAAGTAAAAATCTCCCTGATCGACATAAGGCAGATTTAATTTTAGCAAACGCAGCCTGGGATCGAGTTAAATCTTCAGACGCAAAATTTGGTGAAAAAGCTGCTGCGTGGGCCGTAACAAACGCAATGAAAGCTAAAGTAAAACTTGGTATGGGTGTGAACAAAAAGGCTACACTCGGTCAAGTGCGACGAAGTGTACGCGGTACCGTTAAAAACTTAAAACGTGAACCAATTAATAATGCTGTAAAGCTTGCTCTTAAAGCGGCTAAAGTTGCAGCTAGGGGTAAAAAAATTAAAACACCACGTATTATTCCAATACCTAAAACGGGTGGTGTTCTACCACTTTTACCAATTTTTGCGGCACTTTCGGCAGCCGGTGCGCTAGCCGGGGGTGCATCAGGAATTGCGAAAGCTATTAATGATGCTAAAGCGGCACAAAAACAGTTGAATGAAAGTGAACGCCATAACCGAACGATGGAGGCTATTGCTATACGTAATGGCCGGGGTTTGTATATAAAACCATATAGAAAAGGATTAGGATTATACTTGCAACCGTATCCAAAAAACTTATAATGAAATTGCCCGAGCGGGCACTAACAGATAGAGATTTACGTAAATATGCGAAATATTTACCCCATTTTCGTGGTGTATTTATGCGTGATAATTTACCCAAACGTGGACCGTGGTATAATGAATGCGGTATTTTAAATTTAGATAGTTCTACCGGACCTGGTACTCATTGGACCTGTTACTGGAAAAATGGTAATCAGGTAGATTATTTTGATAGTTTTGGTAATTTAAAACCACCGCTTGAAGTGGCTCGCTACCTCAGTGGAAACAATATTACATACAATTATAATAAATATCAAGATTACAATTCCTATAAATGTGGTCATTTATGTTTGGAGTTTCTTTATAATAAATATTACGGTGATGGTGATAAATATTTATAAAAGAAATCAACGCTCACGTATGTTTGTCATTTCGAAAGACGAAGTCATGGCGTTCACATTAACTTTGTCGGGAAATACTTCTATACTCACTGCACACTATTTTCCGGCAATTCAACTTAGAAATCAATATGAGTGTGCTCTATTAGATTTCCAAGTATACAATTCAATTCCTAACGTAACTGCTAAAAATAATTTATTACATTACGGTGATAATGATGTAATATCATTTCCTACCGGCACCTTTGAAATAGATGATTTAGCTACATATATAAACAAAACTATTTACAACAAGTATGGTAATATAATATATAACAACGAAAATGATAAACCATACATACATCTAAGGGCTAATAATAACACACTAAAATGCGAAATAATTAGCAATAAAGCTATTGATTTCACTAAACCTAATACAATTGGTTCACTTTTAGGGTTTACTAAACGGATATTGGAACCAAACAAACTTCACTCATCTAATGAGCCTGTTAGTATTATGAAGGTGAATGCAATACGCATTGAATCTAATATTACGAGTAATGCTTATATGAATGGTATGCTAGCTCACACACTTCACGAATTTTCACCTCTTGTTGCGCCAGGGTATAAAATAGTTGAGGTACCGCGAAATATAATCTATTCACCAGTAACCGTTAGAGAGTTAACATCTCTTTCGTTGAAAATTGTCGATCAAGACGGTGATTTGGTTGACTTTCGCGGTGAAACAATCACAGTACGTTTGCATTTGAGACCATGTTAATTTACAATCTGGAGCAACCCGCCGCTAGGCTATATAATAGAGCGTTTTTACAGCCTGAGCTCATTCAGTTGAATACCATTAAACGTAAAGCATTTAAGCAACAGCGTATTTCACCTGAACGTTTAGCATTTCTTGAAGCATTGGGTCACAAAGTTAAAAGAAAATGGTATACAGCGACGTATTAAATATTCCTGGTGGCTCACAAATTGATGATAGCATTACGAACTTTGAATATCATACATATGCGCCCTTTTTACGATCCTTTAAGAATAATGACGAAGTTAGAATATTAATTCAAAACCAGGACTTGTACATTTTACCTAGTGAAAGTTTTATTTACATTGAGGGGAAAATTTTAAATAATGAAAATGCCGTTCCAGATATAAAATTGGTTAATAATTGTATTGCCTTTCTATTCGATGAAATTAGATATGAATTAAATGGGGTTGAACTTGAACGTGTTAGGTATGTTGGTCTAACATCGACATTGAAAAATTATTTATCGTTAAACGATGGTGAGAGTAAACAATTACTAAATGCTGGTTGGTCGATTGATAATGATTGTACAATAAAATTACCACAAGCCAACTTTAACTTTTGCATTCCGCTTAGAAAATTATTGGGATTCGCTGAGGATTACGGAAAAATTATGTTAAACGCAAAGCATGAATTAATTCTTATTCGTGCACGAACTGACAACGATGTAATTGTTTCAGAATCGGATTCGTTAAAATTTGAAATAAATAAACTCGAATGGCGTGTTCCACATGTAACTGTATCAGATGAAATTAAATTATCACTGCTAAAATATGTTGAAAAAGCTGAACCTATACAGATTAGTTTTAGAGCGTGGGAAACTTATATTCAACCTGCATTACCCACTACACAACAAAACACTTGGGTTGTAAAAACAACTACACAGCTAGAAAAACCGCGATATATCATTTTCGCTTTACAGAAAAAGGATAAAAATGTTTCTAAGTTTGATCATTGTGATTTAAATAATTTCAAAGTTTACCTAAATTCACAAGTGTACCCTTATGATGATTTGAATATTAAATTTGATATTAATCAGTATGCAATACTTTATGATATGTATACCCGCTTTCAATCCTCATACTATCATCGTTCCAATGAACCGCTCTTAAATTGGGAAAATTTTAAAACTATAGCTCCGATAGTTTTTATCGATTGCTCACATCAAAATGAGTCACTGAAAAGCGGTTCAGTTGATGTTCGTTTAGAATTTAAATGTAATAAAGATATTCCGGCTGGTACGACAGCAATAGCCATTTTAGTTCATGATGTCATTTTCGAATACATTCCACTAACTAACCTGGTTAAAAAGTATACCTAATTACCCCCACCACTTTTAATTATTCTATATAAAGTTGTGGATTGTGTGAATAAATTCAGTTCTACGGTGGCGGTAAAAAATGGCGTTTCTTGACATACAAGGCTATCAAGGAGCTAACAACGAATTTTATTTTAAAGAAGTTGGTATTGCTGCAGAAAATTCGGATGATATATTACATCTTATATTCGACGCACCGTTTGATTTCAACGAGTTGCCGAAGAAATATCAACGAGTAGCCAGTTGGCTTTACCGAAATTGGCATGGGATACCTTGGTCGTATGGATTTATTCCATACAAAAAACTTCATACCATATTGAAACCTATATTAAAGAAGTATGATGTTATATACGTCAAGGGTGGTGAAAAGAAGAAATGGATATCAAGTTTGTTTGATAGTACCGAAAACCAGCCGTGGATTCTGAATTTGGAAGAAATATTTGATGTACCGAAGATTTCCATTTTGCGAGATGAATATTATTCAAGACGCTGTATGCTTCATTCAGATAAAATTTGTTCATTAGAAAATTGTATTCTTTTAAAAAATTTTTATATGGAAAATAAATAGATTTTAAGTAATATATAGATTTAAGCAATTTAATTTTTTGTATACATATTCTATAAATAAAATTAAAAAAAAAAAAAATTATGTGCGTTTTATTTAATTATTACCCTGAATTCCCCTATTTTTTACAGGAAGAAGTTACTTTCGTTAACCTATAAAAGTATTGAAAAAAAAATCTTATTTATTATTCTAATTGAAAAGCATATTTCATGATACACCCTGTATAAGAATACACCCGTACACATGCATTTGTATATTATAATTATATTATGTATTTGTGATGTAAGTTTTAAGATGATATTCTATAAATTTTTTACCTCAAAACTACTATTTTATAAAAAAATTTAGCAAATCTTAATGCTATTATAATTTTTACATTAAACAACATAGTTAAACTATAGTATACATATTAAGAAATAATCCAAGTATTTATTGTACAGTAATATATACGAATTTATTTGCAAACATATTATTTTTTTGCTAATTAAGCAAATATTTTCCCAATGCTGATAAAAGTGATAAATTATTTTAGTTAGATTTTGTTGACATAAAGACTACAATCATTTACTAGAATTTATAAAATTAAAATTAAATAGCGATTTATTCTTTTACTATACAGGGGTGTATACATAATATACAGGTGTGTAGATATTAAGATAATTTTCATTTGATTTATAAATTATGCTGGAAATACTCAAATTTTTAAATGAGGTTTTACAATCTGATTTCAAGGTCTGCTAAAATAAACATTCAGCTAAAACAAACATTTAGATATTGGTTCTTTGTTTATTTTAAAACTGATAAAAATTCCTGGAACTGACAAGTTGAGACTTGCTTTTAAATAAAATTGCCCTCTGGCTATGATGCAAACATATCATGAAATTACATCATCCTAAGTCAGCTAAAAAAATCTTAAATAAACAAACTCAAACCATATAAAGTCACGAGTTTTTATTAAATAAACATCTTATAAAGTGCTGACTCATATACAAAAAAAAACCTCAAGTACAATTGACACCCAAATTTCCGGCAGTACAGTAGCGGTCAGAAATTTGGAGTCTGGAATCTGGAGTCTGAAGTCATGATTGCGGCTAGCGCTTGGTAGAGTGCCCCCCACAAAATTTAGCGGCCACCCCTTGGGTTAGGGTATTCCCCATATTTTTGATTTGGTAATGTACCTTTCGTTTAAAATGACGCAATTAAGGCAAGCGCGTGTTGGGGTCAAGGTTTGCACGTACAGTACGCTTCAAAAAGTGGTCGGATACCTTTTTGGTCAGGGGGGCCCGCACTTTTGACACGGTAGTGTACCAAAAATTTAAGTACAGTACGGCGTCAAAAATTTGGGGCCACCCCCGAGTTAGGGTATTCCCCACATTTTTTGACGTGATAGTTCGTTTAAAATGACGCAATTAAGGCAAGCGCGTGTTGGGGTCAAGGTTTGCACGTACAGTACGTTTCAAAAAGTGATCGGATACCTTTTTTGGCTAGGGGGGTCCACACTTTTGACACGGTAGTGTACCAAAAATTTAAGTACAGTACGGTGTCAAAAATTTGGGGCCACCCCCGAGTTAGGGTATTCCCCATATTTTTGATGCGGTAGTGTACCCCATCTATCAAATTGTGGTCTAAAATTCAGTCTACGCATGCGTCGTGTACTAAAATTTAGTCTGCGCATGCGTCGTGTACTTAAATTCAGTCTGCGCATGCGTTAGGTTTGCATTCAAAAACTACGTTAGTGCTGGCGGGTAATGGGTTAACACAAAACCAAATTGTGACGACTAAATAGTGATGGCGCATAATGGGTTAACTTGAATTTATTTTGTCGAAGTAATGATAATGACTCATGACTTTCAAGGCCAACAGTATGAGCGCGTGTGGGGTCAAATGTCAACAACAAATTTTAAATACATGTACTTGGTACGTGCCGGGTCAAAGGTTAAGATTTGCACTAGTACCGTAAAGTTACACGATTTCAAACATTGGCAAAAGGGTTCAAGTTGGTTAGTTTTACGGTGTCACCGTATCGGCACAGCTCTTCTACTCAAAACTTTTACATGCAGATTACAATGTTAAAAATATATTTACTTTGATTTTGATGTTTTATATTCATTTAATGTTAGTTGAATTACTTATATGGAGGATCAATCCTTTCTACTGAACATATTTTTATTCCTATAGAGAATATGTTTTTACTAAAAGAAGTTATTAAATAATAATCTTTAAAAACCTACATTAATCCTGATCTTTTTTCTGATCTAAATCTTTTTTAAAAAGTGATTACAACATGGTTAACCCCAAAATGAATCTTTTGTTTACTCACTATTTATTTCTTTTTTTTTAAAGAAAATGCTTTAGTATTCAATCATTCAATATTATAATTTCAAATACTCCTGTCACAGCATCTGCATAACATAGTGATTTTCCAAAGACTGGACACTGGCGGATCTCATATAACAACTTGTATTCATCTAAAATAGTTTAGCTCAGTGAAAACATTTTTAAAATCGATTGAGTAGTCAATTTTTGTCGCTTTTGGGTCCTCACGTCCTCAGCACCTTGGAGGATCTCATATAGTATAGCATATATGTATTTAAAGGAAATTAAATTTTTAAAGGTAAAAACCGTCTAGTTAAAAATACAGTATAATATTAAAATAAACAAAAAAAGGTAGTAAAAAAATTTCTAAAATCGATTGTTGATTATTTTTAGCGTTTTGGGACTTCCGCACCCTGGCAGACCTCATATAACGTAACTTATATCCATTTAAAATAGTTTAGCTCTCTAACAGTGAACAAATTTTCAAAATTGGTGATGGCGAGTTTTTGAAAAGATGGTTAATTTTTATTTTGAAAAACGAAACAGATATAAAAATTATTGTTATTGTAATGATAAAAACAATAAAATATTTATCGTAAAGAAATTCCGCAAATTTTTTAATTTTTCTTAAAAGTTACTTCACTTAGAACAGGGGTGGCCAACCCGCGGCCCGCCTAGAACTTTTTTTGGCTCGCGAGATTCATCACACTTATACAAAATATATTTATTTTATAATTAATAACCAGGGTAGTGAAAGCCAATATATTAAAAAAATACATAATATATGGGAACGCGAAATATTTAATGCGGCCCGCGGAGTTATGATGCGCTTCCAAAGTGGCCCGCAAAATCATTTGGGTTGGTCACCCCTGACTTAGAACAATGTTTTAAAAGCTTGTCTTATGTAATTTTTTACGCTCTTTTCGATGGTGAAAAAAAAGATCAAAAAATTTTTTT
Source organism: Brachynemurus nebulosus (assembly GCA_035578155.1). Classification (NCBI taxonomy): domain Eukaryota; kingdom Metazoa; phylum Arthropoda; class Insecta; order Neuroptera; family Myrmeleontidae; genus Brachynemurus; species Brachynemurus nebulosus. The sequence goes on along the minus strand of JAPWDM010000001.1, from coordinate 7,175,936 downwards.
TAAATCTGGCTAAATTTTGCAAAATACTACTAAACTTGGCGAAAATTGGTAAAAATTTTGGTTTCCAAAAATCGGATGTATCTGGCTGACGAACTTATTCAAGCTACTGGGACTTCTAACCTACACACCAAATTTCGTAACAATTATATATATATATATATATATATATATATATATATATATATATATATATATATATATATATATATATCCTTACTAATATTATAAATGCGAAAGTGAGTTTGTTTGTTTGATTGTTTGACTGGCTTTCACGCCTCAACAGCTTAACCAATCAACTTGAAACTTTGCACAGGCGTTGCTTGCGGACCAGAGACGGTTATAGGCTACTTTTTATTTCGGGAAAATATTTCATTCCCGAGGGAAAATGCATTAAATTACAACAGCTGACTATTAAAAAACGGATAAATGATTTCAAACTTTGTATATTGCTAACAGAAGGGACACAAACTACTTTATACTGCGGGAAATTTCCCGTGGGAAATTTCATTCCTGTGGAAAAATATATTTTAAATGAAACAAAAAATGATGATAAAAAAAAATTTGACGATATACAGCGATAAACATAGGTTATTTTTTATCCCGATAAAATATCTCATTCCCGAAGGAAAATGTATTTAAAACGAAACAATGAATTAACAACTGACTATTAAAAAAACGCATGATTGATTTCAAACTTTGCATATTGTTTACAGAGACGATGAGAAAGGACACAGACTACTTTCTATCCCGGGAAAGTATCTAACTCCCGTGGAAAGTCCTGTTCCCGTGGGAAAATATATATTTAAAACAGTATGAAAAAGAATCATTGATTTCATTTGAACTTGGAATGTTGTTAAAGGAATGTTAATATAGTCTATTTTTTGCCCGGGGAAAATATTGTATTTCTGTGGGAAAATTCCAAAGAAAAAAGTCATAATACCTACTCGACGCGTAATAGCGACGTGATGAAAGTACACTTTATATGTTTTAACTAGATGCCATAATTTCAAAAGCCACGCGAGCGAAGCCGCGGGTAACAGCTATATATATATATATATATATATATATATATATATATATATATATATATATATATATTTCCGGGCTCAGGTCTTTTCTTGGCGCCCGCTGTAATAAGTGTATTTCCAAAAAGTAAATTAACTTAAAAAAGAATAAAAATGTTTTAAAGGCCATATTTATTACTATTTATGCTTATAAATAAATATCCATAAAATAATTTTAAGGGGAATTAAAAAATTTAAAATCTCAAAGTTGGTTTTGAAAAGTACAAGTATAGTAATAAGAGGACCTCCTTAATAAAGTTATGAGTCAATAATAAGTGTAGTAATATGCCTATATATATATATATATATATATATATATATATATATATATATATATATATATATACATATATATATATATATATATATATATATATATATATATATATATATATATATATATATATATATATATATATATATTTATATATATTAGTTTTATAATTTTAAAAAAAATGTGCTTGGGTGAGCGTCTAGCATTGGAGATTAGAAGCGGCCCTCACGATCCATACCACTGATTCCCTAGTATTCCGAAAAAAAAAACGGTGGGATCAAATTTGATGAAATTTTTCTCAGACCATATTAAATAAAAGGTTAATACCTTCGCTTTGATATCTACCCTAACGGAATCGATATCATCTGTTATTCACGAGATATTAATTAAGATATATAATCAATATATGTATATACAGGGTGTTATTGAATAAGTGCGAAAGATTTTAACAGGTGATTACTGAGGTTCTTTTACGTAGAAAAGTTCATATAAATCACAGTTCAAAAACGCTTAGTTTCGAAGATATACAGTAGACGGGCTACTAGATAGCCCATACCGATTTTGTGGTAGGAACAGTAACTATCGCAATTAATTTTATCTTGAAAACGGCTACATAAGCGACAAAATAGTAGGAGGTCATTTTTGTCAGCAATTTATGGAACATTTGAAAAATCATTTTCAAATTGGAAAAAATCATTGGCGTGCCTTTTTTTTCTTCAAAAATATGTCATCACATAACCGTACGGACGCTACTGGTTTGAGTGGAAATATTCTGTCTACTTCAGAATATGGGTATTTATCATAGCGTGTCTCAAATTTTGTGTCAAATTTCAAAACGTTTTTTAAATATTTAAGAAAATATTAAAAACGACGATAAACTGAACACCCTGTAACTTGGAAACGAAACATTTTCGGACCTGGGTTTATATGAACTTTTTTACATGAAAAAACCTCAGCAATCACCTGTTAAAATCTGTCGCACTTATTCAATAACACCCTATATATTATAATAGTATATTTTAAAAATACCCTTTTGCCGTAGTGTCAAAGAATTAAAAACTTTAGAATTTTGTCTTTTTACAAAAAAATCAATTTTTAAGGTTCCGAGTATTGGACGGGCTTGAGACTTTCAACGTTTTCGCCAAATTTCGTAAAAATGGAATGTTTCGTTCGAGAATCATCGTGCTAATCCTTATATACATATATACAAAAACGCGCTAGTGAAACCTTGGTAAATATATTAAAAATTTTGATTTCCGGACCGATTACAATAAATTAGGTATCTATGCCGGGAAGTTATGAAACTAATAATCAGGACTGGGAAAAATGGTTTATAGAAAATATTTAAAATAGGAAATGGAAAATGGTTTCCAAAAATACATTTAAAATTCAAAATGGAAAATGGTTTTGCTGAACATATTTAAAATTGAAAATGAAAAATATTTATTTAAAATGGATTGTAAAATGCAAAATTGACTACGCTACGACTGCAACTTCTAAATAAAATTATGAAAATCATCTACTCGAAGTACATTTCTTATTGACGTGTCTTAAAAATAGTAGTACACAAGTTGAGTCAGAAAAGTTTGACTTAAGAGAACTGCAACTCTAGTAACAAAAACTCAAGTGACATTCCAACTTGAGGTATAAAAAAAAATTGAGTCAATTAAATCAACTTACATTTAACTTATAGAATTTGTTAGACTTCAAGTCGTTCAATTCAAGTGCTGTAATTAATATTGTATACAGAGTATACATGAATTTTCATTTTAAATGTAAAATGGATTCAAACTTCCATTTTAAATACAAAATGGAAAATGGTTTGACCGAACTTACTTAAAATAGAAAATGCAAAATGCCATTTTGTATTTTAAATACATATTTAAAATGAAATCATTTTAAATAGTTCCCAGCTCTGTTAGTAATAACCAGAACTTCAAATTCTGTGCTCTACGCCTCTACGGAAAAACTTTGCATATAGACTTTTAAGTTTTAATATCACATATTTTTGTATTTTCGTTGCTAGAACCACACCACAGCTCAAATATACATAATATACATGCTGTACACAATAAATCCTATCCTTGTATCGTATGTAGCGTTATGAAGAAGACATCTAATACCAACCATACGGATGTTAAATTGTGAGAATAGTTTAAGTGGTTTAAAGAACTAACACAAGAAAGTTTATTGATTTCAATACACCATAGCATCACCACTGTGAGAGCAGAAGCTGCTTACTACTGTGGGAGCTAGCAGCTAAGAACTGGAGCTAGCTCTAGCACTTTCTAGTTCTTAACAAATGTTTGTGTGTGGTATTTGTGTGTGTAAGTAAGCACATTATTGCTTTTCGTATTATTTACCATAACTCCTCTGCACCTATACCTACATCCATGTAGAGTTGTATACATATGAAGCTGGGTTGCCACGACTTCGAGAAAGTAAATCAACCTCGAGTTATATACAATGAGATATTACGGGTTAATGCAGTACACAGTCTTAAATTTCAGTTTATGACAGAGATGATAACGTTAGCGGTTTTATATAGAGATATACACATACATATGTATGTATACCTACCGAAAATAAAGGAATTTTCAGTGAATGAAGCAAGTTTTGTGGGTTGTAAACTTTACTTGTTTATTGATAATATTACAAGATGCTCTTCATAGTATTCTGTGAATTACATAACACGTAACTTAAGCAATTTATTAATGTGTATATTTACAAAACATATCTGATATTATTTCAGAACTTTCTTTTTAGATTGTTTATTGAAAATAAGGTTGTTAAACCTTCATCCATTGTTCGTGCTTTTGTCCATTTTTGAATTTAAAAAGTACACAGTCTATTTAATCGAAACGTGGGGCTGTTTTCACAATAAAGTTTAAAGACTTACCTTTTTCACTTTAAGGGGGACCACTAGTGTGACCGTCTGAAAAAGGTGATTTTTGGGAATTTTTTTAAGTTATTCGCGGTCTCCCAAGGCTCCAAAAAAAATGTCCCCCACTGCTGCAGTGATAGCCACCTTCACAGTGCTTGAAATCAAAAAAACCAAAAAACCTATTAAACTAGAAGGTATTGCTCGTGCCATGAACCTCAATCGAAAAAAAAGTTGAAATTTAACAAAATGGCATATTTTTTAAAAAAAAGTTTCAAATTTTGTGCGAAAATTTGATGATTTTTGGCCTGCAAAAATTACATTTTTTATTCGATCGGTAAACTGGAGGTTTATGGCACGAAGAAACATATAAGGTACCTAAGGCAATTAAGGCCCACCTAAGCAAAATATGCTTATTATTTATATATCTTATAAAATATCAAAAATATAGTATTTAATTATAAAAATTTACTTATTTTTTGATAAAAATTCCTAAAAAAATTAATGAATTTGTAATTATACAAGTCAAAAATTTGATTCTAAAAAGTGTCTGCAATTGGGCCTTATTTCCAACTGGTGTAGAAAATAAGGCCCACCTATTACAACTGCCTGAAATAGTACATTTATTTTCTTTTTTTTTTAATTAACTGAGGGATTTTAATTACTTTAAGAATAACTTAAACTTGAAAATACTTTAAGAATAACTTGAACTTATATATCAAAATATTTTGTTATTTTTACACGTTCAGAAAAGTTTCGAAAATCCTTGAATCCCGCTTGACTGCGTGACTGTTATTGAAAACAACAATAAAAGAAATTACCTAAGTCATTATTTTTAATTTTTAATTTTTTTATCATATTTTTCGAATAAGTCAAGTACTAGGTGTTTGAATATATTAAGTCGAAATAAATAAATATTAAATCTAAGAGTTCTTCTTAGAATTCCGAATCTCCTTGCAACCTCTCTTTGATTGCCATGTCGACATGACATAGCTTAAGGCTGATGCCAGTGCTTCCTCAGACCACAACGCTCTCTTCTTTTTATCAGCCATACTTCCAAACACTAAGGAATAAAAATAAAAATTCGACCAAACCAACTAAAACTGATCTGGCATCATTAAACAAATGCAACAAATAAATCAAAATTAAATGTACTTAGTTTTTTGTCCTTTTTCCTTTTTGTTATTTTTATATTAGAGTAACTATAGTAATTTAAGGTTGTGCGTCTAATTTTGCTTCATTTTTTAATGAGTTCAGACCTGTTTTAATTGATTTGACTTTGTAGTGTTTGATTTTAATTGTGTTGGTAATAAAGCCCAAACAAAATTTGCATGGGCCTTATTATCAACATGTCAATATTGATGCTTATATACATTTTATATAAATACTTTAGAAATAAACTAAATTAATTGATGTAAAACTTAAAGAATATTAATTTTCTTCAATTTTGATAACAATTTGAAAGAAACATACCTTTAAAAAATCATTTATATAACACTCACAATGTGCACAATTTTTATATCAACGAACGAAAATGTAACCTCTAAATTTGTTTGTTAAAATATGACATGAGTTTGTTACTCTGAGTAGCTCAACTTTTGTATCTGGTTTTGAAATGATTGAAAGTTCATTTTAAACTTGTTGATAAGTTAGAGAACTTTTCTTGGTAAGAAATATAGCTAATGGGCCTTATTACCCGTTGGGCCTTAAATGCCTTAGGTACCTTATAAAAGAAGCTGCAATAAGAATCAAATCGGTCGGATTATTTTTCTTCGCGTTATAACTGCAACCAATTTTAAAAATGTAGTTTTTTTTTTACCTTACCTTTTACTTTTAATCACTGAGAATTTTTACTAAAATTATGTACGATGTACTCACTATAACGGTCATAGTAAAACTAGATGAGTCATTTAAATGTGTTAGAGTCTAGCTGCTCCACAACATGTGACTGGCAGCCACGTCCAGAAACTCCCGAACTATCAACTTTCATACATATTTCTCAATACCTCAAAGTTAACAATGAAAATCAGAATCCGTTCTTCAGATGGCTTTAACTCAAAAACAATTTGCGATACGCACTTGAAATTTTAGTATGTTATTTTTAAAGGTATAGACTATCCAAACATGCAAAAAAAAAATTCCAAATTTTTCAAAATATCACACTCTAGTGGTCCCCCTTAAACTAACTTTAATTTAATAGATAGATATTTAGGACAGTTTTCATAATAAAGTATAAAAACTCTAAACTAACTTTATCATTTTAAACTAACTTCAACTTTTTAAGTTTACCAAATTAAATAAATTGGCATTTGCTTATGCCAAGTAAGCCCGGGCCTATCCAAAAATTATGAAAAAATGAAAAAATACCCGAAGAAAATGTCTAGAGTCCCAAAGTGGATTAATCCGCTCTGTCGACACTTTATGTTTAAACACACTTTATTTCAAATGTTTAAAAATAATTCTTTAACCCTGAGTAGATTTCTTTTAGCCTGGAATCATTTCCGCCATTGATTGAAATATCATTAGGTCGTGTAATATGACATGTCGTTTTCCGACCACTTGATCTACCATGTAATTCAGATAAATATATTGTCACTTTTTTAAACATTCTAGAAATGTCTGAAGGCAATTCTTTAACTTTGAATAGATTTCCTGTATAGTTTGGAAACATTTCGCCATTATTTATAATATTAGGTCGTGTAATATGAAACGTCGTTTTCCGACCACTTGGCCGACCATCTAATTCAGACAAACGTCAACACTTTTTTAAGCATCAGATAAATGTTCAAAAGCAGTACTTTAATTTTAAATATAATTTTTGTATACGAATTATTTCCACCATTATCTGTAATAATATTACTATTAGGTCCAGGGTCGGATCATCGCATAGGCAAATTTTAGACAAATAGCTAGGGCCCAATATTTTGAAGGGTCTGGTCAAACTGTCTATTTTGAATATTTGAATTAATAATTCTATATCTATTTTGAATATTTATTTTAGTTTCTCACATTATTTAGTTTTGTATTATTTATTGTTTTATAATTTGTCTGCTATATATATATATATATATATATATATATATATATATATATATATATATATATCTTGTAAGGGCGGGAGGGGGCCTGCTAATAAGAAAATATCTAGGGCCCCAAAGTGAGTTAATCCGTCCCTGGTTATGATTATCTGAAATGGCTTGTAAATGTTACTAAAAATTACATTTTGTTTAGTTTAAAATTATGCAATAAAACAATGTCCACACCTTCAAGGAAAATTTTACACGTAAGTTATAATGTTTACAATATAGAAAATTCGGGCCTACCTATAATAAAAATCTTAAAATCGCCCCTGAATACATTATCTTTATTATGAAAATCAATTTTTTGAAATTAAAACTAAAGACGTAAAGCTATTTTAATTAAAGTGAGTTTGGTTAAGAAAACGGTCCTCACCTTTTTTATCTCCACTTCATAATTTTATCAACTGAAGTAAATTGACACTTACTTATGAACAAATGAATATCATATCATATTAAATTAAGGATTAAGGCTTAAAATTACTTTAGTTGAAGTACTAATTTTCCAGTTCCTTGTAGTAGTAGAAGTACTTAACAATCTAATTACATCTGAAATTTGTCCCCATAATCGTTTTCAACGTTAAAACTAAGTTATTTTTGAAGTTACAGAATAGTAAAAAAAAATTTTTAACTTTGCAGATGCCACACTTTATTTAAAGTTTTAAATTTCTGTAATATGTTTCGGCCTATATGGCCATTTACGAACAATTCCTTCTACCATAAAATTGCTTAATTATTGTACAAAATACTATTTAGGTAAGCTATGTTTTATATACAGTTGTAAAAAATTTTATGAAATATAATAATTTATATAGAAATTGCAGTTTGAAATAACTTTGTTCCCAGCAACACTCTTTAAAAAAACACCCATCTATCCCTAAAATTCCAAAAAAGGTTTGATTCTTTGTAACCTTTGAACGGAATGATCGTTTTCGTTAGGTTTTTTCTGGCGATTATTCATAAATGCGAATATATCAATCCCCTATCAACCCCTCCCTCTCGGGAGGTTTAAAAAAGTAAAAACGGGATGGATTGGAAAGTCCTAGAATTATATTGTCAGCTTTTTTTATTTTGATTTATTGTTTCGCAAGAATGAAAACACAAATACACAAACAACAAATACACCGTACTGTTGTTTGTTTTATAATTATAAATTTTGTAAACAATTCCCTACGTATAAAACAGATGGAAAGGTAAACATACCTATGTATTTATCAACAAATACCCCTGTCACAGCATCCTGCATAACATAGTGAATTTCCGTTTATAAAAGTTAGTTTTTCTTGGAAACTAGTGGTCATAGAATAATAGTTTAAAGACCTTTTTATGTGATTTTTTCTCGTCTTTCCAATGGTATAAAAAAATTTCACAAAAATTTTTGAATAAAGGGAAATTTTGGCAAAAAACTATTTTTTTTTCACGAAAATTGCCAAAAAAACCATGTTCCGGGCATCGGACGTGTCTGATTAACGAACTCGTCCAACGGTTTGGGACTTTCAATATTTTCACCAAATTTCATGAACGTAAGACATTTTGTTCGAGAGTTATCGCGCGGACATCTATTTATATACATATACATATACATATATACATATATATATATATATATATATATATATATATATATATATATATATATATATATATATATATATATACCTAAATTTTAGTGAATATTATTTTCGGTTTCTAGGGACCGCAAAACAAATTTCTGCCATAGTCCCGGGCTCAAGTCGCGTCATGACAGTGGCTGTAATAGCTGAATTCCATTCTGGAAATTCCCTAATAATTAAAAAGTTTCTTCGCAAACATAGGTCATAATAGGTAGAGTAAACTATCAACAGTACACAGGCACACTTATGTACACATACATTATACAAAATTTTGTTTTCAAAACTCTTAAATGATCACATTATATTAGGTATTTGCTTAGTGGGACGAAAATGAGCGATTGAGTGTATATACATATATTTACATATACATATGCACAGGGGCGTAACTATAAATTTTGTACTATGGAGCGAATTAGACTTAAGCGTCCTCTCTGAAAAGTCCATTTTACCCCTTAAAAAATTAGCGAAACAAATGAAAAATAACTGAATTCCATTCTGGAAACTCGCTAAAAGGAATACGAAATATCATATATCTATTTTCTCGGAAAAATAGTGGTGGCGAGCAAAAAAACATTATACTTTCTGATGAATGCCCTAAAAACTATCAGCTACCAAAACAATTACTGTCGCTCCTCGCGACCATACTTTTCCCTCTTGCGCCCTTTTTAGGATTTCGTAGTACGATAACGAAATCGATACAAATTCGTCATGTCGACAATATTCAATAATATTTTTCTAAAAATAAGTGATTTTATTAACTAGAGTTACGATTTTTTTTCTTGTTCACTACTGTTTCGATTGAGAGAAAGAAAAATGCGTATATATTGGTCACACAGATATATAACAAAAAACATTGAGAATTTTTTAAGTAAACAAATCATTATATATTTGCAGGGTGCAATGTTAATGACTCTTTTGGTCAAAAGAGATCTTTTGGTGAATTTCGATATTTACGATGATTTAGAACGGAATTTGTTGGAACAACATAGCTATGTTTTACGCTATCTTGTATGCATACATATATAATGTATACATATACATGATTTGTTCACTTAAAAAATTCTTAATGTTTTTTTTTTTTTATATCTGTGTGACCAACACATACGCATTTTTATTTCTCTCAATCGAAGCCATAGTCTATTAAATAAACATTCAAGATTACAAAAAAATTTCCTTTTGTTTGCCCTCATATCAATTTTATTATAAAGAGCGGCGAAGTGGTGATGCAAAAAAGAGATTCCCTATACCAATAACGTCACTTCAGGACACTTGAAATAAAAAAATCAAATATGGAATTTTATTAGGAATTGTGTTTTCCAATGTACAAACTAGAATAAAGTCAAAATTCTTAAAATCATAGGTTTGGTGCGTCAAAATTCTAAAAATCATAGATGTCGCGGGAAGTCATAAATATTGAACAAGTGCATATATTAAACCACGATTTTAGTTTACACAAAATCCCGTGCGCACAAAGGAAATGCCCCTTTTTCTTACTTTGCTTCAATTTTATTTTTACGTTTTTCATTACAAATATGAAAAAAAAAATTAAAAACTAATTTTAATATTAACCCTAAAACAAATTATTGTCATATATGGCGTTTTTAGTTTCAGCGCATGCGCGAGTAAACCGTTAGGACACGTCTCTAGCGTTGAGTACCCTCGTAACCAATAATCAACTAGATATTAAAGTAGTTTTGAACTTTGTTCGTTATCATATTTGGAAATTATTACGTGTTTGTACCCGGAATTCGGGAGTTTGTTTGTGATTTCATTGCTATATAAGACAAAGAATTTACGATATATAAATGATGAAGGGATCAGAACTGAATTTTTAAGACAAGAAAAATTTACCTGTATTACGAGGATGGCAAGTGACTCGACAAGTGAAACAGAAGGCGGTAACTATGAGGAGGATAACTACTGGTATTAGGAAGATTGTAATATAACTTTCGACAATATGGAAGTTGTTGTAGAGATTTTAAAATTATCGGGCCAGATAGACCGTTGACATTAATTAAAATATCGATTTGAGACATTAGAAGCGGTAATTAATTTAAAAAATTAAAAAAAGATATAGGTGTCGTGTATGACACCTACTTGCTAATTTTGTCCCATAACACAGTCCTGTCGTTTTACGGTTAAATAAAAGCAAGAAATATATCTTGAGAATTGTGACAAATTCTGTAGCTAACGATTACGAAACGACTGACCTAATGCCTGTTTAACAAATACTTAGCAATTTTTTGTTCTCTGCTCTGGAGTAACTGGTCCACTTACCCCATTGTAGTTACGCCCCTGCACCTGCATGTGCATATATGTACATATTTAAATATTGCTACCAAAATTAAAACTAAAGTGAACTACATATATACATACCTATATATGGGACTAACCGGCGAACGTGTTAACTGAAAACTATGGCGTTTGCGATGTGTTGCAATCATTACGCGGAAGCTATCATCATTCTACGGCATTACATTTTGAAACTTTGTTCATTATAACTTTGGTCAACAAACCAACAAGTTTAACAAACACATTACACGGACTATATACATACGTACAATAGTATGAAATTATTATTATTATTATTATTTGGTACTCGAATTTGTTAGACGTAGTGTACTTATTTAAATAGAAGTACAGTCAATCACACTCGTATCCGTACAGAAGATCTTGGAAACTAAACGGATTCCCAAAATTTCCTACAAATTTAGATTTTTTTATCGTAGTTTATCGCGTTTTTTTTTAAACGTGTGGGATTTTCTCATTGAAAGCGTATTTAGTTGGCAAGGAGTGGTTCAGGTATGGTCGTCACCAATTTCGATCAAATTTCGTTTGCTAATAGAACATACTTAATATCAATACTAGAAATTGACAGTATTAGGGTCCACCTCTCAAAAATACAGGAAATATTTTTATTTAAAGTTTGGGCAAAAATACAAGTAAGATATAATCAAGTTATTTAGTGCGTTTTATCAAAGTAGCTCTACAATTGGGGTAGTGCGGCGAAGTGCATATGGTGGGGTACCGGCATCAAATCCCGGTACAAATGATTTTTCATTTTTTTTTTCTTTTAATAACAATTAATTTATTAATTATGTTAACAAAATTAAGCTACGAAATATTACTTGTCTCAAAATTATTGAATTAAAATAATTTTCCTTAAAATCTTTATTTTTCGATATTAGTATATTACATAAACACATAAGTCAATTAGAATTTTTGATTGAATTAGATACATTAGAACTTTTAAAATATGTATGAACTTTTTACATTTTGAAAAATGTAAAAGGCTGTTGCTAGTCGTCCGCTAAACGGATTAATAGGTTGCTAGTCGTCGGCTAAACGGATGAATAAGTTGCTGGCCGTCCGCTAAACGGACGAATAAAATAACTTAGTCGTCCGCTAAACGGATGAATAAAATTCGTCCGTAAAGTATTGACTTTTTGCGTAAGTATTGATTTTAATAATATTATTAGTTCTTAAATAAATGAAAGTAATTTAGAATCATATTTAAAAAATCGAATTGAAAAACTAAGTGGTGAGGTTGGTTTCCGTTAGGTTAGTTTAGTTAGATTTGACAATATACCTCGATTTTTGATATAAAAACTAGGTAGTGAGGTTGCTTTTGGTTAAGCTAGGGTATTTGGGCAAAGGGTAACCTTAACTAACCTCACCACCTATAGTTTTCATATAAAAAATCGAAGTATATTGTCAACACTAACTAAACTAACCTAACCAAAACAAACCTCACCACCTAGTTTTTATATCAAAAATTGAGGTATATTGTTAAAGCTAACAAAACTAACCTAACCAAAACCAACCTCACCACCTAGTTTTTCAATTCGATTTTTTAAATATGATTCTAAATTTCTTTCATTTATTTAAGAACTAATAATATTATTAAAAATCAATACTTACGCGAAAAGTCAATACTTTTCGGACGACTAAGTTATTTTATTCATCCGTTTAGCGGACGACTAAGTTATTTTATTCGTTCGTTTAGCGGACGACTAGACACTTGGAATGTAAAAATATGTGGGTAACATATTTTTATAAGATGAACTTTTACATTTTTCAAAATGTATAAAGTTTATATTTTAAAAATTCTAATGTACCTACCTAATTGACTTATGTGTTTATGTAATATACTCGTATCGAAAAAAAAAGATTTTACGAAAAATTATTTTAATTCATTAATTTTGCGACGAGTAATATTTCATAGCTTAATTTTGTTAACATAATTAATAAATTAATTGTTATTAAAAAAAAAAAAAAACAAAAAGGAAAAGAAAAATTGCGAAAAAGAAAAAAAAATTATTAGGTATCCTGTTTGTTGTCCATTATTACATATTGAATGTTAGATAGACGCCTACTTACAATTTAAGGACTCTCTGTAGGAATTTATTTCGGTAGCATAGATCAATAATCAATTTCTTAAACTCCTTTACTTTTTTTAGCACATGTATATAAAAATATTGACCTTAGGGATTAGTAAATTTTATGTTTATTTAAAGGTACATATACATACGTAAATATACTTCTCAATTTAAAAAGTAGTTCGTTTTTGCAAGAAATAAAAATATTTATAAAATTTTACATTTGAAATATATAATGTAGGTACTTTTCATCTTTTTGTAGCAGCTCTTTCTTGAGTTCCAGAAATTTAGAGTTGTTCGAATACTAAGGAATTGAGCTTAAAAATCGAAACAATGTCAGTTTGAAAGCTTATAAATAGCTCTTAATTCTACCGCAAAAATTAATATGATATTTTTTGTTTTTAAACGGCGAGAGAGCTGAATCAATTTCGAATTAGCTTTCGAACTAATATTATCAAACTATTGCTCAGTGTGATGAGCTCAAAATTTTTAATTTTCATATTATGAAAGCATGTAAGTAGCTTATAATTTTGCGCTAATGTGTTAAAAGAAATTGAATATTTGTAGAAATTAATAGTCAGTTGATTTGACTTAACTTTATAAGGTCATTTCTTAAAGAAATGTTAATCTCACGGAAAATAGGTATAAAACATAGACCAAAGAGCACATTATAAATATCCTATAGACTGACTGTATCAATTTATAAATGAAGCACCCTGATACGACCAGTATACGACCTAACAGTATTCTGTAACATAGTAATCAATGCAATAACCGATGGTATCCGTAGTAACGTTTTCAGATAATTATTGTCAAAATACAGTATTGATAATCAAATTTTAATTTTTTGCAAAGAAACTGCAAAATTTTGAAAGAAAAAAGTGGTGTTCGTTTTATTTTCAAAATACGTACTATTTGCTGAAAAACAGACAATACATTATATTCCGTAAATTTCACCCGTCTCACCCCGTTATCTGTCTCAAGAAAACTCCCTACAAACTGGCTTAAGCTTTACGATTTGACTAGTAGTATAATATGATAGTAGTATCATTGATCTGTGGTATAGTTGAAATTATCTAAACTTGAACTGATATCATTAACAAATGAAATAAAATTAAACGTACAATTTTATTTACTATAGCTATTATTCTAATACAAAAATAATAAAAAGGAAACAGACAGAAAATTTTGGTACCTCTAATTGCGATGAATTTGTTGCATTTCTTTAATGACGTCAGTCCAAGTTTAGATAATTTCATCTTTATAAAACCTTTTTCGTAGACAACAAAGCTTTAATTTTGTACCTGAACCACTTTTACTGTAAAAACTGAAAAAACAAAGGAATTGGCCAAAAAGTGATAGTTCGGCCCCTTTTCCCTCCTCAAACAGAGGTATGTGGTGCTCCTCGAAGGGAGAAAACTTCATAATTTATTAACGACGCCTATACAAACAATTTTATGAAAAAAAACTTAGGTCAGAACTTTTTCATAATATCGTACTAAATACTGACTGATTACTATAGTTCATAATTTTTCAACTTAACAGAAAGTAGAAGACGCAGTCAGCTATAATCGTAATGTGAGTAAAAAAAATTGTAGGAAATTATGGAAGTCCGTTTGATTTAAATTTTGTCATATAAGTAAATAATGTGCCTCTGTACGAATATGAGTGTGCCTGACTGTATGTAAATAGGTGTATTTGTAAAGTTCATTTCTAACATTCTGATTCATTTTCGAAATAATTCGGTACAGTATGCACATGTGTGGGTCGTATATACAACACCTACCTACGTATAAATTATAAGTTATTGAATTGAGAACACCGAAAGGGGATATTAAATTTGAAACATTTATTTATAGTAAACATTGTGGTTAGTTTAATCGCACCTTTTGTAAATTATTTACTTTTACTGGACAATTTTATTTTTTTACTTTTAACATGTTTGCCGAAGCTGTCATGTTTATCAGTCGTACATTATTTCCAAGACTTGTCGCCAGGAAATCTGACCATTGCTAATAACGTTTTGTTCGAAATTCTTACTAAGGTCCACTTCATTTAAATTTAACCATGCTTCATCACTTAAATTTAAATAATTTCCGTTTTCTTAACTTTATCTCTTTGATTATTGCATGTACATAAATCTTAAATTTGCAATTTGTTTTTAGAAAAGAATAGAAGAGTGATTTGTTTCGAATATAGGAATTATTTAATTTTTTAACGATGACTCATGATCAATTGTATTTGAAACGGCGTATAGATAAAATCGTTCCATCTCAAGAATCTTTTCTTATTTTATTATTTTAAAGTTATTTAGTATTCAATACATAAAGTGTAAAAATTTGAAATAATAGTTATTTCTAGGCGGAGCGCATCATTTTCACGAGAGCGGCATTGTTACTTTGTGCTCGAATTTCACACATAAATTTTTCTACAATTTTGTAATAGTATTTTACAATATAAGTTCGGTACGTTTCTTTTACTGATCGAGAATACGTTGCCAAAACGAGACCCGCAGGGTCGAGTTATTGCAATTTTCGAGAACAGTAAAGGCACTTAACGTATCGTGTACTGTATAATATTTTTTGCACGATCGATTTAAAATAATAAAAGAATAAAAATTTATTAGTTAAAAAATAAAATTCGGATAATATAAGTGAAATTTATATTTCTGTTTTGACATAGAAGGTCATGAATAAATATTATAAATATTTATAATAACTAATACGAATCTTTGTAGTGACAATTGACAACTATATTTGTAAATAAAAAATTAAGTGTCAATATTTAATTGGCGTGAATATTTTTTTTGAATTTTCTATTAAAAATATTGAGGAAAATAGTTTGTTAAACTATAATATTAGTGAGAATAATCAAAATTGATGAAGCATTTTATTTTTGGCTCCAAATTTATTCTCGTAAGATGAAAGGAAGATTATGAAAACCACAGAAAATTTTAATGATTGAACGACCTTTTGAAATATCAATAAAATATGACGGCTAATTTTCGTATTAGAAAATTTTCATATTAATCGATTTATTTTCCTAATCTTTCAAATTGTACTTTTAATTTTAATATAAATAAATAATTACAATCATTTTTGAGCTAATTTCACTTACCGCACTCCTATTTACTTACCGAGCCCCTATTTTACTTACCCCATTGTTATTTTTTGGTTTCTATGGATATAAACAAACGTTCGGGAAATGTAACTTACCAGCATTGTCAGCAGCATCGGTAAATGCATGAAAATACACGATCGTGCCAAAAAGGTATTTGTTTTACTTATATAAAAAAATACTTGAAAAAATAATAATGGACGTTAACATTTATTTCATTGTTATAATTTTTGCAATTTCAGAAATATGTGGAGGTGTATTTCAGAAATTACTGTCACTATTGCATATTTCTATCATATATGTACCTACCTATATATTTTTAAATTACATATTTATCAACTTATTATTTATTATTTTTAATTAATTTTGATATTGTTCAAATTTAATAAAGTTAATAATTCACTTGATCACCATAAAAATAATATGAAGTTTAGAATCTGTTCATTTGTTATCATAGAAAATACAAGCAACGCCTACACGTTGTTTGTAATTAAATATATATTGAGCGAGCGACAAAGTACTACTTTTCGCTTTAAAGCAAAAAGTAACAGTTTTCAGCAAACACATATTTTGCGCTCTCTGAAGAGAGCGCAAAAGCCTACTTTCTACTATGATTGTACAAAAATAATTTTAACGTACATAGTTTTTGAGATAAAAGTTTTTCAAAATTACATTTTTAACACATATCTACATAGTAGGATTATTCTCGAATAAATGAGCATTTTTTGCTAAAGATTAAATGATAGAAAACTTATTTGTTTTGGAACACTTAAGGAAAAATTTCGGGTACTGATGGATCTGATTGAAAAACTTATCCAAGAATTGGAAATGTCATTTGTTCAATTGATAGTTATAAAAAATCATTTTTATTACTGTATTGAAACATTGTTCAACTAATGAGGTTATATTTTATAAGAGGAGAGACAAAGATAATTTTATGATACTCCAGTTCCATTAATGCAATGCGTCACGTTTATATTATGGTCAAGTCTATTAAATTAACTTCGACTCTATCCTCTTATGTCTTATCTATAAGTCTTCACCTACATATATCTATCCAATGACATTAAATACCACATTGACCAATTTATAGTTGAAGTTTATTGTCTATATAGTATAATAGCCTACAAGATCAAATAAATACGATGGAGCTTCAATACTTACACGGTTACTAAAAGTGCTATTGTATTAAGATGAACCATAGACTATTGTTATTCGTAGATTTTCAGCGGGAAAATTACTGATGATTGTAAATAAATTGAAGATAGGGAAGTTTTGAAAATACATTTTATTCTCACGATTACCCACGATTCATTTTTTTTTACTTTTTGATTTTTACAGTAATTGTCACGTAAATTTCAGTTAAAATTAGATATGTCAACCTAATATATTTATCAAATCTCATATTTATCATACTTATTAGTCGTATATATCATATTTTTATAAATTTTTCGTCACTGAAACCTCACTTTATCAATTTAGCCAAAATATAAAAAAATTCCTTATAGTTAATTCGGGAGTAATAATAGTAGGTACCTCAGTCCATAATAAAAACAATGATAGTATTCATTTACAGGGCCAGCCCTATGGTGGTGCAAACGGTGTAGCGAAACTAAGCCCCGCGTTTCTAAAGGCACCGCGCCGCTATGTGATTTCGTAAAACTAAAAACTTAAACGCAATCTTTGAAAGACGATATTGATTCATTTAAGGGGGACCACTAGTGTGACCGCCTGAAAAAAAGGTGATTTTTCGGAATATTTTTAAAGAAAACTACTATATGGAATATTTTAATATGTTAAGGATATATTCGTTGGTATATAATAAATCCATGATAAAATTTTTGGACCAAAAAATTGAAAATTTGGTGTGTTATTCGCGATCTCCCAAGGCTCCAAAAAAAAGTTCCCCCACTGCTGCAGTGATACCGACCTTCGCAGTGCCTGAAATCAAAAAAACCAAAAAGCCTATTAAACTAGAACGTATTGCCCGTGCCGTGAACCTCAATCAAAAGAAAAGGTTGAAATTTAACAAAATGGCGGAGTTGTTAAAAAAAGTTTCAACATTTGCGCGAAAATTTGATGATTTTTGGCTTGCAAAAATTACATTTTTTATTCGATCGGAAAACTGGAGGCACGAGTTCGTGTTCGTGTCGGAGTTTATGGCACGAAGAAACATATATAAAAGAAGCTGCAATAAGAATCAAATCGATCGGATGATTTGTCTTCGAGTTACAGCTGCAGCAAATTTGAAAAATGTAGTTTCTCTTTACTTTACCTTTTAGTTTTAATCACTGAGAATTTTTACTAAAATTATTTTCGATGTACTCACTATAACGGTCATAGTAAAACTAGATAAGTCGTTTAAATGTGCCAGGGTCTAGCTTCTCCACAACATGTGACTGGCAGCCACGTCTAGACACTCCCGAACTATCAACCTTCATACATTTCTCAGTACCTCAAAGTTAACAATGAAAATCAGAATCCGCTCTTCGGATGGCTGTAACTCAAAAACTGTTTGAGATATGCGTTTGAAATTTTAGTACGTTATTTTTAAAGGTATAGGCTATCGAAACATGCAAAAAAATTTTCCAGTTTTTTCAAAATGTCACACTAGTGATCCCCCTTAATGAAATCAAAATTAGAATCTTGTGTTCCAGAATCACAATTTTACAAATAAGTAATTTGTTTAAATTGTATACAAATTTTATTACTATTCTGAAAACTATACTAGTTTGAGTTAAGCTGTCATCATGAAAGAAAATAAATTTACAGAAAAGTTTTTTTCAAGACTAAAGATAATAAAATACTACTTCGAGTCCATTGTTAGTTATGATCAGTAATTCTATACCAAAAGTAGCAAAGTTACAGCGATTCTAGACCAAAAGTAGAAGGTTGCAGCAATTCTATGCCAAAAGTAGCAACGTTACAGCGATTATATCCTAAAAGTAGAAGATCAAAGCATTTCTATACTAAAAGTAGTAAAGTTACAACGATTTTGTACCAAAAATAGTAAGGTCACAGCAATTCTATTCCAAAAGCAATAAGGTGTCGAAAACATATTATGTCGGTAACTTTTTTTAATAACCGCAGTCCGATAAAGATTTACCATTTATTCAGAATCGTTAAATCGTTTCCATGTGGTCCGTCCTATCTCTGACTTTGCGAATTTTTCCAATGTAAAAGTATCAAAATGTAATAAATTAGTATGTTGTTCTATAAAATTTGTTCCAAGGCTCTGTTTCTGGTCTGGCCGCCGGCCCTGTTCATTTTTATCTATTTCTGCCCAATTTTTTATTGCACATGAAACTAATTAGCGGCGATAGTAGCGCCATCGATTAACACGGACAATCGATAGTTGAATGTAGTCCCGTTTTAAAATTACAGATCAAAAATTATACAAATATCGTACGTCTATTAAAAAATTCCATTAGACATTAAAAAATGAATTGTTAATAAAGCATATTATCTTGTTTCTTTGAAAACATTACAGAAAAAAGTTAATAAATGCATTTTGTATGTAATATTTCTATGTCACGGAATTTTCTCATTTAAAATTGTTACAAACAGTAACGTAGACATACCTACCTATATATGTAACATTTGTAACATACATATAGATCCATTCGTATACTACTGATGTAATAAATTACTTTCTTAAATTGCTCCGTGTGTTCAAATCATCAAAGAAAAATGAAACACTGTTCTGTCAGACGGTTGTGTACTGGCACGGCTAGTCTGACAGTATGACAGTTATTATTTTCTTTTTTTTAATGCATTCAATACTTTTTCATATTTTAAAACGTGACGTGTAAATAAATATATATATTATGAAACATTTAGTAGATAATTAAAATTAACATTGTTTTTGTGGTTCTTTTCCTAGTGTTTGTATAAAATTTTGCATATAATTAGAGTCATACAATATTCGAAGTGTCGAGTCGTCCGATAAACGGACGAATAAAAAAAAAAACATAGTCGTCCGACTATCAGACGAATAAAATAACCAAGTCGTCCCACTATCGGATGAATAAAATAAATTAATCGTCCGATAAATCTAATTCTTCTAGGAATGGCATGCTTACTATTTTATAATTAATAATGACATATTTGATTATAAAATATTACAGAAGGAATTAAATTTATAACATTTTAAATTTGGTTAGGTTAGTTTAGTTAGTTTTGACAATATACTTCAATTTTTGATATAAAAACTAGGTGGTGAGGTTGCTTTTGGTTAGGTTAGTTTAGTTAGTTTTGACAATATACTTCGATTTTTTATATAAAAAACTAGGTGGTGGGGTTGGTTTTGGTTAGGTTAGTTTAGTTAGTTTTGACAATATACTTCGATTTTTTATATAAAAACTAGGTGGTGGGGTTGGCTTTGGTTAGGTTAGTTTAGTTAGTTTTGACAATATACTTCGATTTTTGATATAAAAACCAGGTGGTGAGGTTGGTTTTGGTTAGGTTAATTTAGTTAGTTTTGACAATTACTTCGATTTTTTATATAAAAACTAGGTGGTGAGGTTGGTTAAAAATTTGAAATTTCACGAATAAATTTAAAATGTTAAAATTTAACTCCTTCTGTAACATTTTATAATCAAATATGTAATTATTAATTATAAAATATTAAGCATATCA
Source organism: Brachynemurus nebulosus (assembly GCA_035578155.1). Taxonomy (NCBI): domain Eukaryota; kingdom Metazoa; phylum Arthropoda; class Insecta; order Neuroptera; family Myrmeleontidae; genus Brachynemurus; species Brachynemurus nebulosus. The sequence goes on along the minus strand of JAPWDM010000001.1, from coordinate 7,154,893 downwards.
TTCCTAGAAGAATTAGATTTATCGGACGATTAATTTATTTTATTCATCCGATAGTCGGACGACTAGCAACACCCTAAAATATTAGTATAACAATTACTGACGCAAAATAATTCAAAATTACGGCTACTACATTTTTAAACCGCTGAACCATTTTTATGCGGTTAATAGGAACCGAAAAAAAATCGTATAAAAAAAACCCACACAAAAAAAATCGCATAGTATTTTTTTACTTTTAGCATCTCAATGAAACTATGGTGGAAGTACTGGAAGGAAATGTTTTCATAAATGTGTAAATGTGAGCACACAGTTACTTAAGGGGGTATTCTGGTCTATAAATTAAAAAAAAAATCGATTGCTTTTGCATATTTTCAAAGCTTAGATGAAGGAACATTGCACGACGTAGGGATCGCTGATTTAGAAAATGTAAGTATAAGAACACACCATAGATGACTGAGACTGCCCGAAATGAGACTTCAAGCTTTAAACTCGTTTTTCTCGAAACTATGTTTTTTGAAACAGTTGAAATAATATCTCAAGTTCTAGGACACCGATTGTTTTGAAATTTTGTACAGAGCTTCTTAATATATTTAAAATTCCTTTGACGAGGGGTTTTTAGAATTTTTTCTTTTACTAATTTTAAAAAATTCCCGAAATTGAAAAAAACGATGGGAAAAAAACATTTTTCCCCATGGACGCTATTTTTTCAAAAAAAAATTTTTTTAATCACTTCTTTCAAACGAAAATGACATCCTTACTCTTTAACAATTCACTAAAATTTTGTATTTCAGATCACCGAGGGGGTCGGAATCATATCAACCAGGAGGCAGCTTTTTTTTTGAGTCCCTGGTTTGCCGGCCTGTACTTTTTTCAATTTTAACTTTTTTTTTTTTGCTTTTCAAATGTTAATAAAAAACTGATAAAAGAACGATAGTAGGAATGTTTAAGATTTTTTATTTACGAGTATTACGCCTGAAAAAACACCTAAAATTTGACCATCTAGACCAGATATGTTGATATAAGTGGTAGGGATATGAATACAGTATAATAAGTGACATTTTGGAAAATAAGAAATCGCATTTTATAAACGTTTATAACCAACCAAGTGCGAGTTGGGCGTTGCTTCATGTCGTTACGCGACATAGGAGAATACAGGCGGCAGAATTTTGTTTAAACTACAATCAGTACTGTGTAAATGAAAAAATGAAAAAATAACACAACCAACTCTCCATAGATTATGTCTACTTATTGTTAGCAGGAAAAAAAGTCGTTAATATCATCACATCAGTAAAACACGTTACACTATGTTATAAGACGTTCCTTTCGTAACTGATTCACGTACATGAACGTGACATAACATTAATCAAGATAGCACACAACAATACCCAAACTCTTCACTCATTACACAATGTATATGTATGTACATATAGTCAAAGATAACACACTAATTGAAGTAACACCCAACAATACTTAATCTTGTCTATACTATATAATGTATAGTTTTGTATATATTATTTATATACAACATACGCAACTATATTATCGAAGCCACCATTGTTTTTTAACGTGATATCTGCACCCCATCCTAAATCGTAGAAAATAGTGTACAGCGTACAAGAAACGTATAAATTCGCGAATCGGGCTCCTCAGTTTTTCCAGTTGCCGGGGTAAAGTAATAGTATATTGTACACTAAGTGGGAAAAGAGGCTAATTTCTCACGAATATGAGTTTGTTGCGCGAGCCCGCAGGGCGAGTGCAACAATTCGTATGAGTGAGAAATAAGCTTTTCCCACGCATTTTACACTATACTTTTTCTACGAACACATTGTTTTTCGTAAAATTTAATATAAATAATTAAAATAAAATTTAAATAAGTAGTAAAATTTTTTTAAATTTATAATGTCAGTGCTAAGATGTTCAAATTTTTTCCAAAGGATACTTTGAAACTATGGAAACAATAATAAATAATCAACATACATTTATAATATAGCAAATCTGAGTTGACAATAAGTGCAATAAAATTCTACACTGTCAATTCTACAAGTCAGTTTTACACTGAAACAAAATATTTAGTGAATAAAGTTAAACATCGTTTTTAAAGTTCCTACGTGAATACATGTAAGTAAGATAAAAAAGTATGTAAAAAATCATAATTTTGTACTTTCCCATTTTTTTTTTTTTTTTTTCATAAAACTGAATGCGTAAACTCGAACACGAAACTTATATCAAATTTCAGTATAGATGAAATAATTGTAATATGCAGATAATTTATATAAGCAATAAAACTAATAATAAAATTGAGTTGTTGGTATGAATGGATGTTGGATGTTTTTTTTTCTTTATATGTGGTTTTCGATATGATAATGTGATCGATTAGCAAAAATAAAATGGGGTATGTGTTGTCAGGCATTACATTGTTCTTAACTGCTCTAAAATTACAGTCACTACGGTAACTGTTTGCTTCGATTTTGTATTTTGATTTTTCAGTTTATATTAAAATATATTTCGATTTAAATATGCTATTTATTCTGTCATAATTCTACTTACCTTTAAGCCTCATTTTTTAATTCAAATGTAAATATATAACCAAATACAGAAAAAAATGTATATTTAATTCCAATAAATCAATTTTTGTTCCTGTTTTGTGTTTATTTTCAAATTTATGGTTAATTTTTAATTTAAAAATTTTAATTTAAGCCACATAAGTGTCAAATGTATTGTACAAATTGTATGTATGTGTACAAATTTATTTTATTAATTATTTCTTATTATTCTCCAAAAATTTGTTTTAAAAACTTTAAACATCAGTTTTTGAATGTATTTCATTTCTGCACGATTTTTTTTTTTTTTTTTTTGTATGTAAATCCTACTTTGGAAATTAGGTCAGCTAAACAAAGATGAATTTATCTGATTTGCCATATTCGTTGTCCTTTATTAATAACAGCCAATCATAATTTTTTAAATTTTATGGCCGTCAACTTTCTTCTCGAAGTTGGTGGATAATATATGTATATTTTTAGTATTATTTCTATATATTATATATTAAACTAACGGAACAGCCTACTTTTTTATTATATTAAGGCGCGGGAAATAATTTCCCACTGTATTTCCGCACAGTGTGTTAATTTTTTCATATATTTAGCCGTTACCTTTAATAGTAGGAGTAGAAAAAAGATATTTAAGTACTTATATATTTTAATAGTTTCTCAGAAAAATATATATTCGATCATGTTATGTGTACATGTTTTCTATTTAAAACATCTGTAACATAAGTTTATATTGTTATTCTTCTATAGTAGTTTTAATAATTTCGTGCATTGGCAACGCAATAACCTATCAATTTTCAAAAAAACTTTGGTACAAAGTTGCAAAGTTGTCCATTTTTAATTTTTAGTTTCAATTTTTTAAAAAATTTTTGTGCGTTATGCGTATTGCAATAATAGATTATCAGTCTTGGTAAATAAATTATAATAAAATAAGTAAAGTAGAATATTTTAATCACTTAAAATTTTCCATACTTCCGCAATTTGTACTATTTACTGAAACTGGGACATATTTGTCTCATGCTCAAAATTTATATAAAAATATATTAAGTAATTATAATTTGTCTTTTATATGTTCAAATAGACCCTAATAAACAGTTTTAAACATAATTTTTTTTGCACTCTCCCTACACTTATGTGCGTGAAGGGGTTAAAAGAAATAAATATAGGCTAGTGAACAATAAATAAACGAGCTACGTCTAGTTTTGTTACATTTGTTTAGTTGATTTGGCCTACATATAGGTAATATTTAAATTTGTTATTAATTTCCTTGAATTCACGATTAAAATGTTAAGGTGATTCAAAAATGAAAAATTGTAAAAAGGACCTCCACTTTTAAATCTTTTATTATTCACCTTATCATAATACTTTTTAACCTCAGATTGTAATCCCCTAAAAAATATAGCTTTCTTAAATTTTAATAAAGAATTACAGATTCAAGAGTGAGTAAAATAAAAAGAAAACAGTGAAAAAATTTTCCTTGTTAATAAAAAAAATTTACTTTTAGTTAGTAAATATTTTATACTTATATTTTATCTAATTGTAATATTTATTAACCTTTAATACGTATATTTTACATATAAGTATCTACATTATTATATTTGAACAAAATAACTTTATGAGAAAAAGAACAAACAACTTTTTTTTTAACAAACAGAAGAAATCAAAATTTTTAGAAAAATAAGTAAATACAATAAACATATTTTACAAAAGATTACAATCATAAATGAAAAATTTTTTATATTTTATTTACGTCTTATTATGATTTCTTTCTTTTTTAATAAGAGCCTTTTCAACGAATTTCTATTCTGGAAATTTACCTATTACAGCGGGTCTGAAGGTAAGACCTGAGCCGGGGACTAGAATAGAAATTTGTTTTGAGGCCTCGAGAAACCGAATTTCGCAGTTTTATTGCGGTTGAACTGTCTGTGGTTCACTAGTTGTGGCACAAAAACAGACACCAACCAAAATTACTAACCATAAGTAGGTAATAAGAGTTTGCATATAAACATTATTTAAGGGAAAAACTTAACCATTCAATATTTCTTTTATTATTTCAATCAAAAGTAATAACTACTGAAAATTCCCTCAGTAAAATATTATATTAAAATTTTCAGTCAGTGTCATAACTGTCGTACAAACAGGCGGACGAGATAGTGTAATACAGGAGATACATAACTTTGAAAATTTAATGCATTTTTTCCTAAATTGTATTTCTCAAATTGACAGGATAAAAAGATGAAAAATTTGGGGGACAGGTCTACCCACACTGTCAACTTCCCATTGGGTGTCCTTAAAGACTAGAGACTGCTGTACATAAATAATTCTTTTTCCGTTTCGGGCAACTTCGCCCCTGGGCCCCCGATAGAGGCTTTGCCCCTTGCACCATACCGGGGGCTTCGCCTTCTGTACCTAAGAGTGGGGGCTCCACTCTTATCAAACAAATGATAACATAATTTGTTCTCAAGATATGCGAGACAAAATATATTTCAAAAACAGTTTCTTATTTCGTTTATTTTTTTTCTTAATTTTTATAATAATATACTGGCGTTTTTAACATCAAGGAAGGTTCTTAGGCCATTATATAATAATGTTATGGTAAAAAATCCATATAGTCTATGTTGTCTTAATAAAGTTAATTCTGTTTTTTTACTACAAAAAACAAACCGCTAATCCGAATTTGCTGAAAACTTTATCCGGTCTTCAGTTTTTGATTACGCATCTAATGAAATTAGTCCGGAGTTGATATCATCATTTGTTCTCGAGATATGCGAGACGAAAAAAAGTTCACGAACGAACACAGACATCACGCTAAAAACGATGGATTCGGATTCTAGTGACCTTGAAACGTGGAGATATGTCAAAATTAGCCATTCGTAAAATCGGACCCATTACAGTAACTTCCTATGGGAAGTTAAAAATATGGATTAATTTTTTACTTAACATAAGTATTAGAATATGTTTTAGAAAAATATGCAAAACTCATAAAAAGATACCGCTATGTCCAACAAGTTGTAGTAGGGCAATTATTATTTTTCAGTATTTACCATCGGTTCGTATTATAATTATATAATCAAACATGTGAAATAGGTTTTTCTCAAAACCACTCAATCCCTCAATTGTTTTAACTCATTTTATATGTAAAATAAAAACCTAAACTTTCAAAATATTTTGGTTAATTTTTTTTATTGATAAAAAAAGCTTCTAAAAGGTTTACATATTTTCGACTGACTAAATCCATTTTTATCTTTACGAAGCTTACAATTAACCACTTACCTAATTGTTTAATAATAATAAAAAAAAAAATATTATATCTAAAAATATTATAAAAATCAATAAAAACTAGAATACGTATGCACATATTTTCTAATGATAATATATATAAAATAATTTTAATTGTTGACAATATAAAATTTAATACCTTAACAACTTGAAATGGCTGAAAGCTCTATAAACCTACATACATACATTTATGTATATGTATGTATGTCTATCTGCACTTATCTCTTGTCCTCTTGTGTATATTCATTTGATTGACATTTTAAATGGGAAAATTACTATAAAACATAGTTGACTCTTCAGCGTTAACATACATTTCTATTAAACTATATATAACACATCCGTTACCGTAAAAGTAAAGAATAAGTCATCATTTGTAATTAAAGTTGATTTTAATTAAATGTTATATTTATCAGACGATAAGTAATTTATCTACAATTAAATAAGAAAAGTTATCAATTTTGATAGCTTAATTTTCAGTAGGTAAAGTTCAAACATTTTCTTTACGGTTTACGTAAACAACTGGCTAACGCCATTCAGTGTGACGTCATATGATATATGATTGTGATGATATGCGATTTTTAATTAACATAATGATTTGGTCATACTTACTAAAGGCTGTTCGATCGAATGTTCGAGTTTCAGTTTAGTGTTAAGTAATAAGCATATGAATACTAAAGTGTGTTTAAATACGAACAAAAGTTCGTCATACTTAGCACTGTTCACAAGCACTTGATAATATTTGAAATTAAAATAACTGCTTTTCGCGTTTAAGAGAGTAATACACTTTTGACTCGTTGTCAACAACTCAAAAATTCAAATAGAATCATATTCCTTATTCTTTTTACGTATATGCGAATTTTATTATCTAAAAAGAGTAAGATATATGATTATATTTCAATATTTTTTGTTGTTGCTTACAACGAATCAAAAGTGTATATTATATGTGATTGAATGGTTGTCAAACTGGAGTGGCTCTCGAATAAAGAACGGTGTGCTAGGTAGAAAGGTACTTGGCTAGTTACCAAGAGATTCTGGGTTCTAGTCTTAGCCGATTCAGTTTGATAATTTTTCAATGACTATGTGATTTTTAATTAACACTAATAACAACTTTAGATTTTTCAGAATATATTCTTTTCCAATTCAACATCTTAATGTTGAATTCTGATTGTATTTTGATGGTATATTTTTGTAAATATTTGGACGATTGTTTGTTTAAAGAAGGTGAAGTTATCTAACACATAATGTTAGCTAAGCAAAAACTTATTTTTATTAATATATTATAAATATGACATAATATTTTCTTTTAAAGGTAGTTCTATAGGGGAAATAATTTTCTTAAAAAAGTTGTAAATTTTGTGTATTTATTATTCAAAATGTGCTGATTGAAATTTGTTTTTATGACAAAAATTATTTAGTGTATCAAGATAGAGAAAATAGATTTTTATCGATTACTTGAATATTATTTAAAACTGAGTTTATTTCTCTGTTTGACTTTCTTTCACGCCTCAACTACTTAACCAATCAACTGTAAACTTTACACAGAGATAGCTTGGGGAGCATAGAATGTGATAGGCTACTATTTTATCCGGGAAAAACATTCTATTTCTATGGGAAAATTATTAAGAAAAAATAACAGCTCTGAAATTTATAATTTTGATTCATAACCGTAATTCATAATTTTTTATGTTTATTTATTTTTTATTACTAGATACATAGATATAATTATAGGTACATATAGTTCAATTAATTTAATAAATATAGACACATACATACGTTCATACATATTGTTATATTACTGTAAACAATAAAGTTTTATTGAAGCAGTGCAATTATAACGAAGTGCAGGAGTCATTTAATTAAAAATAATAATTAATTAAAAATTTATTTGTTCCTATATGTAGAAATGTCAAAAAGAGTGAACTGAATAACAACTTTACCATTTTTAATTAATACATGAATGTTATATTACGTAGTTAACTCTAGTCTCATAAAATAGTAATTTATTTAAGGATGTGTACCCAGTCAAATCGAGTACTACATCTAAAATTTTTTGAAAATTAATCATAGTGTTAAATTATTACTAGAGACACTTATTTTATGAATTAAGATGTGTACTGTATTAGAAATTATATCAATTAATAAATCTTTTCTACAAAATTAAGATTTAATTTGACTATGGTTGACGTTGGATTTAGCACTTATTGGAAGTATTATCCTGACAGTTGGCGTATAGAGTATGTTCCAGTTAGAAAACACTGTGTGACACAATGCATTTTCTTTTTTTTCACAAAAAACTAACTTTTTGAAAATTTTATTGCAAAACTAATCTTTTAATTGCATCTGAAAGCAATTAAAAGGTTAAAATTTTAAAAAAGATTAGTTTTCTGTGCAAAAAAAAAACACTGTGTCGTCTGTGTTTCCTGAATGGAAAACATTCATTACAATATGTTGTACCACATTGCTCGTCGAAAATGGCGGGCACAATTTTTTAAAATAGTATCAAAACCGCGTGGTTCCGGCTTCTAATTTTTATTTTAATTTTAAAATAAAAGATAGGCCGGTGGGATCGTTTTTTTTTCCATTAAAAAATAATACGAAGTATAAGGTTTATAAAGCTATCTTTTTTTCTCACGAAAGTTGGATAAAATATGATCAATTTTACAAATTTATTCGTAGCTAAGCTAGTTCCGGTTCAAACAACACACGATAAATAAGAACATTAACATTAATTATTTCGTTTAGTTTGTCCGTGATATACAATTTTCTTTTTGCTAATCGATGCAGAATCGTCTATTGTTTAACATATTTCAAACTCAATAGACAAAGTTGGAATTTTCGTTTCGGGTATACATCCTTAAAAAAAGAAAAAAAGTATTTAAAAAGCTGTGTCCAAATAACAAATTTAATCAAAATTGTCACGTTTTTCAAAATAAATAGGTACACTTGACTTACTTATTTTGACACTCTTCGTTATCTGATCAAATTACCTAATAATTATTTAAAAATATTTATTATGCTTTCATTCATTATTTGCTGACTTTGAATTTTAATTTAAATTTTTAATAATAAACTAGTATGCTCGAATAAAGGGATATTCCTCTACAATGGTATATCCTTAACTAAATCTCATGTTTTAAAAAATTTTTATTCTTTTAACACTATATTTAAGGAAAAAAAATTATTTTGATTCAAATAAGTTTTTGAATTAATCGAATTGGTGCATTCGGTAAATTTAATGTTAAAAATAATCGGCAGGTATAAGTTCTCAAAATTTTTCATCAGTGGATCAAATTGTAAATACCTATGAAAATAATCATAGCGAGGCCAAAAAATAAATAAATGTCGAGAAAAGAGCGATTAAGAGCAAGTCCAGTTCGCACAGTTACGGTCCCGTACAGTGAGCAATCAATAGACCAAATCAGGGCTTAATTTCGGTCGGACCGCGGCGTAATGGTGTTCCGACACCTCCCATGAATTTTTGTGTTTTGCGGCAACCGTCCAACACGTCTGTAAAATTTTTTAGTCAGTGTCGCTAGCGGCCTTAAAGTTGGGAGCAGAGGCCCACGATAAATTAAGGCGATGAACTACGATGACTTTTTTTCTTTTTTTTTGCTCCTCACTACATGTTTTAGGGAAATTTTTATAAAAAAATTGTTTTAAAAAAATTAGAATATGCTTGATTAAGGTACTATCACAGTGTGATCGGTCGAAAAATAGTCAATTTTCGCGATTATTTTTCGGATGGATAGGATGGGGGAATGGGATTGAATTTTTTTTATGATTAATACCAATATTTAGCAATATAAAAATATTTTTTTATTCTTTTTTATTTATTTTGTATAATTATTATAATTTTTTTTTAAAAAGTGTCCTTAAAAAAGGGCGGCAGAAATTGGTACCCACGATTGCGGCCGCAGTTTTCATTTGGAAAAAAAAAATTAAATAGATTATCAATCTGTAGGTAAGCCGCCATGTTCCTGTGGGAGCTTTTTTTTGAAATTTGAAAAATGGCGGCGGTTTGAATAAAAAGTTCAAAATTTTTTATAGTTTTCCGTGTGGAAAAATAGGAAGATTTCAAAGAAAAGCTCCCATAGGTACATAGCGGCTTACCTACAGATTGATATTCTATTTGATTTTTTTTCCAAACGAAAACTGCGGCCACAATCATGGGCACCAATTTTCACCTATTTTTAAGAAACTTTTTTCAAAAAATTATAATAATTATAAAAAATAAATAAAAATGAACAAAAAACTATTTTCGTATTGTTAAATAGTGGTATTAGACGTAAAAAAAATTCATCCCCATTCCATCCTCTCTATCCGAAAAAAATCACTGTGATGGTACCTTAAGAATAAATTAAGCCCTAGGCCAAATTAAACTTCTATTACTTACATATGTAGGTATTTTTAAATCTTATCTAAAGTTAGGGATAACTGACAGATGTATGAATTGTCCTAGGTACCTCGTACTGAAATATTTAGTAAATATGTTGTCTGTTAGGTACTGTTAGGACGCGAATTTCGCGTTGTTGTCTTTTTAAATTAGTCACAATGCGTTGTGATTGCTTTTTCAAATGCTACAACACGAAATTCACATTATGGATAACTCGAAGAGATCAAAACGCATTGTGGTTGATTTTTTCGCTCAATGAACGTTTTCGTTTTTTGAGCCTATATTTTATACAAATATATAAACCAATTCTCAATACTCAAAATCCCCGATAGCAAATAAATAAAAAAATAAGTAGGAAATTGACAATGGTCCCTTGCACGTTCATTCAGCATAAATCTACTTTATATATAGCACAAGTCCTTGAATTTCCTGCATTTCTTCAATTTTCCTTCAAATTCTTGGCATTTTTTTCCTTTTACAAATTTGTTGACGTTTTAGTTTACACGTACCTATACAATAGTAAATAATATAGACCCTTTTGCTGGCATGTTTTATGGCACTACAAGGTAATACATATTTTCACAACAGAATTGGTATAAAAAAAAGATGGTATTGAAACACATGTGTGGACGAAATAAATAGAAATATTATATCAGTTTTGTATTTTTTTTCTTTTTGTATTATAAATTTATATGAAGAAAAATTATTAAGCCCATATTTTAAGTTAAATGTTGATGTAGGGGAGCGGGGGTTAATGAGAACTAGCGGGTAACGGGAGCCAAGCGGTGCAAAATTACACGCTTCTAATGCTTGCATTCGCTAGTACATATAACTTAAACGTCTTCAGTACTTGTCGGCTAAGCTTCCCTCATGCGCATTTTTCGGTAGTTGCACGCATTCAGTTGTTAGGAGAGGTTTTGTTTTTTCTGATGATATCAAAGTAAAAACTAACTCAAATTTTTTATTTTAATTAATTCTCACTAATTATAAAGCTAAGTTTGCCTATTTTTGTTATGATTATCGGAATTGTGATAACAAATGCATATTGAAATCTATAACCATGTTTCACAAAATGGTAGATTTCGGGAAATGAGAACCTATGTGAGTTTCATATGGAAAAGATTGAATGCAAGGCTTTTTTGCAAAGATAGTTACGGTATCGTTGTAGAAGTGGTGGAAACTGGACACACACAATATATTTTGGCTCCAATAGCGTAGCTGATTATATTTGTGTTCTTTTCCCTGATCTTTAATCTAAACCCTTAGAATTTTTAGAGTAATTCTTTTATTTTGATTGTAAAGTTGAATTTCATTGTTAAAATACCTTTATTTGCTGTATTTTTGCAATTATTTTGTTTTTGAAGACTGATTTTGTTTTTACAATTTTTATCGAATTTAATTTCCTGATGGGCCGGGCAATGGGAGCGAACGGTAGTCTTTAGGACAAAAAATTTTTCGGCAGGAAAATATTGTTTAGCTGACTAAAATTCAGCTTATTTGTTTATCAAATAGACAACTATGTGTTTCAATTTAAAAAATAAATAAATTGTTGGAAGGATTCGAGATATTTTTGTTTTTCCTTATTAGGTTCCAATTACCCCCTGCACCCCTAAATGTATGACAAAAAAAGATTTTCAACAGACAGTTTTTTTTTATGTAAAGTATAAATTCCAAATATATTGCACTAGTAGCTCATCCTGGCTTCGCTCAGGTGTTTATTTTATTTTAATTTTGGTGTTTTATATAATTCCCTATGTATGTACACATTTTACATTTTACATGCTGTTATTATTCATAATTTATAGCTGTGGTCCACGGTTTCATTTACTTAAAAATATCTGATCAGATATTCTGAAATTTTGTACGAAATGTTATTTATAGTGATTGTCTGTGCTCGCTAAATGACACTCATTCTAAAATGGAGTTGCTGATAAGGAATTAATCTTGTATATAAGTATTTATGAATAAAAGTCAAAAACAAAACGCAATTAAAAACACCATTCCGCCCAAAAGAATCAAAAATTATTTTACAGTGTTAGTAATTAATTGGCTACGCTCGCTAAACGACACTAAAATTCGCACTCCTTCCAAAAGGCAGGAACTGTGGTCAGTAGTTGATAATGAATTAATATATAAGTATTTACAAATGGAAACCAAAAACAAAACACGATGAAAAGACTGTGATCTTACTACCCGGTGCGGTGGTTCATAATCACTATGACCTTACTACTCAATGGCTTATAATCACTATGACCTTACTACTCAGTAGGCCATAATTAGTGTGATCTTACTACTTAGTGATCCACAATCACTATGGCTTTACTACCCAGTAGTCCATAATCACTATGATCTTATTACCCAAGTTCCATCTAGCTGTTTATTTTAAATTTTATGTGGGTCCTGACGGACAATTTTGATGTCATGTTAGTTTCTTTCATAGTATACAAGGAGAAATTTATCCAGAATCCTGGGCAACCTTATATAATATAGACTATATTAGCCTGGAATTATTAAGCTTCTCAACCGTAAAAAAAATTTCAAATCGTTTGGGTAATTAATTTTGAACTTTTGGGAGTCCCCAGGACCCTTATGGTCTGAACAGTTTAACTTTTTAATGGTGAAAAAATTTTCAAAATTTATTTGATAATTCACTTTAGGGGCTTTATAACATATCCCATGTTAATCTAGAATACAGGCGTCACTCAAGTTATTCACGATTTAACTTGTGACCACTGATCGCAGTTTCTTTCCCTCGAGTTATAGACAAACCATACGTATGTACTCATTGTCACAGTACCACATAGTACGTATGGCTTTGGATACATATGGTTTGTCTATAAGCTGAGGTAAACTATGATCAGTGATAATAAGTTAAATCGTCAATAACTCGAGTGACAGTGAAAAACATGGAACAGTGCAAAAATTTTCAAAGTCGGTTCAGTACTTTTTTAATTTACTTCGGACATACAAATAAATTTTCTCTTTATTATATTAGTGTGGATAGATGATTTTTGAAAATTCTCTTACTATTAGAAAAACACACACCCTTATTGATTTTTCTTCAATTTTCAGCTTGTCAACTTAATCATTTACCATAATTACAGCCTTCTGTTTACATTAAATTTTTGTGTCTCGGTATTTAGAGTACGATAACGTAGATTCTCATAATGTATTGATTGTTAGATGAACTTTTGGCTAAAAACATTGCGAATTCACAAAAATCATTTAGAAAAGCCTTTTTTTCTCAAAAACCCACTTACATAGGACAATGGTTCAAAAACATATGAGTTTTTTCGCTCTTCGCTATGGTATAACAAATTTAAATTTTGGAGAATTTTTGCAAAAAGCTCAATTTTTTTGAAGTCCCGAAGAAAAATAATCTTGTTTCTAATATCAATTGTACTAATAATATTGTAAAAAATTTTACCAAAATATTTAAGTAATTGAAATATTTTCTAATAATCCTTTTATATAACTTCAAATATATACCTACTTAATTTTAAAACTTTTATTTATAAAAGCCATGTACCTAATTTAACAGAAAATAAAGCAGTTACTTCTTTGAATAAGAGATGAACGTGAAAACAGAATAAATTGGCTGATTGATTCTCTGTTTAATCGCCAAAAATTTATTTAAGAAAGTTAATTAAATTGAAAGATAAAAGAAAAACTGAATGGAATGAAGTAAATTTAAGTAAAACATATTACATTTCATTTTAATTAACTAAATAAATAATAATAAAGGAACGAAATAATTCATTTTCTTTTAATTATTTAATTAATTATCCTTGTAAAATACGGTTTTCCGATGCACATACATATAAAAAGAGCAAGTAAAAAAATAATAAACGAGGAACTAGTTTTCGTTATCGTTATATTTGAAGTGTTTATATTATGTGAAATGACCTAACAACAAGATATTTTATAATAGGTTAATAGTTTGCTTACCTTTTTAATAACGTAATGATTTTAACGTAGGCACGTTTTGCAAAAATATACATACATATATATATATATATATATATATATATATATATATATATATATATATATATATATATATATATACCCATTAAGTAAGCACTAGACCTACATATTCATGAAGAGTACAGTCACGAGTTATATGTGACTAGAAACACCACTTGCCACTCAAACTCAACATCACCTGAATTTATTTTTAGATTCACAAAGTTTTGATTTTTTTCTTTTGACGAATTGTATGTAGGTACATAGTTTTGGTTATCTATTGATTTTTTTGTATTTATTTTTAATTTTTGCCAGACCATTTCGTGATTCATGTAATCACATTTCTAATTTACATATTTAATATATTTACCAAGAGAATTAAAGAACATGCAAAAAGTGCGAAAATAAATTTCAAGATTTATTGCTTATCATGTGAAAAAAATCTGGGTAATCTAAAATTAAATCTAAATGTAATTTTGGATAAATGTATTTCCAGCGATCAAGGTTCAGTTTCAATAAAACCTACTTTTTCAGATACATAAACAAGGTCTGGAGAAGGCACGGTTTCATCCCTCTAGCCTCAATAAATTGTGAGATATTCATTGATTTAGATTGCAACCTAGGCACATACACATACGTACATACTCACTTTAAGTCCCGGAAAATTTATATACGAATTTTTTGTTTTTTTTGAACAGATCCACATATGAATGCTTGATTAGCATATTTTCCCTCTTTACTATATAGTCTAAATTAGTCTAAAGGACAAGAAAGGAAAGATTTAACAAATGCTAATATATAAACAAAATTTCGATTTAAATCTAACCATATATGATTACCAAATAACATGAATTTTTATAATTAGCACTAACGTAAAAGCCCCTATACTCGAACGCGATTCAACACCGGAATAGGTTTGATTTTTATCAGTTTTTTTCGGAAATAACTTCATTAATATATAAAATATCAAAACTGTTCGAGTATTGAATCGCGTTCGAGTAGGTATCGAAGTTTTTACCCTATGTATAAAATAAAATTGTACAAAAAAGTTCTAGGGGTATTATTTTGGCCTCATATACACCAATATCGTTTAACATACATACCCAAAAAACCGGTCAAGCGAGAGTTGGACACGCACAATTAGGGTTCCGCACAGTAAGCTTTTCATTTATGTATATTTAAATTTTACTTAAATTTGCTTGTGATAACTGAAAA
This sequence comes from Brachynemurus nebulosus, assembly GCA_035578155.1. Classification (NCBI taxonomy): domain Eukaryota; kingdom Metazoa; phylum Arthropoda; class Insecta; order Neuroptera; family Myrmeleontidae; genus Brachynemurus; species Brachynemurus nebulosus. The sequence goes on along the minus strand of JAPWDM010000001.1, from coordinate 7,139,497 downwards.
ATGCATGAATTGTCTATATCACTATAAAGAAACATTATCAAATGGAATTAAACTTTTACTTATTAAAGGTAAAAATATGCCCAAAAAAAGGAAAGCTTCTTTAGAATTTGATAAAAAAATTTTAACAACTAAAACATTGCTAAAATTTCTCAAAATGGCGGTTAAAGAAAGCTCTTTCAAATAATACCTCATCCAATACATTAACTAAACATTTTTTTGGGGGGACCAAACTGACTCCCCATTTTAAACCTAAAAAAATGCTTTTTTAATTACATCAAGTGATATAATATTAGCATTGAATGCTAACACTATACCACATTTTATATTCCAAATGTATATATAAATTTCGAGAAGAACCTCTGATGGGACAAACGGAAGAATGGACACGACAGTATACTTATAAGCGTTTTATTTTCCCTTTCAAAAAAAGTAGAGAACCCTAAAAATTACCTTTAAGTTATTTAATTAATCCTTTGTTATGTAAACAAGGCATTAAATTAAAATACAATATAATATTATAGGTATAATTTAAATTTACATAAAATTTTACATTAATTCCCGATTTTCAAAATTAAATATTAATTATGAAATCATTTATTAAACAATTCAACATAATGTATACCTACAAGTCAAATCAATACTTTATTCAGTTTATCATTATTATTTGTTCACTGTAACAAAATTAAAATCGAACACACACACAATAACGCAGCATGGGTTAAATGAAAGTAATATTTAGATTTCATTGAAAAGGGTCAAAGCTGGATCATTTCAATATCGTCTTGATCGTTTGTAATAATAAATTAATGCTCAACAACGTTCAGTAATTTAACTGACATACCCACATAGTCCAGGTTCAGTGATGAATTGAGTCATCAAAATTATTTTATACATCGCACTTATTATTATAAAAGTTCATGTTGCCACCTGGCAATCGGGTCAGAAAGGCAAAGAATAACATGTTTGCATTTTCAATTTTTTTTTTTCATATGGAAACAAAAATCACAATTTTGCTTGATTTAAAATCGTTATAACTATATTAAAAGATATAAAAAATTATCCAAAAAAAGTTATTCCACAAAGTTTTGCCTCTAGGGCATAAAATACCTCAAAAAAGATCCCAATTTTGAAATTAGAAACAATTTTTTTAATTTCACATCTCTAATAATAATATTATTATTATTCATAATTCATTGCGCGTGAAAATGGGAGAGGTTATAATACTTTTTAGAGGGGCTAAAATTAAATTAAAAAGGATATTTCTAATTTCAAAATTGTGATTTTTATTGAGGTATTTTATTCGTGAAAGAAAATATATAAAAAAAATTATTTGAATAATTTTTTATGTTTTTAACATAGTTAAAACAATCTTAAATTAAGCAAAATCGTGACTTTTTCAACTTAAAAACGTGTGTAACTTCGGAAATATTAATTTTATGGCAGAAAGTTAAAAAACCTTAATTGTTGGTATTATACAAAATAATATAAGAAAAAAAAATTTAAATGCAAATATGTTACTCTTTCTCAATTTTGGTTTAAACATCTGATCAGATTGCCAGGTGACAACATAAACATTTATAATAAGTATAATGTATAAAAAAATATTACTTCATACATACCTATAAAGATGATTTCACTTTACAATTTAGAATTTCAGTTTGAAATTAACAATTCAGGATTGCTTATGTCCGCTTTTATTCAAAATAAATTAATTTTTTCTGCAACTTTACCAGATTTTCTTTTATTTTTGAGGTGACTTATAAATATAACAATTATTTTAGTATACGCTACTAGACAAAATAGACCCATGCAGGCAGCAGGAAATAGAAAATGCAGGCAGTAGGAAACAAAAAATGCAGGCAGCCTTAAAGGTTTCTATGATTGATATACGATCGCACAAAACCATAAATGTTCCGTCGTTGTTGGTACGGAACACTAACAGATTATGTAAACAAATTCCGGGGGAATAATTTTGATCACTCACTTCGTTCTTGAACCTAGACTAACGTATAAAGGGAGTGGAAGGTGGTGAAAAGTAGGTGCTGACCGTACATTTTAATCAAAATATAATTATTTTGAAAGTTAATGTAAACTGACGTAGAGATAAGCAGATAGATACCTCCATACTTTTATGTTAACACTCCCTTCTGATTAAAATGACTAGAATGGTTATTTTATTATTTCACATGTTTTTACGAGATGAGTGAGTGAGTGATTATTTTGTTATTATAAGATTAGGATTATTTTATATTTTTTGCTCTATAGGAGTATTAATACTACAAAAAAGGGTGATATTCAGTGCTGGATTTAGTCGAGTAGCGGCTCGTAGGCAAAGCAAGTTTTAAGGGTTTTTTTCACATCATCTAACTTTTTAATTAAGATTTCTAATTTTTACTTTTTGCTCTGTATTTGATGTTATCCCATGACTGATAACGACGAAACCCAAACTATTTCAAATACTGTTAAAAATATAATTGCACGACTCAAGTTCGCAATATATCATTTAAGGATTTTGAAAATTTTTTTTGCAAAATCAATAAAGTTTTTTTAATGGATTTCGATGCCCTAACTGACATCATCATCAGGAAATTAAAAAGAGACCCATTGCACAGTCTCGAAAAAACCCCACTAAACATTATAAAAACATATCAAAATATCAAAAATTGAGAGTTTACCAACTCAAAAAATTAAATATAACAAGTAAAAGCACAAAATTTGAAAAGAAAAAGCATTCAGGACTTCAAAAATGTAGTCAGGAAGAAAAATCAAAATTATATTAAAAATTAAAAATTTCAATTTTCGAGACCTTACTATACATTTTTGGAGTACTGAAAGCTTTTTATTTTCAAATTTTGTACTTTTATTTCTTATGTTTAATTTTTGGAGTTGATAAATTCTCAGTTTTTAATATTTCGATACGTTTCTTGATATTTTGTGGGATTTTTTGAAGAGTGTGCAATATGCCTTTTTTTCATTTCCTGAAGATATGATATCAATTAGGGTATCGAAACTGGTTGAAAAAATTTATTTTGATTTTGTAAAGAAATTTTCAGATTTCCTGAATTATATATCGCCAATTTGAATCCTCTGATTATATTTTTAACAATATTTGGTTTTTGGCGAAATGTGGGAGTGTTGATGAATATTTCAAATACAATTTTATTATTTGTGATCACTGATCAATGATTTCAGTGATTCAACAAAGTTAAAATAGAACCTGGATTTGATTTTAACGACATTATAATCATTTATTAGAAAAATTGTACTGGTTATAGCATTCAACGTTATCAGTTGACAAAGTGCCAAAAAAGATGACTGCAAAATATCAAAAAGAAAAACACAAATTATATAGGTACAGTAAAACTTCTATTAACCGTCATTATTGAGGCCAGGAAAGTAACGTGAGGTCCGAATTGTCACCCAGAACTCTAATGCTACAAAGACCCCAATTTAAACATCTGGGTGGATCTCGACAAAATGTTGTGAAAATTAGTTATGCTACTGAAATTTGAATACTATTAGGTACTTTTAGAGTCGTTGGGCGAAAAAATCGAAGCACTATAAGTAACTGATTTTGTACAGAATTTCAAAATATCAAATTAAGAAGTGAAGTGAGGTTAAAACTATTCCCCAGAACTATCAAATAGGGCTCAAATTAAAATAGTTGAATAGCACTTGACTTTTCCCTCAGGTGCTGTTTTGATTCCGAAAAAAGGTGAAGGTTTAATTAAAATTATCCGCCAGGGCCTCAGTTCCCCAAGAAAGGTCAAAAATTGAAACACGCTTAAAACTATCATTACGGTTATCTACAGAAATGTTTCAAAGCATGGAAATTAGCTATTCTATGAAAATATGAATATCATTACTTCAGAGTATAAATGTCGTTCGGGCGGAAAAATAGTGAATCATGTCGAAACCCGGAGGGTGCCATTTGGATACTTGACCTATGCAATATATAAATCAATTCCGTTGCAGAAAATTGTATAAAACATCAAAATGAAAACAAAACAGACATCCCGAGTGACATCACGCCAAACTATTAGTTTCTTAATGTTACGGTACTTCGGTAAAAAGTTTTATAATTTTAGTATGCACTATAATCGAAAAAGAGGTTAAAAGGGTTGAATCAAACTCAGCAGAATAAGAATATTCAAAATTCTTTTCTATTTGCTACTCAATTTAATCGAATTTTCAATTGAGTGGTCAGTTAAAATAAAAATTTTATAAACCATCGCACACATACCAAGTATTACTATATTATATATATATATATATATATATATATATATATATATATATATATATATATATATATATATATATCAACTACTTATATAATATATATTATGGCATAGAACTAAGATGTATGTACGTAGATAAGTGGAAAATTGTAGAAATTTACCTTTTTCACAATATGTTCCCTCGTATTCGACATTCCGACATTCGCATATTGGACCACTGTCGGTCGATATGCAAATTCCACCGTGCAAACATGGATCATGAGTTTCACAGGCATCCGGTCCACCGCCGCTACTTGTTCGCATACTTGCGGTTGTCATACTATTTTCACCGCCCTGCACAAAATGAAACAAGAAATATATAACATAACTTACCATCAGTCAAATTCTACACTAAACTATACCGACATAATAAGTAAGTATGTACAATATGTATACCTATGTACCTTGCATATTATAAAATTTATAGATAAAGGATACCACAAAATTATAATAACAGTCGTCATAAAACAATTATAATTACAGGAAAATTAATCATAAAGGTAAATCGCCTTCAAACAATCGTAATAAACAGTAATTTATTATTTAGATATCTGAATACAGATTACAAATAATAGGATCGTTATCTAAATGAAACCGTTAGATAATAAATAAGATGATAATACTATTTATAATAACAATACAGGTGAAACCTGAGGTCCGAAGAACTCCGGCACCTGTAAATCTGAGCCGGCGAGAGAGTGTGGCCCTGACGCGTTTACGCTTGGGCCACACGGCGTTAACACATCGTCATCTTCTCGCCGGTGAGGATCAGCCAAGGTGCGCCGCCTGCGGGACGGCGCTGACCGTGAGGCATATAGTTGAGGAATGTGTAACCTTTGAGCCATTGCGCCAGAGGTTGCAGCTCCCAAATAATGTAGCCAACGCTCTCAGTTATGATGCTGTCTCTGAAAGAAGGATGATTGAATTTCTCAGAAATTCGAACCTTCTTCAGAGACTGTAGGGGCTTTACATCTCTAAATTTTATTCTAAGTCGTCTCTATTTATCTCCCCCGACAGTGAATTTTATTTGTCAGCTTTGTTTTTAATCTATGTGTTTTCAAGATTTTTGTGTTGTCTTATTTATTACCGATACCCTGTTCCAGCTGGTCTGGCAGGGTACTTTTAGTATTGTCGTTATGCCACTAAGGGCCTTTTACACCCTTAGTGGTACTGTTGTTATTTATACATGTTTTTTGTTGTTGTTATTTCTTTTTAACGATGTACTACCGAGGGCCTTTTACACCCGAGGTGGTACATCATTTGTTCTTCCATCTGTGATATTTTGTTATGCCGCTGTAGGCCTGTTGTTATGGCTCTACAGCGGTATTGTTTTAACTCCTTATTGCTTCACTGGTCGGCTTGTGGCCTCCCAGGGAAGCAATAAGTTTTGTCTGTGATATATTTTTGTGATACTATTCTGTGATATTTTGTGTGGTTCTAGTCAGGTTCCTCCACTCCGGGGCCGTTTGCACCTCGGAGGGAGTTCCAGCGATGGCTTCCAGGCCTTGGTGACCGGACGCTCTGTCTAGTACTTATCGTACCGTCACCAAGGACTGTCCGCTCTTTTTAAGCCCTGGGATGGCAGGGCCCATCGATGGATTTTATTATGTGTATGTTTTGTCCCTTGTCTATCGCATTTATGTGTTCCTGTCTGTTTTGTGTATGTTTTTATCTTTACCGTTTATGGCGGTGCATGCCCTCTGTTGGCGATGCCGCCGGGTGCTGCTGGTCGCGCCATCCACCGGCAGCAGTGACCCAATTTTAATAAAAAAAAAAAAAAAAAAAAAATAGCAATACGTTAATAACTTTCCTCTTTTAATTATTATTCTAAATTCTAGGTATGTAGTTTTTATCATGAAATTTTTACTTCAAAGCTTATTCAAATTGTTCAAAGAGTAATAATTTTATTGAAATAATCTTTTTTTTTTTAAATAAAACAATTATACATACAATTATTCCATATAAGAGAGCGGACCCGATTTTACACAGGGGCACTTGCACAGGGCCTCCACACAATAGAGGTTTCCATAAAATCTTAAAATAGAGGAATAAAATAGAAAGGATAAGAGTGGTTTTAGTTTGCAGTTTAGTTTTTAGTTACATTTCGGAAATTCTTCAGGGGGCCTCCACAAAAGTACTCACAAGGAAATGTACCCAGAGTGAAATTCGGGATTTTGATGAAACTTCACTGTTGTGTAGAATAGATAAAAATAATGGACCCATATTTTTTTTATCGGCCATCTTCCACGTTTAGGGGGTGAAACCAACCCCTAAAGTTAGGGGTTCAAATCGTATTTCTTAAGATATCTAGAAAACTATAAGAGATAGAGGAAAACTTTAAATTGACGAAATGTTACTCTTTGAAAGACCTCTTCATCTGTACACGTTAAACTAGGGCCAGGTTAATAAGAGGGACTGGAGGGGTGAAAATGGGGGTAAATTTTCTTGTACAGCCTGAATGGTTCAATGTATCAAATCTTTGCCATCATAAATAGAAAGAGCACCAAAAAATAGGGGATACGTGTTTTTGCGTTTTTTCGAAATGTGTGTGGGAACCAAACCATATAAGGAAGAAAAAAATAGGGTAGGTTATATTGCATTATTATTGATTGCAAATACGTTTCCGATGATTCGTATATTTTTCAGTACTAACTTAATTGGTAATTTAGCCATGTGTAGATTTGGTTACTCATATTCGATATTTTTTATACCTATTTCAGCGAAAGTTAAAGTTCTCTGATGTACTTATGTTAATGAATGCTTGACTAGAAGCAATAATCTCTTTCGCTCACTGTTCAGGTGCTTTGTAATAAATTTTGTGATTTGGGAAATGGGGTTGACACCTATAAAACATACAAAAAGAATAAGAAAAATAGTTTGAATGTTGAGAAAGATATAAATGGCGTTTATTTGGTTAAAGAGTAATTTGTAAGATGATAAAGGCAGTTGTCGAACGGAAAATTATTGCTTCTTGTTGAACATTCATTAACACTTGCAGTCCAGAGAACTTTGGTAGAAATAGATATAGAAAATATCGAATATTAGTAACCAAGTATACAAATGGCTAAATTACCAATTAAGTAAGTACTGGAAAATACATGAATCATTATTGGAAAGTAAAAATTTACATTTTCATGATGAAAATAAACATAAAAATAAAAAAATATAGAAAGTGTTTGCAATCAATAATAATGCAATATAATCTACCCTATTTTTTCTTCCTTATATAGCTTGGATACCACACATCTTTTGAAAAAACGCAAAAACACGTATCCCCTAATTTTTGGTGCTCTTTTTATTTATGATACTAAAAATTTGATGCATTGAACCATTCAGGCTGTACAAGAAGATTTACCCCCATTTTCACCCCTCCAGCCCCTCTTATTAACCCAGCGCTAGTTTAACCTATGCAGATGAATAGATCTCTCAAAAAGTAACATTTCGTCAATTTAAAGTTTTCCCCTATCTCTTATAGTTTTCGAGATATTTTAAGAGATACGATTTGAACCCCCAATTTTAGGGGCTGGTTTCACCCCCTAAACGTGGAAGATAGCCGATAAAAAAAAAATACGGGTCCATTATTTTTGCTTATTCTACACCCCAGCGAAGTTTCATCAAAATTCCGAATTTCACTCTGGGTACATTTCCATGTCAGAGGCCCCCACATGTGAAGTACACATGTTCCACAGAGGTAAATCCGGCCCCGTAAGGGAGTGTCCATAAACTATGCCCCTCGTCGGAAAAAGAGGGGTATGTAGAGCTAGTAAGGGGAGGAGATGAGGGCTCACAATCGAGTTACGTAATTTTATTTGGCACAGTTGAAACAAAATGTATTATATTACCATTTGGTCACAGTTTCCACAGTTAAATTTTAAAGAAATATTTTGCTAAATGTCTTAATTTTTATATTTTACAATAGAAAAGATATTATTTTAATTAAATATCTTTTAGGCTTGATTAGAAAAAACGCTATTATGTCCCGCCAAAAAGGGGAGGGGGGTTGGTTCGAGACAAAAACCACCCATAGTCTACATTCGGCAAGGTTCAAAAGAGATCAAAGTGGAGCTATGTAATTCGTTTAACTCGTACGTTACCCAAAGTGAAAAATATATAGATATACGTTGATGGCGCAATTGCTGGGCTCCATGAGGCTAACACCTCATCTATGTAAAAACGTTGAACACAGACAAAACAAGATTATTGTATTATTAATAATTTAAAATTTCAATTAAAAATAATGATAACTATAATATAAAAAGGAAAAAGGAACTGAAATCATATATTATGTGACAGTTTAAGTGACAGATGTATTTGTAAGATTGTATAGCTAGCTAAAGCTGTTGATCGAATTAGGCAGTCGGTGGTGGTTGATAATGGGAAATTATATTGTTATTGCGATGAGATGATGTTCCATCGTTGACTGGCATCACGAGAAATAGAAATGGGTCATGCTGACTGTTACATATACTGAAGGAGAGAAATACTTTATTTCATATCAGCGTTTCCCAAACTGTGTTCCGCAAGTAGTCACTAGGTGTTCCACGGAGGAATTATAGAACTATGGTGCGAGAGAACGGTATTGTATGTTTTTGCGACAGTTTAAAACAACTCGTAAAATAATTTTACGGGAAATAAATACAGCGCGTTCCGGACATATATCATAGTTTTTTTAATTTACACCACAAATCCAATTTTACGTAGTGGTCGGTGCAAATTTAAGGGGAAGTACGTAAAATCGGAAGATCAGGGGCGTCGGTAAATTTTTGTTTCGGGGGTTAGTAAATATTATTTATCTGAATTTATTTTAAAAAAATTATCTTAAGAGACAATTTACGCCTAAAATTCGGTTGTGGAGACAAAGCAAATCAGTGTAAAAGACGCCAAATAGCGGAAACTGACAAAAATTCTAGAATATTCGACTCGTGAACTAGCAAAGATACCAAAAAACAAACTTTACTATTGAATTGGGTAATAAAAATTAGATTAAGCAGCGCATTTTGACAAAAAATCTAGAATGTTCTATTCATCAACTAACAAAGATATCCAAAAATCGATTGCACCATTTAACTGGTCATCGAATAAAATACGGAACAGCACATTTTGAGAAATGTTCTAGAATATTCTATTCGTCAAATAGCAAAAATTGTTTGTCAAAATCGGACATTTGGTTTACATTAGTTTCATTTCGGTTGGACAATTAAATGGTGCAGTAGATTTTCCAATATCTTTGTTAGTTGACAAATAGAATATTTTAGAACATTTGTCAAAATGTGTTATTTGGTCTCTTTTTTGGTAGCTAATTCAATGCCGACGTCTGTTTTTTAATATCTTTGCTAGTTGACGAATAGAATATTCCAGAACATTTGTCAAAATGTGTAATTTGACCTCTGTTTCAATGGACAATTAAATGGTACAATTGATTTTTCAATATCTTTTCTAGTTGACAAATAGAACATTCTAGAATTTTTGTCAAACCACACTGTCTAATCTCATTTTTAATGAGCAATTCAACGGTGAAGTCTGTTTTTTGATACCTCTGCTAGTTGACGATTAGAATATTCTAGAATTTTACGTTACTCATTTTGCATTTGCATTTTGCATATTACGTATACAGAATATATGTATATAGGTATATCTGCGGTGAAATTTTAAGATTTTTAAAGGCTACGATACCCTCAGACAATATTACCTACGGCCCTGGCTCTGGCTTGGTACATAAATTTTCACCAACACAGACAAACAATAACATATCTGTAAGAGGAGAACCTCACTAAACCGCTGACGTCACTACCTAAAATCGGAGTACGTACCATTGGATGGCCACTATATCCCGAAAAAACAAGTGACGAGCAAAAAAACTCTTTTCACTTTCTTCGTGGGCCCCTCTTGAGGTCAGGGGCCCCGGGAGTACAACCCGACCCCTTCTCGTCGAGCCTGGAAATAAACGGCGTCTTTTTTTAGCGTTAAGGAACTTTCAGTTGAAATAAAACATGTATGAATTAAGCTGGAGACCAATATTTTTTCTTATTTGAAAAATAAGTTTTGTTTGGAAGGCCTTGTGAGTTCAATTCTGAACCACATTATAAAGTAATTAGGGCCTTATTTTGGCAAAAATACGAGCATCGGCAATAAATTCGATGTCGCAGACACGTCTGCCAAAAGTTCTATCACTCTAAAAAAAAAATATCTTGTGATTGTAAAAATAAAGCTGTGAATAGAAAAAAATCTTAAAAATGAACGTAAAAATGCAATATAATGGGGAATTTGACTAATTTTCGGAAACTATTTTAAAATACGCATATCGACGGATTATGCATGTATATAATTTTAATTTTTAAAAATAATGCAAGAAATCGTTAGAAGAAATTAATTTAATATTGGTTCTCAAAATTTGCGCGAAAACGTACATTAGCTTCAATTACGTCACATTCTCCAGATAGCAACAGGCGTCCTCTAACTAAGCAAAAAAACTGTTTATTTTTCTTATAACTAGAAAAAGAAATTGTTGATTTAAAAAAAAAAATTAAATAAATTCAGATTAATTTCCATAGTTATGTTTGCTAACATGAATTTAAATAGCGACCCTAGTGGCAACAGTGTTGAAATATAAGAGAATGTAACGTCACAGCCCGTTCCTTCTGACGTCATTTTTAGCTGAAAAATTACTTTTTTAATTAATTTTTTTAATTTATAATTTATAAATTGCTGTCTTTTATTATAAATTTTCATTAAAATTTGTTTTTATTGTTTTTCTTGGATACTATCAAATACCCCATTATAAAACAAATTGGCTTAAGTTGCGCTTATAATTAATTTATCTAGTAAAATCCAGATTTTGTATTCCTTAAAAATTTTAGAACCTAAAAGGTGTTCCACGATGAAAAAAAGTTTCGCAAACACTGGTCTAGATACAAATGTAACATCCTATTGTTATAAGGATGCTATACAATATTGTTCTTGGACTAAACTGAATAAAATCGAATGTACAACAATATATTATTATAACAATATTGTTGCTGCTCAGTGTGTCCTATTTATGTACATATGAATGAATGAATGTAGTTTATGCACGCAGAAGTAATATATGTAGGTACTACTGGCTATAAATTTCGTATTAATTTTTGTTTCCATTACGATTTTTTAACGCCGAAAACATTTATAGCGATTTATTTTTTTCAGTTGTAAATATATTGTTAAAGCCTCGATGACACTGAGCGAGTTTACTTGCTACTAGCCGGCGAGTTTACAAGCTGCTAGTAAACTCGCCCAGTGTCATCATGTTCACTAGCCAACTAGCAGCTTGAAAGCCGGGCTACTTTACTCGCTACTCGCTGGCGTGTAGGCTTGTTAGCTAGTAAAATTGCCGTGTGTCATCATAGTTGCTAGTGAACTCGCTGCGAGTATGCCGGTAGTTATTTCATAAAAAATAAATAAAATACTTCATTTGTCCAGTCGACGAAACGAGTTCGTGCAGAAGTTGTTATTTTAGCTCATATTATCAAAATGGAGTTAAAAATAAAAGGAAAGCAACAATAAATGATAGTAAATTGTGGGTAAAACCATGGAAAAAAGATGTGAGAAATATGGTATTAAAAATAAAAAACTATCCACATATTATTTATATTCCACATTATTTTTTAACATTAGAATACCCAAAAAAGTTAAACAAATAAAAGAAAAAAACAAGGTTATATTTACAATACATGGTTTAAAATTCGTTAGCTAGTGGAACGAGTGGAAAGTTTTCTGTGTCATCATCACTAGCGCACTCGCTGACTCGTCCGCTTGTAAACTAGTAGCGAGTAAACTCGCTCAGTGTTATTGAGCCTTAAGAAACTTCTACTAGTGTTAGAAATTTTAAAGTTGGTATGTGTGTAGGTCTTGACCTAAATAATATTTAAAAAATCTTTGAACAGTAAAAAAACAGTATTCTCCAGGAAGGTTCAGTAAAAATCTCACTTTGAAGCTCAGTATTTCACAAAACGTGACTTAAAAATGAAAAATGGCAAAAAGAATTTCCAGTACATCTTTCAAGACCTTTCTACCGGTTCTCCTCACGAAGCAGTACGTGGGAATAAATTTTCAACCGCATTTTTCATTCGATACGGTATCAAGAACAATTTTCACCAAAAAGAACGACATTTTGCGCTAGTTGTTTGTCGAAGTTCAAAAAATTTTGGAAATCTTTTTACACCATCGTAAAGAATGGAAACAGTTAGATAAAAGTTGGTTTTTGAATCATAATCCTATATAAGCTGATTTCCAAGAAAAATATTAGCTGATATATAAGTTAATTTTAACTATAATAGCTGATGATATAGGTACATAAAAGAGCTGGTATAAAATTCTTAAATCTTTCAGCTATTTTTCCGTATTGGAAAGCGGACATGAAAATTTTTTTCTCACATACCACATCGTGTTAAATATCATTAGAAAAAAGGCTGTTAAAATGAAGTTGAGATTCCTTTTATTAATTTTCAGTTTTAAACTCCGTTTATAAAATATTGAGCTTTAAAATAAAATAATTTTTGTAAGCGAAATTCGGCTTTTATACAGGATGTTGTGACAGAGGTATTTTTAATATGTATGGCTGCTATTAATTGTCTACTTCTTGTCTACTACTTGAGAGAAATGACAGGGCACAACAAAAATTGTTCAAACATTTTTCTACAAAGATACAATTGACGAGCCAAAAAAACAACAACATCTTCTCACTTTCTCCGGGTCCCCTTTTTAGACTCGGGCCCTCGGGCAATTGCCCCACCTACTCAACCCTCTCGGCGGCCCTGTACCTTCCTGATTCGCACACATTATCACCGACCACATTGAATTTGATAAGCTGTGTATATATACATATACCTCTGTGGGTTCTGTAACAAGTAAACCGAGGACAGTTAAACCGCGACAGTTAAACTGCGACAGTTCAACCGACGACAGTTCAACCTGACGACAGATCAACCGACGACAATTCCACCTAAAGACAGATTAGCCGATGACAATTCAACTTCACGACAGTTCCGCCTAACGACAGTTAAACCAAACGACAATTGAACCGTAGAACAGTTAAACCACAGGACATTCTAACTGCTTAACACTAATATATAAATTAACTAAATCCAACCTGAACTAACCCAACTCAATAAACTATAAACAAATCTAACGTAACCTAACCAAACCCAACCGAAACTAATCAAACTCAACAAATCATAAGTAAAAGTAACCTAACCTAACTAAACACAACTTAACCAAATGGAACCTGACTTAACCAAGCCTAACCTAAACTAACTCAATTCAATAAATTATAAATAAACCCATCATAACCTAACCTAATACAACCTAACGTAACCAAACCGAACCTGAAGTAAAACAACTCAGTATATTATAAACAAACCCAACCTAACCTAACCAAAGCCAGCTGAGTTCACTGAATTCAACAAATTATAAGCAAACTCATCTTAACCTAATATAAAACAACCTAACATAACCAAACCCAACCTGAACTAACCGAACTCAATAAATTATAAGCAAACCTAACTTAACCTAACCAAAACTAGCCTAAACTAACCGAACTTAACAAATTATAAACAAACCTAACCTAACCAAACCCAACCTAAACTAATCGAACTCAACAAATTGTAAACAAATCCTACTTAACCTAACCAAAACCAGCCTAAACTAACCGAATTCAACAAATTATAAACAAACCCAACCTAACGTAACCAAATACAACTTAACAGATTAACCTAACCAGACAACACCTAAACTAATCGAATTCAACGAAAGGTAACCAAATCCAACACAACCCAACCAAATAGTGTACCCTTAATTGTGTAAAGAGTCACCCTTTAGACTTGAAACTACAGAAATACTTATTTAGTCTCAAGTCTCAAGGGAGGCAAATTTCATTGCTAGATAAAATTCAAATAATTTTGTTCTTATTAGTTAATACTCGTATACAACGCTTAAATTGTCTTCAGTTAAAATGTCGTTAGGTTGAATTGTCGTCGGTTGATCTGTCATCGGTCGATCTGTCGTTAGGTTGATCTCTCGTTAGGTTGATTTGTCATCGGTTGGACTGTCGGGGTTGAACTGTCGCGGTTGAACTGTCTGCGGTTCACTAGTCGCGGCACCACCTCTGTGTATATTTACAAGAGTAAGTCACTAGAACTTTGGTAATGATGGCAGTTTAATATTCTAATTAAAATTTATCATTATTTCAATTTAACTGGTATTTACGTTTCAGCGGGCAACTTGTACAATTACGTCATTTGTATAATTACGACAATATACATGTATACGTATAATATTAGATACGTATTATGTAGGATGATTTGGAAAATAAATTTTTAATTTCCTGCCAAATAGCTTAGATATACCTATTTTATATTTATAGTAACGTATGTAGGCGAACGTAATAAAAATGAAAATTACTTATTTTAAAATTATATTTTTTTATATATCTACCTACCTAATTACATATATCTACCTAATTATATTTCAATGCTTGTTAAAAGTATGCTGTTTAAATTTTAAATAATGTTTAAAATTGTTTAATTAAACGGATGTTAACAAACATTAATGTGGGCTTGTAATTTTCAAACGGAAAATCAAAAGTATAAGCTACAACAAATTTTAATAATAATAGATTTGGGCGTTACTTTATGGTACTCCATATTTGTAAATAATAAATAAATTCTATTTTCAATATTTTCTTTAGAAAATCGATCATATCCGCGTCTAGCTGACATGTAGCAATTTGACATTTTCGTTTCTGTCGCTAACGCAAAAATTAGACATCATCAAGGCAAGGTTTTTTGATTACGTTGATATACTTTTTATATACTTAAATCAAATTTTAGGGTCAAAATAATCAAATTCTTTCAAGAAATACGAATTCTGATTTTGTCAAAAATTAAAAAAAAAAAAACAGCGGTATTGAAAATCTATGAGCAACTACAAATTTCGTATGATTTGGTAGCCTTTACAAAATTTTAAATTCTCTTTTTCAAAATTTATACCTACAGAAATAAAATGCATTTTCCATTTGTGCTCTTACATATCTTGAAACTCTTTTCTGGTCCACCGAATATTTCGATATTTACAATTTGGTTTGCCGATGTAGAACTTTGAAAACCCCTGATTTAAAGAAACTAAATACTGATAAATAATGACTATGACTTTATATTCAACGAAACTACTATCTTCGCTTTGTGTGTAGTCTTTCTTATTCTAAATGCGAATAGTAACCAAAATCAATTAAATTCCAATAGAAAAATAAGGGGTCTTATTTTAGGGTTTCATGACAAGCAAGCAACACTTATAGTATTGTTATGTTTGTCTGTTCGGCCGGTCGTCTGCATGCTCCATTTCAGCTACTTTCTCATTTTTGCACCTATTCAAATGAAATTTCATCTGAGGACAGATATTGATAATCTAAAATCAGAAGTAAAGTGGATGTCAAAAAAAATTTTTGGGAACATATCTTCTCTACGGAAAAGCGGAAACGACAAATTTTATTTTAAGAAAAGTATTTTAAAAGGAATTTTCAGTTGCCTTTACTATTTTTTTAAGTCTCGCCGTTTGCAAAATATTGAGTTCCAAAGTAGCATGTAATGTACCCCTCCCTTTTCAATTGCAAATCAAAGAAATATAAAAAATTTTCAAATAAATAGTCACATTTGACAAAAATTTTCGACAAAAACTGTTTCCATTAACTTGGGTCGATAACTTTAAAAAATTTAAGCAATAAAATTATCGCGTTACTGATGAGCATATGTTTATATACTTTAGCGCTGAACTGTACATTTTTTATATTTTATTCATAGAAATTTCGAAGACCCTATCGTGGGCGTGTGTGACACGCTCTTGGTAGTTTTTTCAAACTTTTCAGAAAAAATTGTTTGTCCTCTTATAGAGATATTCGCAAAAAAATTAAATTTGAGTGAGGTTAACCTAAGTTTCTATAAAACTAATCTTTCTGTCTTTTTTTCTTTTCTATGTAAAAATATCAAGGCAAGATACGAAAGTTACCAACAAAAATTTAATGAAAGAAAAAATTAGATTTTTTACTTATAGTACACAGAATTTTTTTTCATAAAGAAAAGTGTTTTTGTAATATTTGTAATATACATATTTTTATAATTTAAAATTTTCCTTATTTCCTTTCCATTAAGTAAAAACATAATAGTCAATTACTACTATGTTTTATTTTTTATTTTATACATCAATCCTGTTAAAAATATTTTATCAGTTGAGGCGTTCATCTGTAAAACTTATTTTCCTTAAGGCGAATTTTTCATGCAGCAACTTAAAAACAAAATTTATTCAGAGAATTTTTTTTCATAACAGAGGATTTTTAAAAACGAAATACTAAGGATTTTGCTCACATATTTACGAGATACTGCATATCGAAAAAAATTTTTTTATCGAAATATAATGCCCTCAAGCTTACTACACGTTTTGTAACGTTATTGTTTAGAAAACAGATGTCCAACTGGCGTACATTGTGTAGCTCTTGTAAAAGTCATTCAAAATCAAATTTTAAAAATTGTTAATAAAATATTTAATATTTATTGAAGGTTTACCAATAAAATTATGGTATAAAGTAACTCCAAAGGTAACAAAATGGTAACCGCATGAAAACACTTCGATTTTTCCCTCTTTTTTGCTCTTTTTGAAATATTATAAAATATAAGAACTTATGTATTTAAAATAAAAGAGCTTTAGGTACTGGAAAACTTCTATAGCGAAAGTAACTCTGCGTGAGCGTAAGAGTGTAATGCAATCTGTAATGTAAGAGTGTAATGAATTCTGTAATAGTCGAGAGTGAAAACGATAATGCTTTGACAGTAATGAAATTTGTAATGGCTGTACTAAGGCGAAACAAACGCTAGTGATTAGTTGATGATTAAAATTTTACGTTATTCAAATTATTTAGTTTATCCACAACATTCTTCATGTCTTATTTTGTATTAAGGGGGACCACTAGTAGGGATTGTAATACTGGTAAACCGGTTTACCGGTTTACCGGTAAATTACTAAAAATGCCTTAAAATTTTTACCGGTAAATCGCTGACTTTTTACCGGTAATTCGATAAATTAAAAATAATATATTTGAAAATTTTTTTAAGTTCATTTTATTTCATAGAAGAATGATCAAGTTCATTGGACGCAAATGTACACAATCAAATTACCTCTTACTGTGTATCCATAATAAACTATTCTATGATAAAATAAAAACGCACAATGCATATATAGGTCAATTTTCAATATATAGGGTCAGTTTTAAAATGCATATATAGGCAATAAAGCGTCCTTTTTGTATTTAGTTACATATTATTTAAATCAGCTGTACTTTTTCCAAAATAATTAAACATTACGTTAAATCATTACATTGTAAGAAGCGGTAAGTAAATTTTTATTACAGTAGGTAGATAGTTATAATTGATTCATATTTTATGACTATTTAACAAAATTATTTTTTCAATAAACAATAACAATAATGGGCGGTATACTTCTGTAAAGGAAGCTGTAGATACCTACAACGTCATAAAATCAAACAGATACAATTTTTTTTTAGATAATTTTTATCTTATTTTATATACTGTATATAATGACCTTAATTAAATAATTTTACGTTTTTACTTTTTATTTTTTCTAATATTTATTCTTATATCTTCCGGGTTTTAAAAAAATACCGGTAAATTACCGGTAAACCGGTTTTGCTAAAAAAATTTACCGAATTACCGGTAAATGAAAAAGTCGGTAAATTTACAATCCCTAACCACTAGTGTGACCGCCTAAAAAAAAAGGTGATTTTTGGGAATCTTTTTAAAGAAAACTACTGTATAGAATGTTTAAATATTTTAAGGATATATTCATTGATATATAATAAATTCAAGATAAAGTTTTTGAACAAAAAATTGAAAATTCAATGAATTATTCGAGATCTCCCAAAATCCAAAAAAAGTTCCACCACTGCTGCAGTGATAACGACCTTAACAGTGCCTGAAATCAAAAAAACCAAAAAGTTTATTAAACTAGAAGGTATTGCTCGTGCCATGAACCCCAATCGAAAAAAAAAGTTGAAATTTAACAAAATGGCGGAGTTTTTAAAAAAACGTTTCAAATTTTGCTCGATAATTTGATGATTTTTTGTCTGCGAAAATTACATTTTTGATTTGATCGGAAAACTTGAGGTTCATGGCACGAAGAAACATATATAAAAGAAGCTGCAATAAGAATCAAATCGATTGGATGATCTGTATTCGAGTTATAGCTGCACCAAATTTGAAAAATGTAGTTTTTCTTTATCTTACCTTTTAGTTTTAATCACTGAGAATCTTTACTAAAATTATTTATGATGTACTCACTATTACGGTCATAGTAAAACTAGATGAGTCGTTCAAATGTGCCAGGGTCTAGCTGCTGCACAACATGTGACTGGCAGTTACGTCCAGAAACTCCCGAACTATCAACCTTCATACATTTCTCAATACCTCAAAGTTAACAATGAAAATCAGAATTCGCACTTCAGATAGCTGTAACTCAAAAACTATTTGAGATACGTACTTGAAATTATAGTATGTTATTTTTGAAGGTATAGACTATCAAAACATGCAAAAAAACTTTCCAATTTTGTCAAAATGTCACACTAATTGTCCCCCTTAAGTATTTAGAGTTATATTGGAGATCACTATCAAAAAATTTCATTTTTAATGAATTTTGAAAAAGAAAACGATTTGAAAAAGTATAATTTTGTTAAGAGGCCTGTTTAAAATTTTTCTTCACAACTTTTCTTCACAATTTCGCAAGCTAATGGCAAATTAATCTACTATTTCTGTTGTCTGCATTATTTAATAGTTTCATTGCACATCACGCGATATCGCGTGGTATAGCTATACTTTACTATGTGGCCAATCACGTGACATCGCGTGACAAATATAAAAACCTATTTATTTTACATAAGATATTTGGCCATCTCACAAAGTCTATATTTTTAGCTTGGCAATGAAAGTGTTAATAGCTGCTCTTGCGTGGTAATATAGTATGCGTGATAATTTTCCCATAACTTGCTTATTTTTGTTTATTTCGATAAAAGCATTTTAGTAATAATTAACTTTCAAAAAACACAATAAAAAAAAGCAACTCTGCTTTAAATAAATTTTCGTTATGTAAATTCGCTACTAGAAACCCGATATACTATACAAATATCAAGTTGAAACGATTCCACAACAATATTTTTATAATTTGCTTTATTTACGTATGCTACATAAACTTTATTTATATTTTCTATCAGTTTATTGTAGCTCCAGATATCACATTAGGAATGCCTATAGTACCTACACATACATATATTATATGCCTAGCCCCTACACAATTCTTCACTACATCATACACGTCAGTCATTTTGATGTCTTTAGAGATTTAAACTTATTTTGCTCCTCATTTATAAAAATTTCCCTGTTGTTTACTTCATATAAATGTATCCAAATTTTACTTAAAAAAAAAAAAAAAAAAAAAAAAAAAACGAGGTAGAATAATAGGGTAATAAAATCAAAAAGCTTTATTAAATATAAATAACATGTTTACAAAAGTAAACAAGCTACTGAAATTTGTTTTTCAAGAAAATTTCGACAATTTATATTAAAAATGTTGGGTGAAGTAGATGAGTATAATATCAGATGGCGATTAATTTAAAAGAGAATTTTCTAATTTTATTTTTATTATCTTACCAACGCCTACACCATTCATTAGATTTTTTATTTTATACAAATTTTATTGCACATAAAAATTTAAATTAAAATTTATAAGATTTAGAGTCAACTAAGTGGAAAAATAGTAGACTAACCGCCGCAGTTAATGGTAGTTCATTAACAAAACATCTAAAAAAGGTTATGAAACTAGACCTCTGCCGTGTCTAGTGCCAGATGCGTCATAGTTAAATGTCTGGAAAAATCTTTTTTTTTTTTTTTAATGTTCGTGGTATATGTAAATACCAATTTTTTTTTATGTTTTTGGTTCTGTTTGAAGCAACATATAATTTTTTCAGAATTTCTTTTCGGATGTGTCATAGTTAAAAAAAATTATGTGTCAAAAAATATATTTTTTGAGGTTATATTCTTGATGCAATCATCAAAATACTCGTATTTTTACATGTTTTTGACTCTTCTCAAAAAATTATATACTGTAGCATATAGTTTTTTCAGAATTGTGTTTTAAGTGCGTCATAATTACAAAAAATAAAATGTCCAAAAGAAAATTTTTTTCAGGCAGATATAGGCATGTAAATAGGTATAGGTAAAATTTAGTGTGATTGTATCATAGCTACAAAAATATAAAAAATTAAACAAGATTTTTTTGAGGTTATAATTTGTTTTTAAAGCTGATACTTTTTTGAGATACACTATAGAAGTATCTGCAACATATAAAAATTCCAGCCAAATCCGTCAAGCCATTCAATTTTTTTTTCGATTTTCAAAAGATAAATTCTTAACACCAAGGGGTAAATTTTATATCGATAGCAGTTAACAGAAAAAAACCAACACAATTCGTGCGGGAACATTCGACCCATCCTTCCGCCTGTAGCCTTTATCTGAGGTAAGCAATTATACCCTATTTCAAATGCATTGATCATGAGTCAAAATTAAAAAAATTAAAAAATTCTTATATTCAAAACAAATCAATCTTCTATTCTTTTTTAAAAGCAAACCGCAATTTTAAAATTTACGTAAGTGCAATAATAAAAGAGATAAAGCCAAGAAAACGGAAATTATTTAAATTCATAAGTGGTGAAGCATGGTTAAATTTAAGTGGTATGGACCATACTTACGTGCCTATAGGAACATAAGTAAACTTTTTTGACCTCCTGTTTTTTGTAACTACAGTAACCAGAAAATAGAATGGTAAATGTTGCTTACGTGTCGTAAACAATAACTTATGATTCAAGAGTTGAATTAAAAATAACATTAAACAAATTTAATAAATGCCTAACAAAAATATGTCAACATTTCTACCCAATCAAAATAAAAAGCAAATCAGGGTTTTTTGAAACATTCATTTTCACACTTATTGACGGAAAATTAAACGACTGTCGAAGCAAAGAAGTAGTAACGTAAATTTTAAAATAAAAAAAGCAATTTTAAGCACTTTTTATAAAACTATTGAAGTATATTAAAAGTGTGAGACATCATATCTAGTAATGTAACTGCCATCTCTACCTATACATTTGCGCATGTATTTGTACGTCAAATACAATATAACTGAGTATAAAATCCGTGTCATTGGTATAGAATTAAAAAATTTACCAAGTGCATGTTGGGCACTCATTCAATGTGAGTTCCTCAGCAGCTAGTTTTTTTTTCATATAGCTTTCAGGAAAAATATAGCCCTTTCTATTACCCATTAATTTTAAGCCATGCCTATTCAACAGATTTGAATACTATTATTTATATTAAATATCATCGACATTACTAATAAAACATGTCAAAAGTAACACTTGTTTTTGTTTCTTTTTTAAACTTTTTCTTGAATAATAATGAAATTAATCATATATTTTACATTCTGACAGAATTTTCACAACTCAATTAATATTTCTACTCACTAAAAGTTAAAATAAGTTTACAAGAAAAGTTACTTACAAAAAACGCATTTTTTTAATTTTCAAGTATTTCCCAGATTAGTCTGGGAATTTACATTTTGACTTTTGAGGAATGTTTTCTAATACTAAAAAATGTTGTTGAATTCGTACTTCAATAAGCTCTAATACCTTTGAACCCCTACAATCGAAATTTAACTTTACATCTATATCAGGGCCACCACACTCTCTAACTCGGTGCCGCGACTAGTGATGTGCAGACAATTCAATCACGACAGTTCAACCCTGACAGTCCAACCGAGGACTGATCAATTGACAATCAGTTGTACAATCTGTTAACTAACTAATAAGAACAAAATTATTTGAATTTTATCTAGTAATGAAAGAGTGACCGTAAGTTTCGCCTATTTAGCAGCCCTTGAAATCTAACTTCAAATGTATGCTAAATGATAGTTTATGATGAGACTTTAATCTCCTGAAAATTTCAGATTGAGGCTGTATTCGGTTCTCGAAATACCGAGGGTCAAAGATGTCAATTTCGTATGGGTTCACAATTGATTACATTCAGAAGATAACACAGGTCAACATTTTATATACGGAGTATCTCTACATCTCACTAGAGTACCCTAGAGTTTTTGGGGTCGCTGATTTCGAATTCGAAGTCGGTTGACCTCTATCACGTCAAGTTCAAGATCATTTGAAGGTGAAAGGGAGAATAAATGCTTTAAAAATCTGAAAAAAATGTATAACGACAGGATAAGTAAGGTAGAGGTTCTATTCTAAGCTCCTATATCCCGTTAAGAGAAATTACTGGGTAATGACCTCGGTAATAACCTATACCTGAATTTTTTCAGATTTTTTAAAAGCAATTATTCGTCCTCTGGCCTTCAAATGACCTTGAACTTGACGTGATAGAGGTCAACCGATCCCGGATTCGGAATCAGCGACTCCAAAAACCCTAGGGTACCCTAGTGAGATCTAGAGATACTCCGTATATCAAATGTTGACCTGTGTTATCTCCTGAATTTAATGAATTGTGAACCCATGCGAAATTGACAACTTTGACCCTCGATATATCGAGAACCGAATGCAGCCTCAATCTGAAATTTTCAGGAAATTAAAGTCTCATATCAAAACTATCATTTAGCATACATTTGAAGTTATATTTCAAAGGCTGCCAAATAGGCGAAAAACGGCTTGTTTTTGCGGTTTTGCCTCCCTTGAGACTTGAGACTAAATAAGTATTTATGTAGTCTCAAGTCTCAAGGGCGATTCTTTACACCATTAAGGGTATACTATTTGATTTGGTTGTGTTGAATTTGGTTACCTTTCGTTGAATTCGATTAGTTTAGGTGTTGTCTAGTTAGGTTAATCTGTTAAGTTGTATTTGGTTACGTTAGGTTGGGTTTGTTTATAATTAGTTGAATTCGGTTAGTTTAGACTGGTTCTGGTTAGGTTAGGTCGGATTTGTTTACAATTTGTTGAGTTCGATTAGTTTAGGTTGGGTTTAGTTAGATTAGGTTGGGTTTGTTTATAATTTGTTGAGTTCGGTTAGTTCAAGTTGGGTTTGGTTAGGTTTATATATATAATTTATTGAGTTCAGTTAGTTTAGGTTGAGTTTGATTAGTTAGGTTTTATTTGATTGTGTTTGGTTAGGTTAGGTTGGGTTTGTTTATAATTTGTTGAGTTCGGTTAGTTTAGGCTAGTTTTGGTTAGGTTACGTTGGGTTTGTTTATAATTTATTGAGTTCGGTTAGTTCAGGTTGAGTTTGGTTATGTTAAGTTGTTTGATATTAGGTTAAGATGAGTTTGTTTATAATTTGTTGAATTCGGTGAGCTCAGGTTGGTTTTGGTTAGGTTAGGTTGGATTTGTTTATAATTTACTGAGTTGGGTTAGTTCAAGTTCGGTTTGATTACGTTAGGTTGTATTAGGTTAGGTTATGATGGGTTTATTTATAATTTCGTTACGTCAGGTTTTATTTGGTTAAGTTGTGTTTGGTTAGGTTACTTTTATTTATGATTTGTTGAGTTTGATTAGTTTAGGTTGGGTTTGGTTAGTTCAGGTTGGATTTAGCTAATTTATATATTAGTGTTGAGCAGTCAAAATGTCCTGTAGTTTAAATGTTCTACGGTTCAATTGTCGTTTGGTTTAACTGTCGTTAGGCTGAACTGTCGTGAGGTTGAATTGTCATCAGTTAATCTGTCGTTAGGTGGAATTGTCGTCGGTTGATCCGTCGTCAGGCTGAACTGTCGTCGGTCGAACTGTCACGGTTTAACTGTCACGGTTGAGCTGTTTGCGGTTTACTTGTTACAGAACCCTCTAACTCTATACTAAATTTTACATTTTTACGTCGAATAGTTTCCGAGAAAGTCGTCAGCGATAGACAAACGATTCCCAGTTTTGGTATGGAACACTTGAAATGGTAAAAGGGACCTCAGTTTCACTTTAGGAGCCATTTCTAACAATATCCAACAAGATGCGGTACGTTAAAAAAATTTTTCACCTCTACGTTTCAATTCGCAAAATCTCTTTTCGGGAAAATGCCTAAAGAAAATTTGAAAAAAATTTTTTTGCTATAGTTATATTATCAAAATCTACCACCTGTAATATATGCAAAATTTCATTTCTAATAGTTCCAAAGGATGTTATAAGGCGTCGGAGATGTCCTTTCGGAACCCCAAAAAGTTCATCTTTCCGTCAAGTATCGCCAGACCACCAAGCATTTTTATATACGACATGATGCAGGTCGAGAGATGGATGAAACATTCGAAAGAAGTGTTCAACTATTCATACACAAGTATTTTCCTCCCCGTTTTTGTCCTGTTCAGTTCGATACTTTAAAAGTTACAAGTACTACCCACTTTAGATGTCACTACTGTGACTATGGCGATGTTACGTTTTGCTATTATCATTCTCTCTCGCTCGCTCTCTTGCTATTTTACTTCGATTTCTATATTTTTTGAAACCATTTATTATTCCAAATCAGCATATAACATTTGCATTTAAAGTGTATCGTTTATCTAAAACATAGACAGAAAAGCTCATATTCTCCTTTCAAAATGTTTCTTATTCGTACAATAATAAAAGTAAAGATGTGTGTAGTCAGCTAGCAAACGTTATATCGAGCAATGAATCAACTATTGATTATCTTTTGAGTACTATATGTACTCAAAGCATACTCATTTTTGACTATTTCTACGTATAAAATGTTGGTAAAGTTAATACAGTTGATATACAACTATCTCCTGTCTCCTATAACTGGAGCTATTTAGTCTGTTTTTTATTTATAGTAAAATAAGAAAAAATAATTTAAAATGATTTATATTTATACTACGTCAAGAAATATTTTTTAAAAGTATGAATAAGCTAGTAACAATGTTGCAAGGAATGCAAATGGTATTGTTATAACTAGGGTGATTTCGGAAGAGACGCACCATAACAACACTTGCACCACTTATCGTAATGGCAACACCAAGCAGTTGGTAACACTGATTTTTAATTAGAAATGTCATGCGTGTTGTCTAACTAAACTTTTATTTATATAATTTGTTTTTATATAGTCGTCTTATGTATATTAATATTGCTTTTAGAGAACTATACATTCTTTTTGTTGTGTAAGAGCACCTCCTCGAGAAAAAGGTACACTGACAAGGAGATGCACCCAGAGTGAAATTCGGGATTTTGATGAAACTTCGCTGTTGTGTAGAATAGGCAAAAATAAGGGACCCGTATTTTTTTTATCAGCCATCTTCCACGTTTAGGAGGTGAAACCAGCCCCTAAAGTTGGGGGTTAAAATCGTATTTCTTAAAATATCTCGAAAACTATAAGAGATAGAGGAAAACTTTAAATTGACGAAATGTTACTTTTTGAAAGACCTATTTACCTGTATAGATTACATCAGGGCCGGGTTCATAAGAGGGGCTGGAGGGGTAAAAATGAGGATAAATTTTCTTGTACAGCCTGAATGTTTCAATGTATCAAATTTTTGGTATCATAAATAGAAAGAGCACCAAAAATTAGGTTAGGCGTTTTTTCGAAATATATCTGGTATCCAAGCCATATAAGGAAGAAAAAAATAGGGTAAATTATATTGCATTATTATTGATTGCAAATACCTCCTAAATTTTTTTTTATTTTTATGTTTATTTTCATCATGAAAATGTAAATTTTTACTTTCCGATAATGATTCATGTATTTTTCAGTACTTACTTAATTGGTAATTTAGCCATTTGTATATTTGGTTACTAATATTCGACATTTCTTATACCTATTTCTACCAAAGTTTTCTGGTCTCCAAGTGTTAATGAATGTTCAAGAAGAAGCAATAATCTTCCGTTCAACAACTGCCTTTATCTTCTTACAAATTCGTTTTTAACCAAATAAAGGCGGTTTATTTCTTTCTCAACATTCAAATTATTTTTCTTATTCTTTTTGTATGTTTTATAGGTGTCAACCCCATTTCCCAAATCGCAAAATTTATTACAAAGCACCTGAACAGTGGGCGAAAGAGATTATTGCTTCTTGTCGAGCATTCATTAACACAAGCACACCAGAGACCCGTAACTTCCGCAGAAGTAGGTATAAAAAATATCGAATATGAGTAACCAAATGTACACATGACTAAATTACCAATTAAGTTAGTTCTGAAAAATATATGAATCACTATCGAAAAGTAAAAATTTAGATTTTTATGATGAAAATCAACATAAAAATTAAAAAATATATAACGTATTTGCAATCAATAATAATCCAATATAATCTACCATATTTTTTTCTTCCTTATATGGCTTGGGTACGACACATATTTCGAAAAAACGCAAAAACACGTATCCCCTATTTTTTAGTGCTCTTTCTATTTATGATGGCAAAAATATGATACATTGAATCATTCAGGCTGTACAAGAAAATTTACCCTCATTTTCACCCCTCCAGCCCCTCTTATTGACTAGGCCCTTGTTTAACCTATACAAGTGAATAGGTTTTTCAAAGAGTAACATTTCGTCAATTTAAAGTTTTCCTCTATCTCTTATAGTTTTCGAGATATCTTAAGAAATACGATTTTAACCCCCAACTTTAAGGGCTGGTTTCACCCCCTAAACGTGGAAGATGGCCGATAAAAAAAAATATGGGTCTCTTATTTTTGCCTCTTCTACACACCAGCGAAGTTTCATCAAAATCCCGAATTTCACTCTGGGTGCATTTCCTTGTGAGAGAAAACTGGTCTAATAAAATCATACCTAAATTGATAGTAGACAATCAATTGATCCTAACAATAAAAAAAAAATTGAAAAATTTGAAAACTTTTAAGGACATTTCAATTATGACCAGCTTGTGACTGACTTATTAGGCCAATTTTTTGTTGTCTTTAACCCTTTAGAGTAGGTGCTAATGGGAAATTGATGGGCAATTATGATATGACTATACACATCCGTAACTGTTAATTTTTTTGAGTGACTCTATGAGAGAGACACATACTATATGTACGAGACAACATAGAATATGTGTGGAAGAGAGAAAAAGGGATTGAAATTGAAAGAAGGCAGTGGTCCCAAGGACAAATGCACTTTTACACTTTTTTTTAAAAAATTAACGTTCTTAATGTACTTTTTGTAAGCTTTGTTTCTTCACTTATGAAATCTTTAAAATATATTTTCTTAATTCAATATACACTGTGTTGGCTTGAATAGAAAAGAAGCGGTGACACTCTCCCAAAATTACCAAAACAATGTTTTCTAATGGAATCACTAATTTTCCAATTCTCACTTAGGTTCATCAAATCAAAAACGGCACAAGAGGTTAGCCTCTAGAAGTGGAAAATCATTTACTCTTTAGGACCACCTACCACGCACTGCTACGGAGGGGTTATAAAGATTTGACTAAACTTAGGACCGAAGTAGGTTCCCAAATTATGTGTATTGGAGGATTTTTCCAAAAAATCCTAAAAAAGTCTTTTTTTATCGGCAGGTCTTGCTTTTAAACGTATAATATTAACCCTTTGCACTCGAACCATTTTTTAGTATGGGTACTCAGCTACTCGACAGTAGTTTTAAAACGCTGCAAACACTATTGTGTTAGGAGAACATAATATCATAATACAATATATCTATTAGTTAATTAGTAGTATGTATCACAATGTATTGTAGCAAGACGTCGCGTAGTTGTGTTGTATCATGTTTTCCTAATATAATAATTTTCAAATAAATGAAGAAGGCTGAGAAACGGAGCGAAGTGGAATCAGAAACGTGTTCACTATCAACGATATAAGGTCTGATATCGCTCCGATAAAATATTATCTCAGTGGTATTGGTATTGGAGCGGTATTGAAGCGAGAACGAACCATGACTGATATCGGACCGATATATCAGAGCGATGATGTGAATACACTCATTATTTATTATGTAAGAATATTTTATCGAACCGGGAGCGGAATGATATCGTACCGACAGCGGAGCGTTAATGTAAATCGGGCCTTAGGTCCCCTAGCGTGTTGTAAATAATAAAATACGTACCTATTGTTTATGGCGCCGCTGTGGCGCCTAACGAGTGAAATTAATACTTATTGTGTCGCCGTGGCGGCATCCATCGAGTGCAAAGGGTTAAATTGGAATTCGACCAAAAAAAAATTCCAAAATTTTACATTTAGAAAAATGTATAAGACTGGTCATTTTATATTTTATTTCGTGAAATAACTTGAAACCTCCATTAAGAATTAGATAGTCTGTATGAATAAATAAAAAAAGAATCCTTTCTTTCCGTGCTTATATTTATTCTGGACTACGTGCAGATATATGTACATTGTACATCTTCTAGAAAATCTCAGTAATTTGTTTTCATTTCAAGATTCAATCACATTTCTAACAAAGAAAAATAACTTTATAAAAATATATGAGATACATAGAATGATATCGTGTTTCAAATAAAAGAAACCATTTTTATCAAAATAAATATTTCAACATTTATATGTAAATCCTTTTTATTATGTGGTTTTATCGTTCATTTAGATCAAGCCACTTCTATACACATACATAGTATAGTCAGTCATAAGTAAAACATTTTATAAATCATTAGTCGGACAAATATAAAAAGATAAATAAATAACCGATTCCCCTCTCAAATTTTATCCTAAATGAAAGACATGCATTCTAACCAAATTTGGTCCTTTGTTTTGCAACCAGAGCCAACTCGACTAATAGCGGTGCTCGGTGGAAAGTTAACTATTCACCTGTATTGGTAAAACCAGGATCGGGTTTATAAGAGAAACTGGAGGGGTGAAAACGAGGGTAAATTTTCTTGTACAGCCTGAGTGATTCAATGTATAAAATTTTTACCATCATAAATAGAAAGAGCACCAAAAATTAGGGGATACGTGTTTTTGCGTTTTTCTGGAATAAATATATGTGATATTCAAAACACATAAGAAAAAAAAATTGGTTAGATTATATAGCATTATTATTGATTGCAAATACCTTCTATAATAAAATTTGGTTCCGAGACTACTAAAGTAGCGGAAGCATTGTGATCATTTTTGAAAAATAAAAAATTTTTTCCTTCCAAAATAAAATTTTTTGCCCACAATTTACGTTTTAGAGCTTCCTGAACAATTTTGGTTTGGTGTCCGTCCGTCCATTCGTCTATCCATCCGTTCGTCTGTCCGTCCGTCCGTCTGTCTGTCCGTCTGTGTGTCGCCAGTTTGCAACAACCAAGTGGCATAACTTCTGAACTATTCGATTGATTTTAATGAAATTTTCAGAAATTAAAGAGTTTACTAGATGGTCCCCTATGAATTTAATCGAAATCGGAGTAACGGTAGCTACGCCGCTACCATGTCATTCCATTAATATACTAAATTGCACTAAGTGGCATAATTTCTGAACTATTCAATTCTTTTTTATGAAATTGTCAGAAATTATGCGGTCTGGTTCCTAGATGATCCCCTACAAATTTCATTACATTCGGAGTAATAGTATTCACGGTGCTACCATGAAATCCCATTAAATGTCAATACCTTATTTACTACTAGTCCCACTTCGCTCAAATATTTAAAGTATTTATTTTGGGGGTTAGTTTCTAAAATATTTTTAATATTACAATAATTTTTTATGAACTTGAAGGCAAAAATATAATTTCACGGTATATAATAATATTATATTTTTTGGTAGAATACTGTTTTGAAGTCTTTTATGAGTACAAGGAAGCAGTGTGCCACACCCCATTGGCAGCGAATTTTATTTTTATGTTTGTTTCTTCATGAAAATGTAAATTTTCATTTTTCGATAATGATTAATGTGCCGACATACTGTTTTGGTATAGAACTAATGTAGGAGAGAATAGGTAGAAAGGAATTTTTAAATGCAATCTTATTACAAATATTTGCTACTTCGAATATCTTTTAATTTTTCACAGAAACCATAATGTACTGCAAAAAGGATTCAGAGAAACCTATGCGATTATGTGTATTTGAAAACTCGAAAGGTATTAATTTTTTGAATAATAAATTTAAGGGATACCAATTATAAATAAATTGAAGTTTAAACCTTGATACCCTTTTCTTCTTATTTACGTGTACACTTAAATAAGAAAAAAAGGGACTCAAGGTTTAAAATTCAGTTTAAGTATTAATTTTTTCAAAATTTAGAGAGAAACATTATTTGTAATAAAATGGATGAAGTTACGTCAACTGAGTTGAAAAAACGCTATAAAAGGTGAAAAATTGAGAAATTTGAAGCATAAAGAGCTAATACCGAGGCCTCTCTGAGATTTACTCCGTCGGGATTTCAATAATCGTGACTAATTATTAGTAACTATGATTAGGAGTGAATTGGTCAAAGAATCAAAGTAAATCAATTAATTTTATT
Organism: Brachynemurus nebulosus; assembly: GCA_035578155.1. Taxonomy (NCBI): domain Eukaryota; kingdom Metazoa; phylum Arthropoda; class Insecta; order Neuroptera; family Myrmeleontidae; genus Brachynemurus; species Brachynemurus nebulosus. The sequence goes on along the minus strand of JAPWDM010000001.1, from coordinate 7,108,765 downwards.
AATGACTAGCAAAAAGTATTTGCATTCGAACAAGTGACTCTAGCGTTCTATTTCATGATGTTAATATTTTGTAGAATATTATAAAAAAGAAATTTATGTACGACTGAATCATAAAAGCCTATTTTATTACATTGTTAAGAGATATAAAAAGTATTACTTTCTGGCACTAGTTGCATAATGAAAACCAAAAAGCACTAGTGCCATAAAGAATAGTCTACTTGATAAATTTTAATTTCAATTTTACAATAAACAGAAAGCACACTAACTTTATTTGTATATCATATTTACAAATGTTGGCATAATTAATATTAATTAGACAATCTGAACTATTATTAATATTTATTCCAGGCAGCATTTTCTCCTTTCTTTTTTAAATATTAATAAGTTTTGTTGAAAAATCTTTTAAAAATGCTCCAATATTTTATTAGCTTTAGATGACAGATTATAACCAAAGCATACTTTAAACACAATAAATTTGTCTATGCCAACTATATATAAAATACATTTTTTATTTAGAGACGTGAGATTTATAAATTCGATTTTTATCGATAACTAGGAATTTTAACAGTCGTACATAAAGCTTTGAATGCAACTTGTACATAATTTGACTTTATGAACTCGCCTTTTATTATTGACCTCGCTCGCAAGCTCGCTCAGCCATAAACACGACTCGTTCATAAAGATCTTCATTATGTACTTGTTGCATAAATAGCTATTAAACCTTAACAACTATACTTTTTTTTGAGAAAAGATTACTTGTACACTTCATTAAATAACAAAATTTATATTGTCATCTATTTTTATATACATACTTACTTCATTAAATATAATATGTTTCATAACAAGAGATATAGCAGCATCGAATCAATATTAAAATTATAATATCTAACCACAAAAATGGTACAAAATCATACATATCGAAGAAATATGGGTAGTTCCTATTTTTAGATACGAGATAGATACCTATCTATATAATGATATGTAATAATGTGGAAATAATAATAAAAAGTATATATATATATATATATATATATATATATATATATATATATATATATATATATATATATATATATATATATATATATATATATATATATATATATATATAAGGATATAGGTATATCGCGCGTACTCTTTCTCAACCTCGTATATCAAAAACTAACGAACATCAAAGGGTGTAATTAGCATAAAACTTAAGTTCATAATGATTAAAACACAGATTTAAATACGTTTTTTTTTTTAAACACAGATTTAAATACGTTTTTGTGTCTCCAAAAATTGGAACTTTTCAGATACGAGGTTGAGAAAGAGTACGCGCTATATATTATATATAAATTTCGACACAGAATATGTAGTAAAAATAATAAAATAGGTAATAATTTGTATTCATAACCGTTAAGATCATGAAGGTGATTCTCATAATCGTAATCTTCGATTTTTTTATTTTCTGTCATTAATTCAATAGGTCATTCGTTTTGATTTTCGTCAAAACAAATTTTTTACTGTTACATAGTATGTACTGTACATTATCTTTGCTATAAAGCAGAGCATAATCCGGTTTTTATTTCAATATTAATGAACAGGGCCGACCAGAGGTCCCGCGTTTCTAAAGACCCCGCGCCCCGGATTGATTTTGTAAAATTAAAAACTTAAATGTGACCTTTAAGGACGATACTAATTCATTTAATGAAATCAAGATTTGTCGTTGAGTTTTGCTTACATAATTTTGATTTAAGGGGGACCACTAGTGTAATCGCCTGAAAAAAAGGTGATTTTTGGGAATTTTTTTAAAGAAAACTACTGTATGGAATGTTTTAATATTTTCAGGATATATTAGTTGATATATAATAAATTCATAATAAAATAATTGGACCAAAAATTGAAAATTCAGTGAGTTATTCGCGATCTCCCAAGGCTCCAAAAAAAAGTTTCCCCACTGCTGCAGTGATAGCGACCTTCACAGTGCCTGAAATCAAAAAACCAAAAAGCCTATTAAACTAGAAGGTACTGCCCGTACCGTGAACCTCAATCGAAAAAAAAAGTTGAAATTTAACAAAATAGCCGAGTTTTAAAAAAAATAAAGTTTCAAATTTTGCGCGAAAATTTGATGACTTTTAGTCTGCAAAAATTACATTTTTTATTCGACCGGAAAACTGGAGGTTCATGGTACGAAGGAACATGTATGAAAGAAGCTGCAATAAGAATCAAATCGATCGGATGATTTGTCTTCGAGTTATAACTGCAGCAAATTTGAAAAATGTAGTTTTTCTTTACTTTACCTTTTAGTTTTAATCACTGAGAATTTTTACGAAAATTATTTGAGTTATACTCACTATAACGGTCATAGTTAAACTAGATGAGCCGTTTAAATGTGCCAGGGTCTAGCTTCTCCACAACATGTGACTGGCAGCCACGTCCAGAAACTCCCGAACTATCAACTTTCATACATTTCTCAATACCTCAAAGTTAACAATGAAAATCAGAATCCGCTCTTCGGATGGCTGTAACTCAAAAACTATTTGAGATATGCACTTGAAATTTTAGTATGTTATTTTTAAGGGTATAGACTATCGAAACACGCAAAAAAAATTTTCCAATTTTTTGAAAATGTCTTACTAGTGGTCCCCCTTAAATGTTATTTATTTGAATTGTATCCAAATTTTGTTACTATTTTGAAAACTGTATTAACTTTATCAGTTAAACTATTATCATTGTATCTGCCGAAAAGGTCTTTTTTGGATCTACTGTTAGTCAAAATTGATTTACTTCTCCAGTAATTTTATTCATCAAATTTCTATACCAAAAGTAGTAAGGGTTGCAGCAGTTGTATATTAAAAGTAGTAAGGTTACAGCGATTCTGTACCATAAGATTTAGAAAAACAAAATAAAAATCATATAAGAATTAATACGCGTTTTTTCATTCCAATTGTAACTTCAAAATATGAAAAGCGAGAGCAACCATTTGTTTCTTCATTCCTATTTCAAGCAAGAGTTTATTTCCAACTGAAATTTTGTACATAATAATTTTTTATGTGTCGAAAACATATTATGCCAGTAATAACAACCGCAGTCCGGTAAGGATTTAGGGGAGAAGTGGTATGCAAGGGACACGTATTGAAAGAGACAATTCAAATTACGCGCTAAATACAAATCCCACCAAATCAAACATATTTGTGTTATGTAGCAGTACCAATGCAGATATGCTTATTCCCGACTTCAAGCTACTATCATTTCAAACATGGTAATGCTATGCTTGTAAACTTTTTTATGTTCAAAATTTTTTAAAATTTTTCGGAACGTTTTCTGATATACTGTAAATACTTTTTGAAATGTTTCTAGTTATATAGAGTTAGTTATTCTTTCGACTAGAGGAAAACAACAGATCAGATATCTTTTAAATAAAATTATAGATTTAGAGGTTAAATTTTTAATTTGGGTGTGATCTTTATGAAAGGGATAGAGCAAACAGTTATGAAAGAGACTACCTTTAAGACTAGTGATTTCGAATAAGTTTTATTTGAATATCCACATGTCACAATCTTGTCTCTATTATCATGCTTTCTTAGTATCAATAACTACTTTTTAAACTTTCTTCTTGTTTAAAATTTTCGAACAAAAATAATCAAATGAAATCAATGATTTTAATTATTGATTACTAAAACCACGCAATTAATAATCATCGATTACTGAAATCATTTACTTATTCCCATTATTGAATCAAATTTATTAATATGTAAGTTCAGTAAGGTGACCTGCGCAATAGTATGAACCGTATGTTTTATGTACATAAGGTGGAAATTTGAACAACATGAATGTTATTTAGTATTGTTCATTTCATAAATTATCATATCCCTTTCAATGCAATCTATATTGATGAAAAGGACAAAATGCACTTTTTTAAAAACTGAGAAAAATTACAACTGAAGATAACTGAAGTTTCTAATTCCGTTCGTAACTATTTAATTTGTTATCTCGTTTATTTACTAGAACACTTAAAACAAAAACGTCCCTTTCATGCCATTTTCCCCTACAGAATTTGTTCAGAATTATCAGATCGTTTCCATGCAGTTCATCCTACCCGTGGCAGTACGAGTTTATACAATATAAAAGTAGCAATAAAATGCAATAAATTGTTATGGCGTAGCACTAAATTTGTTTTAGGACCCCGTAAGTTAACTTTACAAAAGACCTCTCTTTTAGTCGAGTCGGCCCTGCCAAAAAATATACAAGTCTACCGAAAAAATTTCAACTGCAATAACACTACTTACTCCAAGGTCTCACTTGTAAGATTCCTAAATAAGTAAGCAAATTAACCTTTATTTTTTTACAGAAAATGATCTAAAACCTGACTACACACAAAAGTCGACAACTAACGCTAAAAAGTTTTGCACTCAGTAAACCATTGAAAGCGTCAGTTATTAATGAGTAAATATTTTTTTATATTTGATCTGATCTGACCGACACTCGTTCATGGAACTTGGATTCCGAGCTCCTTTCCGTTTTTTCTTGATTATTACTTTGCGGGTATCATATCCTGTACTCCCCATTCAATCCCATTCTCTTCCCCTATTTGAGAATTATCAAGAAAAATAAAATTAACTAACTATATGCCAAAGGTCTTTTGTCTGACTGATTACATTCTTCAACACCTACGTTTATATGTACGTCTAAGAACATTAATTAGAAATACTTGCTTTTAATCGAAAATGATTGTACAAGCAGACAGTAAAGTATAAATAAATAATAAATGTACAATATATACTTGATAAATATCAAAACTGTTACGCCCAGTTATTTTTTTTTTTTTACGAAAAATTACGCCTAAGCAAATGTTGACTGTAAGAGTTATTCTATTAATCCTTCACGTGGCAAAAACATGCAGTGCAAAACCTACTCCACAGGGTACTGTCATCCTCAGGTATTAACGCAATTAAAACAGAAAAAAATGTCCACAGAATACTATCATTCTCAGGTATTAACGCAATTAAAACGGAAAAAAATTTCCCTGCCTGATTACCTACTGCTGGTTTTAATTAGTAAATAAATAATTATTTGTTCTTAACCGAGTCCTCAACAGTCTCAATTGAATTCACCGACATTTAGTTATCGCCTACACAAAACATTAACATACAAAATACAGGTGGGCTGATGATATAACCAATTACCAAGAATAGTGTGCTTTTAGGTATCCTTTTTATCGATAAATTTGAGATATAAATTTAGATTCTCTAAATTGTCCCGATTGAAGTAAAGGTCAAAGTGCTATTACGTAATTTATTTGTAAGTATTGTAACATTACTTCATATACGTAGCTATACATTTATATAGATACAAGTTATATACCTACCTATACAAGATGATCCAGAATTTTGTACCGTAATTGTTAGAGGTGATGGTATGTTCAAAAATAATAGTCCATTTTTATACATACATTTTCCCCTAGCCCAATAATAACGGGAAAAAAGTAAAGAAGTGGAAAAAAAAGGATGAAACGAAAACCATTTTTTTTACAAATTTTCCAGACGCTTTTGAATAACGGATTCAAAATTTTAGCGTGCTTATAGATATTAGGATAGTTAAATTTATATTACCAATTAAGTATTCCACCACTTATGGTTATGATTATGGATAATTTTGGAATGAAAACGGTATTATTCATTGAAACAACTGATTTTTAACGTCAAGAAGCAATATTAGAGGTTTATTAGAAGTCTTACTTCGATTCGACAAGTGAAAGATCTGTCATTTTGTGACAGCATATTCAGGCTTAATGCAGGTTTTTATATGTAATTTTAAAATATCTTCACACTTACTTAATTCAATTCAGAGCAATAATGTAGGCTTAAAATTCTGATTTTGTTTGAATTCGAAAGTAACGATTAAGGTCTATTTACTTAGATAAGTTGTTTTAGATAAGTTAAACCTTGTTTTCATAAGGTGCTGTACCAGTTTTATCGATGTCAAAATTTCATGAGAAAATAATCAATTCTCCTCATTTTATTTTCAAAATCAATTCTTCCTGAGATGATTAAGATTTTTCCTAAGATAAGAAGTCTGATTAAAATCAAATATGGATATGTGAATATGATAAAAATGTACTTATTCTCAAAATTTAATCATTTAATATCCCAGTGAACATAGAATGTAAATGTGATATAACAAGGAAATAACAAGTTACGTAACTTTTTTGAGTTATTGGTGATATAACAATTATATAAAATTAGAGTTTTATGTTATATACCTAATTGTTACCTGTATGTTACGTAACAGTTACATGCCATTGTGACTGTAATAAAATGTCACATTTGTGACTGCTATGTTACGTTTAGATGATGTATCAAGGTTGCTTTGATAAAACGTCACAGTGTGACTTTTATGTTATGTCTTCGCAACCTAACAATGTTACTTTGATAAAACCTCACAGAACTGACTCTTATGTTATGTTTTTGTGACGTATCAACGTTAGTTTATTGAAATGTCACAATCATGACTTTTGTTATGTCCCGATGACCTAACAATGTTACTTTGAACAAAACGTCACAACAGTACTCTTATGTTATGTTTTTGTTACGTATTACTGCAGGAATCTTTAAATTGATAACTCCTCGCGAATTGATACATTTAAAATTAATATGGTAACAAAACATTTCACAAAAGTGACAAGTGAAATGTTTTATTAATATGATACGTGACAAAAACATAACAAAAGAGTCATGATTGTGACATTTCATTAAAACAACGTTAATACGTCGTTAAAACAGTTACTTTTGTTATTAATTTAAAAATGAAACTCTTATGAAAATTCTTGTAAGGCTTTATTTACTATTTTGTGATATATATTAATATATAACGATGAGAATAAATAAGTGAGTTTGGTCTAGTGGTTATGACTGTCGATAATTTAAATAATGCTTCAGCTTGGATAATGGATCGAAACCTGCAACAGTCAACAAGAAAAAAGAAAAAAAAACAATAATAATTTAGGTGTATGTATATGAACAATAAGTTGGTAATATGTGTATGTAATGTTAATAGTAAACAAAAAAAGGGAATTTTGAATTTGCTTTTTGCAAAAGAAGGCGTAAGGCGTATTTTTATCTATAAGGTAACATCAAAATTATATTTTCCTCAAACGTAACAAGAACATAACAATGTTACGTCATATTGTTACGTTTATAAGTGGGAAATTGTAAGTTATATGTGAGTCATATGTGACTCACATTTTACGTAACACGTGAGCTTCAGTTCTGTCACTGTGACATAAAATTTACAGCAAAATGTTCACTGGGATAATGTCTAATTATTTTGCAAAATGTACAGCTGATTATAAAATCTAACGTAAATGAAAATGAAAACAACGTTTTATTATATTTATATGCATTCTAAAGCTGACCATAATATTATGGGTACACAGTACGGATAATCATCCGATTGAAATAAAATGAACTTCCTGTTTAAAATGAACTTTATCTTTGATAGGTATATAATAATATCATAAATATTGAATCGGAACGCACAGTCAAAATTTATCTTTAAAATTAGGTTACTTCAACAAAATGGTTCTTGAAATTAACCACTCCATATAAATTTCTATTTCCAACTAATTAAAACCGTAATGATATATGTATGTATAAAAACACGAATACAACATACACATACATATAGGCAATTTATGTTTCTATACACAAAAAGTAATTTCAAGGGAATACGAATAATTAATAAAGATTTAAAATAATATAACGTGGACAACACGAAGGTGAATTTTTCATTCATAAAAAAAAACACTATAAATAAATTTAATAAATTAATGGCAAAACTTCCTACACTAAAAAAATATTTGTTACACCCTTTCCATTTAAATTAAATTAACATAATTTAGCAATGACCATTCATAAATTCATTAGTAACATAAACACACACGTACCTATAAACATTTTCTTGTTTGTATATCCCAAGGAATAATTAATATTTACATTGAAAATCATCGGAATTTTAGAAAACGTAAACGCATAAGTTACCCAAGATTTTCTTTCATTATACTCTATTCTGTTGCCCAGGCACGACGAGACGATGGGGTAGCCGGGATTGTAGCCCCGGGGCCCGGGCTAGAAGAGGGAGCCCACAGCAGTTGGTAGAGACTCGGGAAAAAGTAAAAGCCTTTTTTTTTGTCCGTCACTTATTGTTTCACGGGAAAATTTTTAAGAGATGTGCTTTATTCCCGGAGTCCACCATTTCTTTCCACTTCCCTGCTGTTACTAAAAACAATATCATCCAGATTGTAGGTTAATAATCATTTATTTCAAAAATTAGTTTCCGATTATCATCTTGAAATTATATAGGGGAGACTGGGGTAAAGTGGCGACTCTAAGACAAATTGTTGGTTAGTTTATTTATTTGAAAAGAAATACAGATTAATAAGTATTTATCATATAGTTGCTTTAGTGCAGTACCAATAACCATAAATATATTAACAATATCTTGAAAGGTATTTTTGCAATTTTTGTTTTTCGCAACATGTGCAAAGTGAGCACTTTGCCCCACTATGTTGGGTAAAGTGGCCAGTAGTACTCATTTTAACCCAAAAAGAAATCTTGAAGTAATAAATGTGTTTGTATACAAAATCAAACTATGTTTGTATCATTAATTATTATATATCAACGGACGGACAGACGGACGGACATTGAAATCTTATCATAAGGGTTTCTTTTTCACATTGTTTCTCGGAACCCTAAAAACTAATTTCAGGCAATTCTTTTGTCTATAAAATATAAAGAACTAAATAAAAGTTCTAAATTTAATATAATATATTAAAATATTCTAAATTCAATTTGAGCAGCGATCAGAAACACTGGCCACTGTGCCCCATTATAAGCCTGGTCACTTTACCCCGTTAGACGCCATTTTGGTAAACCACAACTAATTTCAAGAAAGAATTTTCTGATTCATCGGTAACTATATTATTTTATAGGTGATTAGGCAGGGTTTTTAGCTATCCCAATTAAAAAATTATATTCGTAATTAATAAAACAATAATGAGAATACAACTTAAAACTTACTTTACATCAGCACTCGAAAATTCAGAAAACTCGCTATAATTCATACAAGAACCATTGGTGGAAATTGGTGGAAATAACTCCAAATCAAACTAACTATTAATAAAGAAACATCCACCGAAAAATCAAATAATTTAATTCATACAATCTAGGAAACTGATCACTGACGTTTTAATAGAATACTAATGGCTTGTCTACAAGTTAGTATTTAACTTCGCCACAAGATTGGAGTGATTTCCGGTGAGTAAAGGCTAATGGCCACTTTACCTCCACTGGCCCCTTTACCCCAGTCTCCCCTACGTGTTTAAAACAGATTCATCTGCTTAATATATACAATGGAAAATTTTAGATCTTTAGCATCATTTTTCACTGAAACGTACCGAAAATACTCATAAGAATAAATGTATTTTGCCATACAATTTATTATCCATTTTTCCTAATGAATATGAAACCTCAAGCGATTTTTTTAAATTCTAAAATCTATCCAGTTTTATTGGCTTCGATTAATTTTTATCATTTTGACCCAATGAACTCAAAGTATTTGATATTTTATTATAATTAGATATCAATTAAATAATTATAATTATTATTATAAAGTAAAACAATAAAACGAACAAATACATACTTAATATTCAAAATGAAACATATGATGTGTTTACTTTATAACGAAATGAGATTTTCTTCTTTTAAATGAGGTTATGTAGGTATTTTAATATTTTTAACCTCTATTAAAGGTACACATAACGCCTACTTTATTGTTTTAAGTTGCTAAGTATTATTCTATTTTAACAAAAACAAATACCAAAAATAATTATTTTCAGAAAATAATTCAAGTGTTAAGTTAATATTGCGTAAGAAATATTAATAATTTAGCTTTTTAGGCTGTCCCTGTTTAATTCCTCTTGAGGCATCATTTCATTTCTGTTCTTTTAATCAAATAAAGAAAAATTCCATTTAATTATAGATACTATAAATTCAGGACCGGCACGAATTAGACGACCGCCTAAGGCAAGGGTCGGCAAAATTTTAAATCAGAATTCATGAATTTCATACTTTTTAGACTCAAATTTTACATTTTTTTTTTTTTTTGAAATAAAGTCACTAAAAAAACGGTAGAAAATTAATATACCTAATACTAGAAAATATAAAAGATTAAATTGTGTTTAAAAATCAATGTAGACGATAATCTTGCATTACTTCAGAAAGTTTTGATAGCCTCAGCATATAACTAGTAGTTTTTAATTTAAGACTCAGTTTTAAATTTTACTTAATTATTTGACTTCTTAGCTTGTTCGTTATTAAGTTAATGACAGAAAAAACTTTGTCACATGAATATGTTAATCCAAAGATTATAAGCACACCAAAAGCGATTTCCTTTATCTGGTCGTAGCATACTGGAAGACTATTCTACCTATCGAAATTTATTGCCTCAGGCTTGGACATTCCTTCTAAACCTTTCCACTTATTCTGCCATACCAAATAACATTTCTGCCTTCTTAGCTTGTCTAAGCCAGGGGTGTCCAACCCAAATGATCGTTGGTAATTTGTGAAGTCCTGACAATACATATAACAATTGTCCCTTTCTGATTTTGTTTATTCTTCGACATATTAAGTATGCTTTACCAAAACCTAAGAGACTTGTATTTTTGTCTACAGGCTTGGACAGTTTATCCTCTAAATTTTAGGGTAAAATTTAATTTTTTTTTTTAAATATATAGGAAAGGGTAAGAGAAATATTCGTAGCGGACGCTAGAATAAAAATCTTTCTCTTCTCTTTCACTCCCTCCTTCCTTTCTCATAAAAGACATCAAAAAAAAAAACAAATTTATCCTAATTTTTAATGAACGAAAATATTTGACAAATTCCGCATTCGTTATAACCTGTTTATCCTAATCTAATTTACAGTAAATAAATAAATATTTGTAAATACATAAGCAAGAAATGTAGGAGGCTCAGTCACTTTGCGCCAACCCTGTATTTATTGCAATAATAATATTTTTAATTAGTACACTTTGTAATTTATACATGAAAGAAAATTTAATACGTTAAGTAAACAGTACAATTGGCATCAAAATAAAATTAAAAATAAAAGGCAAGAATTCAATTTTAATAAAATGACCAACATATTTAATTTCATTAAGATTTTAATTAAATTTATAATCATTTATAGGGTTATTCCATGAAAATGCGACATAAATGCAAAAAATTAAATGTGGTTTATTTAAAGTAAGTCAAATAGAGCACAGACTAAACAAAATTTACTACTTGACAACACCGAAATTATAGATATCAGTTGTGACTTTTGACAATTAGAGTAAAATTTTCACTGTCTTGCTGTACTTGATGTACCGCTTCACGAAAAGTGTTGCAAATAATTTTTAAATAACTGTGAATTCTCGCGAAATATATAGAAAACAATGATATGATTTAATATTAAGTGTGTACACCTTTGTTATATATGAAGTACGCCCGAAACATTCAACAATATCACTAAAAAAATTGACAACAAAGATAGCCTCAAAATTTTGTAACATGAGTGACCAAAAAGAACATTTTTTAGTATTAGGCTTGATACACTTCTTCAATTTGATACTTGTAATATTACTTTCTTTGTTCATAAGTGCCTGATGCTTAAACCCATGCTTATACGACGTTATGTTTCAAATTGAATATTATATAAGAAATTGAAATGTGTAACGTGAGTGACCGGTCACTCATGTTACAAAATTTGAATCCTTCTAGGGAGTCGTAGGGGACGCCAAAACTATCAAACTTTCCTAAACCAGTTGGGTATAACGTTTTGGTCTATTATGGGTACACAATATATCCAAACTTTCGCTTCCAAGTGCGATTTGGAGGTAGTAGAGAGCGGAAAAACTATTTTTGGGGAATTTGACACGTCTATAGCCTCCCAGAATTACCCTAGGGAGTTTAAATTTTGTATTTTGATAGAGTTGGTACGTTGAGTGTGCTTTTGGGTGGTTACAATGTTTAACCCTCACCTCCACCATTTTTATGCCACAATTTCATGTTTTTTTCAACGTTTTCGGTGTTTGTGTCACGCTTACAGGCCCCCAAAAAAACCCATAACTCTGAAATTTTGTATATGTATTGAGTTAGTATCCGGAATGTGTCTTTTAGGGATTCCACATTTCCCTGCCCCCACTTCCCCCGTTTTTACACCGAAATTTTGTGGTATTTTCGTGTACGTTGAAAATGATTTATTTTCGTAATAATACCTAATTTGAGTGCCCAGTTGTAATAATTATCAGTGAAATATTAATTAATCAGTTAATTTTAAGTATTTTTTCATTTCCTTTAAGAAATATATGTGGATGATATGGACCTTTGTACAAGTAACGTGAGTGACCAAAGTGGTGTAACATGAGTGACTTTTCTTAGAATTTTTAAAATTTTTATTTTAACATAGAAGCTTGTTCTTTTAATCTGAACTAAATAAAGAGAATTCATTTTATCTTTGTATAATTTTTAAATCAAATACAGTAATTAAATAGAACAGAGATTCAACCCCAACTTAAATGACTGCGAACACCATGTCTCCATGTGTAACATGAGTTACCAGAAAAATAAGACACTTTTTTTAAATATATTCATAAGCCTGCCTTTTTTATTTTTTATTAAATAAAATTATTTAGTTAATAAAGAAAGGTTTTACTGAAAGATATATTGTTATTTTGCAATTCTTCCTATATAAAATTAGTGGTTTTGCCTCAGTTTTGCAGTAAAATGTAACGTGAGTGACCGTGGAATAACCCTATATACATGTATTTTATAAAATAAAAGATAGAAACGTGGTGAATTTTCAGTATAATTTAAATTAAAACAAAAACAGTAGTTTCATTTTTTGTGGGCTATAAAAATATTTGTATAGGGGTGCAGTTAACCCCGTATTGTCTGTTTTCCTAAAGAAATTGTCTGATCTTGTTATATCAATTGTACATAGCAGCTTACATCATATAGAAAAACGTTTTTTATTTATTTTCCAAAAAAAAAAAAAAAAAAAAAAAAAATACACAGTTTTAAATGTAAAAGTCTGTTACACAGTAATAATTCTTTAAATAAATCATTACACAATTTTAAAATTCGAAGCGAATTTTTAACAAATATTGTTTAAATTTTCAGTTTAAGGGGGGAGTTCAAATAAAAAAGCAACTTTTTTATTTATGATTATTTTGCTTGTTGAAATTTTTTTTCAAATTAGGGAGAGTTTCAAATAGAAAATTTTGTTTTTGAAACATTCATTACTCTTCCTTGTAAGGGGAGGGACCCTTTTGCTCAAGTTTTTAAGCGTTTACAAGGAACGCCATATCTCAAAAAGTAATGAATATTTTTTAAATATTTTTTCATTATTTTATTCCTAAAGGACCTGTCCATAAAGTTGAGTATGGGTTTTAGGTAATTTTAAAAATTAACTATAAAATTGTAATCCCAAACTTCTAAAAATTATAAAACCCAATTTTTTATTAAAAAAAAAAGTGTTTAAAAATAGTTACAATTGTTCAAATGGAAAAAGCATACTCCACTTTATGTGCAATATGTTTATGAACAAAATTTAAAAAAAATTAAGCCTCAATCTTTTCTAGAACTTGAAATATGATTTTCCTTGTCGGGAAAAACACAACTTTCGGGAAACGGTAAAAAACAAAAATAATAACAAAAGAAGCGGTTTACTCACTGTTTATTAAAACGTTTACAAAGACATACCAATAAAAGAACATTATTTCAGTGCATACTATAACACTCATGTACACACCAAAACTAAATATTACTGATAAAATCGTGAGGGGGGGGGGGGCGAGCGTTGTCTGCAAAGGAGCAGCAACTTGGCTGTGCAGCGGCTCTCAAATAAATATTTTTCTACTTGAAAAAAAATTTTTTTGTCCATGTTTTATATATCACCGTTTTTGTAAAGAATCACAGAACAAAATAAACACAAACAACGAGATTCGAACAAAACTAGTTTATTAGCCGTTTCTGGCGTGAACTCCTCCCTTAATAATATTTTTAAAATAGTAGTTTTAAGAGACGTTGTCGGGTCTAGCTCAGTCATGGAAATCTTAATGAGCTAAGTAAGTACTCTTACATTATACAGGAGATTACGAAAAGCCTAAAAATAGTTATGAATTAGGCTTATAATAGCAACTTGTTTCAAGAAAAATTTTAACTGATTTATATATCAATCAAAACGGATTTACCTGAAACACTGAAATATATCTTTTAGAGTGTACATACATTTTTCCCGGTTCCTTCACCACAAGGGAGTTTAACTGCCGTTTTTAAGATATTTTATCTACAACTGACGCCACCCACATCATTACTTTATTCTTATACGCATTACAGTTACGCTATAATAGGTTGGAGGATGTGTAAAATTGTGGGATAGTTACTATTTGGAAGGTATGCTTTCGCAGTCATTTTCTCAGGGGAATTTTGTCGACTATCACTTGGAATTTCGCAAGGAAACTGTACAAAATCTTCACAAGTCACGAGTTTGGAACTCTTAATCGACCAATGCACCAGTGCCTGAGCACGCCGATATCATTATTCGGTTCTGTTTAGACGTCCCATTTCAGAAAAATTTTAAAAAATTAAAAGATTCAAATAAGATAAAAATTTGTAAACAAGAATTACGGACCAATAGTACAGATTTTACTAACTGTCCTTTTATATTTCTTAGATTTTCAGCCGTCCTTAAAATCACGCAAGCTTGTTAGAACAATATAAAACTATTTAAAAATGCCTATTATATCCAGAAATAGAACTTGAACTAGTACCATTTTAAACTTTATAAAATTCAATTAAATTGTGTCTTATCCTCATTTTCTGCATTGTTGTCAGCGTCTGTGGTATTTGACTAAACACATATCTTCGTAAACGTCCTAACGTCCTATTTTTTATTTATTTTTTATTGTTATAATATTATTTATGTCAAGGTTCTCAATGCGTTTCTAGATATTTCTTATATTTTAATTACATACTCGCTGTTTATTTTAGTATATACGCTTACTGTTTTTAATTAATAAATCATTTTATAATTAAATTATAAATAAAAAAGAAACTCCATTGTTTGCTGTTAAATAAAAGATAATTTTAATAATTTCATTTTATTTAAATCATCGTCGTATGTGCATTTATAATAAAATTCTGTGCACATCAAGAATCCGTTTTTTGAGTCGTAGGCGTCAGCTCTTTTGATTTTTCGAATTTAATAACACATACTTTTTTAAGAATTGATAAAATGGTATTTTTGTCAAAATTTTACTTTATTTTTTAATCTTATGCTTTGTCGCCGTACATTTAAACAGTCTTACATAGCAGATTTCTTCATAAATATACCCAAATAAGTTCTATTTAATTCTTTAATTTAATTTTGTCTATAAAGTCTAAATAATGGATATCTAGACGTAAAAACAAAAAGGTTAACTAAATGACTTTGTAATAAAATAGATCTTATCTAAATGTAAGATATCATCAAAGAGTTGTGTACTATTTTAGTAAGGGGAAGACGGGTATGGTGGCAATGTTATTAAAAAAACAAATGGTTTAAAGTAGGGTTGTTGCATATACGATGTTTTAAGATATCTACAGATGCCGATGCGGATTATTTTAAGAGCAACATCAGCAGATGGGTGTGTCCACGGTAACTCACGTTACTAACAAGTAAAGGTCCCGAGGCCGGACCTATCGATTTCGATGAAACTTCAATATATTGTAGAACACTAAAAACTAAGGGACACGTATTTTTTTTTATCTGCGGAAAAACGGTTTGAAGGGGTGAAATCGCCCTTCAAAAATTGGGGTAAAAATTTAATTTTTCAAATATCTCGAAAACAGTAAGAGATAGAGCAAAAGTTTAAATTGGCGATATTGCTCTTTTTTAAAGAGCTATCTATTGATATGCAATTTGTTCATATTACATCAACAGGGGTGGTTGGGGGTTAAAATTTGGGGGTTAATTTTGCAAAAAGGGGGTGAAAAATAAACAATATAAAAATTTTGTTTACAGATTTGAAATCTACGTCAAAAAATCTAATTGACCTATTTTTGCTCAATGTCCTAATATTAAGTCTAGGGGTAGTTAACTAGAGGGTGACTATGTCGAATAGTCGTACAATTTGGGTATTTCAAGAAGTTCTTCTTCGTGGAAAATAGCTTAAGACAATTAGAATAACGTAGAAATGAAATTCTGGAATTCAAAATTGAGTTTGAGCAACATTGGAGAGGGGGTGAGTCACCCTCTTAAATTACATACTAGTTTATATACACTAATTTTTTTAATTTAACACACTGATAGTGGGTAAAATAATGTCACAATAAGTGGTTCTGAAGTTGGACTAAAATGATATTCTCGAATTCAAAATTGATTTTAAGCAACATTGGAGAGGGGGTGAGTCACCCTCTTGAATTACATACTAGTTTACATACACTAATTTTTGCAATTAACACACTGACAGGGGGTAATAATGTCACAATAGATGGTTCTGAAGTTAGACTATCGTATGTAAGGTTTTTATTAGGTTTCGTTATTTTAGGTTAGGTTATGTAATTTTCGGTATCGATAATTTTCGATAAGAAAAACTATAATATCCATTAAAAAACAAATCTAATAAAGACCTTACATATGATAGTCCAACTTCAGAACCACTTATTGTGACATTATTTTACCCACTATCAGTGTGTTAAATTAAAAAAATTAGTGTATATAAACTAGTATGTAATTTAAGAGGGTGACTCACCCCCTCTCCAATGTTACTCAAACTCAATTTTGAATTCGAGAATTTCATTTCTACGTTATTTTAATTGTCCTAAGCTATTTTCCATGAAGAAGAACTTCTTGAAATACCCAAATAGTACGATTATTCGACAGAGTCACCCTCTAGTTAACTACCCCTAGACTTAATATTAGGATATTGAGCAAAAACAGGTCAATTAGATTTTTTGACGTAGATTTCAAATCTGTAAACAAAATTTTTATATTGTTTATTTTTCACCCCCTTTTTGTAAAATTAACCCCCAAATTTTAACCCCCAACCACCCCTGCTGATGTAATTTGAACAAATTGCATATCAATAGATAGCTCTTTAAAAAAGAGTAATATCACCAATTTAAACTTTTACTCTATCTCTTACTGTTTTCGAGATATTTGAAAAATTAAATTTTTACCCCAATTTTTGGAGGGCGATTTCACCCCTTCAAACCGTTTTTCCGCAGATAAAAAAAAATACGTGTCCCTTAGTTTTTAGTGTTCTACAACATATTTAAGTTTCATCAAAATCGATAGGTCCGGCCTCGGGACCTTTACTTGTAAGTGAATCAAAATTTAAGAGTTTTTGTATTATAACATCACTAAGTTAAAACATTTTTTAATTGAAATTTTTCCTAGTATTAGTATGATGATCTGCTTTTACCATCATTTTTTTTAAAGCTTTTGGGTTGTCCATAACTGAAATAATAATTTAAACATTTTGGTAACTCACGTTACAAAAAAGGGACAGTACAAAATTTACTTTGGAGTCAATTGTTTTTTTCTGCTCTCGATTCAAAGTTACAAGAATAATTTTTTTTTATGTTCAACCTGTGTGTGTTATATGGAAGATGATAAGTTTGTCAGAATTTTCCTATGCCTGTAGAAGACTTTATTATTAAAATCCCATATCGATGTCGGTAACTCACGTTACGGTAACTCACGTTACATTTTGTCTTCATTGGAAAATGGCCTGAAAACAGTTATATAAAATAATTATTATTTGTCTCAAATCAATGTATACAGTTTTTAAAAGAATATTTTACAATGTTGAAGCCCTTTTTTATTTAGAGGTAATTTTAGAGAATAAGTGTTTGGGCAAACAAATTAAGCGACACATATGAAATACTAGGGAAGTTTTATTATTACTAAATATCAGAATAACAGAACAGTTTTATAATACCTGCTATAAATTATAAACTATAAAATACTAGTCTTAAAGAATAGAAGTTTTAAACAGAAGGTGAAAAAGTAGTCTATTTATTTTAATCCTACAATTTATAGTAGGCTGTCTTATAATAATGGTTAAAACATTTCTAAATTCATAATGGGAAATCCTTACTGTTTTTTTACTTCTCTTTAACATCAACTGATTTTTTGAACTTATAGTACATCCTACCACCTTTCATTTCAATTTCTGGGTAAGGAAGTACATTTAAAACCTGTTTAACACTAACAAAAGTAACATCATTTTCATATATTTTGAAAAATTTGCTATTTTGTCCAGAAACACTCAAACACATAACTTTTACTTCAGGGATGGCATCCTCATCACTCTGGCACACATCATTTCTGGAATAAAGAAACAACTAAAGAAATAATTCCTATTTAAGATACTCCGTAACGTGAGTTACCATTCTGGTAACTCACGTTACACTTTTTAGGTGCCTTAAATTTACATTTTTGTTTTTTGTAAAAATATAAAAAAATTAGTTCTGCAATCAATGTATTATTTGTGAAGAGAATACAAAAAATCATATGTCTGAGTCCAAGTTTCTAAAAGTTACAGAAACAAATTAATGTTTTGGTAACTCACGTTACAGTTACTGGGTTGCTAATCTTTCATCCATTTCATAATTATATGAAATTAGTTTGGAGTAAAATCTTTAGGGTTACAGTTACCTTAGATCCTGTACATTCTTCTTCGTTTATCCAAACTTCTCAACTTTCAACTATACTGTAACATTATCCTTGAAAAGAATACAAAATAATCACCACACCATTAACAATCAACATATCCTCCAAAGAAATGGCAAAAAAACCAAGAAAACACAAGTTTCCTCCAAAAACACAGTGGTGCCCACTTCCTACATCTAATACACAACACAATACAAGTAATATTATAATTGTATCATATTTTTTATTTTTTTATGTTATGGACCATTTGCTATGGACAGACCCAGATGTGTATGCAAATGCGAATTTTTAAAAAGTACCTAATATTCGTAGACGATGTTTTTTGTCCTTTCCGCAAGTATATTTTTTCATAAATGTTATACAGCGCCGTTTCGTGACTTCATAAAATGTCTCTAAATTGTAGAGAGAACAAAAAAATCTCTAAAAATGTGTCCTCCATTGTCTGTTCTTTTATTTTTATTTATTTATTGATTAGTTTTTTGTTTGACACTTTTTGTATTTAATATCAGGTACAAAACTGATCAGTTTTCCAAGAAAAGTACTAAGAAAAACTAAGAGTTTCTGTACATGTGATGGCCATAAAAATATGTGTAGCTCGTAAACAACCGTATCCGTATTAAAATAATACAGAGGCGGATGCGGGCATCTACAACAACCCTAGATTAGAGGGCAGCTTAAATTTATTCTAATAATTTTATTCTACCACATAAATATTTTCAAAGGAACAAATTTACAGTGTAAAGAACATTGACTGATGCATTAGACGTTATTTTGTATTTTCAATACTGCTTATAAATATCAGCTGTTTCAATTAGACTTTTTAAAGAAATGGAAATATTATCTAACGTTTTATTACATTTGTAAAACATTCGTTCAACACAAAAATTTTAAAATAATTAGTTTATTTAAAAAAAAAGTTTTAATAAAATTTTTTTAACATAGTCTCTGGTGCGCTGTGGTTAGGGTAAGTAGACGGACGAGAATTCGAACGAACAAAAAAAAGAGAATAGAAGAAAAATAAAATAAAAAATAGAAAATAATAATAAAAATATAAAAAAAAAATTATTTTGAACTTTTTTTGTAGCTAATGATTATCTTTGCAAATACAATGTTATGCCTGTCTGTGATTGTTTTGTTTTAATTACTTTATCAAGAGAAAATATTTTTTTAGAAAAACTACAGATTTAAATAATTTTCTAAAAATAATAAGAATTTTTAAAATTTACAATATTATTTTTCCTATACAGCATTCCCCCCAAGAACACGATTAATTGGCTCCGTGTTTTTTGAAACCGTGTTGTTCGAGACTACAAAAGACAGGATTCCATTTTATATATATTTGTAAGTAATGTGTATACAATGTGTATTCATCGCAATTAAAATGGAATGAAATTGTGCATTCGTAAGCTCTGAAGTCGGTCTGTCATAAATTGTACCTGTTTTTTTATTTTTATTATACAGTTGATCCTTTTTTTGTGCGGTGAAGGAGACCGCATAAAAAAAATCGCACAAAAAAAATATATTCAAAAATATCATAAATAGCTATAAAAAGTATAGTTCGATCCAGATTGTACAAAAAACTTTTTTTATGCGGTTGGTCGGGACCGCATAAAAAAAGTTTCATCGGAAAAACATCACTCAAAACGCTCAATGCATTTTAATGGCCATTTTTTACAAACCGCATAAAAAAATCGCACTAAAAAAACCGCACAAAAAAAGAGCGCATAAAAAAGAGTTCAGCTGTATGTTTGTTTATAAATGATACTTTACGTTATTGAAAACTTTGATCGTAAATATCTCGTAAACGGTGCATCCAAGATAACGAAATTTTTGTGGGTATTCCAAATATAACAAAAAGTTGGGGGTATTCCAAATATAATAATTATATGATTATCAAAACGATGTCGAAAATAACGATATTTTTAAAATTTAAATATGTAAATTTCTACATATTCGTTATCATTAAAATTATCTAAAATTTTTAGTAGTTTTTATTTTTGGTATTTTTTCTTTTATAATGACAGATTAAATTTACACGATTTTTATTCGTGTAAATCAAATTCACATGGAACGGATATATTCGCGTACATTGAGGACCGGTGTAACTTTATATCAAATATATAATATATGTATTTTATTCTTTTTCAATTATTTAAAAATCGTACTATTTGGAACCGTGTAATTCGAGAGAAGGTATCCGTGTTCTTCGAGACCCATGTTCTTTGAGTTACCGTGTCCTTTGGGGGTTACCTGTATTTTAATTTTTTTCGTTTGTACAGAACTCCTGTCAATTCACGTAACTATACATAACCAACCAACGCGAATAACATGACAAATTTCAATCCTTTCGAAAATGAATTTTCTTCTTTATTCAGTTACAAATATATTTTTAATTAATTATTTTTAAATTAATGAAGAACAATATTATTTATAATACGTATATTAGAACTACAAGTTTTTACTTAATATCATCAATTTATCCCATTTTCCCCTATATGTATACTGTGAGATTTATCCTGTATTTATTAATAAAAATTTCACGTTTCACGATAGAGTGGAAAATTGATGTCATTGAAAAATATCAATCACTTAATTCTAATAAAAGTAGTAGATAGCTCGTAGAGAGATTGATTGAAAATTTTATTACTCGTGTGATAAAACACAAAAAAATATTGTCTAAAAAATATGTTGAAAAGTTTTCAAAAAATTTAAATATTAAATTTGATTTTAACCCGGCGTGTGTACACTGGGTCTTTAAAGGAACAGTCGAAATTTAAGACTCAAATTTCTCTCTCATGAATAAAGTGAGGGCTTTGGCTACCCTCCGTAAAAAATCTAGTTAATAGTGGGGACTCAAGGTCCAATGGATGCCCGGGTCTGGCGACTGACTTGCTGATGCGAGCGAGTGAAAGTTTCATCCGTTCTCTAAAAGGGTCAGTATACACACGGCGTCAGTATTTTCGAAGGTAAGTGAATGGTGTTATTTTTATCTTTATCGCAGTTTTTCAGTTTTTTTAAACCTAAATAAATTACTGTATACCGTTATAATTCATTGATGGATCTACCTTAGATGACATGGATAACGTGCACAGCAGTGGATTCGCGATTTTAATTTTTTTTTTTTTATATAAAACAAATTTTGCTCCATTTTTTTTTTCTTTACTTTCTTGCTTTTTCTGTTTTTTCTATTATCATTTAATTTCTTTTATATTTTCAATAATAAAAACTCATTTTGTGCCAAATAATTACTCTTCCGTTTATTACGACTTGCCTGTGAATATTCCCCATTTTCAGGTGCTTGAATAATTCAACTTTTTGGAGCCAATACCAAAAAAAATTATATTCATTTGAAAGCTCATAGTATAAGCTATAAAAGCCTAAAACCATTTGTTTTAATATTCCTTCATTGTAGAGTTAGGAATTTTTTTACAAAATTTTATGTTTCATGCTTTTTGGACTACTGGTCGATTTTTATTAATAACAGTTTTAAACTTTTGACTCTGGAAACTGCTAGTAGTCTTACAATTTTTTGAGATTTTTTGGAAGCCTAGAAAACTTTGAAAACACGACCGTTCCCTGAAAGACCCAGTGTACACACCGTGTTCTTGAAAATATAGTGTACACACGCCGGGTTTTAATATTAAGATAAACTATATTTTTACAATTTTGTAGCTAGATACATATAACTTTTTCTCATAAAAACTGTGATTTTATGTAATAGTTCCGTCTTTCTTCGTTTTAATACTAATAGAATACATGTATAGGTACAATTATGATTTGTTAAAATTTACAAATAGAAAGATTTTTATTTTTTTAAAAGAAAACACAAATTTTCATAAAAAAGCAAGTCAGTACAAAGTAAAATTAGCCCCCGAAGCACTTTTCTTTATTTTTTAGAGTTTCATGATCTTAACTACGGAACACCCAAATAAAATTATCTCAACTAAGTTGTACCGACAATTTTCGGAAATATAGGTAATCAAATTTTTGAAAATTCAAAAATAAATTTTAAATAGAAAAAATGGTTTGAATTGAATGAAATTTTGCATTGAGGTATAAGTATGCAAAATTCAAGCTAAAATCATCCACAGAAATGCTGAAAAATGAATAAAATTTCCGTTTTTTGTAAGTAACCCCAGAAATAATTACACATACTCTATGCGTGCATAATGTCGTTAGAAAATCTTTTTTTTTAATAATTTGAATCGTAAGTTCGTATTTACATAGCAGGTAACTTGACACATAAGCAACATTTACCATTCTGTTTTCTGATTATTATAGTCCCAAACACTAACTGGTCAAAAAAGTTTGCTTACCATCCTAGATACGTAAGTAATCACTAATCACTTACCGTCAATTAGTAAATCGATTTTTACGGAAATAGTTATTTACAGACGCCTAATATTCATTTTTATTAAAATAGCATTTTCAATAAATTTAGATATTTTTTCTGGTTGAAAAAATTCTGGTTTCTATTTTTTATCTTTAATTCATTTTCTTCATTTTCTTCAATTTATTCATTTTTAGTGAATTTACAGAATGGAATTCAGCTATTACAGCCACTGTGATGGCGCGACCTGAGCCCGGGACTATGGCAGAAATTTGTTTTGAGGTCCCTAGAAACCGAAAATAATATTCACTAAAATTTATATATATATATATATATATATATATATATATATATATATATATATATATATATATATATATATATATATATATACATATATATAACTCTCGAACGAAGTATCCAATTTTTACGAAACTTGGTGAGAACATTGGAAGTCCCAAACCCTTGAATGGTCAGCCAGACACGTCGGATGCCAAGAACATGGTTTTTGTTCTTGCAAAAAATTAGTTTTTTGCCAAAATTTCCGCTTATTCAAAAATTTTTGCGAAATTTTTTTACATCATTTAAAAGAGGAGAAAAAGTTACATAAAAAAGGTCTTTAAGCTTTTTTTTTCTATGTCAACTAGTTTCCGAGAAAAACTAATATTTATAAACGGAAATTCGCTATGTTATGCAGGATGCTGCGACAGGGTTTTTTTTTGGTTAAAAAAATAACTTACTCATACTTGATGGGCCCGTATTTGGTGGCCTACGTGCAACGGGAGCTCTGAATCCCGACCCACCTACAGCATTCATTCATTCATTCATTACTCATACTTGACCCGTAAGTTTATTTTTGCAGTAATAGTGGATGCTTAAAAATCCTGGAATTTTATAGCCTTAGATTCTTAAGCTGCATCTGAGGCTACAAAAGCAATACTTACTATCCTCGATAAGTGAATTTTTTAAATGAAGCTGAGCAGCTTTTAACAACTTTTAATTTTTAAATCGTTTGCGAAATATCGAACTTGAGAGTGGCATATAATGTATCTTTATCTGTAATTTTTTAATTGTGAATCCAAAAAAGTCAAAAAAGAGATAATAGCACTTGCTGAGTACTTTCAACTAAAGTTTCTTCGGACACCTTATCTATTTTTATCATAACCACAATGGATATAGAAACCATATAGATTTAGTAATACCTCGAAATAGATTAATTCGCTTAAGTAATTTTCGATTCTCTCCGTTCTCGTCAACATATTATGTAATTTTACTGTTTATTAAAAATTCATTCAATTTTAAAGGTGATATAAAATCGAATTCAATTCTATAACATATTCTATAACACCTATTTTAAAATGTTTTCCATTATAATTATACGAAACATCCTGTAAATCAAATATATAATTGTTTGCTTTTTAAAACAAAATTATTATAAAATATTTGACGACTATTGTATAAAAATAATAAATCGATATCCGAAAGCTGCCAAGGTTGTGAAAAAACATTATGTCAGCTATATGTATTACGATCAAGTCACGCAGATACCTTCAGACAGATATAAATAGGTGTAATTATTTGCAGATAATAATAAACAGAAACAAATTCATTATTAATATATACCGTCAACCCTCCCATAACGCGATACTCTAAAACGTGGTTTCGGTAGAGAGCGGAACAAAAAGCGGAGAGCTTCTATAACACGGTTTCCGCAAAGCGCATACTTATTTATCTGTCATCGTATTCATCGCAACCTTGAGCGTATATTCCCAATCTTTTGTTTTTTTATAGCCAGTGACTAACATTACTTGATGCTATCGACGTATTTAGTGTCGTTATGCCCGGGGGCCTGTCATTTCTGCAAACAACTTACGATAAACTGAAGCTAAAGCACCCCGACTACTATGTAAAAGTACCCCTAACCAAAAGAATGTCTCATGTGTTCTAGCTTCTTGCCTTTTTAAACTAATACTCATATTCTTAAACTCCACAAATCTTTGATTTTTTAATCTAATGATTGAATTTGAACGGAACCAGCGTCAGTATCAATTCTGATTATTATTATAGTTCCAAAAAATAACAGGTCAAAAAAGTTTACTAACGGAGTAAAATTTAGGTTTTTGCTCTTTGTCTTGAGAGAATTCTCAATGAGAGCTAACATAGGCTTATTTATTTTGAACTGATCAAATCCTTGAACAAAACCATCCTATGTTGCATTGATGATTTTTTTTTAAATAACTGAGATCGTCTCTTTTGTTTTATGTATACACGCATGCTTTAGATTTAAAAAAATATTTTTGTGGCAGGGGAAAGCCACATGCGGGTCACGAGCCGCGGTTTGCCGACCCCTGATTTAGTTTATCTATACAAATAAACTTGTACTTAACAAATATATTTTATTATGTAACAAAATTATTAGTTGATTGAGTTTAACACTTTCTTTCAGGATTATAAGTTTGAAATTATCAGTACTGGATTACAGATAAAGGTTGTAGGCCCTGTAGGTCTTCCCTCCTATTCTGTTGTTGAATAAAAAAATATTTTTAAAAAAATTTAAACATTTGATGTTTTCAAACCAATGTTTTTGTTTTCATGTTGATTGCATTTATTAAAATTAATAAGCTTGAGTTAAATCTTGCATTTATAAATTCGTTTATACATTATTATTCATTATTTATGGCACAGGCAAGGCTAATTGATCATTAAATTTAAACTTGAAAGAGCTAGTGCATTTATAAATAGCATTTCGGTATCAAACTAATCTATACATGCAGAATAATCATTCATAGCTTTTAAATATTCAAAATACAAAATGATATTTTACATTTTCTTTTAAATTAAATAATTCAACAAAAATAGTGCACCATTTTCCATATTTCTACTAGAAATTCGTATGATTCGTATTCACATCATTATATGCTTTTTACTTCAATAACATAGAGATTGAAGCAATACAATTTAACATAAAAATTAAAATTTAAATTCATCTACTAGTATGTTTATTTTCAAGTACCGTAAAAC
Organism: Brachynemurus nebulosus; assembly: GCA_035578155.1. Taxonomy (NCBI): domain Eukaryota; kingdom Metazoa; phylum Arthropoda; class Insecta; order Neuroptera; family Myrmeleontidae; genus Brachynemurus; species Brachynemurus nebulosus. The sequence continues at coordinate 7,082,676 of JAPWDM010000001.1, read as the reverse complement.
CGTCTAGACCCGGACAGGAGGTCTAGACCCGGACACTTTGCACCAATGTTCAATGTAAATAATTTCTACATTAACCTGCAACAATAAACATTTGTTCTTGACGTCATTAGAGAGAGAAAAACATCCTGTACCAATAAAAACTACGGATTTCAACATTTACTACCTCATTTTACAGGATTACTATCTTACAGTTTTTCAAAGAAATAAAATGTGTGTCTAACTTAGACATGTAATTTTCGTCATAATTGTCATATTGTTTTAGTTTTGATATGTATGTGTTCAGAATTTTATCGCGCATCATTTAATGATGTTTGAAGTTATATTCGATGTATATATAAAAAAAATACATGCTATATATGTATATCCGTTTGGACCCGGACACATCAGTTTATTACACTATGGCCGCGATTCGCACCAGCTGTAACTCCCACTATCCATACGTTAATATTCCCCCCAGAATTATGCGGTTTATGCCTCTTTCTGGTGTCATATCGTATGTTTACTTCATAGAGAGGCATAATATGCATTGCCCGCTCTCCCTTCCCATAAAATATTTTGAAGTCTTTGACAGGTTCAAAGACATCAGACGATATAAAACACTGTCCTAAACCCAACGGGAGAGGTTCGTTTGCATATTATTACATTATTTAAGTAAGTGTCCGGGTCAAGACGGATTTAGGGTATAGACCCGGACACTTACTAATTATTTATTATTTTTTTTATTTTTACTTATAATGAAACAAATGGGTCAGGGATATCACAAATAATATACACTCTTTCTAATGGTAATACTTTTATTGGTGATATCTATGAAGGAAACATGTATAAACATAAAATTAACCAAAAAATGTAAAAAAGTCTCCGGGTCTAGACGGTTTTACGGTATGTAAGTAATAAACGTGAGCAATTATCGATTCCTTTGATTGATTAAATTGTTTCAAAATAAAGTACCGTAAAGTGAGATGAATCGGGACTTTTTTGATCTTCGCATTAAATTTTCATACACTTTCTATATATATTAGATATTATGGAACAGACCCAGGGCCGTGGAGAGAAATGGCGGGTCGCGGGAATAAAGCGAATTTTTTTTTAATTGCCTCCCAAAGAAATAAGTGGTGAGTAAAAAAAAAAACTTTTTACAGACCCCTCTACCGACAGCTATGGACCCCCGCCTCAAGCCCGGAGCTGTAACCCTGACTATTCCACCTTCTTATCGGATCTGAACAGTTCAATTTTAGTTCCGGTAGCTTGTTCTTTGAAAATACATTTTCATTTCATTTAGCAATAAAAACCTAAAATATCATCAGTCGGTATTCCCTCCTCACTTGGAGGAAATGGAAGGTCGGATGGAGGAAGTATCTATAGGAAATTTGTACAAGACTGTTAAATTTTCTTTCTGCAAAATAGTTTTAGTTTCATCTCTACTTGGTGCATATTTTTTATTTGTTTATTTTTTAGATATTTTTTCGTCAAACACATTAAATTTTATATAATTTTAAACAAAATTATAAAATAATGATAAAAGACCAATTATTATTTATTATAAACACCGCACACACTATAGAATATTGATTTGGTTTAGTGGTTAACATCATCTACTGCTTTTGTTGGAGAGGTCATGGTTTCAAAACCAATGAATAAATAAATAACTTATATGTATCCCACAAACTTGCTAATTTTGTTATATTTTTTAATTGAGTTTTAAAACTGTAATGTTAATTATTGGGTAATATAGGGTTTATGGTTTATGGTACATTTAATTAAAGGATCTGAAAAATATTTTTCCTCGGTTTCTATGGCTTTTATCTAGAGCACAGGAGAATTCGTTTAAATGAACATTTTATGAAAAGAGTTTACGAATTATACTTGTTGATAAAAAAATTTGAATCTGTATTTTCATCCATTTCTTTTGGTTTTTAAGTCGAAACCTGGCCAAAACCACCATCTACTCTCCACCATTAAGATTTGATTCAGTTTCATTCTGTCGTAGCAGAAATGCCTAAATATTTATTTCTAATACTTTTTTATTTAAATTTTTAATTGTTAGTTCTGAATATAAGTGATGACTTAACAATTATAAAGACAGTTATTTATCGAATCCTCTGGAAAGCTACAAAATCAAACTTTTCAAGAGAAAACCATATTTTTTGAATATGAAATATGGAATTGGAATGAAAAGATAACGGACAGACGTGAAACTTATGTCGTTCAGTGTATTCTATCTTATGAAAAAGTTTTTTCTTAAAATACAGTCAATAAAGAAAAATAAATAAAATACCCCTGTCGCAGCATCTGCATAACATAGCGAATTTCCAAATATTGTGCACTGGCGGATGTCTTCTAAGACCTGTATCCATTTTAAATAGTTTAGCTTTCTAACAGTGAAACAATTTTCAAAATCAGTTGAGTAAACAGTTCTAATCGTCGGTTTAGAAGAATGAAATTTTGCACAGGAGTTCCCTATGTAAGGTACGTAAGCACTAAGAAAGGATTTTTGAAAATTTATTCCCTGAGTGAGTTAAATAGGGGATGATTTGTATGAAAAATTCGTCATTTTTGAAGTTAGAGACATATAAAAATATGTTACTATGGCTATTAAAGTAAATAATATCTCATTTAATAAATCGTGGAAATTAATATTTAGCATTTTGATAAACACTGAAAGTGAGTAAAAAGCATCTAATAAATAGATGTTGCCGATGGCAAATTCCATCGGGTATACGGCTAGTATATATATAAATTTTAGTAAAGTAGATTTTCGGGTTCTAGAAGCTTCAAAACAAATTTCTGCCATAGTCCCGAACTTAGGTCCTCCCATAAGAGCTGCTGTAATAGCTGAATTTCCAGAATGGAAATTCGCTAAAATAAATTATTTATCAGGTCAATTAGATTATACGTATAGTTCAGTAGATATATATGATTTATTGTGAAATATAAGCCTGAACTTAAATAACTTTGATTACTTGCTGGACCGTAGAAATAAGTGAAGGGTCCTGGGGCACAGACTTTTTTAACTTTTCCTCAAAAATATAGTCGACAAGACCCGGATTCGTTCCGAAGTCGGTTGCCCCCCTCTCATCGGACCTGATTACTTGAATCAAAAAGCTTAAATTTTCATATATTTTGGACCTATTTGATAATTTCACAAGTTATCGATTTGAATTCCACAAACAAGTTATAATTTATAAAAAAAATATTCGAAAGTAATTGTCATAGTTAACTTAAGATATAGCTTCAGTTTGAATACTAATAATACAATTATCATAATTATATTAATTGTAAACTAACCAGTTTACTTTTATTGTATATGGCTTTGGTTGTCCCCTGAAAAGCCACGATATTTACATTCACTTAAACAGCACCCGCGGTACGATCACGTAATCAGCAATTGCTTATGTGCCTACAGGAACGTAAGTAAACTTTTTTACTTGCTAATTTTTCTAACGACAGTAATCAGATAATAGAAGGGTAAGTGTTGCTTAATACGCGTCAACTTGTTTTTTAAACGCTAAATTACGATTCAAGTGGTTGAAAAACAATGCTACTTTACATTTAATTTCTCTAAAAGACTTTAAACTTTAGCAACTCGTAACTCAGAAACTTGGAGCCGGGACAATTTTTTCTTATTCTATGATATAGATACATATATAAATTCTGCAAAACACACATACACATACAAATGAACTTGTATCTTTTCTTAAAATAAGAAACAGAAATTTCGGATTTCTGTATGATGCGCGTTTGTAATTTATGGTTAAATTTTATTATATACTAGCTCTGACCCGCGGGTTCGTCCGCATTGAATTGGATCCCCTCCTCCCTTTTCTATCCCCCTTTCTTACCCCAGGAACCTTCAATCGGGATAAAACTATCCCGACTAAAACTATTTGAAAATTATTACTATATGTGTTCATAGTAAATAGTGTCTGTATATTAAATTTCATTAAATTCAATTTAGTCATCCCACAGGAACCTTTAATCAAGATAAGATTAGCCTATATGTTAACTCAAGATTAATCATATCTGTGGACCAAATTTAATAGAATTCAGTGTAATTACTTGGGCGTGAATAAATAATTTCTTTTATACCTCCCGAGAACCTTCAATCGGGATAAAACTGTATGTGTTATTAAAATTATTGCTACATGTGCTCATAGTAAATAGTGTCTCTGCATTATATTTCATCAAATTCGGTTCAGTCGTCCCACAGGCACCTTTAACCGGGATAACATTATCCTATGTGTTAACTTAGAATAAATAGTGCCTGTGTACCAAATTTCATCGAATTGAGTTTAATTATTTGGGGCGTGTTTGAATAATTGTTTTTGTATCCCTCCGAAACTTGCAACCGGGATAAAATTAAGACCATGTGTTAATTCAGTGTATAAGGAGTATGTATATAAGATTTTATCAAAATCGGTTCAGCCGTTTTGGCGTGATTGAGCAACAAACATCTAAACTTTGAAACTTTCACATTTATAATATTATTAAGAATAAAAGTAAGATAATTATAATGCTTGTAAAGAGGAATAACCTTGTTTCTATCACAGAAATTGGCAACTACCATACACATATTATGTGTATCTTTTTGAAATATGCTATTATTGAATGGAATTAAACAAAAAGTACATACATATCCATCAAAAATTTACAGAAAATAATGTATCATGAAAACAATAACTGGATAAATGTCGCTCATCAGTTATCATTAACAGCTTTCAAATAGTTACCTTATATCGCATCTCCTGTCTTCGCGGTGGTCCATACTCTTGATCTGCATAAACCAAATTTCGAACCGATCCGACAAACCGCGGCTCAAATATTACACTTGGCAACGCGAGCAATGTTAATTTATTATTATACATTGGTGGCATACCGCCAATAAACACATCCGAATTTGTTGCAAATCTCCCGAATTGAAACTCTTTGCCTCTGGACGTTTTACTTTGCGTAATTCCATCAACCGTCAATAATGTATGTTCAACCTGTCTCTGAACACTTACTTTATGCCAATGTCCATCGCTTAAGTCTCTACCAACCGTAATAATTTGAGCTCCGCCACCTAAATTATAACGTAGCCGTAAAGCACCTTCAACTAATTTTATTTCGAAAAAGTCATACGTTCCACCATCGTCAGTATACAACAATAAGCCATTCGGTTGTTCCGTTTTGAATTCGAACTCTAATGTTCCATTATAACCGCCACCCCATTTTCGAAATTGAGCATAGGAATTTGGTGAATCGTCCAAAACAAATGAATTACATGAACAAATTAAATAAACAATCGTAAAAAATGATAAGAAAGAAATGAAATTTTTAACACGTCCCAGTGAATTATACATTTTTAGTCAGTTTTGTTTATCATTCAGTCAAGAAAATTTATTAATTATTCCCTTTTGATAGTGGTTGCAGTTAAACGTGCATATATTTTTTCAAATTTATCACCATTTTATAACTGTTTTCACGTATAATTTTAAACTTATTAAAATATTTTGATTAGCAAATACTGTGTTCATTATTTCAGTTTGTACATTGTGCAGCATTTTCTTAACATATTGTTTTTAGAGTACACCAACAATAAAAAGAAACAGTGGAAGAGTTATTTAACAAGACAATGTTATACAGGAAGATGAAAATTGACGTATAAAAACATTCAAAAAACATTTGTATTTAAAACTGACTTCCATCTTGATTCGTTCCAATAGCGGGTATTTGTTAACAGACAAAACTTTTACGCATTCATATATTAAAATTCACTGTAAAAATAAATATTAAACGAAACAAGCGTTTTACATATTTTGAGCTAATCGGAACAGTATTAAATGAACGTTAAGAAAACAATAATTATTTCATTTATTTAATAATTTTATTTATATGGGATAGACGATTTTAGTTGTGCGTGAACTGAAAGAAATTCCAGGCGACTGAAGAGTGTTTTTCGTGTTATCGTGACCTGAAACGCATGCGTTGTCATTATCGTTGATTGTTGCGCAAAATCTTTACAACCCCTGCAGAGACGTGAACTACATGTTCCCGCGATCGAGGTTAAATTCGGTCAACATATTATTTCTGTTATAATAACTTTTAACATTTATATTCCTATTATTTTCGAATATATATACAGATATTACGTGTGTATATTATATTGATGAACTTTCTGATGTCTATTAAATTTTTTTTATTGATACTAATATGTAAATATTATTACTTCCGTATTAGGTATAAATAAGCTAATGTATAAAATGACTTTAATCTTGATGATATAAGCAAAGAAACTGAGAAATTTAAAGTGACAACAAGGCACCGCGAAATTATAATATTATATTTCAAAAACTTTAGAGTAATTTTCGCAAGTATATGCAAGTACGTATCAAAAGCGTATATATATATAATTAATTAAAATAAATAATTTCAAATTAAAAAAAAAAAAAAGAAAAAAATTGAAAAAGTCCAACTGAAAAATTTGTTGTTACCTAGTTGAACGAAACTGCAACTTAAGGTGGTTGGTGTATTAAAGCATTCTAACAAAAAAGCGGCAAGGAGTGAGTCGGGCTTGCACAATTAGAATTCCATACAGTGAGCAATTAATAGACTAGATTAAGCTATTTTGATTTATAATATATTTATGTACGAATTGTCCTACATTGTGCCAAAATATTAGTCAAAAAACTCGTAATTCTCCGGTAATCTATAACTCAATGTATGTGCAAAAGTCAAAAGTGAACTTAAACTCAAAAATATGTGCAACTCGTAATACAAAATAGTATGTGCAACTTGTGCGAGATTGTCAATTGCTCACTCGAGTAAATGGGCGCACAATCGAAGTGAGTGCGTTCAACTTCGCTCTCGTGGCAACTGACAACTTCCCACACTTATTACCCAATATACAATAGGAGTACTCTGAACATTTGAAGAATAAAATCAACAAATTCTCACGTATAATAATTTAGAACATAATTTAATTTTTGAAACTGAGAAACGTGTCGAAACTTATGTCAGCCATATTAAATATTAGTTGAATACCAATTTTTTATTATGAAATTATTTATTATTATCAAATAATGAGCTTTTTCTCAATGTAATTCAAAATTCAAGTCACGCACTAACCGCCTTAAAACAGACATTCTATTATACATATAATGTTATTATAGTATTATGGTCATTGACGCTCTTAACTATTTATAGTAAATTTACGTGAAGCTACTTGAAAATTTAAATGAAACCTAAACTAGAACCTAATTAAAGTTTAATATTCCCTCATTTTGTAACTCGCGCTATAAATTTTTCGTATTATAACAGTGTAATGATCATTTCCATAAACAAATTAAAGCATATTTCTATTTTCATTTCGGAGTATTAGTTGATTAAAAAAAAAAAAGATTTAGAAAAATTTTAGAAAAAGATAAACCGTCTTAAAAAAGATTTATATTTTTTAAACAAAAATAATTTTAAATTTGGGAATATCTAAATAAATCTTGGGAAATCTAAATAAATAAAACTATAACTATACATATTTATTTCTCTTATTTACATCCTATTTTATAAAAGCATACAAAAAAACACCACAAGAATGCCATCTGTTTACGGTACGTTGAACATAAAAGAAAATGAAGGAAAACATCTACATTGTTAATTTCCCAACTACTATGAAAAACTACTGAAATAAAAAGAGGAATCTGTATACCTATTTACATTTCACTATGTTTCTAATTTTCCGTTCTGTTCTCACTAACAAACATTTACAAGGATTTTAAAAAGTAATTTGAGATTTATTGTAATAAATTGATATTTTGTAAAATTTAGTAAAAATTATTATTAACGCCTGTTATTTTTTAAATATATTAAACAAGTGTTTCTCTAAAAGAGTTTAATTAACTAACCAGCGCTTCCTCCAAAAGTAATTCTGCAATTATAAAACAGTGCATGAACATAGTCCAAGCATTCCTTACATTTAAAATGTTGGGAAAAAATGTTTTCTTTTGGTTGAAAACTTTTCGGAAGAGATTTATTAGGAGATGCACTCAAAGTGAAATATTGTCAAATCAGGCAAAAGTAAGGGAGTCATATTTTATTTTATCGATTATCTTCAATTTTTAAGAAGTGAAACTAGCCCCTAAACTTGGAAGTTCAAATCGCACATAAAAGATAAACTCATCAAATGTTACTCTGTAAAAGACCTGTTCACTTGTAACTAACCAACATCATGATTAGGTACAACACGGTCGAAAGGGGTCAAAATAGATACCTATATACATTTTTTTTTTTATAATTATCGTAAATGCTGTCGCTAATGTAATTTTGATTAATATTTTTCATAGCACATATTAATTTTTTCTAATGAATAGTTGTTAAAAATTTTACATTCTTGACAAATATAAAATACATAATCACTTTATTAATAAAAAATAAAAAAATAATAAAAAAACAGATAGGCTGACATAAATTATAATGAAATGAATCAAATTTAATCATCTAATTGGCACAAACAAGCTACACCTCTTCGTATCCAGTGATCTTCTAAACGATCCGTCTTCAATTCAACAAACATTACAAAATTTGTAGAATGTCCAGTAGTTGATAAAATTCCACGTCGTGCACTGGTTTTATAAACTGGACATGCGTATGTACCAGTCTTTGTATATTCCGCCTTAGGTATTGGCTTAATCCACATAACTGGCAATGTATCCGTTAAAATTTTTGGGAGCGACTCATTCAATTGTTTGGTTTCACGATCCCATCTAGCACCTTCTACAAAAAGTCCCTGCAATCAAGAAGTAAAATTGATACAGCTGAATACATAGATGTACGATATTTATTTTCGAAGTATAGAAAAAATCTACTTTTTGCACACCCCATGAAATACAAACATGTAATTTACCTAAATATGGTTACAGTGTTTTAGCCGGATTGTTGTCATTGCTATACATTACTGAAGTATTTTATTGCAATTTGTTAAGTTAATGTACATTGTTATTAAAACAATATAACATGTAAGACGTACAGTGGACATCCAATGGTAAGTACCCTGATTTTACGTAGTGACGTCAGCGACTTAATGGGTTTCTCCTCTCACAGATATGTTATCGTTTATCTGTGTTGGTGAAAATTTATGTACCAAGCCAGAGTCAGGGCCGTAGGTAATATTGTCTGAGGGTTTCGTAGTCTCTAAAAATTTTACAATTTTATTGCATACATATGTATATGCACATGTTTTGCATACCTAATATGCAAAATAAAATTCTAGAATATTCAAATCGTTAACTAGCAGATATATCAAAAAATAGACTTCACTACTGAATTGGACACTAAAAATGAGACTAAGAAGTGCAGTTTGACAAGAATTCTAGAATGTTAATTTGTCAACTAGCAAAGATATTGAAAAATCAATTACACCATTTAATTGGTCGTTGAAAGTGAAGTCAAATAGCATATTTTGATAAATATTCTGGAATATTCTATTCGTCGACTAGCAAAGATATCAAAAAAACAGATGTCGTCATTGAATTGGTCACCAAAAAAGAGACCAAATAGCACATTTTTCAAATGTTCTAGAATATTCTATTTGTCAATTAGAAAAGATATTGAAAAATCGATTGCACCATTTAATTGTCCAACCAAAAATAAACATATATGAACTAAATGTCCCTTTTTGACAAACATTCTAGAATGATCTAGTCGTCAACCAGTATAGAATATTCTAGAACATTTATCAAAATGTAATATTTCCTCTTTTTTGGATGACCAATTAAATGGTGCAACCGATTTTTCGATATCTTTATTAGTTGGCGAATAGAACATTTTAGAATTTTTATCAAATTGCGCTACTTAATTTAATTTTTAGTAACCAATTCAATAGTGAAGTCCGTTTTTTGATATCTCTATTAGTTGACGAGTATAATATTCTAGAATTTTTGTCAGCTCCCACTATTTAGCGTCTTTTACGCTGATGAATTCGATGGTGAAGTTGGTTTTTCAACATCTTTGCTAGTTTTCTAAAAGTTGCCACTTATATTCATTATCATAACATTGGATTCCGTTTGTCTATACAACCGAATTTTAGATGTAAATTGTCTCTTAGAGTAGTTTTGCTTTAAATAAATTCAGATAAACAATATTTACCACCCCCCCCCCCCACATAAAAGTTTGACGACGCTCCTGATCTTCCGATTTTACGTACTTCCCCTTCAATTTGCATCGACCACTACCTACCATTGGATTTTTGGTGTATTGTTGTTATTATTATTTTTATTTATTTAAATAAAATTTATAAAATTTATTTTATAATTTTTGTTGAGTTAGATGTAATTTTGTTTAGTAAGTAGTCTAGGATAATTATTGATTTCATTCAGATATTCAGATTCATAGTAAAATTAACCTTGAAAATTTTTTTTTACAAAAAATTACGAAAAATATATTTCCTTTAGAAGACCGTCACAGGAACTCCAAGAACTGCAACTCAGGAGGATAAGGGAACATTTTGTTGCACTTCTTGGAGTTTCATTGTATTCTTACCCAAGTGTATACACCATTGGATGGAGATTCTGCAACATCTTTCTCATACTGAGTAACTTCAAATTCAAAATCAAGTAGATCAATTGGAATATGATATTTCCGGGCATAATTTTGCAGCACGCCAGTTAGAAATGATTGAGTAAAATAGAAACCAGATATCCAAAATACCGAAGGAGCATCATTGTCAATCCAGTTTTGGAAAAACTGTAATCTAAACATCATTTTATATGAATAAATATTTCCCATTATTTATTCGATTATGGATATTTACCTTGCTAAAAAATCATTCACATAGGAACCTAAAGGTTTAAGTGACGGATACGATTTATCGGACCAAGATTTTGGAACTCGTCCAACGTTGAGGGACTTAAATGCTTCATCCAATTCTGTGGACATTATAACCAGTCCTTTAATAGCTTTAATCAAATCTTGAAGTGATGTTTGAATAGCATTAGTCAATTTATTGAATCGTATAAGTTCTTGTTTTAATACGGTGTTCATCGAATTTTCATATAAAATAGGATACGTCTTACTAATCTCTTCCACATCGAATTGTGGTGGAATTTTTGACAAAATCTCTGAAGCTAAATTTATTGTACTAGTTTCAATATTGGTACTACTGCCGCTACTTGAGCCTATTTGCGTTTGAGTTGACAATGTAACTTTCAAAAGCTAATATGAAAATATCAGGTTTATTTAAAACATATTTTATAAGTATAAAGGAGGTGAGTAAAAATCGGCCATTTTTCACCCATAACAATAACTGAAAATTAAAAGTTCTTATTTAAGAAATTATTCAAAGAAGTATTTATTTTAAAATTATTACAGTAGTCGTACTCGATCCCTCAAACACAGCATATTAATTTTTTGCCTATTTTGAAACATCTTTGAAATTTTGGTGACTATAGACTAGTGAGGTGCCACATGAAGCACGATATTCCTTTTTCTCTCGAATATTAGAACTACCGCACTTGCCAATAATCTTTCAGACAAAATATGCAGGTTGTGCGTGAAAGTCAACAGCCTCGTGTATGTCTGAACTTGCGTCGACATCTGAATTTATGCCGGATTTTCACGTCTTTAGTAACTAAAGTAAGTTACTTAATCAAGTTACTAAATTTAGCTGCTTTTGTCATTCAAACCTTCATTAAAATTTAAAAAAAAAAACGGTGGAGCTAACTTTATGTCCAAAAATAGTTTTAGACTATAAAAAAATCCGTTTTTGAAATTTAGTTATGTATTTAGGGCACAAGATAGCACACGACTAGCACAATATGGCACAACCTTCTTGTTCGAAAAAAGGAAAATAGTACGGCTAACATGGTCGGGACCAAATGGTCGGAAATTGATATTACATATAACACTACACAGAGAGAAAATTCATATAAAAATTACTGTGCTCAGCACTACAATCGACGTGTAAAAGCCGAACATATTCAATTTTGTAGGGTAAGAATATAAAAATTATAATTAATCATAGAAAATTTAAAGGATACAATGTTCTTTCCGTAATATTAGCTCCGTAAAATTTGTAAAACAGCACAGTAAAAAGTTCCATTGCCGACCGTTTAATTGTTTTTCTTACAAAAATTACCATGCTGTCTTAAAATAGAAGAAAAGTAGAAAAGAATAAAAGAAGCTAATAGTAGAAAGAAAGAGAGAGAAGGTATCAACGCTGCCACATAGCGAGACAAGCTGCAGAAAGTATCAACACAATCATATATGAAGGTCACATAGCAGGATTGGTGGTGTTGCAAGCAGCTGGTTAGCTAGTGTGGTGTCATGTGGTGTCGAAGCAGTGTTCATTAGAATGTCTTGACGGGTGGTCATCGTTTAATTCATCATTTTGTTACTCCACTATCTTCAGTATTAGAATATATTGTTGCCAATCATTTTTGTATGGATCATAAAGAATCAAAGGTCGGAAATGATCGGGCATCTTCGAAGTTTTTACAGGTACAGCCGAAGCAACATAAGGTTGCGGGTTAGATGCGCAAATGAAAGATTACGACAACAAGAATTAAACTATAACATATATGCATACGACTGTGATAGAAGTTGTGTTACCACATTAAATTTTACCATGTTATAATATATTTTTTACTTTGGTCGTCGATCGCGCACGCATTAAAAGAGAGCATGGTAATTTTTCTGAAATTTTATCTACAAAAATTATATGATTTTTCTCTCCGTGTACCTAATGTCATTCCCACTAATCTAAATGAGTTCAATCTAAAATTAAAGAATTGTTTTTAAACATTTATCTAGTAGTTAAGAAAATGTCCATACTTTTTCAATTACAAGACTGCCCCTTATAACACTCTTACCCTCAATCAGCAGTTGAAACTTCCCCAACTTAATCACTTTTTCGAGTTTTGTGCTAGACCACTCCTTGTAAGACTATGTCAAAATCATAAACAATTGAGCGTATAGGAATGCTATATTGAAATAAAATAATCTTATAAGGAGTAGTCGAGCGACAAAATTAAGTGCGTGATAGTGAGGGCACAAAAAATTTTCGAGAAAAATATCCTCTACGTCCCCTAGACTAGTCTTATAACGGGCATTCTACTGTACATGGTAGATCTAGTGGTCGGAAAACAACCTTTCATAATACCATTTAGATAATGGTGGAAATGATTCCAGGTCACAAGAATTTTGTTTAAAATTAAAGAATACTGAATTAATACTGCTTTTAAACATTTCTCTGATGCCTAAAAAAATGTCGACATTTTTCTAAATTACACGGTCGACCACCTGGTCGAAAAACGACATTTCATATTACACGACATAACGTTATTACAATTAATGGCAGAAATGATTGCAGACTACAAGAATTCTATTTAAAATTAAATATTTGCTTTTAAACATTTCTATAATGCTTAAGAAAATCTTAATATTTTTCTGAATTACATGGTAGACTAATTTATTGTAAGTGGTCCTAAAACGACATTACATATTACACAACTAAGTGGCATTCCAGTTAACGGGGGAAATGATTCCAGGTTAAGATAATTTCATTTAAAATTAAAGAATTTCTTTTAACATTTTTCTAATTCAGAAAGGAATAGTGCGATGGGCAAAAAATGACCGGTCTTCACACCCACCTCCTTTGGATAATTATTTCATTACTAGAAGTGTTTCTTGGTTATCCTTGGTAATATCAGCATTCTCATGCAATCCAAATACTTCTGGATTTGGTTGTACTGGTAGTGACTTAATATATTCTAAACAACCTTCTCTGGATGTATTAAAAGGTATATGATAGAGGTTACTTTCCGATAGAGAATAACTGAAATTTTTTTCAAAAAATAATTTATTTTTATGTAAGCCCATTTGTTATATTTTACAAAATATAAGTAAGAAAAAGAAAAAATCTGAACATGAGAGAAACAATTTTGTTTATAAAAGAATACAAATTGAAAGCATTTACTAAATAAATACTTACTGAGGATTTTCAAGAATTTGATTATTGTAAAAAATTGCCAAAATAGACATTAGTAACCGTCTATCCTTATCATCCGTTACCCGGCCACCATAATTGCATTCTCCTGTCAAGTATGTAAGTGCCTCAAACTGAATATCATCATAATCTACCATAAACATCTAGAATAATTGTAAAATTGTATAAACATAATAGTCCAGAAACGGTACTAAAAAAAAAGTGTTGTAACCTCAAAAAACAAAAGAAAAAAATGCAGTAAAAATAAACTTTCCATCATTCTGTTGAAGAACGCCAGCTCGGCAATGCTTACTTTTAACTTACAATTAGCTAACCAGCCCTTCCTATAAAATTCGATTATGTATCTTCGAATTTACGGACATTACCAAGCTATCATATAGTCTTTGTTAAACAGTAAATAATTTATACTTAAAAGAGGAAATCAAACTCTTTTGTATCTACTCTTATTTTGATAAATTAATATCAATAAACTTGTTTAACTTTAACAATTTGAATTTCATTCACTTGTTCAAAAATAATTTGAATACCAAGTTATATCAAAACCAAAAGTGAACTTATACTAACCTGTAACTGCTGTTGGGAAATTTTTAAATCCGATTCATTAAATTCATAGGGAATATTCCAACCGAGAGGGCCAAAGGCACGACGTTCTTGCACGACAGCGTGAAAAAAGCACAACCCAAATAACAAAGTTTGCCATTCATGCCATTTACGGCAACTATTAAAGAAATCATCGTCTGTTATCGGATCAGACTGGTACGATCGTAAAAGATTTTGTCTTAAACCTTTTGGAGCCTCGTTTGTCATTTTGATTCCTGTAAAACAATAATCATAGTATAAATACGCATACTATACTTCTTAGCATTAAAATAAAAATCAATATTGTGTATACCATTTCTTAAGATGGATACGGGAAACATGTCACTTGGATAACTAGTAAGCCATAAGCGAAATTTCTCATTTACGTCTCCAGGTACAATTACGTCATTACAAATTCTATCTAATTCTGGCATCCAACTGGGAGCCAAATGGCAATTTTGTAAAACCACCCAGTCTCCAGTAACGATAGCGTTATCAATCAAAGATGCCGCTATTGGTCCCTAAATTCAATTTAAATATTGTTAAAAAAATACAGCATGATATCTTTAACCGTACATTCATTAAGCGTACGGTGTTTTGTGTTTGTGTTCACATACACAGTCTTCGTGGAAATATTTATATTGTAAAGAATTTTTTTTTATGTAAACAAACCTTCAATTTTTAACATATACAGGCGATTATTTTGAATGTTAACATAAGTATATGATAATAGTAGTAATAAAAATTATTGCCTAATACACATATATATGTATATAATTTCCAAGCTTACAATTAATATTAATATTATGTAGCTAGAAAATATTACTTAGAAAGGTATTTTAACAAATATTTTAATTTTTATATAAAAATAAATTGTGTAGAGAAACATCCTGTAAGCGTACGACGACGTTTATGTATTGTCGTACGGTTAAGGGAATATCAGTGTACCTAATAAAAGAAGTTAAATTTGTAAGTTTATTAGTATGTTAGTTTAGGCTAATCTCGAGAACTATGTAATCGATTTAAAAAATTATTTTACTAGTTGATAAATGGTGCTCAGTTTTCTAACGTAAACTACACTTTCAAGTTTGGTAAGTTGTTCTGCAGGGCTCTAGAGCCTCAAAAAGGTAGAATATATATATATATATATATATATATATATATATATATATATATATATATATATATATATATATATAGAGTTATTTCCTTTACACCCTGTATACAATATATACACACACACACACACATATATATATATATATATATATATATATATATATATATATATATATATATATATATATATGTATGTGTGTGTGTGTATATTGTATACAGGGTGTAAAGGAAATAACTCTTATCTTTTTGAGGGGTGACGCGACTGTTAATTCCGAAAAAATTCCTGCGGTTTTAGTGTCTACAGGGTACTATGAGTCACCACACAAAAGGACGAGAGTTATTTGTTTTACACCCTGTATATAATATGTACTAATCTTAGGCCAAATTTTTCCCAAATACTACTTATCTTTTTGAGGGGTGACGCGACTGTTAATTTCGAAAAAATTCCTGCGGTTTTAGTGTCTACAGGGTGCTATGAGTCACCACACAAAAGGACGAGAGTTATTTGTTTTACACCCTGCATATAATATGTACTAATCTTAGGCCAAATTTTGTCCAAATACTATTGCGGTCTTGAGAAACATGAACTTTAACTCAGGAAAAATTCGACTAATTAATTACCTGCCCTTGTCCAAGGGAAATAGTATATATAGCTGATTTTTGGATTCCCAGATCACTAGCAAATTTTAAAAGACCAGCCATTGGATCAGATCCTGGTGATAATATAAAAATTAACGGCGAACATTCGTTACTGTCATCGTAACAACTTCTTGTATCAAAAAGTGGCGGTTCTACATAAAATCCACCCATAATATCAGTAATATACATCTACGAATAGAAATAGTTGATTCTATTAATACGAACATGGTGCAAGATTGAAGATATAATTTACCCGCACAGCTGCAACAACTTTATCAGGTCGAATGCATCGTAAAATAATTAAGGGAACTAAACCCGTAACACTGTCAAACGGTGCTGGATATGGTGTTTCATGGGGATTTGATTGGTCATAAAACTGTTTCCACTGGTCATTCGAAGTTGTAATGCTTTCCTTAAACTCCTCTAAACTTAATTTAAAAATAAAAGTATAATTTTATTAGTATATTAAATTAGTTGAACTACTTCATAAATTTCAAATATTGCAATATTATTAAAAAACCAAAAGTTCCCAAAGTGCAGCGGACTACAAAAATGCAGCCCGTAGTATCAGATCATCTAAACATTCTAAACCATCTACAACCTTGAAATCATAAATTAAGCATTTTTCCGTAAAAAAATATCAAATTTTGTATACAATATAATCTTATTATAAAAATTTAGATATCATTAGTGTTTAAGCTTTTCTACTATACGAGTTACTGTTCCCAAATTCCTTCAGAAAATGTAATTTAATTTCCACAAGTAATTTTTCTGTTCTTCTACAATTCCAATTTTGTTAAAAAAATGAAAAAAAAACTATATCGGAAACCTATAAGCCACTTCAAATTTCAGATTTCAAACATCAAAATTATGGTTTTTGAAGATTTTAAGAAATTTAGTGTACGTGATGACGTCATCAAATTCAATTTTTTTCAGATTCAATTAATAGCTACAATAATGAAACGAATTGGATCCACTAAAGAATTTTAGAAAATTTGCGTGCGAAATTTTCATATTTCTGTAAAAATTTGTCGCAGCTAATTATTCATTCAAAAAATATGAGTTAATTTCCGGATGTGATTTTTCTGTTTGTTTATACCCCTGTTTTTAGTTTGTAAATTAGAACAAAAATCGTTCAAAATATGCTCTGTAATCGCCCGTACAATTGCAATCAACGAGTTGAAACAGCACTGTTACCCAAACCATGAAATTTAATTAAAGAAACGAATTTTCCTTTGTGCCCTTCCTTATTTTAAAATTTTTGTTTAGTGCGCCAAATATTTTGGTATTTATAATTTGTAAAATGTTTGTTCCGCAGGGCCCTGGAGCCTCAAGTACGGTAGAAAATAAACGCCTATACTAATCTTGATTAAAGTTTGCTCAAATATTATTGAGATCTTGAGAAAAATGAACGTTAACTCAGAATTGCTAATCAATATTCTAAGACTCCAAAAAGGACCTAAAAAAACGGCTGAACTAATTTTATTCAATTTTGTATAAGTACTATTTAAAGATTAGATTTTGGCAAAAATAAAGGTAAGATTAAAATACTCCCAAGATCTTGTAGACTTAAAATTATCCAAAATAAACGGCTGAACGGATGTTAGCCAAACTTTGCTTAAAAACTATTGAAATTTGGGAAAAGTGAATACAAGATCAAAATTGTCCGCTAGGGCTTTAAACCACTAGATAAAGCTTGACCAAATTTTGTTTAAATATTACTAAAATGGTCCTGAAACTTTAAAAATAGTCTAAAATTGAACTGCTTCTAAAACTATCGACTAGAAATACTTCAAGGTATGGAAATTAGTTGTTGTAAAATGTGCAAATTAAGTATGCTTAATTAATGATTTCGTCCACCAACGCAAAACTTTGAGAACCCTTGATATATACCAGTGTTTTTCAACCTGTGAGCCGCGACCCCCTGGGGGGTTGCGAATGCTTTTTAAGGCGTCCCAGTTACTTTAACAATAAAACCACTCTAGTTCAATGTAATAAAGAAAAGGTTAATTAAAGGTTACATTAATGTGATGGTTTCATACTTTCGCTTTATAAAATTTCAAAACAAATAACTGCGGCTTATTTTCAATAACAGTAAATTCAAGTTTTAAATAATTGTCGTCATATAGACGCTTTTTCTTTGCTTTTGTTTCATTACGCTCATTGGAACTTGAAGTTAACGGTTGTGCATGCCTTTCTAGAAATTCATCCATTTTCAGTAATTACAATGAGCACAGAATTTTAGATATTAGACAATAAAAGACAGTGAACAACTACTAAACAAACAAGTCAATTCAATAAATTTAAACACAATTCAAAGAATTCAAAAGTGTCAACTTTTACTCGCCTGATGCTCCACGCAGCGCTTATCACGTTGCGCTATGTCTCGCTCACAAAAGTCACGCGCGCGTTCAGAAGCTATAAGTCGTCAACTTCGATGTTGATATAAAAATATGCCTGTTTAAAGTTCTTTGTTACGTATTTAATTGACACTTAACTGAAAATAATCAATAATGATAAACGAATTCAATATTTATAACATAGAACAAAAGTTAGAAATAGCAGAGAGTAGGGGTCACGAAATATTTTTCTATACTAGGGGGGTCGTGAAATATTTTTCCATACCAAGGGGGTCGCACCATGAAAAAGGTTGAAAAACACTGATCTATACTATATTACTAATGTCAGTAAAAACTTTAACAGTGCATTAATTACTAATCGACATAATATTTCAAAAATATTGTCAGATATTTTGTCAATTTAACACTTGATTTGAGGATTAATTTATAAATAGAGACCACCTATATTACTGATGTGGATGAATGGACCACTTTCTCAAATATGTAGCAATCTGTCACCAGGGCGGCGACACAGGTAGTTAGGATTACATGTCTATAATCGAGATATTCATTTAACCAACCAAAAATAACCTTCTGTTAATTCCACTTTAGCAACGAAATTTTCCAGTTCGGTTACCTAGGAATATTGTTTATTTTTTAGAAATTAATATTCCAACTACAGAGATGTAGTTCCGAATAACCCGTGTCGCCGCCCTGGTGTTTTGAACAATTTTCTCATGCGTTACATAGCAATTTTTAAATTAAAATTTCAATCATAGAGATGTAGATATTTTGAGAAAATGGCTCATTAATCAAATAAAATGCTTTACCCAGGCAATTTACTAGCTCGAACGCATTCAGCCCATGACTTTTCGGACAGCCATTGTGGTGATGGATTTTCAAATGGATTTGCTAGGGCAACACCACCAGTTAAAAAAAATTCCCAGTGATTTTCATTGATTTGATTCTGAAAACATTTCAGTTTTAATTAGGCATAACAACTAAATTTTTATATAAGGTGGTGAGCATAAAAATCATTTTATTAGGAACTTTTGTAAATTTTGTAGAAAAAAAAGCAATAACCTCTTCACGTCTGTTAAAACTTTAATAGTCGAGTGAAGAGACGCGAGGGTAGGAATTAGGATTGGGATAAGACGTATTTTTATTACAAGATATTTACATTTTTATGTTTAGCAACCATGAGTAGTCGGTGCTACAACCGTCTTCGCTCAGTCAGAATTCGAACCCAAGACCACCATGATCAAAAATTAACTTGCTAGTTACCGAACCACGTGATCATCCGATGAAAAGGACTAATCAGTGTTAACGATAGGCATATAAGTAGATCCACTAAATGTAAATATCCTTGATTTATCTATACATATAATAAAACTGGGACGAGATCATTTCTGTACATGGAATATTTTTTGAAAATTGTATTGGTACTCTAAATAGTTATCGATGTAGATATCAAAACAGTGATTTTTAAAATTTTTGACTCTCAGCCAGTCTGTCTTTCCGTCTGTCTGTCTGTCTGTTCACGCATCAAGCAAGAACTATTGGACAGATTTTAATGAAATTTGGTGTGATGATAACTTATTACCTGGGTCAACATCTAGGATACTTTTTACTCCGAGAAAATGTCTCATACCCACGGGAAAATAGAAAAACCATTCTGAGCATGTGCACACGTTACGCAAAAATTATTGGTCAGATTTGGGTGAAAGGTATGGTGATAACTTATTATCTGGATCAACATCTAGGATACTTTTTACTCCGAAAAAATGTCTCATTCCCACGGAAAAATAGAGAAACCATTTTGAGCATGTGCATGCATTATTACACTTATAGGGGAGATTGGGGTAAAGTGGCCACTCTAAGACAAAATGTTGTTTAGTTTATTTATTTGAAATTAAATACAGATTAATAAGTATTTAGCATATAGTTGCTTTAGTGCAGAACCAATAACCATCAATATACCCACATTCGCAACATGTTCAAAGTGACAACTTTACCCCACTATGTTGGGTAAAGTGGCCAGGGGTACCCATTTTAACCCAAAAAGAAATCTTGACGTAATAAACATGTTTATATACAAAATCAAACTATGCTTGGATTATTAATTATTATATATCAACGGACGGACGGACGGATGGACATTGAAGTCTCATCATAAGGGTTCCTTTTTCACATTTTTTCTCGGAACCCTAAAAACTGATTTCAGGCAATTCTTTTGTTTATAAAATATAAAGAACTAGATAAAAGTCCTTAATTTAATATAATATGTTAAAATATTCTAAGAATTCAATTTGAGCAGCGACTGGAGACTCTGACCACTTTGCCCCATTATAAGCCTGGCCACTTTACCCCGTTAGACGCCATTTCGGCAAACTACAACTAATTTCAAGAAAGAATTTTCTGATTCATCGATGACTGTATTATTTTAAAGGTAATTAGATAGAGTTTTTAGCTATGCCAATTAAAAAATTGTATTCGTAATTAATAAAAAAATAATAGGAATACAACCTAAAACTTACTTTACATCAACACTCGAAAATTCAGAAAATTCGTTATAATTCATACAATCTGGGGAACTGATCATTGACGTTTTAATAGAATACTAATGGCTTGTCTACAAGCTAGTATTCCGCTTCGCCACAAGATTGGAGTAGTTTCCGATGAGTAAAGGCCAATGGCCACTTTACCTCCATTGGCCACTTTACCCTAGTCTCCCCTATACCTATTTCTCGTTGAGTTTATAACAATATGTCGCGGGTACAGCTAGTATTTTCCTAAAAACTTACACATCACTCGTGTCACTCGTCCTTAAAAAAGGACATGTGAATGTCAATTCCCATTTACTGGTAATTTTCCAGAGAAAATGTTCAATCAAACACAGATGAATCCTAATATTGACAGCCATAGAGCTACAAGATTCGAACTACCGTGAACATATACAACCTACTCACATATAATGAAAAACATCGTTTTTAGGATTTCGTAGTTTTAACAAAAAATCATCTCGCTTAAGAATCCTCTGTCGCCACATTAGGAGGTCTACCCACACTTTGCAATAGTCAATGTCGGATCTTACGCAATTTAAGAAGTAGTGTCGTTTTTTAAAGATTATTATTGAAATTTTTTAACTCCTGTATAGAAAGTAACCAATTAAAGTCTAATTTTAATATTAGATAAACGTAAGAAATGAAAAACTCTAACTACTAAACTACAAAATCCTGGCTTAATGCGTGTTAGACACGCATTTGTCGAATTTTTATGATTGACAACTGTATAATGTGGGTGTACCATGGAAGACCATGCTCCTTAAAAGGCCAACTATTAAAAAGTTGTATTTATTGGCATGTAAAGACATATTCCTTCTACATACACTAAGATCCATCAAACTGAAGACCACAGACACGGTGACGGAGTCCCTCGCGCCGCTATTGCAACAGTGCGATCTCACGCTTCGCAGAGTTACAACTATTATTCGCGCGCACAACAAAACGTAAGTTTTTAGTTAAATAACCTATTATTATCTCATATTTTTGTACTGTGAATTGTCGTATAAGGATATGTTTATGGTACTAAAGGGAAAAAAAATAGTTTTGCCTCGATTTAAGTTAAAATATCGTTAGTGTTCTTAGGAAAGTCGGTGGTTCCTTATAAGGCCAATCAAAAACTTGACGGTTGGCCTTGCTAGGGTACATGGGCCTGACCAGAAAAAAACATCTACAAACCATGAACATATGAACGTTGATTTTAAACATTCCTGACTAAAAAACTGACTATGTACCATGATAAGTTTGTGATAACTACAGTACTCAGTCTGTAGTGTCTATTATTTTATTATAATTAATATCAAAAAGTCATAGATAATTGTTAGTTTGGCAAGAACAAACCCATAAGAAGGCCATTTTAGGTAAAAAAAAAGTTTTTAATTTCATTATAAAACGCATTGGCAAGTTATTGATATCAATACAATGCTCATTACCACTATTTTTAAATAATTTCCATTAATATATTCTTAGTTATACGATGGTGTTCAAGTAATGTTCGTTAAGTTTTTTATAGATGATAAAAATATATTAAGCATTTAATATTTCACTCAAATTAAAGAGCTTATTATGTAGTTTTAGTAAAAGCGGATATATTAATTGTTATACAACTCTATTTTTAAGTTGAACGACTGATGTATAATATTGGCCTTGTTTGGAGCCGTGTTCCTTGCAAGGCCATTTGGAAGAGCTTAAGGAAACTTAAGTTTAATAAATAGTTATTAAAGCTAGGTTAAAAAAAGTGATTTATATAGTACACAATAAAACAAAATATTACTTAATAATTTGTTTCCTTCATTTATCCAGTAAATAAACGAATAAAACACGTTTAATCGTTAGAGTGGCCTTCCATGGTCTACCCACCTTACTATTAATAGTCCCTATGGTGTATATGTTATACCCCCCCACCTCCACACCCTTCTCTTCGCTCTAATATTAGAGTGCAAGTCGACGTAAACAGGCTATAATAGTTTTCATTTAAATAGAGTAAAATTAAGTCAATATTATATTTAATATTATAATCCTTACCTTCGATCTCAAAATGCCTACAGTTAATACCAACGAAAATATTAACTTATGTTTTTCAAACAATGATCGACAAACATTTTGATAAATTGACTGCGTAAAAAACTTATTCAAATTATTAATACGAATTGAAATCGACTCCGAACGTTCGCTATATTTTATACAATGAATAAATAAATTGATAAACCATATTAATGAGTACTGATACATTGGATCAATATTGGCCAAATCGCTAATACAGAAAAATAAAACGGTCGAATGTATCGATATTGGTTCATATTCATTTCTTGTTTTGTCGATTTCCGCTTCTGTTATTGCAGCCGCTTTTTGTTTAGACTGGATTTCTTCCGAAACAATTTTACTTGAGGATAAAATTTTAATAGCTGTTTCATCTTCCAAAATATTTCCCTCGGATGACGAGAGAACCATTAGTATTTGATTTTCTATTTCCTGTAGTGCTTTTTTATTATTAGCACTTGTAACAATCAATTCATTTTTCTTCTCTTCTAAGTCGGGTCTCTCTTTTGCCACAACAATACCCAAGAGTTGGTCTTGCAATCCTTGAGGAGTTATCATGAAATTTAAGAGTGTAACCTGAAATGTTAATGATTATTATCGCTAAGTTTCTCCGAAAATTTAAACCGAATAAGATACCTTCACTGCAACTTCTGGCAGATAATGTGGATTACGTAATAATGTTGTTATATAAAATCGAAAATTTTGGGAGTATTCCAATACACTCTCACCAAATTTTAAATAGTGTATACCATGTTGTTTATAGACATTTTTCATTAAGATCGGTTCTAAAACTGCATCGATTTTTTCGCTCACATTTTCTAAAAGAACTGGAGTACCAAACTGAATTGCATTTTCTAATATTCTTGTATAGTCTGAATCGGATAGCTTTATTACCGATAATTTATTTTCTTTTTCTGTATTTCTTACCCATTTATTTGCTTGCCCTAATATTAAATAAAAAAAGAGAGAAAAGTTTTATATCTCTTAAACTCCAGCTATAATTAATTATAGTTATGGATAGACTTACCTTGTGGATCAATCATCAAGGGCCATCTTCTAGCACTGAATACAATAATTCCATTACTGACGGAAAAATAATCCACTGGTAGTCCGTTTATATTCCAGTTACGAATCAACACAGGATCGCCCAGTGTTTCAATCAATGAAAACTTCTGAGATGTTGGTATTGCTAAGTTGTAAAGAAACTTAAAAGTATATTGGATTGTTTCATTTCTTAAAACTGATAAAAAAGAGTTGGGGACGGAAAAGTTGATTGCTTGAATTGAATTTTTTTATAGCAGCTTAATACTTAACCATTTGATGCTGAACGGATAAACTACTGCGAGTAGCCTAAATTTTCCAGCTAAAGAAATAGTAACAATTTGGAATTAGGGTCTGACATTTTTCTATTGACAATTTAACTCGTGTCTATCAAGTCTGAAAAGAATATTGTAGTTTTTTCACTTTTACCGTGGAAAAAAAATGTTAGGACAGATTTTTACAGAGAAAAAAATTATACAAAACATTTCATTCGAGAAACCTGATTGTAGGTAAAGACGATAAAAATGAAACAAAAATTCGTATTGGTAAATTTAACTGACTTCGGAACCATAATAACTAGAGTCGAGAAAAGTTGGGCAAAGTCAGAGACAAATTAATAAAAAATCAATAAATCGACATCAAATATTTGAAAAATTTTTGCAAAAATTTTGCAAATTAAAACCAGAAACTACAGAATGCTAAAAATTTTTCTTAAAATTCAACATAAAGAAGCGAAAATTTTTTTAAAGATTTTATTATGTGAGATTTATATCGAAAAGAAAAAAGGTCCCCAAATTTTATTGCATTAAAGATTTGCAGTATTTGTTTGTTTAGCTAGCTAAGCGTATATATACAAAACAAAATATTACCTGTCAAACCCATCATCAGCACTCCTTTATGTCTGAACAGAAAAACAAACTCTCTATCTCTATTTAACTTTTTAAAATTTAATGTGCCTACCTTGCTTACAATTTTGTAAAACTTAATTGTCGTACACGGATACACAACTACACTTACACTACATAAAGTGATTTCAATGATCTTAGTCGTCCATTTCATTCAAGCACGTATTGCGACTAGAGAGAATGCTGTGTATTACAAATACATTAAGAAACTGAAGCAAAAAAATTGACTGATGTGAGCAAAAAAATTGACTGATGGGATTACTTTAATGGCGATCAAACCATTAATTTAATGGTTTATTTAATATTTATAAACAAGTCTCCGTGGTTACAAGTTGGGCTTACTAAAATGGAGTCATGCTTCAAAATTTAATGCCTGTGGTATCTCTAGGAACATATGTTAATATGTTCGATTCAGTGCTCTGTGGTATTGGGATCCGTAAAACTTAGATACGCGAACTGGTGGTCAAAAAAGTAACTACTGCGAGTAGGCAAGTTCTGATTGGTCAAATTGACAGTTTCATAAATATTTTATTACATTCATTTTAACTGTCATTACATTAGACACTTTCTTCTTCTTTTATCAAAAGTTATTGCTAAAAATCTTGCAGCAAGAAATTTTGTCATTGATATTTTCTTTTATATAATTGTAGTGTATAGTACTGTTAATAATAGCTTAGAAGAATGAGAACTAGTGCAGTTTCAACAAACTTAATAAAAGGTTGATTTGAAAATTTATACTGTAAATTAGCGATGATCGTTCAAAGCAAGAATTTTATGTGGTTTTTACATCAAAGTGTATGAAGCGAAGTTTGATTTACATCAAAGTGTATGAAGCGAAGTTTGATGAAAAAATATTTCTTTTTGGAAATGAGAAATTATTCTGTCAAAAATGATTTAATTGGAATGTAGTTTGGGTAATTTAAAAATACTGGTCAAGCAAAATGTTTTGTCGTAAAACAAAACGTTTTCTGCAAAATACGTTTTTGCTTTATCAGTGACTAAGATGGAAATTTCCCACTTTTACATAGATGATCAAGGTCTTTATAAAATATTTTTACATAAAGAATCGAGTGATATTTTGAGAATAAAAATTCAATCTAGACGCACAGCTTCCAAAATATACTCTCTTTGGATAGAGTACAATTCCACCACTGTACTAACTTGATACTGTCAGTGCATAACAGGGGCAACACTTGTTGCTTGTTGCGCTTCATATTATCTTCGTAATCTGGTACTTAAGTTACAAGTTACAACAGATATCAGGATCATACTACTAGAAGAGTCGCGTGCGACTTCAAAAAATTTTTAATGGATGCAGATGTTGAATGATATTGAAGTGAGGAGAATAAAGACTAGATAAGGAGTGTAAAGTTTAAAAATGTTGAAACTTTTAGAATTATCCAAAAAAAGTGGATTAATTTCATAATTTTGCCTTTTCATAAAACCTTCCTATAATAATGAGATCAACAGCAAAATAAATGATAAATGAGAATATTCTGGCATAATATTTATTCCATCTTACTATTTACTTTCTTGTAAACCTAATGCACATATAAAAATTCATGGAGGGGATGGGGCGAAAATAAGGCCTTAGCGATACCTCTTCTTTATTTTTAAATTAGGTAAAAATCTAATAAAATTGATTAATTTTGCTCTACTAATTACTAACACTTCTGACTACATTTCAATTGAAATTTCCAACTATAATTTATCAAACTAATTAATTCTTCAGTATTTACGTCCGTATGAAATAAACTCTTATAGTTTAAATTACTTCATTTGGCGAATATACAATAGTATTGACTCCGATTTTATATAGTGACGTCAGCGAATTATATAATACACAATGTAAATGATGCGACGAAAAATAAAAATTATTAAGTTTATTTTAAAAATGATCGAAAAACCCACTTTAGAGCTGAGCTGAACATTGAAAACGATTCCAGAATATTTTATTCAAAAGCTAACAAAGTTATAGAAGCTCGCGTTTCCATTTGGAAGTGTTTCCATTTGAGAATAATTACTGTACCGCTTTGGTACACAAGGAACACTAATGTCATCTTATTTTTAGACGCTTTTTTGGATACATTGAGTTAGATCACCTTTATCTAGCACAGTATGTGCACTCACATTAAAAGCATAAGGAAAATAACTTCTTCCGAAATTAGTCAAAAACGTTTTGTATAAAGGCGCTTTTGTTTTATCAGTCTGCAGGCAGCCTTACATGAGCATTCCATTGCAATTATTTTCCCTTCTTTACTTATTTCTCCATTGATTTCATGAGAATTACTTTTTAAATTTGACATTTGTAAGCAAAACCCAGTTATTTTAAAATTCTTGACATCCCCATTCATTTTACCACAATTTAATACATGCCAACGATTTATAATATTTTCCCCACCTAAAAAATTTTTACTAGTAGGGTTGCAATTTCCAAATTTAAATATTTCTTGTAAAGTTGCACGCATTTTATTTTATTATAATCGAATGTAACGTAAAAATATAATACGATATTACTTTCCAAAAAATAATTTCAAATTTTCAACATGTCAATCTGTCAAAAAAATCTACCTATCAGATTTAGTCTACTGGCAGTAATTTCACTATTTGCCACCAGATGGCTAAATATTAAGCCACTCCCCCACTTGTTTTTCCACGTAACTATGAATGAATTAAAACAGGAGTTGTGAATATATAAATTCCGTACCTACCAATGATATTACAATAGCTGGAGTACAATAAATGGGGTACATATTATTTTTTATGAAGCAAAATCGTCATATGGGTTAACACCTTCTGTAATCTACAAACTGTCGATCCGGTATTAAATATTTTTTAATTTGTATGTGATTTTTGTTTTAATTAGAGATGTCTGTATGTCCAAACCATAGAACACGTCTAGGCTGACTATAAATACATATTTCTCGTAGTCGTCGGTTTAAAAATTTATACGTAAAAAGAAAATTATTTAAAAAAAAAAGTTAAACAATTAGTGTATATTATTTTTTATTTAGTGTTTTCGCAAATACAGGCATCCGCCGAAGAACACGGTACTCGAAGAACACAGGTACCCTTCCCCCGAATTACACGGTTTCAGACAACACGATTTTCAAGTACATATTATATATTTGATATAAAGATACATCAGTCCTCAATGTACGCTAATATGTATATCAAATGTTGTTTCGATTTACACGAATAAAAATCGTGTAAATTGAATCTGTCATTATAAAAGAAAAATGCTGGAAATAAAAACTACTAAAATTTTTGAGAATTTTATAGTAGAAATGATAACGAATATGTAAAAATTTGCATATTTAAATTTTGAGAATGTTATCTTCGACATCGATAATTTTCGATAACGAAAAGTAGGTTTCGACAGTCCCAATATGTTCGGAATACCCATAACTTGCTTCGCTTAGGCCTTCAAAAATTTCGGTATTTTTTCGTTACGACGCACCGTTTATGAGATATTTACGATCAAAAATTTACGTTTACGAAAAGTATCGAAAATTAATTTTTTCGAAAATATTCTATTAGTGACCAAATCAGAGGGACTAATAGAGCTTAAATTAAACAATTATAGCGAATTTATGATAAGTAGTTCGTTATCGATAATTTTCGATGACGAAAAGTAGGTTTTAACAGTCGCAATATGTTTGGCATATCCACAACTTGCTTCGCTTAAACCTTCAAATATTTCAGAAAGTCGACTCGTGTTTGTACGATTTTTGTTGTGACAAGTGACATAGCAACGATCCCATGTTTTTTAATATGGATTTTCACAAAGTAAACCTTTCTAATATTAATTATTCAAATATTTCGTTATTTTTGAGCTACGATGCACCGTTTACGAGATACTTAGGATCTAGGTTTTCAATAAATTTTTATGATAGACCGACTTCAGAGCTAATGAATGCTCAATTCCATTCTATTTTAATCGAAATAAATACGCATTGCATACAAATGTGTATGTAAGTATGTATGTAATTCAAATTTCGTTGCGTTATTTCTTTGAAATTTTTTATATTTTTTTATTCTCACATTTGTAACAGAAAATGCCTATCTTTTGGAGTCTTGAACAACACGGTTTCAAAAAACACGGAACCAATTGATCGTGTTCTTCGAGGGATTGCTGTATTTTTATTTGGTCAGTTTATATTAATTTCGAGTATATTCTCAATTATTTTACAACTATTTATCAGGTGAATAAATTTTTTCCTTAAAAGCCTATAATTTTATTTATTATATATATTTTTGTAAAAATTTTGTAAACATTTTATTAATTTTTTATTAATTCGTCTCTGACTTTGCCCAACTATTCTCGACGCTATGATGACTAACAATGAGTTATGGTTATATCATGTATAGTTCATATCTTACAAAAACAAATACGGTCCTGTTGTTGCCCATAAGAATCTCGACTCTAATAATAACAATGTATTAAAGCCAATAATATGAATAAATTATACTAATTTATTTTATTCGTTAAATTTTCTTACCGTATTACACTTGAGTTTTATATTTTTTCTGAATAAATTTGTGTTTTCTACAACTCAAATTTTCTGCCTAAAAGCAATTTAACTCAAAACTAACCCAACCAACTCAAAACCAACAACCCAAAAACGAAACAAATTGTATTTCTTTGCAAATATCACAAAGAAATAAAATTTGTTTCATTTTCAATATGGGTTATCACAAAGTAACGCTCAAATCAGTGAACTACCCAAAAACGCTTAGACAAACCCAAATTTATTCGAAAAAATACAAACCTCTCGTGTAACAATAAGTGAAAATTGTATTGATATTATGTTGATATTATATTATTCTGTGTATGTCACTATGAATGTTCCTTTGCAGCTGATGTCCTTTGATTGATCCTGACTACGAAAATGTCGAAAGCTGTCAAATTAAATTTTTGAATAGATATTTCAAAGCCCACTTATAGGTGGATGATAATCAGGCCTTCGATCACTTTTCTTTCTCAGTTTTAATTTTAACGTCGAGATCAGCCCTCGACAACCTGGGACCCGTGAGTCACTAACAATAAGTGGTCCAATTGATAATAACAGACAACATTAATGAAATTTACTAACCTAACTCCAAACACAATTTATTCCATTTCGTTATCAAAATTGATCTGTAGTCAATAAAATAAGGCCCTAAATAAGCGACACAACCAGCCGAAAGTAATATATCACCCACAACATTATCCAAAGAGTTGCGCAACACTTCAGCTGTATCTGTCCATCGCTTCTTCTCACCACCAAGTCCACCAATCAACTGTTTAGCTCTATCCAGCTTGTCTGAACAAAGTTGTATATTATCTTCTAATTCTTTCTTATTTTTATTCTCTTGTGCCAGTTGATTGTTCAAGGTATTCAATTTGTCCTCCACTTCTTTTAATTGAACTCTTTTTGCATTTAAAATCTCCATTTGTGTGGCGAGTTCTTTCTCCGCTTCAGCTAATTTGGCTTGTTTCGGGGCAACAACTTTTATCACACGGTCGTAGAGTTCTATTGCAAGTACCCATTTACATAATCCTTCACAAGCGGTAGATACATTTTTGATGATTTCCGGTTTAAAATCTCGATCATTCATATACCTTGAACAAGACTTGACGTTGTGATATGTGTAAATTAAAGTAGGATTACAAACAAAATAAAACAGTTATTTCAGAACTGTTAAATAAGCGCCGATAATTGATAACTATTGAGAACAAGAATCATTATTTTTTGACGTAACAGTAAACAAAGTAAACTTATATCTATGAACTTATAGGTCTTTACAATGAACATCGACTAGTAGAATGTGTTATCATAAAAATTCTTAAAAAAAACTGTTTACAAGCATTGAAAAACTGTTTACAAGAACTGATTAGTGCTCGCAACCCTATTAACAGGGCCAGCAGGGCCAGACCTAGGGGGGCAGCCGGGGCACCTGCCCCAAGCGGTAGGTCTTGAGGGACGCCACAAAGTGATTTAAGAAGGCGCCAGAATTAGGTATATCGCGCGTACTCTGTCTCAGCATCGTATCTGAAAACTCCCAATTTTTGGACACAAAAAAAAACATATTTTAAATCCGTGTTTTCATCACTATGAGCTTAAGATTTATGCTAATTATACCCTTTGATGTTGGCTACCCATATATATATATATATATATATATATATATATATATATATATATATATATATATATATATATATATATATATATATAAATACATATAGGCTGGGTGCGTGATGGCAACGACATCTATAATATACATTTTTCCGGGCTCATTAACGAATATAAATAATGGTAACCGTGGAAATAAATAAATTTAAAATATTTTTAAACAAGCCGTAAAATCTGAATCCAAATGTTTGCTATTTACAATAAATTTTTTTTATAAATAAATTTGAACAATTTGATTTGTTCAGTTTGAACAATAAAATACTGGATGAAGTATAACAGTTATATTAAAAAAGTAATTAAACAATTTTCGACATTAATATGGATATAATTATCAAGACAGTATTTCCTTCCAACCTCGGACTATCCAGAGGAAAAAGTTTCTGGTGCCGGTGAAGTACGTCAGGGAAATTCGAGAATTAAGAAATGCTGGCATAAGCCATTTAGTTTAATGTAGTCATAAGACAAACATCAATAACTTTAACTCCTTATGAAACATTATTTCATGTGACTATGTGAGTTAAAATACATCAAATATTTTTAATTCTGCATTTATGGATTGACGTGTAGACGTTAATACTGTTGACAGATGAATAAGGAATGACATATTAGTTGCAACTGCGTTTATAATCAAAGTGAATCAATGTAAATATTTTTATTTAATATTTTTTATTATAATATAAACACGTATGAGCCCGTATTAATGCTTGTTTTCTCCTCTACTCACGCTGCACTCGGTTTAATTGTCCCCACCATATACTTTGCACGCTGCCTATAGATAAGTATATATGTAAAAACCGTATTTAATATGTTTTTTGCGTGTCCCAAAACATGTAGCTTTTGATATACGAGGTGGAGACAGCCAACGCTCGATATGACGTTTTTTTTGGCTCGTCACTTGTTTTTTTTTTTTTTTTTGAGGAAAGAATAATTTTTTTTTTCTACAGAGACGCCATTTTTTACCCTGCCCTGGGCGCCACTTAGGTTAAGTCCGGCCCTGAGGGTCAGTGTAATCAAAATGGACTCCGGTGCAAAATCGACTTCACTTTTGTAAATATTTTATAGCAAGGTCATTGATGTTACAATAATTTAGATTTAGATTGGATTTAAATCGATTCTGACTTATGCTAAATCTGAAGTTATTTTTTTAATCCTGGAGAAGATCACTAGATGCAATGATAATTATCAAATTGGTAAAGCTAATTTTCAGAAAAGTGAAAAATTTGTGTGCAATTCAAATAAATTATTTTTAAATAAATATTGCAAAATCAGCCAGTGGCGCAGAGGCTTTAGAAGTGTGAAACCTAATGCAGTGGCACCATTTGCACCGTCCTTGGTCCATTCCTGCGATTATTAATACAAATATTTAAATTATTTTACCAACTTTTCTCTAATTCTTTTTATAACAGCGGGTGGAATATGATCTTTATCGTAAGTTTTCAATGACTCTAAAAATTTCATATCTCCCAACATTCTTGTAGACGGACCCCAATAATCATCGATCATTTTCCCACTACCGGATGGATCAGGTTTTCGATCTGGCTTCAATCCTTTCATAACACACACCTAATCATTATATTTAAAAACTGTCGTGAATATTGAACAAAATAATTAATTAATTAATTCAAATAAAATAGCACTTACAGCTTCTAAAACTAATTTTACACCAGCTGGTGGATTTTTCATCGATTTTACTAATGTTATATCAGCCGGTTTCAAAGTATTTAGCGCGGCCAATGCTGCCTCAAGTGCTGGTATTGCTTGTGCTAAATCAGATTCACAGTCGTCCTTAATGGCACTAGCTGCTGCAGCTGCTTCATTAGCTACAACTTCATCAGCTGCAACAAGCTATTCAAACAGGTTATTTTATAATTCTAATTGTAAGATTCGAATAATAATTGGATTACCTTCCTTTGCTTTTCAACTTGGATGCTATCTTTTTCTATTTTTGCCATAAGTTGTATTGTTTTTTCTGAAGCTACTACTAACTGTGGTTTTAATCTCATCAATTCATCAGACATTATTGCTATTTGTTCAGCAGCGAAATCTAATTTCTCAAGTCCCCCAATATACCTTAATAAATAATTTTAATATTTAATACATGTTTATAACTAACTTGTTGACGGTTTTTTTGCGGAGAAACATGTAAAACATATGTATTATGTATTATAAAAGGACCTGTAGCTACATGATTGTGTAGGCCTTTATATTTTTGAGTACGTCTTCTAATTTCCTTTAAACTTTGAGGACATTCTATGAGGGAGACTCCCGCACTATATGAGCTCTTGAAATAAAAATTATATTATACCTCATCCGCTGATCTTTTATCTGTTGAACTTTCTTTCCAAACAAATTTTTAAATGTTCCAAGTAATTCTAAGTAGGAAGTAGGCGTTACATATGTCTTTCTTTTTTGTTCTTCCCAAAACTTTAGAGCTGTTTCTTGGACGGTTATATGAAAAGTTTGGCATACGCTCACACAAGCTGTACGTATCTCCTCAGTTGTATCAATTTGTTTCATGAAATGTTGAGCGACAAGTTCTAACGCACTTGGAGGCCATTCGAGAAACCTGAAAAATGTTTTTATTTTATGTGGGTCATGTTAATAAAAATGGTGTTTTTTAACGTGACAGAACTTCGAATTTAAATAAAAGATGTAGGAATTAAGTTGTAACCAATTTTATTTGAAAGACGGTTTTATGGCATCTGTTATTTGAAAGTGATTTCTGACATATGTTCACCGCAACTACCGTTTATAAATCACATTCTGTTAGCTTATAATTTTTGATCACATTATTAACTAATTTTGTCCATATTTCAGTAATAACATACAGTATAGCACCGATAATGGAAATATTAGTTTTGGAAATTTTTTGAGAGCATCATCATTTAGATATTAAATCCATGTGTAATAGTAATAGAACATGACGCATGGTTTTATCAAAAGAAACAAATAAATATACCGGTAATAAAAGTGAAATAGGTACTTTTTATCATACGTAAAATGTAAACAAAATTATTTCAAAGCAAATTAATAAAACGACGAATGGAAAAATATTTTCTGAGATAAATAATTTTTAATTCGTCACTTCTTTTTTCTTTTATTAATATTTAAAAAACATAATTTTAATTCAAGACATAATCTTAAAATATTTGTGAATCGCTCCTGGTCAAAAAACATCACCTTTGTCAAGCACCACTTTTGGAGACTACTTTTTCTTGACAAAACTGGTGCTCTACTGTACGTTATGTTGATTTTCAAAGTATTACTTGTAGCTAGTTTATTGATATAAACTAAAGCATTATAATATACTTTCAAAGAAAGCAATCCATTAGCCTCAAATTATGATTTGTGTTGGCCAATTCACCGGACTATTTTATTACATTTTTGTTTTAGCTAATTTTAATACACTTTTTGAAATTTCTACAATTTATAAAAGTTGTTGTAGTATTAAGCTATGCATGATAATTTGCTTACCTTTACTGAATACAAATACCAAAACAAAATGTTATTTTTCTTATTTACAGATACCCCTATCAAAAGCTCTGTCATTGTAAAAACTAACATCTTGTATTATTAAAAAAAAAAAAAAAAATGGTTAAACAAACCAATCGATGGTACAGCAATTTATTAACGATGGGAACATTCTTAATCGAATACGAAAATCTTCTCCAATCGGGCTCGCAACAAACGTAATGTGAAGACCACTTCTTACCCGCTCAATAAAAAAGTTATATAATGCCAACGGTGTTGTATCTATTCGTTTACCCTAAATAAATAGTAATGAAAATAAATAGTAATATTAGGCTATATATATCTTCGTCTGTGTTAAAGGCACTTCAACATCTAATTAGGGACAGGGAAGAAGTTAAAATATAATTTAAAGTATTTTACTAAACAAAAATGAAGAGTTGCCGTAATATTTCAAACTTTGTGAATTATTAAGCTTCAAACAAAGAAAACACGTTGTGGAAAGTTACTCGAGAAATTGAAAATAAAGATATTACAAATTCATATGAATTTATTCTACTAGAAGCATAAACGCAGTGTTTGTCTCCAAAGAAGAACAGCGCATTCACCGGAGATACACTATGGTATTTCCTCACTCGCGAGGTATTTTCAATAGCGCAATATTACATATCGTTCTGTGTAATGTAGAGTTCTTACCAATTTCTGGTAAGTCTACGAAATTTATATACTTAATATTATTATCGATTTAATTTGAACACATAGTTCTTTAAGACTGTAAATTTAATACAATATAGTGCAGGTATTCATTTGCCGCATGGCATAAGATTTCGGAAAAAATATCTGTAGATATGGAAAATATATGCTGACGCGATATCTTCTATCTATGATATCAACGACAAAACATTCCTGTTTACAAAATCCCCCCACTATATGTGTCTCTTTCTGATTTAAATACATATTATGATAAATAGAACACTTCATATAATAATTTCCCTAAAGATTCAATTTTTTGTTTATATAAAATTTCAAAAATAGATCCAATATTGGCCATCGAAAATAAGGCTCTAATAGTTAGAGTAGATTTACATATTTAAAAAAAAAAACAACGGAAGTTAAAAAACTATAAAAATTTTATTCGACTTTCAGTTTGTGTCACTATTAAAAAATTTGTGTTAATTCCGGTTGATTTTCAAAGAAGCAAGAAACAGTTTATTATAGTACTACGTAAATTTGATTATTTACCAATTGATTTACAACTGTCTGAATTTTTTCTAAAACAATAACTTTTTCATCAGGTGGAAATAAGTTCGGCACATCTCCTGCATTAAGAATCATACTCAAATCCTCAATAAATGATTCTTTGGCAATCTGATCGTCCGAAAATAGAAAACTCGTAGGTTTTCCATCGCATCCAACACTCATAAATAATCTTTTTATATCCTCTTTCCATTCAATTTCACCGTAAATTCTTGAAAGTTGAATCTATTAAACAATAATAAAATTAGTTTGCACTGGGACTTTAATATTGGAATTCCGAAGCTTCCTTCATTTCGGAGTTTGAGAGAAGCTTAAGAAGAAAAAATGATTTTTATGAAATATATTTAGGTATAAAAGTTAAAAAATTCACCTTATTACCTAAAACTAGCTGCTGTGATCCACAGATTCACCCTCGTAAAATTATTTGAATTATGGATAAATTATTTTGAAATTCTGTAGAAAATAAGTTACCTAAATTATTTTGATTTTCTTGCCAAACGACCCTAAAGTAGCTACAATCGTATTTCAATAGTTTATCATACTTCTACGCTTTGAGACCATTCGATAGATACCCATATTAATAGTTACGAAAGTATTTAAATTTTCAGAATCGAAGGGTCCTGTAAGACAGTTTTAACTTCGCCTATGATATATCTAATTAGGGGGATCTCATTAGGAAGAACAATTTTAATCTCGCATTCCGCTGTTCTTAATAATATTTTAACAAAATTTGATTAAAACGGGGATCAAATAACTTTTAAATCATGTATTCTGAAATTCTACACAAACAGCTCAGTTCACCTCAAGTGACATCCAGCCATATTGATATTTTAATAACATATACTATTTCCACACCTTGAGGTCTTCTCGGAGATACTGTTATTGATAGATTTTGGGAATACTTTTAGTTAATATAGTACTTACTGTAAACAGTGAATATTCGGCCATATGTGTAGCTAATTTAACCGCAGAATGACGACCTGAACCACCAACACCGACCAACAGGGCATTACCTTTGTCCTGTGCCAAAACTCGTGATATACGCGATACGTGTTCTATTACATACTGAAATAGCACCAGATTCATCGGAGTCTTAGACATGGCGTTATATTCATTTAAATATGTGTTCATTACATTATCAATAGTTTTACTGTCAATCTGTTTAAAAAAAAAAGGTTTATTAAACATAATTTTTCAGGATTCCTTATATGTACTTCGTGTTAGAATCAATTACAAGATTTGTAACTAGTAAACACTCCAAAGCGAGCTAATAAAAACGTGTTTAAAAAGCGACACTGTCCTTTGAATTGAGACCACCTAATATGATGATAGAAATAACGAATTTGTAAGGATTTCGTTGTTAGAACTACAAAACCGTAAAAATTATTAAATGAAGACCAATATGTATAAGACACTGACATACAATAGGGGAGACTGGGCACACTTGATCCCCACTTAGGTTAGGTTTTTCGCTTAAATCACATAAAATAATATTGTTGTTCATGACTAGATAGAAAATATATCCTTCTACCTTCTTGCATCATTAAATCATGAAATAAATCTGCGTTTTAGTTTATTTTTTCCATTTTCCAAGGACACTACAAAAGGATCAAGTGCCCCCTGTTCTGGGAGACTTGATCCCGGTATCGGCTAAACATAACCCGTACCTTAATGCATAATATGAATGAATAAAAAATCTGTTTGGTATGAAATATGTCAACAAATCTAGTTTAGTGAAAAGTGAAAAAGTAAAATTATTCTCATATTTTATGAAATATGTCATTATACTGACAACATGACGATCAAAATACAAAAAAGATGTTTAACCATCAAAAACAAAAAGACGTCACTGCTCTGAAGTTTCTATGTCAAACTTTCAAAATGACATTATTGAGTCATTGACAATAACAGTTGAGATGTTTGTGTATTCATAAACTATTAGCCTCGGAGGGGTGAAATTTAGCAGGAATGGATCTGGGGCTAAGAAGTATTATTTTCTATAAAAACAATCAATTTTGCGTCAAGGGCCGTTTTCCCTATCTTACGTTATCAGTGCTTCCGCGAAGCGAAAAGCAGAAACTGACATTCACGAAAGACCTTCAAAAATTCTTCGTTCCGCGATCGAGAATTTAAATTCATAGAATATTACTATTAATAAAATAAATTCAATAAAAAAAAGAAACAGTTTATCGAGTCAAAAGGAAAATGTTGCCATGTTTGCGAAGAAGTGAAGAAGAAGTTTTTATAAGTTTAGAAACATTAGATATTAGAACTAACCGTGGGGAAATATTTTTGCATTCCGCATACAGAAACAATGGAATACTGGTTTTCACATGCAATACAAATTTAGATTTCTTATGCAATTCAGCAACTATATACACGGATGGAACTTTTCAATATTGCACAAAATTTTTTAAACAGCTTTTAACAATATACGGTTTAAAAAATAATCATTACATACCAATCGTTTTTTGCGTTCTGTGGAATAAAACAGCGGAAATTTACAGAAGCTGTTCGGCATTCATTAAAAATATATGTGGTGAAAGTAATTTAGTTTGGAATCCTCAAGACGTAGTTGTAGATTTTGAGGAGGCGATTCAAAAGGTCATTGATGAAGTGTTTCCTGATTCAAATATAATTGGTTGTCGCTTTCACCTGACCCAATCTTGGTGGCGATAAATACAAAACACTGGACTGATTTCAGAATATCGAGACAACAACTCTGCGACATCGGGAAATGACTAAGATTAACTTTTGGAGTTATGTTTTTAAATCCACACGAAGTTGGAGATTTTTTAACTGGAGAATTAATGAAAATGAGAAACCAGTTGATGAGAAGATTGATTCTTATTTAGATTACTTGGTAGAAACATATGTAGACGAAGAAGCAGATTTTCCACCGTATATTTGTCCTTCTATGACTGCGGATGGTCACAGATCCACAAATGCGTGTGAATCGTTCCACAGTCATTTTAATGAAAAGTTTTACAATAGCCATCCGTCCTTGTATGTATTTATAGATGCTTTAAAAAGCATTCAAACAGAGACATACATTAAAATTCAAAGTTCGGAAAAACAAAAAAAAGAAAAATTGAAAAAAAAAATTATTTTCGACAAAAATAGTATATTATTCAACAAGCTGGTAATGATAGCTATTACTCACGAAGATGAAATTGCAACACGAGCCGAGCTTGCGAGGCGAGTGTCGTAATGCATCTGAGTGAGTAATAGCCATTGCAAGCGAGTAGAATACGCTATTTTTTCTACGACTTTTTTCTTTTCTGATTTATTATAAATAAAATTGAATATAAATTTTAAATTAAAAGAATACAATTTTTAATCTATCTCTAATTTCATTAATTTTTTGTATATGTATCTATGGAAACGACCAAAATAAAATTCACATTATTTTGTTTACTAAGACGTTACTACGCAACAAATTTGCAATTAAAAACTGATACGTATTTATACACAAAAAAAAAGCTAGCCCAGTGAATAATGGTTAATACGGCGATTTCATTGGTCAAAAGGGTATTGAGTAATGAAAATTCCTCAACACCTTTGAATAATGCCTAACTTTCTCAACAATTAACGGATATGTAATTAGTGTGTTCTTCAACAGGAGTAGAAAATAGTATATTATTCAACGAGCTAGTAATGATAGCTATTACTCACGAAGATGAAATTGCGACACGAGCCGAGCTTGCGAGGCGAGTGTCGTAATGCATCTGAGTGAGTAATAGCCATTGTAAGCGAGTAGAATACGATATTTTTTCTACGACTTTTTTCCTTTTTGATTTAAATAAAATTGAATATAAATTTTAAATCAAATTTTTAATCTATTTCTAATTTCATTAAAAGTTTGTAAAATATTATATATAAAACGATCAAAACAAAACATAAACTACTTTATTAACTTGAACGTTACTAGGCAATATATATTAAATTAAAACTTGATACATACATATGTACACAAAACAAATGCCGGCCTATTGAATAATGGTTAATACGGTGATTTCATTGGTCAAGAGGGTATTGAGTAATGAAAATTCCTCTACACCTTTGAATAATGCCTAACTTTCTCAACAATTAACAGATATATAATGAGTGTGTTCTTCAACAGGAGTAGAAAAACATATTTTCTTACTTAGACAAAATGACAATAATCATGATTATTCTCATGATTAAAAAACAAAAAATATAAAATTTAAAAAAAAATAAATAAATAAAAAAACATATATTGCAGTTCCATTTACAGATACCTGCAACTGATGATCGCCAATAAGCGTGAAATATGTTCTTTATTTAACTTAATTTTCATTAAAAAATTATATTAAACTCATATTATTAAACCGAATTACATATTTTGTATTTGTTTGTATGTCACTGGTACATACATATTTAATGTATTTAAGAAGGGGTACACATTTCCCCTATTTTGATTTTCAACACTTATATTATTTATAGAGTATCAACTTAACCCTAATTTTTAACAAAAAGCCACCACGAGCGTTCTAGTACCTGATTTTTCTTTTAATCGATTTAAAATTTAAAAAGGAATAAAAAATTCCAATACTATTTTTTTACCAAATGCCGGCGTCACTGTGAAAAGTTGAAATTAATGAAAGTAATAGGTAAGATACATGTATAAATTTTGGATTTTATATAACCGGAAAGAAGTTAGCACCGAAAGTTGAAAAATCGTTTTGTTTTTTATATGGTTAAATTGCTCCCAAATTGCTCCTTTGAAATCAGTAATTGCTCCACCTGAAACTTAATTATTTAATTAGTTATCTATAAAGAAAAAAATTTTTTTCCGTTATTTAAGTTATCAAAATGTTCCAAAATAATACTTTTTTATATAATTTCTTTACGTCAATAAATTGCTCCCAGTTTGCTCTATTTAATTTAAAAGCTAAATCTTAATTTTTTTGAATAATTATTAAAATATTTTGTTTTTTTTATAATGTGTATTTAATTTGTCAAAATTCAATTATCCTT
Source organism: Brachynemurus nebulosus (assembly GCA_035578155.1). Taxonomy (NCBI): domain Eukaryota; kingdom Metazoa; phylum Arthropoda; class Insecta; order Neuroptera; family Myrmeleontidae; genus Brachynemurus; species Brachynemurus nebulosus. The sequence goes on along the minus strand of JAPWDM010000001.1, from coordinate 7,041,573 downwards.
AAATATATGCAAACGACTTAAAGGTATAATGGATTGCCTATACGTCTTAATAATACATAACCTAATTCATAATATTTTTTTATTTTAATATATTTTAATTATTATTCAGAGAAATTAATAACTAACTTTTAAATTAGATGGAGCAAATTGGGAGCAATTTTTTGATATAAAGTAATTGTATAAAAATGCATTATTTGACAAGATTTTGATAATAGAAATAGTCAAACATAAAAGTTTTTTTGTTTGTAAATAACTAATTAAGTAATTAAGTTCCAGGTGGGGCAATTACTGATTCCAAAGGAGCAATTTGGGAGCAATTTAGCCATATAAAAAACAGAAAGATTTTCTAACTTTCGGCGCCAACTTCTTTCCGGTTTTTATTTATACATTTTATATAATAACATTTTTTTAGAGAGAGAAAAAACTATTGAAACATAAGATATTTTAGAATGAATACGTAGACTAAAATCAAACATTTATAAGAATACTTGTCAAATTATTTATTTTTATCAATTTTTAGCATTGAAGCCGTGGTTTAATCAAAAAATAGTATTTGAATTTTATATTTTATTTTAAATTCTGCATCGATTAAAAAAAAACCAGCCACTAGAACGCTCGTGATCACTTTTTCAATTTCTAAGCATATTTTTAAGGGTAAGTTCCTAGCCTATTAGTTTGTGTCAGTAATAATAATTACCTCGTCATAAATTTTATTATTTGAGTCGGTATCACCATAATTACCAAAAATCAAATATCGAATATGGTGCCCTTTTAAAGAGTCTTCACCTTCCGGTATCAAATCAGACAACGCTTCTTGCATCCGTATACGAAAGTTTGTATATACAGCAGGAAAAACAATATTAAACAAGGTATCCCTATAAAGAACAAAAAATTAAAGACAAAAAGGCAAAATCAAAACTTATTAATCTATCATACTTATCATTCTGGTCAATGAGACGATCATTAAACACACGATAAGTCTCATGTGTCCAAAGTCGTACCAACTTTTCAGGGACTTTCATTAAAACAGGTGGTACTAAAGTACAACCACATATAACGCGTGAAAAATCACGCAATGAAAATCGATAATGTGATTTGGCTGGAGTTGGTAAAAACTTTTCAATGGCACCCTTAAATACTTCTATTGTTGCAGCCACACAACCCTAGAATTATCAAATTTATAAAAAATTAACAATTTTACTTCTTTCAGAAGAATTAGCAAAAGGCTGTGATGTTCGAATCGCAAAACTAGTAATTATTTTGGACTACTTGTAGTTAGTTTTCAAATTCGCTCTAGAGAACTAAACATTAATTAATCACGTCCCTATTAGATTTTCCAACATCTTTCCAATAAAATTACCTTTGCCAGTCTGGCCACACCCATTTCATAACCCTTTGCAAAATGCCAATCCAAAATTGACGTAAATATTTTTGATAAAGTGGCATCACAAAATGAATCCACGGCACAAATAACCATGTGCCGAATAAATCTTGACGTAATAATATTAGAACCACCACCTGGTGGTCCCATTGCGGCTACAAACAACTACAGTAAATAAATTATTAATTTTTTGAAGTTGGAAAAAATATGTACTGGGAAAAGTCAAAATATACATACTAAATCCACTAACTGTATAATACTAGTGTCCTTATTAAACCAATATCCGTGATCTATCCACTGTCGCAATAACTCGATAGGCGGCTGTGCACCATAAGTTTCTTTCATTGGCATACCTAAATCGTCCACAAAAAGCACGCATAATTTACCCATGGACGGACCATAAACACCTTTACGTCTCCTATCTAATTTTGACATAACTATTTCTTGAGTCTATAAGAATACAAATGATATCTTAATAATATTAGATGCGCATAAAAAAAAGTTTTCCTTTAACCATTTGTGCAGATGTTCTTGCCGAAAAATTTATCGAATTCGGAACGAATTGTTCTTTCGACATCGTTAAAAGATGATTTAAAACTAACGCTGATTTTCCGGTGCCTGTAGGCCCACAAAACAAAATTGGTAAACGTTTTTCAAGGCACTTGTTTAAGAAATACTTTTGGCATGACGATTCATTTGTTGTTATCATTAATTCAGAAACCTGTACAAAAATAAAATTTATAATACAATAATGTAACTAATCTATAAGAGAAGCCACCCACATCATAATGCCAGTAACTAGTAACATTTCGTTATGACTGGCAACCTGGCAATGCGCCTCCTATTTAGCCCAAACCCCTAATATTAGCATTTAGCCGAAGTTCAGGGCCGGATCCAGGAGGGCAGCGGGGGCACGTGCCCTGGGTGTCAGGTTTTGAGAGGCGCCAAAAACGCAATTTTGGGAGCGCCAAAGTGGTGAATTTAACGTTTTTTTGTTTCTCATTTTTTGTAGGGAAAAAATATTAAAAATTTCATTTTAGGGAGAGACAGGAGCGGCATTTTTCACTGTGCCTTAGGGTAAGTCCGGCCCTGCCGAAGTTTCACAGTTTATTTTTGCTACTGTTAGCAAAAATTATTCGCAGTGTTGTTCGTAATGTTAATGAATTAAATAAAATTAAACTGAATAAGATAAAAATGTCAAATTTCAAATTACTTTTGCTTTTGGATTTAATTGCTCTATAGGGAAATATTCTACCCAACTGATCCACGAACCATTATTCTTTTTATCATAACACCAATCGAAAATAGTATTTTTATCAGGAAACGCTTGATTTTTTGAAAGTTTAAAAATCTTTGGTTTCGGATAATCTTTATTGTCACCATCGATTAATTTTCTAAAAAATTCATCAAATATTAAACGACTGTTTCCATTCAAACAGCTACCAAAACCCCACACAAAAGCGAAGAGTTGTGCACATTGCATATACACAGTGCTAACTTGGGTTTCACCATCCAACATTATAGTAAATAGACGAGCAAATGACTGAAAACAATAGACTGTTTTGTAATAAGGTGTTACAGAATATTTAACTCATGACAGACCCGCATAGTTTGCTACAAATCCTACTGATATATTCACTTTCATCCTCTTATTTCAACAACATCGATTAGTTTGCTTTATATAGATGGAGCTAAAATGGTGTCCTTTCATATTCAGATAACCTGGTAATAATTTAAATCCATTATCAAATGAGTTAATGTTAAAACCTCTCGGCACTGTAAGTATGATTTTCTCTAAACTCTTTCGGCTACCCTATTTTTAAAACAATTTCTATCAATTAAAATTTCCAAAATAATTTTCTTCCGCACTCTGTGTGTCTGTCATTGATTAAACATAATATTATTATTAGGTACTTGAAATAGATGCATTTCTGAAGTTTCAATAAATCTAGTACACTGATTATTTATAATTTCAAGAGCAGGTGGAATTATCCAATCAAGAATAGCATTAAAAAGTTCTAGTTGCTCGGCCAATAATTTCTTCTTTATAGTATTAACATAAGAGTCTCTCAACGGTTGCCAACCTAATTGAGAAGGTTCCAAAAAGACCATACCACAACGTGAAACTGTTGCAGGCGATGCTTGATCTAAATCCGCCGGTTCAAATATTAAATTCATTTGGTTGGTCATCTAAAAAAGCAATACATTAAGTATTTACATCATTATCAATTAATTTTGTCTTTATTTCATGTACTTGAATAATTTCTCCAGACATTAAACACAATTTTTTATTGTCATCTAGCACTGTATTCATATTTTCAATCCAAACCGCGTCCACAGGTCCGTCGAATAAAATCCACTTACGATCTTTAGTAATGGAATTTCCATATTCTCTGAAAATATTTGCCAAAACACCATCGACCCATTCGTGTGTCGCTGGATCAAAACTTCCGTACAACTGATTTATTGATATAGCTTTTGGATTAATAATGGAATATTGTACTCGATTTTCTTTCAGTTTTACTTTTCTGTCTACGGCCAATAAGCTGAGAGCTTCTGCTAACGACTTTACAATAATTTTACATTATTTTATTTGTTGTATTTTAAAAATAAATATATAATTTAAAATATTTCCTACTTGGTATGCGCAAGTTTTCCCACCCATTGGACCACCCACTATCATTAACCCATGCCTTACTAAAACCATTTCATAAACTTGAATTATTTTCGACACAAACCATTCGGTAGCTTGTAAGTTTCTTTTTTCCAATACTATTTTCACGTATTTTATAAGTTCATCCCTTTCTGGTTGTGGGACAATTACTCCAGGAAATAAGTCAGAAATAATGCCTTCGAAAAGTGGGACATCCTATAAGGTAAAGTTAATTAAATGATTGTATTAAAATTTACAAAATGTATTTAGGTAGGTATACTTCTGATAAGAATTTCGGTAAATTAACATCAATTATGGCCCTTAGTAGTAGTTCAGATTCATTTTGATGAGGAAAAGCTCGTTTCAATGCTCCCGCTGCAAGAAGAACCGATTTTACAGCTCGCATACCATAATCATAGTGATGTTGAGATGAAAGTTGTTCACTGCATAATTTATAAGTATGAACAATTTTTTGAGCCAAGCTGTAAAATTAAGGTTTTATAAAAATACAGATTTTTTTTCTTATTTGTATTTAGATGTCGAAGCTAAATTTATCACTTTTGATAAAACTTCAATAATTTGTAGAACAGTGTAAAATTTTGCAACGAAGGTACAAAACTTCAAAAATTCCGAATTTTTTAGCCGGAATTCGAATTAAACAAAGTCTGGCTGTGTCTATTGGAACAGTTAGAGAACCTCTTCATGCTAAATAGTTCACGGTACTTTTTGTACTCAAAATTAAGGTAGCAAAAATAAAGTGGTGAGTAGAAAATTTACGAAAATTTTAAGGAGTTAACCATAGTAAAATACTATAGTATTAAACATACTTCGGCAATTAAAGTGTTATCGAAAATCATCAATAACGAATATATTTTAAGCTACGTGACCATCTGCGAGATAATTATTTTCTTAGTTAGAGGTTCTTTCCCGACTATGGCACAGGCAGTTTAAAGATATTCACTGTCAATAATTTTCGACAACGAAAAATACATTTTAATGTTCGTAATATGTTTATGATACCTACGTCTTACTGCCGTTAACTTTTCAAAATCGTTATTTTTCGCTACTATAGCAAAAATATACGAAATAAAGATACGGCATAATGTAAGACAATTAAAGAAAATATTTTAAAAAATTTGGGGGGAACAGGTCTACCCACACTGTCAACTTCCCATTGGATGCCCTTAAAGACTAGAAACTACTATACATAAATAATTTTTTTTCATTTCAGTGGGCTCTTCCCCCCGAACTCCCGGCAAGGGCTTTGCCCCTTGCACCCCACTGGGAGGCTTCGCGCCCTGTATCTCGTAGGGAACCCCACCCTTTATTAACCCCTTTAGGACTAATGACGAGCTCAGCTCGTCATACTAATTTTGAAAAAAAATTTAACTGACGTGTGTGCATTGTCTTATATCGGTAACTGGAGGCTCTATAGTAAAGAGCGGTCATATTGTAAATAAATTAAGCAAAATGTATCATACTTGCAATTATACTTATATAGATATTAAATTTTTTATCTAAAATATTAGAATATATGGCGGTACTAAAGAGGTTAAACAAGTGATATCGTCATTTATTCTCGAGATATGCGAGACAATAAATACTTCACAAAAAGTTCTTAAAAACGGTTGGTTTTTATTATAAAAAACCAACCGTTAATTCGAATTTGCTGAAAACTTTATCCGGTCTTCATTTTGTAATTACGCGTCTAATAAAATTAGTTCAGAGTTGATATCATCATTTATACTCGAGATAATTATGTGAGATAAAAAAAAATTCACGAACGAACAAGCAAACAAATGAAAGAACTAACGAACGCACACACAGACATCACGCTAAAAACGGTGGATTTGGATTCTAGTGACCTTGAAACGTGGAGATATGTCCAAATTAGCGATTCGTAAAATCGCACCCATTACAATAACTTCCAGTTGGAAATTAATAATTAAAGTAAATAAGCAATTTTAACCAGAAGCTAAGTATTCACAAATCTATTCAAAAAATACTTTATTTTTGCAATAACAAATTCAGTAGGTATACTATAAATCTTACGATTTAGCGTCAGTAAAACCACAGGAATATAACGTAATTTCTCCTATTAAAGCATAATCAGGAACCATCATGGCCACTGTTCGGAAAAGTACTTTCAAATTATCTGGTAATTCTTGCCTACCGGCGTAACTATAAAATAATTGTAAAAAATACATTTAAATAACGATTGTACAAAGCTTGAAAATTTTATTAAAACTTACCCAGGATTCATAGTTATAAAAACAGTACAAGTTGAATTTAGAGATATTTCAGTTCCTTCAAATACAAACCGTTGCAAATGTTGCGCTATTGCCAATTGTATACACAAAATTTGTTGAGCAACGACACTCAATACTTCAAGTTCAATTCGATTGAACTCATCGAAACAAGCCCATGAACCGGACTGTGCTAAGCCCTACAGAAAAAAGTATCATTATAAAAACTATTCTATAATCACATTAAAAATTATCAATATTTACTTTAAAAAACTTTCCAAGAGCTTTGTAGTCTAAACCTTCTGAACAGTTGAAAACAACACATTTTTTAGCAACGGCCTTAGCTAAATCTTTACAGGTCTCGGTTTTCCCGGTTCCAGCCGGACCTTCAGGCGCACCGCCCAAATACAATTTCAGTGCTCCCATTAAAGTCCTGAAACACCTATCAGTAAGTGGTGTCACTACAAGCCTTCCATAATTTCCTAAATATTCCATGCCGAATAAAAGTTCGGTGGTTATCATTGCTACACCTATATGACCGTTGGCGTCGAGATTTCCTCTCCAATAATATCGCATCTGAGCAAGCCAGTTAAATGCCGTTGTTGTAGTTGTACCACTATCAATCATTAATTGGACGACATCTCGAGCTACGGGTATAAAATTTTAAAATGATAGAAATTTCGATAACAAAAGTTGGGGGTCCTTAAAAGGTGGATATTGGGCCTGAAGAGTTTCAAGTTCTGTACAAAGTTTGACCATGACAGGCACGAACAACTTCAAAATTCAACTCTTCTTTATGACCAAAAACCTCCCTTATGGACCCCCATCCTTTTAATAAGTGATTTAATAGTTATTACCATGGACATCAATCACAATCAGTGCTTCGACAGTAATTTGTAAGGCGGGCTTCAGTTTACCACGAATTAGTTCAACGCTTGTCATAACAATACTATTACATTGTTCATGAAATTTATCTAATGTTTGATTAGTTATAGAAACACTAGCCTGTGATGTCCACTTTAACATATCAACGGTTAGAACGACCTGTCCAGCCCAACTTGTTACCCATTTCTTTCTTTCAGCTCCTTCATATGCCAAAAGAGATTCAACAATGACTGCCTTCAAAGACAATAGCATTTGAGCTTCCACTTGACACAACCATCTTTCGACCATTCCCTGTCAAATATATTCTTTTGTAGACATTCTGTGCATATTATTATCTTGAAATAAGCTATGTTGACTGGTTTGTCTGAATGGCACACAGACCAATGAACACTATTATATTATACTACTAGACAAAGCGTAAAGCCAGTTTCTAGGTAATTTTCTTGAAGCAGGTAACGGGGTGAGACGGGTGAAATTTAAATAATATAATGTATTGTCCATATTTAGCAAATGGGACTATAATTATTGCAGAACCTAATTTATATACCTACGTATTTTGAAAATAAGGCGACTACTACTTTTTTTTTAAATTTTGCAGTTTCTTCTTAAAAAAGTAAAATTTTACTATCAATATTATATTTTTACAATAATTATTTGAAAACGTTACTACGGATACCAGCGGTTATTGCATTGATTACTATATTATAAAATATTATTTGTGTCGTATCGTGGTCGTAACTAGCTGCCTCAATTATACACGGAGAGAAAAATCATATAATTTTTGTAGATAAAATGTCAGAAAAATTACCATGCTCTCTTATAATGCGTGCGCGATCGACGATCAAAGTAAAAAATATATTATAGCATGGTAAAATTTAATGTGCTAACACAACTTGTATCACACTCTTATGCATATATGTTATAGTTTAATTCTTGTTGTTGTACTCTTTCATTTGCGCATCTGATCCGCAACCTTATGTTGCTTGGGCTGTACGCACTGAGGAACAATATACGTATTCAAACCTGTAAACAACAGATTCTAGTACTGCAACAATATATTCTAATTCTAACAAAATAATGAATTAAATGATGACCATCCGTCCTGTAACACATTCTAATGAGCACTGCTTCGACACGACACAACACTACACAGTGGTGGCCAGCTACTTGCAACACCACCAGTCTGGCTATGTGACCTTCATATATGATTGTGTTGATACCTTCTGCAGCTTGCCTCGCTATGTGACAGCGTTGATACCTTCTCTTTCTTTCTTTCTACTATTAGATTATTTCTTTTCTACTTTTCTTCTATTTTAAGACAGCATGGCAATTTTTGTAAGAAAAACAATTAAAAAATATTTTTTTGTCCGGAATGGAACTTTTTACTGTGCTGTTTTACAAATTTGACGGAGCTAACATTACGGAAAGAACATTCTATCCTTTAAATTTTCTATGATTAATTATAATTTTTATATTTTTACCGTACAAAATTGAATATGTTCGCCTTTTACACGTCGATTGTAGTGCTGAGCACAGTAATTTTTATATGAATTTTCTCTCTGTGTACATTGATATAATTAGTCTATATAATATAATATATAATATGTTCATTGGTCTATGGAATGGCATCTTATATTGGTACAACTTGTGGGGTGTGCATTTTTATTTAATTTTATCAAAGATTGTGTCTTATTACCAAAAACAAATGAAATTACCTTAGCTTCAGCTGGTACGATTGTTTTCACAAAAGGAATATATTCCCCTAGAGCAGACATCATACCAAGAACTTGCTGACTATCAGAGAATAGTAACTGGTAAATTCCTTCGAAACACTTTTTTAAATGTGGTTGCACGCGTAACGGATCTTTTGTTTCGGATAAAATTTCCAATAATTCATCGTTCGATAAGAAGAAAAATCGTGGAAAGAAAAGTCTTTTCTTCTCCAAATAATCATTTAACCCTTTCTGAATTTCATCAAGTTTTTTATTATTCTCTTTTAAAATAGGTAACATTCTTGGCATGGCAGTTGCAAGTAAAACATGAGTGTCTTTTATCGTATGTGCCATTATGATTCTCCAAGCTTTATCTACTTGTCTAAAGAGACGAGTTTCAGTTGGCATTTGTCGCATAATGTCCTCTGAAGAAAATATCGGTTCCAAATACATCCATGTAGTTTGACACTAAGCATAGTAAAAATTATATTAGATACGACATATATTTACTTAATTATTAGATTTAATTGTTACTTTAAGCCAAGCATCCAGTATATCTTGCATTGAAATTAATTTTTCCTCCCAAAAGTACATTTCATTTTCAATAGCCTTAATATAAGGTGACCCACGCATTGTTTGCGTTTTCAAAATATGATCATCTAATTGTTGCTGAATATCATCGACAGATTGTAAAATATATGTACCTGTATCACTAAAAAAAATTTAATAATAAAGAGCATTAATTTATGGTATTTCATATTAATAAATAAAATAAAACACTTATAAAAGTGAAGTTTGTAAGTGGTGCTAATTATTATTTGTGAATGGACTATTCAGGGTTGCAGAAAAAATCCTAACTTTTTCCCCAGCACTCTTGTTCCTTTATATCCTAATAATTGAACACACGAGTGGATGAAGGTGTTATGTAACATTTTTATAATTTTACAATAGAAGCATTTGAAAGTTTTTATTTACATATACTTCCCATGCACTAGCTCATGTTTACTATTGAATTTCTATAAAACTATTGGTCGTAATGAAACCAAATTGTATTATACGATACTTCAGTATAAAAAATATTACATAACACCTTTATCCACTCACGTCTTCAATTATTAGTTAAAATTTTAAAACAAAATATTTAGCAGTTGTCCAGTAATATATGGGTAGTTCTTCAAACTATGGAATTTCGGACGGCCCAACGCATTTTGTATATTAATATTTTGAAAAATACATTTTTTCTAGATGGAAACTGTAAACCATTACTGTATCTAACTGGTCACTCAAAATAACCCGGTTTCGAAATATATTTTTTATAAAAAATGACACTTAAAATGTAAAATTCTCAGTCTCCTGGTATGTCTCCTCTCCAAAGTAAAACATAGCAGACTAAATAATTATTTTTTCTGAATGTATAAAAAAAAATTTACACTGCAGTAGTAATCTATAATATTGGTACTTTTTTATTGTATAAATAATTTTTGAATTTTTTTATATTTTCTTTAAGAAATATTCTATTGAATTTTGTCTCCCGAACTTTGCATCATTCTCCTATCAAACCAAAACACTTAAAAAATATAAAAAAATTATATTCCGATTAAATCATCGTTTGTCATAGTAATTAACTCAAATATAATAAATAAAATAAAGTACATGTTTTATTTAATTTGGGGTTGTATCAATTAATTCAGTTAACATTGTAAGTGAGATCGTACTCGGTCCAGTCAATTTCTCAGTATCCTGGTCAGCATTTTCTTGAACAATACTGTGGATATAAGAAATTTTTCAGTTGTATGAGTTGTAAATATGCTGTATTGGAATAGCGGACCTGTCTTTTTTTTATAAAACGTTATTTAGCCGATTTTTAAAGAATATTGAAGAATTCTCAGTCTCCTGGTCTCAGTCTCCTGGCAGCTCCGAAAACGGGGATTTAACTTAAATAATGTAAATAAATTAGGTAAATGTCATTAGAATACTGTAATAAATTAGAATACTGGAATAAAAAATAAATTCCCATTTTTTTTTTATTATATACTACTAATATAATATATAATACGTATTAAACTGTAGTAGGGTAGACTGGGGCTAAATGGTAAATTTTTGACAAATGTTTTTTTTTTTTTTTTTTTTTGAGGCACTAAATCCTCAAACATATACACATAAACACAATTATATTGTAGGAAAATTAGTCCTCTACAACTTTTCATGATGAAATTTTTGATGTTTCCACGAAAAGTGCATGTTTTTTCCTTTTTCCTGAAGTTAAATTTTTTTAACATTTAGCCCCATGGTGGGGCTAAATGTTAAATGGGTGACACTGAGTGCCTCAACATATTTCTAGCCTACTGAAACCACTTTCTGAGTTGTATAACGAAGCAAATATTTAAAAAGATATTAAAACGGTGAATGATGTAAAAAAAACGCCCATTTTTTGAAAAGTACAACTTTTATAGGAAAAATGAAAAATTAACAGTTTGACTTATTTTTTTCTGAAAATAAAAGCTACTAAAAATTTTAGAGAATTTTATAGTACAACTGATAACGAATATGTAGATACTTTAATTTTAAAAATATCGTTATTTTCGATATCGATAATTTTCGATAACGAAAAGTAGGTTTCAACAGTTGCAATATGTTTGGAGTACCTACAATTTGCTTCGCTTGAGCCTTCGTAAATTTCGTTACTTTTTCGCTACGACACACGGTTTAGAAAATATTTACGATCAAATTTTTCAATAAGGTAAAGTATCATTTATAAACAAACATAACAAAAAACAGGTACACTTTATGATAGACCAAAATCAGAAGACCTATACACAAATATTTGAAATAAGAAATAGAAACAATTTATTGAACATATAAACCGACAAATAAGAAGAGAAAATAGAAGAAAATAAAAAAAAACGTTTAACGTTTAGCCCCACCAATGATTTAACACTTAGCCCCAAGCAGCGTTTTGAGTTTTGACAACGATCACATAAATGATGACGATAAATATACAAAAAGTTTTTAAAGATTCGTATTCACAATACATAAATGAACTAATATACTTACTTTGATGAAGATATGTCCGAAAAAACTCCTTTTCGGATGGCAGCAAAGAAAATTACTTTAGCATTATCGAAACACATTTAAGGACATGTACATCATAAGGCTCAGATGAACTTCACATTACTAACGTCGTTTGCTTTCTAGTCAAAAAGGCCCTCTAAGGTCAAAATTTCAGCTTTGTAACTGTTAACATTCAAAAGATAATGCAGAAACATGGTTTTGACAATTTACCATTTAGCCCCAGTCTCCCCTAAATGACCCCTAAATAATAATAAATTCCCATTTTTTTTATTTATTTAGTTTTTTTTTTTATTTTTTTATTTTTTTGAAAAATTTTTTCTTAATATTTACATATATACACTATATAACACTAATATATATACAACTAATATAATATATAATATCTATTAAACAAATAATAAATTGTTTAATAATTTAAAATTTAATAATAAAAATAATAAAAATTGTTTAATAATAAAAATTAATAAATTGTTTAATAGTTTAATAAATTGTGCTTAATAATAAAAATGAATATAAGACTCTTTTGTTAATTTTTGTTTTTTACTCATTTTTTCACTTTCCTGGATATCTCTTTTTTTATAATGGCCATAAAATTTATCATTTTTAATATTCTCACTGGCCACTTTCAAATGGTGTAAAAAATGTCATCACCTTGAAATAAAACTACTTTCCAAAGCTCATGCATGAAAAAAATGAGTGGCCGGAATTAAGTCTATTTTCTTCCATCGTTTGAAGAACTACCCATATACATATATAAAATTTTATATACCTTAACAGATATTTAAAATATAAAACCTTATATATATTTTACTCAAAGCTACGTTTTCAAAAAAAGCGAACAGGCTGCGACCCGTAATTTTTTATTAATTAAGGGGGCGCGCTAAAAACGTTGAAATCTAACGTTACGTAACTAAATCTAAAAAAATTCACCTCGTTCAAATTTCAATCCCGTTTTACTGACAAAAAAACAAAAAGAAAAAGGAAAATAGTAGTGCGATTAAATTTACGGATTATATTTTCGTTAATATCTTTTGAAATTTAAAAAATCACGATGTACAAACCGAAATTCAGCAACAGTGAAAAGAACATCTTTCCATTCATCCTTCATTTTATTAAGATTTTGTTCCAATGTAAATTCTTTTATTGCCGATGCTGCAATTTCTTCCAGTGTTGGTATGTACTTAATAAGGCCATAGTCAACCATTTGTGCCAATGTTTGATTTGGTTTGGGCTCTAATTTGATACCAACAACATCTGACATTTGCTCCCAATGACGATCTCGTAGTCCTTTAGTGCAAATAACACTCAAAATTGGAACGTAAGTTCGGAATTTTTCAACGCGTCCTTGCATAATTTCTAAAATTCTTTTCACATTTAAATACTCATTAAAAGGTTTGCGTAACTTATACAATGTTCGCCACATTGTATCAACTTCTTCTGCAATTTCGTCCGCATTAAAATTTGCATAAGGTTGATTGTACCTATACGATAAATACAGAACATTTGAATTTAAATATTTTTAAAAGAAAATCTATTTGTAATTCTGCTTAAAACACGTCTACTAAAATTCGGCGAATCACTGCCGCTCCCCCAGATGCATTACTGCGTCCTTTAATTTGATACCTTCAAAAGAGGAGTAGAGTATGAAGAATAAGTGCTTCTTAGTTATTTTTTTTTACCTACTCTATTATTCAGGCAAATGTTTCGGAGATTTCATTATTCCCTTAGCTTGGATCTCCACATGTGAAATACTGAAAGGCCTCCACATAAAAAGTGCCCCGGGGCTTCCACATGTAAAAATACGACCCTAACAATGATGCAGTGGCGTAATAAGAATTAATTAATAAGATTATGTTTAAGATTATCTTTTAAAAAATCAATTTTATTATTTTAAACCATTTTGGTTAGCCATAGTTGTAAAGATATATTAATAGATGTCACTTATACTCATCAACCCACAAATTAAAAATGAAATTTACATACCAACTTTCATATTTTCGAAGGAAATCTAAACTTGTATGCCAAAGTTTATCAAATGGATCAATATTCTGCACAAGCCAGTTAAGTTGCAAGAAAGGAGAAATATCCATATCTAGTAACTGTTCCTCTTCATTGATTGCTTCACTTGCAATTTTACTAGTCTGCATTAAAAAAAAAAATATTTTATGCCAAAATAATCAAATCACTGAACATTCCTTGTTACCAACTTGTCTTAGGCTGATAGGTGGGCATTTGATTCCCGTACTAAATTTTTATTGGCCCTTTTACACTAATTCTTATATTACCTCTACACTAGCAAGTAGCTCATCTAGTTCCTCAACAATTTCTGTTAACTCCTCTATACCCAATTCAGGAGGATCTTTCCTTTTGAACAGTTCAAATCTTACAACATCCTTCTTAATTTGTGCTTCTATTTGCATTCTTTTATGTTTTAAGTTATTTTCAATAATTTCTCTTTTTTCCGTCAACCGTGCATTAGCCATATCCATTACGTCTTCTAGATCGCCTGGCCAAAGGTAAGTTCTTGAATTCAACATTATGTCTTCTGTAGTCAAAATTCCGTATGTCATTAAAAATAACAGTAGGGGAGACGTTACAGAATATATTTGTTTTTTCAAATCAAATAACGTTACGTCACGACTTTCTGACAAAAAATTCATTAGTTCAACAAGTTCAGTTGTCGTATCAGGTGATTTATTTATAGTTTGCGATATATTTAAAAAGGTTTCGCAAATACTAAAAAATAAAAAAATACATCAGAAATCTTATCCTTGGTGACAAATCTGTTTTTCTTACGTTTTATTATTTTCTCTAATTTCCTTCGTAAAATAATTCAAAATTTGTTCTTTCAATGCTAAAATTGTATCATAGAGTTTTTTATTTATAACCGTACAGTCTAACATTATTAAATTTAAAATGACACTCTGAGGTAAATAGTATAATTCGTCCAGTTTTTCATTATACACTTCAATTCTTTTACCAAAATCCTAATTTATTTCGAGACATAAAACAAAGCTTGACTTTTTAAATCATAATTGAAAATTTACCTTAAGATACGGGAACGGTTGTTCATTAAAAAAATTATTTAGTTCATTTTGCGCTTCTCCATTAAGTATATACAGATAATCGTTAAAATAGTTAAGATATTTTGAAGCACCTGGTTCATTTAATTTTATTACTTCCAGAGCGGAATTTATAATATTACGTACTTCCTCTTCATCTGCAGATATATTTTGGAGACAAAAGTCTTTACGGTCAGAAAATTCTAAAATAAACAAAAATATTTTCAGCGTTCAAAAAATATATTTGTTATTTTAGTTTTATTAATAATAAACCAATTGAGGAGCTGGGTGGAAAAAGGGCGTACGTACAGAAATGCCGTTTTGAGAAAAGATCATTTCAAAGTTTGGGTACGTAGTATGAAGGTGAAAACAGAAAAACTGGTAATTGTCGTGTTATACAATTGGTAGTACTAATAATACACTATGCATTAATATTTTAAAAAAAACAGTAAATATCGATTGTTGTTGCATAATTTTTTGAATTTTTCCGAAGTATGACTTACGCCCTTTTTGCAGAAAAAATTTTGATTGAACAAAAACATAAGTTCTGTTTCCTTTTTCTGTAATTCGAATTAAACATTGTCAGCACACTTATTAAATTCTAAACCAAAACATTTGATTCATGTTAATTTCATGAATATTTATATGTATACTTGTACAGTGTCCGCCTGAAAGTTGGTTATATGTGAAAAACTATATTATATCAAATTTTTTCAGAAATTTTTATTCTTGATAAAAGTTAGTACTTGGTCTTAGGCTAAAAAAGCACCCACCGAAATTTGGATATATCTGGTTGTATCGAGGGTGGGCTTAAAAATGTAAATATGGCCTAAGAGTAAAGTACTATAATTAATGAAAATATAAGAAAATATAATTTGAAAAAGTTGTTTAGAAGTTAAAGATAATTCAAAATACAGAATCACAGCTAACTGCCCCAAAAAATAAATTTAGATTTTTCCTTTTTTTTCTGTATCATACTGTACATCATAGGACCAGAAATATCTTTTAAAGACTATTATGTGTCATGTACTGTAAAAATTCATTTTTAGTTGCGAGTTACTAATTATATATTTAATTTTTTACAAACGTGGCTTATACGCTTCAAATTATTATCGTAGCGTAGGGGCATTAATTGATTTCTGGTCGTTGTAAAAATTTGTTTACTATAAGTAGACACTCTAAAGAGTTAGAAAATCAATTCTAAGGGAAAGGGCGCAAAGCGACTTACGCCCTTTTTCCACCCAGCTCCTCAATTACTACCATTACCTGGAAACATGATTCTTTCTAACCGTGGTATATCGGTGCTAACTTTAATAATTTGCGAGAATGTATAATTAAATAAAACACCGATTTCATCCAATACAGGAGAAAGTACTAAGGTACTCGTATTTTCGATAGGCAATACTTGAATTGAAATTAACGGCAAGTTTGAATATTTTGAAAAATCATATTCATCGAAATCATTACCATCCTAAAAAATTAAACATCTATTTACCTATTTAAATAGAAACATTTACGAAATGAATAAATTATATTTATATACCAAATAATTGTCAAGTAATTTTTTAAAATGTAAGAGACTATTCATTGTTAATTCCCGTAATTGCATGGACATTAATGACGCAATACTATCAAAAAATCGTTGAATGATACGGACATTTTCGTCATCTTCCAACGGAACCATGCCCACCCAATGAGAACTTTCAGCGGCCAAAATATCAGCCACATTTTTCAACCATTCTTCTTCAAGAATTTTTCTTTTCCTGTTAGCACAGTTGCTAATCATTTCTTTGAAATGTGTAACTGTTAAGCAATTTTTATCTTGATATAAAACATCAAAATCGATTATTACCATATTTTCGTATCTACAAAGTTTTAAAAATTTAAATTCTTCAATATCGGCCAAGTAAGTCGGGCTTGCACAAATGGTATCCTGTACAATAATTTTACTTACTTTTCGTGCCAAAGTTTTCGAATCATTGCATGTACACGATTGCCAATAAAGAGATTGTGCATCATAAAATTTCTGGATACAACTACACTTGCATGCCATGGTATCGGAGCTCGTATGATAAGTGACGGCCAATAGAATGGTAATGTTTGTATATTTAATCGTTTTCGCTCCGCAGTGTCAGTGATTATGTAACGAAAAATTGCTTTTCTCAAGGCGTTATAATAATTATCACATAAATCCGTTTTAAATTTTTCATAATAAAAACGAAATTCCCAACGATTTCTAAACTTCAATGGTACCAGCTTAAGAATTGCTTCCAAATAATATTCCGGAAATGGTTCTATGTATTCCACGTCGATAGTCTGTAAAATATAAAAATTAAAAAGAGAAGCTGAACGCGTAAAGGGTAAAAACACTTCTCGGATCCTTTCATCCGCGGATAAAAAAAATTAATAAATAAATAAAGTCGGAGGACACTAGAAAGCATTTCCTTCCGAATAATGCCTTGAGAATTGATACTATATCGTACCTGTAGATAATAGTTGATTCTTTCTACGTCTTCCGGGTGAACTAGTTTTTTATAATCTGCTATTATTTCAGCCAATAGCATTTCTCTTTGACGATCGGGGTGAACAGGTAGTGGATCTTGCCTTAATTCAATAGCTCTAAATGAAACATAAGTGGTAATTTTTCAATGAATATATCTTTACAAAGGTAAGTAGTCCAATAAGTAGCTTCATAAACTATAATACTAAAGATTAGAAGTTCTAATTTCAAAGTTCAAAAATGATTAATGATAATACGACTCTGGTTAAATATACCTTACAAACAGGGCCGTGGAGAGAAATGGCGGGCCCCAAGAAAAAAGCCCATTTCTTAAAAATTTCTCCCCAAAAACTAATTGATGAGTAAAAAAAAGCTGATTTTACTTTTTCGCGGGCCCCAATTGACCGCTACGGGGTCCCTCTTCCAACCCGGGCCCCAGGGCTGCAACCCCGGCTACCCCACCCTCTCGTCGGGCCTGCTTACAAAAGCAGAAAGGCATGTTTCCCATAATATTAGGTTGTACGGAAAGTCCTTCCAGTTTTTTATAATTAAAAAATTCCCTATACAATCTCACGAACGGTACTGTATCAGTCAATCTCAGTTAGAACTTGAAATTAGTCTTCATCAGTTTCACTTACAATTAGCTTGACAGAACAGGATGCATCTCGCACGCAGACGAGAAATATCCAGAATAAAATTTCAAGAATCAATTTTATTTTCAAGTGCATCTTATTTGTTCTGTGTACATATCTTTCTACGTGCTTCTGTAATTCTTTTCGTTTATTACAATAACAGATATTGTAGAATTTCTAACTGCAGCATACATAATATAAAATTTCGTGTACACAGGTTCAAAGATGTAGGAATTATGAGACTGTAATAGACTGACCGACAGGAGGAAGATAAAATTATAAAAGTTCAAAAATTTTAACTACGAAACCCCAAAAATAAAATTTTTAAAATATATAGTACTAATAAAAGAGTTAAGTTTAAAATTACTTTTGTTTTTCTAATTCCATTTTACGTTCTTGTTCCAGTTTCTTTTGTTTAATTCTTTCAATTCGTTGAGCTTTTTTCTTTTTTAATTCCTGTTGCTTACGTGCATATTCTCCGGTTAATAAATCTAGTAATGTTACGGTACCGACTAAATCCACCTAAAATAAAATGCAATATTGGGTATAAAATTGCCATAACTTAATTTTCAAATATATTTGTTTGTAGCATTTTGAAAATTAATTATTAATAAAAATTTATAGATAACTACCAAATACCTTCTTACCAAAAAATAAATAAAAATAAGTTAAAAGATTATGGAATGTACATAGGTACTTTACTTTACTGTTTAGATTCAGAAGTTTGTTTAATGGTTTGTACTAATTTTCATTTCAATCCGATCCTTTTCGTTTTTAGAATTTATAATACACTTACCTCCTTTTGTTGCTTTTCTTTTAATTTCTGAACTTCTAATAATTTACTTCTATAATTACTTTTAGTTGGCGGATACTGCAATTCACCTTTCTCGTTCACCGGTTGTGGTAATATCTTTTTCTTTTTAGGTGGTTGCAACGTTTTCAAGTTTAATGTTTGCGTACATTGAGAATATGAACATCCTACATTAAATTATTAGTTTGCTATATAAGCTCATAGAATTATTTTTTTAAAACAATAAAACTGCAGTGTTTGTTTGTTGTGAGTGATTTAAGATTTGCAAACAACGACTTGAATTTAGAAAAGCTAAAGTGAACTAAAAAATATGAGGAGAACTAAGATCTGTCAAAAAATTCCGATATATTCTTCTTTTTCGTTGCGAAATATACGAAAAAATATTTTAGCGCAAACGATGTGTTTTACTATATTATTTGATAGCTTTATTTAGGTTCTAAAATCTAACTCTTAATTGATAACTAGAACTTGATAGAATGTGCGCAATACGAGTTTTTCTTAATTCGGCGAATTTCCAAATTTACTAAAAACACATATTTTTATTTTACTCTTTCAAAATATACCGCAAGACAACTGCCGTAGAAAATTGTAGTGGACACGTAGCTTTAATTTGTTATGTAAAAATTTTACTAAAATAACAGGTGATTTGTACCTATTCTGTCTGAAGGTTTATTGTATTCTGGAATATCTTTATACGGAACAGTTTTAGTCCATCTCTTTTTTGATGCCAATAGTGGGGGATATTCTGCATTTTTATATAATTTTCCCAACAAAGATGTTGGTAAGTCTTCACGTTCATAGCCAGCCTGTGGAGCGAAAGGCAGACCAGAAAACTTTTTCCTCTTTTTCGCACATTTCGGTGAAGTAGGATACATTATCAGTTTGTCAAACTTTGGTATAGTTATTCCTTTTTATCTTGTAATAATGGGTATAAAAATCGTATTAAAAATAATTAGTTTTTTAATTAGAAAAATTTATTTTGACAGATTTGTGGTTTCTATAGAAAATTTCTTATTGGCAATTGTAAAACTCAAATACCTGAACTAGTGTTCAAAAAAAAAAAAAAAACTATTATCAGTAGACAAAATTTTTAGAAAATTTTGTTTATGAAAATTTAAAATGAATAGTTTGCGCTTTAAAGTGATTAGGCTTAACTTTATTCTGATGACAATAAGAAAGATAATTTGTAGTTTTAAAAATGATCTTCACCAGCTTACCATTTAAAAACTAAACATCTTTGCCAAATACTTATATCTTTGGATCTTTAAGAATTAAATATTGAGAACATTAGAAGTTACGGTTGGAGTTTCGAAAATTGACAATTTATCTAAACTTATTTTACACACTCGTTTTGGTCTAAGTAATTACCTCCTTAAACAGATTTATGACTACTCGTATATCAGAAATGACTAATTCGGTGGTTTAAAATAAATTTGGGACCCAAAAAATCTTAATCATACCATGTCCCAAAATATCCTAATTCGTGACAGGCAAAAGTATATGATACCTCCAAGTTAGGATACGTGCGTATATGAGTAAGATTTTTTTGGCTCCCAGTACACAAAAATTTCGATACAATGAGGGTATAATTAAATTAAAACACAAAATACTTTTAAACTTATTTGTTTCTTTATGTACTAATACAAGACACATTTAAAGATATCAGTTTTTACTGTTTAGAGATATAGAATGCCTTATAATTAGCTTATAAAAATTTTAACAAATTATATAAATATTTTTGGCTATAGTTGATGGATAAAAGAAATGTAATTTACAAGCACCCTTTTGGCAAGCACCCTTGTTTTAGTGCCCAGCTACAACACTGCAATAATCGTAGCTATGATCCTGCAGTAGATCTTTGCTGTACGGGAAAATTACAATTTTGTTTCACAAAAATTTATAAACAATATTTTCTTTTTGCAGAATGTTAAGGGGTATCTCATGAATGCAAATTCAGATTGGCGGGATGGTGGAGGTTGTGCTTCAGCCACCATCTGGAATTTCAGTATTTGCCAAATATCTCAACAACGGTGCATTTAATGAGAAAAATGCTCAGAATCAATTTTATAGAAAATTAAATTTTGAGTTACTTTTGTTTGAAACATTTTTCGATGAAATTCGTATTTTTCGATGTTTAACCTGCCAAAATTTCGTGGATCTAATTTTCCCCCAATATCTCATTAACGATACTTCGAACATTGAAAGTAGCTATTATCGCATTTTTAGAACGTAAAATCCTCTACAAGTTTCATTCGAAACTTTTTGACGTATATTTAACCTATATTTTTTTTAAAAATTTTGTACTCGACATATAAGTTTTCCTAATTTTTCTAAAATTTATTAAAGATATGGATGTTATAATTAATTTATTCAATGATTATGATAATGTGAAAGATGATTACAGCTGTTTAGAGACGACATAATACTGAAGTTTTAATATATTGAATCGAAAACCAAAGAATGTGTTTCAAGTGACTTAATAAAAGGTTAACAATTTATTTTGTGGAAAATATTTTAATTTTTATTATTTTTTGAGATTTTATTCTAAAAATTACTAACAAATTTTAGAAAATTAACAAATGTGCCTAATGAGGAAATAACTACATATCTATAGGAATATTTATGACTGAGAAATTTCACATTCTGTAAAGTCACACATGTCCACTGACTCATAATAGTTCATAAATTAATTATTTGAAAGACATGTTTTATGATACAATTGATGTATTTATCTATTTTTTAATTTTTATAGTGAAAATATGCTTTGATAAAAAGATTAAAAAAAATTAATAAATATTTATATTAAGAAACTTTTCCAAATCCAATTTTTTTAAATATTTTGTTCGCTTTTGTAGTATTGTTATGTAAAAAAATGTTTTTTGCAAATAAACTCTAAAACTCCCCGTAAAAAGTCCATTCGTCGAAACGACGCCGATGTATGATTAACTTGACTCGTAGACCAACGTATGATTCTAGGGTTAGTGCTGCATATCTCATAACTGTGTTACCAATACAGACTCTTACTGACAATTGCACGTGATTTTAACGTTTAGATCTCTATAGTTTCTGAACTATTAGTTCTACGTAAAAAAAGCTTTAAATAAATTTGTATAGAATTTTATGCTCAACAAGTTTTATAATAACTATTTTCAGAATATTTTTCACATCTGAGGAGATATGAGACAAAAACAACTACAATGAATTTTCACAAAGATTTAATGTTCGATGTCTTGAAAAATATTAATTTCACGGAAAAATACTTCAAACAAAACTTGTAGGAAATTGAATTTCTGACAAAAAAGGCTCTTACCATTTTCCTTGTAAGACTGATAGTTTGCAAGATATTGGTGATTATTTGAAAAAGACATTTTCTAATATGGCGGCTGAAGCACAATTTCCACCATCCCGCCAATTGATATTAATACTCATAAAACATCCCTGAACAACTTCCAAAAGAAAAGTTTTGTATGTAAATTTTTACATTTTGACAGGTTTTTTCTTTGTAAATTTGCTGTAGTAATAGTTTTGCTCGTTGTAAAACATTCCATTTATTATAATCGTCGCCACTTTTGTAATTGTTCCTAGTCTACAATAAAAAAACCAATTAATTTTTGACTAGATGTATAACTTGGTTCGTTTTAACTTCAATGCCGAAAAAGCTTTCCATTCGATACATTAACTTCTGACTAATTTGTAGATATAATTACGTCACTATAATCAAATTAATTTAAGTATATTGCAAATAATTTAATCAGCTTTATCAAGTAAAGAAGTTTCGATAACGTAATTTTTTCTATTACATTATACTTATTAATAAATATTATTTGCATTGTAATAATTATTTGTTTAACCACTAGACGTTCTAAAAATTAGCATTTTGATAAAATTTATCGTAAAATTTACTTATGTCCGAAATTTTTTAATTTGTTACCTAATTTTTAAAAATAGAACCTTGAGTGCGGCTTGTATGTATAAAGAATAGGTACAAGGTGTATTAGTATATTTTGTGTTATTATTAAGGATGTTCGCCTTTTAATATTAGATGTACTATTTATAGAACAATTCAGAGTACTAAGATATTTTTTCAAAATCAACTTTTGGATCTCAAATTTTGTAACTCATCTGAAAACTATATAGGTACCTAATGTATTTATAGTATATTTTGCAATAAGGGCGGAAAATTATCCATTGCCCATAAGAACGAAGTCATTCGCTCGAGTGGGCAATCGGCAATCCCGCACGAGTTGCACATACTATTTTTTATTACGAATTTCACATACTTTTATCTATTATTACAGTAGAACCTGTTTAAGTTGGACACCCGCGGTGCAATCAAAAACTGTCCAACATAAACAGGTGTCCAACATATGCAAAATACCAAAATCATCTACGCTTAGTAATTTTAAGGTTAACACTAATTTAGAATATAATGCAAAATTAATTATTTTTAAAGTAATACATATACACACATCTACGTATCAATATTTATTGAAATAAACTATCGAATAACCATCGTAATACATACATATTATAGATATTTAAACATTATCTTTCGTAAAAAAATCACTTATCTTAGTTTGTTTAGATACAATTTTTAGGAAAATTTTGCTTTCTAATTTGCTTTGAATTTTGAATAAATCTTCTAACAGTTCGCATGGGTTTTCAGTTAAATATTTAATGGCGGTATTTATACCATTCAAAGCTTCTTCAGGGGTTGTTGGTTTCTCCGCTACTTTCTCGCACTCGTCACTAGATTCTTCGATTTCTTGTTCCTCGTCTAGTTGTAAAACATGTTGAAGAACGTCTTGATGTGTATTGAAGACATGATCGTGTACCTCCAAGTAGGCATCGGCGGTGATCATTTCTTCAGCAGTCTGTAACTGATTTTGAAACTCTGGAGGTAATAATTTAATTGCATCGCGAAGTTCTGAATCAGGGTCTTCATTATGATCCCCTTCATTTGCTTTTGGAATACTAAAACCAGTTCGTCTAAAACACTTAACAATTGTTTCCGTAGATACAGCTTGCCATGCTTCGCTGATCCATCGAATTGCATCCAAAACCGTGACTGAGTTGATAAATTCCTTGTGGTTGTTAGAAATTTCAGATTTAGCAACTAAACACATAAGCAAACTTTTGCGGTAATAAGCTTTCATTGTTCGAATCACGCCTTGATCTAGTGGCTGAATTTCCGATGTTAGATTTGGCGGTAAATAAACAAGTTTAACATTCTCGAACGATTTCATAATCTTATGACTTGTAGCATTATCTAGTATGATCACAATTTTTCTAGCAGCCTTACGCATTTGCCTGTCAATATCTGACAACCAACTTTCAAAAATATCAGTCGTCATTCATGCCCTTTTATTGAGATTTTATAAATTTTATAGTGAGGAAAACCCAAAATATTTAATTTTTATTAAAAATTTCGTTCTCATACAGGGCCCCCCAAAGCCCCTCAGTTACTCCGCGCCACTACAGTGAGTAACACGTATTATTTATTAACTAATAACCTGTAGCCTTTTTACAGAATTTTAAAGAATTTGAGCTATGATTTCCCTAAAAAAATTTTTAAAAACCCACTCTTAGGGGTGTTTCACCCCTTAAAAATGAAGTGACCCCAGTGAAAAAAATTCTGTAGTAATGTAACCTCAGTCTAAATCTTTTGACCACTTTTCATCAAAATTGCTTAAGGGCTAGTATGGGAAAAATACCAAAATATGATTTTTCAGGAAATTTTTGAAGGGGTGTTTTACCCCCTAATTATGGGATTGGGCACGTATAATTAAAATATGTTTGTTACTTTGTCAAGTACTACAATATGTCTTAAAATGAACAAAGTCGCAGGGATACACTTCCGTAACATTCCTTGTAAGAAAATTGCCAGTTTTTAAATTTTTATCTGAAACCGCTTACGAGATATGGCTATGTAAAATTTCCAAAAACGTTCATTTTTAAATCGTAGTAAAATATGAATGTGGGGTCTTAATGAGTTCATTGTTAAAAAAGTATTTCTTTAGCTGGTTTTCCACTAAGTATTACTCAATTTTGTCAAGACAATGTATCTTTAACACTCAGGTAATTTTTATTCGACATTTTTCCAAAAGGTACAAAATCTAAAATATTCAAAATATGCCTATAAAAAGTGAATACTACTATAAAATAATTTGAAATATATTATATAACTGGAAAAACTTCCTGAACTTTTGCCTTCATAAGGAAAATTTTAACATAAAAGCTGAGTGGCACTTTTTAGCAACAGCACATGGGAAAACACCAAATTTTTTGTTAGGCTAACGGTTCTGGAGATATTCGAAAAAATAAAATTCGAAGATGGCGACTAAACTACATCACCGCCAATCCCGAAAACTTAGTTTTACGTTCATCTATGACACCCCTACATCTTCCAAAAAAAAATAAATAAATAAATAATTGCTCCCTACCCGAAATGCACGGTCCAAGTATACTTTTACTGAACTATTAGTATTCTTGTTAAGTGGGAGAAGTTTAATAACTGAAATTGGTAAAAAGAATCTCAATTTTATTTCCCATACAATAAAAAGATATTTTCGTTCCCATTTTTCAATATGAAAAAATACCTGACGAAAGGGAAATTTTTTTATTCTTTACTAATTTAGATTTCGAACTGTAGCATGTAAGCACAAAATTTCATGTTTATATAGTTCCAAAGCTGTTTTCTAACAGAACCCTAATAATTGTCGTAACGTAAACTTTGTTTTGAGGTATTCGAGTTTCCTGTAGGTAGGTAATTCAGTTTTACCATTATTTTTCATTTTTAAATCTTGCCAGAGTGAAAAATTAAAAATAATAGCAATGTTCAGTTTCTAGAAATCGTATATTAAACAGAGTTTAGTTTTAGTTTTTGAGAAAAATTTCGGAATTAAATTACTTTCTTTATTAATTAATTCTACGTAAGATAATATAACAAGTAATAAATGTAATTCACTTGAAACCAGATATCACTTCCTTCCTTTTTTTTCCTAAATACTCAATTTTGTTTCTAAGGTATGTATGTTGTGTATATGTATGTACACATGTGTCCGCGTGATAACTCTCGAACAAAATATCCAATTTTCAAGAAACTTAGTAAAAACGTGGGAAATTCCAAACCCTTGGATGATTTTTCCAACCAAACAAATCCAAGGGCGCCCATACTCGGGGGCAAGTGGAGGCCGCCCGCCCCTACCTGTTAGAGAAACGATAAAACATATAAATGTAGTAGTAATCGAATGTTTTTTTTTCTTTTACGTAGACTAGTATTTTAGCACAGCATGGTCGAAACTGGCACTTTTTATGGCGACTTACAAATTGCTATTCGTCATTTAAAATATTAAAAATACTCCTTACCCTACTTTTCGGCCCGCCCCCATCTACAAATTATCATATGGGCGCCCTTGAGCAAGTCCAATGTTCAGAACCTTAAAAATATGAGTTTTTTGCCAAAATTTACTAAAATTCAAAACGTTTTTCAAAATTGTTTTACACCGTGGTAAAGAGCGAAAAAATCACATAAAATACCTTTTTAACCATTAGGGTAGTGTCGTGTAAGACGGCGCACTTAACATTTAGGTGGCTACAAAAAAATAACGGAAAATGTTATAGAAGTAAATTGTATTCATTGTAGTACCTTAATGATTAGTTAACGCTGCGATAAAAGATTTTTATTATAAACTCAATACCGACCGAGTTATTAAAAAATATTCACAAAATTGGAAATGCGCACTCTTACACGACCGGTCGTGTAAGAGTGCGCATTGGGGTCGGTAAGATGGCGCACTTATTAAAAAGCTTGGAACTCAACTAAAAGCAAATCACATTTAAACAATCCCTCACCTATGTAACAGGAGAATTTCTTATGTCAGTACTTCTTCATATTTTTCGTTAATCTAAACTTTGATCGTAAGTAACGGTACGTCGTAGTCAAAAAATAACGAAATTTTTGAAGGTTTAAGTGAAACAAGTTATGGGTATTCCAAACGAGTAGAAGAGCTATGACAGTACGGCGGCACACTACGTCGTCAAAATTATGGGAATACTCTGACTCAAGATGTGCCCACACTTTTGACGCCGTACTGTACTTAATGCTATAGTACACTACCGTGTCAAAAATGTGGGCACACCTTGGGCCAGGGTGACCTAGTGTGCCGCCGTACTGTCATTACTCTTCTACTCAAACGTATTGCGATTGTTAAAACCTATTTTTCGTTATCGAAACTTATCGATACCGAATTACTTATATAAATTTTACTGATTATAACTGGTTAATTTAGACTCCATTAATCAAATTGATTGGGTCAGCAATAACACATTTTTAAAAAATTAATTTTCGTAACTTTTCGTAATGGAAAACTTTTGATCGTAAATATCTCGTGAACGATGCGTCGTAGCGAAAAAATAACGAAATTTTTGAAAGCTTAAGCAAAACAAGTTGTGGGTACTCCAAACATTTTACGACTATTAAAATATAGCTTTCGTTATCCAGAATTATTGATATCGAATTACTTTTGATAAATTGGTTATAATTGGTTAATTTTAGGCTCCACTAGTCCCACTGATTTTATTAGTAATAGAATATTTAAAAAAAAATTACTTTTCGTTATCGTTAGTTTTCGTAATTGTAAACTTTTGATGTAGAAACTTGGGTTATACGAATTTACATTGTACGAAAGTTTGCTGTATAGAATTCCTTAGGAAATTGAAAGAAAAACATGATAAAAGAAACTGTCGTCTAAGAAAGAGCGTGTTTTTTAAAAAATTTTTTCAAAAAATTTTAGAAAAAAAAAATTTTTTTGAAAATTTTCTAAGAAATTTTCTTTTTTTATAAATTTAAATACTGTTATAATGTGAAAAAACTGTTGTACTGTTGTAAAAATGTGAAAAAAGCTGAGAAAAGTTTTTTTTTTTCATTTTGTTGAAGATTATGAAAAAAATGATCCTTTAATTTTTTCAAAAATTCAATCGAATGAAACACAAAAACGGCTGGATGGCTTAAACTGAAACTCGATGGGGTTTTTGTGGGTATATTAAACTGTAAAAGGCACACTTAACATTAGTGGTTTTCTCGAAGCTTTTAATTCAGCGCTTTATTTTCTAAAGAGCCACCAAAAGCTCTTTTTTTCTTGATTTTTCAAATTCATGTAAAGTATGCAAAAAAATGTTTTCTGAAAAAACAATGGCTAATCCTTGTATAGAATTTATTCGAGTTTTTAAAACACCCATTCAATTTTCTGTGTGATCATTGGTTGCTGAGATATCGATGGTCAAAGACAAAATGATCCTTTTCCATTCAAAGTCCGATATCTCAGCGAGAGGTGGTCGTATAAGTGTCTATAAAAAAGTAAATTAAAGCTGAATGAACAAGTTATCCGTTCCATATGGTGGTTAAGTTGGAAGAATTTTTCCTAACTCCGTGGACCAAAAAAAAAACCGAAAAAATTTCGAAAATTTTTTTTCAGTGTATTTATTAGGACACACGTTGCTTTGCAAATTTTTTTATTGCAAGATCTCTTCCAGCTTTAAATTGCTTTGCTTACGACTCCGATACGACCATTTTTCACGAAGATACAGCCATTCGAAAAATCGGTAAAAATTTGGAATTTTTTTTTTTTTTTTTTGATTCTTTAATTATTTCCTCTAGTGTATATTGTATGTATGAATCCATTTAGAGTCAACATATTGCAGTATCAAAATTGATAAGAAATATAGAGATTTTGTCCTTGAATGTAGCGAGACTGATGCAATTCTTCTTAGGAGATCGTTAAGTAGAGTCGGGGTGTGTCTGTGATTGAGTACACATCATAATTGAGTTTTTGTGTTTAATTATTAAATTATAAATTCTGGGTTAATTATGAAAAAGTGAATTATAGTTTCAAGTAATTCAGTGTAGTGCTAAGTTGGAACCACTCAAGGCGTAAAGGTAGGATTTTTGTTGTAACTATTCCTCTCTCGACTCATAAATTTTTAAACTTAACTTTTGTATTCTTATTTTACTATTCTGTTCTCTTTTTCTTTTGTTATTTCAATAAATAATACTTATAATTTTGACGGGTGTTTTTTTCATTTATTACAAATTCCTACATACTCCTTCTAAGAAGCTGCCCACATCTCCAAAAGGACCCACACGCTACCGCATCTCAAAAACGGGAAGTCCAATTCCATCAGGACGCCCGCGTAACAACACAAATTAAAGTGATCGGTGACTAACTTTACTAGTCACAGGAACATTTATAACTTTTAACTTGTTTCGACATAAACCGTAGTAACATATTCAAATTCGAGAAAAATTAGATCAAATTGTACTAAAAATTTTAAACTTATCTAGAATATTGGGATTATGTCGTAAACCAATATTTGGATACCCGGACACTTCAAAACACGATTTAAAATTGTTACAAATTTCATTCCTGTTTCGAGAAAACAGGAGTGCGCACTCTTATCTTACACGACCCTGCCCTACTCTATATGTAAGAGGGTTTTCGAGCAAAAATGGTTTTTTAATGTTATGCAGGATGCTGCGATATAAGGGTATTTTTTATGGATTTCCATTATGTAGAAAATTAACCTTTATATCTTTATATACGAGATATTCTAATTAGTGATGTCGGGCCGAGAAGCAGTTAATCGATTAATCGACTAAAATTATTTTTCAGATAAAATTAGTCATCAGTCGAAAATATCGATCACAGAGTAGTCGACTAATCGACTAAATGTTTAGTCAAATTCACGGTAAGGTAACCTATGTATTCAAAAACGAGGTTTCTTTCGAATTTAGTTATGGACTTTTAATATTTTTCTTTTAAGAAAAAGAAAGATATGAAATATCACAAAAGGTATATTAATCACATAAAAGTGAAGAATCATATAGATAGATAATTTTTTAGTTTCCATTTTTTGAATTCCAATAAATTGTTAAATTAGTCGTTTTTAGTCATTTGAAAAAAAATTAATCATTTAATCGAAGGTAAAATAGTCGACTAAAATATGACTAAATGTAAACAAAATTACTCGACTAAACCGACTAATCGGTTAATCATCCAACATCACTAATTCTAATAGATGGTTTCATTAAAATACCTCATATTTTTATAAAATTTTTATCTCCAGAGTATTATCATCCTATCAATTGATAAAAATTCAAATGTTTTATCATATCTTAACTCTTAAGTGTTGTACTTTGTAAGTAATGTGTACATGCATGCACTTAATGTTGAAAATTTATATAAAAAGTAGAGAGGGAAACAAAACATACATGTGATTCATTTTAAATAACATAAATACGTACTATAAAACCGGCTAGTACGGCTTTGAACATCTGTTCTGTGTGAACATGGCTCTGAAATGTATTTACGGTATTTACTGATGTATTTTAAGAAATTCTGATGCAACACATCATTGACATGCGATCGACTGTTGTGCGTTTGTTTGACTGAATAATTACCTATGTATTTAAAACAAGTTTAATCAAAATCGTAAATAAAAATGTTTGTAAATAAGTGTATTCTTGTCTTTTTACTCGTTTGTATCGAACGACAATTGGAATCAGCAAAAATCTTAGGATTATTTCCTTCACCTAGTAAAAGTCATTTAATACTTGGCCAAGCACTCTTAAAAGGCTTGGCTAAAGCTGGTCATGAAGTTACAATGGTGAGCCCGTATCCATTATCAAAACCGGTCAAAAATTATCGTGATATTAAAATGCAAGATTTGAAAGCTATTATAAGTGGTAAGTGGCATTTTTTTATTACTTAACAATAAATAATATTTTGTCTTATTTTAAATATTAGTTATACTTCTGAACTGAATATTAGTTATACTTCTGAACTGAATATTAGTTATACTTCTGAACTGAATATTAGTTATACTTCTGAAGTTTCCAAAAGTTTTGTATCTCTAGTTTAACATTTATACTTCTCTTGGATGAAAAAGGATAGCTCATACTCATAATATGAGCTATAACAATTAATAATAGTTAATATTTCCCAAATTTTAAAGAATAACCATTATTACTTTCTTAACTTTTTCTCATAGAATTCCAACTAAGTAATGCATTCTTATTGTCATTTTGGTAATAATTTATATTCTTTTATTTCTGTATTAACATTACAGTTTCAGATGAGGCGAATAATATACCCAAATTAACTATTTTAGAGGCAAGAAAAAGGGTATAGCCGGATAAGTATAGGTGAATCGGACCCGGAAGTTATACATATGACAATCTCGGAAAGTTATACATATGAAGTACCTGCAGTGGCACATAAACGAGAATACAGTTACTATTGGAACTTTCTGTCAGAGGCAGATAGCCTATATCTTAATATACTTCTTTCGGTTATTCTTGATTATCTTGAAGACTATAGAAGATAGGAAAAAACATTTCATGAGACACAACACTTTATTTTTAAAGTACTTTCTACTGATGTATTAAATTCCAGGATCGGACCCACTGGAGGGGCTGTTCAGCAGATTTGAATTGAAAAATATTTTTTTTCATCATGTTATACCCCTTGAATTTTGATGAAACTTGGTGCAATAATTGAGTGCATTAAGGCACATTTACTGAATTTTTTTTGAAGTGGTCGCTCAATTGGAACCCTATAAAAATAACATTGGATCGGATATTATCCTTGTTATTACCCTTAATGACGAGGATTAACACGATAATAAATATGTCTAATATTCTTGAGAGCGTTTGCCTTCATGTGGATATGAAATTATTTTCCTATGTTGAGTAATTACCAAGAAAAAAAATTTTGTAATTTTTTAAATTTTTTTAATTATTTCCATAACTAAGTACTCAGTTTTGGCCCCCAAAATTGTAGATATCAATTACTTATAGCCTCACCATACCGTTAATATAGTTATTAAAATAATTCGCTTCCGGGGCCGATTCACCTATACTTATCCGGCTACACCCTTTGTAAGCATAATTCTGATCTACTTTTGAACGATTATACTGATATTTACAATTCTATTTTATTTTCTATATTATAATTTACTAACTCATTCATATTTTTTGTTATTTTTTGTTACTTTATTTATTATTTGCAAAATGTTTTTAGCGAATTTCCAGAATTTCTATTTTGTCTTATGTCTTCGAATTTCTAGAATTTCCAGAATTTCTATTTTATCTCATGTCTCTAACTAGCCCAAAATTTTTCTTATGTTAAGCTTCCTCCCGCTAATTCTGTCCCTACTACTAGTCCCACCCACTATTACTACCCTTTTATAGGATGGTCATACTGGTCAACAAAAACAGTGTTTTTGATAGATTTGAGCGTTACTTTATGGTATTCCATTTTAAAATAAAAAGACAATTTTTACTTTACTAATACCACTTTATTTAGAGTTTTAGTTGTCTGTGACATGTTTCGGTCCGTATGGCCATTGACGAACAGTTCGTTAATGGCCATACGGGCCGAAACATGTCACAGACAATTAAAACTCTAAATAAAGTGGTATTAGTAAAGTAAAAAGTGTATTTTTATTTTAACAGTATTTTTGTTCATTAATAGCAAATATGGTATACCATAAAGTAACGCTCAAATCTATTAAATTTATACCTTTTCTATTTTATTTGTGGTTATTTAATAAAAAATTTATTCTTTTTAGAGAAATCCGCAGAATCAAATGAAACAATTTTAACAAAACATAGTGGAAATCCATTGAAAGTTATCCTATCAGTCTACGAACTTGGTGGAATGCTTGCAAAATTATCGTTAGAAGATGAACAAGTTCATAAGTTACTCAAATCAAATGAAAAATTTGATCTTATAATTTCGGAAATATTTATGAACGAAGTTTTCCTTTCATTCGCTGATCATTTCAACACTCACGTAATAGCATTTAGTACAATTGGTGCTTCAGAATGGACTAACGATCTGGTCGGCAATCCATCGCCATATTCTTACGTACCAGAAGTCTTTTTAGGTTTTACCGACCACATGACTTTCTTCGAACGTTTAATAAATACATTAGCAACAATACTAAATGAATGTGTTTACAATTTTATGCACATACCATATCAAGAGGAATTAAGAAAACAATTTTTACCAAATACAAAACCCCTAGCTGAACGACTGAATAATGTATCATTAGTTCTGTTAAATTCACATCCAAGCTTGTCGAATCCAAGACCACTGGTACCAAATATGATTGAAATTGGTGGTTTTCATTTGGAACCACCTGGACCACTACCACCGGACTTACAAAAATTATTGGATGAAGCTAAAAATGGAGTAATTTATTTCAGTCTGGGATCCAATATAAGAAGTAACGATTTACCGGAACATACAAAAAAAATTTTAGTTGATAGTTTAAGTAGCGTCAAGGAGACAGTTTTATGGAAATGGGATGATGACAGTTTTCCAAAACAATACAAAAATATTATAACTAGGGAATGGTTCCCTCAGCAAGACATTTTAGGTAAGTACTTACATTACTGTCTGTAAATAATAATGAATCTAATTAAGTATATTTTGTTCTTGTTTTATTCAGCGCATCCTAATGTTAAATTATTTATTACACATGGAGGATTGTTAAGTACAATGGAGGCAGTTTCTCGTGGAGTACCTATGATTGGACTTCCACTGTTTGCGGATCAAAAATTAAATATGATAATGGCTCAATCGTTGGGGTACGGTTTATCATTAGATTACGAAAATTTGACACCTGAGTCATTTTCTTCGGCTCTAAAAGAAGTTCTCAGTAATCCAAGGTATATATAAATATAATATATTTTTATAATAAAAGCTATATACTACTCTGAATAATAATTAAAATATTAGTATTTAGTATTTATTTTACTGTATTTGACACAAAGGTCATTACAGGAGATTGGTTAAATACATTGATGGTTTCTTACAAAAACAATTATACAAAAAGTATAAATCAAATTAAAACTAGAATAAACAGAGTTATTATATAAATATAAAAAAATATACACACATACCCATACATACACATTTACATATAAATAGTTATAAAAAGTTTAAGTGTGTATAAAAGTAAGAAAAAATAAATAAAAAAATAAAAAAAACAAGATAAAAATAAAAAATAAAAAAATTGCCTACAGAACATATCGTAATGCATACTTAGATGCGTCTAAAATGAAGTTTAAGTTGCATATGAGCAATTGCTCATTTTAAAATGACACCTGCAAGATACGGTCCACAATATCACTGTTTCATACCATAAACATGTATGCCCAAAAGAGAAAAATACGTAAATACCGATTATTCATTAATTATAAAAGATCGTATTTTCATTGCTCCTGTAATATAATAAAATAGGTCGTTTAGCAAGGACACGTTGGTTATATTTAGGAGAAAGTTATAAAAATTTTCAGAATGAACGTCAGTTGCAAATATTAAGTATTTTTGAAGAAAATAATTGCGGATGTCGTTATATATTGGGCATTCTAGCAAGATGTGAAACAGGGTTTCTGGTAAATTTAAATTACATATAGAGCAGTTTGATGTTGGGTCGATTTTGTAGCTGTTTCTATTAATATAAAAGTTTAATTCCCTACTGTTAGAAGTGCGTAATTGATGTACTATTCTTAATTTTCGAAACGGGACGTGCAGTTGAAGTAAAAACATTTGCTTCATATTTATTGCTTGGTAGAAAGGTACATACAATGAAGAGGAAATTTTCTCATTGTCGATTGATTTATACAAGTCATTCAGTGTGTTAGTAAGCAAATTTATGTTTGTTCGAATTAGAGATGCATTCTGTGTTTCCCATAAATCAGCTTTATTTAACATAATGAAAAATTTTTTTAATTGTGAGACCCAGTTATATTTGTTAGAATCCGAGGTATTTGAACTGATAGCAAGTAATCTCTTATAGCATAAGTGAGGCAGCCTGTTTTGAGGCATTGATAGGATTTTGCAGAGCATCTTTAAAGCGCGTTTGAAAACATACGTCATGATCCTCTCTAGCAGGAATTCATTACGAACAACATATCCTGGTGTAGATGAATTTAAAAAATATAATGTCTTGAAATAGCGAACCTGTGGTTTCTCTATTATATCCGGGTAGTTGAGTGCCCATATCTCTGCAGAATATAGAAGAACACTTAGGACGGTCGACCGGTAGAGATACAGGCATGAATCATATGTTTCCATATTTGATTTGTAAATAATGGGTTTTATGTTAGCCATAGCCGCATTAGTTTTTTGAACCATTTTATTAGCTGCATTTAGAAATATTCCAGAAGAACTAAAGTTTATACCTAGATAGTTGTAAGTACTAACGATTTTTAAAGTATGCGACTTAAATTTAATCATAATGTTCGATTTATTTACGTTTACTTCTATGAGGTTATTTTGGCAGTATAATTCTAAAACGAGCAGCATTTTCTGAAGTTGGTATTGGTTTTGCGCTAACAAAATGAGATCGTCTGCGTAGAAAAGGGAAGCTATCCTTTCTTGGCTATCAATATTCACGCCATCTATTTTGTGAGCTTCTAGAAATTTATCAAAATCAGCTAGAAAAAGCGAAAAGAGCAAAGGACTTAACGTGTCACCCTGTAGCACCCCATTTTTCACCCGGATATCATTCGAGTATAGGCCATTGATACACAAGTTAATATTTGCCTTAACATAAAAATCTTTTATAATATGCAGTAGCTTATTAATAATTAAAATATATTATATATGGTTAATTTATTCATAAAATAATCATTCTTTTAACAAAGCACAAAGACAGTGTATGTTTGATTATCTATATTTTGTTTTTACCTAATATTGTTATGAATGGCATAATATATTTTATCTACGACTACCATGAAATTGCTTGTTTATTGTACAAAATACTATCTAAGTAAGCTACGTTTTACATACAGCCACATATCCAGCTGTACAAAAAATGGCCCGTTACACGCATGTATGCTAAAAATAACAACGCCTACTACACCTTTATTAATTCTTATAATTATTATATATTAATACAGCGATATACATGATATAATACATGATACATATTATTATGTTAGAATCTGTACAAAAATTTTACCTAGCAACTGAATGTTTACGTTTGTTTTTGATAAATATCAAATACTACATAATTTTAATGTATTGGTATTTGTAGATTTGTACGAAATTGTCGTTTATTGTGAATTCCATGTTAGTCGTAGATAAAGTATAGTACGTAACTCGATTATAAGGCATATTACACACTTGCGCAATTACGCCCTCGCCGCTCTCAATTACTTACAACCTAATTACATGTTGAGGTTACTTTACGAAATTTTAGTGACTGAAAAATTTTTGAATGACTAAATAAAAATGTTTGCTACTGAAGCAATTACTGATTTTAATAAAACAAATTAGAAATAATTTTGACACACTCTTAAAACAATCTCTTTGTTCAAAGAATAAAAATTTCTTTTTTTTTTTTTGAATCAAAATAGTTATTTAGGTATTAAGAGCGCAAAATGGTATATTGCTGCTCAATTGAGAATGTTGACGCGCGACGCCGCCAGGCGGAGCACGTTATTCTCATGAGAGCGGCAATGTAATTTTGTGCTCGAATTACACACAAAATTTTTTCTACAATCTTATAAAATGTATTTTTTATTTAAGATATACTTGAAAAAATAACAATGGACGTTAATATTTACTTCAATGTTATAATTTTTGCAGCGTCAGAAATATCTGGAGGTGTACTTGAGAAATCACTGTCCTTATTATTTCCGTCATATATGTATAGATTTCTTTAAATTTTTTATTCTTATTATTTATTAATTATAGTTATTTACTATTTTTAATTAATATTTTGTAGTTATTTTGAAATTTAATAAAATTAATATTTCACTTGATTACCATAAGACTAATGATTTTAGAATCTGTTTATTTGTTACCATAGAAAATATAAACAACGCCTACCCGATTTGTAATTAAATATACGTTGAGCGAGCGACAAAGTATTACTTTTCCGTTTTAAAGCGGAAAAGTAACACTTTGTTACCCGGCAACGAAAATCTTCGGCAAATACACATTTTGCGCTCTCTTCACACAGCGCAAAAGCGTTCTTTCCACTAAGATTGTAGAAAAAATTTTTCTTTAATTACTGAAAAAAAAACTCAAAGAAATTTTTAATCTTTGAACAAAGAAATTGTTTTGAGAGTTTATAATTAGTTATTTGTGTATTAAGAGCGGCAATTACCACTTTGCGCTCTTAATACACAAATAACTCTTTTCTAGTAAAGTAACAGTCCTCAGATATCACATATTTTACGTTTTCTTCATAGAGCGCAAAAGCTTACTTTCGACTATGATTGTAGAAAAAAAGATTTAGCAGCTTCCATGGCCAACTTTTTTCTAATAACAACTTTCTGAAATAGTGTGTCTTTTAATAATGAGGGTATTTTACTCTTAAACCAATTTTAACATTTTCAAACCATGCATACAGTAGAGATTATCCAAATTTTTAGAGGCTAATATAATAAATAGTATATTACTTAGTAAGGACCGTAAGTGTTATTTTTGTGGCCTCGGATGCAGTTTAAGAATCCGAGGCTGAAAGCACAGAATTCTTAAGCATCTGTGGCTACAAAAATAAACTTATGGGCCGAGTATGAGTAAGTTATTTTTTCAACCAAAGAAAATAATGAATAATTAAATTGAAAAAAATAAATAAAAGTAATAAAATTATCAAAAATACAATTTTAATAAAAATGAAAAAAATATTTCCATAGAAAAATCTACATATTTACTACTAATGGTAAGCGATTATTTACGTTCCTAGAAAAGTAAGTAAATTATTTACGTTCCTAGGAAAGTAAGTAAATTATTTACGTTCCTAGGAAGGTAAGTGTTGCTTTACGATTTTAAAGGTTGAAAAAAAAGTTTTTCATATGCTACGAACATTTAGCTAATTATTCTTTAAATGTTTCATTTTGACTTTTTTCTTTTCAGATACAAAGAAATAGTAAAATATAGATCGTCGGTTCTCAACGATCGAATTGTCAAGCCGATCGATGAAGCTATTTATTGGGTGGAATATGTCTTACGACACAACGGTGCTCCTCATTTAAAAACAGCTAGAAATGAATTAAAACTATATCAATATCTTTTACTAGATATAATTGCATTTATACTTACAGTTCTATTTATTGTTTTATTAGTATTATATTTAATTATTAAAAAATTAATAGGCTTATTGAAACCAAAAGGGAAAGAAAAAACTCAGTAATTATTTATACACATAATTTATTGTAAGTACTTATTAAACTATCTATTATGTATAATATAAATAAATATTTTTATATTTTTATTTTTTCTATATCTTTATTCTGTAATATGATTCAAACGAGAAAAATCGCTAGCCATTAAAGAAGCATTTTTGAGAATACTATTATTAATTATTTAAATAATGTCTGTCATCATTTAAATCAGCTACGGCAAAGACATCAGGTTTGCTGCCTATAGGCTTGAATCTAAAAAACTAAGAAATCTCAATACAAAACCCTGCCTGAGTATCCACAAAAAAATTGTATATTGCGTAAACCACATGACCGAAAATAAAATCGATGGCAGGCAAATCCTGGTCAAACTGGTGGTCATTAAATTAATTAGGATTAGGGATATCATGGATATACGTGACCGTAACCGAAAATTAATTATTCGTAACCAAAACCGTATCCGAAAATAAAAGTTTCGGATAATTACAGACAACTGTCGTTGGAAAACTGAATTCAAATCGAAGAAAATTTTTGCCGCAGGTATTTCTTTTGATAGATTTTTGTTGATTCGTGTTTGGCGTTCACTTTTTTTGGTTAAATTTTATCGAAAAAATGTTCAATAAAATCAATTATCCGTAACCGTATCCGAAACATTATCCAATATTATTATATATCAGTAACCAAAACTGAAACTCAAGAAAATGTCTTTAGATATCCGTATCTGAAATATAATATCCATAACATCCCTAATTGGGATGCATCGTCACAACAAGAAAGACATGATGATACACAGGTACCATGACGAAATTCTGTTAAATAATGATGATCACGGATCTCCCTCAGTCGG
This sequence comes from Brachynemurus nebulosus, assembly GCA_035578155.1. Lineage (NCBI taxonomy): Eukaryota > Metazoa > Arthropoda > Insecta > Neuroptera > Myrmeleontidae > Brachynemurus > Brachynemurus nebulosus. The sequence goes on along the minus strand of JAPWDM010000001.1, from coordinate 7,002,568 downwards.
CTTGGGACTCACAATATGTCAGGCACAAGAACTTTGGGCGTCAATTTGTTTCTAGTTAAAGAGCTTCATTTATTGATTTCTTTTAAAACGTAAATAGATGAAATAGATAGTTTTGAAACACTGAGGTAGCTTTACAAGAAAAAATTTAGGATTACCGCTTGTAATTAATGTCATGGATTATCGCTCTGCTTAAAACACTTCTTTGAAGAATATCATTACTGCGAAAATTATCATCCACAATTCTAATTAACATTTTTTAATATCTCTATGAAATTTTATAATTACATTGTAATAATACAAACATACTTACTGAAGCACTGTAACGTGTGTACTTTAACAGTACCACTATTCACATCTACTCAATAGTTATTTGTGTATTAAGAGCGCAAAATGGTTCATTGTCGCTCGATTGAGAATGTTGACGCGCGACGTCGCCATGCGGAGGGCGTTATTCTCATGAAAGCGGCAATGTCATTTTGTGCTCGAATTACACACAACTTTTTTTTTACAATCTTATAAAATGTATTTTTTATTTAAAAGATACTTGAAAAAATAATAGTGGACGGTAATATTTACTTTAATGTTATAATTTTTGCAGTTTTAGAAATATCTGGAGGTATACTTGAGAAATCACTGTCAGTGTTATATATTTCCGTCATATATGTATAGATTTTTTTTTAAATTTGTTATTCTTATTATTCATTAATTATAGTTATTTATTATTTTTAATTAATATTTTGTAGTTATTTTGAAATTTAACAAAATTAATATTTCACTTAATTACGATAAAAGTAATAATTTTAGAAACTGTTTATTTGTTACCATAGAAAATATACACAACGTCTACAGCCAAAATGTAAACAACGCCTTTCGCTTATAAGCGGAAAAGTAATACTTTGTTTCTCGGCCACTAGTGTCCTCGGCAAATACAGATTTTGTGCTCTCTTCACAGAGCGCAAAAGCCCACTTTCCACTAAGATTGTAGAAAAAATAATAAATAAAACTTAATTTATATTTTTGCTTGTATTTTCTTCCACTATTTTATAATCCATGACATTTAATTGCAAGCTCCAATCCAAAATTTCTTTCATAATGCTACTTCAATGTTTTAAAACTATATATTTCAATAAGTCAAGGAATTACCAATTAACATTATTTTTCTATTTTATAAATTTTATAGTGAGAAAAATCCCAAATATTTAATTTCTGTAAAAATTTCGTTTTCATATATAGCCCCCTATAGCTCCCCACTTACGCTACGCCATTACAGTGGATAACACGTATTATTTATTAACTAATAACTTGTAGCACTTTTATAGAATTTTAAAGATTTGAGCTATGATTTCCCTAAAAAATTTTTAATAAACCCACTCTTAGGGGTGTTTAACCCCTTAGAAATTAAGTGACCCCAATAAAATAAATTCTGTAGTAGGTAATGTAACCTCGATCTAAATCTTTTGACCACTTTTCATTAAAATTTCTTAAGGGCTAGTATGAGAAAAATACCAAAATATGGTTTTTCAGCAAATTTTTGAAGGGGTGTTTTACCCACTAAATATGCGATTGGGCACGTACAATTAATAGTATATTGCGCAATAAGTGCGGGAAATTGTCGATTGTCCACGAAAGCGAAGTTGAGCGCACGAACGTAGTAATTGCGCTCATTCGCTTGAGTGGAGCAATCGACAATCCCGCACGACTTGCACATCGCCGTTGGGAGTTCAAAATGCGCTATGTGCACTCTTTTTAAGAATTGAGTTATATACACGGATTTGTTCAGAATTTTAAGCTCTACCTTCTCCTAAAATGTGATAAGTGTAGTTACTTTCATTTCTGAATAAGTTAGCGTTATGTGCTCGCTTTAAAAATGACCTGTAAATCACGCTGTGTTAATAGTTTATTCTGTCATATCACATAGCGCATTTTGTAAGAAAAAAGTTGTCAGAAATGATGCACATGTCTCAATTTTCTACAAGTTATTTTCAGTAATTTTTTTTAAATAAATTTAATTTTATAGATTTTTTGCATCCGCAAGCCAACATTTAGTATTTTATTGTTCCTGTATTGTCAGTATTATTCTTTAGAAAGCAAATTATTAGTTCAGTTTTCAAATTACCAAAGCACGAAAGTCGTAACTTTCTTTTTATCCATTTTAGACATAGACTAAAAATTGTTTTGATAGATGGATTAAAGGCTGATTCAGGTACTAACAACGAAAATGACAAAGGCTTAATAGAAATGTCCAAAAACCGGTCACAATTATATAATAAATAAAAAAAATACTTAAGGTCAATGTTGTGATTAATTGATTAAATCTAATTCCGGAAGTCTAACTCGTACTGCTGGCCTGATTCTCACCGTTCTTAGAACCTACCTTTCGCTCAAAAAGTTGGTAATTATTTAAAAGTGGGGCTCCATCTATTTTTGACTATAAAAATAAAACTAAGGTCCGATTTTAATAATTTTATTTTAAATGTTCAGCATTACAGGGTATTAGTTTAAAAAAATACTAGAACTCAATGCCGATACTGAAACTGCCAGGAAACGAACCGATTATTAATAGATTGTTTCCGTCACTCATCTTTAAATACAATTTTTTAGTGGTGTGTTACGGTTTTTACTGATAGGAATAAGTGAAAAGTGGACGGGACACTATCATTAAAACATCATTTTTGGGCAAAGGGTAATTGTTTACAATTGGAGCTTCTGATGCGTACCTAGTCGTTCTAGTTTCAGTAAAATGAAGTTTCAGTGGTACTGTGCCATCCATTTTTTACTTACTTCTGTTTAGCAGTGTTCAGAAATAAAAATCAACAGTATCAATACGCATAAAAATGGAATAAAAAGAATTAGTAGTTTTAATTTTTTTCAGTTTCCTAGCACTTTCAGCACTGGTATCAGGTTCAAGTATTTTTTTAAATTAATCTCCCGTAATGCTGAACATTTAAAAAAAAATTATTAAAATCATTAGTTTTATTTTTAAAGACAAAAATAAATGGAGCCCCACTTCTAAATAATTACTGTTAGATAATGAGAAGGAAAATATAAACTAAGAAGAATTTGATCTTCACCAGATAAAAAAAACAGAGCTAGAGAAGCTAAACAGACGGAAGTTTTGTTAAGTAGAATAGCTAGGAGAGTTCTACCCCACCGTAGAACCTCAATTATCCGGACTACTTTTTTGACGATGTTAAGAACCGTGTAGTTTGGGGTCCTACTGTACCTAGTGTATGAATTGACCTTTGACCTGGCACGTACATGTATTTAAAATTTGTTGTTGACATTTGACCCCACACGCGCTCATACTGTTAGCCTTGAAATTCGTAAGAGATGAGTCATTACCCGCAGCCAAATTAATTTATGTTAACCCATTATGCGTCATCACAATTTACTTATCACAATTTGGTTTTGTGTTAACCCATTATGCGCCGGCACTGACGTAGTTTTTGAATGCAAACCTAACGCATGCGCAGATTGAATTTAAGTACACGACGCATGCGCAGAGTGAATTTTAGGTTATAACTTGATAGATGGGGAACACTACCGCGTCAAAATGTGGGGAATACCCTAACTCGGGGGTGGCCCCAAACTTTTGACACCGTACTGTACTTAAATTTTTGGTACACTACCGTATCAAAAGTGTGGACCCTCCCTGGCCAAAAAGGTATCCTATCACTTTTTGAAGCGTACTGTACGTGCAAACCTTGGCCCCAACACGTGCTTGCGTTAATTGCGTCATTTTAAACGAACTATCACGTCAAAAAATGTGGCGAATACCCTAACATAAAGGGGTGGCCCCAAACTTTTGACGCCGTACTTTACTAAATTTTTTGGTACACTACCGTGTCAAAAGTGCGGGCCCCTCCTGACCAAAAAGGTATCCGATCACTTTTTGAAGCGTACTGTACGTGCAAACCTTGACCCCAACACGCGCTTGCCTTAATTGCGTCATTTTAAACGAACTACCAAGTCAAAAATGTGGGGAATACCCTAACCCACGGGGTGGCCGCTAAATTTTGTGGGGGCACTGTACCAAGCGCTAGATTTTAAAACCAGACTCCGGGGTCCAGATTTCTGACCGCTACTGTACTGTCGGAAATTTGGGTGTCAGCTGTACTTGAGGTTTTTTTTTTGTATATGAGTATATACAAAGATTTATAAGATCAATTTGTTTATTTAATAAAAACTCGTGACCTTATACGGTTTGAGTTTGTTTATTTAAGATTTTTTAGCTGACTTAGGATGATGTAATTTCATGATATGTTTGCATCATAGCCAGAGGGGAATTTTATTTAAAAGCAAGTCACAACTTGTCAGTTCCAGGAATTTGTTTACATTAATGTCATCGTAAATCATTAATTTAGTTATGTTTATTTAAGATTTTGCTGACTCATACTCAGATATTTTTTTTAATTTGTTTATTTATGTAAGTTTTAATTTAAAAAATGTTTATTTAAGATTTTGACAACACAGCAATTTCTTTGTTTGATTTCAAATATGAAATAGTTTTCTCGGAATTTTTAATTTATGGCCTGATAATAATCGAGGGTTTTTTCAATTTGTTTATTTATGTTTTAATTTTAAAAAATGTTTGTTTAAGATTAGTCAGCAATTCTTTTATTAGGTTTCAAATGCGAAATAAATTTCTCGGAATTTGACATTTGACCTTCGGTTATTTGCGTTGTAAAAAGTCTGAGCCAGCATTTTTTGTGATTCCCCTCCAGAATTTTTCGAGCAGTCAAAATCGTATAAATTGAGGTCTGCGTGCCCCCTCAAATCACTTCTTCAACAATCTTCAAGCAGTTAATATTGTTATTGTTGCAAGAATTTGTATCGAGGTTTTTTTTTTTAAATTAAAATACAACGATGGCTTCATTAAACGACGTGGCAACTAGAATGGTGGAAAATGTACGAAACGCGCTATCATTACTGGAAATGGATACCCGGGATGCAGATGAACTGGAAAAATGGATGAAACATACAAATACCAACATAAGACTAATCAACAAGGCTATACGTGGAGCGGAAAACTTGGGACAACGCAAACACTTCGAGTCATGTGCGGGAAAAATGAAAGGATTTCGAATCAGAATGAAGGCGCTACGAAAACATGGTAAGTTTTTTTCAAATATAACTTTAATTTTTAATGATTTTTTTTTTTTATAATTTTGATATATGAACATGGTAAGTTTTTAAATATAAATTTTTTTTTTTTTAATGATTTTTTATAAATTTGATAAATAATTTTTTTATGTTGATTGTTTCAGGTGCCGGCATGAATCGAAATCAACGTAAAAGATCTGATAGAATTCAATGGGCTGACGTGGAATCCGCATTTGCAAGTCGAATACGAACGGGAGTGGTTACCAACATAACACACATAGAGCCAAAGGACTTTTTAGACGACGCTACATCGATGTTCACTCGGCGAATACAAAATATTCTGAAACAATACCTAACGATAAAAGTCAACACAACGTTTTGCGGGTTATTTGTGAAAACTGATGGCAACGAGGATAAATATGACATGAAACACTTCAATACACCGAATATCATAATAGATCGTGGAACAAACTTAAAACAGTGCTACATGGAACATATACAGGAACCAATTCTAAGAAAATTGAGCGAGTTTACCGAGTCGGGAAGCGGATGGACTTTATCAAGCATAATCAACCTAGCCGTGAACGTGAACAAATACACACCTTTCCGTGGATCAACCTACATCGAATTGCCACAGGAAATAAAAACTAAAAAAGCATGTATCAACATTGAGAACTTCAACGATGACGCCTGTTTCGCGTGGGCAGTGGTATCAGCACTTTATCCAACAAATAAACATGCTGAAAGAACATCATCGTACCCATACTACTCAACGATACTAAACTTGGACGGGATACAATTTCCAATGACGATCCAACAACTAAGCAAATTCGAGAAACAGAACCCAACAATATCAGTCAACGTGTTTGTGTTAAAGAAACAAAATGGACATTTTGAAACCGTACCTGCTGCGCTAACGAGAGAGAAGAAACAAAACCACATAAACCTTTTAATGATTCAGAACGAGTATTACGAGGATGAAGACAACGAACAGGACAACGATCAAGATTTACGCTACCATTTCTGCTGGATTAAGGACTTATCGCGACTCGTGTCAAGACAACTATCAAATCGTAATGGAAAAAAATACATCTGTGATCGATGCTTAAATTACTTTCGTACAGAAGATAAACTGATAAAACATACAGAAGACTGCGTGAACATGAACAACTGTCGGGTGATAATGCCAGAAGGGAAAAGCAAATACATATCGTTCAAGAACTATAGCAACAAGAAACGTGTTCCATTTATAATTTACGCGGACGTGGAATCATTCCTACAACCTGTGACGGATAACGAAAATCGGAAAAACACGACAACGTATCAACAACATCGGGCATACAGTATCGGTTACTACTTTCACTGCTCCTACAACAACCAGTTAAGCTACTATCGATCATACCGCGGGCCAAATTGCGAAAAATGGTTCGCGGAAGAACTGGCAACGTTACGTGAAAATATCTTGGAACCCATATATGACAACATAATACCAATGAACGAGTTAACACCAGAGGAACAACAGCAACTTAAACAACGAAGTACCGGGTGCCACATCTGCGAGAAACCATTCAAACCTGAGGATATTGTGGTTCGTGATCATAACCACTTCACCGGCGAATACAATGGACCTGCGCACAAGGGATGCAACTTGAATTATAAGGATTTTCATATGATTCCTGTTGTATTCCACAACTTGAGTGGTTATGATGCACATTTCGTAATAAAGGATATAGCAACAGCATTCGAGGGACGTGTCGACTTACTACCAATCAACAAGGAACGATATATTGCATTCACTAAACATGTTACGGGCAGCGAAATTACATTTAGATTCATCGACTCTTTCCGATTTATGGCATCAAGTTTGGATAAATTATCTTCATATCTCAACGAGTTCAACATAGTTAAATCACAATTTCCGAACAGAGATTACAAATTACTTACACGCAAAGGTGTTTTTCCGTACGACTACATATCAGGCTGGGATAAATTGGAAGAAACATGTTTACCATCACGGGAGAAATTCTACAATCGACTCAACGACAACGATATCACCATGGATGACTATACACACGCACAAAAAGTTTGGGATACATTCAACATACAGACGCTTGGAGAATACTCGGATTTATATATGAAAACGGACATACTACTACTCGCAGATGTTTTCGAGAATTTTCGGGATACGTGCATGCGCACACACGGATTGGATCCAGCTCATTATTACACGACGCCGGGACTTACGTGGGATGCAGCCTTAAAATATACAAAAGTAGAGTTAGAACTGATATCTGATGTGGACCAATTATTATTCATTGAACGTGGTATTCGAGGTGGATTGAGCCAGTGTAGTAACCGATACGCGACAGCAAACAATAAATATATGAACACCTACGATCCGGATGAGGAATCAAAATACCTGATGTACTATGACGTGAACAACTTATATGGATGGGCAATGTCACAATACTTACCAACGGGAAATTTCAAATGGATGGATAATACCGAGATAGATGTTCGAGAAATAAGCGACGAGTCACCTACAGGATACATACTTGAAGTGGATTTGGAATACCCGAGAGAACTGCACGATAAACACAACGATTTACCATTATGTCCAGAGAGAATGTGTGCACCCGGTACTAAACAGGAAATGTTATTGGCAACGCTATACAACAAACAGAAATACGTGATACACTATCGGAACCTGAAACAATGTCTACAACACGGGATGAAATTAAAGAAAATACATAGAGTGCTACAATTCGATCAATCACCATGGCTTAAATCCTACATAGATTTAAACACAGCTCTAAGACAAACGGCGGGAAACGAATTCGAGAAAAATCTCTACAAGCTACTCAACAACGCGGTCTTCGGTAAAACGATGGAAAATGTACGGAAACACTCGATTGTGAAACTGTTAACGAAATGGTATGGACGATATGGTGCGGAAGTTATGATAGCGAAACCGAATTTCCACAGCCGCACCATATTTGACGAGAATCTTATTGCAGTCGAACTACGGAAAACGGAAGTGTTTATGAACAAACCAATATACGTCGGGCAAGCAATTCTGGATATTTCGAAAACATGTGTCTACGATTTTCATTACAACTACATACAGCCAACGTTCGGGAACAACAGCAAATTACTCTACACAGACACGGATTCATTAATTTACGAGATAAAATGCCCAGATATTTACGAAATAATGAAACGTGATATTCAATACTTTGATACGTCGGATTACAGCGCGGATAATCAATATAACATGCCAAGAGTCAATAAGAAAATACCCGGGTTAATGAAGGATGAGCTAAATGGTCGAATCTTTACAAAATTTGTGGGCTTAAGATCGAAAATGTATAGTTGTCAAGTGGACGGCGAGGATCACACGAAGAAAGCGAAAGGTGTAAAGAACTCTGTGGTTAAGAAAACGATAACTTTCAACGATTACGTGGACTGTCTAAAACACAATACAATCATAAACCGACAACAAAACCTGATACAATCGAAAAAACATAACGTGTATAGTGTAACTCAGAACAAGGTGGCGCTCAGCCCGTACGATACGAAACGATATATTGTGGAGGGGGAAACGGATACTTTAGCATGGGGACATTACTCATTAAATTAGTACGCAAGTGGAAATGGCATCGTCATCATCGGCTTACTGGAAACGGCTACAAATATTTTCAAGTGAACTGGATAAACTACGTAAACGGGTTGATACCTATGAAAAAACAATTGATGCTATTGTAAAAATGCAAAATTTGAAATTGTCTGAACCGGAATCAGTGGAGTGGGATAAAATGGATGTTTCAATTGGTGAATTTTTCGAACGTGAACCAATGCTGCTGAACGAACTGACTTTGGAAACATTTCTTCAAATCTACAAGTGGATCAGTTTGAATGTGTTGAAAAGTTATGGTGCGAAAATCATACAGCGCGCCTGGATTTGGTTACCATCCGATTATCGAGCCATGTTTCAAGAATGTGAACCATGTTTTGAACATTATAATCGACCCTGGCAACAAGATCATATTGATGGACCACCTGGTTTGAAAATTCGCTGTGAAATGTGCAAGAATGGCGTGAAAATGGAGGAAAACTTTCAACCGCCTGTTGGTGAACCATTGACATTTGCAACACGGATTTCACACGTTGAAGACATATTTCTGACTCATCCTTATTTGTATACAAAAGTCAGAAATTTCGATATGTTATTATACTTAACAAAACAACTATTGAAATATGATATTTGGGTGCAACATCTGTATGCATATATGATACCCGAATATGCACAACGAATTTGTCAAGTATGGGATCAGTTACCTGAAAACATGAAACAATTACGTTCGGGTCTTATTGAATATATAAACAAATCATACAATTTTTAATATTTATTTATTGTAAAAAATATTTATTGTAAAAAGTATTACATATACATTTACTGTGAAAATATTTTGTATTCATACTTATATTTTAAAAATAAAGAACAATAATTATTTACATATATGTGTTATTTATTCGAAAAAAAAAAAAACCTTTTTATCTTACAGGGTTAAAAAATATAAAAATAAAATATACACTTCAATGAGGGATAACTGCTGCTTCTTATACGGTGGTGTTCTTCAAAATTCAGTAAATTCTTAATGCGGATAATCAATTAATCATCATCATCATCATCATAATCGCTAGCATCTTCTTTATCAGTTTCATCCAGATAATCACCTAGTGGTTCAACAACATCAGCCTTTTGAAGTTCGCGAAGTATAGAGAATATTTCTCGACCAACAGTAGTTTCTTTTAAAGCATTTAACTCTTTGATTAAATCTTCTCGATCGTAAACGTTAAACAACAACATATTTTTATTTTCCTCTAAACTTCGAATAATATTGAGTACTTTTTCACCAGTCTCTGAAGTCTCGTATAAACGTTGTAATTCATCTATTAAAGTATTAGGATTATGCCAGTATTTTATTTTTTTCGATTGTATGTTAACATTTCTAGACTCTCTCAAGTTGTCTTGCTTAAAATACTTAGCTAAGGCCCCGTTTTCGACATTTTCATTTGAAGCTATATGACGTTTTAAGCTTATTGGTTTAACCTGATTGACAATTTTCGCTTCATTTTCCGAGTCAGCGTTTCGAACCTCTTTTAACATTATAATATCTAAAGCAGTTCCTAGAAGTTTAGTTAGTTGTGAAGAGGAGGTTGTTTCATTGCAATTGTTATTAATTGCTGTTAAGTGATTTACTTGCTTACTTTCATTAGACCAACTATCTTTCTCGTTTTCAGATTGACGACGGTTTTCTCCTCTTTTCAAAGAGTTAAATTTGGTTTGAATGGCTTCAGTTGCAGCATCTATCCTTTTTTGGTCAAACGGATTCAAGATTGCTTCAGAGTAATCAATATCATGCTGTAGTTGAGATGTATTTTCATCATCATTATCATCAAATCTAGATATAGAGATATCATCAGGTGTTTTATTATTAGCATCATATGGTATGAATTTGCTTGATGAGTTATCATTCTTTCCAATCGTACCATCATTAATATTGCTTAACGAATTATGTTGAGCATTTAAGTGTCTAGAAAGATTAGACTTTCGCGTAAATGCTTTACCACAAAAATCACAATTATACATCGTTCAGCGGGAGGTCTGAAGCGTTCGCTAGTAAATGAATAACTGTTCAAAGATTTATTGCTTCTCTACTTATATATACTTAGCTCATTTGCTTCACCGAGCGACTCATTTGACTCCAACGAGTGACTCACATGCTCCCGGAGTGACTCATTTTGCTCCCGGAGTGACTCATTTTGCTCCCGGAGTGACTCATATTGCACCCGGAGTGACTCATTTTGCTCCCGGTGTGACTCATTTTGCTCCCGGAGTGAATCATTTTGCTCCCGGATTGACTCATTTTGCTCCCGGAGTGACTCATTTTGCTCCCGGAGTGACTCATTTTGCGCCCGGAGCGACTCATTTTGCTCCCGGAGTGACTCATATTGCTCCCGGAGTTACTCATTTTGCTCCCGGAGTGACTCATTTTGCTCCCGGAGTGACTCATTTTGCTCCCAGAGTGACTCATTTTGCTCCTGGAGTGACTCATTTGATTCCAACGAGTGACTCACATGCTCTCGGAGTGACTCATTTTGCTCCCGGAGTGACTCATTTTGCTCCCGGAGTGACTGATTTTGCTCCCGGAGTGACTCATATTGCTCCCGGAGTGACTCATTTTGCTCCCGGAGTGACTCATTTTGCTCCCGGAGTGACTCATTTTGCTCCCGGAGTGACTCATTTTGCTCCCAGAGTGACTCATTTTGCTCCCGGAGCGACCCATTTTGCTCCCGGAGTGACTCATACACCTTATCATCCTTAAAGAGCTCATACACCTTATCATCCTTAAAGAGCTCATACACCTTATCATGGTTAAAGAGCTCAGACACCTTATCATGGTTAAAGAGCTCATACACCTTATCATGGTTAAAGGGCTCATACACATTATCATGGTTAAAGGGTATAAAATAGTTAAACTTACACAAAATATTGTCAATTTACCGGTGGTTGTCAAAGAGTTAACATCTCTTTCGCTGAAAAAACAATTTCGTGGTAAAACAATTGCATTTCGAACCATGATAATTTACAATTCAGAGCAGTCCACCACTAGACAACCTAGCAAAGGACTTTCGAAACCTAAGATCATTAAACGTAAAACTTTTAAGCGACAACACATTTCACCCGAAAATTTAGCATTCCTTAAATCATTAGGTCTTAAAGTGAAAAGAACATGGTACTCAGTAATGTGCTAAATATTATTAACAGTTTGTAATTTGATGGTTAACTAGCAATAGCTATTAGTAGTATCCATTTTCGGATACATCCCACAAATTAACTATCCTCACCAATTTTAATTATTTTATATAAAGTTGTGGATTGTGTGAGTAAATTCAGTTCTACAGCGGCGATAAAAAATGGCGTTTCTTGATATACAAGGCTATCAAGGAGCTAACAACGAATTTTATTTTAAAGAAGTTGGTATCGTTGCGGAAAATTCGGATGAAATACTACATCTTATATTCGATGCACCGTTTGATTTCAACGAGTTGCCGAAGAAATATGAACGGGTTGCTGCACGTTGGCTTTGCTGAAATTGGCATGGGATACCTTGGTCGTATGATTTATTCTGTACAAAAAACTTCATACCATATTGAAACCTATATTAAAGAAGTTTGATGTCATATACGTCAAGGGCATTAAAAAGAAGAAATGGATTTCAAATTTGTTTGATGACACCGAAAACCAGCCGTGGATTTTGAATTTGGAAGAAATATTTGATGTACCGAAGATTTCCAATCTGCGAGATGAATATTATTCAAGACGCTGTATGATCCATTCAGATAAAATTTGTTCATTAGAAAACTGTATTCTTTTAAAAAATTTTAATATGTAAAATAAATAGATTTTTAGTAATATATAGATTTAAGCAATTTAATTGTTTGTATTCATATTCTATAAATAAAATTTAAAAAAAAGAAAAATATGTGCGTTTTATTTAATTATTACCCTGAATTCCCCTATTTTTTACAGCAAAAAGTTTCTTTCGTTAACCTATAAGAGTATTAACAAAAATCTTATGAAATTTATTGTTCTAATTGAAAAGCATATTTCATGATACACCCTGTATACTAAAATATTTATTAAAAATACTAAATATACACCCGTTATATATACATGATATTATATGTATGTTAATGATAAAGTAGCAAATTCAAAATGTTCTAGTCTATAAAAATTTGATTTTACAGACTTAAAAATTTAGTAAAACTCAATGCTGTTATCATTTTTATATTAAGCGACGTGTTTATAGTAATTTAAAACCAAAAATTGAACTTTTATTCTGTTTAAAAATGTTAAATACAATACTATTATACCCTAATATAAATATGTATCGGTATTAAAATGATATACATTGATTTTGCTGATTAAACAAATTTTTTGCAATATTTATAAATTATTTTATAATTAGATTTAATACTTATTCATAAATGGCTATACAATTCGTTTACTAGTATTCATAAAAATTACAATTATATACAAATTTTCTTTCTTATTCTCAATATACAGAGTGTATACATAAAATATTTTTAATATACAGAGTCTATACATATATACATACTAAATTATTTCAGATAATTTTCGTTTGATATAGAAACAGTTTTGTGCTACAGTCAAATTCAAAAGTGTTGTGCACCATAAGAAGTAATATTTTTTGTAACTTGTTAAAATTTCAAGAACTTTTGTTAGTTAACTAAAAAATTGGTCACTGTAGGTTAAATGTTAAAGTATTAAAACTGGTAAAAATAATTTTTTGCTTGAGGCCTACAATGGGTGATATTTTTTACTAAACAATTTTTTAACTCATTAATATTCCATGACGTCATCTTTCTTATACCAAAAGAACTCCATATATGAGTCATATGATCATAATTCAGCTAAAATAAACATTTAATTATCGGTTGTTTGTTTATTTTAAAACTGATAAAAATTCCTGGAATTTTCCAAGGTTAAATATACCAAAAATCCCCATAAGGTACAGTTAACACTCGATTTCCGACAGTACAGAAATCTGGACCCCGGAGTCTGGTTTTAAAATCTAGCGCTTGGTACAGTGCCCCCACAAAATTTAGCGGCCACCCCGTGGGTTAGGGTATTCCCCACATTTTTGACTTGGTAGTTCGTTTAAAATGACGCAATTAAGGCAAGCGCGTGTTGGGGTCAAGGTTTGCACGTACAGTACGCTTCAAAAAGTGATCGGATACCTTTTTGGTCAGGGGGGGCCCGCACTTTTGACACGGTAGTGTACCAAAAAATTTAGTAAAGTACGGCGTCAAAAGTTTGGGGCCACCCCTTTATGTTAGGGTATTCGCCACATTTTTTGACGTGATAGTTCGTTTAAAATGACGCAATTAACGCAAGCACATGTTGGGGCCAAGGTTTGCACGTACAGTACGCTTCAAAAAGTGATAGGATACCTTTTTGGCCAGGGAGGGTCCACACTTTTGATACGGTAGTGTACCAAAAATTTAAGTACAGTACGGTGTCAAAAGTTTGGGGCCACCCCCGAGTTAGGGTATTCCCCACATTTTGACGCGGTAGTGTTCCCCATCTATCAAGTTATAACCTAAAATTCACTCTGCGCATGCGTCGTGTACTTAAATTCAATCTGCGCATGCGTTAGGTTTGCATTCAAAAACTACGTCAGTGCCGGCGCATAATGGGTTAACACAAAACCAAATTGTGATAAGTAAATTGTGATGACGCATAATGGGTTAACATAAATTAATTTGGCTGCGGGTAATGACTCATCTCTTACGAATTTCAAGGCTAACAGTATGAGCGCGTGTGGGGTCAAATGTCAACAACAAATTTTAAATACATGTACGTGCCAGGTCAAAGGTCAATTCATACACTAGGTACAGTAGGACCCCAAACTACACGGTTCTTAACATCGTCAAAAAAGTAGTCCGGATAATTGAGGTTCTACGGTGGGGTAGAACTCTCCTAGCTATTCTACTTTGTTAGAATCTGATTTTTTAGTAACTATGGACGTACAAAGTATTCTTCTATATCCGAAACTTCTTTTCTTGCAACAATATTACAAGCAATAATTTCAGCGTTATAATTTCGCTGTATATTACACAACACAACATTCTTCTTAACATTCAGAGATTATCTTATTATTATAACAAAATAAATATTTCTTCCCTTTTTAATTATTGGATTTTGGCATTCTTGGATTTCTTCCCTTTTTACTGATCACAATTAGTGTATTTTGCTATACATATCTAATGATCTAGCTCTATGAGAAAATGCAGTAGGTAATACCAAATTACTAGACGAGTAGCATTGTATATTTGATCAAAATAATTTCAATTTCATCAAAAATGGTAATTCTCATTTCTGATGGACGTGTATATCAAAATGCTTGTATGAAAGCTTGTTTTAAGCAGTGTATTCGCAAATGTAGGTAAAAGGCATAGAAATCGAACAACTTATTGTAGACTGAAGACGTATTATGATAGAAGTAGATAGACTTAGTACAGTTCTACGGGTAACAAAATTGATAATATTACGGTCAATGAAGTGAAAGATCAATAAAAATGATGAATGTTTTACGAAATAGGTGACAACGAAAGCTTTTCATTCCTCAATGAAAACTTTAATTTGATAATAATGAATCTCCACAATTATACCAGAAAAATAAAAAATTGAGAAAACCAAATTGGAAGCGTTACAGTCACTTAAGTTATTAGGTACGTACCGTAACAGTTTTTTTTTTAATTTTTGTTCCCTTTTATCTATTTAATTCAAAATTACTAATAAAGCAAATTTAAATAATAAACAAATATGGAATACCATAAAGCAACGCTCAAATCTATTAACATAAAATCAAATTAATATGCAAGTTAAAATACAGTTAATTTGTAATAATAAAAATAAATCAAATGAGCTATGTGTTTAAATTTGGACAAATTATCTTGCGCTATGTGCTTCAAATTTAAATTTTAGTCAATAAATTAAATTTTAAGAACTATAAAATAATTTTTTTGTTAAATATTGCATCCAAATAGGTTTTTCGATCCAAAAAAAACATTTATATTTACTTTTGAAGTTAGTTAAAGACTTTCTACAGTTTTTTTCATCTCCTGTAAAATTTGGTTATTGACACAGCGCATTTTGAACTCCCAGTGACGACATACTATTTTTTATCACGAATTTCACATACTTTTTTCTATTATTATCACTATTTTTGATATTTTTATTACTTTTTAAAATAATATTTTTAAGTGTTCTTCTTTTTTTCTGAATTAATTATCATTTAAATTACTTTGTTGGTGGTTTCTATAGTAATAATTATGAAATATTTATTAAATGAAAAATTAAGAGGCGGCTTTGCGTGTTTTATTGTCAATTTGCGTGTGGAAATTTACTTTCCACACGCAAAAAAGTGTGCGGGAAAAGTACAGTGGACAGATACCTATTTTGCGTACAGAAATATGTGCGCCAAGTTAGTACTTCTCCCGCATGAGTAATAAAAAATATATTTGTTACTTTGTCAAGTACTACAATATATATTAAAATGAATGAAATCGCAGAGTAACACTTCCGTAACATTCCTTGTAAGGAATGGCATTGTTTACCATAAGCATTGTTTACCAAATATTTATTTGGTGTTGATTGTAAAACGTCGATAATAATTCTGTATTTTTCTGTTGATTTTCATACAAAGCGGATTAGCAATTATTACGTGTTTTAAATTCGTGGTATTATCCATAATTATTACCGTTAAAAATTATTCCTTACAAATTATACTATTTCCATAATTTCCAACATTGATTTATTTTTATGTTCTCCTTACCCGCAGAGGTGAAAATCTTTGATTAACTCACCATTCGAAGTTTTGTATTAAAACTGACAATGTCTTTTTTTATCTGTTACCTATTTTTTTTTTATTTTTTGATTAGCTAAAAGTGATTTACTAGAAACTAGCTTCGATTGGTTAAGATTCTCAACAAACATAAAAAAGTTCAATAACCAACAAATAAAATTTTCGTAGTAGCTATTGAGTTTCGAAATAATTTACTACTAAGTGATATTTAGTACAATTTAAAGTGATCCTTCAATCAATATGTAAACGTTAATAAAATAATAGATTTCAAGTACATAAGATAGCAGGAGCGGATCTAACTCTCAAATTAAGAATCACATATTTAATGGCTTCATAGTGCTTTTGTTGACATTACAAATTTAAAAATAGTATTTAAACTACTCTCGATAAAAGAGACCTATAAGAAAAATCTACAACTGCAGTAGAACTAAGGTAACTAAATAAAAATTGAACTTATCCCCATTCAAGGAGTGGATTCATAATCTCTTGGGTCTACGGTTGGGCAGGGGGATGGGAGAAGTTAAGCAGTCGGGGCTGTAGTACAGGGACTTTGGTCTGAAAAGCAGGTAAAACTACCCTTTTTTCCTTATTTGGTCATCAATAACCACCATCCTCCTGACTACCTCCCTGTATCAGTGTTTGTAAGATAATAAAATAAAAATTCTAAAAATTTATTTAATCATTTATAATTATGCAAGTTTTATTTACGCTATTATAAATAAATAATTATATGTGTAGACACTTATAATAATTTTTATTTTTTGACTTTTTTTCTTCATTAATGATTAGTAGTTTAAGGGCGGAGTTCAAATAAAAAAGCAACTTTTTTATTTATGATTATTTTGCTTGTTGAAATTTTTTTTCAAATTAAATAGAAAATTTTAAATAGAAAATTTTTAAAATTTTTTCAAATTAAATAGAAAGTTTTAAATAGAAAATTTTGTTTTTGAAACATTCATTACTCTCCCCTGTGGGGGGGGGGCTTTTTCACAAGTTCTTAAGCGTTTACAAGGAACGTCATATCTCAAAGAGTAATAAATATTTTTCAAATATTTTTTCATTATTTTATTCCTAAAGGACCTGTCCGTAAAGCTGAGTATGGGTTTCAGGTAATTTTAAAAATTAACTATAAAATTGTAATCCCAAACTTCTAAAAAATATAAAACCCAATTTTTATTTAGAAAAAAAAAATGTTTAAAAATAGTTACAATTGTTCAAATGGAAAAAGCATACTCCACTTTATGCGCAATATGTTTATGAACAAGATTTAAAAAAATTAAGTTTCTATCTTTTCTAGAACTTGAGATATGATTTTCCTTGTCAGAAAAAATACAACTTTCGGGAAACGGTAAAAAACAAAGATAATAACAAAAGAAGCGGTTTACTCACAGTTTATTAAAACGTCTACAAAGGCATACAAATAAAAAAACATTATCTCAGTGCATACTATAACTCATGTACACACCAAAACTAAATATTACTGATCAAATCGCGAGGGGGGGGGGGGGCGTTGTCTGCAAAGGAACAGCAACTTGGCTATACAGCGGCTCAAAAATAAATATTCTTCTACTTGAAAAAAATTTTTTTGGCCATGTTTTATATATCACCGTGTTTGTAAAGAACCACAGAACAAAATAAAAACAAAAAAAAAAAATTCGAAAAAAATTAGTTTATTAGCCGTTTCTGGTGTGAACTCCTCCCTTAACTGTAGATATATAATTAGAGACATATATAATTTTAAGGTACCATCACAGTGTGATTTTGCCGAAAAGTAGTCAATTTTTACAACCTTTGTCGGATGGATAGGATGGGGGAATGCGGATGAATTTTTTTTTAAGATTAATACCACTATTTGACAATACAAAATTTTTTTTTATTTATTTTTTATTATATTTTTATTTATTTATTGAAAAAAGTGTCTTTTAAAAAGGTCAAAATTCGGTGCCCACGATTGCGGCCGCAGTTTTTATCCGAAAAAAAATACCCCTGTCGAAGCATCTGCATAACATAGCGAATTTCCAAACATTGGGCACTGGCGGATCTCATCTAAGACCTGTACCTATTTAAAATAGTTTAGCTTTCTAAGAGTAAAAGAATTTTTAAAATCGGCTAGATAATTAGTTTTGGTATTTTGGGGGCTCAAGAATCCGAACGGATTTTGTGTAGCATAGTTGTATCCATCTAAAATAATTTAGTTCTCTAGCAGTGAAAAATTTTTTAGAATCGGTTCGGTAGCTTATTACTGGCGTTTCCGGATCTGCAAGATTCCGGTGGACCCCATTAACAAAATCAGCTAGACCGTATATTCTAGGCGGACTTTATGTTATATATATATATATATATATATATATATATATATATATATATATATATATATATATATATATATATATATATATTCAAAACCCGTTGTGTAGCATTCTACGCCGCATTTGCAATTTGCATCCGCAGGACAGCTGTGGATCTCAGATAACACAACCTGTACCTATTTAAAATAGTTTACTTTGATAATAGTAAAAAAATTTAGGTCTCACCTTTAGGTCCCACTGACGCTGTCGGACCTTACATAACGGAATCTAAACCTATCTAAAATAGCTTAGCTCCCTAACAGTGAAAAAATTTTCAAAATCGGTCGGTTAGTTTATTTTTGACAGTTTTGGGTCCTATGGACCCTGGCGGACCTTACATAATGTAATCTATGTATATCTATCTAAAATAGTTTAACTCTGTAACAATTGCTCTGTAGCAATTTTTTACAATTATGGGATCAGTAAACCCTGGCGAAACTCACACAACTCTAGTACTCTAACAGTAAGAAAAGGGTTCTAGGGATCTCATATAACTTATGGCAGTCCGTAAGGTTCTTGCCCGTGGTTTAGCTCTGTAACAGTGAAAAAAATTTTAAAATCGGTCAGTTAGTTTATTTTTGATACACTTTTGGGTCCTATGGACTCTAGCGGACCTTACATAATGTAATCTATATCTATCTAAAATAGTTTAGCTCTGTAGCAATTGCTCTGTAGCAAATTTTTACAATTATGGGATCAGTAAACCCTGGCCAAACTCACACAACTCTAGTACTCTAACAGTAAGAAAAGGGTTCTAGAGATCTGATATAACTTATAGCAGTCCGTAAGGTTCTTGCGGACATCATTTAATTAATTAATTCAAATACTTTAACTTACTAACTGTGAAAAAATTTTAAAAATCGATTGCGTAAAAAAATAAAAATAGATTGCGTAATTAGACCTTTTTAGGTCCCGAAAACCTTGATGGATCTCACATAAAATACCTTAAATCCATTTAAAATTGCTTAGCTTTCTAACATTAATAATTATCAGTGAAAATATTTTTAAAATCGATTCATTTAAAATTTTTTTCCGTGCATACATACATATTATTTGTTTTGTTTCATATTTAATAATATTATATCATAACATAAATTTCAATTTCTAATAAATTAGTAAAAAAAAATTCATCCCCATTCCCCTATCCTATCCATCTGAAAAAAAATTGTAAAAATTGACTACTTTTCGGCAAAATCACACTATGATGGTACCTTAAATATTTCCAACACTGACGTAGATTTGTAGCGACTGATGTCGTTACAAATGTTTAGTTAAATTAAATAATAATTATAACCTTATTGATATCTACAAATAATCCCCTGTAGGAAATCGAATATTTGGGAATAATCTCCCTGTAAAGGATAAATATGCCTGCAACAAAACCAATACCAAGATTATAGGATAGGGTGATGTAAGATTGCGCGATCGGTAAGACTGCGCACACTTATTTTTTCGAAATAGAAATTAAGTTCGTAACTAACTTCAATTGTGTTTTGATGTTTTAGAGTATCTATACGATAATTGTTTCCCAAAAAATATTAGTTTACAACATAATTCCGATATTTTAGATAAGTCTGAAATTTTTAGCACAGTTTGATAATAATTTTCTCGAATTTGAATGTATTGCTACCGAAGCAAATTTCTCTGGCTAGTGAAATTAGTCAGGAAGTCGCTTTGATCACTTAAATTCGATCAATACGGATGGATAGTTCCCATAGAATGGATGATTTTGGTAATAATAAGCAGTTGTGTAAGATTATACAGTACAAGAGTTGTGTAAGATTATAAGACTGCTGATTGAGCGTAGCCTCAGACGAAACCCTTGTGACTTCTTTAAAAAATTGTTGGATTTTTTTTAGAGGAATGTTCTTTCATTCTTATTTTATTACTACTGGGTATTAATAAAATAATAAATTTTCGATTAATCGCCTTATAATGGTACGCAGATTTTTTCATAAACTTTCGTAAATTTAAAGTAAAAAACAGTTAATTAAAATAATTTTTTTTCTTAACTGCGCTACTGGATGTGAAATGATCATAAATCAACAATGATTAGGCATTGTCATGATCATGACATCTTACGTATATCTTTATTTTTTGATAGTATTACATATTACAAATCAGTTTTATCATTTATTTTAGTCTCATAAATATCACACTTTATGGCAAATTAATTGTTTAGTAAAACTACCATGACTTTACAATTTATAAAATTGTTATTTTTCTGTTGTTTATTCTCCATTATTACGAAAGAGAATAATGCTGCAAAAATTTTAGGATTATTTCCGTCGCCCAGTAAAAGTCATTTGATACTTGGTCAAGCTCTGTTAAAAGGATTAGCAAAAGCCGGCCATGAAGTAACAATGGTCAGCCCGTTTCCCTTAAATGAAAATGTTACCAATTATCGTGATATCCAAATACGCGATTTGAGAAGTGATATGCATGGTAAGTGCATTTTTACGCATTTATAATTTAACAATAAAACAACAACTGATTGACAACATTTCAGACAGAATATGTAGCGAAATTGTTTTGAATTTTTGTAGTTTTTGGTTTGAATTTTGATTTCTTTTAAAATCTCTGAAATTTACATTCCTACAAGAGAGTTTCGAATTACCATCAGTCTGAAATGTTCTGAATTATAGTGTATATTATTCTATACCAATATTACACTGATCAACAGAAAAGAAAATTCTGAGCGTGGGATCTCATCCATTTTTTTTTAGTTTTTCACGTCAAAACATATTGAAGACCATCATCTTTTTTCTTTGAAATTTGATTTAGTTTCTCTCGAAAGTTACGAAATCAAATTTTTCAAGGGAAATCTTATTTAATAATCAATAAGAAATGAAAAAAAAATGGACAGAACCCAAACTCAAAATTGGATTCATTCAGATTTAACTTACAATAACGTGCATTAATAAAATTACATCAGTGTTTCCCAAAACTGTGTTCCGCAAGCCGTCCTTAAATCTCCCGTCGAAAAATTTTAAAAAATGGCATTCGAGAAAAAATTATTAAAAGTGGCAAGGTATGCTTTTATTTTGTGTATCCAGTCCTTTTTTTTTGCTCGTCAATACGGTATTTTTGGGAAGTTACTTAATTACTTAAGTAAAGGTTAAGTTTTTTGAACAGAAATTTATTTTTGGTCGCCAAGCGTATTAAGATTAGTGTCCAGCAGGGCCGGATTACGCAATAGGCCTAAGTAAACTATGGCCTAGGGGCGGCAGATTTTTCGAACATGGCGGCAAATATTGTAAAATGAGGTTTTTTTGCTCGTCAGTTATTCTTTAAGGAAAAGTCAAAAAGAGTAGGAAAAGTTACAACTTTCTGGTATTTGAGCAAAAATTGGGAGCGGGTTAATATGGTGCTAGTGTTCGGTACAAATTTTAGAACTTAAAAAGTTTGGGAAACACTGCACTACAATAAGTGGCTAATAATTTTATAGCCTACGAGCCCACCGTATGCAAAACCTATGTATTAGATACATGAACGATTTTTTGTGACTAATAAGGAATATTACGGAAGTGTTACTCTGCGATTTCGTTCATTTTTTTTTTTAATATATGTTGTAGTATTTGACAAAGTGACAAACATATTTTAATTGTACGTGCCCAATTGCATATTTAGGGGGTAAAGCACCCCTTCAAAAATTTGCTGAAAAATCATATTTTGGTATCTTTCTCATACTAGTCCTTAAGCAAATTTGATGAAAAGTAGTTAAAAGTTTTCGATCGAGGTTTTTCGAGAGAATTTTTTTCATTAGGGTCACTTAATTTTTAAGGGGTTAAATACCCCTAAGAGTGGGTCTATTAAGAATTTTTTCGCTAAATCATAGCTCAAATTCTTAAAAATTCTGTCAAAAGGCTACAAGTTATTAGTTAATAAATAATACGTCTTACCCGCTGGCCACTGTAATGGCGTGGCGTAACTGGGGGGCTCCGGAGGGCTATATATGAATACGAAATTTTTAACAATAATTAAATATTTGGGATTTTCCATACTATAAAATTTAAAAATAGGGAAAATAAGGTTAATTGGTAATTACTTGACTTGAAATAGTTAGTTTTGAAAGACTGAAGCAGCTTGACAGGAAAAAATTTAGAATTACCGCTTGTAATTAATGTCATGGATTATCGCTCTGCTTAAAATACTTCTTTGAAGAATATCATTACTCCGAAAATTATCATCCATAGTTTAATTAACATTTTTTAATACTTCTATAAAATTTTATAATTACATTGCAAAATACAAACACACTGAAACACTTTAACGTTCATTTACTGTACCACTATTCAACATCTACTTAAAATAATAAATAAAAATTTATATTTTTACTTGTATTTTTCATTTCATAGTAATTCATAACATTTAATAACAAACTGCAATCCAAAATTTTTTTCATAGTGCTACTTCAATGTTTCAAAACTATCTATTTCAAGTCAAGGAATTACCAATTAACCTTATTTTTCTTATTCTATAAATTTTATAGTGAGAAAAATCCCAAATATTTAATTTTTGTTAAAAATTTTGTTCTCATATGTAGCTCCTCCATAGCCCCCCAGTTACGCCGCGCCATTGCAGTGGGTAACACGTATTATTTATTAACTAAAAACTTGTAGCATTTTTACAAAATTTTGAAGAATTTGAGCTATGACCCTAAAAAAATTTTAATAAACCCACTCTTAGGGATGTTTAACCCCTTAGAAATTAAGTGACCCCAATGAAAAAAATTCTATAGTAATGCCACCTTGATCGAAATCTTTTAACCACTTTTCATCAAAATTGCTTAAAAGGGCTAATATGAGAAAAATATCAAAATATGATTTTTCAGCAAATTTTTGGAGGGGTGTTTTACCCCTAAATATGCGATTGGGCACGTACAATTAAAATATGTTTGTTACTTTGTCAAGTACAGTCGTCACTCAGCTTATTGACGAGTTATCTTATCGACAATGATCGTAGTTTACCTCAAGTTATAGACAGACCATATGTATGTACCCAAGGTCATACCTACTGTGTGGTACAATGGCAATACGTATAGCTAAAAGATTTTGAAGTAAGAGACCTGTCTTTGTTTGCGCAGGTGGAGTGGGTAAAATAAATCAACTCACTGGCCTATGGTTCTTACCTTCAAAATGACTTAGGCTGACCCATTTTAAAATGCGTTTCTGCGCATCTCTCAGTTCATTTTTTTTCGAGTCAACATACATATGGTTTGTCTATAACTTAAGGTAAACTATGATCATTGTCAATAAGTTTAATCGTCAATAAGTTAAGTGACGACTGTACTACAATATATATTAAAATGAACGAAATCGCAAAGTAACATTATTTTAATGGCATGATAAAAATCTGACGTCACTTCCGGTTATGGTTTTGTTATGTCATCAAATATATTACATCAAAATGAAGGTTTCGAGATGTAAGATAAAAATATCGAGGACTGCCAAGCCTTAGTAATTCGCAACACTGAGGCTGCTTTCACTGAAAAAATAAGGTTAATTGGTAATTCCTTGACTTGAAATAGATAGTTTTGAAACATTGAAGTAGCACTATGAAAAAAATTTTGGATTGCAGTTTGTTATTAAATGTTATGAATTACTATGAAATGAAAAATACAAGTAAAAATATAAATTTTTATTTATTATTTTAAGTAGATGTTGAATAGTGGTACAGTAAATGAACGTTAAAGTGTTTCAGTGTGTTTGTATTTTGCAATGTAATTATAAAATTTTATAGAAGTATTAAAAAATGTTAATTAAACTATGGATGATAATTTTTCAGATTTTTATCATGCGGTTAAAATAGTGTTACTTTGCGATTTCGTTCATTTTAATATCTACTGTAGTACAGTCGTCACTCAACTTATTGACGATTTAATTTATTGACAATGATCGTAGTTTACCTTAAGTTATAGACTTAATTTTTATCTTATTTTTAGATCTGGGGTAGTACTATCGTTCTATCTGGAGTAGTACTATCACAAAAAATCGTTCATGTATCTTATACACAGATTTTTCATACGGCGGGCTCTTGCCCTCTTGGGCTATACAAATCAATCTTTTGTTATTGATTAAATAAAATATTATTTTACTAATCTTTCAGCCAACGCCGATAAAGCGAATGGTAATTTCCTAGATTATTTTAGTGGAAATCCGTTTCATATAATACGCATAATATACGAATTTGGAACAAATATAGCAGATACAGCTTTACAAGATGATAAAATTCAAAAATTACTTCGCTCAAATGAAAATTTTGACGTTGTTATCTCAGCAATATTCATAAATGAAGTATTCCTTTCTTTTGCCGATCATTTTAATACACATGTAATAGGATTCAGTACCTTCGGTGCCTCGGAATGGACAAACGATCTTGTTGGCAATCCATCTCCGTACTCCTACATTCCTCAAACGTTTTTAGGATTCACGAGCCACATGTCATTTTTCGAACGTCTATATAATACAGTTGTAGCAGTTTATAATGAAATACTCTACAATTTTATACATTTACCCAAACAAGAAGCATTGCGACAAAAATATTTACCAAACACCAAGCCACTGGCAGAACGATTAGATAATGTGTCGTTAATTTTATTAAATTCACATCCAACGTTGTTAAGTCCAAGACCATTTGTTCCGAATATGATTGAAATCGCTGGTTTTCACATAGATCCTCCAAAACCATTACCATCAGATTTACAAAAATTATTAGACGAAGCAAAAGATGGAGTAATTTATTTCAGTTTAGGATCTAATATAAGAACTAAAGATGTAGACGAGAGAACTAAGAATGAACTCGTTCAATGTTTGAGTCAACTTAAACAAACTGTTTTCTGGAAATGGGACGATGACAGTTTATCATCGCTTACTAAAAATTTAGTAATTAGGCAATGGTTCCCCCAACGAGATATTTTAGGTAATATACTTTCTGCGGAAAAGTTAACGCAAATAAAATTACAGTTTTTGATTATTTCTAGCACATCCAAACGTAAAATTGTTTATTACGCATGGAGGTTTATTGAGCACAATAGAAGCAATTTCTTCCGGAATGCCAATGATTGGAATTCCACTGTTTGCAGATCAAAAATTAAACATGAAAACAGCTCAAAAATTAGGGTATAGTTTATCTGTTGATTATAAAAATATTACTTCGGACGCATTTTGTTGGGCAATAAACGAAATATTAAGTAACCCAAAGTAAGTATTTCTTTTTTAGACTTAATTTTTTCGAACTGTTAATATATTGTACTATAAAAATGTATTTCTCGGTAAACGTGTACCTAATCAAAACTATCTCAGATATTGGCTAAGTTTGGCTTCGCTAAGGACCAGTCCGACCGGTCCGGACGATCGTAACACGCCAGCAACGCCAGCAACTTTCCCGCAAAATGGCACGTCGCACAATGCGGTCAAATTCGGCATTCACGCCGATGCGGCCACCTCATAAAAACTATTTTTATAAAAATTCAATAGAACCAAAAAGTGGACGAACGTGTCAAACATAAAAGGCTTTGAAATTGTAGATATACAGGGCCATAAAATGATGTATATTTTAAGTAACATACTTTACATGTGTCTATTTACAATTAAACGCAATTTTTTAATTCTATTAAAATCTACAGAGGTATGGAAATAGTACAGAGGTATATTTTTATAAAAAAATTATAAATATTTAAAATACCTACAAAAATCAGTACCGTAACCTCTCATTTAATAAACAAAATTTTAAGTATTACAGTAAAACCTCGCTATTTCGGACTTCTCTAATTCGAAACTTCTATAAATCAGACTGACAAAAAGATAATAATTTATATAGTAAATTAGAGTGTAGTATACATTTTGTAGTAAATTTTTATTAAAATTAAACATTTTTCATTTTTAAACTTCTTATTTATTACTGAATTCATCGATTTAAATTATTATATACACTTACGCTTTGAAATTTATCTAAATTAAGTACACGATGTCCGTAAAAGTGAGATTTACACGTGATTTTTAAATTTTTCTATAATTTGGAATTTTCCTTAATTTGCACCGGCCGTGGTCCGTATTAGGTCAAAATGGCGAGATTTTACTGTATTTAAATATGTATTTACCTAATGTCATACCCAAAAGATGAAACAAAATTATAAAAACATTTACGAATACGTGACCTATTCAATGGATTCAAAATTGTGTATTATTTTAATTGCACTATATTATAGTAAAAGCATTTATGTTTAGGAATTAAACAAATAGGAATTAAACTAGGTCAACGAATCACTCGTTTGGTACATGTTTTTGAAAATGACAACTTTACCTTGTATATTCGAGTGCGTACTACGGAAAAAAATATTTATTTTTGAATTGCATTATGTATGCTACTGTGTAATTATATGAATACTATTAAATGCAATTAATTTTCATTTATATATTTTTGATTTTATTAGTGAACGTTTATATACTTTAGAATTTATTTATTTTATAATTTATAAAATTTACAAAAATATACAACAGTGGTGGAATTATATAATTTATAAAAGTTACAAAAATATACAAAAGTGGTGAAATTATATAATTTATAAAAATCACAAAAATATGTACAGTAATTTCAATTTTTTTATACAAATTTATTCACTGTCTGAAATTTCTTCTGAAGAAGTGTCATCTACCGAAATAATGAAACGGTCTGTTACATTGTCCACTTTTTCATCTAAATTCCACATATTTTCTTCTTCTTTAAGTACATGGCTAATGCATTTTTGCCAATTTTCGGCCGTAAATTCGGCCGTAAAATATGTACAAGAAATTAAAAATTATATACAAAAGATAAATATTAATATTAAAATTTAAAAATGATTAATAAAAAATATAAAATTTAAAAATTTAAAATCGAAGAGAATTATAAATGATATTAAAATTGAAAGAAATTATTAAAAATTACACAGAAAAAATATATCAGAATTTGATAGTAAAACTTATGCGTCAGAAAATAAACTAAAATTTAAATATTATTGAATATTTTATACCTAATATCGCACCCCAGTGGACTAGGTCATAAAATTTATTGTCACACGTTTTCATTAGAAATATACATTAATAACTTAAAAAAGGAGATGGAGTATGCACTATTAGTTCAGGTACTGTTTTCAAAAAACGTGGTTTTCTTTTTTTATTATATTTTATTTTAAGGGGTTGTTCACGTGATTTTTTTTCAGAAAGAGGTTGACCTAGTTTAATTTCTATTTTTGAGAAATCTATAGATTTTTTACCTAACAATTTGTTAATGCTAGAAAGTAAAAAAAGATTTTTTTCAAGGGTTTGGCCAGTTGAAATATTTTTTTTTTTTTTAGTTAAGTATTTTATTACCTACCCCCTTCAACAGTTCGTAAGATGCCCGCAGACAGATTGCCCCTCAATTTGCCCGCAAAAACTAGTTCGTATTGGTCTGAATACGTACATTTAAATACATGTATTGAATTGTTCGTGCGGTAGGCCGCACGGGCAATGGGACGGGCGCCCGTCGCGCTCTGTCCACATACTTCTAAATTGTCAGATAGACCTAAGTAGTTAAACTATTATTACTAGTTCCAGTTTCATAAATTATTGAATTAGGTGACACTGGTTAACTCTATAAATAAATGTTTTATACAAGTATAACTTGACCATTCTGAAATATACTCTTTGAACATATTGTTATAATTTAGGATTTCAACAACTGTTATAATTTTAACATTGTGTTTCAGATATGAAGAAGAAGTGAAAAAACGATCGTCCTTATTTAATGACCGTATCGTAAAACCAATTGACGAAGCTGTTTATTGGGTGGAATATGTTTTACGTCACAATGGTGCCTCACATTTAAAAACAGCTCGAAATAGTTTAAAACTGTATCAGTATCTTTTGTTAGACATAATTGTATTTATATTAGCAATATTATTTATTATAATATTAGTGTTATATTTAATGTGTAAAAAGTTTTTGAGTAAAATGAAACATTTTTTTAGAAATAAGTCAAAGACAAAAGATAAGATACATTAAAAAATAAAGATTTACCTTTAACACAATGTTTACTGCATGATTTATTTTAAAAATTCTAATTTTAAACTTAAAAGTCTAGTTCCTAACCAAATATTAGTAGGTACTATTTTCTTACAAGGGGATGCATCCAAAATGAAATTCTGGATTTTGATGAAACTTCGCTGATGTGTAGAATAGGCAAAAAATTTTTTTTATTGGACCCGTATTTTTTTTTATCGGCCATCTTCCACGTTTACGGGGTAAAGCCAACCCCTAAAGTTGGAGGTTCAAATTGTATTTCTTAAGATATCTCGAAAACTATAAGAGACAGAGGAAAACTTTAAATTGACGAAATGTTACTCTTTGACAGACCAATTCACCTGTATAGGTTAAACCAGAGCCTGATTCATAAGAGGGGCTGGAGGGGTGAAAATGGGGGTAAATTTTCTTGTACAGTCTGAATGGTTCAATGTATCAAACTTTTGCAATCATAAATAGAAAGAGTACCAAAAATTAGGGGATACGTGTTTTTGCGTTTTTTCGAAATATGTATGGTATCCACAGCCCCGGATCTACCATTTTTTAGAACCGGGGCAGAAACTTGATAGTGGCGCCCCCTCTCACCAGTGATTGAGATAAATTTTAAAAAATTCATAAGTTCTTTACAAAATTCCTATCTTTTTCATTGCGGCAATGGTAAAAATTGAGGATTTTGTAAAGGATCAATATACAAGTTGATTTTTTATTTTAATAAACCTACTCCGAAAACACGTTGTGTAAATTTCCGATTTTTATCATCAGCCCCATCAGAGATATAGAGGCTAAAAAAGTTTCAAAATTTGAAAAAAAGTCAATTTTTTGAAGTTTGTAAAAATTAAAGGATACAAGTTTCACAATTGAAATTTTTTTGGGTAATTGCACCCATATAAAACCATTTCCATAAAAATTACTAAGCTGTTTAAAACATTCCTTATATATAAAAAAAAAAAAAAAAATATATTCAAAAAGTGAATTTTGATAAATTTTGATATCCAACTTTAGATGAAGTTTTCTTGTGGAATCGATGAAAATAAGCCAAATATAGACATAACTTAAAATACAGAGAAATTTAGTACCATTTAAATTGTTTATATTTCAACCTTTTAGGATAAACGATTTATGAAATATGTGTACTGGCGTAAAAGGCTGCTAACACAAAAATCAGCGCAAATTGGAATACAAAACTAGCCACTACACTTAAACGATTTAAGCTAATTTTTTTTATAGAATTGTCCTTAATACCTCAAATACAATAGAAACAACTGGGAGAATATTAACTTTTTCTAAAATGGTCGAGCAACCAACTTTTTTTGGACCATTTGATATAGACCGACTCGTTATGATTTTGGCGCCCCCTAAAACTGCCGCCCGGGGCAGGGGCCCCGGTCGCCCCCCCCTTAGATCCGGGCCTGGGTATCCAAGCCAAATAATGAAGAAAAAATAGGGTAATTTATATTGCATTATTATTAATTGTAAATACGTTGTATATTTTTTTATTTTTATGTTGTTTTTCATCATGAAAATGTAAGTTTTTACTTTTCGATATTGATTCATCTATTTTTCAGTACTAACTTAATTGGCAATTTAGCCATGGGTACATTTGGTTACTCATGTTCGATATTTTTTATACCTATTTCTGCGAAAGTTAAAGTTCTCTGGTGTGCTCGTGTTAATGAATGCTTGACAAGAAACAATAATCTCTTTCGCTCACTGTTCAAGTGCTTTGTAATAAATTTTGCGATTTAGGAAAATGGGGTTGAAACCTATAAAACATATCTACAAAAATAATAAGAAAAATAGTTTGAATGTTGAGAAAGAAACAAACCACGTTTATTTGGTTAAAAACGAATTTGTAAGAAGATAAAGGCAGTTGTTGAACGGAAAATTATTGCTTCTTGTTGAACATTCATTAACACTTGCAGACCAAAGAAGTTTGGTAAAAATAGGGATAAAAAATATCGAATAAGAATAACCAAATATACACATGACTAAATTACTAGTTAAGTAAGTACTGGAAAATAGTTATTCTTAAAATCACTGACTATAACTCTTACAAGCTAATATACCTATTTTGCCTGTAATCCGTCTAACACATACTTAAGATCTAAAGCCCACCAGAGCCCGCTTCAAGGGGCGGCAAATTTTAGGGGCGGGATTTTTGCAAATTTTAGTAAAAAGAGGGTGGCATTTTACAAGCAATGGCGCAAAAAAAGATTTGCCCGGGCGGACAATTTCGTAAAAAAGGGGTGGCATTTTACACCTGGCGAGCAAAAAAAAAAAAAAAGGTCACCATTTTTGCACTGGGGCGGAATCATTTTCTTTTGCCCGGGGCGGCGTAAAAGCTAGAGCGGGAGCTGAACCCACGTACTATATGTTTGTCTCAACATTTATTATATGTCACTCAGCACACACTTTTGTTGCCGTGACATTTTTGTCGCTCCTATCTAGTCTGTGCATTAAATGTGTCATGTCGCCTGTGTGCGCTAGAGGTTAGAAAGACAGTCGATTCTCTCATTTAATATAAAGATTAGGCAGGACCGACAAAATTGTCGCGGAGACAAAAGTCGTTCACCTTAAATTTTATTTTTAGTTACAAGAGAATAGATTAGTAACCGGTGCATGGATTATATCAGCCATGTGACATCACCTCACTGCCGCAGATTAAAAGTTGCATTATTATGGAAGGTATTTATAAATAGTTATTTATGCAACAAGTAAAAATTGAAAATATGAAGGCCTGAACATGTAAACCAGTCTAACACTATCACAGGTTGCAAAGTACCGTAGCATCAAACTAATATTTTAATTCAGAATAAATAGATTTTAAGGTGAATTGATTACTACTGACAAATGAATTACAAAGTCTATTTTTTTCTCTATAAATAAATATAATTTATGTGTAGAAAAATAAGACATGTAACAGTATTAATATTATTGTAATACATGTAACAGTATTAATATTTGATTACTGTTCAATCTTTTAATTTTAATAATTTAAAAAGTAATGAATTTGATTCTGGTAGTTGACGTGTACGTACACATAATAACTAATACATAAACAAATATTTTATGGGTGTATTAGTTAAAAATGACATTTTTGTAGTTTTTTTCTATTTATTACAATAACTAAACGTCCGATATTAAACAAAATAGTTTTTTAATGATTCAAAAACAAAAGAAAATAATTTTCAGTTTTTTAAATCTTAAAGTTGGTTTTTAATGACACAACTTATTTAAATATATACCTCTAACTCACCTCTAATCATACTTTTGCATTTACTCGTACGTTAAAAATTCTAACTTTGAAAATTTATTTCTTCTAAACTAGACGTCAGAAATTATTCAAAATAGTGTCAGTGAATGTATCATATCTTTCTCTATAATATACTAAAATTTCAAATTCTAAACTTGGAAAATTTATTGTATTCACCTTAAGATTGCTTAATTTTTCCAAAAAAAAAATTCTAGATTAAGTTATTCTATAAAATTCTTATTAAATTATTGAAAACTTAATAGGTACACTTATGTAAATTTTAGACTTATCATAATAAAATTGTATTCCATATATTATGAAACATTCTGTTATATACAATTCATTTATCAAACTTAATTTTTTTTTCAAAGCATATTTTCATTAATATATAATCAAACACTGATAATTTTTTAACAGTCATCGTGATTTGTTCAGCTACAAAATTTGTTTCTCATAATGAATGTCATTATAGAAATTTATAAAAAAAAAAAAGTTTAACTATATATTTAATCACAAATAGTGAGTCTTAAATTTTGTACATTATTATATGAAAAATTTTCAATAACTATCAGTTACTACACCTATAAAGTAAACTAATTTATTCCCACTTCTTATTTATTTATAAAGTTTCCAGTAGGGATTGTAAATTTACCGACTTTTTCATTTACCGGTAATTCGGTAAATTTTTTTAGCAAAACCGGTTTACCGGTAATTTACCGGTATTTTTTAAAACACGGAAAATATAAGAATAAATATTAGAAAAAAATAAAAACGTAAAATTATTTTATTAAGATAATTATATACACTATACAAAATAAGAAAAATTATGTAAAAAAAATGTATCTGTTTGATTTTACGACTTCTTTCACAGAAATATATCGCCCATTGTTATTGTTTGTTCAAAAAAATAGTTTTAAATATTGTTACAGTTCGATACTATTATCCATCGTAAACGGACGTGTTTATTATTAAATAATTATTTATGATTATTAATAATAAAAAACATTGTTGAGTTTGCAAATTCTTATTAGTTATTGTTATTATACAATAATTCGTTCTAATATTTGCAGTGCTTAGTCAGCAATTACTTAATTTTTATTAATATTTTGCTTTTTTTATTTTTATTTTAATTGTTCATTATGCTTATTGGGCAATATTTTTGTGTAATACCTAATAACCTAGTTATAGTGAACTAATTAGTGTTTTATTATGCAACCAGCCAGTGGCGGCTCAGATAATGTAACAAGCAGATATATTTATCTACCAGTTGTATCAAATACGCCTAAATCACTGTTCGATGAATTAAGTGAAGTAAACAGCGATCAACAGTTACCTGATACATCAGCTATTAGAAAAATAGGGGATAAACTTTCTAATTACAAAAGCCAAACCGAAAAATTTGAACTAGAAAAACAGAATGCTATAAGAAGATTAAGCACTTCGTCGCAGGCCTCCATTCCAGATAACGACCAATCGAATAACAAATCGGTGATGGAAAATGATACAACACCCAGTCAAAAACCCAATTGGCAAGGAGACGACTTTGTTGTAGTATCCCGTAAAAAAAAGAGAAGTCCAGATGCTGAACAGAGAAGAGTAAAGCAAAAGGAAAATTCGGAGACGGAGGTCACTACCAACAATCGCTTTGAAATTCTCCAAAGTGTTTCTCAAGACCCAGATATACCAACCGAAAGCTTGTCCAAAGATAAAAAAGAACCTGTGCAACCTATTTTTGTAACAAATGTTATTAATTTTAAATTATTTGAGCAGGAACTAAATTCGAATGGCTTTACTAATAAATGCTTGTTTAAAGTTATGAATAAGCAAATAAAAATTATACCAGTAGATGTTTCTACATACCGCGCGTTGATCACATATTTTAAATCACGTAATGTAAATTATTACACTCATCGCTTAAGACAAGAACTACCATTTCGAGTTGTTTTGAGGAATGTTCATCACTCCACCACACAAGAAGAAATAGCCGCTGATCTTGCCGAACTTGGATACGTTGTAGAAAACGTATCCAATATAAAACATGCTAAAACGAAAGAACCTTTACCTTTGTTCTTTATCGATCTGAAGAATAATGAAAATAACAAATCAATTTACCAGGTCACAAAAATGGGAAATAAAATTGTAAAATTTGAACCGCCTAATAAAAAAAGGGAAATTCCGCAATGTAAAAGATGCCAGAGATTTGGTCACACCCAAAACAACTGTGGACGTATTTATAGATGTGTAAAGTGTACTGGAAATCATCAGACAAGTGCGTGCGAGAAAAAAAGCAGAGATATCCCTGCTGTTTGTGTTAACTGTGGTGAAAATCATCCAGCAAATTATAAAGGTTGTATCGTTTACAAAAAACTTTTAGAAAAACGTTATCCCCCATTAAGAAGAAAGCAGCCTACTGAATCCAACTTGATCTCACGAGCTCCATCTCCGAACTACGTGAGAGAAAACTTCACCTATGCACAAGCAGTTGGAGATTTGCCCTCCACTAACATTATTGAAGCCGCCACTGAACATAATACAAACCAAGATTTAATCGCTTTTATGAAGCAATCATTTTCGGAGCTGAAAGAAATGTTTCGAGATCTTATGAAACAAAATAGCGTGATGGTTAATCTATTAACAGCGCTGGTTGCTAAAATGAAATAAAATGGCTCTATCCATAAATATCGTTTTATGGAATGCAAATGGTTTATTAAACCGTCGTCTGGAACTTGAAACATTCCTTCAAGATCATGACATAGGCATAGCCCTAATATCTGAAACGAGATTTACTCAGAGAAGTTATATTAAAATAAGAAACTATACTGTGTATGATACGAAACATCCTAGTGGTAGAGGCCACGGTGGTACAGCGATTATAATTAAAAACAGCTTAAAGCATCACGAGCTACAAAAATATAACGAAGATTACCTTCAAGCAACAAGCGTAATGGTGGAAGATTGGATTGGACCAATAACTTTTTCCGCTGTGTATTGTCCTCCAAGATATGCAATCAGCCAGGATATGTTTCAAAATTTTTTCAACATCCTTGGAAATCGATTTATCTCAGGCGGTGACTACAATGCTAAGCACACGCATTGGGGTTCTAGGCTCATCAACCCTAAAGGTAGAAATCTTCTAAAAGTTATCGATGACAGCAATCTGAATCATCTATCTACGGGTGAACCAACTTATTGGCCATCTGATTTAAATAAAATTCCAGATTTGTTGGACCTATTTGTTACGAAAAATATGTCTAATAGATACATGGAGATAAAGTCGTGTTTTGACTTATCATCGGACCATTCACCTGTTCTGCTTACAGTTAGCACTAAATTAATCCATAAAGAGAAAACACCTGTTCTGTTCAATAAGCACACGGACTGGGATTACTTTCGAAATTATATTGACAAAAAAATTACCTTAAGAACATCCTTAAAATCAGAATTAGAATTAGATCAAGCAGTGGTAAATTTTACTAATATCATTCAATCTGCTGCTTGTGAATCCACTCCAGACATTGTCAATAACTCAGGTGTCAAAGTTACCTCACCAGATACAGTTAAGGACTTGATTTTAGAAAAATGGAGGCTAAGAAGAATATGGCAACAAACCAGGTTTCCAGGAGACAAAAATCGTTTTAACAGAATATCCCAAAAGTTAAAGAGATTACTGAATAAATTAAAACAGGATGCTATTGAAGATTATCTCGAAAATCTTTGCCCAACTGAAGCATCTGACTACTCCCTCTGGAAAGCTACTAAGCACATTAAACAGCCACAACAACAAATACCACCACTTCGTGGAAATAATGGAAGCTGGGCAAAAAGTGCACGAGAAAAGGCAGAACTTTTTGCTGAAACTCTATCTGAAGTTTTTCAACCCAATCACGGAGACAACGTAAATATTGAAGAAACTCAACTTTTAGAAGCATCTTCAGAGCCAACTGTCCCAGTTGAACCTTTTTCGCCAAAGGAAATTAAAAGATTGATCTGGAATGAATTAAATATAAAGAAAGCTCCTGGCTATGATCTTGTCACAGTTAGGATTCTAAGAGAATTGCCTAATAAAGGTAGTATGATGATAAATTTAATTTTTAATGCCATTTTAAGGCTAAAATATTTCCCTGCTGTTTGGAAATTAGCTCAAATCATCTTAATACAAAAGCCAGGGAAGCCAGTAAATGAGGTGACGTCGTACAGACCAATCAGTTTACTCCCCGTTTTATCCAAAATGTTCGAAAAGTTATTTCTCAGAAGACTGCATCGAGTCCTCGATGACCTTAAAATTATTCCAGATCATCAGTTTGGTTTTCGCGCAAAACATTCAACCGTCGAACAAGTTCATCGTGTAGTCAATACGATCAACCGCTCTTTTCAAGAAAAAAAATATTGTACAGCAGCTTTTCTCGACGTGAGTCAAGCATTTGACAAAGTGTGGCATACTGGCTTATTGTATAAATTAAGGAAAAATATTCCTGAATCATTCTACTTAATACTGAAATCTTATTTGTCAGATCGTTACTTTCATGTAAAGTTTCAGAGTGAAATATCAGAAATGTTTCCAGTCCGTTCCGGTGTACCACAAGGTAGTGTTCTAGGGCCTATTCTTTATCTTATATATACTGCAGATCTGCCGGTTGATGAAGAAAATACTACTGCAACATTTGCTGATGATACTGCTATCCTAGCTACTGATGAAGATCCAAATGTTGCATCACAAAAGTTACAATCTAGCTTGCGTCGAATACAGGAATGGTTACATAAATGGCGTATTCGAGTAAATGAAACGAAATCAGTGCAAGTTACATTTACTACGAGAAAAGGAACCTGCCCTGCAGTTAGTTTGAATGATGTAGTGTTACCATTAGCAACTGAAGCTAAATATCTAGGTATACATCTAGATAGAAAACTAACATGGCGTAAACATATTTGGACTAAACGTAAGCAACTAAATGTTAAGTTTTCTAAGTACTATTGGCTTCTAGGTCGTAAATCAAAGTTATCTTTAAGAAACAAAGTTCTAGTTTATAAAAGTGTTATCAAACCAGTATGGACTTATGGTATTCAACTTTGGGGTACGGCTAGTGTTAGCAATATTGAGATATTGCAACGATTTCAGTCTAAAGTGCTACGAGCCATAAGTGCTTCCCCGTCGTACGTGCGTAACGATGACATACATCGCAGTCTTCAAGTGCCCACAGTGCGTGAGGAAATAGTACGATACAGTGATAAATACATTCATCGCCTAGAAAATCACCCTAATGTGTGTGCCCTTAACTTACTTGACAATAGTGACTCTTTGTATAGACTCAATCGACAGAATATTTTAGAATTAAGATATAGATTTATTTAGCTTTTAATGTATAGTATATTATATTTAGTATATAATTTATTTTGAGTGATTACCAGTGGGTAATCACCATTCCCGTTATGTTCTATCATCGCTCGATTTATAGTTCTATTTAGAACTGATAATCGATAAACGAGGATGTTAAAAAAAAAAAAAATATTGTTAAATTATCATAAAATATGAATCAATTATAACATATACCTACCTGTAATAAAAATTTACTTACCGCTTCTAACAATGTAATCATTTAACGTAATGTTTAATTATTTTGAAAAAAATATAGCCGAGTACAGCTGATTTAAATAATATGAAAGTAAATACAAAAAGGACGCTTTATTGCTATATATGAATTTTAAAACTGATCATTGTATTGTGCGATTTTATTGTATCATAGAATAGTTTATTATGGATACACAGTAAGGGGTAATTTGATTGTGTACATTTACATTCAATAAACTTGATCATTCTTCTATGAAATAAAATGAACTTATAAAAATTTTCAAATATATTATTTTTAATTTATCGAATTACCGGTAAAAATCAGCGATTTACAGGTAAAAATCTTAAGGCATTTTTAGTAATTTACCGGTAAACCGGTAAACCGGTTTACCGGTATGACAATCCCTAGTTTCCAGTACAAGCGACAATTCATATCCAATTATTTCTGATCTGATTTTACCTCCAATGCAAAAAGCTTGGAGGTAAAATGGATGCAAATATTACCGATGTGCTTGTGTATGGTCAACTTTTGTTCATATTTAAATATACATTAATATTTTATATACTTACTTTTAATATTCAACTAAACTGTAATTTAAGCACACAATTTATTTTGATTTACGTGGGCATAGATGTGACCAAATCATTACTATATTAAAAACTAATTTTGTCATTATCCTAAAATTTAGTCTTCCTGAAATTCTTACTAGGTATTTTTATTAGTAGCACTACATTCTCGCGAGGTCGCCTCGACGAGACGTTCGTCGAGGTTTTGACGAGGCGAGACAACACGAGTATGTACCGTCTACACTCTCGCTCATTACTCAGTTATTCATACTGCTCATACGCGTTCGTATAGTTTGAAATGTCAATCATAGATGGACAAGATGGGTGATGTCGGTGACATGAATTCAAATAACTGCTGCTGCAGTTCTATGTACTGTTGAATCCTATAATTTTCTTCATGCATATTACACAAAAAAGTTTAAAATAACGTTTTTGTAAATTTAAGGCATGATTTTAGGTTATGTATAAAAACATAATAGCGTGCAGATATGCAACATATGCAATATCAACACACGAGTATATGCGAGAGTGTAGTTGATCGCCTCGCCTCGTGTCTTGTGTCCTTTGACTTGTGACAAAAAACCGACTCAGATCGGAGACCTGACGAGGCGAGGCAAGGCTTGACGAGGCGAGGCGAGGTAACACGAGAGCATCAACTACACTCTCGGCCTCGCGTCGCCTCGTGTTGCCTCGACGAGAGTGTAGTGTTACTATATGAAATAATAATTTATGTATATTGCTTTTTCATTCAAATGATTTTACTATAACTATAATTTTCGTCTCGTTAATATGTTAATTTGCAAAACTAGTTTTTTATTAATTTACTTAAAAGTAGGGTCACTTAAAATTCACTCATAATGACAATAGCCACACATCTACAGATAACATTGTTGAATATAATATGTACCTTTATTATAAGTTACGGGTGAATCCATATCAAGCGATCCAAAGACAATTAATTTACTATTTTATATTAATCTAAGATTTTGTCCTCTGGTTATACTAGGTGAAAGAAGAAAGATTTGGTTTTTATCTCATGTACTTTTTTAATAAACAATTTTTAGCGAATTTCGAAAACTCGAAATTCAGCTATTACAGTAGGTCTCATGACGCAATCTGAGTCCGGGACTATGGCAGAAATCTGTTTTGAGGTCCCTAGAATACGAAAATGATTCTCACTAAAATTTATATATATATATATATATATATATATATATATATATATATATATATATATATATATATATATATATATTTATGTGTTCCCACGATAACTCTCGAACGAAACGTCTAACGCTTATGAAATTTTGTGTGCGGACTGGATTCTGAATTGGCTTGGCTAAGTTCGTTAGCCAGACACGTCGGATGCCCAGAAGTAGGTTTTCTGGCCATTTTTTATCATTCGATCCTATCATAAGGCAGTTCGATTTTTACATCGTTGAAAAGGAAAAAAAAATTATGAAGAAAATATTCTTATAATTTTCTTTCTATTTTAAGTATTTTTCGAGAAAATATAAATTTTCACTTTTATTCTTTCTTTGTTAGTCTAATAAGTAATTTATATTTATATCTCAGTTCTTTATGAAGTATAAAAATATTTCACTTTTTTATTAAAGAATTTTGTGAGAACAAGTGACGACTATTTACATATATGTGTTATAACACACATACATGTATAGAGTTTTGTTTCTCATTTATTGCATTATAATTAGCATGGTTCTATCTCATGTTAAAAAATGTAAATTAAACAGATTTTCTAAGCTAATGTAATGAAGAATTTTTTTTTTTTTATTGAATTTTTAAGTAAACAAGAAATTGAAGATTATGTTATGATATAATATTATTAAATATATGAAACAAAACAAAATATGTACAATGTACATATGTATGTACGGAAAAATATTTTGAATCGATTTTGAAAATTTTTTCACTAATAATTAATAATGTTAAAAAATTAAACCATTTCAAATGGATTTAAGGTATTTTATGTGAGGTCAAGGTTTTCGGGACCTAAAAAGGCCAGAAATTAATTAACCAATCGATTTTAAAAATTTTTTCACAGTTAAAGTTAAAGTATTTGAATTAATTAATTAAATGATGTCCGCAAGAAGCTTACGGACTGCCATAAGTTATATGAGATCCTTAGAACCCTTTTCTTACTGTTAGAGTACTAGACTTGTATGAGTTTCGCCAGGATTTACTGATCCCATAATTGTAAAAAATAAACTATACGACCAATTTTAAAAATTTCTTCACTGTTACAGAGCTAAACTATTTTAGATAGATTTAGAATACATTATGTAAGGTCCGCCAGGGTCCACAGGACCCAAAAGTGTCAAAAATAAACTAACTGACCGATTTTGAAAATTTTTTCACTGTTACAGAGCTAAACTATTTTAGATAAATATCGATTACGTTATGTAAGGTCCGCCTGGGTCCATAGGACCCAAAAGTGTCAAAAATAAACTGCCTGATCGATTTTGAAAATTTTTTCACTGTTACAGAGCTAAACTGTTTTAGATAAATATAGATTCCGTTATGTAAGGTCTGCCAGGGTCCATAGGATCCAGAAGTGTCAAATATAAATTAACTGACCGATTTTGAAAATTTTTTCACTGTTACAGAGCTAAACTATTTTAGATAAATATAAATTACGTTATGTAAGGTCCACCAAGGTCCATAGAACCCAAAAGTGTCAAAAATAAACTAACTGACCGATTTTGAAAATTTTTTCACTGTTACAGTGCTAAACTATTTTAGATAAATATAGATTACGTTATGTAAGGTCTGCCAGGGTCCATGGGATCCAAAAGTGTCAAAAATAAACTAACCGACCGATTTTGAAAATTTTTTCACTGTTACAGAGCTAAACTATTTTAGATAAATATAGATTACGTTATGTAAGGTCTGCCAGGGTCCATGGGATCCAAAAGTGTCAAAAATAAACTAACCGACCGATTTTGAAAATTTTTTCACTGTTGGGGAACTAAGCTATTTTAGATAGACATACATTACGTTATTTAGGGTCCGCCAGGGTCCATGGGACCCAAAAGTGGTAAAAATAAACTAACCAACCGATTTTGAAAATTTTTTCACTGTTACAGAGCTAAACTATTTTAGATAAATATAGATTACGTTATGTAAAGTCTGCCAGGGTCCATCGGATCCAAAAGTGTCAAAAATAAACTAACCGACCGATTTTGAAAATTTTTTCACTGTTGGGGAGCTAAGCCATTAGATACATATAGATTACGTTATGTAAGGTCTGAAGTGTCAGTAGGACCTCAAAGTGTCAAAAATAAAATAACTGACCGATTTTGAAACTTTTTTACTATTACCGAGGTAAACTATTTTAGATAGGTACAGGTTGTGTTATCTGAGATCCACAAGTGTCCTGCGGATGCAAATGCGGCGTAGAATGCTACACAACGGGTTTTGAATATATATATATATATATATATATATATATATATATATATATATATATATATATATATATATATATATATATATATATTACATAAAGTCCGCCTAGAATATACGGTCGAGCTGATTTGTTAATGAGGTCCACCGGGATCTTGCAGATCCGAAAACGCCAGTAATAAGCTATCGAACCGATGCTAAAAAATTTCTCACTGCTAGAGAACTAAATTATTTTAGATGGATACAACTATGCTGCACAAAATTCGTTCGGGTTCTTGGGTCCCCAAAAATACCAAAACTAATTACCCAACCGATTTTAAAAATTCTTTTACTCTTAGAAAGCTAAACTATTTTAAATAGGTACAGGTCTTAGATGAGATCCGCCAGTGCCCAAGATTTGGAAATTCGCTATGTTATGCAGATGCTGCGACAGGGGTATTTTAAATTAAAATTAACCAGATATTTTAAGCATGTGTAATGAAGATTTTTTTAATTTTTTTATTGAATTTTAAATGAACAAGATAATGAAGGTAATGTCATGATATAATATTATTAAATATTATAGAAAGATAACATAATAATAATGTTTGTATACCAGGAAAAAAAATTTTAAAGAACTAGATCGATTTTGAAACTTTTTTTACTGTCAAAGATCTAAGCTATTTTAGATATTTTAGACAGATATAGATTATGTTATGTAAGGTCCGCCAGGGTCCAAGGGACCCAAAAGTGTTAAAAATAAACTAACCGACCGATTTTGAAAATTTTTTCACTGTTAGAGAGCTAAACTATTTTAGATAGATATAGATTACCTTATGTAAGGTCCGCTAGGGTCCACTGGATCTAAAAGTGTCAAAAATACAATAACCGACTGATTTTGAAAATTTTTTCACTATTACAGAGGTAAACTATTTTAGATGGATTTAGCTTATATGTTGTATGAGGTCGGCCAGAGTCCTGGGATCTTTTTAGCGCTAAAAATAAACTAACCGACCGATTTTGAAAATTTTTTCTCTGTTAGAGAGCTAAACTATTTTAGAAAGATATAGATTACCTCATGCAAGGTCCGCTAAGGTCCATTGGAT
Organism: Brachynemurus nebulosus; assembly: GCA_035578155.1. Taxonomy (NCBI): domain Eukaryota; kingdom Metazoa; phylum Arthropoda; class Insecta; order Neuroptera; family Myrmeleontidae; genus Brachynemurus; species Brachynemurus nebulosus. The sequence continues at coordinate 6,959,721 of JAPWDM010000001.1, read as the reverse complement.
CTAGAAGTGTCAAAAATAAAATAACTGACCGATTATGAAAATTTTTTCACTATTGCAGAGATAAACTATTTTAGATAAGTACAGTATGTTATCTAATATCCACAACTGTCCTGTGGATGCAAATGCGGCATAGAAAACTGCACAACGGGTTTTAAAAATAGTTTTACTGTTAGAAAGATAAAATATCCTATATTATATAGGATAAAAATAAGCTACCGAACCGATTCTCAATATTTTCTCATTGCTAGAGAACTAACTTATTTTAGGTGGATAGCACTATGCTGTACAAAGTCCGTTCGGGGTACCAAAATACCAAAAATAAATTACCTAGCCGATTTTGAAAATTCTTTTACTTTTAGAAAGCTAAACTAGTTAAGCCAAGCACCTTTTGCGAAAAAGCGCCAAAAATTAACTACTCAACTGATTTTGAAAATCTTTTCACTCTTAGAAAGCTGAATTATTTTAAATGGATACAGGTCTTAGATGAGATCCGCCAGTGCCCAATATTTCGAAATTCGCTATGTTATGCAGATACTGCGACAGGGGTATTGTGAAAAATGTGAAATTTAGGCACACATTGTTTTACGTTTCTAGCTATATCTCGGCTTAGGATAAAGATATACTTTGGAGCTTAGGATAAATTTTTAGGTAATTACTTAAGTATTGATCTACGAACAAACAAAATTTTAAGTTGACATCCTATAGGGATCATATTTAAAAAAAATTTTTCCAATACAATTTGTCTCCCAAAACACTCAAAAGTTATTATAATTTCTACTACCCATTTTCAATATATTAGATAGTAGATCTTGTGAGAGATAGCTATATTACGAGTTTGTCTAAACCATAAATTTATGTGGATGAGTCATTTCCAGTTGTCGTTCTTTTCACTAGAACTCTGGTTCTTTTTTTGAAGTAAGTATTTACGCTGTATACCACTGAAAATTATGACGACCATGATAACAATCCAATATAAGCAATTTATAAGGGTGTGACAACAACACTTTAAAGTATTGGGATCTTTTCATACTCCTGACTCAAAGTTAATATTTCTTTAAGAAATATATCTTGCAATTTATTAGATAAGGACAAAATATACTATAGGAATTCAAATGACTTGCTATTGCTTCCGAGACTATTAAAGTAGCGGGAGCATTGTGATCACTTTTGAAAAATGAAAAATTTTTTCCCTCCAAAATAAAATTTTTTACACACATTTTACATTTTAGAACTTCCTCAACAATTTTGGTTTGATGTCTGTCCGTCCGTCCGTCTGCCTGTCCGTCTGTGTGTCGCCAGTTTGCACCAAGTGGCATAACTTCTGAACTATTCAATTCTATTTTATGAAATTGTCAGAAATTACGCGGTCTGGTTCCTAGATGGTCCCCTACAAATTTCATTGCATTCGTAGTAATAGGATTCACAGCGCTAACATGAAATCCCATTAAATGTCAATATCTTATTTACTGCTAGTCCCACGTCGCTCAAATTTTTAAAGTATTTTGGGTGTTAGTTTCTAAAATATTTTTGCTATTATTTTATAGTTTAACCTTTAAGTATTTTGAGTTACAACAATTTTTTTTTCGAACTTTAAGGCGAAAATATTATAATTTCACGGTATACTTATGTTTGATAGAATACTATATTAAAGTCTATTAGGAGTAAGAGGAAGCTGTGTGCCACACCCCAATTGGCAGCGTATTTTTTCTGTCCTGATAATTTAATTTTTTAAACGACTTTTTGAGTTGTCTTTCTATACAATTCTATGGTTGAACACCGAATTGCTGAATCAGACTAAATATGAAGACTGGCAACACTTTCAGTAGGGTACTCAGGTAAAAAATTAATTCAAATTTGGATCACTTGATATGGATTGACCCAAACCGTAAAAAATATACTTAAGGTACCTGCTTGGTCGATAAAACGATTTTTTCAAAGGATTCTAACGAAACTTCTCTAGATATTTATTTAATTCAGTACCAATAATACGAGCCCTTACTGAAAAAAATTCTGACCATCCCAATTTTGAGAAAAACGGTTTCAAAGTTTTGTAATTTTAACACGGGATTCCATTTCCATTTTAATTTTATGGGAAAACTTCCTTTTTCTTTTTTAAATAAAATGCAAACGTGTGAAAGGAATTTGATGAAAATTAATATATTATAAAATACAAAGTTACAAACCATATTAAATAACAAATAAAAATTATTGACCACGGGCGTTTTTGAAATATAATTATAAACATCATTTTACAACGTTTTTGCAATGCTTTTTCAACAATACTCTTATATTGCTGCACCACAAGCGCGCGAAAATTTAAAAAAAACAAGTGGTATACAAATATAATAACTGAAAAATATTAATACATTACTTAATTTTTGATAAAAGAAAATTTTTTCGCTGAGGTATACTTTTGTACCTAACTATCGCAGAGCAACTACGTTAAATGTTTATACATATGTATATTTTATTCCGAAAGCTGTGCGAAATGTGGGTCCAACGCACACTTAGCGAATATTCTACCATTCCACACGTTACGTGAACTACATTAGGGCAAACATTGGTCAATTGATACGTAGCCGGCATTATACAAAATTAAAAAACGCCGTGAGCAGCGGGGCCCCATCACGGAAGTCGAATTTTTCCTTTCATCTTCGGTATTTTCAAGATATCTAAATGTGATTGAAAGGCTACAAGCGAATTGTCATTTTGGTGATTTCAAAACTGATCATAAGTGTTCGACTGATCGAGAAATTTAATAAGACTTGAATCTACTATTTTCTTTTCTTCAAAAACTACGCAGTCACAAACGTTTTTATGAACCAATTCAAAATTCGCAAATGATTTCCGATTGACTGAGTTCCCGAAAGCGTATACCTATCTCTAAAAAAGCTTTTTAAGCCAACCCAAAGGAGCTGCCTTTTGGGGGTCTCAACTTTTAACCATTACCCCCACTATTTTTATACCAAAAAGAACAAGATTTTTCTTGTTTTTTAACAGTTTCGTTCGGGTCAAAATCTCCCTAAATAAACCTAGAGAGCTTAAATTTTTTGTACAGGTTAAGTTAATAGCCAGCCACCGGTTTTTGGAGGTTTTAACTTTTAACCCTTACCCCCATGATTTTTATGCCAATATTTCCTTATTTTTTTGCTTTTCTTCTTACACGTCTAGAGACATTTTGTACATGTATTGAGTTAGTATCCAGTTAGTGCATTTTAGGGATCCCACATTACTTTTCCCCCCACTTCTCCCACTTTTACATCAGAATTCAATGGTATTGTTAAATGTGTTTAATAGTATATTACATGATTGAGGTTGTAAGTGGCATATTACACACGAGCGAAAAAGTTACGCAAGAGCCGCGTAGCGGCGAGTGCGTAATTGCGCGAGTGTGTAATATGCCTTACAACCGAGTTACGTACTATACTTTATCTACGACTAACATGAAATTCACAATAAACGACAAAAACTTGGTATAAATCTACAAATACCAATACATTAAAATTATGTAGTATTTGAAATTTATTAGAAACAAACGTAAACAATCAGTTGCTAGGTAAAATTTTTGTACAGATTCTAACATAATATGTATCACGTATATCACTATGTAATATATAATAATAATTATAAGAATTAATAAAAGTGTAGTATAGGCGTTCTTATTTTTAGCATACATGCGTGTAAAAGCCCATTTTTTGTACAACTGGATATATGATTGTATGTAAAACCTAGGTTACTTAGATAGTATTTTGTACAATAAACAAGCAATTTCATGGTAGTCGTAGATAAAATGCTTTATATTTATACTATAAGACAAGTAGGCGAATAGTAAGTTTAAAAATTTAAAAAAAATGAACGTACTTTTATAACAAATGCAATGCATACATATTAAGTAATTTAAAAATCTTATTAAAGTTAATGTTTATTTAGAAAGTATTAATTTTGGATTTTTATTTATAAAATAGAAATTTTGGATTTTTTTGGAAAGAAAAAATACCTTCATAAAGGACTTCCAGTTTACTATTTAAGAACCTTTTTTAATATTTAAAAATAAAACACAAAGGCAATTGGCGGATAAGCATGGGTAGGAATTGTGTTGGCTTTTTTCCTGCTAACTACTATCGGCACCAAATTGAAATTTACTGAGATTCAGCCTTTAAAAACTTAAAACCTTTTTTTAAAGCCTCGATCAACCGGACACTCATTCTCAGTTTTGAACCACCAAAATGACAAATCGCTTGTAGACTTTCAATCACATTTCGCTTGTAGACATTCAATACCGAAGATGAAGGGAAAAATTCGACTTCCGTGATGGGGCCCCGTTGCTCGCTGCGTTTTTCAAATTTTGAATCTATTAAAAGAAAATACAGCCACTAGAACGCTCGTGGTCACTTTTTAGTCGAATTTTCTCCGAAAAATTAGACTTATACAGTCTATACGATAAGAGCTGCGAGAGGCGAGAGTAGGGGCGCTATCCGTTTTCGGACCCGTAGAACACGAATATGTAGAAAAAAAATGTCTGATATATATATATATATATATATTTTCCCGCCACCTTTTAATTTGTGTAGGGCCCCCCTATAGAAGTTAAGAGATGAAATTTGGTAAATGGGGCTCATTTTCGAGGCACCTCATACTATCAAAGTGGGGTCAAATTTTGGGCAAATTTTTTTTCTGACCCGACCTTTAAGGGGGTGGTGGGGGGCGGAAAAGCAATAAAACTTTTCCAAACCGGTTTTAAATAATGTTTCGGTCAATTATCTACAACATATCCAAAATTCAGCTTCCTAGGATGATATGGTGGGAGTAGAGGGGGGAAAAACGATTTTCGCTGGATCTAACAGGCCCCCAGCCCCCCAGAATTAACGTAGAGGGTTGAAATTTGGTGTGTTGATAAAGTTCGTACCTAGGTTGTGCTTTTTGGTGGTTTTAATATTTTACCCCCACCCCCCTCATTTTTAAGCTACAATTTCATGCATTTTCGACGTTTTCGAAGTTTGTACCACTCGCACAGGTCACCCGAATAAACCTAGAGGGCTGAAATTTTGTATTCGGATTGAGTTAGTATCAATGGGGTGCCTTTTGGGGGTCTCGACTTTTAACCCCTACCCCCACCATTTTTATACCCAAAAGAACATGATTTTTCTTGTTTTTTAACAGTTTCGTTCGGGTCAAAATCTCCCCAAATAAACCTAGAGGGCTGAAATTTGGTGTTCAGGTTAAGCTAATAGCCAGACACTGTTTTTTGGAGGTTTCAACTTTTAACCCTTACCCCCACGATTTTGACGCCAATATTTCCTTAATTTTTTTGCTTGTTTTCTAACACGTCTAGAGACTCCATAAGGAAACCTAGAGGACTGAAATTTTGTACGTGTATTCAGTTAGTATCCAGCTAGTACCTTGTAGGGAGTCCGCATCACTTTTCCCCCCACTTCTCCCATTTTTACATCGGAATTGAATGCTATTGTTAAATGTGTTTTAAAAGCATTATGTTTATTCTAAATACAAGTAGGCGAATAATAATTTTAAAAAATTTAAAAAAAAGTGAACTTACTTTTATGACAAATGAAATACATACATATTAAGTAATTTAAAAATGTTATTAAAGTCACTGTTTATTTATAAATTAGGAATTTTTTTTTTAGTATTTATAAAATAGAAATTTTGGATTTTTTTGGAAAGAAAAAATATCTTTATAAAGGCCTTCCAGTTTACTATTGAAGGTCCTTTTTTAATATTTAAAACTAAAACATAAAGGCAATTAGCGGATAAACATGGGCAGGAATGTCCTCGTACGAATTGTGTTGGTTTTTTTTCTGCTACCTGTTTTCGGCACAAAATTGAAATTTACTGAGATACAGCCCTTAAATACTTAAAACCTTTTTTTAAAGCCTCGATCAGCCGAACACTCATCACCAGTTTTGAAACCAACAAAATGACAATTCGGTTGTAGACTTTCAATCACATTTCGCTTGTAGACATTCAATACCGAAGATGAAGGGGAAAATTCGACTACCGTGATGGGGCCACGCTGCTCACGGCGTTTTGTTAAAAATTAGGGTTAATTTGCTACTCTATTATGTATTGCATTTGTTATAAAAGTTTATTTTTTCAAAATTACTATACGCCTACTTGTATTAGAATACAACTAAAGCAGTTTAAACACATTTAACAATACCATTGAATTCCGATGTAAATATGGGAGAAGTGGGGGGAAAAGTAATGTGAAATCCCTAAAAGGCACTAACTGGGTACCAAGTCAATACATGTACAAAATTTCAGCCCTCTAGGTTTCCTTAGAGAGTCTCTAGACGTGTTAGAAAAAAAGAAAAAAAATCAAGGAAATATTGGCGTAAAAATCGTGGGGGTAAAGGTTAAAAGTTGAAACCTCCAAAAAGCAGTGGCTGACTATTAACTTAATCTATACACAAAATTTCAGCCCTCTATGTTTGTTTGGGGAGAGTTTAACCCGAACGAAACTGTTAAAATACAAGAGAAATCCTGTTCCTTTTGGTATAAAAATGGAGGGGGGGGGGTAAAGGTTAAAAGTTGAGACCCGCGAAACGCACCCCCTTGATACTAACTCAATCCGAATACAAAATTTCAGCCCTCTAGGTTTATTTGGGTGACCTGGGCGAGTGGTATAAGCTTTGTAAACGTCGAAGAAGCATGAAATTGTAGCTTAAAAATATTGGGGGTATGGGTAAAATCTTAAGACCTCCAAAAAGCACAACCTAGGTATGAACTTTATCAACATACCAAATCTCAATCCTCTACGTTAATTCTGGGGAGCTGTGGACGTGTTAGATCCAGCCAAAATACTTTTTTCCCCCTCCACTCCCTCCAAATCACCCTAGGAAGGTGAATTTTGAATATGTTGTAGATAATTGACCGAAACATTATTTCCAACCGGTTTGGAAAAGTCCTATTGTTGCCCCACACCACCCCCTTGAAGGTTGGGTCGGATCCAAAATTTGTCCAAAATTTGACCCCACTTCGATAGTATATGCTACGTCGGACCCCACTTACCAAATTTCAGCCATTAACGTCCATAGGGGGGCCCTACATATGTCAAAAGGTAGCGGTAGAATATATATATATATATATATATATATATATATATATATATATATATATATATATATATATATATATATCAGACATTTTAGTTCTACAGAATCGTGTTTTACGGTTCCGAAAACAGAAAGCGCCGCTACTCTCGCCGTTCTTATCGTATAGGCTGTATAAGTCTAATTTTTTAGTTGAAAAATTCGACTAAAAATCCAATTTCCACTTCTCATAATATTATTATTAGTCGAATTTTCTCCGAAAAATTAGACTTATACAGTCTATACGATAAGAGCTGCGAGAGGCGAGAGTAGGGGCGCTATCCGTTTTCGGACCCGTAGAACACGAATATGTAGAAAAAAAAAATGTCTGATATATATATATATATATATATATATATATATATATATATATATATATATATATATATATATATATATATATATCAGACATTTTTTTTTATATATATATAGATATATATAAAAAATAGGCGAATAGTAATTTTAAAAAATTTAAAAAAAGTGAACTTAGTTTTATGACAAATGAAATACATACATATTAAGTAATTTAAAAATGTTATTAAAGTCACTGTTTATTTATAAATTAGGAATTTTAGATTTTTATTATTTATAAAATAGAAATTTTGGATTTTTTTGGAAAGAAAAAATATCTTCATAAAAGCCTTCCAGTTGACTATTTAAGTTCCTTTTTTATAATATTTAAAACTAAAACATAAAGGCAATTAGCGGATAAACATGGGCAGGAATGTCCTCGTACGAATTGTGTTGGTTTTTTTTCTGCTACCTGTTTTCGGCACAGAATTGAAATTTACTGAGATACAGCCCCTAAATACTTGAAACCTTTTTTTTTAAAGCCTCGATCAGCCGAACACTCATCACCAGTTTTGAAACCAACAAAATGACAATTCGGTTGTAGACTTTCAATCACATTTCGCTTGTAGACATTCAATACCGAAGATGAAGGGGAAAATTCGACTACCGTGATGAGGCCCCGCTGCTCACGGCGTTTTTATTATTATGTAGTACATAATATGTTGCTATATGATTAGTGGAAAATTAGTTGATGACTGACTAAGAGATAATAAATAGCCACTTTTGCTTGTTTACCGTAAGGTCAGTGCCGTCTTTACCCAAAGGGCACGTTGAGCACCAGCTCAAGGTCCCAACTTGAGAGTGCCCCGGACTCATACCCATAAAACTTAAGAAAGCTAGTTGTGTATTATATTAGGTCGCAGCCTTGGGGCCAGATCAAGCACGTTACCAGTGCTAGAATACAGTAGAACATTGTACAGATTATTTTTCTATGATTTTATTGTTTATAATAATAAATTTTTGATTTAAATAATATTTACGACAGTTATAATTTTTCAGGTTACATACAAAAAATAATGGGCGAAGGTAAAAATAATAATTTTTTTTGGAATCGAAATCGAATTCTCGATTCATATTAAGATCGGAGTTGGCCAACCAAATATACTTATAAGACCACAAAAAATACGTGATCGATTATTAAGAACCTTTACTAGTGGTAATGGTTTTAAAAAAGGGCTTCTAAACTCAGCGTATACAGCAGAAGCCGTCAAATTAGCATGCTCAGGGGCCTCTAAACTTGATATGCTAATACGTAGTTTAAGACGGCCGTGAATAACGTAGCGTAGGGATAGATGAGGTGGGCTCAAAGATTTTACAAATTTTTAATGTATATAAATTACTAGCTGCGACCCGCGGTTTCACTCGCATAAATTTATTTGATAATAGGTAAGGTGACCAGACGTCCCGTTTCTAACGGGACAGTCCCGTTTTTCGAAGACATGTCCCGGTGTCCCGACCAAACTTCTCGGGACGCCCATTTGTCCCGCTTTGGCAATATTTGAACTTATACGCTATTTTATGAAAAGTTTTATTCATTATTTGATAATATCCTTTGGTTTTTCTATCTTCGTACTCCTAATACAAATTATTCTACCCAAATTATCGTTTCATTATCAAAGGTCTCATGCGACAATGGTGGTGGAATCATCCGCCATCAAATTAATTTTATCGTAGAATGAAAAATTAGCACTCTAAATGACTTTAGAAACACCATTATTGACTTAAATTTTCAAAAATTTTCCGGGGGAGGACTGCCGGGCCCACCTTTCTCATAGGGGGTACTCCGTAATCCCCCAAACCTCACCGGTAAGGTCGGCTGTCCCGTTTTGACTCTTTAAAAATCTGGTTACCTTAATTATAGATAAAATTTATAGGTCAATTCAATCATATATTCCAAAATTCTGTGCAAAATCAATTATTTATAGCACTTGACCTGCTCGCCCAATGACTCTAAAATAACTATTTTCGTATTTTATTAGCATGGCTAATTTTGCGCACCGTAAGAACTTAGTATAGGTACCTATACCAGCAGTTTTAGAATTGTTTCTATTTTTGGTCCTTCAAGGCACCAAGGTCCCGAGAAATCATTTTAAAGTCACTTTCATCTTTCACAAAGATCTCAACAGTACTTGAGTAAAAATTGTCAAATTTCTTTAGCTTTTTAATTTGCGCCCTCTTTGGTATAACTGACTGACAATGTGAGCACACGTCTATTTAAATTTGATATTCTGAAATTTTGTACAAAATCAGTTCCTTAATGTGCTTTGCTTCGCTCGCGCGACGACTCTAAAGTATTATGTATTCATATTTTCATATTTTCAAGTCATATTCATATTTTTATAACATATCTAATTTTCATAAAATTTTATCAAAATCAGTCAACTTGTTTGATTAGAGTATAGAGTTCTTTAATTCAATAGCGCTGGAGGATTTTCATTTCAAATTCACCTTAATTTCAAATAAGATATTCTGAAATTCCTTGCTATATTCGTATTTCAATAGCATGTCTAATTTTCATACCTTGAAATCTTATCGTAGATGGTTAGATATTCATACAGACAATTTTAAGAGCACTGTAATTTGTGAGACATTTTGAGATCCCAGGGCTCTGGAGAATATTTCTGAATTTACATTAATTTATTTCGGAATCTCAATAATATTTGAGAAAAATTTGGATAATATCCGTCTGATCGTTTATTTGAAGGGTTTTTTGGGTCCGCAAAAACCTACGGGGGAATTTTAGCCCTATTCGAGAAAAATTTCGTCAAGATCCGTCCAGCCATTTATTTTGGGCTTCTTTGAAAAGCCAAAAATTTGATAACGATACGTCAAGTCGCTTACTTTAAGCTTTTATGGGGTTTCTCAGGTCCTAAAGGATAACTTTAACTTTGATCGTTTTTTTTTTTTTTTTGATTCGTATGCCAATTTTACCTATAGTCTTGTTTCATCATTTTTTAATACCTGCTACTGTTTCCTGGAAACTACTGGGTACAGATAAGTAAAGTCCACATTTCATTTTTAATATCAGATTGACCGAGCCCGGCTCGATGAAAATTTCATCTGTATGGAATTTGCTGAGAACAGCAGACACACGTGCCTATTGATGATAATTGGACAGTCCAGTTGTTTATTTCTTTATAGGATAAAAATAGTATTTTGCACAGTAAATAAGTAATTTCATAGTAGTCATAGGTAAAAATATAGTTCGTGGTTATTAATACTTACAAAAATTCTAAAATTATTTTTTCACAAATATTTACCAACTATAACTAATTTGCGTGATTTTTTTAATAAATTCATAGATTGCTGTATAAGAAATAAAAAATTGATATTTTACGGTTATTCGTAAATTTCGACGGTTAGACAAAAAATTTTGCAAAACCCTTTCTTAGCGAGCGCCTACGACCCAATAGGGACCCACATGCCAAATTTCAAGTTTGTAGGTATTATAGTTCTAGAGATTTTGTGATAGATGAGTGAGTGAATGAATGAATGAGTGAATGAGGCTATTTGTCTTTTATATTATCTATATATATATATATATATATATATATATATATATATATATATATATATATATATATATATATATATAAATATATATATATATATATATATATATATATATATATATATATATATATATATATATATGTATATATATATATATATATATATATATATATATATATATATATATATATATATATATATGTATGTATAGATGACATAAGTACATATCATTTTTGATTGTTAACTAGCCGTTGTAAGTTGGACGAATATTATCTCTACTGAACTTTTCCAAGTTGTATCCATCAATGCAGTTTTATCACCCAACCCCGGATCTAAGGGGGAGCAAACCGGGGCCCCTGCCCCGCGCGTCAGTTTTAGGGGGCACCAAAATCATACTAGATTGATCTATATCAAATGGTCTAAAAGAAAAGTTTGCTGTTTTTCTATTGTATCTGAGGTACTGAAGCAATTCTTAAAAAAAATTATCTTGAACCGTTTAAGCGTGATAACCATTTTTGTTTTCCAATTTGCGTTGATTTTTGTGTTTGCAGCCATTTATGCCAATGCACATATTTCATAAACCGTTCATCCTAAAAGGTTGAAATAAAAATCATTTTAAAGGTAATAAATCTCTCTTTATTTTAACTTATGTCCATATTTGACCTATTTTCGTCTCTTCCATAAGAAAACTTCACCTAAAGTTGGGCATCAAACAACTGGGTTGGGGTTGGGTTGGAGCCTTTACAAAACCCTCCATTTTTACCATTGCCGCAATGGGAAAATTGGGAGTTTTTTAAAGGTCTTATATACTTATGAGTTTTTTTGACAATTTATATCAAAAGTTGGAGAGGGAGGACGCCACTTTCAAGTTTCTGCCCCGGTTCTAAAAAATCGTAGGTCCGGAGCTGTTATCACGCTATGCCACTGCTTGTTTATAATTTTGTTAAAATTGTAAAAGTTGATAGTAACTGTTGTTGTACATAATCTTCAGACCTTACTGATTCAGTTTATCAGTTTGTTAAAAAAAATACAAATAATATTATTTTAATTGTAAGTAAAAGTATTTATTCAGATGACAAATGCAGTTTTAAGATTTAAGATGTTTCACATAGAATAATAAAATTGATAACACCTTGGCCCTGTAATTGTATTTGACAATTAAAACCGTCGGAACAAAAGGAACAGAGTCAATACATCACGTCAGTGTATTTAATCGATTCAAATTAAAATAGTAATATTAACATTAACAATGAAGTGGCTATTAGTGTTACTATTTTGCGTTTTTGCAAAAGAAATAAATTCAGCAAATATTCTTGTTTTAATGCCAACACCATCGAAAAGTCATTGTATTCTTGGCGATGCATTAGTTAGAGGGCTAGTGAATAAAGGTCACAATGTTACGTCGGTTACAACATTTCCACAACAAGCAAAACCTACCGATTATAGAGAATTACCACTTACAAAAGTTCGAGAAAAGTTTCTTTGTGAGTATTTCTGTTGTTAATATTTTTTTTAAGTAACATAGGATATTAAGGTGCTTACTAATCTGTCTGGCTGCAATATGTCGCTAACATGCGTAATCAAAATGTCGGAACTCGTGTAATTTCTCTAATGTCTGTCCATCTTCTCCGTCCGTCTGTTCTGTTCTCATAATTTGCACATCTTTGAATTTATGGAAATCAAAGTACAAAGGTACATATGCTACAGATAAAAATCTCAATTAATAAGCAACAACAGCAAAAAATTGTCAATTTCGTAAGGTACTTTCCCGTATTGAAAAATGGAAAAGGTAATTTTATTCCCACGGACCCCATCGTATGGAATAACGTTAAGAAAGGATTTTAAAACTTTGTTTGCGTTTGTGCTTAAAATGGGAATCTTCTGTTCATATCACGCCTATAACACTTCAAAAATTGGCTCCAAAAATTTGAAAAAATAAAGATAGGGTAAACGGTATAGTTATTGGACGTTGATAGTTATCGGACAAGACACTCTCTTTTGGAGATTATAAGGCTTATAGTAAAGCAAACTTCCTGATTTTTTAATTAAGCAGAAGCTTCTAATATCTATTTTCAGAAAACGCATTTTGAATTAACCAAAAACAGGTCAATTAGATTTTTTGATGTAGCTTTCAAATCTGTAAACAAAAATTTTATATTGTTTATTTTTCACCCCCTTTTTGCAAAATTAACCCCCAAATTTTAACCCCCAACCACCCCTGTTGATGTAAATTGAACAAATTGCATATCAATAAATAGTTCTTTAAAAAAGAGCAATATCGTCAATTTAAACTTTTGCTCTATCTCCTACTGTTTTCGAGATATTTGTAAAATTAAATTTTTACCCCAATTTTTGAAGGGCAATTTCACCCCTTCAAACCGTTTTTTCACCGATAAAAAAAAATGCGTATTCCTTAGTTTTTAGCGTTTTGCAACATATTTAAGTTTCATGAAAATCGATAGGTCCGGCCTCGGGACCTTTACTTGTTACGTAGTTCGTTAAGAAAGTTTACTGCGTCTAGTGAATGAAAAGGCTAGAATCATTTAATAATATCCTACTAAATTGTGAATCATGGTTAAGGGTTGATCAAGGAGTGGATAAAGGCTGTGTACATGATACGGAACTTGTGGCTTGTGGAAATACGCCAGAAATTAATAAATGAAATTTTTGTCCAATAACTGTATTTTTCTACACGCACAACTTTAATATTTTTTTCAGAGACTTACCAGTATGTAATATGAAAGTTTTATATGGTACATTAAAATAGACAGATCTTACTTTATTTATGAATTTTTTCGTTAAAAATAAAGTTACAACGCGTACTTTATCTGTACTTTGTTTTGAAAATTTTTCTTAACTGACCAATAACTATACCGTTTACCCTACTAGCATTTAATAAGAACACGTTTTACGAGTCAAGAAAAAAGCCAAATTTGTGCTAGTCAGGTAATCAAAAATGAAAAAATAAAATTTTGCATATAAATGTGTTGCGGTATTAGAAAACATCCCCCAAGAATCCCCAAAAGTAACCTACTTTCATAATAATATTATATTTCAATAATTATTTATCTCAGAATAATATATTTCAAAGTATAAATACAACAACATTATCTTACATTGTTATCTGCTTATCTGTTTTGAAATTCATGACCAAGGGGTCAAACTAGAATGTCTACCAAACTGTTCCCACTGTACTCAATGGGTGACGTAACACAGCACACATACAATCACAACACACGATGTATGGACACAAATATACCAATGTGTTAGTAATATATTTTGATGATAATATATGCAGTTCGCATACATACACTATATACTATGATGACCGACATATTTGACAACTAATCAACAATTAAAAATAAATTTATTTATTTTAAGAAAGATATCCCTTTATTTTCAGAAATTTTTTATTCAATAGAATTTTTACACTTAAATACGACACACTTCATATTTTCTTCTGTTTAAATTTCACGAGTTGATTAAAGAAACATGATTTTTATTTTGACGTGAACACCACGGCAGTCAGTAACAGACTAAAGTAGTAGTGGTGTAAATTGCTACTTATTGCAACTTTAAGATTTCACTTTTTTATAGGTAGGCTTGATCTGTCTCATCTGTGTTCATGACACTTTCTCGATATCTAATTTTGATTAAAAATAAAAAACAAATTATTCTAATAATAAAATAATAAAATACTGATATATAGAAATGTATCCTTCTTTGAGCAGATCAGCATATTAACACTTTACAGTCCGCATTTTCAGCATATGAAAATAATCAGATCAATCGTAGAGGCTGATCGTGATCAGTAATCACACATATGTGCCTTGTTACCACAAACAGGTTTCGACTGACCAGTAACCAACACGATAAACACACTCTTTAAGTGATGAAGATAATCTCTATAAACATTTACAGACGGATAACACATAAAAATATAATTTTATATTGTAATATATTTTTTTATTTTTTTTATTTATTTATTTTTTTTTTTTTTTTTTGTAATTGTACTAAAATGCGTACATGTAACAATAGTATATTGAGCAATAAGTGCAGGAAATTATTGTTGATTGCCCACGAAAGCGAAGTTAAGCGCACGAACGAGTTGCACATACTATTTTTTATTACGAATTTCACATACTTTTTTCTATTATTATTACTATTTTTGACATTTTTGTTATTTTTTAAAATAATGTTTTTGAGTGTTCGTCTTTTTTTTCTAAATTAAATATTGTTTAAATTACTTTGTTGGTGGTTTCTATAGAAATAATTATGAAATATTTATTAAATGAAAAATCAAGAGGCGGCTTTTTGTGTTTTGATTAAATTTTGCGTGTTTTATTGTCAATTTGCGTGCGAAAAGTTTACTTTCCGCATGCAAAAAAGTATGTGGGAAGAGTACAGTGGACAAACAGCTATTTTGCGTACAGAAAGGTGTGTGCCAAGTTAGTACTTCTCCCGCATGAGTAATAAAGAAATATTTAATTGCTTGTGTTTTTTTTTAATTTGTTCATCATTATCAGTGTGTTTATTTATATTGAATTATTTTTATTAAAAATTTGTACATTTAAACATGCTAAATTATTTCGTAAAATTTACATAAAGAGTGTGGCGGGATAACTATGGGGTAGCGGTCCCAGACGTGTTTTGGGCTGATATTTTTTTTATAAGATGGCCTAATCAAATGTAGCTTTTTCCTACATTTTCAGGTCATTGCACGCACTATTTTCTTAGATTAGAATAATAATAATTTTTTTAAAAAAAAGAAAAATTTTTCTTTAATGGCTTTGTATATTTAATTGGTTCTGATATATGTGTTAGCTAAGGTAAAGCTTTACCTTAGCTAACTTTTTTCAAAGCTTTTTTCAAAAATGTTCTTCTCGGTAACGACTCATCCTAGGAAAGTAATACCGAATACATATGAACATCCAAATCCACCGAGAATATTAGACATATTTTTTAATATCCCAGCCCTCGTTATTAAGGAAAATAACATGGATTAAATCCGAATGTTATTTTATGTGGCTTCTATTGAGTGACTTCTTCTAAAAAATACAGTAACTTCGCCTTAATGAACTTTATCACCATACGATGTTTTATATAAATTCAAGGGGTGCAACATATTTAAAAAAATGTTTGTCACCCGTAACCTGTCCAACAGCCCCTCCAGTAAGTTCGATCTTGAAATTAAAGATGTCAATCGAAAACTCTTTAAATATAAAATGTTGTGTTTAATTAAGTATTCTTTTCTATCTCCTAGTTTTCTAGATAATTAAGGAAAATCGAAAAAGGGTAAAATCAGATGCAAAGGATCGACCCCTGAAAGAAAGTCATATCAGGAACTATGCTGTCGTTTAGGTAACACTGTAGGTACTTCATATGTATGTACTTCCGTAGACCAAAACAAAGCAGTTATGGAAATACAATAAAAAATTGTGAAAAAACGTGTTTGAAAATTTGAGAAAATCTAAAAAAAACTATAGAAGACAGAAAAAAACACTTTATTAGACATAACACTTTATTTTTAAGGAGCTTTCGATTGCCATGTTGAATTCCAGGGTTGGACCTACTGGAGGGGCTGTTCAACAGATTAGGAATGAAAAATATTTTTTTTTATTATGTTGCATCCCTTAAATTTTTATGAAACATTGTACGGTAATAAAGTACATTAACACACAGTTACCGTATTTTTTCAGAAGTGGTCTGTCAATAGGAACCCCATAAAAAATAACATTGGGTCGTATTTTATCTATGTTATTTTCCTTAATAACGAGGGCTGGGACGTTAAAATACGTCTAATATTTTCGGTATTATTTGCTTTCATGTGCATTTGGAATTATTTTTCTAGGTTGAGTAGTTACCGAGAAAAAAATTTTTGAAGAAAGCAATTATTTTTAGATATTTTTTTAGTTATCCCCGTAACTACTCGGCTTTAGCCGGGAAGGTTGTAGATATTAGTTACTTATAGCCTTATCATACCATTAGTACACTAAGTTATTGCTATGAGTTGCTATTGGGAGGCACATTGCCCATGCAAACCCGGCTATAACCTTGTTAATTTTTAATCCCCTTCCACCCACACGAAAAATGTGAAAAAAATACACGAGTTGTATTGTTAGAGGTTTTTACAGAAAAAATTTCGTTGGTGTGCCAGGGCATATAAGCGGGGAAAAAAATTTTTTTAAAAATTAAATATTCATATTATTATTCTCTTTTTAAAAGCTGGCATGTAGAGTGTAGAATATAATGGTACTTTACCTTAGCTAACACATATATCACAACCAATTAAATATACAAAGCCATTAAAGAAAAAAAAATTTTTTTCAAAAAATTATTAATATTATTTTCTAAGAAAGTAGTGTGTGCAATGACCTGAAAGTGTAGGAAAAAGCTACATTTGATTAGGCCATCTTATAAAAAAAATATCAGCCCAAAACACGTCTGAGGCCGCTATCGCATAGTTACCTCGCCACACTCTTTTTTTTTTAAATTCTTTAAATATATTGTCGGTCCCTGAGGTAGTTTACTTTGAAAGTGTGCGGTCCGTATAGTGTTGAAAACTTTTCATTGTTAGTAATTTACAAATATGAAAAATACATAACAACAAAATAGAATTTTTTACTCGTTTCTTATTCTTGTTCCGAATTCGAAAATTCCAAATTTCCGAACAAAAAATTTACTTATTACTATGCTATTATTATTATAATTTAACTATTATTATGCTAATTTAATTTCAATTTCAGGTCGTATAACAAGACTTGGAGGAGCTTTTACTGTGCGAAATATCAATGTACTAAAATTTCTATTCGCTATAGCCGATACGGCATATAACTTAACCGAAGAAGCCTTGCAAGAAGATAGCATACAACAACTTTTAAATCCAAATGAACATTTTGACGTTGTTATCATTTCACAATTTTTGAATGAGGCACTACTCGGTATTGGTCATTATTTTAAGGCCCCGGTCATTGCTTTAGCTACTACTGGACCGTCATTCCTTTCTAATCACTATGTTGGCAATCCACAACCATTTTCCTATATCCCGGAATTGTTTTTACCATACACTGATCATATGACCTTCTATCAACGCACTGTAAACTCCATTCTTTCACTCTATTTAAATGTATATCAACATCTTTTCCACTTTCCCAAGCAAAATGCATTAATGCATAAATATTTTCCTGATTCACCGGATCTATACGAAGCCTTTAAGAATGTTGCACTAGTGTTGTCAAACTCTCATGTAAGTTTCAACCATCCAAGACCACTGGTTCCGGCAGTAATCGAAATTGGAGGCTTTCACGTGGATCCTACACCGAAACCATTACCAAAGGATATCAAAGAAATAATGGATAATTCTCCACATGGTGTTATTTACTTTAGTTTGGGTACAAATGTACCAAGTAAAGATATGCCAGCTGAGACTAAAAAGGTATTCATTGACGTCTTTTCTAAACTAAAACAAAAAGTTCTATGGAAATGGGACGAGGATAAAATTGAGGGATTATCCAGCAACGTTATCATCAACAAATGGTTCCCACAAAGTGATATCTTAGGTATTTAAACCAATAATATATATACTTTTAAATTTACAAATAATAATATTTATTTTTTATTAGGTCATCCAAACGTCAAACTTTTTATGACACATGGAGGACTTTTGAGTACTACGGAAGCCATTATACGCGGTGTGCCATTACTCGCAATGCCAGTAGCCGGAGATCAACAGCAGAACGTTCAAAAGTCTGTTCTGTTAGGTATCGCTGTACAATTAGACTTTAATAATGTCACAACTGAATCGTTAACTTGGGCTTTGAATGAGGCACTTAATAGTCCAAGGTAACTATAATATACTTATATCAAACTGCAAATTTTCGACACTCTATATTCACATTTAAAATATAATTATATTAAAAAAATAATAATAATAATAATAATAATAATAGTATAAAATGATAAAGACTGTGGTGATCTTCGAAAATGTAAAAAAAGTTCGACATTTTCGCCAACTATTACGTTTTAACGGTAATAAGATTTTTTTTTAAATATTTTACAAATTTTTTGGATTTATCAACAATATAATGCCATTTCAAATATATGGACACGTCTTAAGGCATTAAGCCTATATTGAACTGACTTATCTTCTAAAAAAGAATCAGACTTCTTTTTGAGAATTTTTGTTACGAAAACAAAAAAAGCAAACAAAATGACATTTTAAGGGTATATATATTCTACATATATTCAGGTATACAAGAAAATTGTTTTGAATGAAATCAAAAAATAAAATGGCGGCCGAAATATGATTATCTCGAAACTATATTTTTTAAACATAGTGAAACATCAATTTGATCAGTAGGTATTTAAAACAAAAGCAAATTTTTTCGTTAAAATAGCCGCATTTTGAAAAAATTTCCTGTTTTTTTACTAAAAAATTAGATTCAGTTTGTTTATAAAGACTAATTTTCAACCAATCATGAAAATCGTATTTTGCTAGATTATATTTCTAAAAAGTTGAAGTTCAAATTTTATGCCCATCAGATGAAAAATTCCCGATTTTGGTTTCGCTATATTTAAAAATTTAGTTTCAAGACAATCATGTTTGGATTACCATTTCATTCAAAAAAAATTTTTGTAAGTAGGTATACCTGAATTTATGTAGAAAAAATCCTTAAAATCTCATTGGGTTTACCAAAGAATAAAAAAATAATAAAAATTCTCCCAGAGAATGCCGATTTTTTGGTAAGATGTGCACATATTAGCCAAAAAAAGCAAGTAAAAGAGTACGACAGTCTTCACAGCCCTTAGTGAAATCATTCTTTTTCTTAATCTTCGTTCAGACCGAAGCGGTAAATAGTAAGTTGTAAGTAAGTAGAACACAATCCACTTATTTCATAAGTATAGATACTACTCAGTGGTGTATTGAAGGGGGCAAGGGGTCTATCATACCCCGGGCGCCACTCGGAAAGGGGCGCCAAATTTATGCTAAAAAGGTATCAAATATTACTATACGTGTTTCTGGGGAGAGGGCGCGGATAAAGTGTCGTGCGCCGAGCGCCAATTATATTCGCTGCGCCACTGATACTACTTACTACTTCGGTATAAACAAAATCTTACAGTATTAATAGATTTGAGCGTTACTTTATGGTATTCCATATTTGTTTATTATTAACAAAATCTTACAGCATACATATCCAATAAAATAGTAAACTACCTTGCTCTAGTTCCAAGTAATAATTATATCAGTTCAATTTATTGTCTTTATTCCAGATATGCTGAAAATATCAAGAAACGTTCTAAAATAATGAAAGATCAAATTGTTTCACCTTTAGAAAAGGCAACATATTGGGTAGAATACGTAATACGGCATAAAGGAGCTGAACACTTGCGATCAGCAGCATTGGATCTGTCATTTTACCAGTACTTGTTATTTGATGTGTTCGGATTTTTAGCTTTAATATTGATCACAGTATTATTTGTATTATACTTACTTATAAAATTGGTTATAAAAATGTTTAAGAAATTATTCAGAATTAAATCTAAAACTGATTAGAATACTTTGTTTTATAATATAAAAAAATACCAATACTTCCTTATCTACTTATTAACTTTAACACGCAGCATTCCCTAAAAAAAAGTGATAACTTTGGAATTCATTCAAGATCATTTTTCAACTTTTTTTATCTGGGACATGTTTCTTGAGATGATTTAACCGTTTCAGAGGTTATTTATCCAAATAACATTTATTAATTTGAGCATTATCTTATGGTATTCCATATTTGTATGGAATACTAAAACAAATGTTTTACTTACCCAGAAATACCACATTTATTGCTTCCGAGACTACTAAAGCAGCGGAAGCATTGTGATTACTCTGGAAATATAAAAAAAAATTATATTTTAGAGCTTCCTGAACCATTTTGGTTTAGTGTCTGTCTGTGCGTCCGTCTATCTGTCCGTTTGTGTGTCGCCAGATTGCACCAAGTGGCATAACTTCTAAACTATTCGATTGCTTTAATGAAATTTTCAGAAATTATGCAGTTTGATTTCTAGATGGTCCCCTACAAATTTCATCGCAATCGAAGTAATGCTAGCGACGTCGCTACCGTGACATTCCATTTAGATACTAGTTTGTGCCAACGGGCATAACTTCTGGACTGAACTATCCGATTATTTTTTATGAAAATTCCAGTAATTATACGGTTTGGTTCTTAGTTGGTTCCTTACGAATTTTATCTCAGTTAGAGTAATGGTAGCCACGTCGCTACCATGATATTCCATTAAATGTCGATATCTTTTATATACTACTATTCCCATTTCTCTCAAATTTTGAAAGTATTTGTGGGTTAGTCTATAAAATATATTTTGCTATTATTTTGTAATATAGCCTTTAAAGACTTTGAGTTACAACAAATTTTCATGAACTGTACGACGAACATGTAATTTCAGGGTATATATACTTGAAAAACTTGTAAATTTTGTATCTTAAGTTATTCTTATTTCAAACATCACTTTAATAATATGATAAAACACAAAAATTTAAAAAGCAGTCAAGTACAAAATTATTTTAAATATTGTATAAAAGTCTATTACGAGTACGACGAAACTAAACCACACCTCTTTAGCAGCGCGTTTTTAATTGTGACAATTTTTTTAAGCTTAAGAGCCCATTTTCAAACAAACTTGGTTTTCTAAAATCACCTTACCTGCGTAAGATTACTATCCTTTGATGAAACTTTTGTGGAAACTTACCTGTTGTGTAAATACAGAAGCAAATGTACTTAATTAAGATCATATAACGCATATAATATTATGTCATGGTTATTTTAATCATTTAT
Source organism: Brachynemurus nebulosus (assembly GCA_035578155.1). Taxonomy (NCBI): domain Eukaryota; kingdom Metazoa; phylum Arthropoda; class Insecta; order Neuroptera; family Myrmeleontidae; genus Brachynemurus; species Brachynemurus nebulosus. Next base: position 6,937,910 of record JAPWDM010000001.1, on the reverse strand, counting down.
CCACCTTTTGTAAATAAATATAATACTTATCATCTTTACATTAATTATTAGGCACTTACTTGCTCGTAAAAAATTATATCATATATTATTTTTAGGTTTAATTTACTCAATTTTGTACAAGTATAATATGAGTTTGTAGAGTATTGTAGGTAAGCAATTTAATGTGTTTACCTTCTATCATTAATTATAAATACTATAGAAACAAAAATCCCTCAGTGAATTCAACTATCAAATTAATTTTAATCGTGTTCCCTCTGCAGATTAGTTTGTTTCGCTTACGCTTATTTACTGTTCAACCAGTTTTCATGGTCTTAATTCCAAATTATTTTCTATACAATTATGTACTAATGAGTCAAAGAATGAAAGGCTGGTACAGCAGCTTACTGTTCATCCTTAAAAAATATTAACATAATTCTAAAATACCACATATGATACTGATTATGTAATTTTATTTGCAATACCATCAAAATCTATATGAACATCGAATTTACACGTACTTACTTATATTAACTTATATTAATCAAATAAAATTAATCACTAATCAGTAATCAGTAAGAATAAATTCTTATCATTTCGTCAAGCAAATACTTCTACTTAAATACAAATCTTTAAAATTAATTATGATCTCATGTCCATATATGTATGTACATCGTATGTAGGTATTAATAAATATTTAATTACTTTACTGACAATGAGAATCCTTCATGGTCTCGATACTGGATTAATTAAAATTTCTGAAAAGTTTTATTGCATTTTCCTCTCTATCAAAATGCGTATCCAGATCGGAGTTACAAAAAAAATATACTCTTTACTCCGTAAACGATATTACTAACGAAACTACTAAAGCAGCGGAAACAATGTGATTACTTTTGAATTATAAAAAATTCTTTCTCCTAAAATGAAAATTTTTACACGCATTTTGCGTTTTAGAGCTTTTTGAACAATTTTGGTTTGTCCGTCCGTCTGTCTGTCCATCTGTGTGTCGCCGGATCGCACCAAGTGGCATAACTTCTAAACTATTCGATGCGTTTTTGTTCCTGGATGGTCTCCTCATCAAAGTAACGACTGTTACGGCGCTATCATGACATTCCAGTATATGTCGATGTTTTACTTGCTAGTAGTCCCACTTCGCTCAAATTATGTGCATATTTGGAGGTTGGTCCTTGTATGGTCCCCCGACGGTGTGAGGTAAATTCCTGTATCTTGAGAATTTCGTATCACACCGTTTACAAGAATTAAACTTCACAAGCAGTTACAAAAGGAAAAAAGTATATTAAAAGTAAGTAGGGATGGATTCAAACAACATAAAACATTTACTAAAAAATTTGGGGGACAGGTCTACCCACACTGTCAACTTCCCATTGGATGTCCTTAAAGACTAGAGACTGCTGTACATAAATAATTCTTTTTTCATTTCAGGCGACTCCTCTCCTGGGCCCCTGATAGAGGCTTTGCCCATTGTACCATACCGGGGACTTCTCCTTCTGTACCTAAGGGTGCGGTCTCCACCCTTATCAAACAAATTATAACATCATTTGTTCTCAAGATATGCGAGACAAAATATATTTCAAAAAAAGTTTTTCATCTTTTTTTTTTTTTAATTACATAATAAAATACTGGCGTTTTTAACATCAAGGAAGTTTCTTAGGCCATTATATAATAATGTTATGGTAAAAAATCCATATAATCTATGTTATCTTAATAAAGTTCTGTTTTTTTACCACAAAAAACAAACCGCTAATCCAAATTTGCTGAAAACTTTATCCGGTCTTCATTTTTTGATTACGCATCTAATGAAATTAGTCCGGAGTTGATATCATCATTTTTTCTCGAGATATGCGAGACGAAAAAAATTCACGAAAGAACGAACGAACTAACGAACGCGCACTCAGACATCACGCTAAAAACGATGGATTCGGATTCTAGTGACCTTGAAACGTGGAGATATGTCAAAATTAGCGATTCGTAAAATCGGATCCATTACAATAACTTCCTATGGGAAGTTAAAAATCAGTCAAATGCAAGTCGTACTTGCACAAACAGTGTTCCATACATTAACTTGTTTTTTAACATAAATTTAATGATTTTTGAGGGTGATAAGGTTTGAGAACAGCAATTGTTAAACGTTCTTTCTCAAAAATGTTTTGATATAAATGATTCCCATACAGTGCCCTTGGAAATTTTTTCCCATTTCTCATTTTACCATCTAAAATTAATCCCCAGAATCTCTAAATTCAACTTTTTAGACATCATGTCTCGTAGGTGGCCCACCACACTCTTCACACAAATTTTTTATGTTAAATAGTTTTTAAAAAAATCACCCGTAAGAGTTAAACATAAAACTGATACCATAAGTGTCTCATTTTGCCAGTTTTGGCACAAAATGAACGAAGAATAAATAAATTTAATCTAATAGCACTGATAGATATTGTATTACATATGTATGTATGTAGATGCGTAATTTAGGGATGGGCGATAGTAATCGATGTTTCGACTATCGATTTTTTTTTTAAGAAATATCGATGTATTAGGCCGATTTTTTTAAAAATCGAAATATCGATGGTCGATAGAATTTACTAAACCATCGACATCGTCGCGTCGAGTCGAAAGTATTTCAGTATTTAATTTTGTTTCAGTAATTTTCATTATTAAAATCAATTATTTTAATTATTTAAATAAAGAATAAATTGAAAATTTTGAATTATTGCTATTTTATATCTATTTTAACCTCGTCACTACCAATGTACAACATATTATATATCAAATTTAGGTTATGTTAACATGATTTTTTAATGTAGAAATAATTAAAAACTTAATATTATAATTACTAAATTACGCTTATTTAAAGACGTAAGATAAAAGTTTTAATTAAAATAAACGCTTGTTTAAACTTTGTCAAGTATGTTGAACAAAAGTATATCTACTCTCATTGTCGTAAAAAAATTTTAAAAAATCAGTAGCGAAGAATTTAAATATAACTTTTTCAAATTTTCGAGCTCGTTTTCAACAGCGATGTCAACAATCGATATTTCAATATTTTTATAAGAACATCGACGGTTCGATGGCGAAAAATTAAAAAAATCTATAGTCCGATGTCGATATTTTTTATCGACATCGCCCATCACTAAATTGCATATACATACTTATTATAGGCGGACTTTAATTGTGAACATTTTTCCTTGACCATACGTCATTTATGCGTTGATTGTTTATAATTTAAATTTAATAACTACATACATTCGTTTTGCACTTCACAAAGTGTTATATAACTTTTAATAATAATTAACTAGTTGTCATCGATCAAAAACCATCGTACATTGATAGGAGTGAAGTTTTTGTGATTAATAATAAATTAAAGTTATTTAGTTTGATAAATTTGTAAAGCTCGTAAGTAAAGATAAATTCTATCTAGCACTTAAGGTAGTCTGATTCCGATATATTTATATATTACATACATATATCACATTTTTTAAGTTTTGAAATTATTTTGATTACGTTCACTGAAATTTGTACAGAAACTCACCAATACACTAGTTTCAGAAAAACAGCAGTGTAGTTTTATATTTCCGAAATATTCAGTCAGTCCAATATACATATACATATATTCTTCTTAACTTCTGAATTACAATATTTTATTTAAACAATTAAAAATGAAATATTTCAAGGCCAGATAACAAAGAACGATTTTTAACAATTGAAAAGAAACTGTAAAATTTAAATAAATATGTACACAAATTCTACAAGCTAATAGTTCCGACAACAATGTTTACCATCGAAAACATATTTACATATATTCATCAATTTTTAGTACAAATTCATTAAGTATTCTTAAATTAAAAAGGAAAACAAAGTACATATTATATTTTTATGTATAACTTTAAGTTAGTAATAACAACAATGCCAAACCTCAGATAAAAATTAAATAGAAATCAGCATCGCACGCACATATGTATGTAATAAATTTCGTCACCATTCGTCACAATAACACATCTTGCAAGGTCGTTTCAATTAACAAATAATGCAATATGTATGAACATTTGTCCACATAATATGTTTAGTATTATTGAATGTATTGACAATGACATTGCTTACAAATGAAAATGTTTAAAACGTAAAATTCGATCAAAATTAAAACGAATACTCCAAGTACATACACTAATAATGATTATACGACGTCATTCAAAAACTTTGAGAGAGTATTTCGCCCTCCTAAGCAAAGAAAAACTGATCATCCTAATCCGTACATTAGTTAAAATTCAAAATTTGATGGATAAATACTTAAGCGAATTAAAAATTTTTAATTTCTTAGAATCACCTAATAGTAGAAACTGTTCATAGTATAAACGAGCTTAAATTAAATTATACACTACATGTAATAATGTTTTAATGCACTTCAATATATAGTTAAAACTCCCCGTAATAACAAATTTGCCCAAAAAAATAAGGAAATAAAATTCTTAGAAAAGCTATACCTCTACTCTAGCTTGACGTTCTTCAACATCGCATTTCGTTTCACTTCTTCTAAATAATGTCACCGATTAGAAAAAAAAATTGTTTAATTTCTGCCCAGCGAAGAGTCCCCACTGAAATCTAGAAAAGCGGCATTATTGAGTCCTTACACTATACATAAAAATTAACATACCTATTCATTTTATTTAATTTTTCAGTTAAACTACATGAAGATCTAAAGTTAGCAAAGAAATAGTGTCATTTAGAAGAATAATTTTAGTTCTTGCTTTTCAAGTTATAAACCGAAAATCCATATTTTAATAATTTAAAAAAATGTTTAAATTTTATTTATTATTCTGGGCAGGCCCAACGAGAGGGGTAAACAACTGTGGCTGCAACCCGAGGGCCTATAATTGCCGGTAAGGAGATCGGGAAAAGGTAAAACGAGCTTTTTTTGCTCGTCACTTAATTTCATTGAGGGGATTTTTCAAAAAGTGCTATATTTTATTCCCGAGGCCCGCCATTTCTTGCTATGGTCCTAATTCTGAGAAACTGAAAATATTCTGAATGGAAACAACCCTTGTTATAAAGGAAAAAGATACTATCCTACTTAGAATGTTTTTAAATGAACCTAATATTATTATTTTTTAATTTTTTCTCACTGTTACGTAAATTTTTACTATAATATATCCCCTTAAATCACATTTCAAAAATCATAAATTGTTTTCTTCTTTATCTAAATAAAGATTATGATATCGTAATTATTTTAAGATAAATAAAATTTTCTTTATATAAAACGTAAACTGTATTTATTTTTAATAATTTTATTATATTGCTTCGTACACTAATATGATTATATAATATCATATTGTGACGGTTTATTTAACAAAATTAAATTCTAGTTATTTGTCGAATTCTTTATTGTGAATTAAAATACAAAGATGTAAGTAAACAATAAATATAATTAATAAAGTATCAAAGTTATATTTTTAAGCATACTTTATTATTAAATCATTGTTCATTGTTCAATTTTATTTTAAATCATTTTGTTGTGGGTGATTCAGAAATTCAGTTATCTTCTTCATTATTTGATTAGTTTTGTTAGGAATTCAAAAAATCAATTTGCAAATTAAATATTTAAACATCTTCAGTTCAAAATTTAACTTGCATAGGAACTTATTATTGACAATTATTATCATTTCTTTAAGGGACAATTTATTTAAATATAAGGGAACCACATGCTAATTTTTCTTAGGCAAAAAACATGCTTGTCCTGCCACATAAATTGTAGAAAAAATAACAGCTACAATGCTTTCGATTCACCATATAAATTAAATCAATATTACAAAATCAAACGAGCCCGTCGAAGGCGGGCGAAATTCGATCGTAATTATACGAAACGTCTCGTATGATAAATTGTAATAAGATGATGATAAATTGTAATAATGCCTGTCATTGCTAAAATTTCACATTTTTTAGAGTTAAAGTTTAAATTTGGCGCCACTAGTAACCCCGCTGCTGGTGGCGCTGCCTGTAGTCATATTTTTATGTCCCAAACTAACTTCGTGTTAGTTCGGGACATATTAAAATCCTTGAGTGATCGAAAATTTGAGAGAGGTGGTAAATAATTATAGAGTTTTACATTCATATATTGAATAAACGCAAGAGGGCTGTATTGCTTGTGTATTGTATATATTTTATGTATCTGTGAACTCTATGGTTTGGTAAGAAAACGATTAAGACGCCATCCAGTAGCAAGTAGTGACTTTGTATATTTAATATATAGTATAGCATCACGTCAAGATACTAATTGTTGTGCTAGATGGCAATAAATGTATTAAATTAACAAATTATGGTATATTAATCTACCATCTGTTTTGCTATATTAATTTGTATGTATTTGTGTGTTAGGTGTGTGTATATATTACGTATACGTATTACGTATATGTGTACGTATGTGTCCGGACTGTTATATTTTAAGAAGTTTTAGTTATGACCACTGAGTGAGGGACATTACTTAGTGCGTGTCAAACACGCACTTGACGAATTTTTTTAGAGACTGAATTTGAGTTTTCGGGATGATCTTGGGTCGTTTGTTCGGGCTCAGGAGATGTTGGGTGGGAGAAAGATCATCTTCGAACGGGACGTTTCGTATAATTACGATCGAACTTCGCCCGCTTTCGGTGGGCTCGTTTGATCTTGTAATTATAGTCCACAGCTCGTTCTCGATGATAAATTGTAAACTTTTAACGTATACTGAAAACTCATACGTATCGATTAATAAAATAATTTTATTGAGATATAATTTGAGTATCGGTTCATATAATTCACTAAGTAGTCAAGACTGAATTGGCAAACTTTTCATTGTCCTCGATTGGTCGATTGTAGAATGTAGCGAAGGTTATATATATATATATATATATATATATATATATATATATATATATATATATATATATATATATATATATATATATATGTATATATATACATATATATATATATATATGTGTATATATATATATATATCTATATCTATATATATATATATATATATATATATATATATACATGTATAGGTATGTGGATATGTATACGCCTCGTATGGGGACTGAATACTTTATCCTGGTACATTAATCTCGTATGGAAATTAATGATTTGTTCGTATTTATTTACCTGGAAGTTCCTGGAGTGACGGTGATGATGTTTTTGTAACTTCAGGATTTTTTTCCAACATTTTAGTGACCAACAAATTTAGGTTAGATATTTATTTTTCTATATTTTCAAATCTTTCGTCGGTCTTTCGTCTTCTACTGTCCCTTGATCTTGATCTCGAGCGAGATCTTTTTCTTTTCTTTTCTCCTGTCATTTTTATCTTTAATTAAAATATGTTTTTAATTTAAATTTGTAAGACTTGTAACTCGGTACGTGTGAAAATTTTTACACAACAAAACAATATGACTACAGACAGCGCCACCAGCAGACGGGTTAATAGTGGCGCCAAATTTAAACTTTAACTCTAAAAAGTGTGAAATTTTAGCAATGACAGGCATTATTACAATTTGTCATCGAGAACGAGACGTGGAGTATAATTATTAAATATTAGAGATATACAATTTTAACTTTTTAGGAAAATTTCACTTTAAAAAAGAATAATAATGAATTGGCTGCTTAACAATTTTTAAAAGATTTTTAAATTATCCACAATATGTAATTAATATAAAAAATTTTAAATTGTTTCCCTAATAATAACTAAATTTCATTTTTGTCAAGTTTTATTTTTAACAACGTAATTTTTGACATTGAGGTAGAGAGAATGCTGTGTATTACAAATATCATACATTAAGAAATTGAAGTAAAAAAATTGACTGATTGGATTACTTTAATGGCTGTCAAACCATTAGTTTATCTAATATTTATAAACAAGTCTCCGTGGTTACAAGTTGGGATTACTAAAATGAAGTCATGCTTCAAAATGTAATGCCTGTGGTATCTCTAGGAAACATATGCTAATATATTCGACTCAGTGCTCAGTGATTTCTGATTACATACAAAAAATAATTAATTACGGGTACATTGTGGGGTATTCATAAACGATTTAAGATAAATCTAAAATCAATCTTAGCTAAGATAAAACTTAACTTATTCATAGACGACTTTAGGTCGGTTTTAACGCTAAGTTCAATCTTATCTCTTACTTAAATTTAAAATAAGCAAATGGCAGACTTAAGTCCATCTTAAATATATTTTTACATGGAATTTTTTGACATTTGAACATTTTATCAAATTTGAAAGAACTTTTTCGAATAAAAATATAAAATATAGGTAATTAAATATATTATTAAGTATTGACGTAATAAATATTTTAAATGTAAGTAAATTAAAAGAAAAATTGAATCAAATTAACTTAGTTTTATAAGTAATTCAACCTCTAAATATTTTCAGGTGCAAAAAAGTTTTCATGTATGACGAAAATATCGATTTGCAGCATGTATTTGACGAAAAACTTACAATTTTATAGATAACTAATTAAAAGATATGTGCAAAAACAGAAAAACTAAGAAATTATTACGTACTTCTGTGTGCTTCTGTGATAGAATATTTTGACTTTCTACTTACATTTTTTGTGTAAGAAACGTATTTTTTTTAATGTAAATTATAAACAAAACGGTAGTTTAACATAATATTTTACCATACTTTAGTTAATCTTAATTTATTATTACATTTTTTTTAGTTGTTTTTCATACTGAAATGTTAAAAATTATCGGAAGCACACTGGAATTATTTAATGTTTTAGGCCTTTAAGTACCGCAGTTTATGTTTAAAATTATAAAAATCTAAATCATTGACAAAGTTTATATCTATTTTATACTTTTTTTGTAAAAATTTTTAATAAATCAACAAATATTTTAGTATATAATTTATATTTTATTGTAACTTTATAAGTCACTCAGACTACATAAAACTGATGATATAAAAAACAGAACAATTATAATACAATTATGTCTGTTTACACACATTACATGTTTTAAAGACAATTCACATTTAAAAAAAAAATAATATTATAATAATCACATGATACCACCTATTTTATGAAATTTTAAATTTTATTAACGACCACGTCTTTACGTTCTGCATTTTAAACAAACAAACTATAGTTAGGTACTATACTACGTACTGACATATTCTAAAACAGTTTAAAATAATATTTACAACAAAGAAATTTAAATTTCCAATAAACAAATTTTTCCCTTAATATTGTTATTTATTATAAATTAAATTAAAATACATAACTATGTATACTTTTGTATTATTTTATTAATTACGGCAAAAATAAAAAAAAATTTAATTATTTACTGACAGAATTTTCATTAATTTAAATATTTCGCGCTACTACTATTCAAATATTTTTCGTTTCTCTGATTGCTTTCAATTGGTGAATTAATTGTAAAGCTTGTATACACCTCACAATGTATCATTATAACTAACTTCAAGCTTGTTTCTACTAGGACAATTTTAAAATCTGTCTATGAATTGTAATGTTAAGTCTTAGTGTTAACTTTGCTAAGTTCAATCTAAGAGTTATCTTAACTTCTCTTTATGAATAGCGCTAATTATTTTTAATTAATTATTGCCTTTAATTCATAAAATTTGGAATTGATAAGAACACATACTTGAGTCTGAATATGTAAGCCACTATAGTCATTATATTTTTCATCAAAAGCGATTAGGTAAAGCATTCAAAAGATAAAAATTATTTTTAAAATTTTGGAAAATATTTCTTTACTAAAAACACTTTATAATTAAGGATTGAAACTACATTCACTCATAGCAATTTAGCAAAAATAAACAGAAATTGATACATGCGGGGAGAAATTTCTTCCTTTTTATCGAACTATCGGCCTTAAACCTAGTAAAATAATTATTTATTTTTCAGAGTCATGTCACATTGTATAAAATTTTTCATTCTACTCCTGTGTTTGTGTATATCTGTGAATCTTGGAAACAGTGGAAAGATACTGGGAATGTTTCCAACAATTGGAAGAAGTCATTCTATCTTAGGAAGAACATTGCTAAAAGGCCTAGCCCAAAAAGGACATGATGTAACAATAGTAACATATTTCCCTGAAAATAAAAATATTAGTAATTACAGGGAAATACCTATCGAAAGCGATTTAAAAAGTGTATTTTATGGTTAGTAATATTTCTAATCCACCCAAACTTTCTCCACACATGTATACCATAAGTAATTAATTATATTATTATTATTTTTTCTTTTAGAGGACATGAGCACAAATGCATTTGATATGGCAAAGAATTTTGGATTCCGCATGGTGTTTAGTTTTCTAAACAAAAGCATAGTTGTTACTGATATGATATTAAGCGATAATAATGTACAAAAACTACTAAAGTCGAAAGAGCATTTTGATGCTGTGATAGTTGTTGCCTTTCTGGGAGAAGCACAATATGCTATAGCAAATCACTTTAATGCTCCATTGATAGTATTCAATTTAGCGGGAGCTTCAGCAATCGTAAATGAGTTAGTTGGAAATCCGTCACCATATGCATACGTACCTGATATCTTTGTAACAGCCCCAGGAAAAATGACATTTTTGCAACGAGTCCTAAATACTCTTTTGGCCACAATTGGAGAAATAAGTAGACATCTTTTTTTTTATCCGGGCCAGGAAAAAATCCGACAGAAACATTTTCCTAATTTACCATCGCTCTACGAAATTATGTACAATACGTCACTAGTTTTAGTTAATTCGCATGTTAGCATTGAATCACCCAAACCTCTAGTGCCTAATATGATCGAAATTGGTGGTTTCCACGTAGTAGACCCAAAACCGTTGCCTTCTGACCTGCAAACATTCTTGGATGAAGCAAAAGATGGTGTAATTTACTTTAGTTTAGGATCAAATGTACAAAGCAAAGATATGCCTACCGAAATGAGAGATGCTATTGTTGAAGTATTATCTAAATTAAAACAAAAAGTTCTATGGAAATGGGAAGATGATGTTTTACCTGGCAAACCAAAAAATGTTAAAACAAGCAAATGGTTTCCTCAGAGTGATATATTAGGTTTGTAAACATAAGATCCACAGACATAAGATATTCAGAAGGAAAGCATATATTTTAAAAATTTAAAATACTAAGCTAAATATAACTGGTTATGATTATATGATTGTGAAATAATAACAGGATTTAAAATTATATACCAGAAATTATGTCTAAATTTACGCGAGACAAAATTAATATTATATTTTTCCCAAATATTTGCTTTCTTATTCCTGCTTTCGATTTATAATTTGAACAAAATTATAAATTTTTTTACAGCACATCCAAACGTGAAATTATTTATTACGCATGGTGGATGGGGTGGAACTACTGAAGCAGTTGTTAGAGGGGTGCCTTTCATTGGAATACCAGTCTATGGGGATCAGGAACGAAATTTAGCGATTGCCCAACAAAATGGTATTGGAATATCGTTATCACTAAATAATATTACAGTTCAGTCTTTCTCATGGGCAATAAATGAAGTGCTGAACAATCCAATGTAAGCAAAATTAATTTTTTAGTCTGTCAACTATATCTAGTACTAGTTCACAATAAAAGAAGGTCCTTAACTGCAAATTTTATACTTACCCAAATAGTGTTCCGTGCTATCAGTTATTATTATGGATTTGATGTAATAGCATCTGAGGCAAAATATTTTTTCTGACAAATAAGTTTTATTTTTTAAATAAGAACTATAATTCTCGATTTCTAATCGACTGTCTTTATTTTGATCTGTTTACGCTTACCAGATAGTAACATAGACACTAGGTATTAATTTGAACCGACTGGAACCGACCAACCCAATACAGCGACAGTCTTTGAAGCTGGTTCTTTAAAAAATTTTTTTGTTCAACTTTTTAACTTTAAATACTCTATTAATTCATTAATCTGTTAATTCTGTTCCCAATGGTTAAAATTCCTACAATTAATATTATAAATGTTTTATCTGCAGGTACAGAGACAATATGAGAGAAAAGTCGAAACTTTTCAAAGATCGTGAAATAAAACCAATGGATCGTGCCATATATTGGATAGAGTACGTAATGCGGCATAAAGGAGCCAAACATTTACGATCACCGGCGCTTGATTTGAACCGAGCTCAACTGTTATTGTTGGATGTCATTGCATTCTTGTTAGCAGTTCTTATAACTGTATTACTCATATTGTACTTTATTATTAAAATTAGTTATAGATTAGTTATAGCAATTTACAGAAAAATTGTAACCAAAAAAGATAGTAAAAATAATTTAAAAGATAAAAAACAACAATAAAATTTTTTTAAAGATTTTTAAAAATATTTTTAATAATGAATTCCTACTGCGTTTTTTCTTATCTTAATACCATCACAGCGTGATTGGCCGAAAAATAGTCAATTTTCACGATTTTTTTTCGGATGAATAGGATGGGGGAATGGGGATGAATTTTTTTACGATTAATACCACTATTTAACAATTCAAAAATATTTTTTTATTCATTTTTATTTATTTTTTATAATTATTATATTTTGTTTTAAAAAAGTGTCTTTAAAGTAAGGACGGATATTGGTGCCCACAATTGCGACCGCAGTTTTCGGGCGCAGGACAACTGCACTCGGCCAGGTAAAATAATGTTAATTACTATGGACAACTTCCCTCGCCTTCAGAACATACCCCTTAGTGAGAATGGACAACTGCACTCGATTCACATAAATAAAAAGAGGGGAAAATTACTCCCACTTCGTTTCTCTTGTTATGATATAATTATTATGAATAATGAAACAACCATAAGTGCTATCACTCTGAATCGTGGATGTTACCCTAAGATGTTATTTAAAATTAGTATTATTCTTAAAATTTTTTTTATTCATTTTGATCTACATACAAGAGAAATGCGCACCAATTTCAATAATTTTAAATTAATAAGTATTTTAATATCATTTTACGGCAAAATGGTACAAACTGACTGTTTCATTTGCAACATCTGCCTTGAAATTTAAATTCATATACTTTTCCGCAACTCTAGAGGTTGCCACAAAAAGTTACCGTAAACTGGAGTGAAAAGGCACGAAATCAGTCTTCACATCCCATTTTTTTGTATTTCTTTTACGAGTGCTTATTTTTTAATATATTTAAAATTTATGTGAGAATGGTCACTTTATCAAAGTAATCAAAAATTTTTGAAAAAATCCCTGTTTTTTGAAAAAATAATCCTCCAGGTAGTAAGCAAGAAACCCAGCGAGAAAGGGCATAGCCGGGTAAGATAGGGAAAACGGCCCTTGACGCAAAATTAATTGTTTTTATAGGAAATAATACTTCTTAGCCCCAGATACATTCCTGCTTAATTTCAACCCTCCGAGGCTAATAGTTTATGAATACACAAACAGACAAAAATTTTTAAAAAAAAATTTTTTGGACGAAATGATTGAGCCGATTTATTTGAGTTTAATATATATTGTGTACCCACCTTAGGCAAAGTAATAAAAAAAATTGACGTTATATCCCATTATTATACTAACTTTTTTTAAATTTTTAAATTTATATAAATTTTTTTTGGCACTTACGCGTTAGGGACACCCACCATTTTTTGTTCAATAATATGTCTCTTAGTACTCTATAACATATATTTTTTGGGAAAAATTTTAGTTGGTAGAACATAGTAATATTTCAATACAAATGCATGCCATGTTCAGTACTACATATATTACTTATGTATAAAAAGAACCATAAAGTAAAGCATCTGCCTTATTTCTGATACACAGTAGAACTCTAAGGAGTGCAATAAAATGTTCTCTTCCCTCCTGAGTTGCAGTTCCTGGAGTTCCTGTGACGGTCTAAAAAAATATATATTTTGACTTGTCATAAAAAATATGTTTTAACTTATTAAAAAATAATTTTCAAGGTTAATTTTACCATGAATCTGAATATTTAAATGAAATTAATAAAATTATCTCAGTATATTTACTAATTAAAATTACATCTAATTCAACAAAAATTAGAAACTTTATTGAAATAAAGATAATATAACCGTAATACATCTTAACTGTTATATTGTTTTAATAATAATAAACATTAACTTAATAAATTGAAACAAAAAAATTTAACAATGTATAGTAATAACAACAGTCCGGCAAAAACCTGCTGTAATTATAAAAATACCCCTGTCGCAGCATCTGCATAACATAGCGAATTTCCAAATCTTGGGCACTGGCGGATCTCATCTAAGACCTGTACCTATTTAAAATAGTTTAGCTTTCTAAGAGTAAAAGAATTTTTAAAATCGGCTGGGTAATTAGTTTTAGTATTTTTGGGGACCCAAGAACCCGAACGAATTTTGTGCAGCATAGTTGTATCCATCTTAAATAATTTAGTTCTCTAGCAGTGAGAAATTTTTTAGCATCGGTTCGATAGCTTATTACTGGCGTTTTCGGATCTGCAAGATCCCGGTGGACCTCATTAAAAAATCAGCTCGACCGTATATTCTAGGCGGACTTTATGTAAAATATATATATATATATATATATATATATATATATATATATATATATATATATATATATTCAAAACCCGTTGTGTAGCATTCTACGCCGTATTTGCATCCGCAGGACAGTTGTGGATCTCAGATAACACAACCTGTACCTATCTAAAATAGTTTACCTCGGTAATAGTAAAAAAGTTTCAAAATCGGTCAGTTATTTTATTTTTGACACTGTCAGACCTTACATAACATAATCTATATGTATCTAAAATAGCTTAGCTCCCCAACAGTGAAAAAATTTTCAAAATCGGTCGGTTAGTTTATTTTTGACACTTTTGGATCCGATGGATCCTAGCAGACTTTACATAACGTAATCTATATTTATCTAAAATAGTTTAGCTCTGTAACAGTGAAAAAATTTTCAAAATCGGTCGGTTAGTTTATTTTTACCACTTTTGGGTCCCATGGACCCTGGCGGACCCTAAATAACGTAATGTATGTCTATCTAAAATAGCTTAGTTCCCCAACAGTGAAAAAATTTTCAAAATCGGTCGGTTAGTTTATTTTTGACACTTTTGGATCCCATGGACCCTGGCAGACCTTACATAACGTAATCTATATTTATCTAAAATAGTTTAGCTCTGTAACAGTGAAAAAATTTTCAAAATCGGTCAGTTAGTTTATTTTTGACACTTTTGGGTTCTATGGACCTTGGTGGACCTTACATAACGTAATTTATATTTATCTAAAATAGTTTAGCTCTGTAACAGTGAAAAAATTTTCAAAATCGGTCAGTTAGTTTATTTTTGACACTTCTGGATCCTATGGACCCTGGCAGACCTTACATAACGGAATCTATATTTATTTAAAACAGTTTAGCTCTGTAACAGTGAAAAAATTTTCAAAATCGATCAGGCAGTTTATTTTTGACACTTTTGGGTCCTATGAACCCAGGCGGACCTTACATAACGTAATCGATATTTATCTAAAATAGTTTAGCTCTGTAACAGTGAAAAAATTTTCAAAATCGGTCAGTTAGTTTATTTTTGACACTTTTGGGTCCTGTGGACCCTTGGCGGACCATACATAATGTATTCTAAATCTATCTAAAATAGTTTAGCTCTGTAACAGTGAAGAAATTTTTAAAATTGGTCGTTTAGTTTATTTTTTACAATTATGGGAGCAGTAAATCCTGGCGAAACTCATACAAGTCTAGTACTCTAACAGTAATAAAAGGGTTCTAAGGATCTCATATAACTTATGGCAGTTCGTAAGCTTCTTGCGGACATCATTTAATTAATTAATTCAAATACTTTAACTTACTAACTGTGAAAAAATTTTTAAAATCGATTGGTTAATTAATTTCTGGCCTTTTTAGATCCCGAAAACCTTGACCTCACATAAAATACCTTAAATCCATTTGAAATGGTTTAATTTTTTAACATTATTAATTATTAGTGAAAAAATTTTCAAAATCGATTCAAAATATTTTTCCGTGCATACATATGTACATTGTACATATTTTGTTTTGTTTCATATATTTAATAATATTATATCATAACATAATCTTCAATTTCTTGTTTACTTAAAAATTCAATAAAAAAAAAAAAATTCTTCATTACTTAAAAAATCTTTCATGCTTAAAAAATCTGTTTAATTTACATTTTTTAACATGAGATAGAACCATGCTAATTATAATGCAATAAATGAGAAACAAAACTCTATACATGTATGTGTGTTATAACACATGTATGTGAATATACTTCACTTGTTCTCACAAAATTCTTTAATAAAAAAGTGAAATATTTTTATACTTCATAAAGAACCGAGATAGAAATATAAATTACTTATTACAATAACAAAGAGAGCAAAATAAAGCAATAGTGAAAATTACGATTTTCTCGAAAACTACTTAACATAGAAAGAAAATTATAAGAACATTTTCTTCATAATTTTTTTTCCTTTTCAACGATGTAAAAATCGAACTACCTTATGATAGGATCGAATGATAAAAAATGGCCAGAAAACCTACTTCTGGGCATCCGACGTGTCTGGCTAACGAACTTAGCCAAGCCAATTCAGAATCCAGTCCGCACACAAAATTTCATAAGCGTTAGACGTTTCGTTCGAGAGTTATCGTGGGAACACATAAATATATATATATATATATATATATATATATATATATATATATATATATATATATATATATATATATATATATAAATTTTAGTGAATATTCGTGAACCATTTTCGTATTCTAGGGACCTCAAAACAGATTTCTGCCATAGTCCCGGACTCAGATTGCGTCATGAGACCTACTGTAATAGCTGAATTTCGAGTTTTCGAAATTCGCTAATATGTAGGTAAATTACATGTACATATTACTAACTTGAAGAAAGTGGTGTACATGTGTACGCAGTATGTAGCTCGCCCCTCTCACTTGATATTTTTGTTCCACTTCTTAAGGGGGTGCAGAAAGCGGATTTTTTCTGTAACAAAATTACATACTTTCATAACTACGTCAAACAAGCCTAGACAAACGTCTAGCTTTATCTACCGTTTGTCTTCTTTTGTTAACACGATGACGGGTCATGGGGAATTGTAACGAAATGACCAATTGGTATACTATTTTGACAGCTAATAAACTTTATATGAAATTGTTGACGTCGTAAGATGCGGTGTATGAGCTAACAAAGTTTCACTTGACGTTTTACAAAGGAAAAAACTCTAACAAAAAAGAAATCAATATCTATTTTGTTTTATTAATAAAAAAAGACAAACGGCAGATAATGTTGGACTTTTGTAAATTGAAACTAGTTTATCGTAGTTATGAACGTATGTAATTATATTATTTTAGAAATAGGGTAGATAGTATACTTTATAGTCCTTTTTATACATAAGTAATATATGTAGTACTGAACATGGCATGCATTTGTATTGAAATATTACTATGTTCTACCAACTAAAATTTTTCCAAAAAAATATATGTTATAGAGTACTAAGAGACATATTATTGAACAAAAAATGGTGGGTGTCGCTAACGCGTAAGTGCCAAAAAAAGATTTACTTAAATTTAAAAATTTAAAAAAATTAGTATAATAAAGGGATATAACGTTAATTTTTTTTTATTACTTTGCCTAAGGTGGGTACACAATATATATTAAACTCAAATAAATCGGCTCAGTAATTTCATCAAAAAAAATTTTTTTTGAAAATTTTTGTCTGTTTGTGTATTCATAAACTATTAGCCTCGGAGGGTTGAAATTTAGCAGGAATGGATCTGGGGCTAAGAAGTATTATTTTCTATAAAAACAATCAATTTTGCGTCAAGGGCCGTTTTCCCTATCTTACCCGGCTATGCCCTTATCAGTGCTTCCGCGAAGCGAAAAGCAGAAACTGACATTCACGAAAGACCTTCAAAAATTCTTCGTTCCGCGATCGAGAATTTAAATTCATAGAATATTACTATTAATAAAATAAATTCAATAAAAAAAAGAAACAGTTTATCGAGTCAAAAGGAAAATGTTGCCATGTTTGCGAAGAAGTGAAGAAGAAGTTTTTATAAGTTTAGAAACATTAGATATTAGAACTAACCGTGGGAAAATATTTTTGAATTCCGCATACAGAAACAATGGAATACTGGTTTTCACATGCAATACAAATTTAGATTTCTTATGCAATTCAGCAACTATATACACGGATGGAACTTTTCAATATTGCACAAAATTTTTTAAACAGCTTTTAACAATATACGGTTTAAAAAATAATCATTACATACCAATCGTTTTTTGCGTTCTGTGGAATAAAACAGCGGAAATTTACAGAAGCTGTTCGGCATTAATTAAAAATATATGTGGTGAAAGTAATTTAGTTTGGAATCCTCAAGACGTAGTTGTAGATTTTGAGGAGGCGATTCAAAAGGTCATTGATGAAGTGTTTCCTGATTCAAATATAATTGGTTGTCGCTTTCACCTGACCCAATCTTGGTGGCGATAAATACAAAACACTGGACTGATTTCAGAATATCGAGACAACAACTCTGCGACATCGGGAAATGACTAAGATTAACTTTTGGAGTTATGTTTTTAAATCCACACGAAGTTGGAGATTTTTTAACTGGAGAATTAATGAAAATGAGAAACCAGTTGATGAGAAGATTGATTCTTATTTAGATTACTTGGTAGAAACATATGTAGACGAAGAAGCAGATTTTCCACCGTATATTTGGCCTTCTATGACTGCGGATGGTCACAGATCCACAAATGCGTGTGAATCGTTCCACAGTCATTTTAATGAAAAGTTTTACAATAGCCATCCGTCCTTGTATGTATTTATAGATGCTTTAAAAAGCATTCAAACAGAGACATACATTAAAATTCAAAGTTCGGAAAAACAAAAAAAAGTAAAATTGAAAAAAAAAATTATTTTCGACAAAAATAGTATATTATTCAACAAGCTGGTAATGATAGCTATTACTCACGAAGATGAAATTGCAACACGAGCCGAGCTTGCGAGGCGAGTGTCGTAATGCATCTGAGTGAGTAATAGCCATTGCAAGCGAGTAGAATACGCTATTTTTTCTACGACTTTTTTCTTTTCTGATTTATTATAAATAAAATTGAATATAAATTTTAAATTAAAAGAATACAATTTTTAATCTATCTCTAATTTCATTAATTTTTTGTATATGTATCTATGGAAACGACCAAAATAAAATTCACATTATTTTGTTTACTAAGACGTTACTACGCAACAAATTTGCAATTAAAAACTGATACGTATTTATACACAAAACAAAAGCTAGCCCAGTGAATAATGGTTAATACGGCGATTTCATTGGTCAAAAGGGTATTGAGTAATGAAAATTCCTCAACACCTTTGAATAATGCCTAACTTTCTCAACAATTAACGGATATGTAATTAGTGTGTTCTTCAACAGGAGTAGAAAATAGTATATTATTCAACGAGCTAGTAATGATAGCTATTACTCACGAAGATGAAATTGCGACACGAGCCGAGCTTGCGAGGCGAGTGTCGTAATGCATCTGAGTGAGTAATAGCCATTGTAAGCGAGTAGAATACGATATTTTTTCTACGACTTTTTTCCTTTTTGATTTAAATAAAATTGAATATAAATTTTAAATCAAATTTTTAATCTATTTCTAATTTCATTAAAAGTTTGTAAAATATTATATATAAAACGATCAAAACAAAACATAAACTACTTTAATTAAAATTGACATAGTGTTTGAAAAATTACCAAACTGGATCGGCTGGGACTCGAACCCGGATCTCTTGGTTACCAGCCAAGCGCCTTACCAACTAGGCCACCGATCACTTGTTCGAGTGCCACTCCAATTCAGCAATCAATCAAACACAACCTCTCTCTAATGCGAGACGCAGTTTTATACTTTTAATTTCAAATGTTATCGAGTGCCTGTGAAACATTATTAGTGTATGGCGGATTTTTATCCGTATTTAAACATACACCAATATTCATATGTTCACTCAATGTCCAGCTTTGGCTGATACCTGAACACTCGATGTATTTTGGCAAATGGCCAATTCATTATGTTAATTAAAATTGACATAGTGTTTGAAAAATTACCAAACTGGATCGGCAGGGACTCGAACCCGGATCTCTTGGTTACCAGCCAAGCGCCTTACCAACTAGGCCACCGATCACTTGTTCGAGTGCCACTCCAATTCAGCAATCAATCAAACACAACCTCTCTCTAATGCGAGACGCAGTTTTATACTTTTAATTTCAAATGTTATCGAGTGCCTGTGAAACATTATTAGTGTATGGCGGATTTTTATCCGTATTTAAACATACACCAATATTCATATGTTCACTCAATGTCCAGCTTTGGCTGATACCTGAACACTCGATGTATTTTGGCAAATGGCCAATTCATTATGTTAATTAAAATTGACATAGTGTTTGAAAAATTACCAAACTGGATCGGCTGGGACTCGAACCCGGATCTCTTGGTTACCAGCCAAGCGCCTTACCAACTAGGCCACCGATCACTTGTTCGAGTGCCACTCCAATTCAGCAATCAATCAAACACAACCTCTCTCTAATGCGAGACGCAGTTTTATACTTTCAATTTCAAATGTTATCGAGTGCCTGTGAAACATTATTAGTGTATGGCGGATTTTTATCCGTATTTAAACATACACCAATATTCATATGTTCACTCAATGTCCAGCTTTGGCTGATACCTGAACACTCGATGTATTTTGGCAAATGGCCAATTCATTATGTTAATTAAAATTGACATAGTGTTTGAAAAATTACCAAACTGGATCGGCTGGGACTCGAACCCGGATCTCTTGGTTACCAGCCAAGCGCCTTACCAACTAGGCCACCGATCACTTGTTCGAGTGCCACTCCAATTCAGCAATCAATCAAACACAACCTCTCTCTAATGCGAGACGCAGTTTTATACTTTTAATTTCAAATGTTATCGAGTGCCTGTGAAACATTATTAGTGTATGGCGGATTTTTATCCGTATTTAAACATACACCAATATTCATATGTTCACTCAATGTCCAGCTTTGGCTGATACCTGAACACTCGATGTATTTTGGCAAATGGCCAATTCATTATGTTAATTAAAATTGACATAGTGTTTGAAAAATTACCAAACTGGATCGGCTGGGACTCGAACCCGGATCTCTTGGTTACCAGCCAAGCGCCTTACCAACTAGGCCACCGATCACTTGTTCGAGTGCCACTCCAATTCAGCAATCAATCAAACACAACCTCTCTCTAATGCGAGACGCAGTTTTATACTTTTAATTTCAAATGTTATCGAGTGCCTGTGAAACATTATTAGTGTATGGCGGATTTTTATCCGTATTTAAACATACACCAATATTCATATGTTCACTCAATGTCCAGCTTTGGCTGATACCTGAACACTCGATGTATTTTGGCAAATGGCCAATTCATTATGTTAATTAAAATTGACATAGTGTTTGAAAAATTACCAAACTGGATCGGCTGGGACTCGAACCCGGATCTCTTGGTTACCAGCCAAGCGCCTTACCAACTAGGCCACCGATCACTTGTTCGAGTGCCACTCCAATTCAGCAATCAATCAAACACAACCTCTCTCTACTGCGAGACGCAGTTTTATACTTTTAATTTCAAATGTTATCGAGTGCCTGTGAAACATTATTAGTGTATGGCGGATTTTTATCCGTATTTAAACATACACCAATATTCATATGTTCACTCAATGTCCAGCTTTGGCTGATACCTGAACACTCGATGTATTTTGGCAAATGGCCAATTCATTATGTTAATTAAAATTGACATAGTGTTTGAAAAATTACCAAACTGGATCGGCTGGGACTCGAACCCGGATCTCTTGGTTACCAGCCAAGCGCCTTACCAACTTGGCCACCGATCACTTGTTCGAGTGCCACTCCAATTCAGCAATCAATCAAACACAACCTCTCTCTAATGCGAGACGCAGTTTTATACTTTTAATTTCAAATGTTATCGAGTGCCTGTGAAACATTATTAGTGTATGGCGGATTTTTATCCGTATTTAAACATACACCAATATTCATATGTTCACTCAATGTCCAGCTTTGGCTGATACCTGAACACTCGATGTATTTTGGCAAATGGCCAATTCATTATGTTAATTAAAATTGACATAGTGTTTGAAAAATTACCAAACTGGATCGGCTGGGACTCGAACCCGGATCTCTTGGTTACCAGCCAAGCGCCTTACCAACTAGGCCACCGATCACTTGTTCGAGTGCCACTCCAATTCAGCAATCAATCAAACACAACCTCTCTCTAATGCGAGACGCAGTTTTATACTTTTAATTTCAAATGTTATCGAGTGCCTGTGAAACATTATTAGTGTATGGCGGATTTTTATCCGTATTTAAACATACACCAATATTCATATGTTCACTCAATGTCCAGCTTTGGCTGATACCTGAACACTCGATGTATTTTGGCAAATGGCCAATTCATTATGTTAATTAAAATTGACATAGTGTTTGAAAAATTACCAAACTGGATCGGCTGGGACTCGAACCTGGATCTCTTGGTTACCAGCCAAGCGCCTTACCAACTAGGCCACCGATCACTTGTTCGAGTGCCACTCCAATTCAGCAATCAATCAAACACAACCTCTCTCTAATGCGAGACGCAGTTTTATACTTTTAATTTCAAATGTTATCGAGTGCCTGTGAAACATTATTAGTGTATGGCGGATTTTTATCCGTATTTAAACATACACCAATATTCATATGTTCACTCAATGTCCAGCTTTGACTGATACCTGAACACTCGATGTATTTTGGCAAATGGCCAATTCATTATGTTAATTAAAATTGACATAGTGTTTGAAAAATTACCAAACTGGATCGGCTGGGACTCGAACCCGGATCTCTTGGTTACCAGCCAAGCGCCTTACCAACTAGGCCACCGATCACTTGTTCGAGTGCCACTCCAATTCAGCAATCAATCAAACACAACCTCTCTCTAATGCGAGACGCAGTTTTATACCATAAAGTAACGCTCAAATCTATTAATATTATAAACTACTTTATTTACTTGAACGTTACTAGGCAATATATATTAAATTAAAACTTGATACATACATATGTACACAAAACAAATGCCGGCCTATTGAATAATGGTTAATACGGTGATTTCATTGGTCAAGAGGGTATTGAGTAATGAAAATTCCTCTACACCTTTGAATAATGCCTAACTTTCTCAACAATTAACAGATATATAATGAGTGTGTTCTTCAACAGGAGTAGAAAAACATATTTTCTTACTTAGACAAAATGACAATAATCATGATTATTCTCATGATTAAAAAACAAAAAATATAAAATTTAAAAAAAAATAAATAAATAAAAAAACATATATTGCAGTTCCATTTACAGATACCTGCAACTGATGATCGCCAATAAGCGTGAAATATGTTTTTTTATTTAACTTAATTTTCATTAAAAAATTATATTAAACTCATATTATTAAACCGAATTACAGATTTTGTATTTGTTTGTATGTCACTGGTACATACATATTTAATGTATTTAAGAAGGGGTACACATTTCCCCTATTTTGATTTTCTAAAACGAGTGCAGTTGTCCATCATATTTAAGTAGTGATGAGCAAAATTAGTCTTGGTCTTGCATTTTTTGCAAGACTAAGACCAAGACCAAGACTATATATAGCAAGACCAAGACCAAGACTCGCGTGAGCAAGACCAAGACAAAAGCAAGAAAAAAGCAAGACTCTTGCTAAACTATTTAAATAATTTGAAAGTATAATTAGTAGTGAAACTTTTTAAAGCAATATTAAAAATTGTTTTTTTAAAAATTTGAAGTTAATTAAATACTTGCAATTAAAAATGTGTGATGCTGTCATAAATCAATATAATGATTTCAACTACCTTCAAAATCTTTTGGTCGAATAGTAAGTAAAATATCGGCGTTTAATAGGTTTTACGACTTTAAATAATAATAATAGATTTTACCACGTTTAATAGAAATTCGTGTGGGACTAACTAAAGCCCTGAAAATTTCATCGAAATTAGTCGAATAGTTCCGAAGTTACGCGTTGGAAGGTTTTACGAATACTCAGGTGGACAAAGAGGCAGCCACAAGACAAAATTTTTTTAGGAACCGTAAAGAGTAAAAATTCTGATTTCCGAAAGAAAAAATTTTTACCTCACAAAGATGATTATAATGTTTTCGTTATTTTGGTAGATTCAGAAACAAAATAATGGTTAGGCGAAATGGAATCGAAGGTATATGTATAGTCAGTAAAAAACCAGGAAATTAATTTATGATAGGTTGTTGAGACCCTAAAATTTGAAACATAAACAGTTTAAATACAATTTGTAGAATAGAATATAAGAAGGGTCAAGCGAGAAAACGTTAACAAAAAAATTTTTTTTTTTAAATTTACTTGTTTCTGTTTTGTTTTACTGACAAATACAATACAAATACACAAATTACAAAATAAACCAATTTTCTATACTAATCCACAGAATAGGTAAAGGATCGATTAGACCAATTCGACCGTTGGCTATTAAATCAGCTATTAAATAAAAGCTATTAAATCAGAAAGTGAGTATATCGTATACCTTGACACAACACGAGACAAAATGGCCAAAACATGTATAAAATTTTGTTTATCCTAAATTAATATCTATTTGACTTTAATTGTTCAGAAATTATTACCTACTTGAGTGTTTGGTTGTGAGTGAAGTAGGGTAATAAAATTATATTGAGAGCTTAGACTGTCCGGTCGATCGTACCAGTATGTCTACACATTAAGAGAATTTCGCACATATGTTAAACATTCCAAGCAAAGCAGCACAAATGCGAAGAAGACATTTTATTATTTTATGACTATTTTTTCAAGTGACCTTTTACTATTGTTCAATTTCTTTTTGTCACATAATTTTTATTTTTTATTACTGTAGGTCAATTTCAGTTTTTAATATACGGAGATATTCCATTGAAAAAAACTAGATTTATGGCCAAACTCTTTTTTTTAAATAAAAAGAAAAATAACTGAGGCACATATACAATTTGACATAACTTTGATTGGAACTTTCGGAAATTAACTATTTTTAACTTTTAGCCTCATAAAATACAATTTCACATAACAAGATAATGGGAAGTCGCCCTGGGAGATCGCCCTTCTCATCTTTAAATAAATATATCACTAAAAAAGGCATTAGTTCATTTTCTAATATATTCTCGACTTCTTGTGTATTACATATTGCAGAATATGTAATTCTACCCATGCTCTAAATCAGTGCGATTTCAGAAAACCATCCAAATTATAATTTGATGACTATATAATTAAAAATACCCCTTGTTGCAGCATCCTATATAACATAGCGAATTCTCCGTTCAAAAATTATTTTTTCTCGAAGATCCGTTAACATAGGATGCTGATTCTAAAAGCTATTTTATGGGATTTTTTACTCTTTGCCATGGTGTAGAAAATTTTAAAAGACTGGAATTTTAGCAAAAATTACTTTTTTAAGGATTTTTGAATTGAAGTATCTGGCTAGCTAGCTAGATTTTTGAACTTTCAAACTTTCAACGTAACCAAACTTCGTAAAAATAGGATATTTCGTTTAGACACCGGAAAAATTGCCGCCTCTGCCTTTCCCTAAAAAATGTCTTAATAACTTTCACTTTTTTCCTGAATGATTATAATTTTAAGAGCGAAATTGTGGGTTATTACTGCCCTTTTTCTTACCAAAAATTAATGACGAGCAAAAAAGAAAAAACCCTCTGGCCCCAAATTTTCTGCCCCCAAAAAACCTGCCGCTCTAAGCTCCAGGTTACTCGTCCTGCTGGTAAATTCACCACTGCATTATTGGGTTCTAGAAACCTCAAAACAAACTTCTAGCATAGAACCGGGCTTGACACTATGGTGCGGTAAATTATCAAGTCGCACCGTGACAGTGGCTGCGACAGCTGAATTTTCGATTCGAAAATTTGCTAATAAAAAAATATGCAAAAAAGTTCAAGATTTTTTAGCAATACCAAGACCAAGACTGCATTTTGCAAGACCAAGACTCAACCCGCTCTAGCAAGACTAAGACCAAGATTCTTAATGCAAGAACAAGACCAAGACCAAGATTTGGTAGTCTTGGTCTTGGTCTTGCATTTGCTCATCACTAGATTTAAGTCATAAAAATTTACTGCAGGATTATTTTTGGGTCCCGAGTGCAGTATTCCTTCGTCCCAGTTTTCATCTGGGAAAAAAAATCAAATAGATTATCAATCTGCAGGTAAGCCGCTATGTTCCTATGGACGTATTGAACAATCCAATGTATGCAAAATTAACGTCTTCTGTCCAGGGCGCCGTAACGCATCGCCTTGGAAATGGACAAGGGGAAATCATCTAATAATCTTTTTTTTATCTTATGTATAGTTATAATATCTTACAACTGAAACGATAAATTTCCTATCTGCAAGTACCAAGAAAATATGAAACAAAAGTCGATACTTTCCAAAGATCGTGAAATAAAACCAGTGGATTGTGCCATATATTGGGCAGAGTATGTAATGCGGCATATAGGAGCCAGACATTTACGGAGTTTTGTGGTCTTAGTAAACATCCCTTAGAAAATCAAATCTAGATCGTTTAAGGGCAGTGGTAGATTTACCCTAAGTGCCGCTCTAGGCTCAGTGAAAAATTCCGCCCCTAAAAAGGTAGAATTAATTTTACCGCCCTTTTTGCGCAAATTTGCCGCCCCTAAAATCTGCGGCCCTTCTTAAAAAACGAAAGTGACGAGCAAAAAAAAAAACTTTAAATTCTACATTTTGCCGCCATTTTTGCACAAATTTGCCGCCCCTAAAATCTGCTGCCCTAGGCTCAGCCTACTCAGCCTACTGGTAAATCCGCCACTGTTTAAGGGAAATGCAAAGAATGAATAAAATTTGTCGTTATTACATATTTTGTGGTTTTACCTAAACATTGAGAATTGTTACTTAGCTATCAAATTAATTCTCGTCATATTCCCTTTTCAAACAGATTAGATTAAACGGATACCGCAATGTACTGGTCAGTAACTTATTATCCTCTAAATTTTAAAGTAATTTTACCAAATATTATCGACCGCATAATTATATAAAATAATATATATTCGAAAGTCATCGAATTCATGATAGTGTTATCAACGTTGACTATGTATGTTCTTCATCCACGTAATTTGAAATATCGTCTATGTTTATATATATATATATATATATATATATATATATATATATATATATATATATATATATATATATATATATATATACACATATATATATATATATATATATATATATATATATATATACCCTATTTCAAATACAATTAATCATGAGTCACCGTTAAAAAATTAAATAATTCTTATATTCGAAACAAATCAATCTTCTATTCTTTTCTAAAGACAAACTACAAATTTAAAATTCACTTAAATGCAATAATGAAAGAGATAAAGCTAAAAAAACGAAAATTATTTAAATTCATAACTGATGAAGCATGGTTAAATTTAAGTGAAATGAACCATATTTCTTTATAAATGTTAACAAAAATATCAATCATATAAAATCAATCAGTAATACTGATAATACAATCTTATCATTTCACCAGACAATTACTTGTGCTTTATATATTATACAAATCTTTAAAATTAATTGTGACCTTATATACATGTATGTAAATACATTGTACGTATCTATCAATATTTAATTACTTTACCTAGAATCCTTGATAGTTTTGGTACTGGATTGAATAAATCAGTGTTTTTCAAAGTATGGTACACGTACCCCTCGCGGTCAGGTTTCTGCAGTGACGAAAAATTAAACAATATTATTATGTTATATAGCCATTCTTTTGTTACGGACATGACATTTTCTCGCACTTTACACGCCTTCTCATAAGAAAAAAAAAATAGAAGTTATTTTTTTCTTATAAATTTTCAATACATACTAAGCAGATAGACAAATGTGTACACAATATTTGTACTGAATATTAAATACATAACATAATTAATAATAAGTCATCCTCACCGAGTCCCTCAAAATTTACTAAAACTTCTAACGTAAACCCCCAAGGGTCGCTGACTACACTACCCCCAGTACACGGTAATTCCAGAACGGAACCTGTACTACAGGAAAATAGTACTAATACTGTAAAATCAGTAGAACCTTGAATGACTTTATTATCACCAAATGATACGAATACTCAAATATTATTAGCTACTGGACGGACAGTAGACATATTATTTCGGACGAACGACAAACGTCCGTAATCGTCTGAATCAAATATCGCAGTTGTCCGCAACCAATAGTGTGCTAGGCTCACTATACCTCAAAGTGGGAGTGGGAAACGAGTTATTCCGCGAAAACGCGTATTAATTAGCGCTTTGCGGCACTCGTACGCCGAAACTATTGATTTTTCGAGAAAAAATGTCAAGACATAAATTGTAGAAAATTTTCTCTAGTTTAATTTTGTGTATAGATATTTTCCTCGTAAAATGACTCGGAAAGGAGATATCGTCAAAAAACTGCTTTTCGACGCCATTTTTCCAATATGGCGGCGCGAGCGGCAAAGATACGAGGTGGCAAAATGGAAATTGGAAAAGAGCACCTTAAAATCTATAAAATCAGCCATTTTCAAAGCTCCCAGAAAACTTTCCAGGTAACCCTTTTTATTTGAACCAAATGACTATACTATAATGAGTATAATTTAAATAAGATTGTAGATTTACAAATGCAATCGCGACATAACTCTTTTTCTCAGTATACTACTTTTGCTGTTCTCGATAACATTACTTGCCCTTTATCTACGCGAAAGGTAGATACTAGTAAAATAAACATACCCCCTCAGCTAGCTTTAGCTGACCCCCGGTACTGGAAGACTTCATCTGTTGATGTGCTTCTGAACTCGGAACTAATGTTACTAAACTTACCTCCTTTACGTAATAGTAAATTAAGTTGGCTGATAACTGGCTCAGTCTCCTCTTTAAACACGATTAACTTACATAGTTCAGTAAATGTGAACCTATGTAGTATTGACTCAGATGATTTAAACACTTTATTACCTAAATTGTGGGAACTAGAAAATGTTTCTAATAATAAAACTACTCTCAACTCCCAAGACAAACTTTGTGAAAGTTTATTCCAAAAGTTTGTTACTCGACTTCCTAATGGGCGCTATCAAGTATACTTGCCATTCGTGGATGATTTAGCTCATTTAAGATTAGGTGAATCTTTTACAAATGCAGTTAATAGATTTTATTCCCTTGAACGTAAACTTATAAAGAACCTCACATTGTACACAATGTACAAGGACTTCATTCATGAAGATCTGGCACTCAATCACGCTGAGTATAGCGAACTCAACCCCGATTCCCCTCACGAATACTTTATTCCCCATCACGCAGTGATTAGAGAAGATAGTGTCACGTCAAAATTACGCATCGTATTTGATGCTTCAATGAAAACGTCCTCTAACGTTTCATTAAACGACATCATGCTCACTGGTGCAACAGTACAACCAGAATTGTTTGACACCTTGTGTAGATTTCGAGTACACAAATTTGTATTCACTGCGGATATACAAAAAATGTATAGATAAATCCGCATAGCTGAACCTCGTCAACAATTTCAAAACATTGTATGGCGTGATAACCTCACTCAAGAATTAAAAATTATTGCACTACTAACCGTCACTTACGGTACTCGATCAGCTCCATTTTTGGCAACCGGCTGCTTACAGCAATTAGCTGAAGATGAATCTCAAACTTATCCTCTCGCTTCACAATCAATTACCAAAGATGTTTACATGGATAACATACTTACTGGTCATAATGACTTACACACTGCTTGTGAAATACAAGTGCAGTTGATAGAAATGTTAAAATCAGCTGGGTTTTCACTCCATAAATGGCATTCTAATCACCCTTTACTCATTCAAAATTCATTGAGTAACGATGAAAATTTGCAATTGGTGGAAAATATCTCTTACACAAAAATACTGGGTCTCCATTGGAACGCGAAAACTGACATGTTCGAAATGTACCCCTCATTTAAAGAATTTTATAACCCTGTAACCAAACATAATGTACTCTCACTGATAAGTCGCCTGTATGACCCTTTAGGTTGGCTCGCGCCAATTATAATAAAGGCAAAATTACTAATGCAGAAAATATGGCTGCAAAAATTAGACTGGGATGAAGAACTTTCTCGAAAACTCCAATCTCAATGTGTAACTTTTATACATGATCTCATACAAATGCCCACAATTACTATACCACGATGGGTTTTAACACAAAATTTCGTTTCTGTTGAATTACATACTTTTTGTGATGCCAGTATTGTAGCATATGGTGCTTCAATTTACATTAGAAGATCACTAACTCGGATGATACTGTAACTACTCGTTTATTGTGTGCAAAAACGCGCGTTGCCCCTCTTAAATCAATGCCACTACCACGTTTAAAATTATGTGGTGCAGCTCAGCTCACATCTCGAATTTGCAAACTTTTAAGCACTCAATTACCGATTAAAAAGGTTTACTTGTGGACTGATTCAAAAATAACATTGTCATGGATTCACTCTCAGTCCGCAAATTGGAACACATTTGTCTCCCACAGAGTTGGTGAAATTCAAGAATTATGTCTCAATTTCGAATGGAACCACATCTCTGATAAGGAAAACCCCTCAGACTATTTAACGCCTGGTACTACCCCCGATACATTACGGAATTTACAATGTTGGTGGCATGACCCTACATTTTTCCAGAATAAACGTATCCCTAAATTTTTCTCCTCAATTTTAAATAGTGATGAATCACTCCCGGAACGAAGAAAAACTACGGTTTTTTGTACTCTTGGTGTAGAATTTAACTCAGTTTTTACTAAATTCTCTAGTATTACCAAATTAAAACGCACCATAGTGTATTATATTCGATTTGTTCACAATTGCAAACCCCATTCAGTTAAAAAAACTGGCCCCTTAACCCCATTGGAATTAAATTACGCTTTACAACGTATATTAAAAATTGTTCAGCAAGACGAATTTACTGACGTAATTAACAAAATTAATTCGCAACAAAAATTAAAAGATCGTAACCTCCAGTCGTTAAATCCCTTTATTGATAGGAATGGACTACTTCGAGTAGGTGGAAGACTCTCCAATGCAGATTTACCTTTTGCTAAAAAGCATCCCATTATTTTGCCGCAAAAAAATCATATCTCTACCCTAATTTTAAGGGAAGAACATCTAAAAACTTTACACTCTAACTCTAAGTTGTTGCTCACCCATGTTCGACAGAATTATTGGCCCCTTAATGTTAAACGAGAAGTCAATCGTATTATCAGAAATTGTATCACTTGTTTCAGACACAATTCAACAACTCTTTAACAGTTGATGGGTACTCTCCCCTCCTCTCGTGTAAACGCTACTCATCCCTTCCAAAATGTCGGTATAGACTATGGCGGATATTTTCTTATTAAACACTCCCATTTACGTAAAGCTGTCGAAACAAAAGCATACGTTGCCTTGTTTGTATGCATGGCCACTGGAACATGCATACAAACGATACATATGGAACTAGTTTCTGATCTCTCAACAGAAGCCTTTTTACTGGCTCTAAAACGTTTTATTTCCAGGCGTGGACGTCCCGAACGTTGTTAGTGACAACGGAATGAACTTTTTCGGTGCAGACAATCAACTACGAAACTTTTTTAAATCCCAAGCGATACAGGACTCAATTATTAATTACGCCTCTACTGAACAGATTGAATGGCACTTTATCCCTCCACAAAGCTCACATTGGGGTGGTTTGTGGGAAGCAGGTATAAAATCCTGTAAATTTCATTTAAAGCGAGTTGCAGGTGACCTTCGCCTGACATTCGAATCTCTTTACACAGTCACTACACAAATTGAAGCGATATTGAATTCGCGACCCCCGTGCCTCCTGTCAAATGATATAAATGATTTGAACTGTCTCATCCCTGGTCATTTTCTAATAGGCCAACCCCTCTCTACATATTCCGAACCATCTGTAGAAACAGTACCAGTAAATCGCCTCAAATTTTGACAACTTGTCTCTCGTCTCCAACAAGATTTTTGGCGACGTTAGTCTCTGGAGTATTTAGATATGCTGCAACAGAGAACCAAATGGACTCACCCCCAACCAAATTTAAAACCAGGAGTTTTAGTCTTGGTTAAAGAGGACGGTCTCCCTCCGTTACACTGGGCATTGGTGAAAGTTTTAGAAGTCATCCCCGGCCCCGATAATCTAGTTCGCATCGCAAAACTGAAAACGGTTAACAATATTTTTACTCGACCCATTACGAAATTATCAGTTCTTCCTCTTCAAGGTCATCTCTTCAAGGCGGGGGAGGATGTTGGTAAAACTGTTGGTAACTCGATGGAGTGGGAGAAAGCTATTGAACTTACTGGTCGCACTAGCAACCCCGGTCAAAAGTAGTTTTTTGTGAACACTAATCCCGAGCGCCAGCTTGTGGCCACTCATCCCGAGTGGTCGCTTGTTGGCACTCAACCCAACTAGTGGTGCGATGTCTGTAGGCACTCATACACAATCATATTAGTGATGCGATGCAGTTTATGTTTGATAACGGTTACGCAAATTTGTGTCTTTGAAGTACATACTCTCATGTACACGCTCGCTCATATATTATATAGTGAACATTGTTTCAATTTAATAATATAAAAAAACACTATTACTTTAAATAATTATTAGTTTATTGTGAATCATCTCTGCAGTGTAATTACAACTATAGTAAAGAAATCATCATCAGAAAAGGAAGAAGCAAGAACAAATCCATTTAAATTTATTTCTGTGTTTTCTTTACTCTCAACGAGCACCGTTATCTCCCTTCTCTCATTGGTCCTTCGAACTCATACGTTCCTTTCTTTACCCCCTAAACCAGCGCATTTACCTTTGTACCACTACCTTTGTACCACATACAGTCTAACACTCTTAGGCTGCTTGCAGCCACCCCCAGACCCCTGGTAGAAAGAGTATGAATGAGCCCTTTGGAGGCCTCGTGCTCTCATTTATTATGGCTAAGAGTGCAACAAGCACCCATCCTCGCTCACTCCCCAAAGGGGTTGGTACGCCCTCTACACTCCTGTTACCTTTTACGGACATAGAACTACGTCATAAAAGCTTCTAGCTTACAAGCTCTTGAGAATGCAAGGGAAATATGTTGAAGGGTAAACAACTCCAAAGAATTAACCTCCTGGAGAGGTGAAAACTACCTTCTACTGGAGAAGGGTAGAGGAACATGTGGGAGAGCAAATTTTTCTTGCTTTTACTGCACAATGGTCGCAGTGCACTCATCGAAACAGCTCTTAACTGCTTTGCCCGTACCCATTTAAGGGTACGGGCCAAATTCATAAAAAGGATTAGAAAACTTTTAAGACCGGAACGATGCACTCTGAAATTTTTCAATCCGGAAGAAGAGAAATCTGCTAAGGGTATTTAATTTGCACAGCAGGATAAACCCTTGAAGCAGGTAATTTTCAATATATCCCCTTAGAATTAAAATTAAACAATTAACAATTGTTTTAGTTTTTATCATTTTTATCTACTACATATAGATTACTCGTATGATATCGTCATTATTTTATGATAAATAACATTTTCAGATTTATATAAGAGACTAGCTGTTACCCGCGGCTTCGCTCACGTGGCTTTTGAAATTATGACATCTTGTTAAAACATATAAAGTGTACTTTCATCCCGTCGCCATTACCCGTCGAGTAGGTATTATTACATTTTTCTTTGGAATTTTACCACAGAAATACAATATTTTCGTCGGGCAAAAAATAGACTATAACATTCCTTTAACAACATGCTAAGTTCAAATGAAACCAATGATTCTTTTTTATACTGTTTTAAATGTATATTTTCCCACGGGAATAAGACTTTCCACGGGAGTTAGATACTTTCCTGGGCTAGAAAGTAGTCCTTTCTCATCGTCTCTGTAAACAATATGAAAGTTAGAAATCAATCATGCTTTTTTTTAATAGTCAGTTGTTATTTCATTGTTTCGTTTTAAATACATTTTCCCTCGGGAATGAGATATTTTATCGGGATAAAAAATAACCTATGTTTATCGCTGTATATTGTCATATTTGTCTATCATCATTTTTTTTTCATTTAAAATATATTTTCCCACAGGAATGAAATTTTCCACGGGAAATTTCCCAGGGTATAAAGTAGTTTGTGTCCTTTCTCATCCCTTTTGTTAGCAACATACAAAGTTTGAAATCATTTATCCGTTTTTTAATAGTCAGTTGTTGTAATTTAATGTATTTTCCCTCGGGAATGAAATATTTTCCCGAGATAAAACGTAGCCTATCAGCAATGTCTGTGTAAAGTTTCAAGTTGATCGGTTAAGCGGTTGAGGCGTGAAAGCCAGTTAAACAAACAAACAAACAAACAAACTCACTTTCGCATTTATAATATTAGTAAGGATAAAATAACATACTGTTATTGAGACTTGTATTTTATTAATTTTATCTTGGATAATAAGCGAGCCAAACATAAGTTTTATACGCTAACAGAATATTTGCGATCCAATTAATATTTATATTCACAGGAAATGAGGTGAAAACAACTTTTCCAGATAAATAGCTAATATTTTATTTCCATAAAAAATAGGATATAAATTTAATTTTATTTTGTATAGTAAATAAGTAATTTCATAGTAGTCGTTGGTAAAAATATTATTATTGTTGTTGGTATCTATAGAAATATTTATTAATATTGTGAAATACATTTACTTAGTAACAAATGAAAAAATTGCTCATTTAATGGTATAATATACATTTTCTCTCGAGAATTAAATATTTTCCCAAGCTAAAAAATAGCCTATAACCATCTCCGTTCCGCAAAATACGTCTGTGCAAAATTTCAAGTTAATTAGTTAAGCTGTTTAGGCGTGAAAGCCAGTCAAACAAACAAACAAACAAACAAACGCACTTTCGCATTTATATATTAGTTAGGATAACTTAAACTGTACCTGCTAATTGAAATTTAATCATTTTATTTTATTGTTTCCTACACTAATATGATTGTATAATATCATATATGACGACTTGTTAAACAGATTTAAATTTTATAGTTATTTGTCGAACTCTTTTTTGTGAATTAAAATATAAACATGTAAGTAAATAATAAATATAAGTAATATAGTACCAAAGTTATAAATTTTTAAGCATAATTATTCAATATGGAAATCATTGTTCATTGTTCAATTTTATTTTAAATCTTTTATTTGTGAATAATTCTGAAAATCAATTACCTCTTCATTATTTTTGATTAGAAATTCAAGCAACGAATTCCTAAATTACATTAATTATTTAAAAATATCTCAAACCCAAAATTAAATTTACTAAATAAATAATCATTAATAAGTATCACTTTTTCTTTAATTCACAATTTATTTCCTTAATGATAACCACTATAACCCACAGTTTCATATCACAGCGATTCTCGTGACACCGGGAACATTTTTGCAACAAAAATATTTTTAAAAAAGAAATACAATTAATAATAAGCAAAAAAAAAATTGTTTACAATACGCAGCAATTGAAGTAAAATTTTTTGAGTATATCCTAATTTATATCTGAAATTCAGTACTTAAAATATATAAGATATAAACTTTGTTTCGTACGATGTCCCGTGCGTTACTCGAGTTTATGTCATATCTTGAGTACTGGGTTTCTGATAAAAATTAAGATATGCTCAAAAAATTTTAATTAATTTTTTGCGTATTAAAATCTTTTGTTTTGTTTATTATCAATTGCATTTTTTTTAAATGTTTTTTTTTTTACCGAACAAAACGCACGACATACTTAAAAGCAAAAAATACGAGCATACTTGACCTGTTACATAAATTTTAAAAAATGCTAATGCTTTTGGTTAAACGAACGGTAAAGCCCCTATAGAAAATAAAAATAATATTAACACGATGACAGTCACGGACACTGACTAACTGCAACACAACATTGTACCACGTAGACAATTCTATAAATAATAAAACTTTTTTTAAAAAACCGACTTCAAAAAGTAATAAATAATTAATAGCACGTATTTTAAAGTCAGGCGTAAAAGCGTGCTATAAAAAGATGCGATCGGATGTGCTTGCAAGATTAATGAATTCTCGTGGATCTACATCTTTATACTATGCTTTTACGCCTGAATTCAAAATACGTGCTATTAATTATTTATTACTTTTTGAAGTCGGTTTTTTAAAAAAAGTTTTATTTCATAACTTTGAGTGACAATGCTTACCAACCCACCCTATTGCAATACAGTAGACTCTCGTTAATTCAAACCTGCGATAATTCGAAACTCTCTGTAATTCAAAGGTATCTATCACGAGTTCCCTACAAAATCTCTTTATATTTCGAACTAAAACAATACATTTTTATACACTTGGTAATTCGAACGAAAAAATCATCACTACGTAACAAAACAACACGTTAATTCGAACTCATCGGCGTCAAACACTCGGCAATTCAAAGTTGCATAGAGAAAGAGACAGAAAGATTGTAAGTACATTTTGAGACAAGTTCAAGTCCATTCATCGCAAATGCTTAAGAAATTAAAATTGTTACCTGCGATAATTCGAACTTCTCTATAATTCGTAATATTTTAAGAGTTCCTCGAGTTTCGAATTAACGAGAGTCGACTGTATTTTATTTGGTTTTTAAATTTTTTTCTTAAATTACAAATTTCATACGTTTAGGTAGAATAGCTTCCAAAATATCAGTGTCCAAAAATTATAATTTTGGCCACGCACTGACTTTGCTCAGAAAATTTGGAACATACCTAGTGTTTAAAGTAGTAAATTACTAGGAAAATGAAAAATCGATAAAAATCAGCCAATTTTTCAGGTCATCAAAGAATTTTTTTTAAACTAGGTAGTTACTGACAGAAAATTAATTTTAGAATAATTGGATCAACATAAATTAATAAAAAAATATGTTACTATTGTTTTTAAAGTAAATAAAGTAAATAATTTTACATAGGAGGGGCTCAGTGGAAAAGTAGTACAAGTGTATATTGCTGATACTGAGTTATTGAATTTGACATATTATGGAATGATAGTTATCATTCCATAATATGACTCCATGATTCCATTCCATGGAATGATAGTTATCATTCCATAATATGCTAAATTCAATAACTCAGTATCTGCAATATACACTTGTACCACTTTTCCACTGAGCCCCTCATACATGTACAAGTGTATATTGCTGATACTGAGTTATTGAATTTAGCATATTATGGAATGATAATTATCATTCCATAATACGTTAAATTCAATAACTCAGTATCAGCAATATACACTTGTACCAGTTGTCACTGAGCCCCTCATACATACAAATTTTAAAATTGCCATAATTATTCATATTATTGAAAATGGTTAAAAAATTACTCAACCAATGTTAATAAAATTTTTATGGGACCATCTGGAGAGCTTTATCTACTAATCAAAAAAAGAACGGTGTAAATTGACCCAGAAATGTGGGAGAAATCGGTGTACATACATAAAAAAAGAAAAAACATCCGGTTGAATTGAGAACCTCCTCGTTTTTGAAGTCGGTTAAAAAGTGAACATCAGTAAGACATGTAGACAAACGTAACTCGCTTTCTGTCTAGGCACCATAGGTACCGCAGTAGTGCTGTATGCCATGCAATACACTAACAATAAGTATTGTGCAGCACACTAATACCTGGGGTAGCTATTATGCCAAAACAGAAAGCGAGTTACATAACTGGTGTTATTTTTATAAGTTATGTAACTTATGTAATTTTTAAGTTGTCAAAATAGTGTATTATTTGGGTGTTTCGTCATCATTTGCCATGACCGTTAACGTGTTAAGGAATGAAAATATCAAATTTAAACTTTTTGTCATGAAAATTTCGCTTTAGAAATAGATAAGTATAAATTGGAGATCTGTTTAAATTTAAACCTAACAAAATACTTATTTTTCAGAGTCATGTCACATTGTCTAAAATTTTTCACTCTACTCTTGTGTTTGTGTATATTTGTGAATTTTGGGAACAGTGGAAAGATACTGGGAGTATTTCCAACGATTTCAAAAAGTCATTCTATCTTAGGAACTGCATTGATGAAAAGCCTAGCCAAAAGGGGTCATGATGTAACAATGATAACGTATTTCCCTGAAAATAAAAATATAAGTAATTACAGGGAAATTCCTATTGAAAGCGATATAAAAAGTGTATTTTATGGTTAGTAACACTTCTTTATCGACTCAAGCTTCATCGCCTCACATGTATACCGCAAGTAATTAATTATTATTATTATTTTTTCTTTTAGCGGACATGAGCAACAATACGTTTGATTTAGGAAAAAATTTTGGAATTCAGATGATATTAAGTTTTTTAAACAAAACTACGACTGCTACTGATATGATACTAAGCGAAAACAATGTCCAAAGACTACTAAAGTCAAAAGAGCATTTTGATGTTGTGATAGCTGTTGCCTTTTTAGGCGAATCTCAGTATGCAATAGCAAATCATTTCAATGCTCCATTAATAGTATTCAGTTTAATAGGAGCTTCATCAATCGTAAATGACTTCGTTGGAAATCCGTCACCATATGCATACGTGCCTGACGTCATGTTATCAACTACAGAAAAAATGACATTTTTGCAACGAGTAATAAATACTTTGGCTTACACAATTGGAGATTTATTTAGACATTTTATTCATTATCCAAGCCAGGAAAAAATCAGACAAAAATATTTTCCTAATTTACCATCGCTTTACCAAATTATGTACAATACGTCACTAGTTCTAGTTAATTCGCATGTTAGCATTGAATCACCAAAACCTGTAGTACCCAATATGATTGAAATTGGTGGTTTTCACGTATTAGACCCAAAACCATTGCCTTCTGACCTACAAACATTCTTGGATGAAGCAAAAGATGGTGTAATTTACTTTAGTTTAGGATCAAATGTAAAAAGCAAAGATATGCCTACCGAAATGAGAGATGCTATTGTTGAAGTACTCTCTAAATTAAAGCAAAAAATTCTATGGAAATGGGAAGATGATGTCTTACCTGGAAAACCAGAAAATATTAAAACAAGTAAATGGTTTCCTCAAAGTGATATATTAGGTATATATACATATAAGATAGATACACTGAGCTATTTGAAAGGGGAAATATTTTAGAATTTAAACTGGTCCTAGAGACTATATGATTTAGAATTCTCTAAGGAAACTTAACAGTGTAATGATATCCAGGATTTGAAATTATCTAGCGAAAATAATATCAATGTTTACATAAACAATAATTAATATTATAATTTTCAAAAATATTTTCTTTCTTGTTAATAAGCCGTTCGGGACATAATTTAAATAATATTTAAATTGAAAAAAATTTTTACAGCACATCCAAACGTGAAATTATTTATTACGCATGGTGGATGGGGTGGAACTACTGAAGCTGTTGTTAGGGGGGTGCCCTTCATTGGAATCCCGGTTTTTGCAGATCAGGAACGAAATCTGGCGATTGCTCAACAGAGTGGCTTTGGAATATCGTTATCACTAAATAATATTACAGTTCAGTCCTTCTCATGGGCAATAAATGAAGCACTGAACAATCCAAAGTAAGTAAAATTGCTTTTATAGTCTATCAGCTATATCTAGTACTAGTTTACAATAATAATTCACTGTTGAGAGATTTACTTTGTGAAACTCCATTTTAAATATTGAAAAATATTTAAAGTTCGATTACTTTGTCTATTTCACGAATAAAAGTTATTTTTATTGAACGCGTTTTCAACCTTTCAACAATAATAGAAGGTCTTTAACTGCAAATAAGTTTATTTCTGAATATAAATTATAATTCTCGATTTAAAACGACTGTATCTTTATTCCGAACTATTTACGCTTACCAGACCGAAACATAGACAGTAGGTCTTAATTTGAACCGACCAACCCAATAGAGCGACAGTCTTCAGGACGCGCTCCAAGGGCGGGCAATCCGGGCAATTGCCCAGGTCGGAAAATTTAAAAGGCGGTAATTTTGTAAAAAGGGGGCAGCATCTTACTGCTGACGAGCAAAAAAAAATAGGTTGCCGGTATAAAAAGAGAAAAGAGGGCGCGATTTTCGATGAGCGACCAAAAAGAGGTCACTCATTTTGTTGCAGGGGCGGAATTATTCCCTTTTGCCCGGGGCGGCGTAAACGCTAGAGCGGGCGCTGCAGTCTTTCAACTTGGTTCTTTAAAAAAGTTTTTTATTCAACTTTTTAACTTTACTCCATTAATCATTAATCTATTAATTCCGTTCCCAATGGTTAAAATATCTTACAATTAATATAATAAATGTTTTATCTGCAGGTACAGAGACAATATGAGAGAAAAGTCAAAACTTTTCAAAGATCGTGAAATGAAACCAATGGATCGTGCCATATATTGGATAGAGTACGTAATGCGGCATAAAGGAGCCAAACATTTACGATCACCGGCGCTTGATTTGAACCGAGCTCAACTGTTATTGTTGGATGTTATTGCATTCTTGTTAGCAGTTCTTATAACCGTATTAATCATATTGTACTTTATAATTAAAATGAGTTATAGATTAGTTGTAGCAATTTTTAGAAGAATTGTAGCCAAAGAAGTTAACAAAAATGATTTAAAACATAAAAAAAAACAATAAATTTTTTTTAAATTTTTTTATTAGTGTTTTGAATAAGAAATCACTACCTACCAATATCCTCTTGACACACAAAGATAATACGTTAGCGCACAATAATATTCAATTTCAAGAAGAACTTTTATCTACATGTGACACTGATATCGTATGAATGAAAGGGCGTAGCCGGGTAAGATAGGGAATACGGCCCTTGACGCAAAGTTGATAGAAGGTTTTTATAAGAAATAATACTTCTTGCCCCAGATACATTCCTGCCAAATTTCAACTCTCCAAGGCTAATAGTTTATCAATACCTACACGAGGCAAAAATTTTCGAAAAAAGTTTTTTTTGACGAAATTACTGAGCCGATTTATTTGAATTTAATATATCTTGTGTACCCATCTTAGGCAAAGTGACAAAAGAAAT
The DNA here is from genome assembly GCA_035578155.1 of Brachynemurus nebulosus. Taxonomy (NCBI): domain Eukaryota; kingdom Metazoa; phylum Arthropoda; class Insecta; order Neuroptera; family Myrmeleontidae; genus Brachynemurus; species Brachynemurus nebulosus. The sequence goes on along the minus strand of JAPWDM010000001.1, from coordinate 6,896,785 downwards.
TAACGTTATATTCCTTTATTATACTAATTTTTTCAAATTTTTTAATTTTAATAAATTTTTTTGGCACTTACGCGTTAGCGACACCCATCATTTTTTGTTCAATAATATGTCTCTTAGCACTCTACAACATATATTTTTATGAAAATATTTTACTTGGTAGAACATAATAATATTTAAGTACAAAGGCATACCATGTTCGGTACTACATATGTTACTTAGGGTAAAAGCCCCCTTTGTGGAACGGTATCTAATACTGGAACAGTTTTGACATTTACATATTTATTTCTTTAATTAAGTAAGGAAACTTTAAATGCGAGGTGAATTTAAATTGAAAAACAATCATTCTATTAATAATATTGTTTGTTATCAGACGTTTCTTTCAGAAATAACTTCATTAATATGTAAATGTTCATAATTAGATACCGTTCCACAAAGGGGGCTTTTACCCTATGTATAAAAAGGACCATAAAGTAAAGTATCTGCCTTACTTTTAAAACACAGTAGAACTCCAAAAAGTGCACCAAAATGTTCCCTTCCTCTTGGAGTTTCTATGACGGTTTCAAAAAATATATTTTAACTTGTTATAAAAAATATGTTGTAACTTGTTATAAAAAAATAATTATCAAAATTAATTTTACTATGAATCTGAATATTTGAATGAAATCAATAAAATTTTCCCAGCATAATTACTAAATAAAATTACATTTAACTAAACAAAAATTATAAGCTTTAGAAACATTATTTAAATAAACATAATAATAATAACAATAACAATAATACCTTTTAAATATTATAGTGTTTTAATAATAATAAACATTAACTTACTAAATTGCAAGAAAATACTTCAACAATGTATAGTAATAACAACAGTCTGGTTAAAACCTGTTGCAGTTAAAAGAATATGTAGGTATATTACATGTACAGTGGAGCTTCACTAAAGTTAAAAAAAAATTAGTAAACTTAGTGAAACTTAATTTCAAATATTATCGAGTGCTTGTGAGACATTACTACGTATGACAAACTTCTGTTTGCATTTCAACACACGCAGTATTCATATGTTCACTTATCGTTCAGCTAAACTGAAACTTTAAGCACTCGATTTCCTTGGTATATTATGACCAAAAACCACATGTAAATTAAAAATCACAAAGTGATTGAAAAAATTATCCGGATCGGCCGGGAATCGAACCCAGGATCTTCTGGTAACTAGCCAGGCGTGCTAATCACTACACCAACGATCCTATGCTCGGCAAGCGTCCGAGCCGGACACCCATTCAATCACCTATGTGTAGTAGTACTCTCTCTGATTCGAGAAACAGTTACAATTTTAATTTCAAATATTATCGAGTGCTTGTGAGACATTACTACGTATGACAAACTTCTGTTTGCATTTCAACACACGCAGTATTCATATGTTCACTTATCGTTCAGCTAAACTGAAACTTTAAGCTAACTCAAACTTTAAGTGAACATATGAATAAAAAAAAATAGGTCAAAGGGTCATGTTTTTTGGCGAAACGGAACCTGTAATGTATCCTTCGTCACGGCTTTTTCTGGTATGTATTTAACGAATTTCAAATCGTTTTTACGTAAATATAATATTATTTGTAATAATGTAAGCTTTACGACAAACTCAAGTTTTCGATCTAAATGATCGCTATTCACGATTAATAACGATTTTGTTGGAAAATTGTCCCCTTCGTCACGGATGTATCCTCCGTCACGGTAGAATGTGATGATAGGAAACATGAAAGTGGCGAAGGATACGATAATAAAATAAGTATATATTTATTATATCAGTGTTTGTTTGTATATAAACTAAATTTTTTAGTTAATTAAGTTGATTAATTTGGTCAACTTTCCTAAGCAATTTTTTTATATCATAAAACACAAACAACACACACTCTTCAATTTTTCGCAAATCAGACAAAAAAACCAACTTTTTAATTGCTATTAGGAGAACATACTATAAATATTATTTAAATAATAATTTTAATTTTATTATTTAAATTTAATTTAAACATTTTTTTCTGTCTGGATTCAGTAATCCGCAAAAAAATATTGGTTTTAATATGAAACCGTGCTGCTGGTCTGCAGATACCGAATCTATGATAATTTTCCTACATTCTAGTCGCATGAAATCTAACAAATGGGTTTCTCAATTTTTTTTTTATGGTTGAGACCTAAAAAGTAGAACCACCCATATAGCTGAAAAAAATTTTTATTTCTAGAATTCTTTTTACATAGAGAAATATTTTTATTAAAAGACACCACTGATTTGTTTACATTTTTATGTTATTACACTTTATAATTTATGTATATATAGTTCAGCTCATAGTTATGTCATGAAAAATATGTAAGTAATATTATTTCGCTGTGATTTTGTAATATTATTCGATTTTTCACTTTGAATAAACATAATTACGAACATTTATAAACTTTAAGTTACAAACGAAGTTCTAAAATTAAACAGAGAAAAATTTAAATTTGAACACTCTTATGACATCCAAACCAATTTCTTTAAATCAAACTATGTAATTGTTGCAATCGGTAGCAATTTGTTTAAGGGGGGAGTTCAAATAAAAAAGTAACTTTTTTATTTATGATTATTTTGCTTGTTGAAATTTTTTTCAAATTAGGGAGGGTTTCAAATAGAAAATTTTGTTTTTGAAACATCCATTACTCTTCCCTGTGGGGGGAGGGGGCCCTTTTCACAAGGTTTTAAGCGTTTAGAAGGAACGCCATATCTCAGAAAGTAATGAATATTTTTTAAATATTTTTTCATTATTTTATTCCTAAAGAACCTATCCATAAAGCTGAGTATGGGTTTTAGGTAATTTTAAAAATTAACTAGAAAGTTGTAATCCCAAACTTCTAAAAATCATAAAACCCAATTTTTTATTAAAAAAAAAAAATGTTTAAAAATAGTTACCATTGTTCAAATGGAAAAAGCATACTCCACTTTATGGGCAATATGTTTATGAACAAAATTTAAAAAAAACTAAGTCTCTATCTTTTTTAGAACTTGAGATATCATTTTCCTTACCGAGAGAAACACAACTCTCGGGAAACGGTAAAAAACAAAAATAATAACAAAAAAAACGATTTACTTACTGTTTATTAAAACGTCTACAAAGGCATACAAATAAAAGAACATTATCTCAGTGCATACTATAACTCATATACACACCCAAACTAAATATTACTAATCAAATCACGAGGGGGGAGGGGGGTAGGGAGCGTTGTCTGCAAAGGAGCAGCAACTTGACTGTGCAGCGGCTCACAAATAAATATTTTTCTACTTGAAAAAAATTTTTTGGCCATGTTTTATATATCACCGTGTTTGTAAAGAACCATAGAACAAAATAAAAACAAAAAACGAGATTTGAAAAAAATTAGTCTAGTAGCCGTTTCTGGCGTGAACTCCTCCCTTAAACACAAGTTGTTAACGAGGCCAGTAAAGCAAAACAAACAACCAATAAATATCGATGATTTACTAATCCATACTTTCTGCTGACTCTGGTAAAAATGACGTAATTATGTGGGTCAAATAGTAATATAAAAAAAAACGTAAAAAACGATAATCAGGGAGTAGTCGAAGGAAGAAGTCAGGGAAAAGTCGAGGAGAGCAGTCAGATTGAAGTCGACAAAGAAGTCGGGGAGAAGTCAAAGTGGGAGTCGGATCAAGTGAAGGGCAGCAGAACAGTATGGAGTAGAGAAGAGCATTGGAGCCGGTACCTAGTTGCTAGCAGGGGGTGGCTGGTAACTAGCAGTGGGAAATGGGCTCTAAGGATTATTTAACATACTAAGGGTCGGAGTTGGAAAGTTTCTTTTGGTGGCCAATAGCAAGAGCTTGTAATTAAACAACGGAAATAACTTGTGTCTAGGTAAGCTCTAACTCTTTCCATTTTTATCTTTCTTTTATATAAATTTGTCTGTTTGTTTATTTGGGAAAGCGATTCAGTTTTATGTCTTGTATTTATTATTTTTATTGGTTCTGTTAATAAAATTGTTAGGCTGAACTCCATTATTTTATTGAGGAAACAGTGTACACCCTTAAATTCCCGCAACTCGAACGTAGGGATAAGGAGTTCGAACCCCGGCCTTTCTGTGGGATTTTCACCGATACCGATAACATCTAATTTAATCGCTACCGAAAAGGCTCGTACTCCCCGCCTTCAACATAATTGTTTTTTTTTTTTTACTACGCATATAGCTTTTATAGAATTTATAACATCTTTGTCTTACAAATGTATAAGATAATAATATTGTTTCTTTCTATTTCTATAAAATCGTCTTAACCTTAGTGAGAAAAAAGTGACGTCACTTAACAAAACTGATGTTAACTTTACTGAATCTCTACTGTATTTTGGCGCAAACACAACAGACCTCCAGAAATCGTGGTGAGGGAAATACAAATTGTATTATTTACATAGTTATACCAACCAAACGAAGTAATTATGTTTTTATACGAGTGAGTGAGTAAACTTCTATTTATTAATATGATAGACAAGGATAAATGCAGATGTAGGTAAAAAGGTTCTTTTTAGCTTGCGCCCATAATACATATAACTAACTTGAAGATACATGAACCGTTTATGGCAAGTAAATGATCTGAACATACGCACATACTTAAGAAAGTAGTGCATATATGTACGCAATATGTAGCTTGCTTGATGTTTTTGTTGCATTTCTTGGAGTGTGCAAAATGTGGATTTTTTCTGTAATATAATTACATACGTTCGTAACTACGACAAAAGTTTAGACAAACGTCTAGCTTCATCTGCCGTTTGTCTTCTTTTCTTAACACGTGTAACAGTAGCGGCGGTTTAGCTTATATTTAAAATTACTTAAAATTCGCGCTCAACACTGTTATTTGTTGTCCCACGCAGATTTAACGGTAACTGGATGCCAAAAAATGTCCAAAGTCGGGTTCTGTCGAAGAATTACTCTCCGTTGTGTGTTTAGCGTCGAAACAATTTGTTGATTACAAAATAAAATTGTATTAGTCGATAGATGTTTAAATATGGTATTTGAAATAATAAAAAAGTTTCATTTTAATATTTTATATTTATTTTATATTTTAAGTACTTTATATTTTTTAAATGATTATAAAAATATTTTACAAAATTAATTTAAATATTGTTTTAGATCTTTTTTATGACTCACAACAAAATTACGTTTGCACCTATCTAAGGTCACATTGTGAGTGAGTGAGTGATGCGCGAAGCATCATCATAGCACTCGTTCACCGTTGTTCGTTGGTCGCTATTCTAACAGTTCTCTGTTAAAAATCACTTAGTTCGGGTAATCACAAAATCAACCCTTGCTGTAAGAAATCAATATCGGAATAATGATGGCGGCCTCACATAGTTCACGTTACGGCCGCTAGTTGGCGACATCAACCACGTTACCCGGGGTTTGAGCCCATGATAAGTTCCCAAAAATTAATCAATTTCATAGAGGCAATCAACACTACATTAGTGTAAATTTGATTGCCTAAAGTTCTCGGCTGACACCTACCACCATTATATACCCCCGCCTCAGTTCGCATTTAGAATTGCGTAGCAATTATACATGCGAACTGGACAAAATCAACCTAGAAAAAATCCTACATAAAGTGGAAAATGTTATAACGACCAGCGAAAACGTGATTACAAAAAATTACAAAATTTACATAAGACATATAGTTAAATGAAATTACTTTGTTGTTTAAATTCAGACGAAAAAAAAAAAAAATTATAATCCATTAATCGCAAAGTTTAATTATAATATATTGTAAAACAAAATTTTCTCAGAATGAAAATTATTGTGTTATTTTAAATTCTTCTTAATGTCAAACAAAAAACAAAACAAAAAATTTTCACTAGAAAAAATAATTGCATACTAAATGTATAAATATTAGTGTTAGTTGTGAAAAAACAACTACAATTTAAAAAAAGAATTTGCATCAAATCGATGATAAAAAAAAATTTGAAAAAGAAAAGTAGAGATACATAGCGCATAAACATTATTCATTCAGAATCAAACATTTAATATTTTTATATTTTCATATAAAACCAAAACAAATTTCATAATATTACAACGATGAAAACATTTTGTTATTTAAAAAGAATTTCTGAGAAAAAATGGGTAGTTTACAATAGTTAGTTTGATTCTAAATCAAATAACAAATATTACAAAGTTTTACTTAAGATACAAAACATAAGTATATAATACACAAGATCTATATGAGAAAATATATTATAACATTAGCTATATACCAATGGTTAAAAAATACACTGTCAAACAACGTGATATATTCAATGTTTGCCATACACGTGTCAGATAACTATTTGAAACTTGTAAGTCCTGAGAATCTGACATTTAGAAATTTTTTTTTTTTTAAACCAACAAACCATAATGAATAAGCTTTCTCAGGCCAATTAAATTATTTTTCTGTTTAACTTTATTTTTATGATCGTAAAAATGTCAAGTTTTAAAAATACATAATGCGTTTAAAATAATAAAAAAAAATTTGCAGAATGGTAAAGAAAAAATATGTCTTAGAAAAAATTCAAAATTATTGATACATACAACGAAATTTGTACCACTTTCCTTCCATTTTAAATATGATTTAGAAAATTAGTTGATACATTGAAAAGAAATTAAAAATATTTCTTTAATAAGTATGTGAAACAATACCTCTTTTTCCAGGAATTAACAAATTCACGAATACAATAGAAAGAAATTGGTATGATAAAATTTTAAAGGTACGAAAAATAAAAATTATTCAATATATATGAAAGAAAAAACTCAAACAAGAAAGGAAAATACAGCATGTTCCAAAGTTTACGTTCTTTTAATTCGAAACGAAAGAAATAATAAAAAAATAAGTTAAAAGGCTCGTTAATTAACGGAAATATTAATTCAATAGGGTAACTGATGTCCCATTACCTACAAGTTTTTCAGGACAAAACAAAAATAGTCAAAATGATAAAATAAAAAAAACTTATTTACTAAGATAGAAAAAATGACTCTACAAAAAGGGATAATACAAAAATTTTGTACGAAGTGATGCTTTTTAGCTTTCACGACGCACCTTGGTTACATGAACCGGTAAAAACCCCAAAAAATTATCCCAATGAAATTTAGCCGGTTGGATCTTGCCGGGCGGCTAAAATAACGACAGATCCGCAAAGATTGAAAACTGAAACTACTATATATTATAAACCCCCCAAAATTTTCAAAGTTTTTTTAAAATCAGGTGGCACACACGTCGCCGGCCTGACGGGTCCGTCGACATGGTTCGAACAAAAAGGGATTAAAATGTGTTCCACCCAGAATCCAGATAATCATAAATACATAAAAGTTTCAAATTTTAATACCACGAGTTCGGTCAAAGCTCCATAGTGCCGCCATCTAAAGAGGCAGTACCGAACTCACAATGAAACAAACGTTCAAAATTCAGAAAAGATCGTTGGTATACTAGAACCAATATGTTAGTCTTCTATTTTTTTTTTTTTTAAAGTAATTTGAAACGATTCCAAAAGGCTAAAGTAATAATGAGCCATTATCGTTATAAATGAAAACTAACGCCAATAACATTATAAAGGTAATTTACAAAAGGCTAGAGTAATTATAAGTTATTACAGTTATAAGTGAAAAATGTAATTAAGCCGTATACAAAGGTACATACTACAGTTTTAATACGAAATACATAATACGTACATATTTTTGTTTTCAACCGAAATATAAGTATGCATAATATATACAAGTACCAACGTGTTTACCGTTTCTTTATCATTCTATGTGAAACAACAAAATATTTTGAACAAACAAATACACATACAGGAAATACGCATATATGTACATATTATATGTGGTAATATTTTTATAAAATAATTCGTTAAAAATTTTAGCTAATGAAAACTTCAATTTAGCTGGATAAAAATTCGTAAATTTCGACAAACCAGCAGAAAATAATCTTAAAAGTAAAACATTGAGGATGTCTAATAAGTAAATATTGTAGGAAAATCCCACTTTCAGTGATAAAAAATTGTCAATATTTGTAAAAAAAGTCATTAATGAGAAGTCATTAAATATTGTCAACTTTTACTATAAAAGGACAAAGAATTTGATAATAATTTCGATACATGTATGTAGTTATTCTAAGTATAGTATCGAATTTTAAATACATAAAATCGTTAAATGGACCGTTATGTTAAGGTTCTGTATACTACGTATCAATTTTTTTTTTTTTTATACTAGGGCCGAGCATTTTCGCTTCGCGCCAAAAAAAAAATGTAAATATGTTAATATTTAAATTGTAAACTTAAGAACTGGTTGACGTATTAATATAGCCATAACCGTAACTTGTGAAAAATGATAGAATTTATAAAAGCTCTAATAGGCAATTGTAAAATGCAGGGCTAAGGTTACACCGGTTAACATTTGGAACAGAAAAAGAGTGCTTTAACGAGCAATTTTTCCATTTTCATCTAAAATAAACATTTTAAACTGGCGGGCTAATAATTATGCCACAACCGAAATTTATAACAATAACAAATACAATAAACGCCCCAATAAGCAACTTATTTAAATATTATAATAGCCGGGCTAATGATGCTCCAGGCTGTAATTGGAAATAATAAGTGCACTGGATAAGCAGTTTATTCCTTCAAATGGTGAATTCCTACAAATTGGCGGGCCTCTAGTGAGTGCCTCAAACCGAAATTCACAAAAAATACACAATAAATAATAAATAATGAAAAATGAAAAACGGCTCTTATTAGCAACTCATTTGAATTTTAAATTTACAAATGACCGGGTAAGTAATAACGCTCCTGGCTATGATTGAAAAACAATAGGTGCCTTGTACATATGAGCAATTTATTTAATTACATACAGGGTGTTTACCGATATTTAACCCATCAACGACGGATGGTAATATGGTACAACTTACAAACTAAGTCAAAATAAGTAATAATTTTAATGTCGAAACCGTGAAAATAAGTCAATGTTGGAAAAAATTAGTGTCAAAATAGGTTACGTAAAGACCGGGAAAATTTTGACATGATCGGGTATTGGGTCAATTTTTAGAAAATTTCCCACGTTATTTGGGAAATAAATGGACGGAAAGGGAATAACCCTTTAACGTCCAACACGGGGGAGGACCCTTTGGGTCCCGATTTGGTTCGGTCTTACGTGCCGCACGCGGCAAGTTGTGACTAATGCGGTAATAGAACTGAAAATAACTAAGTTCAAATTTGTCACTTTCGGACAGATCTATGACAGACTGGACGTAACCTGATGAAGTATTATCGTCTCCGTCAAGTGTAAATGTTAAATTAGATACTAAAAGTTTTTCGATGGTGTCAACTAAATTATGGATCACCATGTTGCATAAATGTTTGCTAATGATATCGGTAATATAGGGTGATTTGGCTGTAACAATTGTCGAAACAACAACCTGTTCACTGCAGAATGTTGATTTAGAATTAGTATCGATAACTAAGGGTGATGTATCACTATTATTCGGATCAATAAAAAAAAAAATATCGTTATTTAAATCTAAATTGCTTGTTGTCTCGTCCGAAATATCGACAGACGGACAATTAACTGAGTTAAATGATGCAATATTATTAACAAATCTACAATCAGTTTCGCAAAGATTTTCTATACAGTGCTCGGTTGTAGTCAAAAGGTTAAAATTGTCCGGGGTCAATGAACTATTTGAAGATTCAAAATTGCAAATGATTTCATTTTTAGTGGGCTGATCGTTACCACAATGAATATTACCAGCTGAAATACTATGTAAATCTGAACAATCATTTTGAGTAACTGACTGTTCCAAGTGATTTTCTAAAACATTGCCTTTTTCATTAAGTGAAGAAATTCGCTCATCATGTTTTTCTAAATTCGAGTCAATTGTTGAAAATTTATTTACCGTGTCTTCTGAACAAGCAATCAGTTGATTCTTAATTGACTCATTTTTTGATAAACAGCTTATATTATTTGAACGAATTTCCTCCTTCAAGTGAGAATTTACATTGTCTAAATTTGTACTTATTTCTGCTTTAACATTATCAATTTTGGAGTTTTGTACGTTAATTAAACTCAAAGTTTCTTTACGTTCGTTCAAAACGAGCGTTAATTTTTTCATTAAACTCGTCAAATTTTTCATCCAACTTTGAATTTAAATCCTTAACATCAGATTTTAAAGCATTTAAATCAAATTTCAATTCCTTATTGTTTTGATCAAATCTAGATAATATGGTTTGTTGTAATGACAAAAGCAAACCTGTAATATCAGTAGTCGAGTTAATATCTTTTGGGCAACTGCTGGAGTCGGTTGATCGGTCTGAAGTTGGAAGTACGGCACCAGAATCCGCCGATGAAGAGCCACTGGTATTCGGAACAACAATAGCCTCTGGATTAGGTGGTGGGATTTCAGGATCTGATTTCGGAGATTCGGGAACCAAAACTTCCATGGAGTCGATGTATGTTGTTTCATCGTCGGACACGACATTGTTTCTGGGTGTAGATGTTGCCAGATTCGCACCAGTAAAACTATAATCAGCGAGCGTTAACGGTTTTGGATTATCAGCAGCGTGTGCTTCCATTGTTATGAGCACTTTGTAACCGTTCTACGAAAAAGTAACAATTCAACAGTACAGTCACCAATAGTTTATTACTAACGAAAAACACCAGTCACTTAAGTTTTTCCAGAATTTTATGTCTTTTTCGGTACACGTCACTTAACGCGAAACACACAATTCCCACTGGAATGATATTTGTAACAGTAGCGGCGGTTTAGCTTATATTTAAAATTACTTAAAATTCGCGCCCAACACTGTTACTTGTTGTCCCACGCAGATTTAACGGTAATTGGATGCCAAAAAATGTCCAAAGTCGGGTTCTGTCGAAGAATTACTCTCCGTTGTGTATTTAGCGTCGAAACAATTTGTTGATTACAAAATAAAATTGTATTAGTCGATAGATGTTTAAATATGGTATTTGAAATAATAAAAAAGTTTCATTTTAATATTTTATATTTACTTTATATTTTAAGTACTTTATATTTTTTAAATGATTATAAAAATATTTTACAAAATTAATTTAAATATTGTTTTAGATCTTTTTTATGCCTCACAACAAAATTACGTTTGCACCTATCTAAGGTCACATTGTGAGTGAGTGAGTGATGCGCGAAGCATCATCATAGCACTCGTTCACCGTTGTTCGTTGGTCGCTATTCTAACAGTTCTCTGTTAAAAAGCACTTAGTTCGGGTAATCACAAAATCAACCCTTGCTGTAAGAAATCAATATCGGAATAATGATGGCGGCCTCACATAGTTCACGTTACGGCCGCTAGTTGGCGACATCAACCACGTTACCCGGGGTTTGAGCCCATGATAAGTTCCCAAAAATTAATCAATTTCATAGAGGCAATCAACACTACATTAGTGTAAATTTGATTGCCTAAAGTTCTCGGCTGACACCTACCACCATTACACACGATGACGGGTCGTGACGAATTATGACGAAATGACCAACTGGTATACTATTTTGATAGCTAATATGGCTAATATATACTTTGTATGAAATTTTTGACATCGTAAGGTGTGGTGTATGAACAAGAAAAGTTTCACTTGACGTCTTACAAAGGAAAAAACTCTAACAAAAGAGAAGTCAATGTCTGTTTTGTTTTATTAATAAAAAACGACAAACGGCAGGTAATGTGCACTTTATTTTAAACGGCAGGTAATGTGGCAAATTTAAACTAGTTTATCGTAGTTATGAACGTATCTAATTATATTTTTTTAAAAATATGGCAAATATTCTACTTTATGGTCCTTTTTATACACAAGTAATATATTATGTAGTACCAAACATGGGATGCATTTTTATTTAAATATTATTATGTTCTACCAACTAAAATATTTCCATAAAAATATACGTTATATAGAGTACTAAGAGACATATTATTGAACAAAACATGGTGGGTGTCGCTAACGCGTAAGGGCCAAAAAAAATTTACTTAAATTTAAAAATTTAAAAAAATAAGTAAAATAAAGGGATATAACGTTAATTTTTTTATTACTTGGCCTAAGGTGGGTACACAATATGAATTATTCAAATAAATCGGCCCAGTAATTTCGTCAGAAAAAATTTTTTTTTAAATTTTTGTCTCTGTGTATTTATAAACTATTAGTCTTGGAGGGTTGAAATTTGGCGGGAATGTATCTGGGGCTAAGAAGTATTATTTCCTATAAAAACAATCAATTTTCCGTCAAAGGTCGTTTTCCCTATCTTACCCGGCTATACCCTTTACCAAATGTATCGTTTCCTCAATAAAGTTATAAAATATTGTTATAATTCTTATTACAAATTTTCATTAATATGTAAATATTATTTAAAATAGTACACAAATCACGTTAATTTTACAAAAATTGCACAAACCAAAAAAAAATCCGCCCTATAGTTGGTAGAATTAAAGGGAACATTGCTACTTACCATGTTTTTTTTCTTATCTCAAAGGAATCCTTCGAAAACCATAAATAAACTATCTCCATTGTTTGAGAAATATAACAAATTTTTTACAATTCTAAATTATCAAAAGATTAACTTTATAGTTTCCTATAATAGTATCAAACTGGCTTTCTTCGTACGTAAGAATGAGGAAACGATATGAACTAGACGTTTCCGATTTCAACCAATGTTGAATATCGACTCAGTACTAAAATCTGAGCGACCATTTTTAATTTTTTCAAATTTTTTGTTACGCTAATTTCACAATGATTGTAATAAGTATAGCTGCGATAAAAATACATTTAAAAGATTTATTGTACATATCACGACACCTACATATTTACCCACATCAGAACTCGTGAACGCAAACGGTTAGAATTTAAGATTTAATAAAAAAAATACCCTCACCGCAGGTGGCCTATATTTTGAAAGAAATTTTTCCTGAAATATAAATTCAATTTTCAATTTTAGGGTCCTGAAGTAAACATTCAGGAAACCTTATAAATTTATGTTTTTCTGTCTGTCTGTGTGTCGCTTCGTCCATCTGCAATCCCAATAATTCCTATATCTATCAACTTTAAATTTTATATGTACATGCTGTGTAAACTTCAATTAATACACAGCAAAAAAAATTATTTGTTGAGGTTCTCTTCCGTACTGGAAAGTAGGAATGAAAATTTTCTACAACTTTTCATTTTTATGCTCCATTTACGAAATATTGTGCTAAAAAATGAAGTTTTTTTTGTAACATGCACCTATGCCCCCGTAACATTTTAACCACGAGTCCGAAAAATTCAAAAAATATCAATGTTAACAATATTGAAAAATGCATTCAATTAAATTTTTTAATTTTAAAATATTTACAAATAATTTTAAATTTTTTAATTTAATTGAATGTATTTTTCAATATTGTTAACATTGATATTTTTTGAATTTTTCGGACTCGTGGTTAAAATGTTACGGGGGCATAGGTGCATGTTACAAAAAAAACTTCATTTTTTAGCACAATATTTCGTAAATGGAATCAAGAAAAATTTCTTTCAAAATATAGGCCACCTGCGGTGAGGGTATTTTTTTTATTAAATCTTAAATTCTAACCGTTGGCTACGTTGTGTCCGAAACTTTCAGAGAAGTAACAAATTTTCGCCAGTCAACTAAAGAAAAATGAAATGAAAGAATGATTTCCAGTAAATTTTTTTTAAGTTTTGGTCTTCGAAAATATTCCTTAGAAAATCAAATCTGAATCATTTAGGGGAAATGTGTGAAATAAATAAAAATTTTCATTTATCACAATTACATATTTTGTGGTGTTACCTAAACATTGAAAATTGTTTTATTTTCTCTACCTAGCTATCAAACAAATTCTCATCATATTCCTTTTCAAACGGATACCGCAATTTACTGTTCAGCAATATACTCAGAAGCCATCGAATCCATGATACTGTTATTAATATTGACTAGGTATGTCCATTATCTACCTATTTTGAAATATCATCACAACAAATTAATCTATTTATCTATCTAATTCAAATTTATATGTAAACTAATATCAATCATGCAAAATCAATCAGTAAGACTGATAATACAATCTTATCATTTCTCCATACTTGTTCTTTATACAAATCTTTAAAATTAATTATGACCTCATATACACGTATGTAAATACATTGTACCTAGATATCCATAAATATTTAATTACTTTAACGCTTTAAATGATTAAGACGAGTTAACTCGTCCTGTAATATGGCGGCTCAAAATGCTGTGGTATGTATTATCTATATATTCACTGGTACAGGTGCCGCTATCAGTGACAGATTTTTCGAAATACAGTATAATTCCAAGTAATGTTCAATTTTATCTACATAGTTTAGTATAATTTATATTTTGCAAATTCCTAGGGTCACTTTTTTGATGTTGGGATCCTTAATTTTCTTTCTTTTTCTTTTTTTATAACCTTATCTATTGTACTTGTCACTGGCAGTAAAAGATCCGGCATTTTGAGACAAAAAAATTTTCTCTATGGTTAAAATAAAAGGGTTAACTAGAATCCTTCATGGTTTTGGTACTGGATTTAATAAACCAGAGTTTTTCAAAGTATGGTACGCGTACCCCTGAAGGTAAGCCAGCCAGGTGTAGGCAGTACCTACGCGGTTAGATATCTGTAGTGACGAAAAATTAAATTAGGTATATAATTATTATGATATAGCAATATTATCATAACTTATTTTCAGTTTTAACAAGAAATTCAAGTTTATCTATATTAAGGAGAATGAAACAAAACTTGTAAATATTGGCTAGTAAAAATGTTAACACTAAATATTTTTGGGACTTTTTACAACAAAAACATTTCTAAAAAAATTCCCTGTTGCACGATTCTGCATAACATAGCGAAATTCCTTTTAAAAACATTAGTTTTTTCGGAAACCAGTTTACATAGAATAACAGTTCAAAAGTCTTTTTTGTGATTTTTTCTCCTCTTTCCAATGGTATAAAAAAATGTTTAAAACCTTTCGGATTTGGGAAAATTTTGACAAAAAACCAATTTTTTCACGAAAAATGCCCAAAAAATCCTTTCCCACGCATTGGAACTGTCTGGCTGAAGAACTCATCCAAGATTTTTGGACTTCCAACGTTTTCATCAAATTTCTAATTGCTAAAATGCAATTAATGATAAACAAAGCTAAATCTTTATAATACGAAGCAACTGAATTGAAATTTTTTGAGTATATCCTAATTTATATCTGAGGTCCACTACTCAAAATACAGGGTTAGTCAAAAGTATGGAAACGGTGAAATATCTCAGCGGGAAAGCATTTATGGGATAAATGACGGTGACAAAAGTTTCAGTGACAAATTTTTAATTGAAGTTCCTACTGTAATTTTTTTAATTTTGACGTTCCATCGTAAGTGTAGACAGGATGTAAACCTGCGCAGTAGGTGTAGCCAGAATGTAGACGTCGGCACTACGTGCAGATCGGATGTAGACGTGCGCAGTAAGTGAAGTAGGTAGGAATGAGGTTAAAGGAAGAATAAAAAAATGTAATATTTCAAAATTACCCCATAAAATTGTAACTTTAAAATATTGGACTCTATAGGCTAACTTGTTCGTCTAATACAGATTACAATTTTATGTGGTAACGAAATATTTCATATTTTTATCCTTCCTACAACTTTGTTCCTACCTACTTCACTTACTGCGCATGTCTACATCCTACCTGCACATAGTGCGCACGTCTACATCCTGGCTACACCTATTGCGCAGGCCTACATTCTGGCTACACCTACTGCGCAGGTCTACATCCTGTCTGCACCTACTGCCGAACGTTAAAATTAAAAAAATTACAGTAGAATTTTCAATAAAAATTTACAGTAAAAATCAGCGTTTGACCTTAATTTGACCTTGATCACTGATTTCAAGGTCATATTCGGATGCAAAATTTTCCGCTCTTTCCATTTCCGAGGTCAAAAAGGGGGGTTCCCGTTTAAAAAACGAAGTTAACCTTGATCTGACCTTGATCCTTGACCTTGTGGTCAAAGTCAAGGTCACCATCAGAGGCACCGTAAAAAAGTTGAAACTTTTGTCACCATCATTTATCCCAAAAATGCTTTCCCGCTAGGATATTTCACCGTTTCCATACTTTTGACTAACCCTGTATAAGAGATAAACTTTGTTTCGTACGATGTCCCGCGAGTTTATGCCTTATATCTCGAGTACTAGATTTCAGATAAAAATTAGGATATACACAGTGTTGGGATTCTTTTTTTTTTTTTTGACAAATTATGTGATCAGGCTTGCAAAATTATAGTATTTCGTAATATTTCTTGAAAAATTATAGTACAGCGCAAAAATACAGTCAGATCAGCAAAAAAACGAAAAATTTTTTTCAAAATTTTTCACTGATGAGCAAAAAAAAAACGGGAAATTGATTATTACATTTACAAAATACAGCTTCAAACGACCGAAACTGTACTTATTTTGGTACATTTTGTGGAATTCTAATCACTAAAAATTATAGTACTTTTGCGTAACATAATCAGAATTCTATGTTACATAGTAAAATTCATAAAATTATGTCAAATGTACTATAATTATGTGACGAATGCCAACACTGGATATACAAATGACTACTTACTCAAAAAATTTTAATTAATTTTCTGCGTAACGTAAAAGCCCCCATTATGGAACGCGATCCAATACTAGAACAATTTTGACATTTACATATTAATGAAGTTATTTCTGAAAGAAACGTCTGATAACAAAAATTTTTATTAGTAGAATGATTGATATATATATATATATATATATATATATATATATATATATATATATATATATATATATATATATATATATTAAACAGTTT
Organism: Brachynemurus nebulosus; assembly: GCA_035578155.1. Classification (NCBI taxonomy): domain Eukaryota; kingdom Metazoa; phylum Arthropoda; class Insecta; order Neuroptera; family Myrmeleontidae; genus Brachynemurus; species Brachynemurus nebulosus. The sequence continues at coordinate 6,879,907 of JAPWDM010000001.1, read as the reverse complement.
TTGCTGAATGTGTCTCTTTTGCGTTTGATCAATGCGTATTTATAGAAACACATGCCTTATAAACTTCAACATTTTCCAGTTAATTTTCGTAGTTAGCGCAATAAAACTATACAAATAATTTTTATTAGTCCAGTTAAGAGATTATAAGAGCTAAATCATCTTTTTATTTGGTTTAAATATTTATATCTACACCCTCTACACATCTTCTATGCCTTACCGGACATAGAACTGCGTTATGAAAGCTTCTATCTTACAAGCTCTTGCGAATGCAAGGCAAACTTGGTGAAATGTGAACATAGCCAAAGATCAACCTCCTAGAGAGGTGAAAACTACCCTCTACTGGATGAGAGTAGAAGAAGATGTGAGAGAGCAAATTTTTCTTGTTTTAACTGCGCAATAGTCGCAGTGCACTGAGCAGAACAACCTTCAACTGCTTTGCCCATACCCGTCTAAAGGGTGCAAACCACTCGCAAATTCATTCATAATATTCGAAAAACTTTTAAGACCGGAAAGATACACTCTGAAGTTTTTTAGTCTGGAAGAAGGGAAATCTGCCAACGGTATTTAGTTTGCACAAAAGAACAAACCTTTAAAGCAGATAATTTTCACTATAATATATCCCCTGCGAATTAGAATTAAACAATTATCATCCGTTTTCGTTTTTATCTAAATACAGATTGTGATATCGTAATTATTTTATGATAAATAAAATTTTCAGATTATATAAGAGATAACTGTACCTATACTCATTTAAATTTAATCATTTTATATTATTGTTTCGTACTCTAATCATATATGACGGCTTATTACACAAATTTAAATTTTATAGATATTTATCAAACTAATTTTATTGTGAATTCAAATAAAAGCATGTAAGTAAGCAATAAATATAATTAATAAAGTAAAAAACTTTTTTAAACATGCTTTATTTTATTATTCAGTGTTAAAGTTATTGTTCATTGTACAATTTTATTTTAGGTCTTTTTGTTAATAATTTATTGAAACCCAGTTACATCTTCATTATTTGATTAGTTATACCTATCAGGAATTCAAACAATCATTCGCAAATTACATTAACTATTTAAAAATCTTAAGCCCAAGCCCAAAATTTAATTTGTTAAAAGAAATAATCATTAATAATTATCATTTCATTACCTAATTTAAAATTTATTGTCTTAATGATAATCATTATAATCCACGATTCCATATTAGGGCGATTCTCGCGTAACACAGTGACATTTTTGCAAAAAAACATTTTTATTAAAAGCTTTTATTTAACTTGCTATGTTAGTATGTTTGTTTAGATCAAATCTTGGAATCAAAATTTAAACAAGTTCTAATTGAGCCAGAGGTTTCTAATTTTGCATACGTGTATAACTTGTTTCTTCATATCTCTTTCCTAAATTCCCTCAAAACTAGAATTGCTGATTTTTAGTCTTATGTAAATTTTTGACACTTCGAACTGTCAAATATTGTTCCATGATTTTATATTACAATTTGTAATCTCCATAGTTATGTTTGATTAGGGTAAAAGTCGATTCTCTCCTCAATGGGATTAAAATATAAGTAAAAAAATTACTTCTGTAATTAATTTTTTTTTTTAAATTAATTTTGATCAAACTAAAAAGTATAAAATAAATTAAATTAAAAAAAAAAATTTTTAAGAAAAGCTTTTATTTAAAAATTAGGCTAAAGAGTATATTATAACTTTTAAGTAAAATTTGAAGCAATATGCAATATAATTTATAAAAGCTTGTGGCGTTTAATTAAGTTTGGTAATTATTGAGAAGTAAAGTAAAGTAGCTACTTACATATAAAATGGAACTAATTAATGATAGCTCCTCAAGATTTTATAAATTATATTGCATATTGCTACAAACTTTACTCAAAAATTATTTTATAGCTTTTAGCCTAATTTTTAAATAAATGCTTTTCTTAAAAAATATTTTTCTAATTTAATTTAATTTTTAAAATACTATATTAATAATTTAAGCAATACAAAATGTTTAAAATAGGGGAAGTCTACCTAAAATGGGATACTTAACGTTTAGAAATGTATACCAATTTTAGTAAAGAAAATAGAGGTGAATTAAAAATCGCAAAATAATAGCTGAATATTCGTTTATCAAATGTAAAAAAAAAAAAAAAAAATAAAAATAAAAAAAATAAATAAAATAGTTATAGGTTTACTCAAAAAAACATATTTTGTAAGGTGATGTTTTTTCCCATTTTAACAATATGGTTATGGCAAAACAGGAAATTCTATATTTCTAAAACAGGATAGCATTTATACATACATTTTTCATATTTTGGAAATAAATATTTTTACACTCTCAGACAACAAATTTTGTACTCAAAATTAAATTAAATACTGGAATCGTACAAAATATACATTAAGCACTATAGAAAATATCACAAGTAAGAGATCATAATCACTATCGACGTCTGTGCATGTATCGTGAACCCATTTATTACATGATGTTGAAGAGATATATACCATTTTAGATTAACACTATGAGGCCCGAGCACTTTCACAGTAAACTTCCCCAGAAGCCGACAATATTTTTCAACAAATTTTATGTAAACAAGTACATAAAATGATTCCACAGAACACTAAATGATTCCAACATGTATGTGTTAGACAGGTCCAAATATGAGTACATAGTTATTATTATTTTGATAAAATACACATATACATACAAACATACAATACACACATACATACATATGTGGATATAAATATTATTTGTAAAGAAAAGATGCAGCCTAGATATTTTGATAATAAAACATGTTATGTAATTTATATGTACAAAAATGAAAAGTGTCCTGTACATAGTAATAAATTATTTTTATTAGAATAACATAAAATCTTTTTTATAAATATTTTTAAGTGTTTTGTTTATTATTTTAAATATTGATCGCGGTCGGCCTCTGAGGATGTTTTGTTTGGTTTCGGATGCCGAAGCCACGGGACTGAAAGTGTTAAACGCTATCCGTCACATAAAAATTAAGATACTTATAATCTAAAAATCTATCCAAAAGTTCTACCACTAAAATTAACAGTAATTACTAGTATATCATGCAATATATTTTGATTTTAAATATTTACTAAAGATAACGGGATAATAGGTACTTACCTTTCTAAATGATAAATATTTTATCAGAAAATCAAAAAACTAAAAAAAAAACTGTTTAATGAAAATTTTATTCTTACTAACAAGGAAAGGTATCCAACTGTATCTCTCAAAAATTTTTGCAACTTTGGTGGATTGTAGAACTTATTAAAACTAATCACATGCCATAATTCGTTTGTGCCTCTAATCGGTTTAAAGGGGTGAAAAGGGGTATTATGTAAAAAAAGCGGAAATCAGAACAGGTTTTACTGTACATGTATCATACTACCAAAGTACGTGACATTTTCTACGATTTAACGGAAGTATCATATTTCAATGTCGCGACATACTGACGCCGCGCACATGCAAATAAAAATTGCATTGTAATCATGTATGTATTAATTACAAAGTGACCTTTGAGACGGGATGCTGATTAAGAAAAAAATTATCATTTGTACAGTTGCATCCATAAATATACGAACGCTGAGATTATTTTTTTATTTCTGATGCTGTTTACTAATAAAAGTATAATAGTATTTTTATCATACACATTTCAAACCTGCTAGAATATATAATTTTTTTAGACGCTAACAAATTATATTCTAATGACGTCACGAGCACAGACATGTTTAAACCTGTTTCAGGCGGAATTCTGAATCTAGGTACAGAGTTCGTTAGTATTCAGACTTGCAGCGCCATCTATTAGTGAAAAGTATAACTATCAAAGGATTCTTAGCGCCATCTATTAATAATTTTTCAAATTTACTACAGGGTTCGCTAGTATCCAGACTAACAACACTATGTAGTAGTGAAAAGTATAACTATCAAAGATTTTTGAGCGCCATCTATTGACAATTTTCTAAATTTACGCACAAAGTTCGCTAGTGTTCAGCGCCATCTTTTAGTGACAAGTATAATTTTTAAGTTCGCTTAGGTTCCGCTAGGTTGGGCATGAGAACCCGCATAGGTTTCTACCACTTGCCAAGGTCACTCAAAAACCGGCAGGTGGGTAGGTGGTTTTCGAATCCCTATATTTCTACTACTGACCAACGACCAGAAAGATTTGAAAATCCTGTAACATATTTCTTTTTCAAAAAAGAAAGAGAAGCACCAAAGCGTAGTTGTCTGTGCTAAACCCGCTTTTATAAGATGTGTTTAGGGTGGACAATATTTATCCTTTTGAACATTTTTATAAACAATGTCATTATTGTGTAGATTACAAATCTTAAAATATTTGCAATTGTATGTACAGATAAATAAAAATAAATAAATAAATAAATAAGATTGCATAGATATCATTAAAGCATGGGGGGTTGGGGTTGCAGTGTATTCTTTCTTTCCAAATTATGTACTTTAAGGAATATCGTAAGTTTGTAACAATTCATTACTAAAATACGAGAAAACTGTGAGCATATTTTTGTTCATTATTAAATTAGAAAGTTAAAATTTTTCCCAAGTTGATATTAGCAAGGGATGTATTTATGCAAAAAGACATAAACTGGTGTGATCTAAAATATATTAATTAAAAATTCTTTTATTTACACATAACAGCCTCCTCTTTTACCAAAAAATACCTGATAAAATTAGCGGTTGGGGGTGGCGGATGAATCCCCAATGATTTTATAACTTTAGTTTTGGTATCATAATAAAGATCTTAAAGTGCCATTTAAATATATATATAGTTTCCCTACCAAAGCTCTTACCATTTCCACGATATTTAAGAAAATTGGAAAAAAATCTAATTTTCAGGGGTGAGTTTCACCCCCTTAAACCGCTTATGGGCACGAACGAAATATGAAAGTTTTAAAAATATTTGAAACCACCAAAGTTTCAAAAATATTTCAGAGATACAGTTGGATACCTTTCCTTGTAAGATTTATGTACACTGCGCTTACAACTAATGATTTAATTATGTATAATGTTGATTGGTAGGTATGGTAGGTATCATTAGTGATACTGAAATTATATACGTTGTCCCATTTTATCAAGTGTCCCATTTTAGATAGATTTCCTCTACGCAGCAATTGAAGTAAAATTTTTTGAGCATATCCTAACTTATATCATCCTATATCTAAAATCCTGTACTCAAAATACAAGACATAAATTCTATTTCGTACTATGTCCTGTGCGTCACGCACGCGTTTATATCTTGTATCTTAATTCTTAAGTAGGTACTACTGGATTTCAGATAAAAATTAAGATATATTCAAAAAAATTTAATTAATTTTCTCTCTCTCTCTCTCTCTCTTTCAGTTATATTATAGAAATTTCAATGCAAGTACAAACGTGTTTATACCTGTACTGTATATTTTGTCAGTGTAGGGTACAAAATTTAGTTTAGCAATAAGTATTCTATACCAGTTTTATACAAGAATTTTTAAATGTTCAAAACTTTAAATCGTTTTCCTCACAGCTCACGTTTTCAAAGTCGGTGCCCCTCATAACTTCAAAACTACAACACCGATCCTTTTGAAATTTTGAACACTGTATCTGTACATAATTTACGAGGTAACGCTGGAGAGTTTTTTTCAAATTTGCTAATAATTTTGATTTTACAATAACAAATTAGCCGATTTTTTTCTCAAAAAATCGTGTTTTCCCTTTCTAAGTTTTCAAAAAAAGTGAAAAATTGAAATTTCGAAAAACCCTCTCAGCGTTACCTGAGAAAAACTATTATCCAACGAATGAATTTTAATTTTATTTATTTCGGATGGTCCAGCATCAATTTATGAGGGGCACCGCAATTCTACTTTTTTCCGAGACACGTTCGAATAATTGCTGCCATTACTATATTTTTTAATATTTCTTCGTGAAAATTTTATACAATATTCTTCGAAAGTCATACTTTAATGTACCACTGGTTTTAATAATGTCGTCATAAAAAATAACAAAAACATGCCTTTTTTGTACGAATTAACCTTACCCCCTTCTTAATCATTTTAATTTATTGTTTCGTACTCTAATCATATGTGACGGCTTATTACACAAATTTAAATTTTATAGATAATTATCGAACTAATTTTATTGTGAATTCAAATAAAAGCATGTAAGTAAGCAATAAATATAATTAATAAAAGTAAAAAACTTTTTTAAACATGCTTTATTTTATTATTAGCTGTTACCCGCGGCTTCGCAAGCGTGAATTTCCTAATTTAGTAAAGGTAATTACTTTTATGTAATTTGCTAAAATATTTTGCCCCTATTTTCTTATCATAAGCTGATATGATAGGCTTTATTTATTGATAAGCTTACTCATCAATCCTCTTTATTTTCAATTTCTTCCTATGGCTAGTTATCTAGGACCAATTGAAAATTTTCAAAAACTAAATGGTCAGTTCTTCAAGCATACTTATAACATAGATTAAAAATCTAAAGTAAGCCAATTAAGAATGTGTAAACGAATTTGGTATAGAAGTAAAAAGGTTTGCATTATATTTGAACATTTCCTAAAGTAACTGACTCATTGTTGGAGACGCTAGAACAGTAGGCGTTGAAAATGTAAAGTTTGCCCTCTCCCCCAATTTTTTGCGTTTATTCCCTATTTTACTCGTTACAGGATTAATTTTCAAAAAGTGTTGAAACATGTACTCATTAACTTTATTTTTGACAACTATGCCCTCCAGTTAAATTCGTGTGAAATTATCTTAACTGTGAGTAAAACTACTTTAAATTAGTTATTCCAAAACAAATCGGACAAATTTAGTCTCAAATTAGTTTTTTAAAGTGCTTCGCTTCGCTCGCAGTTCAAAATTCTATAAAAGATTAATTCCATTTAATGCTTCGCTCCGCTCGACAAACGACTCGGAAGTAACCATTAATATATCTAATTTTCACACCCTGACATCTTTCCATAGATTTCCATATTGATGGTATTAAAATTAATTCAATTTTAGATCCTTTTCGGGAACCCAGAACCCTGGTGGACTTTTTAAATTTATGTTCAGTTCCTCCGTAGTTAAACTTTATTACTATCCTTCTCTAAAGTGAAATTTTAGTAAAAAAGTTTTGAAGTTAACATTTAAATTTTTAAATATTATGAAAATTCGCATGAGAGCGGCAATGTCATTTGTGCTCAAATTACACATAGGGCCGGGTGCAGACTACAGGGTAGGGGTAACGAAAGCGATCGCAGCGCTTGCTCTGGCAGAAATGAGCAATTTGGACGGCTACTTCTATTTAGTACAGCTACGCTATCTGGTGGTAAAAAATTAAGTTAATCAAATTCGGTCTAATTTCTACGGTATTTATATTATTATATTTTATTTAAAATTTATAAGACACAACTTTAACGAAGGACGTAAATCCTATTAGATATAATTTTGTAAGATTGTAAGCGAAACTACTGTTCTCAGTAAATTTGACAGTAACAAATTTTCGAAATGGGTCACGATAATTGTGTTTTCAAATTTAACGCTAAAATACAAGAAGAAACTAATAATGTCAATTTACAGATTTCTAGCCGATTTAAGAATAATTAAAAATAAAAAAAATTTTAACCGAAAGTGGAAAAGAAGGAAATATTTATGTATAACCACTTTTAGAGGACAAAACAGAACTTCCCAAAGAAACTCAAGGAACTAATATAATGCAATATATTATTCGAGTTCATGTTGAAAGACATATAAAACTGGAACTACCAAATTTTAAATAAAATTCCTCACAAATTATTTCGTTTCACTAATAATGTTTTATAGGTACATGAATGGCATATTTTAGAAATTTTACAACTCCATTTTTTTTTTAAATTGTCAAATAGAAGTTGTCTAGTTATATGGGCTTGTGTCAAATAACTGTGGCCACTAGTTCATAGCTCTTCTACATTTCTCACATGTTGTACAGAAACCAATTGATTGCTTTTCGGTGTCATTTGAGATTGGAACGTTATACACATATTATGGGTAATACTTTGAAAGTCAGTTTTAATTATTACGCTCACTATTTAGCGCTAAAAACGAAAATACATTGGATACTCTGGATTCTGACAATTTTCATCTTCTTATTTATTATTTAATAAAAACAGAAATGACACTTGACTTTGACATATAATGTAAAAAAAAAAATAATAAATTAAAATTGCACATAATATCCAGTTAACAGTCGATATTTACTATTATTATTATTTGTTCACATGGAAATATTTAAAAAAAAAAGCCACTGAACTGTAAGTATGGAGAGAGCCACTTGACGATCGAAACGCTCACATTCACGACCACGGTCAACTGCGTTCCATTAGAGTTTATAAACATTGTGAGCGATATGGTTACAAGTTCAAGTGGAACGAGTTTCGGTGTTTTCGGAATTTTGCAAGTACATATTAAGTACCTACCTTACATTATATAAAGTAATTTTCTCCACTTTGACAAAGCAATAATAACAAAACTAACAAAACAAGTAATGACAACGATGACAACTGAAAAATAACATATTATGACGAATGATAACTAGAAGAATGACAGCGACCGCCTCGACTCACATAAAAAACGCGGTCGTTGTGGGCTTGGAGTGGTCGTCAGTAGTTACGTAGTTGATGACGTATTAATGACGTTTGTAGCTCGATCAGAGCGATTGCGGTCGCTTAGTGGAACGGATTGAGACATGTTGCGATCGTTTTCGTCGCCAAGTGGAACGTACTCATTATATCCAGTAACAGTCAATATTTACTATTATTATTATTTGTTCACATGGAAATATTTAAAAAAAGCCACTGAACTGTAAGTATGGAGAGAGCCGACAAAGTTGCAAACGCTAGGTGGCAATAACGTCACGCACATAAAATGTTTTCTCTATTTAAAAGATACTTGAAAAAATAATAATGGACGTTAATATTTACTTTAATATTATAATTTTTGCAGCTTCAGAAATATCTGGATATGTACATATTTTTTTAAATTTTTTATTTTTATTATTTATTAATTATAATTATTTATTATTTTTAATTAACATTTTACAGTTATTTTGAAATTTAATATTTCACTTGATTATGATAAACATAATAATTTTAGAATCTGTTTATTTGTTACCATAGAAAATATAAGCAACGCCTACCCGATTTGTAATTAAATATACCTTGAGCGAGCAACAAAGTATTACTTTTCCGCTTTAAAGCGCAAAGTAGAAATTTGTTGCTCGGCCACTAGAGTCTTCGGCAAATACATATTTTGCGCTCTCTTCACAGAGCGCAAAAGCCTTTTTTTCCACTAAAATTGTAGAAAAATAAACAAATATTAATACTTGCAGGGAGAAATTTCTCCCTTCTTATCGAACTATCGGCTTTAAACCTAGTAAAATACTTATTTATTTTTCAGAGTCATGTCACATTGTATAAAATTTTTCATTTTGCTCCTGTGTTTGTGTATATTTGTGAATTTTGGAAACAGTGGAAAGATACTGGGAGTGTTTCCAACGATTGGAAAAAGTCATTCTATCTTAGGAAAAACATTGCTAAAAGGCCTAGCCCAAAAAGGACATGATGTAACAATAATAACATATTTCCCTGAAAATAAAAATATTAGTAATTACAGGGAAATACCTATCAAAAGCGATTTAAAAAGTGTATTTTATGGTTAGTAATGTTTCTAATCCACCCAAACTTTCTCCACACATGTATACCATAAATAATTAATTATATTATTATTATTATTATTATTATTTTTTAGCGGATACGAGCACAAATGCATTTGATATAGCAAAGAATTTTGGATTCCGCCTGGTGTTTAGTTTTCTAAACAAAAGCATAGTTGTTACTGATATGATATTAAGCGATAATAATGTACAAAAACTACTAAAGTCGAAAGAGCATTTTGATGCTGTGATAGTTGTTGCCTTTCTGGGAGAAGCACAATATGCTATAGCAAATCACTTTAATGCTCCATTGATAATATTCAATTTAGCGGCAGCTTCATCAATGGTATATGAATTAGTTGGAAATCCGTCACCATATGCATACGTACCTGATATTCTTGTAACAGCCACAGCAAAAATGACATTTTTGCAACGAGTCAAAAATACTCTTTTGGCCACAATTGGAGAAGTTAGTAGACATCTTTTTTTTTATCCAGGCCAAGAAAAAATCCGACAGAAACATTTTCCAAATTTACCATCACTCTACGAAATTATGTACAATACGTCACTAGTTTTAGTTAATTCGCATGTTAGCATTGAATCACCCAAACCTCTAGTGCCTAATATGATCGAAATTGGTGGTTTCCACGTATTAGACCCAAAACCGTTGCCTTCTAACCTGCAAACATTCTTGGATGAAGCAAAAGATGGTGTAATTTACTTTAGTTTAGGATCAAATGTACAAAGCAAAGATATGCCTACCGAAATGAGAGATGCTATTGTTGAAGTATTATCTAAATTAAAACAAAAAGTTCTATGGAAATGGGAAGATGATGTTTTACCTGGAAAACCAAAAAATGTTAAAACAAGCAAATGGTTTCCTCAGAGTGATATATTAGGTTTGTAAACATAAGATCCACAGACATAAGATATTCAGAAGGAAAGCATATATTATTTTAAAAATTTAAAATACTATAGCAAAATATAACTGGTTATGATTATATGATTGTGAAATAATGACCAGGATTTAAAATTATATAGCAGAAATTATGTGCAAATTTACGCGAGGCAAAATTAATATTATATTTTTCTCAAATATTTGCTTTCCAATTACTGCTTTCGATATATAATTTGAACAAAATTATAAATTTTTTTACAGCACATCCAAACGTGAAATTATTTATCACGCATGGTGGATGGGGTGGAACTACTGAAGCAGTTGTTAGAGGAGTGCCCTTCATTGGAATACCAGTCTATGGGGATCAGGAGCGAAATTTAGCGATTGCCCAACAAAATGGTATTGGAATATCGTTATCACTAAATAATATTACAGTTCAGTCTTTCTCATGGGCAATAAATGAAGTGCTGAACAATCCAATGTAAGCAAAATTAATTTTTTAGTCTGTCAACTATATCTAGTACTAGTTCACAATAAAAGAAGGTCCTTAACTGCAAATTTTATACTTACCCAAATAGTGTTCCGTGCTATCAGTTATTATTATGGATTTGATGTAATAGCATCTGAGGCAAAATATTTTTTCTGACAAATAAGTTTTATTTTTTAAATAAAAACTATAATTCTCGATTTCCAATCGACTATGTCTTTATTTTGATCTATTTACGCTTACCAGATAGTAACATAGACAGTAGACATTAATTTGAACCGACTGGAACCGATCAACCCAATACAGCGACAGTCTTTGAAGCTGGTTCTTTAAAAAATTTTTTTGTTCAACTTTTTAACTTTAAATACTCCATTAATTCATTAATCTGTTAATTCTGTTCGCAATGGTTAAAATTCCTACAATTAATATAATAAATGTTTTATCTGCAGGTACAGAGACAATATGAGAGAAAAGTCGAAACTTTTCGAAGATCGTGAAATAAAACCAATGGATCGTGCCATATATTGGGTAGAGTACGTAATGCGGCATAAAGGAGCCAAACATTTACGATCACCGGCGCTTGATTTGAACCGAGCTCAACTGTTATTGTTGGATGTCATTGCATTCTTGTTAGCAGTTCTTATAACTGTATTACTCATATTGTACTTTATTATTAAAATTAGTTATAGATTAGTTATAGCAATTTACAAAAAAATTGTAACCAAAAAAGTTAGTAAAAATAATTTAAAAGATAAAAAACAACAATAAAATTTTTTTAAAGATTTTTAAAAATATTTTTAATAATGAATTCCTACTGCGTTTTTTCCATCACAGCGTGATTGGCCGAAAAATAGTCAATTTTCGCGATTTTTTTTCGGATGAATAGGATGGGGGAATGGGGATGAATTTTTTTTACGATTAATACCACTATTTAACAATTCAAAAATATTTTTTTATTCATTTTTATTTATTTTTAATAATTATTATATTTTTTTTTAAAAAGTGTCTTTAAAGTAAGGACGGATATTGGTACCCACAATTGCGACCGCAGTTTTCGGGCGCAGGACAACTGCACTCGGCCAGGTAAAATAATGTTAATTACTATGGACAACTTCCCTCGCCTTCAGAACATGCCCCTTAGTGAGAATGGACAACTGCACTCGATTCACATAAATAAAAAAAGGGGAAAATTACTCCCACTTCGTTTCTCTTGTTATGATATAATTATTATGAATAATGAAACAACCATGAGTACTATCACTCTGAATCGTGCATGTTACCCTAAGATATTATTTAAAATTAGTATTATTCTTAAAATTTTTTATTCATTTTGATCTACATACAAGAGAAATGCGCACCAATTTCAATAATTTTAAATTAATAAGTATTTTAATATCATTTTACGGCAAAATGGTACAAACTGACTATTTCATTTGCAACATCTGCCTTGAAATTTAAATTCATATACTTTTCCGCCACTCTAACGGTTGCCACAAAAAGTTACCGTAAACTGGAGTGAAAAGGCACGAAATCAGTCTTCACATCCTATTTTTTGTATTTCTTTTACGAGTACTTATTCTTTAATATATTTAAAATTTATGAGAGGATGGTCACTTTATCAAAGTAATCAAAAATTTTTGAAAAAATCCCTGTTTTCTGAAAAAAAAAACCTCTAGGTAGTGGGCAAGAAATCCAGCGAAAAATTACCAGTGCTTCCGCGAAGCGAAAAGCAGAAACTGACATTCACGAAAGACCTTCAAAAATTCTTCGTTCCGCGATCGAGAATTTAAATTCATAAAATATTACTATTAATGAAATAAATTCAATAAAAAAAAAATAGTTTATCGAGTCAAAAGGAAAATGTTGCCATGTTTGCGAAGAAGTGAAGAAGAAGTTTTTATAAGTTTAGAAACATTAGATATTAGAACTAACCGTGGGGAAATATTTTTGCATTCCGCATACAAAAACAATGGAATACTGGTTTTCACATGCAATACAAATTTAGATTTCTTATGCAATTCAGCAGCTATATACACGGATGGAACTTTTCAATATTGCACAAAATTTTTTAAACAGCTTTTAACAATACACGGTTTAAAAAATAATCGTTACATACCAATCGTTTTTTGCGTTCTGCGGAATAAAACAGCGGAAATTTACAGAAGCTGTTTGACATTAATTAAAAATATATGTGGTGAAAATAATTTAGTTTGGAATCCTTAAGACGTAGTTGTAGATTTTGAGAAGGCGATTCAAAAAGTGATTGATGAAGTGTTTCCTGATTCAAATATAATTGGTTGTCGCTTTCACCTTAGCCAGTCTTGGTGGCGAAAAAATTGTGGCAACTATATAAATATAAAAAAAGACAAAACTGCAAAAAAAGGATAGATCAAAGTATAGAGATAAGGTATCGGGTCCTTTTAGTCACGGCAGATCTGTATATATATATATATATATATATATATATATATATATATATATATATATATATATATATATATAGTTACGTTTCGTAACAATTAAAGTTAGTTTTTAAAAAATTTATTTTAAGTTTAAAAATACAAAATTGTTTTTACAATATATCACTGGAGTACTCCAGTGTTACTATTGCTAGCTAGATCGAACAAAAATCAGATAATTCACTGAGTTACCTTATTTATAAGTAATTTAGACAAAGAGATTGCTGAATAAGCAAAAATGAGAAAGATGTAACTGTAAAATAATATCATTGCAATTCCTTTGTCTCAATACATTGTATTTAATTATTTAGTAGGTTTTGATGATTAAGCTTTTGTTATTTTTAGATACATGAAAAATTAAATAATTATCTATATGAGTTCCTTATGGGATGAATTATTACTTATTGTCTACATACATTGTACAATTCTTAATATTACAGAAATATTGATTAAATGTATAAAAATATAATATGTATTAATTAAGTGTTAGAGCGGATGTGATGGTTACATAACTCCTCCCCTCTGACTTTCTGGCCTAGACCATATGAGCTTTGGTTCATTGGGATGGCCAGACGGCAAATAATTTATTTGTGTTGTAGGTGATGAATTTGTCGATTTCCATTTATTTCTGATGTATTTTATCACAATGAATATAATAAATGTTGCTATTACGATGCCGAATGCTATATATACCCCGGATATATGTAGGGTTGTTTTGGATTTGAATTCTTCTATTTCTTGTCTATTTTCGATGTGGTAGGAATTAAGTTTTTGCAGGTTGATTTTAGGTAACAATTTTTGTTCTTTAATTTGGAGTTCGTGTAGAGGTAATATATGAAGTTGTTGTGTTTTATTAAGTTCTTGGTTTTTGTACACGACGTTGTTTATGACAATTTCACATTGGTGAAAATAGATGAGTATTGTTCCTTTTACGAACCGTTGGTTAATACCGCAAGTAGTTGAAATTGATTGATTTTTTACGTTTTTCAATATAACGTGTTGTGGTGTTAAACGTTTGACCATTGTTTGTTCGTCGAATTCCTCGTAGATGCAACTTCCAATTTGTCCACGAATTGCATGGTTAAAGCAGTGATCTGATGTAGGTAGCTTAATTAGATCTTCTTTGTCACAGATGTAGATTTTATTTAGCCGTGAGCATTCTTTCTGTGAAAAGTAACTTACATATTTTCCGCTTAGGATATAGGGATAGGGAATTAATATAGATTTGTTTTTAGTGGGTAATGGTTCCAAAAGGTTCAATTTATAAGTATCGTTTTCGAAAATAGGGATGCGAATGTTGAATATAATGTTGGTATCATTATAATAGGCTTGGAAGGTTAATAATTCGTATACTTGATGTAAGGAATTAATAGGTAAGCGTTGGGATTTTAAGATTTTATATGCATGGTCCAATTCGTCAGGAGTTAATATTAAGGTAGGAAGTACATTGAGTTTTGCCAAATTTAGAGCTTGAGCTAGTTGAACCAAGTGTGAATGCAAGAGGTCGATATTATAAATTATATGATAAGCGTGTTGTATTGAATTTAGAAAATTTTGTTCACGATTTGTTAAACTACCAGATACTTGTGTTTTCATTGTAGAGAGAATTTTATTTATGGCATCTTGCTGAATGTTTATATGGTTTGATATGTTATTAAAACGTTCAATCATAATTTCATTGATTTTGATCTGTTTGTTATTCCCCGAAATTAAATTGTGTTGATTGATTTTTAAATTATTTATTTCTTTATTTATCGCTAATGCGTCTTCTTCGTCCATGTTACCAGTTATAGTTTTGATGATTGACCCTAAGGCACTGACAAGGGCCCGTTTTGTACGTTTTGGGTAAATTTGTTTAAAAATAGTTTTAAGTTCTTTAAATTTTAACTGAATTATGTTTTTGATAGTCGTGTTAGTCAACAGTTGATCGTCTTCGTTTAAATATTTTAATGAATTGCCAATTTTATCTATATTTTCTCTATAATTTGTAAGGTTAATTATGTGTATAAATTTGCTAAATTCTTGATTAAGTTTGGCTTGTCCTAGTTCTATAGCCACTAGTCCCGGGTTGTTCGTTAGGTCGCGTATCTCGATTTTCTGTGTCGTCACCGTTGTCATTATTGTTAATATTGCCCTGTAACAAAGGTCGTCTTAATTTTTGTTTTGGGATTTTACGGTTTTTGTCGTCTGTTACCGTTACCTTATTATTAGTTTTTACTGTAATTTGTTTAAATTTTGGGTGTAATTTGGAATTATGTTTATTTTCCTGAAAATATGTAGTTTGTTTTTCTTTATAATCAATTGGGGATTCGCGATTACTATTTAGAGTATTAATTTTGTTTTCTTTTTGTTGAATTTGGTTCTGATAAGATTCACGTTGAAATTTTTCGCGTTCTTGTTGTACTATTGCTGGGTCGGCAGTTAATTTAATGTCATATTTACGTCCGAAAAATAATTCATATGGTGTACATTTAATCGCGGTATGAATTGAATTATTATAAACAAAAACTGTATGTAGCATTTTTAAATCAGCTGAGCTGCTTTTATCAGTTGCATGTGTGATACGATATTTTTCAAGGATAGAAGAATGGAATCTCTCTACAGGAGAATTTGATGTTGAACTTCTAACAGCTGTTATGTGTATATTAATACTATACGTGTCACAAAATTGTCGAAAACGTATTGAGTCAAATCCTTTTTCTGAATCGACTACAATATTTTTAGGACTACCGTATTGGGATATGTATTGTGCTAGAGCCTCAAGGATATGGGATGTATTTCTTGTTTCGATTGGGTATGCTTGGCCAAAACGTGAAAATTTATCTACAATTGTTAAATATATTAATTTGTCCAAATAAAATATATCAATGTGTACAATTTCGAGTGGCTGTGACGGTGTTTCTGTTAATTCAAAATTTTGTTTTGGTGGTCGTCTGTCATATTTATTTTCGTTACACAGTTTACAATTATTAACATAATAAGAAATTTTTGATTTTAAATTTGGAAAGTAATGTTCTCTTCTAATATGGTTAAAAGTTTCGTTAATTCCTGTATGTCTAAAGTCATGATACTTTTTTATTAATTCGTCTTGTTGGTCATCTTCTAAAACGTCTTCTAATAGTTTAGTTGCTCGAATAATTTTGTACTGTTTACCTTGAGAGAAATAATCAGAATATATTCTTTGAATTTTAATAAATAATTCGTCATCAGGACAGTATATAGCTAAAGTTACCTTCGGTGGAATGTTTTCTTTTATAATTGAGATTAAAATATCGTCGTCGTCAGCAGAAAGTGTAATTGTAATGCGTCGACGTGTATTAAAAAGAATTTGGAATTTGCGTTTAGTTGCAGTTTGAATGTTTTCATCTTTTAATATGATTAATTGATTTTTAAAATCATTAAGGGGGTTTTCCGAGATTCTAATTAAGGAGGTATCATCCTCTGATGCACTATGTACTGTTTGTGTAGAAGTGTCTTGTGTAGAAGTGTCTTGCGTAGAATCGTCATTAGTATGGGGGTTACTGTCAATTATAATTCGTGAAAGGGCGTCTGCGTTAGTATTTTGTCGACCTGGTTTGTGTATAATTTTGTAGTCAAATTCTTCAAGTTTAAGTCGCCATCTTACTAATTTACTGTTTGGTTCTTTAAGTGACATGAGCCATCTGAGTGGTTGATGGTCAGTAATTATGGTAAATTTTCGTCCGTATAAGTAAGGCCTGAAATATTTGGTTGCCCATACGATCGATAAAAGTTCTTTTTCTATAGTAGAGTAATGTAATTCTGAGTCGGTTAAGGTCCTAGAAGCGTAACATATTGGGTTATCTTTACCAATAGGTCCTTGGGAAAGGACTGCTCCGATTGCTACATTGCTTGCGTCCGTTGTCAAAATAAATTCTTTGTTAAAGTCTGGATAGGCAAGGATTGGGTCGTTTGTCAAGAGGTCCTTACATGTTTCGAAACATTTAAGGAACTCGGGTGTATGTTTAACTGTTTCACCTTTCTTCAAACATTTAGTCATTGGTTTTGTTAACCTAGCGAAGTCTTTAATAAATTTCCTGTAGTATCCAAGAAGTCCCAGAAAAGATTTAATATCTTTTTGTGTTTTTGGTACAGGGAATTTCCTAATAGCAGCTACTTTATCAGGATTAGGTTTTACACCTGCTTCTGATACTATGTGTCCCAGAAAAGCTACTTCCCGTTTTAGAAATTCGCTTTTGTCTAATTGAATTTTTAAATTTGCGTCTTTTAGTCTGCTAAAAACTTTATCGAGATTAATAATATGTTCTTGAAGCGAAGTGGAAAAGATAATTATATCATCCATGTATACAAGACAAATTGTACCTTGTAGATCTTTTAGAACGTTATCCATAACTCTTTGGAAAGTTGATGGAGCGTTTTTTAGTCCAAATGGCATGCGAACATGTTCGAAATGTCCATGGTCTACAGTAAAAGCAGTTTTCTCAATGTCCCTAGGATGAACTTCTATCTGATGGAAACCAGATGCTAAGTCTAGAGTAGTGAAATACATGCATTTACCAAGTTTGTCCAGTATATCTGTGATGTTTGGGATTGGATATTTATCCCCTATAGTTTTCTCGTTAAGTTTCCTATAGTCCACCACTAATCGCCATTTTCGTACTCCGCTTTGGTCTAGTTTTTTAGGAACTATCCAAATTGGACTACTCCAAGGAGAATAGCTTGGTCTTATGATGCCTTGATGGAGCATCTTATCAATTTGCTTCTTAACCTCTTCCTTATGAATATAAGGATACCGATAGGATTTGGTATAAACGGGTAGATCGTCAGTTGTTTTTATTTCATGTTTAATTTTATTCGTAAATGAAAGATCTTGACCCTCTTTATAAAAAACATCCTCATATTTACGACAAAGTTTAAACAAAGCTTGTCTTTCTTCGCTATTTAAATGTTCGGTCCTAATAAGAGATTCGATCGGGGGTAAGTCCGTGTCGTTATCAGTTTGAAATTGGTTAAAGTTACAGTCAATAATTTCGTGATTTAAAATTTCTACTTTCAGTGGCTGTTCGATTAAAAATTTTTGTGCACTGTTTGTGTGATTTAAAACAGGTGCGAGTATATGCCAATCTTTAACATTGTATACGCCAGAAGGAATCGAAAATTTATTTTGAATTTTTATGTCATGTACTAATACGTCGCCTGATTGTACGTCTGTTGGAATTTTGACTAATTGTTTACAATTTGGTTCAATTATGTGTATGCCACTTGTGATGTTGGGTTTGAACAACAATCTATTTGTAGAAAATGGTGTTATTAATCGTTTACCGGGAATATCAATTTGAGCTTGAAGTTGGTTAAGTATGTCAAGTCCAATAAGTCCGTCAAAATAACCGTGAAATCGTAAAAGAAGAAAATCTATTTTACCAGTTTGATTGAATTCACTAAAAATGGGTAATTTTGCCTTTTTTGTTACGCTATATGATCCTAAAAGTGATTTAATTGTAGTAGGTTTAATTTCAGTTGTAAGGTCTGGATGAACTAATTCAGGATTAAGGAAGGAATTTGAAGAACCAGTATCAATTAAAAATTTTAAGGGTGTACAGTCATTTTGGTTAGTAATATGTATATAAGGTAAAGTAGATTCATGAAGATTTAAATCTATGTATCCAAATTGTTGTCCGAGATTAACCGAAAATTTTGATCATCGATCTCATTTTGATTATTTTGGTCTGTCTGTTCGTATTCGTCTACCAAATAACTGTTTTCGTCATAATTTTCGTCAACTACGTATTCGTCTAATGAACTAAATCCTGATGCTTCTGTGTTAAAAAGTTCGTTTGAAGCAAAAGTCGGTCTACTTTGGGGTTGGAAAAT
Source organism: Brachynemurus nebulosus (assembly GCA_035578155.1). Taxonomy (NCBI): domain Eukaryota; kingdom Metazoa; phylum Arthropoda; class Insecta; order Neuroptera; family Myrmeleontidae; genus Brachynemurus; species Brachynemurus nebulosus. The sequence goes on along the minus strand of JAPWDM010000001.1, from coordinate 6,860,539 downwards.
ATTACGTCTAAATGGTTGTTGTTGTTGTTGTTGTTGTTGAAAATTAGGGCGTGATTGTTGCTGTTGTGTGTTAGGTTGTCTAATGCTTAACCTATTACTGCCTAAGTCCATAGGTGTTGGTCGCGGTAACTGTTTTGTATTATTTTGTGTGTTGAATTGTCGTATTTGTTGATTATTATTTTGTGTATAAAATGGTCGCGTTTGTTGAATATTATTTTGTGTGTTAAACGGTGTATGTGTGGTAAACTGTTTTTGGTATTGTAAGGGATTATGAAAATTGTGTGATCTAATCGGTACAGGTGCGGATATTGGAGGTTTTACTGTTATTTGTTGATATGATTTTTGATGGTAGTGAATATTTTGCTCTTTGATAGCGTATTCAAATGCGTTTTGAATTGTGTCTGGGTTTCGTGCACGTACGACTGACCCAATAGGTTCTCTAAGTCCAGCTAAAAATACATCTTTTGCCAAATTTTTAAATAATTGTAATTTAGAATTTATTGCAATGGAATCATTTTCGTTTAATTTGGTGAAGTTAACTAATGAAGAAAGTATTTCGATTACTTTCGCATAAAATTCTTCCATTTTCTGATTTTGATTTTGTTTTAAGCTGTAAAGTTCCCTAATTAAGTTTGTCTCGTTTCGTTTGTCCGCATAGTGTGAAATTAAATTTGCTTTGATTGATTGCCAGTCTGTCGGAGTACCGTACATGTTTAAAATTTCGTTAGCCTCTCCTACAATTTTATTACGGATAGCCCGTATCCACAATTTACCGTATCCCTGTGTCCAATCGACACTTACACATGCTATGATTTCATCTACATTTTCAATAAAATCATGCAGTGTTCTCGGATTTCCATTAAATTCAGGTAGGAATTTAATTGGATCCGGTATTCTAAATGCTTCGAGCACTTGTGAGAAGCCACTAACTGAATTTTCGTTTACTTGCATTTTTGTACTGTTATAATATTTATTAAAATCTAAACTTTCTAAACTAATTGAATTATTTGTATTTGTATTTAAATTATTTGATTGAACTGTTTCAATATTACTATTACTAATTAAATCTAAATTAACGTTGCTTATCGTATCCTCCGATATGCTCACGTTTGACTCAACTATTGCGTTTTCTGCGCCGTTTAGTTGAGGGATTTTCGATCTAGGATATGGTCTGTGTGATAATTTAAACAATTTTGATTTTACGATGAAAGACATACGAAAAAGGAAAAAGCAGGAACAAAAAATATAAGCAGCGAAAAATATGCAATTTACTCTACTTACAGAACGCTCCAGTAAATTTCCATTCCTCGTAGATCCGTTGTTGTATGAAGGATTGAAATCCACGCACTGCTAACCAGAGTGTACCACAATTCTTAATATGCTGTTAAGATTGAATTGTTTCCTTGAGAAACCGTCAATTCCACAACTCACGATATCACCAATACCGGTAACAATGCTTACAACAATCCGAACGACTGCGCCAGTTACGTTTCGTAACAATTAAAGTTAGTTTTTAAAAAATTTATTTTAAGTTTAAAAATACAAAATTGTTTTTACAATATATCACTGGAGTACTCCAGTGTTACTATTGCTAGCTAGATCGAACAAAAATCAGATAATTCACTGAGTTACCTTATTTATAAGTAATTTAGACAAAGAGATTGCTGAATAAGCAAAAATGAGAAAGATGTAACTGTAAAATAATATCATTGCAATTCCTTTGTCTCAATACATTGTATTTAATTATTTAGTAGGTTTTGATGATTAAGCTTTTGTTATTTTTAGATACATGAAAAATTAAATAATTATCTATATGAGTTCCTTATGGGATGAATTATTACTTATTGTCTACATACATTGTACAATTCTTAATATTACAGAAATATTGATTAAATGTATAAAAATATAATATGTATTAATTAAGTGTTAGAGCGGATGTGATGGTTACATAACTATATATATATATATATATATATATATATATATATATATATATATATATATATATATATATATAGTAATGGACACAACTTATGGACACCCTATATAATATTTTATCTAATATGTATCAGTTACCTAACATTCTTTACATACCATTCACACATATATCAAATTTCAATCATATGCTTATGTAATCACTTTATAATATCAATTACAGCTTATATCAGCTTTTAACTTTTTACTTCTAAGAATTGTTATTAGAAGCCTCATTTCTTAGTCAGCTAAATGCACTTTTCTAGAATATTACGAGATAGTATAAATACAAGCGTTTAAGTCAATTTCAACGAGTTTAGTTTCGCTATTATTCAATTCAATTTCAAAGTTCGCTAGACGTGAGGTTTCTACTATTGAAATTTGTAACAATTAAATATTTTATAATAAATATTGTAATAAAACGAAAAATAAAATTTATTTTTTAATCAACCTCGCGAACGAGTGAACATAACTGGCGCAGTCGTTCGGATCTGTAACGCGTTTTCGTGTAAAGTAGTTAAACTTGCGGACAAGTGGTTCGAGGGCATATCGAAACATTTGCCGGAGCTAAACGGTTTATTTGGCTCTCGAGGGTTTCTCTTCACGGGAACACGGACACCAGCAGATCTTCGTGAACCTACAGCTGTTGGACTTGGAGCATACAAGGAACCAGCAACTACAACGCAGAACTACGGTGAGGGCACATCATCCAGTGGAGCTGCTACAACCATCCGTACTATGGTCGCATTCTGGCTGTTCACGTAAGTCGATTTTGTTTCAATTGTTATTCATTGGAAATTTAATGCCTAATATCAAACCCAAATTATCCTTACTACGGGCAATTCCTTATAAGCGAAACTCTTCTCCCAACACCTTTGACGCCGCAGTAAACGGGAACGGTGTTGAAACCCAAAATTACCCCAACACTAGTAACGCCGCAGAATACGGGAATAGTGTTGAATTAAGTAATTCTTTAAATAATTTTTACGAAAATTTTGAAAATCTCAATCCAATTAATTTAAACGAAAATACAATTAATCTAAATAATACAAATAATATTTCAAATAATTTAACAATGGCAACGCCTAGTAAAGTCTTTAATGCATTAAGAATCCCAGATGCTATTAAAGATTTACCAACCTTCGATGGTAATACACGCTTATTGTATGATTTTATAAATAACGTAGAAGAAATTTTAAGTCTCATTCCTAATGTTAACGGAACTAGTTACGGCAAACTTCTCCTTAGAGCTATTAGAAATAAAATCACTGGACAGGCTAATGAAATACTCAATATGTATGGGACACCTATCGATTGGGTCCAAATCAAAAATAATTTAATTACTCATTATTCGGACAAGAGAAATGAAACCAGTTTAATTAAAGATTTACATAACCTTAGACAAGGTAATCAAACTGTTGAGACATTTTACAGTAGTATAATAGAAATTTTGTCTACAATATCAAACCATGTTAAAATACATGAAAACAATGGAGATGTTCGAGCTTCCAAACTAAGCTTATACAGTGAAATGTGTTTGAATGTTTTCCTATCGGGATTACGGGAATCTTTAGGATCCACCATTGGCGCAATGAAACCAAGCACATTATCAGAAGCCTTCAGCTTTTGCATAAAAGAACAGAATATCTACTATACCAAATCACAAACCCCAAACATAGTTAATAAACCAAAACCAATAGTTCAACATATTAATTCTAGTAACAATCGGTTAGTTCCAAATCAATTATAACATCGTACATTTATTCCGCAACAAACGAACTATAGACCACAAATGGTACAAAGACAATTTACGTATAAACCAACAACAACTTCACCACAACAACCAACTTCCAGATTCCCTCCGCAACAGTTAACGCGATATAAACCGGAACCTATGGAAATAGGAAGTAATAGATTAAGTATTAGGGCACAACCACGAACACAACAATATAATTCAAATACTAATCGTGTATTCGCCCCTATGTCTAAACCAACTTTTGTTAGTGAAGAATTACATAATAATGAACAACAAGATTTCCAAAATTTAGACAACTTTGAAACTGCAAACACTGACATTGTTGAAAATATCGACGTATATGACGAACAAGACAACGAAAACAATACAAATCCTATGTCCGTTGTCAGTTCCGAATACGAACTAGACGATTCAAATTTTCAGTCAACCTGGGACCACAAGTTGGTTACCTAGACCTGAACACTCACGGCAACACACTTCCTTATGTACATATTCAATCCCCATCCGGCAAGTATCTAAAATTTCTTATTGACACTGGCGCTTCAAATTCATTTATAAACCCTGAACATGTAGATCTAAATTATTGCGAAGAAATTAAACCAATAGAAATTAAAGCAGTACTGAACACCTATCACTTAAAGGAAAAAATAACCTTACCCATGTTTAAAGAATTTAGACAACCAAACGATACGATTGATTTCTTAATTTTTCAATTTCACCAATATTTTGACGGTCTAATCGGCTTAGATATTTTGAAAAAGATTAAAGCAAAGATTGACGTTGTTAATCAAATTTTAAAAACAAAAAACGCTACATTAAAATTATTATCAAAACCAAATTTTATGTCTAGAAAATTTACATTACAACCTTTTTCAAAAATGATAGTTAAATTACCGGTTGATATCCAATCAGGAGAATTTATTTTAAAAAACATTTTTATTGACAATAAACTTCTGATACCTGAAGGTAGGGTAGACCGGGGTTAGTTGGGTACAGAGGTAAGTTGAACATGTAAAAATTACCCCACACAAAAGATATGGTCAAATTACCACACTTAAATAAATCAGTCTTATCCAATTAACGACATTACAGAGGTAAGTTGAACATATAAAAATTACACCACACAAAAGATATGACAAAATTACGGTTATTTGGATAAGGGTGACTTAAATAAGTTAGGGTAGACCGGGGTTAGGTGGGTACAGAGGTAAGTTGAACATGTAAAAATTACCCCACACAAAAGATATGGTCAAATTACCACACTTAAATAAATCAGTCTTATCCAATTAACGACATTACAGAGGTAAGTTGAACATATAAAAATTACACCACACAAAAGATATGACAAAATTACGGTTATTTGGATAAGGGTGACTTAAATAAGTTAGGGTAGACCGGGGTTAGTTGGGTACAGAGGTAAGTTGAACATGTAAAAATTACCCCACACAAAAGATATGGTCAAATTACCACACTTAAATAAATCAGTCTTATCCAATTAACGACATTACAGAGGTAAGTTGAACATATAAAAATTACACCACACAAAAGATATGACAAAATTACGGTTATTTGGATAAGGGTGACTTAAATAAGTTACCCTTATCCAATTAACCATATTAAAGAAATTTGTATCATTTATAAATAATTTTTTTGAAATATTTATATGGAAATATTATCACAATTAATACATATATATGTATCACTAGTATTAGGTACGCAATTAATATGCGCCCAATTTTTGCACAACTGACATTCAATCCACGTTTCTTTGGGGCTACACTTTGAAAATAGTTCATTGCATATTAAGCAAGAAATCCTTGGTAATAATATTAAGCAATTACTATTAATACAAATATTAATTTTTTTAGTAACTTTTTTACACTTTTTTTTTATATTTTGTTCTTTCTCTAATGTTTTTATTTCTATTGAATCGGTTAAAACACTAGATTTTCTTTTCCTCTTGGTTTGACCCTGTTCTTTTGAAGCAGCCCTTGGGTACGGTCGAACTATTTCTGGAGAAAATATTGTAGGTGATGATGTTAAAATTTGCGATTCTGGGGGATCAGTTACGAATGACGGAGCGAAATCATCTTGAGTAAAAATATTTTCATTATATGGAAATATTCCAGTCTTTTTAAATCCTTTTATGATATTTGTATTAGTTGTAGCTAATGGTAATGAATCTGCTACTATTTTTGGGATATCATATATTGTTATTTTTTCACCTGGATTATTTCTTAACCATAAATCTTGTGTAGTTGAAGCATATTTCTTAAATGGTCCATACACAGCCACATCAAGTGGTTGTAATTTATGGCTACAATGTGGTGGAAAGGATAACATTACGATCCCATTATTTTTCGCTAAGTTTAAGGTTGGTACATGTAAATGTGAGGAATGATTATCTAATAAGAGTAATACTGGATTATTAATAGATGGTTTAACGTGTGCGATGAAATGCTGCATGTACATAAAAAATTCTTCATTTGTTACCCAACCGCTAGAATTTCCTGCACCAATAGAACCTTTTGGTCCATTATTAATAAAATGATTTTTATATTTTTTTCGTGGAAATACGAACATAGGAGGCACTGTATTTCCGTTTGCAGAAACAGCACATATTAGTGTGACATTAGTGCCCCGTTCAGCAGAAGTTATGGAGCCAACATTTTTTTTACCTTTGGCAGCAATTATTTTAGGAGGTTTTAATACAGTACTAATTGAGGTTTCATCAACATTATAAATATTTGATGCGGTAAATTGATATTTATTCTTAACTTCAGCTAATTTTGTGAAAAATGGTTTTACATTTTGAACATTAAATGATGTCGCTCGTCCGATACTTGTTGCTTCTGGTTTTCTAATTGATAATTCTCGATTCCTTTTTAGAAAACTAGTAAGCCACTCTTTGCCAGCTATTTTATTAATTTTCCATATTTCAGGCATTTTAATATTAAATTTTTCAGCACACTCATAAGCAAGCTGGCGAACATTTTTCGGAGTCAATCCATAAAATATCGAAGCCATTTGTAGTAAATAATCTTTTAATGCAATTTCCTGGTCCTTAGAAAATACTTGTCTAGGTTTTTTATAACCAATTGTCGGTAAATCTTGCGTTTCCTTATTTTTATATGCTTTTAACTTAATTATATAACGTGATAGTGTCGTACGTTTAATATTAAATTCCTTTGAAGCAGCATTGATACTTCGGTTTCCAGAAATTATTGTTCTTGCGGCATCATTAAATGTTTCGATAGATATAAAACCTCTTTCAGTTTTACGTTTATAATTTCTCATATCTAATAGAAATAAAAAACAAATATATAATAAAAGAAAATCTTAATCATAGTTTTGTTAATGAAAAAAATTTTACTTACTTGTTATTTGTAAATGATACAAATTGATAATTGAAACTGATGTATTTTGTTAAGATAAATCTATTACTGTTTTATATTAAAAATTTATATATTTGAAGAAAATTTCAATTTTTGTAAAATGAGTGTACATTATAATATATAAAATAGCATTGTGAAATAAAAGCACATAATATATGAAGGTATATGCACTTAAACTTTGTAATTAAACAATTACGGTCACATACAAAAAGTAGTCACAAACGCCACAAACTTCACAAACACAAATCGTTCACATTTTTATATGTAAAATTTATAATTTTGAAGAAAATTTCAATTTTTGTAAAATTAATATATATTAAAACCACTTTTTAAATAATAGTTTAAAAAAATAGAAACAAGTTCGCATTTACATGTATTTTGTTAAAAGTAACACAATTCGTTCACTTTTATTATATATAAAATTTATACTTTTGGAAAAAATTACAAATTTTTTTAAAATTAATAATGGTTGTAACCACTTGTAAGAATAATTGAAAAAAATAATAAAAACAAGTTCACAAAAAACAATGTTTAAGTACATATAACAACACATATTATGTGCTTTAACTTCACGACGGTGTATTGTACACTAAACTTTTTATGTTTCCTATCATTTAATATATTCTGGTTTATAAAAAAAGGGGGAAACATCACAAACACATACGTGTTACTAAACATATATGTGATATATGTGGTATGTTATTATGTATGTTTTAATATTTAAACAAGGGTGCCACCCCAACACATCTTACTGAATATATACATATATATATATATATATATATATATATATATATATATATATATATATATATATATATATATATATATATATATATATATATATATATATATATGTATGTATGTAATATGTGTTATGTATATGTAGTTAAAATACACATGAATATATGTAAAACTTTTTATGTTTCCTATCATTTAATATATTCTTGTTTATAAAAAAGAGGGAAACATCACAAACACATACATGCTACTAAACATATATATGATATATGTGGTATGTTATTATGTATGTTTTAATATTTAAACAAGGGTGCCACCCCAACACATCTTACTGAATATATATATATATATATATATATATATATATATATATATATATATATATATATATATATATATATATATATATATATATATATATATATATATATATATATATATATATATGTATGTAATATGTGTTATGTATATGTAGTTAAAATACAAATATTGATTTTTATTTTTCTTACGTATTTAGAAAGGTTTTTTATATGATATTGTATGTATACAGTATTGAAATGGCTTTTTATCTTATGATAATGTATGAAAAATGTACATTTAAAATACTAATGTAAGTAAGATATTGTAATACGTTAACAAAAGTCAGGTGAATGTATAATATTTTAACCAAAAGTAAGTTAAAGTATTGAAATATTGGTATATGTGAATGTTTTATTATGAGTCCTCAAACCTGACATCCTAGTGAAAAAGGATGGAAGGGTCCTCGTGGTCGACGTTACCGTCCGCCATGAGGATGGGGATAGTATGATGTCTGGTAGGAGGGAGAAGTTTCAAAAATATAATAAAATTGTCACCTACTGCCAAGAGTTGCTTGGTGCAGAAAGTGGTGCGGTGGTACCGATAGTGGTAGGTACTCGGGGAGCACTGCCCAAGCAAACTCGGGAAGATCTCGAAAAAATTGGCATAACTGATCGTAAAACACTATTGACAATCTCCTTAACAGCACTTCGGTGCTCAATAGAGATCTTCCACCAATTTATTGATTATGCGTCCCCAGGAGTGGAACCTACTGGCCCAGGTCCTCCACTCCAACCCGACCGGCCCGGGTAAAGAAAGCAATGGGATGAAAATCTCCATGGTGCGTGCATGTGCATTTTTAACATAAACGACGATTAGGCACATTGAAAGATGTTGCTTTAATCCTGACGATTCGGCATGTTGAAAAACATTGCGGATCATTTTAACTTTTAATTATTTTGACTACAGCTGTGCTGTATTTTAACTATTTATGACCTAGTGTTCGGGGGCTTTTATTAATGTAGTTGGCCTTTTACACCACTACGCTTTAACTGTGATATACCCCCGGCACTATTTTAATTGTTTTTAACGTTGACGTGGTACAAGCGGCTTTTACTTTTATCGAAGATTTTTACAAATCTTCACTGTGATATCTTCTGTGATACTACCGCTTGTACCCAACCATTGATTTTAACCTATTTATTTTAGCTATTTCGATAGCTATTTTAGACACGCACATGCACATCAAGTTAAACTGAGAATCGCGGTTGACTTGTGGATAGGGAGGGGTGCTCTGTGAGTACCTAACCACCATGTTTGAGAATTCATCCAAATCGCACCACGTTGAGTAAAGGCAAAAGCCCTGTGACACCGGAGGGCACCTCCACGTGGTTTTCCCTGGAAACGGTCTCGATGCCAGGACCGGCCAAGTTCCAATGATGGTGTCACTTACCTTGGCAGAGAGTTAGTTTATTCATGTTCGTCCGATGGCATCGCCTCGGAGTCCTATGGGCGCAGATATTGGCGTGGGTTTTCTAATACTCTTTTCCCACTGTATAGCCCGGGCTCCAAACCCAACGTACCGCCGTAGCGGAAAGTGTGCCTCGCGCATAGCGAATAGCCAAATGCCTCGTCATCTAATTAGTGACGCGCATGAATGGATTAACGAGATTCTCTCTGTCCCTATCTACTATCTAGCGAAACCACTGCCAAGGGAACGGGCTTGGAAAAATTAGCGGGGAAAGAAGACCCTGTTGAGCTTGACTCTAGTCTGGCACTGTAAGGAGACATGAGAGGTGTAGCATAAGTGGGAGATTTATATTGTACTTTTTATGGGATTTATTTGTCGCTGGTGAAATACCACTACTTTCATTGTTTCTTTACTTACTCGATGAGGCGATAATAGTTTTGTATCTTATGATAATGTATGAAAAATGTACATTTAAAATACTAATGTAAGTAAGATATTGTAATACGTTAACAAAAGTCAGGTGAATGTATAATATTTTAACCAAAAGTAAGTTAAAGTATTGAAATATTGGTATATGTGAATGTTTTATTATGATTTTTCTAACTATTCATAAAAGTTGATAAAACGTACATCATAAATAACAAATTATAAATTTACTCTTAAACTATTATTTTTACATAAAAAATACTTATCCACATTTGTTTATTTTAAGAAAATACATGATAATTTTAAAAAAAGTTTTATAATTTATGAATTTTTAATAGTTTTGTATCTTATGATAATGTATGAAAAATGTACATTTAAAATACTAATGTAAGTAAGATATTGTAATACGTTAACAAAAGTCAGGTGAATGTATAATATTTTAACCAAAAGTAAGTTAAAGTATTGAAATATTGGTATATGTGAATGTTTTATTATGATTTTTCTAACTATTCATAAAAGTTGATAAAACGTACATCATAAATAACAAATTATAAATTTACTCTTAAACTATTATTTTTACATAAAAAATACTTATCCACATTTGTTTATTTTAAGAAAATACATGATAATTTTAAAAAAAGTTTTATAATTTATGAATTTTTAATAGTTTTGTATCTTATGATAATGTATGAAAAATGTACATTTAAAATACTAATGTAAGTAAGATATTGTAATACGTTAACAAAAGTCAGGTGAATGTATAATATTTTAACCAAAAGTAAGTTAAAGTATTGAAATATTGGTATATGTGAATGTTTTATTATGATTTTTCTAACTATTCATAAAAGTTGATAAAACGTACATCATAAATAACAAATTATAAATTTACTCTTAAACTATTATTTTTACATAAAAAATACTTATACACATTTGTTTATTTTAAGAAAATACATGATAATTTTAAAAAAAGTTTTATAATTTATGAATTTTTAATAGTTTTGTATCTTATGATAATGTATGAAAAATGTACATTTAAAATACTAATGTAAGTAAGATATTGTAATACGTTAACAAAAGTCAGGTGAATGTATAATATTTTAACCAAAAGTAAGTTAAAGTATTGAAATATTGGTATATGTGAATGTTTTATTATGATTTTTCTAACTATTCATAAAAGTTGATAAAACGTACATCATAAATAACAAATTATAAATTTACTCTTAAACTATTATTTTTACATAAAAAATACTTATCCACATTTGTTTATTTTAAGAAAATACATGATAATTTTAAAAAAAGTTTTATAATTTATGAATTTTTAATAGTTTTGTATCTTATGATAATGTATGAAAAATGTACATTTAAAATACTAATGTAAGTAAGATATTGTAATACGTTAACAAAAGTCAGGTGAATGTATAATATTTTAACCAAAAGTAAGTTAAAGTATTGAAATATTGGTATATGTGAATGTTTTATTATGATTTTTCTAACTATTCATAAAAGTTGATAAAACGTACATCATAAATAACAAATTATAAATTTACTCTTAAACTATTATTTTTACATAAAAAATACTTATCCACATTTGTTTATTTTAAGAAAATACATGATAATTTTAAAAAAAGTTTTATAATTTATGAATTTTTAATAGTTTTGTATCTTATGATAATGTATGAAAAATGTACATTTAAAATACTAATGTAAGTAAGATATTGTAATACGTTAACAAAAGTCAGGTGAATGTATAATATTTTAACCAAAAGTAAGTTAAAGTATTGAAATATTGGTATATGTGAATGTTTTATTATGATTTTTCTAACTATTCATAAAAGTTGATAAAACGTACATCATAAATAACAAATTATAAATTTACTCTTAAACTATTATTTTTACATAAAAAATACTTATCCACATTTGTTTATTTTAAGAAAATACATGATAATTTTAAAAAAAGTTTTAAAATATATGAATTCTTAAAAATTTTGTATCATTTACTATTAATATGTAAAAATTTTTTCTAAGTTCAAATATACATTGATTTTGTATGTAAGCGATGTTGTTGCAGTCATCTGACTTATATTGAGTACAAACATCGTCTTACGATGTGTGTTGTTACTGTACTATGTTTTATGTGTCTATATAAAAATCAAAAAAAATGAAAAAAAAATGAAAAATTTTAAAAAAAATTCTTATATTTTAATATAAGCTTTAAAAAACTTCATTAATAATTATATATTTTATAGTTTTTATCATTTTTATAACAAATTAAAACAAAAAAATATAAAAAAAAAGTAAAATTTACCACGCTGCAAAATCCAAAACTTATATATGATGATGGTACCTTTTTAAATATCGATGTGTGTAGTTGACTTAAACATTATGAACGGTTCGGTCAAAGTATATATAGCTATTATGTATGTGTGTAAGACCATTACATTAATAGTTTTATTTTGACTAAGTTCTGTTCTTTTGAAAATATTATTTTTTGTTAAGTTGATATTTTCAAATAATTTTTATTTACTACAGTAACATCGTAAAGGTACTTCATCGAAAAATTATGAAAATATATAAAGTAAGTGTTTTGGTATTAAAAAAAATATGTGTTTTTATTTATTAAAAATTTTTATGATTTTTATTAATAATTCACATATATTTTTATTAACCCAAAACCATTTATATATAATTTTTATAATTTTTTAATATTATCCTATATTATGTCAAAGCAAGTCCATGGGCTATAGGTGTTAAGCCTTAGGCTCTTATGTGGACAAACAATTTTATAAAATAAATTTTTTAATAAATTTATAATGCAGAAACTCACTACATACCAAGCGCGAATGAAGTGTGTTATTCGAACGTTAAATAAATATATATTTTATATATTTAAAAATTGTCGCATACAATCTAGCGAAGAGTTATGAGCAAATGTTTGAATTATTTCAATAAAACTATATTACTTAAAATATATGGTAATAGTTTTTATTCAAATATGAATATTTTCAAAAAAGAATTTTTTTTATTTTTTAAATATTAAAAATTTTAGAAAATATTTTTTATATAAAAAGTAACAAAAGAAATAAATTTATTTTTATTTCAATTTTTGTTATAATTTTTATATGTTTATATCAGTTTATGAAGAAATTTCATACTGATTAATAAATGAAAAACTTTTTAAAATATTTCTTTTTTTTTTAAATTGGAATAATTTTATTAAGTTTGGAACATACAGTTCCCTGGTTGATCCTGCCAGTAGTCATATGCTTGTCTCAAAGATTAAGCCATGCATGTCTCAGTACAAGCCATATTAAGGTGAAACCGCGAAAGGCTCATTATATCAGTTATGGTTCCTTAGATCGTACATACATTTACTTGGATAACTGTGGTAATTCTAGAGCTAATACATGCAAACAGAGTTCCGACCAGAGATGGAAGGAATGCTTTTATTAGATCAAAACCAATCGATGTTAACATATTTTTATAATATATTTTATGTTTTTTTATAATTTCATATATATATTTAATATATGTGCATCGTAATAATTTGGTGACTCTGAATAACTTTTAGCTGATCGCACGGTCTTTATAGTACCGGCGACGCATCTTTCAAATGTCTGCCTTATCAACTGTCGATGGTAGGTTCTGCGCCTACCATGGTTGTAACGGGTAACGGGGAATCAGGGTTCGATTCCGGAGAGGGAGCCTGAGAAACGGCTACCACATCCAAGGAAGGCAGCAGGCGCGCAAATTACCCACTCCCGGCACGGGGAGGTAGTGACGAAAAATAACGATACGGGACTCATCCGAGGC